>OY757016.1:50093642-52493642 GCA_963580285.1 Lucinisca nassula | reverse complement strand
TGTTAAACAAGAACAAGAGAAAAAGAATTTAAATTTTTCCTCATTAAATCACGAAAAATATAATTTACCTTTCACTACTAAAGAATTATTAGATGCTCTCCATAAATCTCATGATACTGCTGTTGGTCCTGACGACGTACACTATCAAATTTTAAAACATTTACCCAACAAGGCATTGGAAACATTTTTAAATATTCTGAATGATATTTGGATCACTGGAAAATTCCCTGAAAACTGGAGAAAAGCTACCATTATTCCTATTCCGAAACCTAATAAAGATCAAACTGAAGCCACTAATTACAGACCTATCGCTTTGACAAGTTGCTTATGTAAAACAATGGAGAGAATGATTAATGATAGGCTGGTTTGGTTCTTAGAATCGAATCAGCTTATCACTAAATTTCAAGCTGGGTTTAGAAAAAACAGCTCTACTAACGATCATTTGATTCGCTTAGAATCATCTATACGTGATGCCTTTATTAAAAAAGAACATGACGTAGCTGTATTCTTTGACCTAGAAAAGGCCTATGATACGACTTGGAAATATGGCATCATGAAAGATTTACACAACTTGGGCCTTAAAGGCCGATTGCCACTTTTTGTTCAAAATTTCTTGTCCGATCGAACATTTAATGTTCGCATAGGAAATACATTATCGGACACATTTGATCAAGAACAAGGTGTACCACAAGGTAGTATTTTATCACCAACCTTGTTCAGCATAAAAATTAATAATATAGTTAAATGTGTAAAAGACCCAGATTGTTCGCTTTTTGTTGACGATTTTGGAATTTTTTATCGTTCCAAAAATATGGAAACCAGTGAATTTAAACTGCAAAGGTGTTTAAATAATATAGAAACTTGGGCAACAGAAAATGGTTTTAAATTTTTATAAAACAAAAACTCAGTGTGTTCATTTCTGCCAAATTCGAATTTAGATCCTGTTCTTACTATATACGGCAGTCCAATTCCAGTCGTCACTGAAGCGAAATTTTGGGGTCTTTTATTCGATAACAAATTGTCTTTTATTCCCCATATCAAAGCTTTGAAAGCTAAATGTTTAAAAGCTCTTGATATTCTTAAAGTCCTGTCCAGTTCCGACTGGGGAGGAGATCGCACTGTTCTTTTAAATCTTTATAGATCTTTAATTCGTTCCAAATTGGACTATGGCTCCATAGTCTATGGATCTGCTAGGAAATCTTATTTAAAATCTTTGGATACTATACATCAAGGTTTACGTCTAGCACTAGGTGCATTTCGCACTTCACCTATTGAAAGTCTTTATGCTGAATCAAATGAACCATCACTTAATGTAAGAAGAGAAATTCTCTTCAATATGCTACCAAATTAGCTGCTAATCCACGAAATTCAGCATATGACTCAGTTTTTAACCCAAATTATGAAAGATTCTACAATAACAAACCATCTGCTATAAAACCTCTTGGCCTGAGAATAAAACCGTTACTCGAAGAGGCCAATATAAATATTAAAAATATACAATCGTTTTCTCTGCCATCGAAAGAACCATGGGTGTTGAAATCACCAAAGATAATTTTAGATTTAGGAAAAAATAAAAAATCTGAAGTAGAATCGCATATATTTAAGAACGAATTTTTAGAAATCAAATCCAATTTTAAACATCACATTCCTATTTACACTGACGGTTCGAAACAGGATAAGAAAGCTGCTTGTTCTGTCATTAGTCAGAATTTCACTGATAGCATTAGATTACCCGATAATAGCTCTATTTTTACTGCTGAAGCGAAAGCAATTGATATTGCACTGTATCATATTAGAGATCAGTACGAAAAACAATTTAGCATTTTTTCGGATTCTCTTTCAGTTCTAAAGGCTCTTAAAGATCAACAGCACAGAAATCCCTTAATTCAACAAATGTTAAGAAAATTCCACTATCTTTCTCTCTCCAAGGAGATTATTTTCTGCTGGATTCCCAGTCACATCAATATTCGTGGAAATGAGTTGGCGGATTTAGAAGCTAAATCTGCTTTATCTTTGAATGTTACAAATATTAAAATTCCCTTTTCAGATTTTAAATCTACCATTAATAAATATATCAAAAACAAATGTCAATCTATTTGGGAAAAAGAAACCGATAATAAATTATTCAAAATAGAACCTAATTTTCACAGTAAATGCTCTTTCTCAAATTACAGTAGGAAAGACCAGACTAAAATTACCAGATGCCGTATTGGACACACAAGACTCACTCATTCTTACATATTACAAAACGAACAAGCACCTTTCTGTGTATCCTGTAACGAACCGTTCACAGTTAATCACTTGCTCATTTCATGTGTAGAATTTTATCATATCCGCTCAAAATATTTTAATGTTACAACAATGAAAGATCTTTTTAATGACATACCATCTTATCAATTAATAAATTTTCTTAAAGAAATCGGACTTTTTAACAAACTGTAATCATAAATATTTTAACTTTTAAACTTCAATAACAATTTTATATCTAATACCTAATTATTTTTAGACGCTATATGCCCTATTAGGGTTGAGCGTCTTTAAACAAAATATCCATCCATCCATCCATCCCAATAATCGAAAAGAGCAAGTCATACTGACCCGGTGTAGAATAGGTCATTCTCATATCACACATTCTTTCATTTTAAAAGATATAGATAAGCCGCAGTGCATAGCCTGCGCACAATAATATACCATTAAACATATTTTAATTGAACGCGCTAACTTTGGAATCATCCGTGATAGATTTTATCATGTTAACAATATATTTGAACTTTTTAATCAAATACATTATAAACAGATTTTATCATTATAGTGTCGAGTGGTGTATAGAAACAGAAGACATGGGTCTACACTGTTTGTTTAATATGTACAACAAGACTTCACCCTAGCTTATCATACCCACAAGTAAACTCTCTCTACCAAAATACATCCAGTGAATACCTAATCAAGTAGGCGGAGCTTATTGTCAGCATCTAGCCAACTCACTTGCATCACACACACCTACTATACACTATATCCCTCCTTTTCTTTAAGATGAAACGTTAAGTGTATACATGAGCATGCATTTAAAATGAAATGAACAGTAGTTTCGCTTTTAACATAATTTATAGGAAACTGCATAACGTTTTAATGTTCGAAATGCTTAAACTAAAAGTTATATCCGCTAATGTTTCTTTTCTACTGACACGTCAAAGAAACTGCAGATTATGTGTTAAAGTTTCTTTTCTACTGACACGTCAAATGGTCTCTTCCCTGAAATACTTTCTCACTTTCGCTAGATGCCGAAATGTCTTAATTTCCATGTTTATGGCTCCAGTTTGATATTAAAACAGTTATATCAGCCAACTTGATTAGTCAATTATGTAGGTCTTTAAAGGTTACCGTGTCTGTCAAATGCTAATTAACTAAACATGCAAACCACACAGAGAAGTCATTAAATTTTGAGAATGGCAGATTAAATAATTCCATGAATGAAAACAATATCCTGGGTGTAGTATGTTTTCACTAATTAGCTGATAACACTTGAAATATTTATCCAATATTTTATGAGTAAGGAATTCCAGTTCACCCATTTAGGAAATGCACTCCCATTAATCTTCCTGAAATTTCTTGACAATTTTTGTATACTGCACATAAGAAATGTAAGCATCATTTGAAATACAAATTTAGTGCCATTTCCTTTCCTTCCAGGAAAATTAAGAAATGAAATTGGGCAAAATGGGGGTTTAAAAATTGGGGCATAAACAGCTTTACGGCACATAAACAAAATAAGTGATTATGAGCTGGAAAGCTTAAGGTTGAGATACTGGCACAATTTGTATACAAAATCACTTTGAAATGAAATATTATCACTCAGCACTATTTACACACATGATTAACACACGTAATCATTAAATTTCACAGGTTTCTTCCTCTCGCGGTGTGGAATACTCCTGTGTTGACCAGTATCAAACGTCATTATGTCTCCCCCGAAAAAAAAAGTTTTCGGAGAGACATATTGTTTTCCCCCGGGCGTCTGTCTGTCCGTCTGTCATACATTCGTGTCCGCTCTGTAACTTGAAAACCGTTAGAGCTATCTTCACGAAACTTCGTATAAATATTAATCGGCATTAGACGACGTGCAGTGCACAAGAACTATAACTCTCGCATTTATCCTTTTTGAATTATCTCCCTCGGAAGTTTGTTGGTATGTATATATGTATGGACAAATTGTGTCCGGTCAATAACTTTCTTATTTTGAGATGGATTTTAAAATTACTTGGCATAATTATTAACAACCATAAGACGATGTGTGGTGCGCATGAGGCAGGTCGGTACCTTAAAGGTCAAGGTCATACTTAGAGGTCAGAGGTCAAAAATGGGGCCTTTTTCATATTTGGTCTATAACTTTCTAATTTTGAGATGGATTTAAAAATTACTCGGCATAATTATTAACAACCATGAGACGATGTGTGGTGCACATGAGGCCGGTCGGTACCTCAAAGGTCAAGGTCATATTTAGAGGTCAAAGGTCAAAAAGGGGGGCCTTTTTTCGTATTTGGTCAATAACTTCCTTATTGAGATGGATTTTGAAATCACTTGGCAGAAATGTTAACCAATATAAGGTGATGTGTTTCGTGCATGACCCAGGTTGGTACCTCAAAAGTCAAGGTCATACGTAGAGGTCAAAGGTAAAAAAGGGCCTTTTTTCGGGTTTTGTCAATTACTTGCTTATGTTTAAATAGAATTTGAAGTTACTTGGCAAACATGTTAACTATCATGGGTCGATGTGTTGCATGCATGATTCAGTTTGGTACCTAAAATGTCAAGGTCATACATAGAGGTCAAAGGTATAAAAGGGGCCTTTTTGTGTTTTGTCAATAACTTTCTTATTTTTAGATGGATTTTGAAATTGCTTGGCAGAAATGTTAACCACCATGAGATGTGTTGCACGCATGACCCAGTTTGGTACCTGAAAGGTCAAGGTCATACATAGAGGTTAAAGGTAAAAAAGGGCCTTTTATGTGTTCTGTCAATAACTTTCTTATTATGCCCCCAACTTTGAAAACGTTGGAGGGGCATATTGGTTCTGGTTCGTTCGTCTGTTACGCTTTTGATGCATAGCATAACTAAAGAACCGTGTATGCTAAGGTTTTGAAATTTCATATATGGATTCCTCATTGAAAATTAGCTGACGCGTATTTTTTTTCTCGTCCGGATTATGCCCCCTTCAAGAGTTATTGCCCTTTGAATTTTTTTTTAATAAAATCTTGTCAGCAAGATATCTAAAAAACTATTGGAGCTATAGCCTTGAATGTTGGTGAATATATTGGTTGTGATGAGTAGATGAACTGATTAACTTTTGACAAAATTTCAAAAAATACTTTGTGAGTTATGGCCCTTTGTCATTTTGGTAATTTGTGCGCATTGTAATGTATGCTAAAAGTGATGCATAGCATAACTTTAGAACCGTGTATGCTAGGGTTTTGAAATTTCATATATGGATTCCTCATGGAAAATTAGCTGACGTGTATTTTTTTTCTCGTCCGGATTATGCCCCTTCCAAAAGAGTTATTGCCCTTTGTAATTTTTTAAATAAAATCTTGTCAGCAAGATATCTCAAAAACTATTGGAGCTAGAGCCTTGAAACATGGTGAATAGATTGGTGGTGATGAGTTGATGAATTGATTAACTTATGACAAAATTACGAAAAATACTTTGTGAGTTATGGCCCTTTGTCATTTTGGTAATTTGTGCCCAATGTAATGTATGCTAAAAGTGATGCATAGCATAACTTTAGAACCGTGTATGCTAGGGTTTTGAAATTTCATATATGGGTTCCTCATGGAAAATTAGTTGACACGTATTTTTTTCTCGTCCGGATTATGCCCCTTTCAAGAGTTATTGCCCTTTAAAATGTTTTTAATAAAATCTTGTCAGCAAAATATCTCAAACACTATTGGAGCTAGAGCCTTGAAAATTGTTGAGTATATTGGTGGTGATGAGTATATGAACTGAATAACTTTTGACAAAATTCAGAAAAACACTTTGTGAGTTATGGCCCTTTGTCATTTTAGTAATTTGTGCCCATTGTAATATATGCTAAAAGTGATGCATAGCATAACTTTAGAACTGTGTATGCTATGGTTTTGAAATTTCATATATGCATTCCTGATGGAAAAATTAGCTGACGCGTATTTTTTTTCTTGTCCGGATTATGCCCCTTTCAAGAGTTATTGCCCTTTGAAGTTTTTTGAATAAAATCTTGTCAGCAAAAAGATCTCAAAAACTATTATTGCTACAGCCTTGAATGTTGGTGAATACACGTAGATTGGTGTTGATGAGTAGATGACCTGCTTAACTTTTGAAAAAAATCCGAAAAATACTTTGTGAGTTCTGGATCTTTGTCATTTTGGTAATTTGTGCCCATTATAATGTATGCTAAAAGTGATGCATAGGAAAACTTTAGAACTGTTTATGCTATTGTTTTGAAATTTCATATATGCATTCCTGATGGAAAATAAGCTGATGCGTATTTTTTTTTTCTCATCCAGATTATGCCTCTTTCAAGAGTTATTGCCCTTTGAAGTTTTTTTTAATAAAATCTTGTCAGCAAAAAGATATCTCAAACTATTATTGCTAGAGTCTTGAAAGTTGATGAAAAGATTGGTGGTGATGAGTAGATGACCTGATTAACTTTTGACAAAATTTGAGTTATGGCCCTTCGTCATTTTGGTAACTTGTGTATTGTAATGTATGCTAAAAGTGATGCATTCCATAACTTTAGAACCGTGTATGCTATGGTTTTGAAATTTCATATATGCGTTCCTGATCGAAAATAAGCTGACACATATTTTTTTTTCATCCAGATTAACTTAAGAACCATGTAAGGTAGGGTTTTGAAATTTCATATATTGATTCGCTATGGAAAATTAGCGGACACATATTTTTTTCTCATCCGCATTATGCCCCTTTCAAAAGTTATTGATTGTCCTTTGATTTATTTGTAAGCATAACCTTGGGGCCAAGGCCACACAATGTGAATTATTATTGTAATCATGGTAATTTTCGGTTTTATTGGACGGGTTTTTAAAAATTTCCGTCTTTTAAAACAGTGATGTCCGGGTGGGTGGTTGGGCGGGTGGATGGGCATTTTTTAAATTATTTTTTTTTGTGTTTTTTTTTTTCTACATAATCACATATAAACAGATTATACCCCTACACAAAAGTTGATATGAGGTGGGGATATGCCATTTGTCCTGTACATACATAAATACATGCATGCATACATCGCTACCCTACCCCACGCTTCCCCACTCAAACCCACCCACCACACCACACTACACCCACCCCACCCAACCCCACCCTGCCCCACCCTACAACAGCCCACCCCACCCTGCCCCACCCCACACACATGCATGCAGTCATGCACAAATCCTTTGTTGACTAGGAATATTTTTTTCTTGTCTTTTTCTTCATTAACACAGAAATTATACCCCTGCACAAAAGTTGATAGTGGGTGGTGATATGCCATTTGTCCTGTACATACATAATACATGCATGCATATATCCCTACCCTACCCTACCCCACCACACCCCACCCCACCCCACCACACCCCACCCCACCCCACCACATGACACCCTACCCTACAACACCCCACCCCACGACCACACACCTCAACCCGGCCCACTCCAATTACACATGCATGCATGCACACACACATGCATTTACACTCAAACATGCATGCTCATACACAATCACTCATTTATGCTTGCACACTCACATACAAACACACATGCATGCATACACACACACACACACTGATGCTTGCATGCATACAGGTACATGCAGGTACTCACACATGCATGCATGCATGCATGTACACAAATATGCATGCATGCGCACTTATGGACTCAACAATATCATGCACACACACACATGCATGCACATGCAGACATGCACACTTATGCACTCACTATGCACATACAGACACACACACACACACACACATAAATACATGCATGCATATTTCCCTACCACACCCCACCCCACCCCACCCCACCGACCCCACCACATGACACCCTACCCCACAACACCCCACCCCACAACCCACCTCAACCTGGCCCACACCACTTACACATGCATGCATGCACACACACATGCATTTACACTCAAACATGTATGTTCATACACAATCACTCATTTATGCTTGCTCACCCACATACAAATGCACATGCATGCATGCACACACACACACACACTGATGCTTGCATGCATACATGTACATGCAGGTACTCACACATGCATGCACACTTATGGACTCACACAGGCACACACACACATGCATGCACATGCAGGCATGCACACTTATGCACTTACACATACACACACACATGCATGCACATGAAGGCATGCACTCACGCATTAATGCATGCCATAAGAAAACATGCATGCACACATGCACTCAGGCGCTACATAGCCTTCAGCGGAATTCTTGTTGTATGTTTTTGAGTCTTTAACAATATTTGTTGAATATTTTGCCATTTAGGGACAAGCAAAGATTGGGGGCATTGTGTTTTACAAACACCATTTCTAGTTTTTAGATGGATTTTGAAATTAATTGGCAGAAATGTTAACCACCATGAGACGATGTGTTGTGTGCATGACCCAAGTTGGTACCTCAAATGTCAAGGACAAAAGGTCAAAGGACAAAAAGGGCCTTTTTTTAGTGTTCAGTCAATAACTTTCTTCTTCTTGGATATATTGTGAAATTACTTGGTAGAAATGTTAACCATCATATGACGATGTGGTGCACGCTAGACCCAGGTCGGTACCTCCAAGATCAAGGTCATACTAAGAGGTCAGAGGTAAAAAAAGTTTTTTTTTTTGTGTCCAGTCATTAACCTTTTAATTTCTGGATGTACTTTATAAAATGTAACCATGCATAAATGTTCACCGTCATTAGACCATGAGTCATGTGCAAGACCAAGGTCCATACCTCCAATGTGAAGGTCATACCTAGAGGTCAAAGGTAAAAAAAGGACAGTCAATAACTTCCTTATTCTTTGATGGATTATGAAATTACTTGGCAGAGATGTTAACCATCATGAGATGATGTGTTGTACCTCAAAGGTCGACCCAGATGGAATTTGAGTAAAGCAAATTGGGAAAATTTTAATCAATTATGTAATGACAAACTCGACCCTGATTTTTTTAAAACTGCAAATGATATACAAGATTTTACTGATCAATTGATATTGCTGAAAAATGTATTCCTAAATCCACGACTTTTTCAAAACGAAACAAACCTTGGTTTAATGACGAAGTTAAAACTTCGATCAATAAAAGAAAATCTGCATTACGAAAATTTAATAAACAACCAACAAAAGAAAATCTTATCCATGCCAAACATATGCGAGCTAAAGCTCGCAAAACAATAAAATCGGCCAAAAAAGCATCTTGGCAGCAATACGTCTCCAAACTGAATACCAGAACACCAACGAAGAAAATATGGGACATTATTCGAAAAATTAGTGGCAAAAACAAATCAAATAAACATGTCCATATCAAATCGAACGGAAATATATGTTCAACGGCTAAAGACATTTCCAATGCCTTGGGGGAAAATTTTCAGAAAAAACTCCTCTAGCTCAAATTATTCAGAAAGTTTCCAAAATATTAAACAAGAACAAGAGAAAAAGAATTTAAATTTTTCCTCATTAAATCACGAAAAATATAATTTGCCTTTCACTACTAAAGAATTATTAGATGCTCTTCATAAATCCCATGATACTGCTGTTGGCCCTGATGACATTCACTATCAAATTTTAAAACATTTACCCAACAAGGCATTGGAAACTTTATTAAATATTTTGAATGATATTTGGATCACTGGAAAGTTCCCTGAAAACTGGAGAAAAGCTACCATTATTCCTATTCCGAAACCTAATAAAGATCATACTGAAGCCACTAATTACAGACCTATTGCTTTGACAAGTTGCATATGTAAAACAATGGAAAGAATGATTAATGATAGGCTGGTTTGGTTCTTAGAATCAAATCAGCTTATCACTAAATTTCAAGCTGGTTTTAGAAAAAACAGTTCAACTAACGATCATTTGATTCGCTTAGAATCATTTATACGTGATGCCTTTATTAAAAAAGAACATGTCGTAGCTGTATTCTTTGGCCTAGAAAAGGCCTACGATACCACTTTGAAGTATGGCATCATGAAAGATTTACACACATTGGGCCTTAAAGGCCGATTACCACTTTTTGTTCAAAATTTCTTATCAGATCGAACATTTAATGTTCGCATGGGAAATACATTATCGGACACATTTGATCAAGAACAAGGTGTACCACAAGGTAGTATTTTATCACCAACCTTGTTCAGCATAAAAATTAATAATATAGTTAAATGTGTAAAAGACCCAGATTGTTCGCTTTTTGTTGACGATTTTGGAATCTTTTATCGATCCAAAAATATGGAAACCATTGAATTTAAACTGCAAAGGTGTTTAAATAATATAGAAACTTGGGCGACAGAAAATGGTTTTAAATTTTCTAAAACAAAAACTCAGTGTGTTCTGTTCTGCCAAATACGAAAGTTGCATTTAGATCCTGTACTGACTATATACGGCAGTCCAATTCCAGTCGTCAGTGAGGCGAAGTTTTTGGGTCTTTTATTTGATAACAAATTGTCTTTTATTCCTCATATCAAAGCTTTGAAAGCTAAATGTTTAAAAGCTCTTGATATTTTAAGTCCTGTCCAGTTCCGACTGGGGAGGAGATCGTACTGTTCTTTTAAATCTGTATAGATCGTTAATTCGTTCCAAATTGGACTATGGCTCCATAGTCTATGGATCTGCTAGGAAATCTTATTTAAAATCTTTGGATACTATACATCATCAAGGTTTACGTTTAGCACTAGGTGCCTTTCGCACTTCACCCGTTGATAGTCTCTATGCTGAATCTAATGAACCATCACTTTATGTTAGAAGAGAAAAATTGTCTCTTCAATATGCTACCAAATTAGCTGCAAATCCACGCAATTCAGCATATGAATGTGTTTTTAACCCTAATTATGAAAGATTTTACGAAAATAAACCCTCCGCAATTAAACCTCTTGGCCTAAGAATACGACCTTTATTTAAAGAAGCCAATATTAATGTCCAAAATATTCAATCATTTTCATTTCCATCGAAAGAACCATGGACATTAACTAATCCAAAGTTAGTATTAGATTTACATAAAAATAAGAAATCTGAAGTTGATTCACATATTTTTAAAAATGAATTTTTAGAAATTAAATCGCATTTTAAACATCACATTTCCATTTACACTGACGGTTCGAAACAAGATGAGAAAGTTGCTTGTTCTGTCATTAGCCCGAATTTCACTGATAGCATTAGACTACCCGATAATAGCTCTATTTTTACCGCTGAAGCAAAAGCAATTGATATCGCACTCTATCACATTCGAGATCAACCTGAAAGACATTCCATCATTTATTCAGATTCCCTTTCTGTACTAAAAGCTCTGAAAGATCAACAGCACAGAAACCCCTTGATTCAACAAATTTTAAGAAAATATCACTTTCTTTCCGTCTCAAAGGAGATCATATTCTGCTGGCTTCCCAGTCATGTAAATATCCGTGGTAATGAGTTAGCCGATTTGGAAGCCAAATCAGCATTATCGTTAACTATTACCAATTTAAAAATTCCTTCAGATTTAAAATCGAACATAAACCTATATATAAAAAACAAATGCCAATTAATTTGGGAAAAAGAAACTAATAATAAATTAAATAAAATTCAACCAAATTTTCATACCAAATGTACTTTTTCGAATTATAATAGGAAAGACCAGACTAAACTCACAAGATGCCGTATTGGACACACACGACTCACTCATTCCTACATATTAAAAAACGAACAAGCACCTTTCTGTATATCTTGTAACGAACCGTTTACAGTTGAACACTTTCTCATTTCATGTGCAGAATTTCATCATATACGCTCAAAATATTTTAATGTTACAACAATGAAAGGTCTTTTTAATGACATACCATCTTATCAATTAATCAATTTTCTTAAAGAAATCGGACTTTTTAACAAACTGTAATCATTAATATTTTAACTTTTAAACTTCAATAACAATTTTATATCTAATACCTAATTATTTTTAGACGCTATATGCCCTATTAGGGTTGAGCGTCTTTAAACAAAATATCCATCCATCCAGGCTTTGGGTTGAACGGTGGAGTCAATTTGTTCAGTTTTGGCTGTTTCACAAGAACGGGATCACCTATTCTCATCTTTGAGCGTTTTGTTCCTGTTTTCTTGTCTGAATATTGTTTACGTTTTTGCTTTGCTTCAGTGTCCCTTTTTCTGATCGATCTGTCATTTTGTTTTACTGAGAACTGAGGTAAGTTTTCATAGAGCGATTGAACATAATGTCAGCAGGTGCAAGACCAGTTGAAGGGTGCGGACATGCACCATAATTCCTGAGAAATTTGGTAATTTCTTGTTTATAATCGTGTCCCTCAATAACGGCTGATTTGATCGCCTTTTGGAAGGGTGACATGAATTTTTCCACATGACTGTTTGCACGGGGGTGCAATGGTGTTACTCGCCGATGTTTGAAACCCATTTGTATGGAGAATTGACGAAACTCGTTTCCGTTGAACGGCGGAGATTCCATAATTTAACCTTTTGTAGCGCCTCAGTCCTGCATGGTTGAAAATACAGTAATATTTCTTGTTTCTGGACTTATTTCCAGCTGATTGAAACCGTCGTTCATATCAATTTTTGTGAACACCTTAGCACAATTTAGCTTAGATTTGATATCATCAATTGTTGGTGTGATATGTCGTTCTCTTTTTATCGCTTCATTAGCTTTTCTCATATCCACGCATATCCGTATTTCTCCATTTTTCTTTGGTGCAACAACAATGGGACTTACCCAATCTGTTGGTCCGTCCACCTTTTCAATAATATCCAACTTTTCGAGTCTTTCGAGTTCTTTTTCCACTTTCTGTCGCAAATGAAAAGGTATCCTGCGGTGCTGTTGTGCCACAGGGGGTACACTTTCGTCAATGTGAAGTTTTTTTGTCTATTTTTCAACTTGCCGATACCTTCAAAAAGTCCCGAATATTGTTTCACTAATTTCTCAGTATTTCCATTTGAGTGTTCACATAATGAAGAAAGTACATGTACAGAATTTATCTCTGGAATTAACTCCAACTGAACTGAGGTATCATAAGACAACAATGAGTCACTATTACCGCTAATTACGTAAAAATCAGCTGTTGTAATTTTCCTGTGTTTCCGCTGTCGTGTTTATTTTTCCTATGATAGGCAACTTTTCTTTTTGTCCATATGCATAAGCCTTTGTGTCTGTTTTGTAGATCTTAGGCCGTGTTTTCATTCTGTTTATAACTGACTCATTTAAAAGATTGATTGAGCTTCCTGTATCCACATATAATTTACATTTCAGTCCATTGATTAAAATTTCTGTTTTAGGAGGTTTTCGTTTTTACCTGGATAACTGTTATTCCAAAGGAAATGTCCGTTTCGGCATTTTCCGCCTCATCAGTTTCATTCTCTGAATCTGTGCAGGTAATGGGATCTTCTAAATACACCTGTTTCACACGATTTTGTCGTTTTTAGCTCCACTGGCCGAAGGCCAGCGGGGCTATTGTCATGGCCCTGTGTCCGTCGTGCGTCCGTGCGTCCGTGATGTCGTGCGTCCGTGCGTCCGTGCGTTAACTTTTTGTTTAAACATCTTCTCCTCCTAAACTATTGGGCAAATTGTAACCAAACTTCACAGGAATGTTCCTTACTTAGTCCTCTTCTAAATTCCTTAAAAGAATTTTGTTACACCCAGAACTCTGGTTGCCATGGCAACAAAACCACACAAAAATTAAAAATCTTTAAACATCTCCTCCAAACCCACCTGTTGGATTTCATTATCCCCTCGCACAACATAGTTGTGAGGGAGGATATAGCATTTGTCCCGTACGTACGTACGTAAGTACGTACTTTTGTCATCGCTCTAGCGCCACGTACGTACGTACTTTTGTCATCGCTCTGGCGCCACGTACGTACGTACGTACTTTTGTCATCGCTCTAGCCCCTACATTTCTTGACCGATTTTAATTTAACTTCACACAAACGTTCCTTACGACAATATCTGGAGCACGATCGACTTTCAAGGTCATGACCTCAAGGTCAAGGTCACTATGGCTATTTTTTGAAAAACTTCGTCATGGCTCTAGCGCCTACATTTCTCCCCCAATTTCAATATAACTTCAAACAAATGATATCTCGAGCGAGTTGGACTTTCAAGGTCATGACCTCAAGGTCAAGGTCACTGTGGCTATTTTTAGAAAAATATTGTCATCGCTCTAGCGCTTACATTTCTTCACCAATTTCAATATAACTTCACACAAATGATCCTTATAAAAATATCTTGAGCGAGTTCCACTTTCAAGGTCATGACTTCAAGGTCAAGGTCACAGTGGCTATTTTTAGAAAAACTTTGTCATCGCTCTAGCTCCTACATTTCTTCACTGATTTCAATATAACTTCACACAAATGTTCCTTATGACAATATCTTGAGTGAGTTGGACTTTCAAGGTCATGACCTCAAGGTCAAGGTCACTGTGGCTATTATTAGAAAAACATTTTCATCGCTCTAGCGCCTACATTTATTCACCAATTTCAATATAACTTCACACAAATGTTCCTTATAAAAATATCTCCAGCGAGTTCGACTTTCCAACTCATGGCCTCAAGGTCAGGGTCACTGTGGCTATTTTTAGAAAAACATGTCATCGCTCTATCGCCTATATTTCTTCACTGATTTCAATATAACTTCACACAAATGTTCCTTATGACAATATCTCTAGCGAGTTCCACTTTCAAGGTCAAGGTCACTGTGTCTATTTTTAGAAAAACTTCGTCATCCCTCTTGCGCTTACATTTCTTCATCGATTTCAATATAACTTCACACAAATGTTCCTTATGACAATATCTTGAGTGAGTTGGACTTTCAAGGTCATGACCTCAAGGTCAAGGTCACTGTGGCTATTATTAGAAAAACATTTTCATCGCTCTAGCGCCTACATTTATTCACCAATTTCAATATAACTTCACACAAATGTTCCTTATAAAAATATCTCCAGCGGGTTCGACTATCAATGTCAAGGCCTCAAGGTCAAGGTCACTGTGGCTATTTTTTAGAAAAACTTTGTCATCGCTCTAGCGTTTACATTTCTTCACCAATTTCAATATAACTTCATACAAATGTTCCTTGTGACAATATCTCTAGCGAGTTCCACTTTCAAAGTCAAGGTCACTGTGTCTATTTTTAGAAAAACTTCGTCATCCCTCTTGCGCTTACATTTCTTCATCGATTTCAATATAACTTCACACAAATGTTCCTTATGACAATATCTCACCATTTCGACTTTCAAGGTCAAGGTCACTATGGCTATTTTTAGAAAACTTTGTTATCGCTCTAGCGCCTACATTTCTTCACTGATTTCAATATAACTTCACACAAATGTTGCTTATGACAATACCTCGAACGAGTTTGACTTTCAAGGTCAAGGTCACTGTGGCTATTTTTAGAAAAACTGTCATTGCTCTAGCGCTTAATTTTTTTCAACAATTTCAATATTACTTCACACAAATGTTCCTTATAACAATCTCTCTAGTGAGTTCCACTTTCAAGGTCAAGGTCACTGTGGCTATTTTTAGAAAAAAACTTTGTCATGGCTCTAGCGCTTACATTTCTTCATCCATTTCAATATAACTTCACACAAATGTTCCTTATGACAATACCTCGAGCGAGTTTGTCTTTCAAGGTCAAGGTCACTGTGGCTATTTTTAGAAAATTTTTGTCATTGCTCTAGTGACTACATTTTTTCACAAATTTCAATATAACTTCACACAAATGTTCCTTATGACAATATCTCGAGCTACTTGGACTTTCAATGTCAAGCTCACTGTGGCTATTTTTAGAAAAACTTTGTCATCGCTCTAGCGCCTACATTTAATGATGGATTGTAATAGAACTTCACACAAATGTTTCTTATGATAATATCTCGACTTACTTCGACTTTCAAGGTCATGACCTCAAAGTCAAGGTCACTGTGGCTATCTTTAGAAAAACTTTGTCATCGCTCTACCGCCTACATTTATTAACAGATTTTAATATAACTTCACACAAAAGATGCTTATGATAATATCTTGAGCAAGATCTACTTTCGTGGTCATGGCCTCAAGTCAAGGTCACTATGGCTATTTTTAGAGAAACGTCATCACTCTAGAATGTACATTTATTGGAGGATTTTTAAACAAACTTTACACAAATGTTGCATATGATAATATCTCAAGCATGTTGGACTTTTGCCATTTCAGTGTTTTCCACACACGAAGTTGTCTAGTGCGAGGGGATTTGTATCGCATGCGATGCCTTGTTTTTTTTTTTGCATGAATGTTCCTTGGGTGGACCTCTTAGATTCCTTGAAGAAATTTTGATCCGACAAAAAACATGGCCGCCATGGGCGGGGTTTATTTTCACTATTTAACATATAACGTAATGCTAAAAAATCATTTTCTGCAAAAGTACTTGTGGGATTTCATTGTAATTTGCATGAATTGTCCTTGGGTGGACTGTTGTCAGATTCCTTGAAAAAAAATTGATCTTACAAAAAAACATGGCCGCCATGGGCGAGGCTTATTTTCACTATATAACATAGTGTAATGCTGAAAATATTTTCTGCAAAAGCTCTTGTTTTATTTCATAGTTATTTGGCATGCATGTTCCTTGGGTGGACCTCTGTCATATTCCTTGAAGAAATTTTGATCCGACATAAAACATGGCTGCAGTGGGCGGGGTTTATTTTTACTATATAACATGTAGTGTTATGTTAAAAAAGTCTTCTCTTCTTCAAAAGTTCTTGTTTATTTATTTATTTATTTATTTATTTAAAAGTACCTTCCTGTATCTGAATTAATCTCCTCCAATTTTGCTGACTATAACATATCTATAGAGGTCCACCTACAAATTGTCATTCTAAAATTCAAAACATCAGAAATTTCACATGCCCATCACACTGGTGATAGAACTGATGTTTTCAACACAAACTCTATTTATACGACTTGATGTTTCAAAATAAATTCAAAATACTGAGGGAGATTGATTTATTAGACCTAATTATACTACAGTGTCAACAGTTCTCCAGATCCCTGAGGGTTAAAATGGCTTAGTTGAAAAGGGAGGCATACCGAATCCGACGGAGGAAAGGAAAAAATAAATAAAGAAAGAAATAAAAACATAAATCTGTTCATTTTTAGCTCCTCTGGCCAAAGACCGGCGGGTCTTATGTTATATGTTATGGCCCTGTGTCTGTTGTGCGTCTGTGCGGTTGTGCATCCGTGCGTTAACTTTTTTCTTTAAACATTTCCTCCTTAACTACTTGGTCGATTGTAACCAAACTTCACAGGAATGTTTCTCACATAGTCCTCTTCTGAATTCCTTCAAAGAATTTTGTTACATGCAGAACAAAATGGCATCGAAAGCAAAAAAAAATATTTAAAAATCTTCTCATCCAAAACCGCTCACTGGATTTTATTCTTATTTTGCATGAATGTTCCTTGGGTGGAACTCTGTCAGATTCCTTGAAGAAATTCGACTCAGGCAAAAAACATGGCCACCATGGCCATGCCCACATGACTGCCATGGCCATGCCCCTTGGCTCATTAGCTTTCAAAGACTTATATGGGGAAAGGTTTTAAAAACTTTCTCCTCCAAAACCGCTCAACGTAATGGATTTCATTCTTACTTTGCATGAATGTTCCTTGGGTGGACCTCTGTCAGATTCCTTGAAGCAATTTTGATCAGACAAAAAACATGGCCGCCATGGACACGCCCATTGGCTAATTAGCTTCCATAGACTCATAAAGGGATCTTTTTTTTTTTAATCTTCTCCTCTTAAACCGCTAAATGGATTCACCCAGGAGCTTAGATATTCCATATGGAAGTTAATACTTTAGCTATATTCTGTACCAAATATGAAGAGAATCTAACATGGGGTTACAGAGTTATAAGCAATCAAAAAGGTTTAACACAAAACTTTGACGTAAAAGTTGACTGACGGACAGCCCACCCATGGGCTTGACCCAGGGGCTTAGATATTCCATATGAAAGGTTATGCTATAGAGATATCCTTTACCAAATATGAAGAGAATCTAACATGTAGTTAGAGATATGAGCAATCAAAAAAGTTTAACACAAAACATTGACGTAAATGTTGATGAACGGACTGACGGGTGGACAGCCCACCCAGGGGCTTGGCCCGCGAGCGTAGAAATTCCAAATGAAAGGTTATGCCATAGAGATATCCTGTACCAAATATGAAGAGACTCAAACATATGGCGACAGAGATATGAGCAATCAAAAAGGTTTAACACAAAACTTTGATGTAAAAGATGACAAACGGACGGACAGCCCACCTAGGAGCTTAGATATATATATGAAAGGTAATGCTATAGAGATATCCTTTACCAAATGTGAAGAGAATCTAACATGTGGTTACAGAGATGAGCAATCAAAAAGGTTTAACGCAAAACTTTGACGTAAAGGTTAACGAACGGCGGGACGAACGGAAGTACGAACGAACGAACCAACGAACGGACGGAAAGACGAAAGTTTGATAGGGATCACTTTTTTAATGCAAAATAATTTTTTGGATGAATTAATAAGCGGAATCCAAATTTGATACATATGATAGAACACGTATCCTTAACAAAACCTAGTGAATAATTTTGTCAGCTGGTGCTGCATTCAAGCGTGACAACAGCAACCGTCTTGGCACCCCCAAAATTTGCCGTACCACGAAGGGATTTGGACAACTGATTTTTCACAAATTTCCAAATTTTAGACAAACGTGCCTAATAACGTGTATGGCGTCCACGGGCATCAATTACAGTACGACATCGCCTGTACATGCTCGTAATCCGAGTCTGTATCCGGTCTTGTGGAATCAGCTTTCATTCAGCAACCAATGCATCTTTGAGCTCCTGTAAAGTCTGGGATGCATAGGTCGGGCTGAAACAGCACGCTGTAGCATGTCCCGCGCATGCTCAATCGGATTTAAGTCCGGTGACCGAGTAGGCCAGTCCATACGAACGATTGTCTAACGTTCCAGATAGGAATAAGTGACGTTTGCACGGTTGGGACGGGCATTATCGTCCATCAGAATAAAGTCCGGGCCGATAGCATCTGCATATGGTCTCAAAAACTCATCAAGAATATCATTACAGTACCTCATTGCCATCAACGTTCCGTTTTCAACGACGTACAAGTCAGGTTTACCGTTCACGCTTATCCCAGCCCAAACCATGACTGACCCCTTTCCGTAGCGATTATGCTCTGCCACATCCAAGCCATCGAATCGCTCTTTAGACATTCGCCACACTAATTGACTTTTATAAGTGAAGTTTAGACAGAATCTGAACTCCTCAGGAAACAGTTCCGGCGTCAAGTCATGAACCGTCCACCTGACGTTAGTTCCGGCAAAGTCCAACCGGTCTAGCACGTGCTGTCTCGTCAACGGAACACGTACAGCAGGCCTCATGGCATTAAGTCCGAACTCGTGGAGCCCGTATCTGACAGTTTGTGCAGAAATTCGTACTCCAGTTCCGTTCCTAAGCTCGTTATTCAAACACGTAGCGTTCAGGGACAGATGACGTCGAGACTGAATCAACAAGAAACGGCCCCGACGTTGAGTTGTAGCCCTTTTTCGACCCCTCCGTGTCTGTGTGAAGGATTTCCATGGGTAAGGTGCCGACTCCACATTCGGGACACCACGCTCTGAGACACATTCAGAATCCCAGCAACGACGTTAAAAGACGCCAGATTCCAACATTCCGACGCCACGATTCATTTCTTCGGGGCTCAGACGGTTTCTTAATTGTCCTCTAGGCATTTTAGTGTTTCACAAACTCAAATGAAGTCCATTTTGTGCTTGGTAAAGTAACACTGACAAGTTTGATTGGTCTGTTGGAAAGCAGTGCTACGCAAGATTTTGGGGGTGCATGAATTCATTTGCGAAGTGTGAAAAGTGTGCACTTTTATGAGTACTGAACTGCACATGAGTTTCTGTTTCAGATATTTACCAATATACCGAGTACAAATTCTGTCAAGAAATTTTAAATTTTCAGTGCAAAATTTGGTATATAAAAAGTGATCCCTATCAAACTTTGAGTAGTATATATACTCCCTGACATACTTCGTATGTCGGGGGTATAATAAACATGTCCATATCAAATCGAAGGGAAATATATGTTCAACGGCTGAAGACATTTCCAATGCCTTGGGGGAACATTTTCAAAAAAAACTCCTAACTCAAATTATTCAGAAAGCTTCCAAAATATTAAACAAGAACAAGAGAAAAAGAATTTAAATTTTTCATCATTAAATCACGAAAAATATAATTTACCTTTCACTTCAAAAGATTAACTAGATGCTCTCCATAAATCTCCTGATACTGCTGTTGGCCCTGACGACATACACTATCAAATTTTAAAACATTTACCCAACAAGGCATTGGAAAGATTATTAAACATTTTGAATGATATTTGGATCATTGGAAAGTTCCCTAAAAATTGGAGAAAAGCTTCCATTATTCCTATTCCGAAACCTAATAAAGATCATACTGAAACCACTAATTACAGACCTATTGCTTTGACAAGTTGCTTATGTAAAACAATGGAGAGAATGATTAATGATAGACTGATTTGGTTCTTAGAATCAAACCTGCTTATCACTAAATTTCAAGCTGCATTTAGAAAAAACAGCTCTACTAACGATCATTTGATTCGCTCAGAATCATTTCTACGTGATGCCTTAATAAAAAAAGAACATGTCGTAGCTGTATTTTTTGACCGAGAAAAGACCTATGATACGACTTGGAAATATGGCATGAAAGATTTACACAACTTGGGCCTTAAAGAGCGATTAACACTGTTTATTCAAAATTTCCTATTAAATCGCATGTTTAATGTCCGCATAGGAAATACATTATCGGACACATTTGATCAAGAACAGGGTGTACCACAAGGTAGTATTTTATCACCGACCTTGTTCAGTATTAAAATTAATAATATAGTTAAATGTTTAGAAGACCCGGATCGTTCGCTTTTTGTCGACGATTTTGGAATTTTTTATCGTTCCAAAAATATGGAAACCATTGAATCAAAACTCCAAAGGTGTTTAAATAATATAGAAACTTGGGCAACAGAAAATGGTTTTAAATTTTCAAAAACAAAAACTCATTGTGTTCATTTCTGCCAAATTCCAAGGTTGCATTTAGATCCTGTTCTTACTATATACGGCAGTCCAATTCCAGTCGTCACTGAAGCGAAATTTATGGGTCTTTTATTCGATAACAAATTGTCTTTTATTCCCCTTATCAAAGCTTTGAAAGCTAAATGTTTAAAAGCCCTTGATATTCTTAAAGTCCTGTCCAGTTCCGACTGGGGAGGAGATCGCACTGTTCTATTAAATCTTTATAGATCTTTAATTCGTTCCAAATTGGACTACGGCTCCATAGTCTATGGATCTGCTAGGAAATCTTACTTAAAATCTTTGGATACTATACATCAAGGTTTACGTCTAGCACTAGGTGCCTTTCGCACTTTACCTGTCGAAAGGCTTTATGCTGAATCAAATGAACCATCACTTTATGCTAGAACAGAGAAATTGTCTCTTCTATATGTTACTAAATTAGCCGCAAATCCACGTAATTCAGCACATGACTCTGTTTTAACCCTAATTATAAAAATTTTTATAACCAGCGATAAAACCTCTTGGCCTAAAAATTCAACCATTACTCGAAGAGGCCAATATTAATATAAAAATATTCAAGCTTTTACATTACAATCTAAAGAGCTTTGGACGTTAAACTCTCCAAAGATAATTTTAACCTTACACAAAAATAAGAAATCCGAAGTGGAATCACATATTTTTAAGAACGAATTTTTAGAAATCAAATCCAATTTTAAACATATATCCATTTACACTGACGGTTCGAAACAAAATGAGAAAGTTGTTTGTTCTGTCATTAGTCCAAATTTCACTGACAGCATTAGATTACCTGATAAGTTATATTTTTACCGCTGAAGCAAAAGCAATTGATATCGCACTCTATCACATTCGAAATCAATCTGAAAGACATTTTATCATTCATTCAGATTCCCTTTCTGTATTAAAAGCTCTGAAAGATCAACCGCACAGAAACCACTTGATTCAACAAATTTTAAGAAAATATCACTTTCTTTCTCAAAGGAGATCATATTCTGCTCGCTTCCCAGTCACGTAAATATTCGTGGAAATGAGCTAGCTGATTTGGAAGCCAAATCATCATTACCTAACTATACTAAGAAAAAACAATTGAAGGATATTGGACTTTCGCGCTTAATTTTGAACAAATTACAAAATCTGCTGAAATGCCATTTTTATACTTTGAAAAACAAGTTTTCGACCTCATGTTTCGTGCAGCCATTTGAAGTCGTACTACAGTGGTTATCTAATACATTGTCCGTAAACAAGTATGGGGTTAAGCAGCAAAATTCACGTGCTCCGTAAAATCGATTCCGTACATGAGGCTATCGGTCAGTTCGGTTGTTTGTACACGTAAACGAAGTGTTGGGTATCTTGGATAATTTTGGATATGGTTGGGCGCAGACGATTGACCAATAGGCAGCGCTGGCAAGTCGTTACTCGGTTAGACGTAGGTCAACGTCAAATCGACGTCGCTGCTAGATTTGGCGTTTCACAAAGTGTGGTGAGCCGGCTATGAGAGATACCGCCAGACGGGAGAAGTGGCCGAAAGACCTGGTAGGGGACGAACGCGAGCCACTTCTGCTCGGGACAACCGGTATTTGGTGAACCAGGCGTTACGTTCAAGAACTCTTAGTGCGCCTAAGTTACGTCAACAGCTCAGGAACGTGCGTAATGTTAACGTTAGTGTCAAGACTGAGAAACCGGCTAAATGACCGAAATTTTAACGCCCGAAGGCCTCTGAAAGCAACGCCATTAACACCTCGCCACCGTCGAGCTCGTGAGCAGTGGGCTAGGACCCACTTCAGATGGAATCGCCAACAATTGAGTACTGTGCTTTTTACAGACGAAAGTCTGTTTCATTTGTCACGCGCTGATTGCCGGATTCGCGTTTGGCGACGTACGAAAGAGAGATATGTCCAATGTAACATTGTTGAACGTGACCCATACTGTGGCGGAAGTGTTATTGTTTGGGCAGGCATCTCCCATAACCTAAAAACGGAACTTGTTGTGTTGGCTGGGTCGATGACTGGTCAACGTTACATAGACCAAGTATTGATCCACATTTACTGCCATTCATTCAACGTAATGGGGGACGTTTGACGTTCATGGATGACAATGCGCGTCCGCATCGACGGAGAGTCGTCATTAACCGTCTCCAACAAGCGGGAATTCAAACCATGGACGGGCCAGCTCGCTATCCAGACCTTAATCCCATAGAGCATGCTTGGGATGAGCTTGGGAGACGCGTACGTAACCGACGTCACCAGCCATCAACGTTGGCCCAGTTTCGACGAGCGCTTGTGGAAGAGTGGCGTGGCATGGCATAGCCCAATACGTTCTCCGTCGACTTGTCACCAGCATGCGACGCCGGTGCAAGGCCTGCGTCCAAGCTAGAGGTGGCCACACCCGTTATTAATGACGCTTGACGTCTTGTGACTTTTGTGCTGAATATCAGGGACATTTAGGAAGGTACTGTACCGAAACCAAATAACCGAGAATGAATTTGTTTTTGCATATCGATTGATAATTGATTAGTGTATCAATTTTTGTTTAGTTTCAAAAATTTGGTATTTACCAGTAATTGTGGTAAACAAATGAATGTCAATATCCTTCAATTGTTTTTCTTTGTATATAACCAATTTAAAAATTCCTTACTCAGATTTAAAATCGAACATATACAAATTTACAAAGAATAAATGTCAATCAATTTGGGAAAAAGAAACTAATAATAAATCAAACGAAATACAACCGAATTTTCATACCAAATGCACTTTTTCGAATTATAATAGAAAAGATCAGACTAAAATCACAAGATGCCGTATTGGACACACACGACTCAATCATTCCTACATATTAAAAAACGAACAAGCACCTTTCTGTATATCTTGCAATGAACCGTTTACAGTTAAACACTTCCTCATTTCGAGTTTAGAATTTTATCATATACGCACAAAATATTTTAATGTTTCGACAATGAAAGAGCTTTTTAACGACATCCCATCTTATCAATTAATCAATTTTCTTAAAGAAATCGGACTTTTTAACAAACTGTAATCATTAATATTTTAACTTTTAAACTTCAATAACAATTCTATATCTAATGCCTAATTATTTTTAGACGCTATATGCCCTATAAGGGTTGAGCGTCTTTAAACAAAGCATCCATCCATCCAACCCCCTCATGAAAATAGTTGTTAGGGGAAGGGGATATTGCATTTGTTCTATACATACGTGCGCTGTAGTTCAATAAAACAGTCTGCTTTTTCTCGTTTGTTTGGTTTATTCTTTGCTTCCAAAGGATCTAAATATTCAGAACGTATTTAAGACGGGCCTCCATTGCCTAGTGGTTAAGAGCGCTGACTCTTGTTCATTAGGTCTCTCACCGCTGTGGTTCGAGCCTCGCTAGGGTCAAATGTGAGACGCCAAGTTCTGCAACGGATGGTCAGGTGGATTTTCAACGGGTACTCCGGTTTTCGCCCACCTGATTAACGATCGGCTCGATATGAGTGAAATAATCTTGAAAGGGCCGTCAAACCAAAAAAAAAAGTATTTAACCGGTCCTCAGCACAGAGCATACGGCACCAGTACATATTGTTGTTTAATAAAATCAAATGCCGCCCCCCCACCCTTTACTACTCCTTAACACCAGGGTTCATTGATAGACAGCCAGCTTGTTAACACACAACCTCTTGTTACCCCTCCCCCCACCTCAGCTAAACCCCTTGTCACAGCCTTATCCCCCCACAACCACATTGTCACCATGATTCATTGATAGTTAAACTCATCCTGTTCACAAATCCACACACCTCTTGTCACTTCACCTCCCCCCCCCCCCCCCCCACACACACACACTCACACACACAACTCCAGGTCTCCGAGTCATTGATAGTTAAACTGAACCTCTCCATCTTCTGGTGCGCTAGGACCTGACCCACGATGTCGAAGGGATACCCCCCCCACCATAGCATTTGTGCAATAAGGATCAGGTGAGCGATCCAGGGTCATCATGACCCTCTTGTTAAGATATCCCAATAAACTTCTGAACTTGCAATATGGTTAATCATCTTAAGCTTAAACTATCCCTATTAAAAACAAATTTTCGTGTTCGAGACATCGAAGTTTACTATAATCTATTTTGTCTAACCCTTTAGCCCGTACTTACTGAATAAATACATTTAGCCGCACCCATTACAGACTATCAAGCAATCAAATTACTTGATATACTGCATACATCCAATCACAAACTGCATGACAGTGTAGAGCCTGCTCTGATAGCTTTGGTTCTGAGTTTGCAAAGATAGGGTTTGTCGTGAACAGCAGGATAGGGGTCCTTCTGTCGAGTCTAATGGGGTCTTGCTCACGACACATCGTCTTATAAGTGAACATTTCTACAAAGCGACTCTAAAACGTTTATCCAGAAATAAGTTATTGACCGGACACGAAAACGGCCCTTTTTGACAGTTTACCTCATTGACCTTGACCTTGGAGATACCGACCAGGGCCTTGCGCGCGACACATTATCTTTTGATGGTTAACATTTCTGTCAAGTAATTTGAAAATCCATCCAGGAATACATTGACTGGACACGAAAAAAACCTTTTGTATCTTTGACCTCTTATGACCTTGATCTTTGAGGTACCGACCTGGGTCTTGCGATACATAGTCTCAACATTTCAAAATCCATTAATGGCTTAAGAAAGGGATTGACCAGACACAAAAAATGGCCTTTTTGACCTTTCTTGAACTATGACCTCTATGACCTTGACCTTGAAGATACCGACATGGACCTTGCGCGCGACAAGTTCTTATGATGGTTTACATTTCTGTCAAGTAATATGAAAATCCATCCAGAAATAAGATGCCGGCATTGGATGCGCGTCTGACTGATCAGGGGGACGCGGGGTAAATACCTACCGGTGTCGGCAACACTATTTTGCAGAGATTGATCATGAAAATTTTTCTACGGTCATTCTACCCCTTCCGCTGATTAAAGTAGGGCAGATGTCAGTTTCTCTTGAATGTGCACTGTACTAGTCAACCGCTTACATATAAGCCTGTTCAGGAAAAGTTTGATTAGGTAAATTGACCGGTGAAATGTGGATGCACGCTGAATGGTTTTTGTTTTCTTTTCAGATGCGGAATACGGCACTTTTGTAAACTCAAACTGCTACTGGATTTGTCCAAAATGCGAGGTGTGCAACGTTTCAGACTCCTTCAACGAATATATAGAACTTAGTAAGTCAAACAGATTTCAACCTCTGTCAAAGGATAAAGATGAGTCATCGACTGGTGATGAAAATAAGCCGAATTTTGTAAAAATTTTGAAACTTTACAGTATTAATATTAAGGGACGAGGAGGAAAAAAATCTTGAACTTTCATCTTTCAGCCGCATATCGTTGCTATTCAGGAAACAGATTGACAGTTCATTGACCACGTCTGAGGTCTTCCTTGAAACTTGTCGGTACAGTGTCCATAGAAAAGATAGGAATTCTCATGGCGGTTAGGCGATGTTGCTCATTCAGAGACATCCCTCACATACCTTTCATTGAACTGGAAAATGACACCGATTCGGTCTGGGTTAAGGTTTTTGTAAGTAAAAATCACTTCGTAGCAAGTTGGTGTCGAAACCAAATAGTACGGTCGAAAACTTTCAGTTGTTTAAAGAACAGATGGATTGCATTAAGTGGCAGCAGATGGGTAAATATCTCCCGGCTGTACATGTTCTGGGTGACTTCAACTTCAGAGACAGTGTTTGGCTTGACAGGCTCAGCAAACGGGGCACACTATTGAGTCAGTCCGAAGGATCATGGACTAGAACAAACTGTTAAGTTACCCCCACTCGTGATAAGGACACATTAGATTTGATCCTTACGACTTTGCCAGGACTGTTTGCAGATATTCAGTTTCCGGATAAACTTAGTGATCATGATATTTTCTGCGGATATTTAAAAATTCACATTCCACCAACAATGAAACCTCGGAAGATGTCCTCGTATAACTATGAGGAAGGATACTTTAATGGTCATTCAGATGCTTGGTCTGTCCAGGAGAACTTCGATTTGACATCTTTCATTCATACTTCGGCCGAAAATCATATCCCCTCAAACACTAGTAGGTCTGTTTCTTCGATTCCCTGGATCACACCAGAGATAAGAAGAAAAATTAGCAGAATGAATAAGTTTCATGCAATGGCAAAAAATTACAGGATGTGGTAAGCTCAAGACAAAACTTGAGGCGTGAAATCAAGACTGATCTAAAAAAATTCAGCATGATTTTTATGTGAATAACTTGGTAGGTAATGTTAAGGCAAATCCCGGAGACTTCTGCAGATATATTAATAGCCAGAAGAAAGTCAGTCAAGGTATCCCGCCCCTTAATAAGAGGAGGGAACGGGGTTGCTGAATCACTCTGAAAGTATAGATGAACTTGTTGGTCATTTAAATGATGCATGTAATGAAACTGAGTTCACGGAGGTTCCATTGACCGGAAGATCGGCTCCATTCATGGATGATATTGTTGTCAGCTGCAAGAGTTATCAAGTTACTTCAAGGCTTAAAACCCAGTAAAGCTTTAGGACCTACTGAACTTCATCCTATAGTCCTGAAGGAACTAGATTGACTAAGGAAAAAAGACTGTTCGCAGACGACTGTTTGCTACCCGGAAATTAGAGATACAGATGACTCACTGAATCTTTAGAATGGCGTGTATTAGGATGTTGGGCCCGAAAATGGGGCATGATATTTCAGCCAGTTAAATGCAACATTATGCAGATAACTAGGAATCGATCTAATAAGATCGAGGCTTCTGAGACCTTAGAGGGAAAGGTCCTCGAGAATGTGGACTCCATTAAATACCTTAGTGTGACAATCACAAACAACTTGGGAGCGCATACTCATATCAGCAACATGTGTACTAAGGCAAATAGAACACTTGATTTCCTGAGGCGGCGAAATCTTCATCAGTGCCCACAGGATGTAAGAGGCAGCATACTTGTTTGCCAAATCTTGGAATATGGTAGTTGTATCTAGGACCCCAATTGAGTGGTCCTTAACGCGAAGAAATTGAAAAAGTACAGAATAGAGCTTCTAGATTTGTATCAGGCAAGTACTGCTTTGAAACTGGGAGCATGACATGAATACTTGGAAAGTTAAAATGGGAGTCTCTCCAGAAAAGGTCTAAAGGGTGCTGCCAGCAGTCCAACAGATGACATTGTCCCCCCAGCTAGGCACTGTAGAAATCACCATTCATTGGTGTTTCAGACCCTTACTGCAAGAACTGACATTTATAAAGAATCGTTCTTCCCCTGAACTATTAGACTTGAATGCCCTTCCCGATTCGATTATTTCTACAGCTGAAGGTGCTGATGACTAACTAAATTTATCTCTTTGGTTAGAGCTAGGAACTAACTTTCCATATCACATGTCCTGGTTTATGAATGTCATTTGACGTGTCACCAGTAACAGTTCTGATTATGACCAGCTCAAATTGACCTAAATAGTATCGACTGGGCCGTTAAACTGTAATACAAATAAAAGGATAGTTATTCACTGGACACGAAAAACAGACCCTTTTTATGATCTCAACTTCTCAAAAAAGTTGGAGGGACATATGCTTATTGTTCGATCGTCCGTCCGTTAGGCTTTTGATGCATAGCATAATTTAAGACCCATGTATCCTAGGGTTTTGAAATTTCGAATATGGATTCATTATGGAAAATAACGTGACTGGTATTTTTTATCATCCGGATTATGCCCCTTTCAAAGAGTTATTGTCCCTTATTTTTTTATAAAATCTTGTTAGCAAAATATCACAATCTGTTAGAGCCTGGAAAGTTGGTGAATAGATTGGTGGTGATTAGTAGATGACCTGATTAAGTTTTGACTCAATTAAGAACCCCCCGCCCTAAGCCTGCCCAGGGAAAGCGGTGCGAGTCGGCCCGTCCACGCTTATAAACTCTATTGGTTTCATTGGGCGGCAGGGCTTGAGAGTGTTGACGGGGACGTTAAACCTCAAACAAACAAATCCATAACCAGTGAATGGATTTCAAAATAATTTCAGGAATGGTTCTTGAGTGAGCCTCTACCAAAATTGCTCAAACTGTTCCACTTGTATGAACAAGATGGCCACCAGAGCTAAAAATAAAAAAAAAAAACTCCTTTAAAAGACTCCTCCTTAACAAGTGGATGGATTTCGAAATTATTTCACGAGAATGTTCTTTGGGTGACCCTCTACCAAAATTGCTCAAACCATTGCTCTCTGATGAACAAAATGACCACCAGAGCCAAAAATACAAACTTTTTAATGACATCTGCTGCTTAACCAGTGGATGGACTTGGACATAATTTCACAGGAATGTTTCTAAGATGACCTCATATCAAAATTGTTCAAAGCGTTCTGCTTGGATAACCAAGATGGCCTCCAGAGCTAAAAATAGAAACATTTAAACTTCTTCTCCTCCTTAACCAGTGGACAGATTTCAAAATAATTGCAAAGGAATGTTTCTTGGGTGACCCTCTATTAAAATTGTTCAAACAATTCTGCTGGGATGAAAAAGTTAGCAGCTAAAGCTAATAATAGAAAAAAACTTTTAAATAACGCCCCCCCCCCCCCCCACTGCTATACCAGTGGCTACATTTCGAATTAATCATTACGATAACACACCAGTGTGACATAGTTCATTTGTCATATCTCCAAAATGGCAACTTTTCTGATGAAAATCCGTGATATTTTTCTTATCAATGCTCAAAAACTAGGATGTTGTTGCTCGTTAGAACTGCCTCTAACGAGTGCCCACAACCTATGTCTTGGAGTAGAAATAAGAAAACAAGAGGAACAAGCTGGTCATGTATCGCTCACCTGAGCTAACAGATTCGAAGTTTCGGGAAGTGCCAATCTTTACTGAAGGATTTATGGGCGGACATGGTGATGACAGGGTAAACATTTTCTGCAAAAAAAGTAGAATGTAACTCTGATAAATAGGCTGACCTCATCGGTTTTCAAACTCATTCAAGCTTTTATTCCTGACTTGCTAAGAAGATTCGATATAAACTGAAGGGGCTATGGTGATGGCAAGTTCAAAGATAAGCAATTTACTGCTGCAATCAAAGGGATGTTACTGTGATAAATAGGCAAAGCTCATGAGTTTTCAAACTCCTCTGAGCTTTTCTGCCTGACTTGTTTGTAAAGTAGAAGTATACCAAAGATCAGGAATCGATACAATTAACATACTTCACCCACCAAAGACACCAAAGGGAAAGAAACACAAACAAGAAGCGACCAGACAGAAATGGAAACCTAAACAAAGGAAGGCCATAAGGACAGTTACTTTCCCTTAAAATGGCAATATGACCACCCAAAATAAAGACACAAGTGATACTCACAGTAAGTAACACCAAAAATAATCCGCCACAGAAGAACCGCATTGGAACAGTGAATGGAAAGAGTACCACTGGGGTCTTAAATCGATTTTACGTGGCCACAATCCTCGCCCTAACTTCCGTCGCGATTTAAGACAAATCTTTTGTTCAGTCCGCATGAAAGCCTCCTAACTAACAGTGCAACATCTCCGTGAACACAAATAATCAAAGAACCACAGAGGTGAGACAACGCTGAGGCCTCGACAGCAAGAAACCACTGAAATGCTGGAGCAGAAGAAAACCCACAGACTCCGATGGGCCCGACCAGAGCATCAGGCACCAACCAACAGCCTTTACGTTGGAACCGTCATAGAATCTGAGGCCTGACCCACCGGCGTGCAATTAAAGAGGGAAGCAAAGTTGCCAACCGTGATTGGGTTAACTACCATGCATGCAGTCTGTCTTTTAACATCCATGTTGTACCCAATCTTTTTTATATCGAAGTTTCATGAAGACCCGATCAAAACTGAAGGGCAGCAGTGATGGCAAGGTCGAAAATAGGCATCTTCAGCAATCAAGGCATGTAACTATGATAAATGTGCCGACTTGTCCGGTATTCAAACTCACCCGAGGTTTTATCCCAAGCCACCTTACATATGTTTCAGAAAAATCCGATCAAAACTGAAGGGGCCAAGGTGATGAAAAGGTCAAATTTTGCAATATCAGCAATCAAATGGATGTTTCTCTATGAAAAATGGACCAACTTGGCCGGTATTCGAACTCGTCAGAGGTTTTATTCCCAGCCACCTAACATAAGTTGCAGAAAGATCCGATCAAAACTGAGCTACGGTGATGACACGGTCAAAAATCGGCATTTTCAGCAATCAAAGGGACGTTACTATACGATAAATGGGCCGACTTGGCTGGTTTTCGAACCCATCCAAGATTTTATCTCCAGCCACCTTACATATAAATTTCAGAAAAGATCCGATCAAAACTGAAGGCGCTACGGTGATGACAAGCATTTTCCCATTGTAAGTCTATGGGACCTTGTGGTTGCCATTGCAACCAAAGTTTTCGTGCGATTTTGAAAAAAATGTTTGTCATAAATGCCCCACCAGAGGCATGCTACATATGAGAAATGATTGAGTTCAGCCTGCAGGCTGCAGAGATATAGCTGCTCAAAAGTGTGGACCGACGGACGACGGACGGACGACGGAGGACCAACTATACTATAAGCTCCCCTGGAGCCTTCGGCCAAGGTGAGCTAATAAATGTATACCCCTATAAATATGTTCTATAAAAGGGGTTATCCTTTGGAAGCAAGGAATACACCATAGAACCGGAAATATGAAGTGTATTGTTTTCTGGGACAGACTAGCTAGTTTCGGCCAATTAGGCCTCATCAGTGACCCTCAAACATTTTCAAAATTCCACAATGGAATCAATGATCCCAAAGGACAAGAAAATATAAACTAAACTATGATGTAGGGCAGGAAGACTTTTTACGACCGCCACACATTCCCAGACACCAGCTGTAGTGACGTTAAATATGTTATATAAAAAGGTTATCCTTTGGAAGCAAAGAAAACACCACAGAACCGGAAATATGAAGTGTAATGTTTTCTGGGCCAGACCAACTAGTTTCGGCCAGTTAGGCCTCATCAGTGACCCTCAAATATTTTCAAAATTCCAGTTTTCTAAATATGAAGTGGGGTTTAGGGGGTCTTCGTTTCACGGACTTGTTCACATGTCACAGGAATGTTCCTTGGTTGACCCTCTTCCAAATTTGCACAACCCGTTGTGCTTGGATGAACAAGATGGCAAAAATTATAAAAACCTCCTTCGGTCAACCAAAATTGCTCAAACCCTCTACTCTACAATAATCTTTATTACCTACAATTTTATTTGTACAATATGGATCAGGTGAGCGATCCAGGGCAGTCATGGCCCTATTGTTTAAAATTACTTTGCAGAAATGTGCATCTTTGTTAGACGTTCTCGCGTGCGAGACCCAAATTTGTACCTCCAATATCAGGTCATACTTAAGAGGTCAAAGTTAAAAAAGGGATCTTTTTGTGCTCGGTCAATATTTTTTTCTTCTTTGACGGGTATTAAAGTTACTTGACAGAAATTTTAACCATACGAGCCGATGTGTCGCGTGCAAATACCAGGTCCGTACCTCCAACGTCAGTCATACTCACAGGTCAAGCGTCAAATAGCTTTTTTATACGTGTCTGGTCAACAACTTCTTTATTCTTAGATGGATTTTGAAATTCCTTGGCAGAAGTGTTAACATTCATGAGCCTGTCGCTTACATGACCCAGATTAGTACCTTAAGTTCAATGTCTGAATACGACACGTCGGGTCTTATTTGTCTTTCAAATGGCCCTTCCACGAGTAATTTTTCAGATTTTTAAAACGTTGTGTACATGTTTATAACGGGAATGAGTGGTATGGGATTGTTGGGAAAAATCCGTCAACTTAACAAGAGTTATGGCTCTTGTCAGTTCCTAATAACTTTAGTATTTTTTCACGGATTTTTCTTCTAATTTTGTATATACATTGGTATTGGGGATGTGTGGTGTAAGACAGAGCCAGCATCAGGCACCAACTTGTATTACATTAAAAAAATACTCTCTATTTCTCTTCGGACCGCCCATGCTTATAAACCCTATTGCTTTCATTTGGTGACAGGGCTTGAGATAACATTTCATCTCAATGTCAAACGTCCCACAAAATTGGAAGCAACGTCTCCCAAAATGACCTATACAGTGCTGATGTGGGACCTTAAATCAAACAAAAATTCTAATACTAGTTCTCAAACCTAAAACCTTACATAATTTCATGGCAAGTGATGTAACTCTAGCTACAATATTGTCAGTCATGGCCCTTTGCATAATTCAGACTTTTAGCATTTTTCATTTTTTTATCATTTCAAAACCGTTATATTGCTGGCCTCGGTAGATCAGTCGGATGGGCGTCTGACGCGGGTTCGATACCTGCCTGGGTCTGAAACATAATTTCGTGGAGATTGATCATGAAATATTTTCTGCGGTCATTCTCTCCCTTCCGCTGATTCAAGAAGGGTAGTTATCAGTTTCTGGCGAAAGAATGTGCACTGCACTAGTTACTTATAACTAGTTACTTATAAGCCTGCCCAGGAAGTGTGGACCGGCTCAAAAATGAACTTGAATACTCCAATACAAACAAAACCGTTATTAAACCTCAGCCCCGAAGCGGAGCAGGAATTATAGGAATGGCCATCCTAAACAATTTTGTCCGCTCCATATCTCAAGGTCAAGGTCACTGTTGAAGGTCACGAGTTTGAAACTTGGAATTTTGTGTACGTTCCATATCTCCTTTACCCTTGAAAGGATTTTCATTAAACTTTGGTCAAATATTTTTGCCGTGAGCTGATGCGCAGAACCCATAAATTACCATGCCGACTCAAGGTCAAGGTCACATCTGAAGGTCAAGAGTTTGAAATTTGAACTTTTTACGTACGCTCCAAATCTCCTTTACCCCCTCAAAGGATTTTCATTAAACTTTGGTCAATTATCCACCTCAGTGAGCTCATGTGCAGAGCCCATAAAAGAATCATGCCGACTTCAGGTCGTCTCATTGGAAGATCACATGTTTGAAACTTTGAAATTTGTGTTTGTTACATATCTCCTTCACCCCTGGAAGGATTTTCATTTAACTCCTCAAATATTCCCATCAGTGAGCTGATGTGAAGAACCAATAAACCATGCCAACTCAGGTCAAGGTAACAGGTAACAGGTGAAGGTCACAAGGTTGAGCCTTGATACAAAGTGCGGCGGGGGATTTGGCTGTCCCATGGACTGCTTTCTTGTATATATCAATGAAACTTTTTGTAGTTCTTTAGAGACAATACACATGTTAAGCAAAGGGTAACGACTTCAGCTTTTATGAATTGAATTTTGCCTGAAACGCATCATCTTCAAACATTAAACATAATGTCACAACAACAATAGTTTTATTTAAAGTTACATTACTCAAGCTACAAAATTGTTAGTTATGGTCCTTTGTAAAAATCAAATTTTCAGCGCTTTTTATCTTTTATTATTATTTTTTCATCCATGTGGGACGAGTATTATCCACTACTACTGCATTACTACGCTAGATAGCGACGTGATTAAATTTGTTTACCGTTAATTTTTAAATATTTTAGAACAAAATAGGGCCCTCTGTCTTATGTACTGTAGTAATTAAGTAATTCATATTAGTGAAAAATGTGAATTGAAATTTAAGTAGAAAATATTTTTTCTTTCCTCAACGACAAAATTAAGAAAATCAAATTGGATCATTTTAGTTTTTTCCTGTCGGAATTTTCGGTGCTGGAAAAAATCTGCCACTACAGGTTAATTTCCTTGATTAGTTATGAGACCGGATACTTTTCGCGTATAATAATTTCAAAACTAGTATAGATACTTTACTGAGACTTGCTGTACATTGACAGTGACAAAACACTGAAGCTTTAATATTTTTGACCTATGACCTTTTATCGACTTACACTCTAACATAAACCCTAGTTCTAAAACCATTCAATGGCCTGATCACAAATGTGATGAGTTCTAGTTCCTACTCTGACCATGATCTTAAGTGGTCGGCCCTGATGTGAAAAAATGTTTTTTGGTCTTTTTCCCCTTTGCTTTATGAAATATCTTAAAGAAATTTTACAGATGTATAAGCACTAAAGGAAGCATATTGTGGCCAAGGACAATGACTGCCATTTCTGCTTCTTGTGGTATCTGCCCTTGATATAAAAATGGGTTTTGGTCCATAGCTCCTTTACTCTGGAATACCTTGAAGTTTTACAGGTGTATAGTACACTAAAGGAAGCCTATTGCGGCCAAGGAAGCATCTTGGCCTGCACTGGTGGGGTATCATGCAGTGTTGGAGATGCTTTTATATTGTTGTGCTGCATGTAATGTAAATGAAAACAAAAACATGCACATTGCATGTAGCCTGCCTACTTTTGCTAGTTAAACACCAAAGAATTTATATGTACATGATTTCGGAATAGTGTTAACAGCACGCGAACAAGTCCAAGAAATGAAGACCCCCCCACACTAAACCCCACTTTATATAGAGAAAACCGGGATTTAGTGGTGTTAACATTTTATTGCTTATTTCTGCTCCAATACATAGGTTGTAGGTACTCGTTAGAACTGCCTCGACGAGGCGGTTCTAACGAGCACGCACAACCTTTGAAGTATAAATAACAAAAATATCAGATTTTCATCAGAAAAGTAGCCATGAAACAATGCACTACGTCGCACGGTTGTGTTATTGTTATAATGGGGACGTTAAGCGTCAATTTAAAAAAAACATTTCTATTCAGTTTTAAAAAAAAATGGCATTAGAGCAAATTCAAACAAAACATTTTTGCATTTCTTTGTTGATGACTTCCATTAATTTCACGAGACATTTACAGCATTTAAGCATATGTTTGCCTAAAACAATTATATTCCAAATGTTTCCTTTCAGTGAAGTCGGATTCCGAAAAATTCTGCTAACCTCAACGAATGTACCAAGAACTCAACCCTGAAGACATCCTAGGAAGAAGACGGGAATGGAAGATACCTATATGAACGAGATGCTCATTGAGAAGGATAGCGTACCAGGAATGTGTAAAGCTCGGCAGTCTCTAAATATCATCCAGCAATGTTGATGTTGTCCACGGCCAAAAAGAGAAGAAAAGCACATAGATGACGCAATGAAGATCAGGGGAGTAGTCATTAACACTTACACACCAAGGTGTCTGAAGTAGTCTCTTCCAGCTTTGTAACCCCACAAGTTTGAGGGTGTATATAGGAGTCAGTCTGATGCTTGGCTTGTCATGGTTGTAATCTATGATTTGATGATTGCGTCTATTTCTGTTTTTTTAGCTCACCTGTCACGTAGTGACAAGGTGAGCTTTTGTGATCACTTTTTGTCCGTCGTCCGTCGTGCGTGCGTGCGTCCGTGCGTGCGTCCGTGCGTCCGTAAACAATTTCAAATAAGTATATCTCTAATACCCCATGGTCAATCTTGATCAAATTTCATGAGAAGCATCATCAGGTAGGGGGAAAGGCTGTATAAGGTTTTTGGCCTGATCAGATTGGAATTCTGGTTGCTATGGCAACATATAGCTCCCATAGACTTACAATGGGAAAAAATTAAAATATCTTCTCTGAAACCACAGGGCCCAGAGCTTAGATATTTAGCATGTAGCATCGGCCAGTGGTCACCTACATAATTCCTGCCAATCATGCCCCTGGGGTCCAAATTGGCCACGCCCCGGGGCCCATTCCCTCCCATAGACTCATAATGGAACAAAAAGCTTCAAAAATCTTCTTCTCGGAAACCACAAGGCCCAGGGCTAAGATATTTAGCATGTAGCAATGGCAAGTGGTCACCTACATAATTCCTGCCAATCATGCCCCTGGGGTCCAAATGGGCCACGCCCCGGGGCCCTTTAGCTCCTATAGACTCATAATGGAAAAAAAGGTTAAAAAATCTTCTTCTGTAAAACCACAGGGCCAAGAGCTGAGTTATTTGGCATGTAGGAACGGCAAGTGGTCACCTACATAATTCCTGCCAATCATGCCCCTGGGGTCCAAATTGGCCACACCACGGGGCTAAGTCTTAGCTCCCATAGACTCATAATGGAAAAAAACCTTCAAAAATCTTCTTCTCTGAAAGCACAGGGCCTAGAGCTTAGATATTTAGCATGCAGCAACGGCCAGTGGTCACCTACATAATTCCTGCCAATCATGCCCCTGGGTTCCAAATGGGCGACGCCCCGGGGCCCCTTCGCTTCCATAGACTCATAATGGAACAAAACGCTTCAAAAATCTTCTTTTCGGAAACCACAGGGCCCAGAGCTTAGATATTTAGCATGTAGCAATGACAAGTGGTCACCTTCATAATTCCTGCCAATCATGCCCCTGGGGTCCAAACGGGCCACGCCCCGGGGCCCTTTAGCTCCTATAGACTCATAATGGAAAAAAGCTTCAAAAATCTTCTTCTCTGAAACTACAGGGCCCAGAGCTGAGATATTATATATGTAGCAACGGCAAGTGCTCACCTACATAATTCCTGCCAATCATGCCCCTAGGGTCCAAATGGGCCACGCCCCGGGGCCCCTTTGCTCCCATAGACTCATTATGGAAAAAAAAGGTTCAAAAATCTTCTTCTCTGAAACCACAGGGCCCAGCGCTTAGATATTTAACATGTAGCAACTGCAATTGGTCACCTACATAATTCCTGCCAATCATGCCCCTGGGTTCCAAATGGGCCCCGCGCCCGGGCCCCTTTTCTCCCATAGACTCATAATGGAAAAAAGCTTAAAAAATCTTCTTCTCTGAAACCACAGCGCCCAGAGCTTAGATATTTAGCATGTAGCAATGGCAAGTGGTCACCTACATAATTCCTGCCAATCATGCCCCTGGGGTCCAAAAGGTCCACGCCCCGGGGCCCCTTAGCTCCTATAGACTCATAATGGAAAAAAAAACCTTCAAAAATCTTTTTCTCTGAAACCACAGGGCCCAGAGCTTAGATATTTAGCATGTAGCAATGACAAATTGTCACCTACATAAATCCTGCCAATCGTGCCCCTGGGGTCCAAATGGGCCACACCCTGGGACACCCTTAGCTCCCATAGACTCATAATGGAAAAAAAAATCTTCAAAAATCTTCTTCTCTGAAACCACAGGGCCCAAAGCTAAGATATTTAGCATGTAGTAACGGCAAGTGGTCACCTACATATTTCCTGGTAATCATGCCCCTGGGGTCCAAATTGGCCACACCCCGGGGTCCCTTAGCTCCCATAGACTCATAATGGAAAAAAGCTTAAAAAATCTTCTTCTCAGAAACTGTGAAGCGCAGAATATAGATATTTAGTGTCTAGCAACATAAAATAGCCAGCTACATAAATCCTGCTAACCCTGCCCCTGGGGTCAAAATTGGCCACGCCCGAGCTCATCACCTCCAATAGACTTATAATGGAAAAAAAACTTAAAAAATCTTCTATGAAACCATAAGGCCCAGAGCTTAGATTTTTAGTATGTAGCAACGTCAAGTGGCCACCTACATAAATCCTGCCAGTTATGCCCCTGGGGTCCAAATTGGCCACACCCCAGGGTTCTTTAGATTCAATAGACTTACAATTGGAGAAACTTCAAAAATCTTCTCTGAAACCACAGGGCCCTTAAAATGAGAGAAAAAAAAAACAAAAAAAACTTAAAATGGGGAAAAAAATCTTCAAAAATCTTCTTCTCTGAAACCATAAGTCCCAGAGCTTAGGTATTTAGCATGTAGCAATGTCGAGTGGTCGCCTACATGAATCCTGCCAATCATGCCCCTGGGGTCAAAATCCTGTGGTCCCTTAACTCCAACAAACTTATAATGGAAAAAAGCTTCAAACATCTTCTTTGAAACCATGAAGTACAGACCTTAGATATTTAGTATATAGCAACACAAAATGGTCGCCTACATAAATCCTGCCAACCATGCCCTTTGGGTCACAATTGGCCAAGCCCCAGGGCTCATTAGCTCCTACAGACTTATACTGGAAAAAAAACTTTAAAAAAATCTTTTTCTCCGAAACCATAAGGCACAGATATTGTTTGATTTGAGGTTTTACATCCCCGTCAACACTGTATAGGTCATTTTGGAGATGTCTCTTTCAATTTTGTGGGACTTTTACCCGACATTGAGATGAAATTACATCTCAAGCCCTGTCGCCCAATGAAACCAGTAGGGTTTATAAGCATGGACACCGTTTTGCCTGAGCTTAGATATTTAGTATGTAGCAATGTCAAGTGGCTCCTACACTAATGATTTTCTGGTACACAGGTGAGCGATATAGGGCCATTGGGCCCTCTTGTTTTGTTTTTTTTTGTTGTTGCTTGGTTGGTCTGTATATCCATCCATGACAAGTCTTCACTTCCGCATTCCTTCACCGATTTATTACAAATTTTGCATATACATTTACAATGTGCCTGACCTAAATTTCATATGCGTCAAGTAAAGGTGTGGATCACTGTTGCTTAAAAAAGAATAGAAATCGTGTATCTGTCCGTGACACAATCTTGTTTTTGTTATGCCAACTAGCCCATTTCTCCACTGATTGACCTTAAAGTTTGCATATGCCTTCACAATGAGCTGTAAATATGCTCGACATTTCATATGCGTCAAGGTCAAGGTCAATCTTGTTATGCGAGTAACTTCCACATGTCTACACCGATTTAGTTCAAATTTTGCATATGCATTCTTGATAAGGTTTTTAAGTGACTGACGTAAATTTAATATGGGTCAGTGAAGCCACTGTTGCAAAAATAGTAATCTTGTTGGAACTTGGTATGTATGGCTTTGTTTGTTTGTACTTGAGTATAACGGCCCAGTCAACTCTATTTAGGTCATTTTTGAGCCGGTCAGTTTACCTAGCAACACCTCCTGCGCAGGCTCATACTTAAGCGGTTAAACAGTACAGTGCACATTCATTTGCCAGAAACTGACAACTGCCCTTCTTCAATCAGCGGAAGGGAGAGAATGACTAGCAAAGATTTCGGGATCAATTTCCACGAAAGAATGTTGCCGATCCTGGCAGGCATCGCACCCGCGTCCTCCTAATTATCAGACAGACGCGCATCCTGAGGCCGGCTGGTCTCTAAGCTAATTGGTCTGCAGGTCATACCCTTTTGTCAAATGAAAACTGGTCCATTGTATAAGGTTTGGGTCTGCATTTTATACCAAACCATGGGTTTATAGCCGCTTCAGTAAAAGGCGCTAAAGCGGGGATATAATAGTCAGATCCTGGCATTTCTATTTTAATTTTGGATCCGTCCATCCCTGTAAATTGGGGACAAGTCTGTATTAATAATCACTAATAGGAAGACGAGCCGTGTGTCGTCTGAATCTGCACTCTTTGTATGGGTATTTGTATCAGGAAACCGGGTAAACCTATGATCAGAAACGCCTTGGTAGCGAAAAATGTTTTGTTTGACCAGCAACCCATTCAGTGTCGCACTGTCATTTCATTGGGTAATAACATGTAACATCACATTATGATAACACTCATGTGTTGAAATGGTCTTTTATATTTCGAGAACTATCATTTGTAAAATGCAACTTTATTATTTAGTTCACCTGAGCAAAGCTGAGGATGAGCTATTCTGATCACTCTGCCCGTCGTCGACAGTTCTTAGATTGCACTTAAGAGTTAGTTTTTGGCCAGATTAAATGAAAAATGCGCATCATATTTGCCTCTTTAAAAATTAGGTCAAGTTAAAAACTGAAGTCCATAACTAGGTCGACAAGTCAAATCGAATATTCTCATTAATAGGTAGTTCGAAACCGGGTCACTTGGAGTCAATAACTTTCTTGGTCAAGGTCAAAACTGGGTCATCAGGGCAGAACAAATAGGTCGCTGAAGTCGATTTTTTGTATATCGTCGATGACTTTATTTTTGATCAATACATCCAGCGAAAAGTTGTGGAGGACAAGCTCCGCCAACTTCTCGATAAGAACTGTCTCCTGAATGGTATACTTTTTGCTCTCACCAGGTGACCTTTTTACAATTTCTCAACTAAAACTGTCCAGTTTTGTCACTCACTTCACCAAGATATAAACGGATAACAAAAGCAGTTGAAACTGTGTATGGATAAATCTCGTGTAGCCAACGAAGCGTCCCATTGAAGGGATGTTAAACAAAGTCTTTGAATGAAGACGGTCACAAACATGAAATACGTGGTTTTAGTCAGTAAATCTGTAGGGGAGGCAGTTCAGATCCAACACTTTTGATCCTTATTGTTCAAATATTAAAAAAATGCAGGAAATTGCGAATGTCTGCTTTACTCTTGAATGTGCACAGTGTAAACCTGCAGGATATTTGAATAACCCTCATAATTTCCAATCAGTCAAACACTGATCAGAAAAATCGACAAACCACACCATCAAGGAGGGACTTGTTTAAACAATAAATCGGTGCAATAAATTTAAACAATGGTGGAGCGTGATAGCTCAGTGGTTAGTGCACTTGCCTCTGATGCTAGAGATCCCGGGTTCGATCCCCGGCAACGGCGATAAATTTTCGGTGTCCAAACACGCTCCATTGGCATCATTTGCAGGGATGAATGTCATTTAGTGCACCGTCCTTCGGATCGGGACGTTAACTGGAGGCCCCCTGAGCAGGGAGAACCATCCCCTGTGCAGGTTAAAGAACCCTACCATAATTACATGATTACTGTGTAGGCTTTCATCCTGCAAAACTAGTGCATGTAATATACACCTGCCTAGAATGTCCGCGAGGGCGTATGGCAGTATATATAGAAAGAAAAGAAAGGGACAAAGTTGAAATCGCAGAAATCTCCAACTGACTGCTGCTTTACTTGGATACGGAAGGGACATGAAACCTTTTGAAGAGGTTGGCGGAGCTTGTCCGTACAACGGCCTCGCTGGATGTGTTGATCAAAAGTATAAAATATAGTTATCGCAGAAAAACACGGCAAAAAGATAAAAAAATCGACTAGGTTAAGATTCAAACTTATGCGCTTCCATTTTCCAATTTTTTGTCTATTTTTCCTTCCAGGAAAAGATTTCGTATCTTTTTTTCCAAAATAGCTCAATATAATTTTATAGCATTTATTTTTATAGATTTGTAGAATTGTATCAAGTGTTTTCCAAAATTTGGAGATTGTTTTGTCTTAAAGTTATTCCGGTTCGATTATTTCCAAACCGTCCGTCCCTAACAGCTTTGAACACTCAATTATTCAGTAAAGTAACTATTCAGGATATCTTCATGCAATTTTATAGGAATACGTATTAGGTAATTTGTAACCGTTCATGATATCATCAAGCAATTCTATAGGAATATGTATTAGGTCAGGAATATGTATTAGGTCGGCACACAGAAGATTATTGTTCCCCCTTTCTTAGTTTCAAAATAATGCACCTTTGATTAATTTGTCCAAACTGGAGTATAATCCGTCGCATGCGAAGCTCGTTAACTATTTCCTACTGGAGTTGTTTGTCCTGAAACTTCACCAATTTTATATTTGTCTTGTAAATGTGTTTTTTAAGTAACATTAATTATTTCAACAACAGAAACAATTATTCATTCAAGCTCTGATAACAACGGTTACGTGATAGCAGATATACAAATATTGCACATGTTGGTTGTAGTAGAAGAACGAGCTCAAAAGTATTTAACACGTAGTAATGGACTCTTTCACAAGAGCTCGGGGGGGGGGGGGCTTTCTAATAGTTTTGTTTCGTATAACAAATTTAGATGGGGCACAGTGTGTACAGCAATAGTGTATCCATATCGAAGACCCACAAGCCTACGTATCCACACATCCTGATATGTGTATTCACTTGCAGTGGTATACAAAGTTCAGTCATTTAAGTTATCTACAGCCCCACAAGACTCTGCAGCGATGCAGGATAACCAGCCTCCTCAAAGTGTGTTATGAGATCTGATTAGGTATTCCACGCCCCGTGCAGAGTTCTGTATACGGAGTAATACAAATTAAGAGAAATCAAGGCAAAGCCAGTGCCACTTCCAATTTTTTCGACACAGACTTGACGCCTCCACAAGGCCGTTCACCCTATCTGTCGTCTTCTGTATACTTCTGAATTTTACACCTGCGTTTTGCTTGTGATCAAGTACTATCAGATTTGTTGTTGCTTCTGTTTGTTGGTTTTGGTGTTGGTTTTGGCATCCCACGTTCTGTCCTGGGAGAGGCGTTTGTGTCGGAATTGTATTTGGAGGGGTCTGACTGATTGCATATACTTTTGGCTGGGGCAGTGGGGTAGAGGTGGTAAGATTGTGGTCAGATCTGCTATTTCGGGGCTTGGTAGTTTGGGTATGCTTGGGGATGGGTGGGTATACTGTCTAAGTTTCCATGCTTGAGTTTAATATAGATAACTGTCATGTTTATATTTTTGACTGTTATATAGAGGATCTTACACGAGTGGTAATTTCATATGAAATGTATGAAACGAGCCTTCGGCGAGTTTTATAAATTTTATATGAAATGAGATTCTGTTTATCATATGACCACTTTAAATTGGATTTTATCGCCTTCAAATTTGACTATTAGTGAAACAAAAATGCATGGTTGACATGGACGTCGTCTTGACGTTACTTAATCCCCCAAAAGTGTTATTACACGTGTGTTAAAACGATTTTTATTACACGATGTTATCCACTGTTTATGGACGTCATATGATAGACTTTTATAGATAGACCTTGAAAAGATAACATAGAAATGAGCTGGTTTACAGTGGGGTTATATATCGTAATTGATTGAAACAATGGTTGGAAAGTTTTGTACGCGGCTTCTAATTGGTCGATAGATAGGATTTAAATTTTGTTTTTTTAGACATCTGTTTTTTGTGTGTGTTTTTTTTTTTTTTTTTTTTTTGCTTTTGATTGATAGATTTTCAATACCCTTGTTGTTTAGCTTCTTTGAACGGAAATACTTACACATATATAGTTTAGGAGTATTATCCTATTGCAACAGTTTTGTTACAGTAGCAATATAATGTTCCTATATACCCCAAGGTTTTTATAAAGTAATAAACGTGCTGCAGTCATTTCTAAACGGTCGTATTGTGGCATAGTGCTTAGTTTGCCACATGCTTGATATTCTTGACTCAATCTTATGGGGGATGCGGGTTAGTATAGTTCGAACAAATTGACCTGAGACTTGTGAACTCTATTAACATAATTTCTCACCCGACTGAATTTTTATATTTATCTTCGTCGTTCCCGAAGATTGCGATACTGTTATTCAATACATAGAGGTCGGTAAATGGGTCACTATTCACGAGATGCCGAAAATTCACGAGAAGTTTACGAAAGCCGACATATTAGGCGATAACATTGAGTAATTTATTCCTTGCATAAAGGTCAGTCTCATGTCAAATTGTTCGAACTGTGTGCTGCCTTATTGAGGTTGGCCCGGATTCGTTATGAATGGCCTCTTTGAGGTCTTTGGTGCGATGTTTGTCTGCCCCCTAAGTGTGTGTTTGTAATCCTCGGACCACATATATGTACCCATTTACATGTGCTTACGTACTTTTGTTAATATACTTTTTGGTGCTTCAGTTGCAGTTGGTTAGTCAGGATTAAAACAAAATGGAAGGCAACGATCATAAACTGATGGGCCTGATCAGAGACAGAGCATCAGACACCAATCAACATTACATAAAAAAGATATTCTCTAATTCTCAGTAAGCATTTACGCTGGAACCGTCTTAGAATCTGAGGCCTGATGCACCGGCATGCAAATAGAGGGAAGCAAAATTGTCAACCGTGATTGGGTTAACTACCATGCATGGAGTATGTCGTATAACATTTATAACCTATCGTTTTATATCGAAGAATGATTTTACGAAATTTGGTGCTGAAGTAATTGCATTTATATATACTCAGAGGCAATAAAGTGTACATATTTATGCTCCCCGAAGAATTTCGGGTAGGGGGGGTGCAATATAGTCGCCACTTCGTCCTTTCGTCCGTCCCGCAAGCGAATTCTCAGAAACAAATGGTCGGATTTCAATGAAACTTCATGGGAACACTAGTATCAAAGGTGGATGCGCACATCGCCTGTGTCTTTGGTTCGATGATTTTTCCAACAGCTATGGCCCTTTGATGAATTATGCATGAATATATAGGGTACTGTTCGTGTCCACGCGAATTCTCAGCAACTACTTGCAGAAATTCAATGAAACTTCAATGGAATCTTAAGTAGCAATAGGGAATGCGCATATTATCCATGCTATCTGGTTAGATTTGTCAGAGTTATGGTACTTTGTTTAAAGCTGCAGTGTAAGGTCACTGTGGCTATTTTTAGAAGAAAAACTCATCATTCTGGTGCCTACATTTATTGATGGATTAAAATTAATATAATTTCACGCAAATGTTGAGAATGATATCTCGAGCAAGTTGAACTTTCAGGGTCCTGGGCTCAAGGTAAGGTCAATATGGCAATTTTTGAAAAAGAAACTCTACATTTACTGGTGGATTTTAATATAATTTCACACAAAGGTTGGGTATATCTATAGCAAGTTTGACTTTCAGGGTCCTGGGCTCAAGGTCAAGGTCACTGTGGCTATTTAAAAAAAAAACTTGCTGGACGCAGAAATCTTTCCAACTGTAACTGGAGTTCCATTGCACACAGCCTTTCATTATCAACCTCTCATCATTCTGATATGACTGAAATGCTGCTAAAAAGGATGTGAAATCGCAAGTCATCCATCTACATTAGAGTTGCAGATAAATTGGATTAAGTCGGGTGCGCGTCTGACTGGTGATCAGGACGCGGGTTCGATTCCTGCCTGGGTCGGCAATATTATTTCGTGGAGATTGATCATGAAATCTTTTCTACGGCCATTCTCTCCCTTCCGCTGATTCAAGAAGGGCAGTTGTCAGTTTCTGGCGAAAGAATGTGCACTGTACTGGTTAACCGCTTACGTATAAGCCTGTCCAGGAAAAGTGTGGATAGGTAAACTGACCGGCTTAAAAATGACCTAAAATAATGTTGACTGGGCCGTTAAACCCAAATACAAACAAAAATTGGATTAAAGTAAAAAAGCTAGCCTTGGCACATGGTCAAAATGACCTTTTTGACAGTCAAGGGGATAGGATCAGATCCATTTTCGAACCCGTCTGATATTTTATATGCATGTAAAGGCACCCAATACGGAACCGTACCTGGAGACAGTCCTACGAGGATTGGCTCTGTGTACAATAATTTGTATTAAACAGTTTTACCCAATTAATATAGCTAAACTACCACCCAGGATCTTGGGGTATGGTATCGTACCTGAAGACGCTTCTTTCATTTATTCCGACTTTTGTGTTGCTGATGTTTGTAGAACAGTGCAAGCTAATCTGTCCACCGACAGGTTTTGGTATACTCCATTTGAAGTACAGTGAGTAATGTTTCCTGTTCCGACTATTGCACATTCGGGGAGCATCCATCGGTTTCACCAATATACTTGTTTTATTTGGAATACCGAATCTTGTATTGCTGTCTGTTGTAAAATATGCCTTACGTCTGAGTTTGTAAAACTCCGATTCTTTACCTGTTAGTCATCCATGATGGAGTTATTATCCTTAATTTAAAATCATTATCTCGTGTGTTGTACATGACATTCAAATCTATGCACACCGCAAAAATCATGTACGAACGTTCATCGATAAGACCACATCATAAATTTGCCATTATATCCAAACAGCTTCAAACTCAATTGGAATTTGTCTGTTCCGGATTATCTCCCTTGCAATTAAAATCATAGTGAATTAGGTTAGTCTTTTTCTCAAATCGTGTAAGAGGTATTCATTTGATATTTTCGCATAATTGTTTTGCTGGGCATCTTTATGCTTGCTCCATAGTAAACCCTCTAAAATTGCTTAATGAAAAGTTGGTCACCAATACAAATCCCATATAAACATTTAGCATTTAATCAATGAAAGTACCGGCCCCGAGAGCTAAGTTGGTATTTCCGCTCCGGGGAACGGGAGGTCACGGGTTCGATCCCGGGCCGCGACATACCAAAGTCGTTGAAAACGGTACTAGCTGCTCCTCGCTTGGCACTCAGATTTACGGGGTTAGGACTGGTCGACCCAGTGTCAAGATAATGTGACTGGGTGTGGTATCATGTAATGTGTCTGGGACATGATACTTCAGTGAGGCAGCACTATAAAAGTGAGCATTGAGCTCCGTCGCAATCAGACATCGCCGTGATTTGACTGAAAACTGTTGAAAGCGACGTTAAACCCGAATTCACACACACATATATTTACTTGGAATTGTATCAACATTTTTAAACTTTAAAATTTCCGTTGTATCTTTATTAATGTTTGATCTTAGCGCTTTTTCAAGTTTTATATTCTTTTATTTGTATATATGATTTATCATGTTATTGAGTGAGTTGGTGGTTACATTGGGCGACGGGGCTTGATGTCATTCCATCTCAATGTCGGGTAAAAGTCCCTTAAAATCGGAAGCAACGTCTCCAAAATAACATTTACAATGTTGACGGGGACGTTAAGCCTCAAATCAAACAAAACAAAGCATGGGTGATTGCATTGTGTGTTGATGCCTTCCTTCAGGGTATTGGACTCTAGACATAAGAGATCAATCTGAAAGACATTTCATCTTTTTTCCGATTCTATTTCTGTATTAAAAGCTCTGAAAGATCAACAGCACAGAAACCCCTTGTTTCAACAAATGTTATGAAAATATCACTATCTTCCGTCTCAAAGGATATCATATTCTGCTGGCTTCCCAGTCACGTAAATATCCGTGGAAATGAGTTAGCTGATTTGGAAGCCAAATCGGCATTATCGTTAACTATTACCAATTTAAAAATTCCTTCTTCAGATTTTAAATCGAATATAAATATATATATAAAGAATAAATGTCAATCAATTTGGGAAAAAGAAACTAATAATAAATTAAATAAAATAAAACCAAATTTTCATAGCAAATGCACTTTTTCGAATTATAATAGAAAAGATCAGACTAAACTCACAAGATGCCGTATTGGACACACAAGACTCACTCATTCCTACATATTAAAAAACGACCAAGCACCTTTCTGTATATCAGTTAAACACCTCATTTCATGTGTAGAATTTTATCAGATACGGTCAAAATATTTTAATGTTACAATAATGAAAAATCTTTTTAACGACATCCCATCTTATCAATTAATCAATTTTCTTAAAGAAATCGGACTTTTTAACAAACTGTAATCATTAATATGTAAACTTTTAAACTTCAATAACAATTTTATATCTAATACCTAATTATTTTAAACGATATATGCCCTATTAGGGTTGAGCGTCTTTAAACAAAACATCCATCCTACCATCTTCAGGGTTGCGCTAAGTCATGCCTTAATTTTTTAGTCAATGCCCTTGTCTGTATAAATATGTGGCCGTCTTGACCGTCCGTTTTAATTACGGTCATGGTGCGATTTGCAGTTGTTGGTGATTCCTGTTTTAAGCTGTTTGATGTACTAGGCAAGGTGCTGTCTTTCGGTCGTGGTGGTATGCGCGTGGAGAGATAGGATGTGGACTTGTGGGACAGAATGATGGCATGGAAAACTAACGTGGTGCTTCTCCACATAGGCGGGAACGATATTAGTTACGATCAGCGGGGGCATATCGGGCAGATGATCCTGCACCTTGTTGGATTCCTGGAGGTGGCGGGCATTACTGCCCTTGTTGGTGAGGCGTTGCCTAGTCGTTTTGAGGCAATGTCGATCCTTCTGGGTTTGAAACGTTCCGGCGTCAGATTAACCAGTTTCTGCGCCGGCGTTTCAAGGAGCGCTTAATTTTTTTTCCTGTGAAATTAAGGACAGCGATAGCTGCCTCCACAGACACTGACGGGGACCGTGTTCATTTGTCCAAGGAAGGCCAGAAGAGGTATCATGTGAGCTTGGAGAGGGCGTTTCTGCGACTTGCCTGCTATTCAGTTGTAAACAAAGGGTCCTTTTTAGGGCCCTCGGATCATTCTGTTCGGGGAAAATTATAATGTATATCCTATCTTTATTATTTTTGAAATTTAAAATTGCTTTGAATATCATTTTCCATTTTAAATGAGGACTTTTTTTTCTATTTTTGAAATTAATGCTACAAATCATAATGGATTTGTTTTTAATAGCCAAATTTTAGAATCAGTTCTATATTTAAGTATTACTTTTTTAAAATGCATAAGTATTTTTTGGTATAAAGATATTATGAACCCATTTATTAATTATAAAGTAAGGATGTATTTTTTTCACATATAAGCCAAACCAATATATATATATAGACCACACCATGGTTGAGTATGTTATCTGGCATTTTTTGAATTTGTTAAATAAAATGTATTAAATTTCCGGTTTTAATCTCTGGAAAATCAACTCCTGCATTTTCTTTAGTTCTTAACAAATTTCTAGCTATCTTTCCCTTCTATAACTCCATAACATGTAAATATCATCTTATTTGTCTTTTTTAAACATTTTTCCGGAAATAAAGAAAATTTGCAATTGAAATTGTATTTATGAAAATGTTTTAACTGTAATAATTTTATTTTTTTTGATTCAGTCTTATGTTTCCACAGTTCTATTAAATTTTTCTTTTTTAACTTTTCCCTCAAAATTAAGTTTAATGTCACCTTTACCAAAATAAATTCCTAAAATTATTGTTATCTTTTATATATTTCATTGGAATTATATCAACATTTTTAAACTTTGAAATTTCCGTTTTATCTTTATTAATTTTTGATCCTGATGCTTTTTCAAGTGTTATATTCTTTTATTTGTATATATGCTTTATCATCTGTTATTGAGTAAGTTATTGGTTTCATTGGGCAACAGGGTGTGATGTAATTTCATCTCAATGTCGGGTAAAAGTCTAAAAAAATTGGAATTGGAATAGGGTCGCGCTAAATCATTCCCTAATTATTTATCCAATGCCCTTGTCTGTATAAATATGTGGCCGCCTTGACCGTCCGTTTTAATTACGGTCATGGTTCGATTTGTCATTGCTGGTGATTCCTGTATTAAGCGACAAGGGCAGTACGGAGGGCTGTTTGGTGTACTAGGCGAGGTGCTGTTTTGCGGCCGTGGCGGTATGAGCGTGGAGAGATATGATGTGGACTTGTGGGACAGAATGTTGGCGTGGAAAACTAACGTGGTGCTTCTCCACATAGGCGGGAACAATATTAGTTATGATCAGCAGGGGCATATCGGGCAGATGATCTTGTCATTTTGGATCCCTGGAGGCGGCGGGCATTACTGGCCTTGTTGGTGAGGCGTTGCCTCGAGTCGTTTCGAGGCAATATCGATCCTTCTGGGTTTGAAAGGTTCCGGCGTCAGATTAACCTCTTTCTGCGCCGGCGTTTCAAGGAGTGCTTAATTTCGGTTTCCTGTGAAATTTAGGACAGCGATAACTGCCTCCAGACACTGACGGGGACCGTGTTCATTTGTCCATGGAAGGCCAGAAGAGGTATCATGTCTACTTGGAGAGGGCGCTTCTGCGACTTGCATGCTATTCAGGTGTAAACAAAGGGTCCTTTTTTAGGGCCCTCAGATCATTCCGTTTGGGTAACCTTATAATGTATATCCGATCTTTATTTATCTTTAAAATTGCTTTAAATATCATTTTCCATTTTAAATGAGTATTTTGTTTTCTATTTTTGAAGTAATAGCTATCAATCATAATGCATTTGTTTTTAATGTCCAAATTTTAGAATCAGTTCTATATTTATATATTAAATATTTAAAAAACATCTACATTTTAGAATCAGTTCTATATTTATATATTAAATATTTAAAATGCATAAGATTTTTTGCTATAAAGATATTATGAACCCATTTCTTACTTATAAAGTAAGGATGTATATTTTTCATATATAAGCCAAACCAATAAATATATAGACAACATCATGGTTGAGATTAGTTTTGACTTATTTTGAATTTGTTAAATAAAATTTATTAAATTTCTGGTTTTAATCTCTGGAAAATCAACTCCATTTTTAGTTCTTATTAACAATTTTCTAGATACCTTTTCCCTTCTATAACTCCATAAAATGTAAATATCTTATTTGTCTTTGTATGCCCCCGCCATTTGAAGAATGGTGGAAAGGGCATATAGTGTTGCCCCTGTCCGTCCGTGCGTCCGAAACTTAAACGCGGTCGACAACTTCCTTTTTTCTTGATGGATTTTAAAATTACTCAGAAGAAATGTTAACCAAGAGACGTGTCACATGCAAACCCAGATCCATTAATCCAAGGTCAAAGTCAGAGGTCAAAGGTCCAAAAAATGGTCCGAAACTTAAACGCAGTCAATAATTTTCTTATCGCTGGATGGATTTTGAAATTACTTGGCAGATATATTGGCCATCATTAGTCTGCCTCACACAAAACCAAGGTGCTTACCTCCAAGGTCAAGGTCATACTTAGAGGTCAAATGTGAAAAAAGGGTCAAAAATTAAACACGGTCAATAACTTTCTATGGATGAATACAAAAGACATATTTTCAGGCGGGGGCATCCGTGTCCTTTGGAAGCATTTCTAGTTTAATTTTTTTCTGGCAATAAGTAAAATTTGCAATTGAAATTGTATTAAAGAAATTATATATGTTTTAACTGTAATGGTTTTATTTTTAGATTCAGTCTTATGCTTCCACAGTACAATTAATTTTTTTTTTACTTTTCCTTCAAAATTGTTTCATTTCTTCTCTACCAAAATGAATTCCTAAAATTTTTATCTTTAGCTTGTCTTACGAAAGTAAGGGGGGAGCTATTGCCATACCCCGGGCGTCCGGCGTCGGCGTCCGCATTTGGTTAGTTTATCTGCAAGCTCTTTGTGATGTTTTACAAGTTTATTTTTAATCTATAATTAACAATTAGTTAAAAAAATATTTAACATTATCATTGTACTTCATTTTTCAGGTTTGTTGGCTTAAATTGGACTTTTTGAAAAGTTAGTTTTCCTCTTTATTACCTCCCTTATTTCCCTTTGTTAAAGTTTACCTGCAAGCTGCGTGAGTTCAAATCCCGGGGGAGGCATGTTTTTTTGTTTTTTTTTGTTTCTTTTTCTTTTTTTTTTCTCTTTTAAAAATCATAGCGGGGATGGGGCTCAAGGTCAAGGTCACTGTGGCTATTTTTAGTAAAACTGTCATCGCTCTAGCGCCTTCATTTATTGATGGATTTTAATATAACTTCACTCAAATGTTGGGTATAATGATATCTCGAGTGACTTTGACTTTCAGGGTCCGGGGCTTAAGGTCAAGGTCACTACTTTCATTACGGGGTCAAGGTCACTGTGGCTATTATTAGATAAACATCGCATCGCTCTTGCACCTTAATTTATTGATGGATTTTAATATAACTTCACACAAATGTATGGTATGATATCTCTAGCAAATTCGACTTTGTGTCTGGGGCTGAAGGTCAAGGTCACTGGCTATTTTTCGAAAAAACTTTGTGATCGCTCCAGTGCCTACATTAATGGATTGATTTTAATATAACTTCACACAAATGTTGGGTACGATGATATCTCGAGCGGGCTCGACTTTCAGGGTCTAGGGCTGAAGATGAAGGTCACTGTCTATTTTTAGAAAATCTTTTTCATCGCTCTTACGCCTTTATTTATGGGTGGATTTTTATATAACTTCACACAAATATTGGGTATGATGATATATCGAGTGACGTTGACTTTCAGGTTTCGGGGCTGAAGGTCAAGGTCACTGTGGCTATTTTTAGAAAAACTTTGTGATCGCTCTTGCGCCTTAATTTATTGATGGATTTTAATATAACTTGACACAAATGTTTGGTATGATGATACCTTGAGTGACTAGACTTTCCGGGTCAGGGGCTGAAGGTCAAGGTCACTGTGGCTATTTTTCAGAAAAACTTGATCATTGCTCTAGTGCCCACATTTATTGATGGAATTAGAGATAACTTAATACAAATGTTGGGTATGATAATATCTAGTCAGCTCAACTTTCAGGGCCTGGGGCTCAAAGTCAAGGTCAGTGTGGCATTTTTTAGAAAAAACTGTCATCAAAGTACCTACATTTGTTGATGGATATAATGTATTTTTACACAAATGCTAGGCTAGGCTTTTTTTTTAATTTGTCTTGCACGGGGGATTTGTATCGTTCGTAATGCCTTGTTATTACTTGGAAGTTTGTAATATATTTTTTTTTTCATTAAATATAGATTTCTTTTTCATCTTTTTTTTACAGTGGAAAGGCTTGCAAACAGGATGATTAGGGGTCCTTTTTGGTTCTCTTTCATTTGCTGCAGTCTGTTTGGCTTTTTTACAGAAGAAAAAAAATAACTTGCCCTCATCCATCTTAGGCCCCAAAAGGCGAGCTATGTTGTCTTCTGACAACTCTTGTTTATATATTTACTTGGAATTGTATCAAAATTTTTAAACTTTAACATTTCCGTTTTATCTTTATTAATTTTTGATGCTTTTTAAAAAGTTTTATATTCTTTTATTTGCATATGATTTATCATCTGTTATTGAGTTATCGGTTTCATTGGGCTACAGGGCTTGATGTCATTTCATCTCGATGTCGGGTAAAAGTCTAACACAATTGGTAGCAACTTATCCAAAATGACCTTTTCAGTGTTGACTGGGACGTTAAACCTCCAATCAAACAAAACAAAGCATGGATGGTTGTGTTGTGTTGATGCCTTCCTTTAGGGTCGCGCTAAGTCATGCCCTAATTATTTAGTCGATTGCCCTTGTCTGTATAAATGTAGCCGTCTTGACCGTCACTTTTAATTACGGTCATGGCGCGATTTGCAGTTTTTGGTGATTCCTGTGTTAAGCGACAAGGGCAGTACGGAGGGCTGTTTGATGTACTAGGTGAGGTGCTGTTTTTTGGCCGTGGTGGTATGCACTTGGAGAGATATGATGTGGACTTGTGGGACAGAATTATGGCGTGGAAAACTAACGTGGTGCTTCTCCACATAGGCCGGAACGATATTTGTTACGATCAGCAGGGGCAGATCGGGCAGATGATCCTGTCCATTATTGGATCACTGGAGGCGGCGGGCATTACTGGCCTTGTTTGAGAGGTGTTGCCTAGAGTCGTTTCGAGGCAATATCGATCCTTCTGGGTTGGAGACGTTCCCGCGTCAGATTCACCAGTTTCTGCGCCTGCGTTTCAAGGAGCACTTTTCTTCGTGTGCAAATATAGGACAGCGATAGCCGCCTCCACAGGTACTGACATGGACCGTGTTCATTTGTCCAATGAAGGGCAGAAGATGTATCATGTGTGCTTGGTGAGGGCGTTTCTGCGATTTTCCTGCTAGTCAGGTGTAACTAAAGGGTCCTTATGAGGGTCCTCAGATCATTCCGTTAGGGTAACCTTATAATGTAAATCCTATATTTATTATTTTTGAAATTTAAAATTGCTTTAAATACCATTTTCCATATTAAATGAGGATATTTTATGTTTTTGAAGTTATAGCTATGTCATGTGTTTGGTTTTAATATCCAACTTTTAGAATCAGTTCTATATTTAAGTATTTAATTTTTTAAATGCATAAGATTTTTTGGTATAAAGATATTATGAAACCATTTATTATTTTTAAAGAAAGGATGTCTATTTTTCATATCTAAGCCAAACCAATATATATGTATATAGACTACACCATGGTTGAGTTACGTTTTCTGGCATTTTTTGAATTTGTTAAATAAAATTTCTGGTTTTAAACTCTGGAAAATCAATTTCTCCATTTTCTTTAGTTCTTAACATATTTCTAGCTACCTTTTCCCTTCTATAACTCCATAAAATGTAAATATCTTATTTGTCATTTTTAAATATTTTTCATGGAAATAAGTAAAATTTACAATTGAAATTGTATTAAAGAAATTAGATACTGAGCTAGTTATAACGCAACAGTGGTTTGTATTGATAATAACAAGAAGAACGTACATACATACTACGAATTGTCTATTTAATAACACTGGCCACTGTGCCAAGCATCCAGCAGAACTTTGGTTTTAACATTCTGTTTTGAACTGTTTAAGAAACGAACCATATTTTGGCGTTAGGGTGTTTCTTAAAAATGAATCACAATGTGATTTTCAAGAACGCGGCATGTGACATGCATTCGTACAACTGAAATGAAGATCGTTTTTTGAGAATACTGCTGCGAATTTTTAGAGTAATGATTACTTTTATTGTTAATATATTTTCTTTATTTTTGATCACAAAGCGACGACCTGTTTTCACTTCAAGACAAGAAATTAAGGAACTTTGGCATATAGGGTCCAGTCGGCAATGTCAGAATTTGTTGAAGACAGTTCTACGTCCTGGTGCAATAATTGGAATTTGTTACCACTTTAATTTTCTATTGTTGTCTATGGAATGTGCAGTAAAAATGCCAACATGTCAGTCATTTGAACTTCGACATTAAATTTTGAGACAACGGGAAAGACATTTTTACATCACACCGTCTTTCCTTATTTGGCAATCATTTAAAAAGGATTTATTGACAAAAAATGGCATTCCAGATGTCTGTGGAAGCGCATGGAATCAAAATAACCATTTTGACCAATCAGATTCAACCGCCTTGAACCGTGCTCTGGAAACTGAAACCAATGAAACCGAATCTTTCATTGGTGACAGTTCAGCAACATATGTCATCCAAAATATCCTGCACCAGACATTGCCACAAAATTTATCCATCATCGTGTTGCGTTATGTGTTTGGCTCAGTATATGTTTTACTGTAATAGTTTTAATTTGACAGTCCGTTTTAATTACGGTCGTGGCGCGATTTGCAGTTTTTGGTGATTGCTGTGTTAAGCGACAAAGGCAGTACGAAGGGCTGTTTGATGTACTAGGCGAGGTGCTGTTTTTTCGGCCGTGGTAGTATGCACGTGGAGAGATATGATGTGGACTTGTGGGACAGAATGATGGCGTGGAAAACTAACGTGGTGTTTCTCCACATAGTCGGAAACGAAATTAGTTACGATCAGCAGGGGCACATTGGGCAGATGATCATGTCCCTTGTTGGATCCCTGGAGGCGGAGGGCATTACTGGCTTTGTTGGTGAGGTGTTGCCTCGAGAGTCGTTTCGAGGCAATATCGATCCTTCTGGGTGTGAAACATTCCAGCGTCAGATTAACCAGTTTCTGCGCCGACGTTTCAGGGAGCGCTTAATTTTTATCGTGTGCAAATTTAGGACAGCGATAGCCGCCTCCATAGGCACTGACAGGGACCGTGTTCATTTGTCCCAAGGAAGGCCAGAAGTTAGCTATCAATCAGGAGTTTTTTTTAATATCCAAATTTTAGAATCAGTTCTATATTTAAGTATTAAATTTATAAAATGCATAAGATTTTTGGTATAAAGATAATATGAACCTATTTATTATTTATAAAGGCTGTATATTTTTCATATATAAGCCAAGCCAATATATACATAGACCACACCATGGTTGAGATACGTTTTCTGGCATTGTTTGAATTGGTTAAATAATTATTAAATTTCTGGCTTTAATCTCTGGAAAATCAATTTTGTCCATTTTCTTTAGTTCTTAACAAATTTGTAGCTACCTTTTCCCTTCTATAACTCCATAAAATGTAAATATTATCTTATTTGTCTTTTGTTGATACAATTTTCTGTAAATAAGTAAAATTTGCAATTGAAATTGTATAAAAGAAATATGTGTTTTAACGAAGTTTTTTTTTTTTAAATTCAGACTTATGTTTCCACTGTTCTATTAAATTTTCCTCTTTTTTTAATTTTTCCTTCAGAATTAAGTTTCATTTCATCTTTACCAAAATAAATTCCTAAAATTTTTGCTATCTTTTATATATTTACTTGGAATTGTATCAACATTTTTAAACATTAAAATTTCCGTTTATCTTAATTAGTTTTTGATCCTGATGCTTTTCAAGTTTTATATTCTTTTATTTGTATATATGATTTATCATCTGTTATTGAGTGTTCGGGTTTTACGTGTCGCCAGCAGCTAGGGTCATACGGAGACAGGAACTCGATTTAAAGACTCATCCGATAGTCTGGAGAAGCCCGGGATCGATCCTGCGACCCCTGGTTTACAAGGCGAATAGGCTGTTATTATTAATGTAATAGCATCTGCATGTTCATTATTTGGTATTAGGATTCCTTTTATTAATTTATATTGCCTGATTTTTTATATATCAAAGGAACTATGTTTACAGTATATAAAAAACATCGAAAGAGGTCAACCTTGTCTGATTGAGCGTTCTATTCTAAATTCTTTCCTGAAAGTTCCATTAACCATTACTTTTGATGTTATATCTTTAATATTATATGTTAAACCATTGTATTAATTGATTTTGAATATTGTATTTATTTAATATTTGCAAAGTTGGATTTGCATGGGTTTGTACATTCGAGGGTTTTTTCGGGATAATTTTTTTGTTTCTTTTAATTCAATTCAAAATTCACCACTTCATTTACATGTAATTTTCAGCGGTTGTTGATCAGAGGTGGTCGAAGAGGTTGATGAGTCTGAGGAATCATCTTCTGGGTCTGCTGCCAGGCGTGTGTGTAGACATCCATGAATGATTCTTGTAGTGGTTCTTGTATATTGTGTTTGCAGTTGTATTCTCATTGTCCTTTGTGTTCGTCTGGCTGTTCTGTTTCTTGTTTGTGTGTTTGGTGGTGTTGAGTGGGCTATTGGTTGTGGTGGGTCTAAGTCGATCAAGGTCATGTCCAGCGTGTCATTACTGGTGTTGAGGTCAGTGTATCTCGTTGTTGATGTAGTTGGTGTTGATGTTTAGCTCACTGCATTCGCTCTTTTTCGTCAGCTTCCCAGTCCATTGGTTTGACTAGTTGTTTTGGAGTGCTGAATGTTACTGTTCCTTTAGTTTGTGTTGATGTCTGACTTTTCGACTTTGTCTTCAGTGGGATCTGTTTGTGGGGAGGAATCAGTTGTTTTTTGTGGTAGTTTCTTCTGGTGGCCTTGTGTTTTCTTGTTTTGATGGTGGTATTACGATCGTTATTTTGTCGTAGTCTAGTTGTTTTTTTATTAGGTCCAGGTGTTTTGATACGTTTTCATCTTCTGGGATGTTGTCTTTTAGTATGATTTTTATGCCCCCGCATCGTATGATGCCGGGGGCATATAGTTTTTCGGTTTTCCGTCCGTCCGTCCGTGGGTACGTGCATATGTGTGTACGTGCGTACTGGTGTCCGAATGTACGTCATTCTGTACGAAAGTGTGTACGTACGTACGTACGTAAACTGTTAGACTCAGGTTAGTTTTTGTAAAAGGTAGAACTTGAGCTCATATTTTCCAAACCATACAATAGATTTGGTTTATATTTAGTATGATGATAGATATAGGTCCAAAGTTTTATTCAGCAAGACTCCCACCCATACCCATGACCTAAAGGTCAAGGTCACGAACTTAGAAATTTCTAACGTTTAACACGCAGGTTAAGGTATTTGTACCAGGTAGAACTTGAGCTCATTTTCCAAACCGTGTAATGAATTTGGTTCATATTCTGTATGATGATACATATATGTCCAATGGTTTATTCAGCAATACCTCCACCCATACCTATGACCTCAAGGTCATAGAAACTTTCAAATTTAAGTATGTTAATAGCTTATATTTTCCAACTTTTATAATGGATTTGCTTCATATTTGGTATGAAAATAGTTGCAGGTCCAAAGATTCATTGAGCCATACCCCCAACCCTTATTTTTACCACGTTGAACTTGAACTTTTATGATTAATTTGGTTTGATGATAGATACAGGTCCAGTTTTATTCAGTAATACCCCCACCCATGACTTTGACTTCAAGGTCAAGGTCGCAGACATAGAAACTTTCAAATTTAAGTATGTTAATAGCTTATATTTTCCAACTTTTATAATGGATTTGCTTCATATTTGGTATGACAATAGTTGCAGGTCAAAAGATTCATTGAGCCATACCCCCCAACCCTTACCTAAAGGTCAAGGTCACAGACACAGAATTTTTTATTTTTTTTTGAGAGTCCAGATTTCCTGCACCATGTGATGGATTTGCTTCATATTTGGAATGATGATTGATGCAGGTCAAGTTACATTCAGTCATAATCCCGCCCCTGCCGCATGACCTTAAGGTCAAGGTTGCAGACTTAGAAATGTTTAATGTTAACGTTTGATGGATTGAGTTCCTTTTTGGTATGTTGATAATTATTTTTTCAAGGTTTAATCAGCCATACACCAATCTATGCCAATGACCTAAGGACAGGTGTTATTGTAATGTGTCATTTTTTTTTTTTTTTTTTTTTGGGGGGGGGGGGGGGGGTTAGACCCCTGGGCGGGGGCATTTGTGTTATATTGACACATTTTTAGTTTTCATTTATTAGCTCACCTGACCGAAGGTCATGGTGAGCTTTTGTGACAGTAAGATGTCCGGCGTCGTCGTGCGTCGTGCGTCGTCCGTCGTCCGTCGTGCGTCGTCCGTGCGTAAACTTTTTCTTGTGAACACACTAGAGGCCACAGTTTTGGTCCAATTATCATCAAACTTGCTCAGAATGATAATCATGACAATATCTCGGTCAAGTTCGAATTTGGGTCATGTCGGGTAAAAAAGTAGGTCAGTAGGTCAAATCATAGAAAAACCTTGTGAACACTCGAGAGGCCACAATTTTGGTCCAATCATCATCAAACTTGCTCAGAATGATCATTGTGACAATATTTTAGTGAAGTTTGAATATGGATCATGTCGGCTTAAAAAGTAGGTCAGCGGGTCAAATCATAGAAAAACCTTGTGAACACCCTAGAGGCCACAATTTTGGTCCAATCATAATCAAACTTGCTCAGAATGATCATCATGACAATATCTTGGTCAAGTTCGAATATGGGTCATGTCCGGTCAAAAAGTAGGTCAGTAGGTCAAATCATAGAAAAACCTTGTGAACACTCTGAAGGCCACTGTTTTGGTCCAATTATCATGAAACTTGCTCAGAATGACCATTGTGACAATATTTCAGTCCAGTTCGAATATGGGTCATATCGGGTTAAAAAGTAGGTCAGCGGGTCAAATCATATAAAAACCTTGTGAACACCCTAGGGGCCACAATTTTGGTCCAATCTTAATCAAACTTGCTCAGAATGATCATCATGACAATATCTCGGTCAAGTTTGAATATGGGTCAAATGGTTCCGGTCCGTTGCACATCTAGGTCACAGGAGCCAAAAACAGATTTTTTTCACCAAAAACTTAAAAAATCTTCTTCTCTGAAACCACAAGGCCCAGGTCTTTGTTATTTGGTATGAAGCTTCATCTAGTGGACCCCTACCAAGATTGTTCAAATTATAGTGCTGGGGCCAAAAATGCCCCCGCACGGGGGCCCTTTGGTTTTACATAGGCTTATATAGGGAAAATCTTTAAAAATCTTCTTCTCTGAAACCACAAGGCCCAGGACTTTGATATTTGGTATGAAGCTTCATCTAGTGGACCCCTACCAAGATTGTTCAAATTTGAGTGCTGGGACGAAAAATGCCCCCGCCACGGGGCCCTTTGGTTTTACATTGGCTTATATAGGGAAAATCTTTAAAAATCTTCTTCTCTGAAACCACAAGGCCCAGGTCTTTGATATTTGGTATGAAGCTTCATCTAGTGGACCCCTACCAAGATTGTTCAAATTATAGTGCTGGGGCCAAAAATGCCCCCGCCCCAGGGCCCTTTGGTTTTACATAGGCTTATATAGGGAAAATCTTCAAAACTCTTCTACTCTGAAACCACAAGGCCCAGGACTTTGGTATTTGGTATGAAGCTTCATCTAGTGGACCCCTACCAAGATTGTTCAAATTATAGTGCTGGGACAAAAAATGCCCCCGCCACGGGGCCCTTTGGTTTTACATTGGCTTATATAGGGAAAATCTTTAAAAATCTTCTTCTCTGAAACCACAAGGCCCAGGTCTTTGATATTTGGTATGAAGCTTCATCTAGTTGACCCCTACCAAGATTGTTCAAATTACAGTGCTGGGGCCAAAAATGCCCCCGCCCCGGGGCCCTTTGGTTTTACATAGGCTTATATAGGGAAAATCTTAAAAAATCTTCTTCTCTGAAACCACAAGGCCCAGGTCTTTGATATTTGGTATGAAGCTTCATCTAGTGGACCCCTACCAAGATTGTTCAAATTTTAGTGCTGGGACAAAAAATGCCCCCGCCACGGGGCCCTTTGGTTTTACATGGGCTTATATAGGGAAAATCTTTAAAAATTTTCTTTTCTGAAACCACAAGGCCCAGGACTTTGATATTTGGTATGAAGCTTCATCTAGTGGACCCCTACCAAGATTGTTCAAATTTTAGTGCTGGGACAAAAATGCCCCCGCCACGGGGCCCTTTGCTTTTACATTGGCTTATATAGGGAAAATTTTTAAAAATCTTCTTCTCTGAAACCACAAGGCCCAGGTCTTATATATTTGGTATGAAGCTTCATCTAGTGGACCCCTACCAAGATTGTTCAAATTATAGTGCTGGGGCCAAAAATGCCCCCGCCACGGGGCCCTTTGGTTTTACATAGGCTTATATAGGGAAAATCTTTAAAAATTTTCTTCTCTAAAACCACAAGGCCCAGGACTTTGATATTTGGTATGAAGCTTCATCTAGTGGACCCCTACCAAGATTGTTCCAATTTTAGTGCTGGGGCCAAAAATGCCCTGCCCCGGGGCCCTTTGGTTTTACATAGGCTTATATAGGGAAAATCTTTAAAAATCTTCTTCTCTGAAACCACAAGGCCCAGGACTTTGATATTTGGTATGAAGCTTCGTCTAGTGGCCCCCTACCAAGATTGTTCAAATTATAGTGCTGGGACAAAAAATCCCCCCCTGCCACGGGGCCCTTTGGTTTTACATAGGCTTATATAGGGAAAATCTTTAAAAATCTTCTTCTCTGAAACCACAAGGCCCAGAACTTTGATATTTGGTATGAAGCTTCATCTAGTGGACCCCTACCAAGATTGTTCAAACTATAGTGCTGGGGCAAAAAATGCCCCTGTCCCGGGGCCCTTTGATTTTACATAGGCTTATATAGGCAAAATCTTTAAAAATCTTCTTCTCTGAAACCGCTAGGCCCAGGTCTTTGATATTTGATGTGTAGCTTCATCTAGTGGACCTTTGACAAGATTGTTCAAATTTTAGCCTTTGTTGATGTTTGGTATGAAGCTTCACCTTTACGACCTCCCTCAACATTATGTACATTAAAGCCCTGGGGCCAATAATGGCCCTCTCTGGGGCCCACTTGTTACACTATGGATCAGGTGAGCGATCCAGGGCCATCATGGCCCTCTTGTTTTTAATGTTTCTGAGCACAGGATTTTGAATTTATCCCAATCAGCTCTTTGTAAGTTCCATTTTGGATAGTGGGCTGTCCCAAGTGCATTGAATTTTGAAAGAAATCGGAGGTAGATGGGAAGGTGATCGCTTCCACAAGTGTTGCCCAGGGTATCCCAGATTGTTCCTATGCTCAGGGCTGGAGTGGCTATTGACAGGTCAGGCGACGTAGTATGTTCGGCCATCGTGGCTTCGTCATTCTCATTAAGTATAATAAGACAATTCTTTATAACGAGGTCAAGTAAAGTTTTTCCCTATGTGTCTAATTTAGAGCTCCATAAAGAGGGTTGGGCATTTAGGTCGCCTACAAGGATGAAGTGTTTGGTAGAGATAAGGCCAAGAACTTTTTGATATTCATCGGCTGTGGATTTGCTATGAGGAGGGTCATAGGAATTGAGAATAGTTATCTTTATTAAAATGTATGGTGGTAGCACACACCGGCCCCGATAGCTCAGTTGGTAGTGTCCGCTCCTCTGAATTTGTGTGAGAAAATTTCATTTGTTTGCAGTATTCCATATTGTTTCAATTTCTGTAGAATAAAAATATCCTCCAGCTCATAAGGAGCTTCAAAGATGAGTACTTTTATAATTGGCTTCTTTCTGATATCTTTCAATTTTCTGGTTCTGGTTACATTTAAAGGTTTTCCCTTTATAATGGTTTGTTCTGTAAGTCTCCTCTTGAATTCTTCTATATTTGCTTCATCGTTAAGTGATTTCGAAGAATGGATTATCGTCATGAATTTTTTGCACACATACTACATCTTTAGTTATATCCAAGTATTCCAGGTATTGCAGCAATTCTTCTGTTTTAGTTAACTGTTGATTCTTACCCATCAGTGTAATAGTATTTCCCCTCTGTTTCTTTTTCTTCGTAGGTTGAGTAACGGTCGTATGTGGTTCTTGTGATTGTGGTTGTTTTATCTGGGATGAAGTTGCTCGCCATTTTCCGTCTGCTGTCACCTCTTCTTAGCACTTTTGCTTGCCAATCCGGATTTTGGTGGCATAGTTATCGTATAGTCGCAAACTATAGAACATACCAAAGTCGTTAAAAATGGTACTAGCTGCTCCTCGCTTGGCACTCAGATTTATGAGGTAGCGCTAGGACTGGTCGACCCAGTGTCAGTATAATGTGACTGGGTCTGGTATCATGTAATGCGTCTGGGACATGATACTTCAGTGAGGCAGCACTATAAAAGTGAGCATTGAGCTCCCTGTCGCAACCAGACGCCGTCGTGATATGACTGAAAAATTGTTGAAAGCGACGTTAAATCCGAATTCACACACATGGTGGTAGCACAGTATTCGAGATTGGGTTGTTCAATTTTGAGGTCTAAGTTTGTGAAAGGTAAATCGTTCCTAATATATGTTAGGACCCCGCCTCCTCTATCTATTCTATGTTTGTAGGAGGCGACTTTGTAATTGGACATATGGGGTATTTTATCTTTCAACCAAGTTTCTTGTAGGCATAGTAGATTTGGCTTAAGTTTATCTTCCAAGTGTGACCTAAGTTCGAAAATATTGCCCATGTTCCATTGTATCAATTCAAGGTCAGAAGTTGTTGTTAGAGCCGCGGGTGTAAAGCCGTTGCTCTAATCGTGGGGCCATGAGGCGGTATAAGTGTCTACCGGAGGTCTCTTGTGGAAGTAACGTATAAATATTGTTACTTTGATACGTTGCCTCAGGTAGTTATTTGATCGTCTGGTTTTTTGCTGGGCAACCGTTGTGTTGGCATTTGTTTTTATAGAATCGGTTCTTCTGACTTGATTGGATGAGGCAGTTCCTGTATTGTGCGGAGCACACCTCGGTACATTTGATTTAACGGGAACTTGGGGGCAGGTTATGGGTCTGTATGAGGGTGGGGGAGGGAGTGTTATCTCTTTCATCCACATGTTTCTCTATAATGTTGTTTACTACACCTTTCTGTCTTTTACGCATATTGGACGTGTTTGTGTGTAAAATGTCTGTTAATATGTTTTAGTTGTAGCAGTGTGATAGTTTTTGTCATGTCTAGTCTACTTGCTGTTTGTTCGACAGTTTTTGTTTTATTTATCTTTGGAAAGTCCGTTTCTTAATTAAATAGTGAAGGGGGTTTGACCATCATGAGGGGGACTAGTTTTTTATCGGTCCTGTGCGTGGTTGTATCTTTCCGTCTTTTTGCCCATTCTATATAAGTTTTATTATTTATCTTATCAATAGCATATTTCTGTTCAAGGAAGGGCAGGACTTGGATGCCGCGCCATGTTGGTCATTGCAGTTGCTGCATTTTCTTATTCGCGAGTCAGTTTTGTGTGTGCACTGGTTATAGTTATGGTTTCCAGCGCACAATGGACGCCTAACGGGGTTACCAGGACAGGAGTTCCTACTATGACCATGCTCCTGACAATTGTTACATCTAATGTATGGGATTTCACAAGGGTAGACTGGATATGATTCTGTCCTGGTTAGAAGTAATGTGGGGGCTTCCTGTACATTGAAAGTGATTTTGACCATATCTGTTGGTTGTTTATGTTTGTTAGAGATTCTACAGATGTCCTGGATAAGTTGTCCATTTTGGTTGAATGAACGTTGGAATTGGGCCAGGTTAGTGTTAAAAGGGATGTTTTTAATTATCCCCCTGCTAGTTGCATTGGTATTGTTTACGGGGTCTGTTTGCTGGGTAGGGGTCTTTGTGAACTTGGGGTGGTGGCCATGACCCGGTATTGGTTGCATGGCTGATTCCATACCATTAATGTGGAGGTTGGGGTTATTGGGTATATGGTTGAAGTTTCTCGCTTTAGGCAGACTGTTTCAGAATAGCAAAAGTGGGGCCCAATAATCGCACTTTAGGGTAGGTTGCTTTTATGTCTGACCCAATGTATTTTTGAAGGGCTTTGTTATAGTCTCAACCCCTTTTGGTGACAACGGTCTTTTTATCTCGGCTGTTTTCGAACAAAACGAGGTATTGTCATAGCTCTGTCGTTGTCTGCGTCGTCTGCGTCGTCGTCGTGCAAAAACTTGGACATTTTGTAATATCTCTGTCATTACTGAGCATTTTAACTTGAAACTCGGAATAGTTGTTCATTATGAAAAGGGGAACTCATACCACTAGGTAAGGAAACTCTCAATATTTTTGGCACAGTTATGCCCCTTTTTGGACTTAGAATTTTTGCAGAATCTTGGACATTTTGTAATATGTGTCATTACTGAACATATTTACTTGCAACTCGGACAAGTTGTTCATTATGAAAAGGGGAACTCATACCAATAGGTGAGGTGACCCTTAAAATATTTTTGGCACAGTTATGCCCCTTTTTCGACTTAAAATTTTTGTTTAACTAAAAGAAACTGCAGCCGAGCGTTGGCAACGCATGCGGTGCTCTTGTTTCTTCTAGCGATATAGTAAAATAAAAATTGCTCCTGGTTCAGAGTGGTGCTGGCGGTGGGCTTATCGTTTTTAATCCTGGAGTTGTGATCCTCTATGTAGGTCTGTAAAAGTTCTACGAATGACCTTTCGTTTTCATTTGATACTTCATTTTCAAGCGGGGATATGGGGCTCGACGGTTTGTTATTGACCCTTTTAGCAGGGGTCGATGCTTTAGGTGAATTTGAATCGTTGAGACTTTTCCTCTTAGCTACAGCAACGTTGTCCCAGTCCATGTCTGTCTTCATTTATACGGTCTTGGTTGTTTGTGTTTGTTATGAAAAGTTCTGTTCTGTTTAGTTTTTTGTTAGCCTTGGGTTTTTTGGGGGTGGCTTGATATCTCTGAGAGAAGTTCCTGTTTTAACGGGGTACCTTGCTGTAAGTGGAGCCGGGCTGGCGTTAGGACGACTCGAAGGGGCTGGTGACGCATCAACGGGTGTGGGCACGGCTTTGATTGGCGCACCGGCGATTTTTTAATATGTCCGGTACTGCCCCGGGTTTTATCATATTTAGGTTCTCAGGGCTCTCGGATGTTAGGTCAACTACTGATGGGGCCGATGAGAAGTCTACGGATGTAGGTACTGCTGTTGTTGGGGTACCGGCGATTTTTTAAGGGTCAGGAACGGTCCCGGGTTTTGTGACGGTTAGGCTCTCCGGGCTCTCGTGTTTGGGGGGCCATGTGTCCACGTAGCAGTTTGGGTACATTGTTTCGCTGGGTTCCTTTCCCGGAGAGCTTAGAATACAGAAGAAAATTAAGTCCAGCTCCTTATTTGGACTTGTGTCAGGGATGTGGTCACTGATCAGACCCTTGGTATCGTGGCCTTGCCCGGGGATAGGATAAGAATCGGAGATAATGTCCTCCGAAAGCTGGTTAATATCCTTTTGGGTATGACTACCAGACGTGTTGATGGGGTTGCGGCCTTGTTCCCGTGTAGGATATGAATCCGAGATTATATCTTGCGTTGACTGTTTTGTTTCCTTAGCGGGGAGGATCCGCTGTGCTTTTGTTTCCTGTCGATCTGGTGCTGGACAGCTCGTGTGTATCAGTGTTTGTGCTTATATCCAGCACGTCAGTTTGTGTAGAGCAAAACACTTAGGTTGCCATTGTGTTGGTGGGTGAAGTTGTGTAGGTTGAACAAAGGTCTTGAGACGAAGGGGTTTGGTCATCATGAAAACGACTGCACTGTCCCTGATGGGTCTGTTTGTGAAAAATGCGGTGGAACCGATCATCACACCCTTAACTGTAAGAATCCTCCAAAGTGTGTGAACTGTGGCAAAAATCATGTATCAAAGTCAAATGTCTGTGAAGTTTGGAAATCAGAAAAAGAAATTATGAAAATTAAAGTAACACAAAACGTAACATATTTAGAAGCAAAGAAAATTCACGAAAATAAACCAGAAACCACATTCACAAAAGTTGTACAGTCCCTTGCCAGCCAACCTGATACCGAAGAAACATCTACACAATTCAACGAAAAAGATTTTGAAATTAAACCCCATTCGTAAGTTATTACCTCGTCTGTTAAACCCAAAATCACATCGTCACAGCCTACTACATCGTCACAACCTACTACATCGTCACAACCTATTACATCATCACAACCTACATCTACTCATCAATCAAGAACGGAATCTAGACAAACTTCACAGACCAGTTCACAACCTAACAGCAAACATTCTAACAGATCTCACTCCCGATCCACATCAGGGACAGCAGATCAAAAAGAAAAGAACGGCAAAGAAAAGCATAAAGGATCAAACCCGAACAGTAAAGGGGCGTCGGCTGATCCAGTAAAACTGGCTAATCAGTACGGCGCCCTTGAGGACATGGAGTTGGACGTTGATCCCTCCACGTTCTCAAAGCCTAATAAAAGATAAAGGATTAAATTCCTTGTTTTAATCTTCTCTCCATTTTATCATGGATAAGTCAATAATTCAATGCAATTGTCGAGGACTTAAAGCCAATTTTAACGAACTTTTAATTTTAACTACACTTTTTTCCCCTAATGTCATTTGTCTCCAAGAAACTTTTTTTGAAAACTACAGATGATATTAATTTCAAAGGTTACAGTATGTACAATCATATCACAACGGATAATCAGAAGGCATCAGGAGGTACATCAATCCTGGTAAAATCTGACGTTCCTCATAGGAAAATAGATGTAAACACTAATTTACAAGCTGTTGCTGTAAACGTCACTTTATCCAAATCCATAACTATTTGTTCTGCTTACCTTCCACCTCATTATAATTTTTCTAAACAAGATTTAGAAAATTTAATTAATCAATTACCTAGTCCTTATATATTATTAGGAGACTTTAATAGTCACAGCAAATTATGGGGTTGCTCGGATACAAATGACAAAGGAGAAATCATAGAAAATTTTATTACTGAAAATGATTTATGTTTATTTAATGATAAACAACCAACATACCTTCATTCTCCCACAAGGAATTATTTTGCTTTAGATCTTTCAATTTGCTCTCCAAATATTTATCTAGATTTTGATTGGTCTGTTGTAGACGATCTCCATGGGAGCGATCATTTTCCGATAGTAATTGAAGAAATTGAATCGACCCATGAGGATCGTCACCCCAGATGGAATTTGAATAAAGCAAATTAGGAAAATTTTAATCAATTATGTAATGAAAAACTCGAACCTGAATTTTTTAATACTGCAAATGATATACAAGATTTTACTGATAAATTGATTGATATTGCTGAAAAATGTATTCCTAAATCCTCGACATTTTCAAGAAGAAACAGACCTTGATTTAATGATGAAGTTAAAACTCAATAAAAGAAAATCTGCATTACGAAAATTTAATAAACAACCAACAAAAGAAAATCTTATCAATGCCAAACATATGCGAGCTAAAGCTCGTAAAACAATAAAATCGGCCAAAAAAGCATCTTGGCAGCAATACGTCTCCAAACTGAATACCAGAACACCAACGAAGAAAATATGGGACATGATAAGAAAAATTAGTGGCAAAAACAAATCAAATAAACATGTCCATATAAAATCGAACGGAAATATATGTTCAACGGCTAAAGACATTTCCAATGCCTTGGGGGAAAATTTTCATAAAAACTCCTAGCTCAAATTATTCAGAAAGCTTCCAAAATATTAAACAAGAACAAGAGAAAAAGAATTTAAATTTTTCATCATTAAATCACGAAAAATATAATTTACCATTCACTACTTAAGAATTATTAGATGCTCTCCATAAATCTCATGATACGGCTGTTGGTCCTGACGACATACACTATCAAATTTTAAAACATTTACCCAACAAGGCATTGGAAACATTATTAAACATTTGAATGATATTTGGATCACAGGAAAGTTCCCTGAAAACTGGAGAAAAGCTACCATTATAACTATTCCGAAACCTAATAAAGATCATACCGAAGCCACTAATTAAAGACCTATTGCTTTGACCAGTTGAAGCCCCGCGCCTGCCCGGGGGGTAGAAATATGGCGGCTGCCTTCGGGAGTGTGGCAGAGTGGTAAGACCCCACCGAAAACAGTCCCATTGCCGAGACCACCCGGGGCCTCGAAATAGGTGGCTGCCTTCAGGTTCTGTGGCAGTTGGGTAAAAGCCTCCGACATACAGAACAATCGTCCGTTCGACCGGTATTATTTTGTAATTCAATTTATTCAAATGCATCTTAACAATTTTTTTTTTCAATTCACTACGCGAGATCTATCCTTTTAAACCTTTCCTATCTCATGTTACTACCACGCTGCATTTGTACGTGTATCATCATTGCTGGTGGGTCGCGCACCACAAAGAAGAAACCTCATCTGTATATGTTTGTACTCTGTATGTGTCACTTTTTCATGCTCCATCACTCTGCACATCAATGAAAGATGCATTTTAAATACGTTATTAGATAAGTAACTTGTCGTTTCATGTTACCTGAAATTTATTTCATGTTATTCCAAAGTTAACAGAATCAGATACTTATCACTAAATTCTGAAGTGTACGTTATCATCTAACACAGCTTATTTCTTCATCAGTCTATTAAATCATTTATACTCTCTAAAATTTATCACCTCAATAATTTCTTACCATAATCGTGGATCTCATATTTAGCAAAGGATCTCCTGTTTTCAGAGCCAAGCTTTTATTTAAGCAAACGTTTTCGGCCTCCCTTGTCTGTAGGGAATAAAATATACAGGTCACTTTCCTTCTGTAGTGAATGGGGATGAAATTCCTTGTTGAAACAGGAGCCACTTGTTTGCCGTGAGTGGCGTCTCGTATGCTGGAAGAAGGGATCCTGATGATTGAGAAAAGCCCAGGGATCTCCAGCTTTTCAACACATCATTTTGGCCCATATTTCAGATAGAAGAGGGGTTTGGGCTAGATCCGGCCTGAATCAATCGGCTCAGTCGTGCAAAGCTCTAGAATCGCACAGCTTGTCCTTATCTTCCTTCTTTCTTTCTTACGTATCTTTATGGTACAAACCGGGTGTAATTTTTTCTTATTCCTCTATTTTTGAGTGTTATTTGATGGGCGGCGGCTGATGGATCAATCGGTGGGCTTGTACTGGGGAAATTCAGCAGAAACTTCTGTGAGGGAGAGAATATGGGTGGGGATGGGTCCCAACTGTTCCTCATTTTTTCATTGAAATCTGGGTGCATAGTTGGGAATCATAAAGCAGAAGTGGAGCGGAAGGACTCTGGTCCTGTCATCGAGTATAATAGCCATGTAGCCTTGGCGTTGGAAATAGGAGATCCATTTCCATTAAACGTCCCCTTGTAGGGCTCCAAGGAGGGTGGGGCGCATAGCTATCGAAACATAAATTTCAACCATGGGATCCAACAATAGAAAAAGAGCTTTCTTAGATTTATCTGATGACGACCCGGAACCGACAACATTCACTTTTAAAGCAAATGAAAATTTTGCAAGATTTTTAGTGGTTTCGAGCAACGAAGAAAAGGCCGTAACTACACTCTCACCTTTTGTCATTGAAAAACAAATTGAAGCTTTAATTGGAACACCAAAAAATGTTAAAAAATTGAAAAACGGAACTCTCTTTATTGAAACTAATCGAAAATCCCAAACAGAAAACCTCCTCAAAATCAACAAGTTTTTCAACCTTAACGTCTCTGTCACGGAGCACAAAACATTAAACTCATGTAAAGGAATAGTCCGTGACAGAATGCTTAAACAAGAATCTGAAGCCAGCATTGTCGACTATTTGAAAGAGCAAGGAGTTACGGCCTGCAAACGATTTAAAATTAAAAAAGACGGAAATCTAATAGACACCAACACTACTGCTAACTTTCAACACAACTACGTTGCCGAAATCTCTAAAAATCTTCTACAGAATAATACCGGTCGAAATCTACGTGCCCAATCCTCTGCGATGTTTTAATTGTCAGAGGTTTGGGCATCATGAAAATGATTGTACTGCCCCTGATGGATCTGTGTGTGAGAAGTGTGGTGGTACTGATCACCACACTGTCAACTGCAAGAATTCTCCAAAGTGTGTGAACTGCGGAAAAAACCACCTATCCAAATCAAACGTCTGTGAAGTTTGGAAAACGGAAAAAGAAATTATGAAAATCAAAGTCACTCAAAACGTCACATATTTGGAAGCTAAGAAAATTCATCAAAATAAACCAGAAACCACATTCGCCAAAGTTGTTCAATCACTTACCAGCAAACCTGAAACCAAAGAAACATCAACACAATTCAACGAAAAAGATTTTGAAATTAAACCCCATTCTAAAGTTATTACCTCTTCTGTAAAACCCAAAACCACATCGTCACAACCTACATCTTCACAACCTACTACATCATCACAACCTACTACATCTACTCATCATTCAAGAACAGAATCTAGACAAACTTCACAGACCAGTTCACAACCCAAACATTCTAGCAGATCTCACTCCCGATCCACGTCGGGGACAGCAGATCAAAAAGAAAAAAACGGCAAAGAAAAGCATAAAGGATCAAACCCAAACAGTAAAGGGGCGTCTGCTGATCCAGTAAAACTGGCTAATCAGTACGGCGCCCTTGAGGACATGGAGTTGGACCATGATCCCTCCACGTTCTTAAAGCCTAATAATAAAAGATAAAGGATTAAACTCCTTGTTTTAATCTTCTCTCCATTCAACCATGGATATGAAGTCGATAATTCAATGGAATTGTCGAGGACTGAAAGCCAATTTTAACGAACTTTTAATTTTAACTACTCTTTTTTTCTCCTAATGTCATTTGTCTGCAAGAAACTTTTTTGAAAACTACAGATAATATTAATTTCAAAGGTTACAGTATGTACAATCATATCACAACGGATAATTAGAAGGCATCAGGAGGTACATCAAACCTGGTAAAATCTGACGTTCCTCATAGGAAAATAGATGTAAACACTAATTTACAAGCTGTTGCTGTAAACGTCACTTTATCCAAATCCATAACGATTTGTTCTGTCTACCTTCCACCACACTATAATTTTTCTAAACAAGAATTAGAAAATTTAACAAATCAATTACCCAGTCCTTATATATTATTAGGAGATTTTAATAGTCACAGCAAATTATGGGGTTGCTCGGATACAAATGACAAAGGAGAAATCATAGAAAATTTTATTGCTGAAAATGATTTATGTTTATTTAACGATAAACAACCAACATACCTTCATTCTCCAACAAGAAATTATTTTGCTTTAGATCTTTCAATTTGCTCTCCAAATATTTATCTAGATTTTGATTGGTCTGTTGTGGACGATCTCCATGGGACCGATCATTTTCCGATAGTAATTGAAGAAATTGCATCGACCCATGAGGATCGTCACCCCAGATGGAATTTGAGTAAAGCAAATTGGGAAAATTTTAATCAATTATGTAATGAAAAACTCGACCCTGAACTTTTTAAAACTGCAAATGATATACAAGATTTTACTGATCAATTGATTGATATTGCTGAAAAATGTATTCCTAAATCCTCGACTTTTTCAAAAAGAAACAAACCTTGGTTTAATGACGAAGTTAAAACTTCAATCAATAAAAGAAAATCTGCATTACGAAAATTCAATAAACAACCAACAAAAGAAAATCTTATCCATGCCAAACACATGCGAGCTAAAGCTCGCAAAACAATAAAATCGGCCAAAAAAGCATCTTGGCAGCAATACGTCTCCAAACTGAATACCAGAACACCAACTAAGAAAATATGGGACATGATTAGAAAAATTAGTGGCAAAAACAAATCAAATAAACATGTCCATATCAAATCGAACGGAAATATATGTTCAACGGCTAAAGACATTTCCAATGCCTTGGGGGAAAATTTTCAGAAAAACTCCTCTAGCTTAAATTATTCAAAAAATTTCCAAAATATTAAACAAGAACAAGAGAAAAAGAATTTAAATTTTTCATCATTAAATCACGAAAAATATAATTTACCTTTCACTACTAAAGAATTATTAGATGCTCTCCATAAATCTCATGATACTGCTGTTGGTCCTGATGTCATACACTATCAAATTTTAAAACATTTACCCAACAAGGCATTGGAAACATTATTAAACATTTTGAATGATATTTGGATCACTGGAAAGTTCCACGAAAACTGGAGAAAAGCTACCATTATTCCTATTCCGAAACCTAATAAAGATCATACTGAAGCCACTAATTACAGACCTATTGCTTTGACAAGTTGCTTATGTAAAACAATGGAGAGAATGATTAATGATAGGCTGGTTTGGTTCTTAGAATCCAACCAGCTTATCACTAAATTTCAAGCTGGTTTTAGAAAAAAACAGCTCTACTAACGATCATTTGATTCGCTTAGAATCATTTATACGTGATGCCTTTGTCAAAAAAGAACATGTCGTAGCTGTATTCTTTGACCTAGAAAAGGCCTACGATACCACTTGGAAGTATGGCATCATGAAAGATTTACACACATTGGGCCTTAAAGGCCGATTACCACTTTTTGTTCAAAATTTCTTATCCGATCGAACATTTAATGTTCGCTTAGGAAATACATTATCGGACACATTTGATCAAGAACAAGGTGTACCACAAGGTAGTATTTTATCACCAACCTTGTTCAGCATAAAAATTAATAATATAGTTAAATGTGTAAAAGACCCAGATTGTTCGCTTTTTGTTGACGATTTTGGAATCTTTTATCGATCCAAAAATATGGAAACCATTGAATTCAAACTGCAAAGGTGTTTAAATAATATAGAAACTTGGGCAACAGAAAATGGTTTTAAATTTTCTAAAACAAAAACTCAGTGTGTTCATTTCTGCCAAATACGAAAGTTACATTTAGATCCTGTACTGACTATATACGGCAGTCCAATTCCAGTCGTCACTGAGGCGAAGTTTTTGGGTCTTTTATTCGATAACAAATTCTTTTATTCCTCATATCAAAGCTTTGAAAGCTAAATGTTTAAAAGCTCTTGATATTTTAAAAGTCCTGTCCAGTTCCGACTGGGGAGGAGATCGCACTGTTCTTTTAAATCTGTATAGATCGTTAATTCGTTCCAAATTGGACTATGGTTCCATAGTCTATGGTTCTGCTAGGAAATCTTATTTAAAATCTTTGGATACTATACATCATCAAGGTTTACGTTTAGCACTAGGCGCCTTTCGCACTTCACCCGTTGATAGTCTCTATGCTGAATCTAATGAACCATCACTTTATATTAGAAGAGAGAAATTGTCTCTTCAATATGCTACTAAATTAGCTGCAAATCCACGCAATTCAGCATATGAATGTGTTTTTAACCCTAAGTATGAACGATTTTATAACAACAAACCATCGGCGATTAAACCTCTTGGCCTAAGAATTCAATCATTACTCGAAGAGGCAAATATTAATATTAAAAATATTCAATCTTTTTCATTATCATCCAAAGAGCCATGGACGTTAAACCCTCCAAAGATTATTTTAACCTTACATAAAAATAAGAAATCCGAAGTGGAATCGCATATTTTTAAGAACGAATTTTTAGAAATCAAGTCCAATTTTAAACATCATATATCCATTTACACTGACGGTTCGAAACAAGATGAGAAAGTTGCTTGTTCTGTCATTAGTCCGAATTTCACCGACAGCATTAGATTACCCGATAATAGCTCTATTTTTACCGCTGAAGCGAAAGCAATTGATATTGCACTCTATCACATTCGAGATCAATCTGAAAGACATTTTATCATTTATTCCGATTCTCTTTCTGTATTAAAAGCTCTCAAAGACCAACAGCACAGAAACCCCTTGATCCAACAAATTCTTAGAAAATATCACTATCTTTCCGTCTCGAAGGAGATCATATTCTGCTGGCTTCCGAGTCACGTGAATATCCACGGAAATGAGCTAGCTGATTTGGAAGCCAAATCAGCATTATCGTTAACAGTTACAAATTTAAAAATCCCTTACTCTGATTTAAAATCGAACATTAACAAATATATAAAAAATAAATGTCAATCAATTTGGGAAAAAGAAACTAATAATAAATTAAACCAAATACAACCGAATTTTCATACCAAATGCACTTTTTCGAATTATAATAGAAAAGATCAGACTAAAATCACAAGATGCCGTATAGGACACACACGACTCACTCATTCCTACATTTTAAAAAACGAACAAGCACCTTTCTTTATATCTAGTTACGAACCGTTCACAGTTAAACACTTTCTCATCTCATGTATTGAATTTGACCATATACGTTCTAAATATTTTAACATTACTACGATGAAAGATCTTTTTAATAATGTTCCTTTTTACCAATTAATCAATTTTCTTAAAGAAATCGGTCTTTTTAACAAACTGTAGTTATTAAAATTTTAATAGTTTAATCTTGTAAAATTTTATATATAATATATAACTGTTTTAGACGCTATATGCCCTGTTAGGGTTGAGCGTCTTAAAATAAAACATCCATCCATCCATCCATTGACCAGTTGCTTATGTAAAACAATGGAGAGAATTAATGATAGGCTGGTTTGGTTCTTAGAATCAAACCAGCTTATCACTAAATTTCAAGCTGCTTTTAGAAAAAACAGCTCTACTAATGATCATTTGATTCGCTTAAGTATCAATCCTGCCAAAAATAGTCACATAAGTATACGTCCGTCCGTCCGCCCGTCCATACATCCGTCCGTCCGTTCACATTTTGGTTAGTTTTGTGTCGAACTTTCTAGGAGATTGTATCTTCTGAACCTTTGATAGGTCAGACTTCGAAATTTTACATTTGGTTAAAGTTTTGCGTCAAACTTTCTGAGAGATTGTATCTTCTGAACTCTTTGATAGATTTAGTTGATACTTACACTGAAGTTACATACTGGTCTTAAGATTTCATTGATGCATGTCCCACCCCCCACAGTCAAGGGCACAGACTTTGAAATTTTACATTTGGTTTAAGTTTAATGACAAAGTTTATAGATGTTCTAAACTCTAAGACAAATTCAGTTGATACTTGCATCGATGTTGCATACCAGTCCTAAGATTTCATTGAGTATAACCCACCCTGCTGCTTCAGTAAAATTGATACCACCACTCCTTCAGTAACTTTGATGCCCTCACTCCCTTGGTCCATTTAGAAAGGGGGTCTTTCAAGGTATAGGAAATTTGCATTGGTTTCTGCCCACGCTTGGATTTTGATGAAATTATGCACAATAATTGCCTTGGGTATAACCATTATAATTACGATGCATTCACTTTTTAATTTTATTTCCGTAGTAAATTTATTATATATTTTATGAAGTCTCTATCTCAACAGAGAATACTCTCATATAAACTTGTCTACAGTATTCAGAGTTTCATAAATCTAATGCTGCTATGTTTTATGAATTAAAGCTATAATTGGTGAGTTAGTTGATACTATGAATGACCTCATATGTCTAGTAATAGTGGCTGGGCATTCAGTTTTCTTTGATAGTGTCCCCATATTTCAGCTCCTATTATTGTATTCATTAAAATTTTATATGCATTTTTACCATGTCCCAATTTTTGTCGAGACACCATTTTAGCACAAAAACTACCCACATATCGTAGGAACATGTTGATGAATTTTGATGGAAATTGGGGATCGGTAACATTGTGTTTTAACAGACTGAATACTGATAGTCCTGATTCAGCAAAATGTGAAATTAAATGATTATCATGTTTTGGTCATGCTGTTTAATAATACTTTACTATTGCTTTCAATTTGGATGGCTATAGCATAGTATGGTTTGTGTAAGTAGTTCATAGCATAATTATAAGTATTATTTCAAAACATCCATTTCAGTAAATTTGCCCCTATGGAACAAACTATTTTGTCTACAGAACTATACCGCAATGGTTTTGATGACAAACGTCATCAAACCCACCCATGTAATCATGTGCACGGTTTTCTTTGTCTTTCTTGTCTAATTTGGTAATGATGCTAAGGTGATGTTTAGATTTAACATTCAAATCAACAACATACCAGTCACTTTAGATGTTGCTTCAGATTTTGTGAGATTCGTTATCCAACTCGAGATAAAAGACTCTCAAGTCAAACTGTTCTTTGTTTATTTAACCCTAACTGTCCATTTAAAAAGAAAGGTTTACTCTAGGGAAAATCAATAACACTTGAGATTACTTTTCCTGGACATTAAGTTTTCAGAATTTGTATCTGCATAGGGACTAGCCAATCTAACTTTTTTTGTATAGTCCCTATGAACGAAATCAATCGGCTTCCTGAAGCTGTATTCCAAAGCCATTTGAATTTGCTTTTAGAATTCACATGGTCGTACATTTGTCAGTGTTCCAAAACTTATGTGATCGTGATTTTGTTGTCTATATATTTGTATAGGTCTTTCACTTCATTTACATATCTCAGCAGTTGTTGCAGTAATTACAAAGCACATTATGTAAGATATCAAGAAGCATTTAAACTGTTGATAATAATTATTCAATCTGTGAGTAGTTATCGCATTACTCATAGGATTTTAAATTATTTTCAGTAAATACATTGTTATGCTTTTTTCTGTCCAAACACTGCAATGCTCTTTCTAAGCTGAGAGATACATTGCACAGAAATGTACTGGTAATTATTAATGAACAAAAAGCAAACAAGAACAGTGCTTAAAAACAGTGAACTTGCATTCAGCAGAAACATTCAATAAGTGGTTGAAAGTTTTACAACCAGGAAAAAAATACTAAAAGCTCGCTTCCGATAAATTAATCACTATATTGACAAAGTAAATAGAAAAAAGACACTAAAGAAACGTCAACAATTACAATACCAATGCAGAAAAGAGACATATTTATGCATGTGCACTATAAGGAAGGAAACTGTTTCTCTCCCAGTCTAATAGCAAACTTTCTCTAGGTCATGGGACAGCTTTGTTTACACCAAATATTCTGAGCCTCATCCATCAATGATATCTTTTGCAACAGAAACTCAATATCAGTGACATTTCGATTTTTGGAAATTTTAACCAATAATTACTGTAACTTTTTCTTAGGATAATAATCAGCTTCATAAAGACAGAGTATATCTAAGGCTTAATCTGGCCATGGATTTATCAATAGAACTATTTTACTAGTAACAACAAACCACTGACCATTGCGTCCTTGCATACCAGCTTGGCATGGGAGTGAAAATAATGGATCTCCTAGTCTTACACCTGTTTGAGTAGCATGACTTATGCAAAGTCATTAAATAAAGTTGCACATGTTCACAATAATTTTGCTGCTAATAAAAAAGCAATATATGTTGTTAAGCCTAATTTGTTGATTAGAATAGCTTTTGATTTTGTGTTTTACTATCTACTATTTTGGATAGCTCATAGCGTATAAATGAAAGGAAACTATTAGAAAGTCATGATATTTTAAGTTTCTAAGCTAGATAAGCTCAATATGTATTCATTTTGATTTGTATAATCTCATTTTTATTACGTAAGTGATACGAATTGCCTCTTTGTATGGTTCTTGGATGATTTCAATAAAATAGTAAATTTTGCAGAAACGACTTACATCCATTAAAGGTGTAAAACTACAGAGTTACCGGTTTCGGATTTTCATGAAATTTGGCATAGCTAAAGAAGATACATATGGCAAGTTTTCCTAGCAAAATGAAATCTTGACAAAGACTAGAACATATTTATATTAGCGATTGAATTTTGATAATTTTTTAAAATTAAAATCAAAAAATGAGATTTTTGATAATTATTTTATCAGAAAATGTAAACTTTAATTAATTCAAAAGGTTATATAGTATCAAAGGAATGCCTATGGAGTTCTGCATTCAATCCAGTTCACAAATCTTGAAACTAAATAAAACATAAGATTTAAGTCGCACTTATTTAGAGACAGACACCAGCTCATGGAGGGAGTCAGAGTGGCCTCCTGAGTCCTACTTTGATTTATATAATTTATTAAATACATTTTTATAGGTTGTATATGCTGAGTTATTAATATGCAAAGTTTGAAGAAAAAACATGCATGGGCACAGATGAAAGACCCCCTTTAATGTTTAGTTTAGCTTTTACAAGCACATTTATAGATTATTATAGCTTCTTGACATCTTCATTCATATTACATACAAGCTTGAAAGCTATTTCAGAGATGGCGCTGGGCGGGGGTATACGTGACCCACTGGTCGCTTTCTCTAGTTAGGTGAAGCAGGACCCGTTTGTCCACATTAAATTGAAGGCCTTTTCGAGGTCTAAACAGATGCACAGAAGCTGCCTGCGCTCTGCTTTGGCTTTGAGTATTTCAGTATGTAGTCTTAAGATTTTGTCTAATGTTGACCTGTTTTTCCTGAAACCTGATTGTGTCGGGGCGATTAATTTATTTTTGTCTAAATACTGTGTTAGTCTAATCGAAACCATGGTTTTCATTATTTTGCATAGGGCTGGTGTGAGGGAGATAGGTCTATAGGACCCGGGTCGTGTGATGGCTGGTTTTGCTTTAGAAAATGTATAATTGTTCCTAGTATTCCTTTGTTCCATGACTTACTATTTTTTTAGGAATTGCCATTTGCATTTTTTTTCAAATGTATTTTTAGCAAGTCATAATAAATTGTGTAAGCCCCTGGTGCTATTTTCTTTTTGTTTAAGGCTTGTTTTAGCTCGGCTAATGAAGTCCGCGTTATAGCTGTCTCTAATATTTCTGGTTCGCTTTCGTTTTTCCTTTGTTTGAAACTCTCTTCTATTTGACCATTACTGTTAGTTTTTTTATATTGTTCGGCAAAAAGGTCTGCTTTTTCCTTATCGCTTTGGTGTCACTAATCTCCTGTTTTAGAACGCCCACTGGATTGAAAGGTCTCTGGTCGGGCCCATCGGAGTTGGTTTTCTTTTGCTCCAGCATTTCAGTGCGTTCTTGCTATCGAGTCCTCACCGCTGTCTCACCTCTGTGGTTCTCTGTGATTCTTTGATTATTTGTGTTCACGGAGATGTTGCACTGATGAGTTAGGAGGCCTTCATGCGGACTGAACAAATTATTTGTCTTAATCGCGACAGAAATAAGGGCGAGGATTGTGGCCACGTAAAATCGATTTAAGCCCCCCCCCCCCCCCCCAGTGGAAATCTTTCCACTGACCGTTCACAGGCGGTTCTTCTGTGGCGGTTTATTTGTTGTTTGTTACTGTGTGTATCACTTGTCTTTTTATTTTGGATGGCCATATGGCCATTTGGTGGGAAAGTGACTGGCCTTATGGCCTTCCTTTGTTTATGTTTCCATTTTGGTCTGGTCGCTTCGTGTTTGTGTTTCTTTCCCTTTGGTGTCTTTGATGTGTGGAGGTAGTTAATTGTATCGATTCCTGATCTTTGTTTAACTTCTACTTTCCCGTAAAATCTAGATTTAATGTTCCAGATGTGTTTACTACTTGCTTTGTGTTTCGGTTTTGATACGAATTCTTCCCACTGTTTCTTTATTGCCCCGTCCAAAATAAGTTTACTGTCTGCCCTAGCGGTGGTATATATTGATCTTGTTGTTTCCGTTTTGTATTTCCTGAATTGTTCAGATGTGTTTTTGGCCTTAATGGCTTCGGTACACTGGTCATTCCACCATGGTACGTGCTTGATTTTTTTGTCAGGGTTCGGTTTTGTTTTGTATTGTTGTTTGGCATATTTCCATGAGTGTTTCCGTAAATAGTGTTTCGACTGCATTGGCATTTGTGTTTTCAAAATCGATATCAATTGATTTTGTCAAATCTGTGAAATGGGTCCAGTCTGCTTTAAGATTCCATTTTGGTAGATTTTGGACAAATGTTTTGTATTTTGCTTTCAATTTTGTTATGACCGGGAAAGTTTTGTGCACGTAACATTGGTGGCCTTGAGTAATGTCCGTGGAGGCAAGAGTAAGGTATAAGGCGAACGTGTTCCCGGTTTCGGGTTACAATCTAGTGCCATCCCCGTTGTTAAGTATAACTAGATTATTTTCTTCTATGAAATCTATAAAAAAGAAGGGTAGGCAATGATCAGGAATCGATACAATCAACCCACAGCTCCTATCAGACACCAATGGGAAAGAAACACAAACATGAAACAAGACCCTGATGGAAACATCAATCGGACAGTTACTTTCCCACAAAATGGCCAATAGGCTATCGAAAATAAATATAAGCGACACAAGCAGCCAAAGACAAACCATAACAAAAATAAACCGCGGCAGAAGAACCGCCTTGGAACGGTCAGTGGAAATGAATTCCACTGGGAGGCATTAATCGATTTTACGTGGCCACAGTCCTCGCCCTTACGTCCGTCGCGATTAAAACAAATTTGTTCAGACCGCATGAAGGCCCTATAACTCATCAGTGCATAAGTTCTTGGGTTTTTTTTTTATTTTCGTTTCCAGTGTGTTGCGAGTCCCAGAGGTTCTCTTACGTTGAAATCGCCCACTATATGATTTTTTGAATTTTTTTTATTTCAAAAGGTTTTGGAAAAAAAGTCTTCCTTTTTAGCTCAACTGTCACATATTGAAAAAGTGAGCTTTTGGGATCACTTTTTGTCCGTCGTGCGTCCGTCCGTGCGTAAACCTTTCTTGTGAACACACTAGAGGGCAGTTTTGGGCCAATCATCATCAGACTTGGTCAGAATAATCATTAAACTATCTCGGTCAGGTTTGAATATGGGTCATGTCGGGTCAAAAAGTAGGTCAGTATGTCAAATCATAGAAAAACCTTGTGAACGCACTAGAGGCCAGTTTTGGTCCAATCATCCTCAAACTTGCTCGTAATGATCATCTTGACAATATCTTGGGTCAAGTTCGAATATTATTCATGTCGGTTGAAATAGTAGGTCAGTAGGTCAAATCATAGAAAAACATTGTGAGCAGACCAGAGGCCACGATTTTGGTCCAATCATCATCAAACTTGCCCAGAATGATCATCTTGACAAAATATCGGTCAAGTTTGAATGTCAGGTCGGATAAAAAAAGGTCAAAAGGTCAAATCATAGACAAATCTTGGTAACACTCTAGAGGCCACAGGTTTAGTCCGATCATCATCAAACTTGCTCAGAATGATCATCTTGACAATATATTGGTCAAGTTCGAATATGGGTCATGTACGGTCACAAAGTAGGTCAGTAGCCCAGATCAAATTAAAACCTTGTGAATACAGTAAAGGCCACAGTTTTGGTCCAATCATCATCAAACATGCCCAGAACAATCGTCTTGACAATATCTCGGTCAAGTTCGGATATGGGTCATGTCGGGTCAAAAAGTAGGTCAGGTCAAATCATAGGAAAACCTTCTGAACACACTTTAGTTCCGACCATCATCAAATTTGCCCAAAATGATCATGACATATCGGGTCAATAAGTAGGTCAGTAGGTAATATCATTGAAAAAACTTGTGAACACACTAGAGGCCGCAGTTTTGGTCCGATCATCATCAAACTAGCTCAAAATGATCATCTGGACAATATCTCGGTTAAGTTCGAATATGGGTCAAATCAAATAAAAAAGTAGATCAGTAGGTTATTTTGTCATAACTTTTGAATCGTTTGAGATAGCCTTCATATTTGGAATGTAGGTTCCTTGTGACAAAGGCTTCCCACTGATACGATTTGACCTGTGACCTTGACCTGTGACTTACTTTATCTCATATGGTTCAAAATTAATGATAGTCTTCTTATTTGTTACGTATGTTCCTTGTTCCTTTTTCACAACCATTCAAAACTTTTGACCCATCCTCTTTGACCTACTTTGTCATAACTTTTGAAGCATTTGAGATACAGCCTTCATATTTGGCATGTAGTTTCCTTGTGACAAGGGCTTCCTAGTCATACAAAAATGATTTGAAGCTTTGACCTTCATATGTGACCTACTTTATCATAACTTTTGAACCATTTGAGGTATAGCCTTCATGTTTAGCATGTATGTTCCTTGTGGCAGGGACATTCTATCCATACAAAATATTGACCTGTGACCTTGACATTTGACCTTCTTTCTTATAATTTTGGAACCATTTAAGAGCCTTCATATTTGGCATGTATGTACCTTGTGACAAGGGCTTCCCACCCATGCAAACATTTGACCTGTGACCTTGATCTGTGGCCTACTTTATCATAACTTTGAGACCATTGGAGATAGAGCCTTTATATTTGGCATGTATATTCCTTGTGACAATGACTTAACCTTCATACAAAATGTTTGACCTGTGACCTTGACCTTTGTCCTATTTTGTCATAATTTTTTAACCATTTGAGATAGAACCTTCATATTTGGCATGTATTTTCATGCTGACAAGGCACCTTACTACCTACCATGGCCTCCATTTAATTTCTAGTGTGGATCAGGTGAGCGGTCCAGGGCAATTATGGCCCTCTTGTTTATTATTTCCTCCATTTGTTTAAATGTTTGATATCATATTATTTATTCTTAGCAAAGATTCTATGACCGATTCTAAATTTGGATTGTTTGGTCGTGTGTGATTTCTTCTACGACAACCCTTTCCCTGACAAAAATAGCTACCCTACCTCCCTTTTCGTTTTGTCCTCTATTTTTGGTTGCTATGATTTTGTACCCAGTGATTTTAGGTGGTTTTTGTTTGTCTTTTATCCATGTTTCCTGTAAACAGATAACCTCCGGCGCATCCTTGAAAGTTCTAATGAAATCTGTTAATTCCTCATTCTATGTTGCATTGGTTTGCCGTTTATACTCCTTGCATTCCATTGTATTATTGTAAGACCCGTGTTTGCATTGTCTGGATACATATTTTAGCAATGTTTTGGTCTTCTTGAGCGGTTTTTAAGGAAGTTTGGTTTCCAATCTGTCCCTTTATCTACTGTTCTTATGTTCTTTTTGGGTTTCTGGTTCTTGATCGTTGTATGTGCGTGTGCGTGTGTGTGTGTGTGTGTGTGTGTGTGAAGCTTGTTTGTTTGTTATTGGTTTTTTTGGTTTTCTTTTTTTTGTGCCTGTCATCTTGTAGAGTCCCTTTGCAAGTGCTGTTTCTCATTCATTCTGTGCTAATAGCTGAGTGTTCGTGTCTTGACTGCAGGTAGTCTGCTCGTCTCTATCGTTTTTAGCTCACCTGAGCACGAAGTCCGTCGTCCGCCGTGCGTCGTCAACAATTTGCTTTAAATGCAAACTTCTCCTAAACCATTAGACCCATTTGATTCAATCTTCACATGAATGTTGCCTAGGTGGCTCCGTACCAAAATAGTTAAAATCGTTCCACTCTGACGAACAAGTTGGCCGCCAGAGCTAAAAAGGTAAAAATCTTTAAACGCCAACGCCTCTGGTACACTTGGGCCAATTTCATTCAATTTTCATAGGAATGTTGCTACCAAAATAACTAAAACGACCCAGCTCCGATGAACAAAATGGCAGCCAGAGCTAATAGCAGAAAAAAAAAACATCATAAATTCACTTTAAATGCCTTTAAAACCCTTGAGCCAATTTGATTCAAACTTCACAGAAATATTGGATAGGTAACTCCCTACCAAAAAGGCTAACATCGTTTCGCTCTGATAACAAGATGGCCGCCAGAGCTATAAATAGAAAAATCTTCAAACGGCAACTCCAGTGTCCTTAGCCCAATTCCATTAAACTTCATAGGAATGTTGCTCAGGTAACCCTCTACCGAAATAGCTAAAACGATCCCGCTCCGATGAACAAAATGGCCGCCAGAGCTAAAAATTGAAAAACATCGTAAATTTGCTTCAAACGCGAACTCCTTCTAATCCCTTGGGCCAAATGCATTCAAACTTCACAGGGACGTTTTCTTGGTGACTCGCTACCAAAATGGCTACAATCGTTTTGCTCTGACAAACAAGATGGCCACCAGAGCTAAAAATAGAAAAAAAATCTTCAAACAACAACTCCTCCTGAACCCTTGGGCCAATTTCGTACAAACGTGAGTATTTCAGTTTTACGTCCCACCAGCAGGTCATACGGAGACGGGACCTCGGTTTAGACTCATCCGAAAGTCTGGAGAAGCCCGGGATCGAACCTGCTACCCCTGGTTTACAAGGCGAGTAGCGTAACCACTCGACCACGGAGGCTTCTAATACAAACGTCGTAGAAATATAGATGAACCTCCACCAAAATAGCTTAAACGATCCCACTCTGGTGAACAAAATGGTCATCATGTAAATTTGCTTCAAACCCGTACTCCCCCTGAACCCTTGGGCTAATTTGTTTCAAACTTCGCAGGAACGTTGCCTAGGTGACTCCCTTCCAAACAAAGCTAAAAGCGTTCCGCTATGACGAACAAAATGGCCACCAGAGCCAAAAATAGAATGTACAAGAGACGGTGACACTCAGATGAGCGAACCAGGGCCATCTGAGCCCCCTTGTTATGGTTGCTTTTCGGTTGTGTTTTTATTTTCTGTAATGTCGACTCATTTGTCTTGTGATTGGGTTGTGATTTGCGGTATCGAGTCATTGTCTGTCTTCGTTGAGGGGTCAGTTGTTGTGTTGTCGGTCTCCGTGTTATCTGTGTCTTGTTGGAAATTGAAGTGAGTGTGATTTTGTCTATTGCTTTGTTTCTTTAGTCTTCCGTCATTGTTTGTAATATACCGAGTAAAAGAATTTCCTATACATAAAATTGCTTCTGTTACCATAGTTGCTACAAATGAAAAACACACAACATTTGTTTTGTTTTAGTTATGTCATTTTTCCATGTAAAAGTTCAAACTATTTTTGTTCATGTAAACTCGCCAGCCTGGGCTATTTGTTTAAACACCCAGGGGGTCACTGTGATAATTTCGCAGAATAAATCATTACAAAGGCCAAAATTTAACACCATAAAAATTACACTTAGCGCAAGATTTCTAAACCTTGATACATGTTACCTTTTTTATTAGATATCCTCTGTCTATTTACAAAAGGTTAGTAACTTTAGTTCCATTCGCTAAGAGAAACAGACGATCGCCTCCCAGTCTTTGAAGTTGTGTGCAAAATGCTGATTTCAATTGAAACTCCATAGAAAATTGCAATTGGTAGTGCCACATGCTACATGAGTTTTCTACATTTTTTTCCATCATGATTAACAGCAATGGTGGCAACAAAGCGCTTTTTAAAGAAACTGCAAAAATTGAATGACAGTTATAGATATAGCAACAGTTTGAAAATTGCTATATTTTAATTGAAAGGGAGATAATCCGAGAATTTCACAAATTAAAGCTTTGATTGTAGGGCACGATCATGAGATATTGGAAATGTAAAGTGAGTTTCGATGATCAGTGGTCATGATCTTTCATCTCTGACAAAAATGATCATCTGCGCATGCGCAATGCCAAATTCCTTGCATAACCTTTCTAGGCACATATTGCAAGTCAAATCTTGAGCAGAATAGTATGGGTAAGTGTAAACGTATGCATTTTGTAGCTAAACGTCCGATTCACATGTTTACAACCACGCTTAGCTGAATGGCTGCCGGATAGCTACTGGAATTTACCCGGAAGTTGGTATAGTTTCTTTTTTGACTGGGTATATTTGAAGGTAACGATATGCAATGATGATTTTTAGTATGGAGGCTTATCGTTGAGTTTGTGAAGCGCCCTGCCTGGTCCCCTATGTTTGTGAAGCTTGCATCTTCCACTGCTGCTATGGGTGATGTTGGTTTTTGTTGTTTCAGTGCTTCTGCATATGATTGCTGTGAGGGAGGAGGGGATTGAGGATGGGCGGGTGGCGTGCTTGGTCTGGGTTGGATGCTTGTTTGATTGGTGCACTCTTTCCTCAGTCCGTTTTTATTTGTTTGTTTTTTGTCTATATGGTCCTTGTATTGATTTATGCTGGGCAGTATTGATTGTATGCGATGTGGTTTCCTTGGCAGTTTGTACATTTGTAGTATTGGTGATATCCATAGTTGTTGCACTGGTGGTATGTATGTTGTTCTGCACAGAGTGGGCATGCCTTTGTGTTTGCTTTGCAATTGTTGGTTGTGTGGCCGAAACGTGGACAGTGGTTGCATCTGATGATATTGTAGAATAGGGGGCTGACCGTTTTGGAGAAATCCTTGCCGATGATTGTGAGTGGTGCTAGCTTGGTGCTGATTGTGATGATTGCTTTGCCTGTTCATTTGCCGTATTTATAGAGTAGTTTTATGAATCCTGTTATGTTGTTTTCCTGAAGTCGTGTGCTGTCGGAACTGTTCTTTGTTAAGTGTGCCTATGTTTATTATCCCTTTACTCGTGTATTGGTGTGCGTTCGTTGTTGATTGTATAGCTGTGTCTGTTTGTTCTGGTTTTGTTTGCCTGTGTGTCTATTTGTTGTGTTCTGGATGTCTTGCCTTAGCTCTGGAAGTCCCAAGTTAACATAAATAAAGTATTGTGATTTATTCAAAAGCCCCCGTCTTAAGGTGAATTTGACCCCTGTCCCAAAGTACTCTGCTACAGTTTTCTTTAGGTGTTTTTGAAGGCCAGACTGTTTTTCTGCCTGTGTAGTTGACATGATTTTCCCAACCAAAAGGGTGAAGGTTACAAATGTACATATGTGTAGCATTCGTTGGTGTTATCTTTGTAGATTCTGGGATATTCTCTTTAAATTTGGGTTTGTTTTTCTCAATTTTGTTATTTGATTTTTCCTGGTGTTCTTGTTAGCTTGCGGAATTTGCTTGGTTGATTGTTGTCTCCTAGTGTGTCAACTCTGTTGCTGGTATTTCATTGTCCTGGGGGATAGCGATAGTTTTCTTATAGGGGTTTTGTGACCTGTTGTGTGGTTGTTGTTGGTGAAGAGCTGCTTTGGGGTGAGTTTTGGTGTCAGGAGTATGCTTGCTGCGCGCCCTGTGCCCTTGCCTTTACGGTTACCTTGTTTGTATGTTCTATGTGGTGCCCCAGTGTCGGTGGCTGTCTGTTTTGGTGTTCCCAGTCCTGTGGGGAATATGTGCTTGGGTTTCGTGGGATGTGGTCTGACTGCTTGTCATCTGTGACGGGTGGTGGGGCAGTGGGGTATAGGGGGTTTGTGCTGTGTTCTGATGGTGTAGGGTCTGGCTGGAAGTCCGCTGTGTTTGGATGGCCATATGGCCATTTTGTGGGAAAGTAACTGTCCTTATGGCCTTCCTTTGTTTAGGTTTCCATTATGGTCTGGTCGCTTAATGTTTGTATTTCTTTCCCTTTGGTGTCTTTTATGGGTGGAGTAAGTTAATTGTATCAATTCCTGATCTTTGTTTTACTTCTACTTTGGTATTGGGGCAGTGGGGTAGAGTGGTGGCTGTGTTACGGTCAGGTGCTGTGTCCTTTGACTTGGTAGGTTGGGGTATGGTGGGGAAGGTGTGTTCCCGTTTGTTTGCCTGTGATGCTCTTAGTTTCCTTTTTTGTGTGTGTTTGGCACTTTGCTTTATAACTATTTCTATAGGAGATTAGTTATTTAGCACTGTGTCCAAGTTTCTTCATTTTTTTTTCAAATTTATTTCAATTTACTTACTATTCTAACTCTATTGTTGCTTAATATACCTGATAATCTTTCCAGCATCCCACAACTTTGAGTACTAAGAAATTGATATTTTTGTTTCCTTCCATACTTCTATACTGAATCTGTTTATTATTTTATAATTATTTTTATTATTTTCAAATTTAAGTAAAATATAATTTACTTGTAAATTTATATCTATGGTTTTGAAGGTTTTTAAATAATTCCATTCTTTTTTTTTGTTTATGAATATGGCATTTTTGAAAAATATGAACTTCTGTAAAATTTTGTATCACAAATTGTACATTTAGGCATTGTATTAATTAATTTGTATCTTAAAAAGTGTTACATATGTTAAAAGATGACATCTTGTTCGAATAAAGATAGATCTTTTCAATTCATTTTTTCTGTTTCGATAGCGGACGTGATTGAAAACAGTTTATCCAAGAGCTGTATAAAAGGCGGCCTCTGATTGGCTGACAGATGGGATTAAAATTCTGGTTTCACGTTTTGAGAGACGGCTTCTGATCGGTCAATTCTTAATGCTGTTTGTCAATCTATTTAGTGGACCTATAATGTATGGTATATTCTATGAAAAATTATAAACATGGAGTATTCTCTCTGTTCTATGGCGGGGGTTCTATATTAATATTACATAACTCTTATTTAATGAAAGGTTGAAAATTTCCATGTCTTGCTAAGATTGCTATAAACCATTTGTATATAGAAATATATTGCAACCTTTTACAAGTCGTTTTTGCAAATAAGCCGAAAGATAGTGGCTGGAGGATTTAGCGCTGATTTTCTTGGGCGAATTTTATTCATAGATGTGTACAAGTAAATTTATACTAACAGTATTTACTATGAATAATATACCTGAGATATATACTTTAGTGCCCAATATAAAACTACTTTTCTGTCAATCATTTTTGACGTAATTACCTAGGGGATCCGTATGTTATTTGGTGGGCGTGGTTTAGTATGCATTTAAGTTAGTAAGCATATTTTCTAGTGTTTTGTTAGTAAATGTTTGATTAAAACTATGTCACTGATAGTTGAATTCGAATATATTTGGCGCCATATATTTATATTAAATTTATGTCACTGTATCATTAATTTAACAGCAACCTGATAATATGCTACATAGCTGCAATATGAGTGTCTTCCCTTTGACATAATAATAGCTGACAAGTAAAAGCTTTAGTAAAGCTTTTCATTCACATTCTGAGTTCGATTGTCAACCCAGTTTGTTTAGTTTTAAGTTTAACGTCCCCGTCAGCACCGTAAAGGTCATTTTGGAGTCGTTGTTTCCAAAATTGTGGGACATTTACTCAATATTAAAATGAAATATGACCTCTCCAGCCTCTTGGCAAATATTGCAGTTGCAGTTTTCTGTCAGACGATTTCTGCACATTAACCTCCCTTGAATTTCTGAAAATAAATGTTTATTTTGACTGGAAAAAGGATATATCTATAACTAATTGATATGGTATGAAAATATGTTTCATACGGTTGAATTTTCTTATAATATCCTTTTATGAGACTGTCTTGTTTCTTTGAATTTCTTTGTTGCATGAAAACTAAAACCTCTCTAAAAGATGTATTATTCTGTCCACCTTGCTGATTTAATCACTTGATTATATATCTACTCCCTGACCAGATATTGATCAGACAGGCTATGATCATCATAGTGCAGATTATATTTTCTGGTCCTTTGGGATCATGTTGAAAATAGAGTTCTGCTTATTTTTTTATTTTTATTATTATTCTGCTTAGGTCGGTGCCAGAGGGCGTGGCCGGTGTTGCATATTTCAGTACTGGTCATGAACAGACTCAATAAAACCGAGTCTGCTATTTTGGTGTATTCCTTGCTTCCAAAGGATCTAACTTCAGAACTTAGTTATTTTCACTGTAGCTGGTGTTGTGCCGTGTGGCGGCCGTAAAACGTCTCTCCGTACATCATCATAGTGCAGATTATATTTTCTGGTCCTTTGGGATCATTGAGTTCATTTGGTATCATTTTGAAAATAGTTCTGCTTAAACCGTTGCTAGAGGGCGTGGCCGGTGTTGCATATTTCAGTACTGGTCATGAACAGACTCAATAAAACCGAGTCTGCTATTTTCGTTTATTTAGTGTATTCCTTGCTTCCAAAGGATCTAACTTCAGAACTTATTTGTATTAAAGCAACCCTCTCTATTGATCCCGATAGTGGAACAATTCCCTTATAAGGTGGGCACGCAATTATTTGTCACACCATCATGAGCCCGATTGAGGCTCACATCCCTTCACTTTGAAAGTCTGAAATAATTTATAAAGCTTCTTTCTCTCTCAATATTGATATGTTCATTAAACATTTAAATAGTACTTTCTCATTCCTCAGGCCCGACCCCGTATCACCACATCCAGAGAAACGAACCTGGGGGCACAATGACAGCTCTCCTGTTCATATGTCCGTCTGTCAGACTAACTAAATCGTGAAGCAAATTATTTCCCTCATAAGTCAGACTGGGACGGGATAGCTGGCATTTCATCCCTTAGAAACACAACGCGAAAATATATGTTGGTCGTCTGTCCGTCCGTTTGTCAGTCCGTCCGCCACCTCTTCAGCAGGTAAAACCTTACTGAGCAGGTGACGCAACTGTCATAACAAGCTCGATCAGTCCGACCTACTACAGTTTTGAAAATATAGGTTGGTCGTCTTTCCGCCCGTTTGTCAGTCCGTCCGTCCGCCAACTCTTCAGCAGGTAAAACTTCACTGAGCAGGTGACGCGACTGTCATAACAAGCTTGATCAGGCTGGCCTACTACATATGCATAGACGGTCCGACTCGCACCACTTTTTTGGGGTAGGCTCAGAACCTCTATGCAGTTTATCAGTACTCGTGTGCAGTCGATTTTAGCTCTGCGTGGAAGCATCAGGCTAAACCATTTCTTCAAGACCCAATAGCCGGGGGCCGTCGACCATGTAACCAAGCACAAAATCTTTTTCAGCACTAAAGTCCACATGACTATCACTGATTTGATGGTTTCGAAGTGAGGTCAGCGTGTTGCGTAATAGGGTAAGCTGTAGAATCTGGGCTTGAATCATGCATGTGTTGGATTTGGCAAACAGTGTTGGTCCAGATTAGACGCCACAGAGCGCGGCGTCTAATGAGGGTCTATGCTTTTTCCTTAGATTACAATAATACAGAATATTTACATTTCCAGTGTAAAGTCTAAAGTAAACCAATAAAAAAACAACGTAGTTCATCTAAGAGGGCTTGAGAGCAATATGAAAACATTTTATGAAAGCTGTACTTGTAAAGAAAAACTTACTGGGGTTGCTTCCCTTGTTTAGTAGCTGAACAGTGGATGTATGACTGAACCTGTTTTTATCGGAAATTCTTAAACAATTTCATTTATAATTGATCAGTCTGCATATTTGTATGTCCATTGCTCATTTGCAAGCAAATGTTAGTGCAGACAGATGCAAGGTTTTTACCTCATTATTGTAAAGTTCGTCATACATGTACAGTGTTCACTAAATGTTCCAAGATTCTTCTAGATCAATGCAGCCGTGTTTGGCTCACCAGCACTGTGTATTTCTCTCGTCACAATATGATGTGACTCACCTAAGACTGACAAACTGAACTGTGGTCAATATAAGTACAACTGAAATGATCACGCCGTCCTTAAGTCTACGACTGTTCAGAGGGATAGAAATCTTATCTATACTTCTCTAGACTCTACAGTTTTCTTAACTCGCATATGCGGGTAAGAGTGACTGTAGGTAACCACCGACGGCACAGGCGGATTCGGAGCAGATATTGTTATTTGATTTTCATAACGGGAGAGATTGCGACAGCTTATGTTAGACAGGGCCATTCTGATTTAATTTCAAAATTCAATATTGGACTTTAATCTCTTCTGCAACAAGGTCTATCGGAACCCGAATTTTATGGTTACTTAGTATATAAATTCAGAAAAATATACAACCGCAATGACTTCAGCACCCAATTTCGTAAAATCATTCTTCGATATAAAAAGATTGGGTACAACATGGATGTTATACGACAGACTGCATGCATGGTAGTTAACCCAATCACGGTTGGCAACTTTGCTTCCCTCTTTAATTGCACGCCGGTGGGTCAGGCCTCAGATTCTATGACGGTTCTAACGTAAAGGCTTATTGAGAATTAGAGAGATCTAATTCAAGGTAATGTTGGTTGGTGCCTGATGCTCTGTCTCTGGTCGGGCCCATCGGAGTATAACTGTTGGTTTTCTTTTGCTCCAGCATTTCAGTGTTTTTTTGCTGTCGAGTCCTCACCGTTGTCTCACCTCTGTGGTTCTTTGATTTTGTGTTCACGGAGATGTTGCACTGATGAGTTAGGAGGCCTTCATGCGGACTGAACACATTATTTGTCTAAATCACGACGGAAGTAAGGGCGAGGATTGTGGCCACTTAAAATCGATTTAAGCCCCCCCCCCCCTCCCCCCAGTGGAAATCTTTCCACTGACCGTTCCAAGGCGGTTCTTCTGTGGCGGTTTATTTGTTTTTTTTTTGTTACTTACTGTGTGTATCACTTGTGTCTTTTTATTTTGGATGGCCATATGGCCATTTTGTGGGAAAGTAACTGTCCTTATGGCCTTCCTTTGTTTAGGTTTCCATTATGGTCTGGTCGCTTCGTGTTTGTGTTTCTTTCCCTTTGGAGTCTTTGATGGGTGGAGTAAGTTAATTGTATCGATTCCTGATCTTTGTTTTACTTCTACTTATACGCTAGCACAGCCGCTTGTTCGGCGTACTGTCATTACTCAAGAGTAAAAACAAAGCTAGCCGCTTCCCGTTACATATTTTGAAGGCTCGTCCGCTTCCCCTTACACTTCGATGAACGCATCGCGTTACATGATTTTCAGTGACGTCAGTCTAAACCATGGTTCTCTACGGGCGTTGGTGACAAACAGCGTGTAAATGTTTTTCATTTTTTGCCCTGTAAAGATTTTTTTCGCAAATATGTATAAAAATATACATGTACTTATTTTTTTCTGCTTTTCATGAAAGTATGAACGACAGCGGATTTCTAGCAAAGTTTACATGAACCCCGAAGGGGGTTCATTTACTTTGCACGCGACACACTGCGTTCATATATTCATGAACAGCAAAAAATCATAAGGGCGGTCCCTCAAAAAATCATTTCTTAAATGTACTTCAAACTGAACGTTACATAACATAAACACCAGATGCATTCAATAAGTGCGACTTTATAGAGTGTTCTTATTTCTTTCAAATTCCACATCATTCAAGATACCGCCCATTATAACATGTTAGAAAACATGTTATACTTTTCTTGTTCTGAGATCGTACGGGATTGAGAACATGCCACTCCGAATGTTAGATAGTAGGCGGTTTCTGATTGGCCGTTAGATATAGGCAAAAGTATGACAAATTTTGTTCCAAAACGTATTGAAATTGGCTTGACCTATTTATTGTATCCTCTGCGATAGAGAAATTTTATAATATGGTAGTAAAGTAGAAAGTGCTTCTGGGAGCGACTTTGTGGACTTGTACTTTTCTATATTTTGACAACTCTTCTCTAAAATTATATTATTAACTTATTCCAAAATATATTGCAAAAGGATGATCAGAGAAGCTGAATATTATTTCGTATAAAACTGATAAAAACACTCCTGGATGGATAACCTTTTACAATGAAAATAGGCCGAAAGATAGTAGATGGAGGTTGTTTCCGAGATCGTGCGTGATTGAGAACACGCCACTCAGAAAGTTGGATAGTAGGCGGTTTCTGATTGGCTGCGAGATATTTGTAAAAAACGACAAAATTTGTTCCTTGGCTTGACCTATTTATTGCATCCTCCGCGATAGATGACTTGTAGGACGGTTTTGTTTGTTTAATTTAAGGTTTAAAGTCACCTTCAACTCTGTAAAGGTAATTTTGGAGACTTTACTTCAAATTTTGTGGGACTTTAACCCTACAGAGATGAAAAGTCACCTCAAGCCCTGCCCAATGAAATCAATAGGGGTTATATGCATGGAAGGGCCGACTCACACCGCTTCGCCTGGGCAGACTTAGATCCTCTTGGCGGTTTGCCAAAACTCGTGTGCGGGTCGCTTTGTAGAACGGTAATAAGGTTGAAAGTGCTTCTGAAAGCGACTTTGTAGACTTGTAATTTTATATGTTTGACAAAAAAATTAAAAGCTTATTCCTACCGTGACTTAATATCTTTTTTTACTTGATTTTGGTCCTTACTTTAATCTATGTTCCTTATAAATCCAGGTTAAAAATGCACTTAAACACAACTTCACCGGCGAAAACACAAAAACACACGACACTGTTGATACTATTATAACGCTAATAAACACACTGATGAAACGATGATTGCACGGGGGAACAGTGAGTTCTATGGGTATCTGGTATACTGCTGTTTCAGCCGTATTCCCGGCACAGGCCTTGAAATCCCAGTGGTTTCCCGTTCCTCATGAGAAATTACAGATAACACAAACGGCACAAATGTTCACAAAACACAAAAAAACTTCAAAACACACTGAAAAGGTGGTGCAGTATGGGGAGATACACAAGTATAATTCAGTCTAGTAAAAGAACTGATAATACGATATTTTGCAATGAGAACGTCTTCACTGATTGGAAATCAAGCGAGAAGTGCGAGGGGAACCTGATTGTTGTTGTTTTCCAGTTTCCCGGGTCGCGGGTCGTCGGCTGATGGGGTCCAAAGGAACGGGTCGATGTTGGCACTACACCGTAGCCGTCGGTGGTACCCCTTTTCCCCGTATAGGGAGACCATCGCCCGGCTCCAGCCCCGTCCGTCAGTGTCTATCGTTAGTCCGCCACAGTCGTCTACTCGACGTTATAACTTTGCTCTTCAAGATGCCGAATCATATCAAAGCAGGAAAGGGTCCTGTAGGGGGACTTTGTCGCCTCACCTCCCAGCTGTTTCCGAGCCAACGGGCATCCCCTTGCCCTGTAGTCATTCGCCGCCCTCCGTCCTGAGGGGTGTGTGAATCGGTGCCGTGACCTTTTCAGGTCTCGATGGGGCTTATATTTTGTTTTCCCGTTAGCTTCAGGTCCTGTCGCTAAAGGGTATCTTTTTATTGGAGTTTCTGGGCTAGGCGTGCTTTCTCATTCAGGAGTTGTGGGTGTGTTGCACAGTTCCAATGTTAGCCTTTGTTTTGGTGCAACGTAGATTAGTTGTGATAATTTGGAACTCCATTCTTAAGGTTTTGGCCCTGTGATTGCACTACATTTAAGTTTCAACAGTTCCGTGCCTTGTGTTTGTGCGGCTTGCCGCAAAGAGGTGCGGGTTGTTTTTGTCTAACGGGATAGGCTTCGAGTTTGAACCTATCATTAAAGGGATCGTTTAACAGTATGTTTTTGTTTGAAAGTTTCATTGCAATTTGGAAGTCGTTTCTAAAGATTGCTCTTCACATTTTATGGCACGTTTATGCACCTTATATCCAATCGGGGGATTCGAGATTTAAAGTTTTTAGCCATTTTGTGGTTAGTATTTCTTCTGTTGGGGTGCCTACTGGTGACAGCGATCCCTGGCTCACTGAGAAGCCCGTGACAACGGGACTTGCACCCACCATAAGGAAAACCCATCGCCCCAACAAACCCTCCCGAGGGGGTGTGGCAAGCGAGAGGTTAGGACGAGGTGTAGCGTTGTGGTTGCGGCCCACTGGCTTTGCACTTATGAGCGCTGCACTAAAATCCTAGCTGATCGGGAGCCGTACTGTCCGAAAAAGGGCCACACAATACACGCCAGGACTGGGCATGGATCCACCAGAAGGAAAATCCATCGCCAAACCCCTCCTAAGAGGTTCGGATGGGATGTAACGCTGTGGTTGCAGTCCTTGGACTTTGCACTTTTTGGGGTTGTATCCAAATCCTGGCTGATCGAGAGCCATACAACCCAAAGGAGAACTGCAAAACAGCACACTAGCAAACAACGCATCTCCTTCAGGAATGCATATAGATAAGTGGGACAGAAATAAGAAACAATATGTAAACCTCGGATGAGTCGTTAAACCGAGGTTCCGTCTCCGTATGACCTAAGCTCGATCATTGGGTCCTGTGTTTCCCTAATCTGCCTAAAATTTGGGTCCAAATTTTCGTTGCTGCAGACTTGTCGGTAGTGTTGTGCAAGGACTTCCGCTTTTTCTTCATTATTATGAAATCGCGTGTTGTTTTGCTTTAAGATTTCTACCGGCTTAAAGGGTTTTCCATTAAATCTTTTGATTGCATTCCAGATTTTCCTGGAGTCAGTTTTGTATTTGAGGGTGGATACAAAGTCCCTCCAGGCTTGTTGCTTTGTTTGATATAAAATGTATTTTGTTTCTTCCCTAACGCGCCTGTATTCTTCAAAAAGTGCGGCTGATCTGGGTTTTTTTTCTGTATTTGTAATAAATTTTGTTTTTCTTTTTTATTGCCTCACAACAATTTGCATCCCACCAGGGCAGTGTTTTTTGCTTATTGTTTGGTTGCGTTTATGGTATGTTTTTTTCACAGGCTGCCATGATTTCCGAAACAAATTCCTCATTGTTTTCATCAATGTTTGTGCCTTCAAGGGATAGTTTCATGTTTTTGAGTTTCTGCCTCAAGTGATCCCAGTCTGCTTTGTCTAATTTCCAACGTCGAGCAGGCCGTTGCGACGTCAGGATGGGGAAGGGGTCGCTTCCCATCGTGTCGTCCCCCACTCGCCATTCACTAGAACCGCATAGTGGCGCGCTAACCAGTGTTAAATCGATTGCGCTCGTGCTTCCGCGCTGAGTCGTGTTCCACAACCCGTATTTAAGACTACGTAGTCAGTACTATTTATGAAATCGACTAAGTTTTGCCCTCGTCGTTTGTCGGCTTGGTGGTGGTCTGTTTCCCACAGTTCGTGTCTGGCATTCCAATCTCCCCAAAAAATCGATTTTTTCCCGAATTTTCTATAAATTTCGCCATAGTCGTCTTGACGTTACTTCACAATTTGGTCGAGCATAAAAGCTTACAAAGTCAATGTTTTCTTTTTCTCCAAAGAGTCCGACGATTACCACCTCTATATCCTTTTTTGTGTGTTTAAATTTAAACTCTTCCGAGTCTAAGCCTATTTTGATGTAGGTGGCTACCCCTCCCCCTTTTTCCCCGGTTTCCCTACTAAATGTTACCGGAGGTTTATATCCTGGAATTTTGGTTGGGTGACTGTTTACTTTTGAAAATGCTTCTTGAATAGCGATTACCTCCGGGTTATAACCTAAAGTTTCTAAATAGTGCCCTAGGGCTCCGAGTTTAACTTTGTTTTCTCTGCCAGACAGACTGCGGGCGTTCCACTGTAGCACACGGATTTTAGCACTTGTGCTGGGATCCATAGTTAGGCAGTGGAATGTTTTTGCGTCTTATTTGTGTGCGTTCTTTCCACCCTTGATCCTAGGTTTAGGATGGGTGGCGCTGTAGTTGCTATTTTTGATGAGATTTTGCACTTCCTGTGGGCTGTGTGTCCTTTTTGGTATTCTTTTTTCCGTTTATTTTCCGGTTGCTCCTGTGTGAGTGCGGGCGCGGGCTCGGCATGGGTTTTTTCGGGCTCCGCTGTTCTGGCGGAACCCTCGTTTTGTGCGTCGGGCTCTTCTGATTGGTTTTCGGGCTCTTTAGCTGTCGTGCGGCCGATGATTTGGTCCATGACCTCATCGGATGCTTTCGTGCTGAAGAGTTGTTGTTTGTTGAGCTCATGTAGTAGTGAGCTCGTGGCGTTTTTGATCGCTGTGGCGATTAGTTTTTCGACCTCCGCTTTCGTGTAGGTCGGTTCTTAGGGTTTGTGGAGTTCCTTAGGTGTCGGAGGCGCAGTATCCGCCGCACTTGGGAGTGCGGTCACTGCCGCGCTCGTTTTCATTTTTGGCTCCACGGGGGCTGGTCTTTGATATTTGGCCTGCTCCCATTCTTTAGCGATTTGACCGTTTTTGTGGTCAATTTGTGCTTTGTAATTGAGAAATATGGTGCATCCTCGCCATGCCCCGCCGTGTCCTGCTAGCCCGCAGTTTGCACATTTCTTATCAGCTCGCCTTACGAAAGTAAGAGGGAGCTATTGCCATACCCCCGGGCGTCCGGCGTCGGAGTCAGCGTCGGCGTCCGCATTTGGGTAAAGTTTACCTGCAAGCTCTTATGTGATATTTTACAACTTTATTTTGAATATATAATTAATAATTGCTAAAAAAAAAAACAATATTTAACATTATCATTGTACTTCATTTTACAGTTTTTCTAGCTTAAATTGGACTTTTGAGAAGTTAATATTTTCCTCTGTATTACCTCCCTTGCTTCTCTGTGTTTACCTGCAAGCTGCGTGAGTTCAAATCCCGGGAGATGAACGTTTTTTTTTTGTTTTTTTTTTAAACATAGCGGGGTTTCGGGCTCAAGGTCAAGGTCACTGTAGCTATTTTTAGCTCGTCTGTTTTTTGAAAAAAAACTTTCGAGCTATTGTCATCACTCCGGCGTCTGCGTAGTCGTCCTGCGTCCTGCGTCGTTCCAAAAAAACTTAACCTTGGCTATAACTTAAAAAGTATTAGACCTAGCCTCATGAAACTTCATACACACACTCATCATCACAAGAGCTACATTTTGACCAAGGACCATAACAACATTGTTGATTTTGGCTGAATTATCTCCCCTTTTCCAATTTTTTTCTGAAACACATTTTTTGCTCTCATTTTAATACTATTCACAACAGAGCCTTCAAACTTCACATGAATGTTCCTTGGGACAAGACCTTTTCAGTGATACCACACTTTTTGATCTGTGACCTTGACCTTTGAACTTTGACCTATTTTTCGAAAATTTAACCGAAAACCTTAACCTTGACCATATTTCCAAAAGTATTTGGCCTACCTTCATGAAACTTCATACACATACTCACCATCACAAGAGCTACATGCCCTACAAGTTTTATAACTCCATCTTGCAATTTGATTGAATTATCTCCCCTTTTCTCTCCTTTTTTTTTAAATTGTTTTTGTCTCTTATTTCAATACTATTCACAACAGAGCCTTCCAACTTCACATGAATGTTCCTTGGGACAAGACCTTTTCAGTCATACCACGCTTTTTGACCTGTGACCTTGACCTTTGAACTTTGACCTATTTTTCGAAAAATTAACCAAAAAACTTAACCTTGACCATATTTCCAAAAGTATTTGGCCTACCTTCATGAAACTTCATACACATACTCACCATCACAAGAGCTACATTCCCTACAAGTTTTATAACTCCATCTTGCAATTTGATTTGACTTAGAACTTTTGTTTTCTAAAAGAAACTGCAGACGAGCGTTGGCACCCGCTTGCGGTGCTCTTGTTAGAAAAACATTGTCATCGCTCTAGCGCCTTCATTTATTGATGGATTTGAATATAACTTCACCCAAATGTTGGGTATAATGATATCTCGAGTGACTTTGACTTTCAGGGTCCGGGGCCTAAGGTCAAGGTCACTACTTTCAGGGTCACGGGGTCAAGGTCACTGTGGCTATTTTTAGAAAAAAACATTGTCATCGTTCCTGCACCTTAATTTATTGATGGATTTTAATATAACTCCACACACATGTTGGGTATGATATCTCTAGCAAGTTCGACTTTCAGATTCCGGGGCTGAAGGTCAAGGTCACTGTGGCTATTTTTAGAAAAAACTTTGTGATCGCTCTAGTGCCTACATTTATGGATGAATTTTAATATAACTTCAAAAAATGTTGGCAATGATGATATCTTGAGCGAGTTCGACTTTCAGGGTCTGGGGCTGAAGCTCAAGGTCACTGTGGCTATTTTTAGAAAAACTTCGTGATCGCTCTAGTGCCTACATTTATGGATGGATTTTAATATAACTTCACAAAAATGTTGCCAATGATGATATCTTGAGCGAGTTCGACTTTCAGGGTCTGGGGCTGAAGGTCAAGATCACTGTGGCTTTTTTTTAGAAAAACTTTGTCATCGCTCTTGCGCCTTCATTTATTGATGGATTTTAATATACCTTGACACAAATGTTTGGTATGATTACATCTTGAGTGACTTTGACTCTCCGGGTCAGGGGCTGAAGGTCAAGGTCACTGTGGCTATTTTTTAGAAAAACTTGATCATTGCTCTAGTGTCCATATTTATTGATGGATTTTAAGATAACTTCATACAAATGTTGGGTATTAAGTTCAACTTTCAGGGTCTGGGGCTCAAAGTGAAGGTCACTGTGGCTATTTTTAGAAAAACATTTTCATCACTCTTTAAGTACCTACATTCGTCCATTCGTCCATCCGTTACGCTTTTGATGCATAGCGTAACTAAAGAACGGTGTATGCTAGGGTTTTGAAATTTCATATATGGATCCCTCATGGAAAATAGGCTGACACGTATTTTTTTCTCGTCCGGATTATGCCCCCTTCAAGAGTTATTGCCCTTTGAATTTTTTTTTTTTAATAAAATCTTGTCAGCAAGATATCTAAAAAACTATTGGAGCTAGAGCCTTGAAAGTTGGTGAATATATTGATGGTGTTGAGTAGATGAACTGATTATTTTTTTGATAAAATTCCGAAAAATACTTTGTGAGTTATGGCCCTTTGTCATTTTGGTAATTTGTGCCCATTGTAATGTATGCTAAAAGTGATGCATAGCATAACGTTAGAACCGTGTATGCTATGGTTTTGAAATTTCATATATGGATTCCTCATGGAAAATTAGCTGACGCGTATTTTTTCTCGGAATATGCCCCTTTCAAGAGTTATTGCCCTTTGAAATTTTTTAATAAAATCTTGTCAGCAAGATATCTCAAAAACTATTGGAGCTAGAGCCTTGAAAGTTGGTGGATATATTGATGGTGTTGAGTAGATGAACTGATTATTTTTTGACAAAATTCCGAAAAATACTTTGTGAGTTATGGCCCTTTGTCATTTTGGTAATTTGTGCCCATTGTAATGTATGCTAAAAGTGATGCATAGCACAACTTTAGAACCGTGTATGCTATAGTTTTGAAATTTCATATATGCATTTCTGATGGAAAATAAGCTGACGCGTTTTTTTTTCTCATCAGGATTATGCCCCTTTCAAGAGTTATTGCCCTTTGAAATATGTTTAATAAAATCTTGTCAGCAAGATATCTCAAACATTATTGGAGCTAGAGGCTTGAAAGTTGTTGAATATATTGGTGGTGATGAGTAGATTAACTGATTAACTTTTGACGAAATTCCGAAAAATACTTTGTGAGTTATGGCCCTTTGTCATTTTGGTAATTTGTGCCCATTGTAATGTGTGCTAAAAGTGATGCATAGCATTACTTTAGAACCGTGTATGCTAGGGTTTTGAAATTTCATATATGGATTCCTCATGAAAAATTAGCTGACACGTATTTTTTTCTCGTCCGGATTATGCCCCTTTCAAGAGTTATTGCCCTTTGAGATATCTTGCTTGAAAGTTGGACCATGTGGCATATGCAAGACCAAGGTCCATACCTCCAATGTCAAGGTCATACCTAGAGGTCAAAGGTAAAAAAGGACAGTCAATAACTTCCTTATTCTTTGATGGATTATGAAATTACTTGGCAGAAATGTTAACCATCATGAGATGTGTTGTACCGCAAAGGTCAAGGCCATACTTAGAGGTCCAAGGTTAAAGTGCTTTTTTTGTTTACGGCCAATAACTTTTTTTATGAACATTTTTAAAGTAACTATGCAGAAATGTTCATCTTCATTAGATGATGTGTTGCACACAAGACCCAGCTCAATACCTCCAATGTCAAGGTTATACTTAGCAGTCCAAAACGGGGGAGACATCTGTGTTTTTGTAGAAAAACAAATTCTAGTTACTTGGTAGTTTGTAGAATTTTTTTTTATCAAATATAGATTTCTTTTTCATTTTTTTGCAGTGGAAAGGCTTGAAAACAGGATGATTAGGGGTATATTTTGGTTCTCTTTCATTTGCTGCAGTCTATTGGGCTGTTTTACAGAAGAATTTTTTTTTGATAACTTGCCCTCATCCATCTTAGGCCCCCAAAGGCGAGCTATGTTGTCGTCTGACATCTCTTGTTGTGTTTTGACCTGGATTCATTGTGTGAGTGTGCTCCAGTGCAATGTTGGCATACTTGTTTTTTACCCCTACAGTTGCGTTCTGTGTGGCCGTATTTTTGGCATTTTTTGGCAGCGTAGGTACTGTAGGTAGCATGCCTGTGATGGGTAGGTTATATCCGTGTTGCTTATCAGATCGTATGCCGGCGTGCTTGTATCGAAAGTGAGCTTTACTAGGTCGACTTTTCTGCCCCTGGACGCTATCCTACGTGCATCGCATATGTGATAACGTCCAGTCAAACATATCTCTTAGTTTTTCCTATCTGACGTCTGTCCCGATATGGATCGTCGCGTAAGTTTTGCTCTGTCGCCGTTGTGTTGATTTTGTTTTCGTTATTTGCGTCTGTTTTGTTTTGTGTGACTTTGAGCTTTAGTTCAAGTCCCTGATATTGGATACCCTTTGCTTTCTCCGCCTTAGCAGCGGGGATTTTGAATATGGATCCCTTCCCTTTTCCCGGGGCGTGGGCTTCATAAACTTCCCCAATGTAAGCTTTAAAGCTGTTTGCGAAGCCCTCCAGCTTTTGTATTGGGAAAGCAACCCCCACCAGTGCGAACACGACGTACACGAACGTCATGCCTGCGGGACTTGGAGCTGGCTGTGTCCGCGGTTTTTCTTTCCCAGGGTTAAGGGCGGGGGTCTTTTCCCCGTCACCTTCTTTGTGGGATCACCCGTTTTTGCGAGCCACCTCGGTGAAACTCCCTTCCATTTCATTCTCCTCCCCAGACCCGGTGTCTATGACCAGGACCGATTTCTGGTCTTCCTCCCCCTTCGCCTTAGGTAAGGGCGGTTCCTCAAAAGTCCCTCTCCGAGTCACTGGACAGGAATGTCCTGTCTCTTTTTTTGGCTTTTTGGGCATGCGGCCAGACTCTGATCAGGGACCACCTTTCCCTTAGATTTCCCTGGTTTTGGGGTTGAGGTCATACTTGACCCCATCATCCCCCGGGAGGGGTGGATCCCTCATCCAGTCGCGTCCTCGGTGTAGCCCCCGCTCCCTTTCTCCTGTTGATCAGATCCTTCAGGGAGGGGTTCAGCAACTTCGGTCACTGAACCCTCCCCTGTAGGAGTTGGGAGTAGGTCCCCTATCATGTCCATAACGCCCCTGGTAGTGTTCAGGCACCCCACCTCCTCATGTCTCCTTTTCGGCCCCCGCGGTGGGGGCTGTGGCGGGTCACCAACTCCGTCCTTGGGGCCCCGGTGCCCTCCACTTCGCGTTCAGGGTTTGTACCCCCTTTCCCGCAGGCCTCACCCGGGTCCGTAATTTGATCCCTTGAAATCATGCGGTCACCATCTTGGTTTTTTTTTTCGGCCATAGTCCTTTATTAATGTTCGTCACAGGTGTCACAAATGTGAGGTATAGTTTATCAACGACATTTGAGAGTTGAACGTTCATGCGTGACAAGACTAATCCATGTTTAAGGGGAAGCAGGCTTCTGATTTCTTTTTTCACGGGGTTTTAAAATTAATAAGTAAGTTTTTTGATAATGCCATTATGTAAAAATCGTGGGCAATTGGTTAATATGATGCAGTACAAATCTGTTAAACTATATCGCCCGATGTAAAATCCCAACTGAAGGCGACTTACCTAAAACGTATTGTATCGTATTGTAAAGTTAAAGCATTTTACGTCCGCTATGGTCAGGCGCGTTAGCATTGCCCCACAACAGGACGTAAAGTTTGAGTGCCTCTTGGCTACAAAACGCGGCAGATTCAGTGAAATGAGTCGTGCTGAACTGCCAGTGCCTCCCATAAGTAAAGTAGAAGCACTGTAATTTAGATTTTTGAACGCCAGATCGAAAATGGGCATAAAACTGCAGAGGAATCAATGCCAATTTCGGCGGCGAATCGAGATTTTTCTCACCCGAGAGCATACTAGTTCATGTTGCTCTCTCTTAGGGCCGTGTGTAAGGATTTGGACTGTTTAGAAATGAAGAAAAACACATGTTATACAGGGTTGGCAGATGTGCAGCCCTAAGTTTGCGGTATAATGTATATAAAATAGATATATAAATAGACAGAAGTATACATACATATAAGAAATTAGTAAGAAAGGAAGAGAGAAAAATAGTGGTATAAATTTAATTTCCTGCCCGTCATACATCAACCTCGGCATGCTCCAAGTCTCCAAAGGTTCTGTTAAAAATTACTGCTGTGGTTTTTCCTGTTGAAAGCTTAAAACCCCAGTTTGTTGCCCAGTCATGTATGGTTTGTAATGCTAATTGTAGTGTTGGAAGGGCACTTTTTGGTTTCTTCGCTGTTTTCCATACTAAGCCATCGTCCGCGAACATGGATAGTTCCAGCGGTAATGCATCAAGTGTTTCCTGTAGTGTGTTCATTAATATGTTGAAGAGGATGGGTGATAGCACTGACCCCTGGGGGGAACCGTTCTGGCACTCATAAAAAACGGACTCCGTGTTTCCTACTCTGACGTTCATTTTTCTGCCAGTTAGAAAGTCTTGGATCCAAGTTAGCATTGTTCCTTAGATTCCGAATTTTGTTAGTTTTAGCAGGACCCCGTTGGTCCATAGTAGATCGAAAGCCTTTTCTAAATGAAAAACACCGCTACCAGTGAGTGCTTTCGTAGTATTGCTTTCCGGATAGCGGATTCAAGTCGTGTAATTTGGTCGATGGTAGATCTTTGTTTTCTAAAGCCTACTTGTTCGTTTGCCAAAAGGTAATTTTTCTCGATATGTGTCGTTTATCTTGATGCAACCATTGTTTCCATGATTTTGCATATGGAAGACGTCAAGAGATATTGGCCCATATGATTTTGGTTCATGTGGGTCCTTGTCCGGTTTTAATATTGGAACGATGGTGCTCTCCTACCATTGTGAAGGGAAGGCCCCCTCATCCCTAGATTTGTTTATAAGGGCGAGTAATTGATTTTTGCCCTTTTCTGGCAGATTGTTAACATATCGTAATGGACGGTGTCAGTGCTCTTTTTCTTGTTCCGTGCACTTTGCAGCTCAAGGTAGCAAAAGTTCGCGTTGTAAGCATGGCACTGGCCTGCGCGGTCGGCGTCCCGAACGGCCCGCTTTTTAATTGGGTCCTGTGTTTCCCTAATCTGCCTAAAATTTGGGTCCAAATTTTCGTGGCTGCAGACTTGTCGGTAGTGTTGTGCAAGGACTTCCGCTTTTTCTTCATTATGAAATCGCGTGTTGTTTTGCTTTAAGACTTCTACCGGCTTAATGGGTTTTCCATTAAATCTTTTGTTTGTATTCCAGATTTTCCTGAATTCAGTTTTGTAGGTGAGGGTGGACACAAGCTCCCTCCAGGCTTGTTATTTTGTTTGATATAAAATGTATTTTGTTTTTTCCCAAACGCATCTGTATTCTTCCAAAAGTGCGACTGTTTTTTCTGTATTTGTAATAAATTTTCTTTTTTATTGCCTCACTGCAATTTTCATCCCACCAGGGCAGGGTGTTTTTTTATGCCCCCACCATTCGAAGAATGGTGGAAAGGGCATATAGCGTTGCGACTGTCCGTCAGTCCGTTCGTACGTCCGTCCGTGCGTCCGAAACTTAAACGCGCTCAATAACTTCCTTATTTCTAGATGGATTTCAAAATTACTCGGCAGAAATGTTAACCATCATGAGATGATGTGTCACGTGCAAAACCCAGGTCCTTAACTCCAAGGTCAAGGTCATACTTAGAGGTCAAAGGTAAAAAAAGGGTCCGAAACTTAAACGCAGTCAATAACTTTCTTATTTCTGGATGGATTTTGAAATTACTTTGAAGAAATGTTAACCATCATGAGACGTGTCACATGCAAACCCAGATGCGTACCTTCAAGGTCAAGGTCAAACTTAGAGGTCAAGGGTAAACAAAATGGTCCGAAACTTAAACGCAGTCAATAACTTTCTCATCTCTCGGTCCTTACCGCCAAGGTCAAGGTCATACGTAGACGTCAAATGTTAAAAAAGGGTCCAAAACTTTCTATGGATGAATACAAACATAGACATATTTTCAGGCGGGGGCATCCGTGTCCTATGGACGCATTTCTAGTTTGCTTATTGTTTGATTGCGTTTTTGGAGTGATTTTTTCACAAGTAGCCATAATTCCCGAAACAAATTCCTCATTGTTTTAATCAATGTTTGTGCCTTCAAGGGATAGTTTCATGTTTTTGAGTTTTTGCCTAAAGAGATCCCAGTCTGCTTTGTCTAACTTCCAACGTCGAGTAGGCCGCTGCGTTACGCATTTGTGACTGACGTTGAGCGACGTCAGGATGGGGAAGTCGCCACTCACTAGAACCGCATAATGGCGCGCTATCCAATGTTAAATCGATTGCGCTCGTGCTTCCGCGCTCGACGCTGAGTCGTGTGCAACAACCCGTATTTAAGACTACGTAGTCAGTACTATTTATGAAATCGACTAAGTTTTGCCCTCGTCGTTTGTCGGTTTGGTGGTGGAGGTCTGTTTCCCACAGTTCGTGTCTGGCATTGAAATCTCCCCCCAAAAAATCGATTTTTTCCCCAGTTTTCTATAAATTTCGTCATAATCGTCCGACGTTACTTCGCAATTAGGCCGAGCATAAAAGTTTACAATGTCAATGTTTTCTTTTTCCCCAAAGAGTCGGACGATTGCCACCTCTATCTCATTTTTTGTGTGTTTAAATTTAATCTCTTCCGAGTCTAAGCCTAATTAGGGCCCCGCACTGAAAGTGTGGGTGCCCTATAGTAATCACTCTGTCCGTCCGTCTGTCTGTCTGTCTGTCTGTCTGTCTGTCTGTCTGTCTGTCTGTCTGTCTGTCCGTCTGTCTGTCTGTCTGTCTGTCCGTCCACAAATTTTTACTCCTCTGATAGCGCTGCCGGGGCCCTAGTCAGTTTCTCTGACAGCTCTAGTTTGATGTAGGTGGCTACCCCTCCCCCTTTTCGCCCCGTTTCCCTACTAAATGTTATCGGAGGTTTATATCCTGGGATTTTGGTTGGCTCCGGGTTATAACCTAAAGTTTCTAAATAGTGCCCTAGGGCTCCGAGTTTAACTTTGTTTTCTCTGCCAGACAGACTGCGGGCGTTCCACTGTAGCACACGGATTTTAGCGCTTGTGCTGGGATCCATAGTCAGGCAGTGGAGTTGTTTTGTGTTTTATTTGCGTGTGTTCTTTCCACCCTTGATCCTAGGTTTAGGATCGGTGGCGCTGTAGTTGCTGTTTTTTATGAGAAGATTTTGCACTTCCTGTGGGTTTTGTGTCCTCTTTGGTATTCTTTTTTCGTTTGCTCTGAGATTGCTCCTGTGTGGGTGCGGGCGCGGGCGCGGGCGCGGCATGGGTTTTTTCGGGCTCCGCTGTTGTGGCGGAACCCTCGTTTTGTGCGTCGGGCTCTTCTGTTTGGTTTTCGGACCCTTTAGCTGTCGTGCGGCTGATGATTTGGTCTATGACCTCATCGGACGCTTTCTCGCTAAAGAGTTTTTGTTTGTTGAGCTCATGTAGTAGTGAGCTCGTAGCGTTTTTGCTCGCTGTGGCGATGAGTTCTTCGACCTCCGCGTTCCAATTGGTTCTGAGTGTGTGCGAACTGTCTTTGGTGTCGGAGGCGCAGTATCCGCCGCACTTGGGAGTGCGGTAACTGCCGCGCTCGTTTTCAGTTTTGGCTCCACGGGGGCTGGACTTTGATATTTGGCCTGCTCCCATTCTTTGGCGATTTGACCGGTTTTTTTTTGGTCAATTTGTGCTTTGTAGTTGAGGAATATGGTGCATCCTCGCCATGCCGCGCCGTGTCCTGCTATCCCGCAGTTTGCGCATTTCTTATTATGTTTTGACCTACATTCATTGTGTGTGTGTGGTCCTGTGCAATGTGGGCATACTTGTGTTTTACCCCTACAGTTGCGTTCTGTGTGGCCGTATTTTTGGCATTTTTGACCGCGTAGGTACTGTAGGTAGCATGGCTGTAGTGGGTAAGTTATATCCGTGTTGCTTGTTAGATCGAATGCCGGTGTGTTTGTGTTGAAAGTGAGTTTTACTAAGTCGAGTTGTTTGCCCCTGGACGCTATTCTACGTGCATCGCATGTGATAACGTCCAAAGTCAAATATCTCTCTTAATTTTTCCTGCCTGACATCTGCCCCGATATGGATCGTTGCGTAAGATTTGCTCTGTCGTCGTGCTGATTTTGTGTTTTCATTATTTGTGTCTGTTTTGTTTTGCGTGACTTTGGCTTTTAGTTCCAGCTCCTGATAATGAAAACCCTTTGCTTTCTCCGCCTTAGCAGCGGGGATTTTGAAAATGGGTCCCTTCCCTTTCCCCGGGGCGTGGGCTTCATAGACCTCCCCAATGTAAGCTTTAAAGCTGTTAGCGAAGCCCTCAAGCTTTTGTATTGGGAAGGCACCCCCACCAGTGTGAACATGACGTACACGAACATGCCTGCGGGACTTGGAGCTGGCTGTGCCCGCGGTTTTTCTTTCCCAGGGGTTTGGGCGGGGGTCTTTTTCCCGCCACCTTCCTTGTGGGACCGCCCGTTTCGACGAGTCACCTCGGTGAAGCTCTCCTCCCCAGAACCGGTGTCTATGACCAGGACCGATTCCTGGTCTTCCTCCCCCTTCCCCTCCCCTAATCCAAGAAGTAATGCCTTAGTTAAGGGTGGGCCCTCAAAAGAGTCCCCCTCAGAGTCGCTAGATAGGAATGTCCTATCCCTTTTTTGGCTTTTGGGGCCTGCGTTCAGACTCTGGTCAGGGACCACCCTTCCCTTGGACTTCCATGGTTTTGGGGTTGAGGTCCTACTTGACCCCATTATCCCCGGGAGGGCTGGCTCCCTTATCCCATTGCGTCCCCAGTGCTTCCCCCGCTCCCCTTCTCCTGTGGGGTTGATCCTTCAGGGAGGGGTTCAGGAGCTTCCGTCAGAGCCCTCTCCTGTAGGAGTTGGAAGTAGATCCCCAGTCATGTCCTGAACGTCCCTAGTGGTGTTCAGGCTCCCCTCCTCCTCATCTGTCCCCTTAACAACCCCCGCGGTGGGGACTGGGACAGGTATCCCACCCCCTCCCTGGGCCCCGGTGCCCTCCTCTTCGCGGTCTGGGTTCGTACCTTCTTTCCCGCAGGCCTCCCCCAGGGCCGTGATTTGGTCCCTTTGGGTAATGCAATCATTACCCTGGGCTTTCCTATCAGCCATAGTCATAGTCATAGATGTCACAAATGTGAAGAATGTGGTGTCAGATTTCTGAATATACAAAAACTACAAAATAACTAACTATACTAACACTTGCAAATACACAGACAATATTGACACTCAAAGGTGTGAAAAACAGACAATAGCATGTGTGAACACTGATTATGCTAATCAGTGTCAAGACAGACGATTCAAGCTGGTGAGAGACAAAAAATACGTCCTACCTAGTCGACGACTGTACCTGGAATGATGTATGATAGATGATCATGATGTGATAGGTCGCCGGATTGATTGATTTCCCGTTTCCCCGTGTCGCGGGTCGTCAGCTGGTGGGGTCCCAGGGAACGAATCCATGCTGGCACTACACCGTAGCCGCTCAGTGGTATCCCCATTCCCTGTTGCCGGTGAATGGGGAGACCACCGCTCGGCTCCAGCCCCGTCTGTCCGTGTCTATCGTATGTCCGCCGCAGTCAGTCGATATCGTCATCTGCTCGATGTTATTTTTTGCTTGTCAACATGCCGTGCCGAGTCAGAGCAGGAGAGGGTCCTGTAGGTGGAGTTTGTCGCCTCACTTCCCAGGTGTCTTCGGGACAGCGGGTATCCCCTTGCCTTGTAGCCATCCGCCGCGCTCCGTCCTGAGATGTGTGTGAAGCGGTGCCGTGACCTATTCAGGTCTCGGGTGGGCTTATAGTTTGTCTTCCCATTCGCTACAGGGGTGCATGTGTCCTGTCGCTTGTGGGCATCTTTAATTGCTGGAGTGTTTGGGCCGTGCGTTCATTTTCAAATCCGAGTTGTGGGTTTGCTGCACAGTTCCAATGTGAGCCTCTGTTTTGTGCAACGTAAGTTAGTTGTAGTAATTTAGAACTCCATTCTAAAGATTTTGGCTCCGTGATTGCACTGCATTTAAGTTTTAGCGGTGCTGTGCCTTGGCTTGTTCGGTTTTCCGAAAGGGATGTGGGATGTTTTTAGGTAATCGGAAAGAAAGTATCAGGAAAAAAAGTATCGGAAAAAAGTATCACTTTTGAGTAGGAAAAAAAGTATCCGGAAAAAATGGTCCATGACCTCATCGGATGCTTTCGTGCTGAAGAGTTGTTGTTTGTTGAGCTCATGTAGTAGTGAGCTCGTGGCGTTTTTGATCGCTGTGGCGATTAGTTTTTCGACCTCCGCTTTCGTGTAGGTCGGTTCTTAGGGTTTGTGGAGTGCCTTAGGTGTCGGAGGCGCAGTATCCGCCGCACTTGGGAGTGCGGTCACTGCCGCGCTCGTTTTCATTTTTGGCTCCACGGGGGCTGGTCTTTGATATTTGGTCTGCTCCCATTCTTTGGCGATTTGACCGTTTTTGTGGTCAATTTGTGCTTTGTAATTGAGAAATATGGTGCATCCTCGCCATGCCGCGCCGTGTCCTGCTAGCCCGCAGTTTGCACATTTCTTATCAGCTCGCCTTACGAAAGTAAGAGGGAGCTATTGCCATACCCCCGGGCGTCCGGCGTCGGAGTCGGCGTCGGCATCCGCATTTGGTTAAAGTTTACCTGCAAGCTCTTATGTGATATTTTACAACTTTATTTTGAATATATAATTAATAATTGCTAAAAAAACAATATTTAACATTATCATTGTACTTCATTTTACAGGTTTTTTTTAGCTTAAATTGGACTTTTGAGAAGTTAATATTTTCCATTGTATTACCTCCCTTGCTTCTGTGTTTACCTGCAAGCTGCGTGAGTTCAAATCCCGGGAGATGAACGTTTTTTTTTTTTGTTTTTTTTTTAAACATAGCGGGGTTTCGGGCTCAAGGTCAAGGTCACTGTAGCTATTTTTAGAAAAACATTGTCATCGCTCTAGCGCCTTCATTTATTGATGGATTTGAATATAACTTCACCCAAATGTTGGGTATAATGATATCTCGAGTGACTTTGACTTTCAGGGTCCGGGGCCTAAGGTCAAGGTCACTACTTTCAGGGTCACGGGGTCAAGGTCACTGTGGCTATTTTTAGAAAAAAAAACATTGTCATCGTTCTTGCACCTTAATTTATTGATGGATTTTAATATAACTCCACACGAATGTTGGGTATGATATCTCTAGCAAGTTCGACTTTCAGATTCCGGGGCTGAAGGTCAAGGTCACTGTGGCTATTTTTAGAAAAAACTTTGTGATCGCTCTAGTGCCTACATTTATGGATGAATTTTAATATAACTTCAAAAAATGTTGGCAATTATGATATCTTGAGCGAGTTCGACTTTCAGGGTCTGGGGCTGAAGCTCAAGGTCACTGTGGCTATTTTTAGAAAAACTTTGTGATCGCTCTAGTGCCTACATTTATGGATGGATTTTAATATAACTTCACAAAAATGTTGCCAATGATGATATCTTGAGCGAGTTCGACTTCAGGGTCTGGGGCTGAAGGTCAAGATCACTGTGGCTTTTTTTTAGAAAAATATGTCATCGCTCTTGCGCCTTCATTTATTGATGGATTTTAATATACCTTGACACAAATGTTTGGTATGATTACATCTTGAGTGACTTTGACTCTCCGGGTCAGGGGCTGAAGGTCAAGGTCACTGTGGCTATTTTTTAGAAAAACTTGATCATTGCTCTAGTGTCCATATTTATTGATGGATTTTAAGATAACTTCATACAAATGTTGGGTATTAAGTTCAACTTTCAGGGTCTGGGGCTCAAAGTGAAGGTCACTGTGGCTATTTTTAGAAAAACATTTTCATCACTCTTTAAGTACCTACATTCGTCCATTCGTCCATCCGTTACGCTTTTGATGCATAGCGTAACTAAAGAACGGTGTATGCTAGGGTTTTGAAATTTCATATATTGATTCCTCATGGAAAATAGGCTGACACGTAATTTTTTCTCGTCCGGATTATGCCCCCTTCAAGAGTTATTGCCCTTTGAATTTTTTTTAATAAAATCTTGTCAGCAAGATATCTCAAAAACTATTGAAGCTAGAGCCTTGAAAGTTGGTGAATATATTGATGGTGTTGAGTAGATGAAATGATTATTTTTTGACAAAATTCCGAAAAATACTTTGTGAGTTATGGCCCTTTGTCATTTTGGTAATTTGTGCCCATTGTAATGTATGCTAAAAGTGATGCATAGCATAACGTTAGAACCGTGTATGCTATGGTTTTGAAATTTCATATATGGATTCCTCATTGAAAATTAGCTGACGCGTATTTTTTTCTCATCAGGATTATGCCCCTTTCAAGAGTTATTGCCCTTTGAAATTTGTTTAATAAAATCTTGTCAGCAAGATATCTCAAACATTATTGGAGCTAGAGGCTTGAATGTTGGTGAATATATTGGTGGTGATGAGTAGATGAACTGATTAACTTTTGACGAAATTCCGAAAAATACTTTGTGAGTTATGGCCCTTTGTCATTTTGGTAATTTGTGCCCATTGTAATGTGTGCTAAAAGTGATGCATAGCATTACTTTAGAACCGTGTATGCTAGGGTTTTGAAATTTCATATATGGATTCCTCATGACAAATTAGCTGACACGTATTTTTTTTTTCTCGTCCGGATTATGCCCCTTTCAAGAGTTATTGCCCTTTGAGATATCTTGCTTGAAAGTTGGACCATGAGGCATGTGCAAGACCAAGGTCCATACCTCCAATGTCAAGGTCATACCTAGAGGTCAAAGGTAAAAAAGGACAGTCAATAACTTCCTTATTCTTTGATGGATTATGAAATTACTTGGCAGAAATGTTAACCATCATGAGATGTGTTGTACCGCAAAGGTCAAGGCCATACTTAGAGGTCCAAGGTTAAAGTGCTTTTTTTGTTTACGGCCAATAACTTTTTTTTTATGAACATTTTTAAAGTTACTATGCAGAAATGTTCATCTTCATTAGATGATGTGTTGCACACAAGACCCAGCTCAATACCTCCAATGTCAAGGTTATACTTAGCAGTCCAAAACGGGGGAGACATCTGTGTTTTTGTAGAAAAACAAATTCTAGTTACTTGGTAGTTTGTAGAATTTTTTTTATCAAATATAGATTTCTTTTTCATTTTTTTTGCAGTGGAAAGGCTTGAAACCAGGATGATTAGGGGTATATTTTGGTTCTCTTTCATTTGCTGCAGTCTATTGGGCTGTTTTACAGAAGAATTTTTTTTTTTGATAACTTGCCCTCATCCATCTTAGGCCCCCAAAGGCGAGCTATGTTGTCGTCTGACATCTCTTGTTGTGTTTTGACCTGGATTCATTGTGTGAGTGTGCTCCAGTGCAATGTTGGCATACTTGTTTTTTACCCCTACAGTTGCGTTCTGTGTGGCCGTATTTTTGGCATTTTTTGGCAGCGTAGGTACTGTAGGTAGCATGGCTGTGATGGGTAGGTTATATCCGTGTTGCTTATCAGATCGTATGCCGGCTTGCTTGTATCGAAAGTGAGCTTTACTAGGTCGAGTTTTCTGCCCCTGGACGCTATCCTACGTGCATCGCATATGTGATAACGTCCAGTCAAACATATCTCTTAGTTTTTCCTATCTGACGTCTGTCCCGATATGGATCGTCGCGTAAGTTTTGCTCTGTCGCCGTTGTGTTGATTTTATGTTTTCGTTATTTGCGTCTGTTTTGTTTTGTGTGACTTTGAGCTTTAGTTCAAGCCCCTGATATTGGATACCCTTTGCTTTCTCCGCCTTAGCAGCGGGGATTTTGAATATGGATCCCTTCCCTTTTCCCGGGACGTGGGCTTCATAAACTTCCCCAATGTAAGCTTTAAAGCTGTTTGCGAAGCCCTCCAGCTTTTGTATTGGGAAAGCAACCCCCACCAGTGCGAACACGACGTACACGAACGTCATGCCTGCGGGACTTGGAGCTGGCTGTGTCCGCGGTTTTTCTTTCCCAGGGTTAAGGGCGGGGGTCTTTTCCCCCGTCACCTTCTTTGTGGGATCACCCGTTTTTGCGAGCCACCTCGGTGAAACTCCCTTCCATTTCATTCTCCTCCCCAGACCCGGTGTCTATGACCAGGACCGATTTCTGGTCTTCCTCCCCCTTCGCCTTAGGTAAGGGCGGTTCCTCAAAAGTCCCTCTCCGAGTCACTGGACAGGAATGTCCTGTCTCTTTTTTTTGGCTTTTTGGGCATGCGGCCAGACTCTGACCAGGGACCACCTTTCCCTTAGATTTCCCTGGTTTTGGGGTTGAGGTCATACTTGACCCCATCATCCCCCGGGAGGGGTGGATCCCTCATCCAGTCGCGTCCTCGGTGTAGCCCCCGCTCCCTTTCTCCTGTTGATCAGATCCTTCAGGGAGGGGTTCAGCAACTTCGGTCACTGAACCCTCCCCTGTAGGAGTTGGGAGTAGGTCCCCTATCATGTCCATAACGCCCCTGGTAGTGTTCAGGCACCCCACCTCCTCATGTCTCCTTTTCGGCCCCCGCGGTGGGGGCTGTGGCGGGTCACCAACTCCGTCCTTGGGGCCCCGGTGCCCTCCACTTCGCGTTCAGGGTTTGTACCCCCTTTCCCGCAGGCCTCACCCGGGTCCGTAATTTGATCCCTTGAAATCATGCGGTCACCATCTTGGGTTTTTTTTTTTCGGCCATAGTCCATTATTAATGTTCGTCACAGGTGTCTCAAATGTGAGGTATAGTTTATCAACGACATTTGAGAGTTCAACGTTCATGCGTGACAAGACTAATCCATGTTTAAGGGGAAGCAGGCTTCTGATTTCTTTTTTCACGGGGTTTTAAAATTAATAAATAAGTTTTTTGATAATGCCATTATGTAAAAATCGTGGGCAATTGGTTAATATGATGCAGTACAAATCTCAGTTAAACTATATCGCCCGATGTAAAATCCCAACTGAAGGCGACTTACCTAAAACGTATTGTATCGTATTGTAAAGTTAAAGCATTTTACGTCCGCTATGGTCAGGCGCGTTTACAGATTCTCCATGCTAGACTGAGAATGGGATGCAGCTCTCTAAATTCCGATCTGTATCGTAAAAACATTGTTCCAAGCCCATCTTGTCAGTGTGGAGAGTTTGAAAGTGCAAAACATTTCCTATTTTCATGTGCTAACTACTCAGTTGCCAGGGATAGATACTTACCACGTGACTTACACAATTGTACTCTCAATGATCTATTGTTTGGGAAAACCACCCTTTCATCACATGAGAACCAAGCGCTATTCCTACAAGTGCAAGACTTCATTGTCAAATCCGGAAGATTTAAGCCTGCCTAGCCAACATTAATTGCAATTAAACTCAACTCCTATATTAGTCCTTTACTTATTTTCCTGTGCAAATTTCATGCAGGTGTCCAGTCAAATCTCTCTCTCTCTCTCTCTCTCTCTCTCTCTCTCTCTCTCTCTCTCTCTCTCTCTCTCTGTCGGTCACGCATATTTATTCTGTCTCAATATTTTCACTCTTGCTACTCAATTATATCGTACACTATGTTGTTTCCAGGAGATGACGTCTATAAGCCACAAGGCTTACTGTCAGATCCTTTAGCCACATCGTTCTAATGTATGTGTATAGTAAATGTATCAAAGATCGAAATAAAATATTGTTTAAACCAAAGCATTTTACGTCCGCTATAGTCAGGCGCGTTAGCATTGCCCCACAACAGGACGTAAAGTTTGAGTGCCTCTTGGCTACAAAACGCGGCAGATTCAGTGAAATGAGTCATGCTGAACTGCCATTGACTTCCCATAAGTAAAGTAGAAGCACTGTAATTTAGATTTTTGAACGCCAGATCAAAATGGGCATAAAACTGCAGAGGAATCAATGCCAATTTCGGCGGCGAATCGAGATTTGTCTCAACCGAGATCATACTAGTTCATGTTGCTCTCTCTTAGGGCCGTGTGTAAGGATTTGGACTGTTTAGAAATGAAGAAAAACCCATGTTATACAGGGTTGGCAGATGTGCAGCCCTAAGTTTGCGGTATAATGTATATATAATAGATATATAAATAATACAGTAGTATACATACGTATAAGAAATTAGTAAGAAAGGAAGAGAGAAAAATAGTGGAATATATTTAATTTCCTGCCCGTCATACATCAACCTCGGCATGCTCCAAGTCTCCAAAGGTTCTGTTAAAAATTACTGCTGTGGTTTTTCCTGTTGAAAGCTTAAAACCCCAGTTTGTTGCCCAGTCATGTATGGTTTGTAATGCTAATTGTAGTGTTGGAAGGGCACTTTTTGGTTTCTTCGCTGTTTTCCATACTAAGCCATCGTCCGCGAACATGGATAGTTCCAGCGGTAATGCATCAAGTGTTTCCTGTAGTGTGTTCATTAATATGTTGAAGAGGATGGGTGATAGCACTGACCCCTGGGGGGAACCGTTCTGGCACTCATAAAAAACGGACTCCGTGTTTCCTACTCTGACGTTCATTTTTCTGCCAGTTAGAAAGTCTTGGATCCAAGTTAGCATTGTTCCTTAGATTCCGAATTTTGTTAGTTTTAGCAGGACCCCGTTGGTCCATAGTAAATCGAAAGCCTTTTCTAAATGAAAAACACCGCTACCAGTGAGTGCTTTCGTAGTTTTGCTTTCCGGATAGCGGATTCAAGTCGTGTAATTTGGTCGATGGTAGATCTGTTTTCTAAAGCCTACTTGTTCGTTTGCCAAAATGTTATTTTTCTCGATATGTGTCGTTAATCTTGATGCAACCATTGTTTCCATGATTTTGCATATGGAAGACGTCAAGAGATATTGGCCCATATGATTTTGGTTCATGTGGGTCCTTGTCCGGTTTTAATATTGGAACGATGGTGCTCTCCTACCATTGTGAAGGGAAGGCCCCCTCATCCCAAGATTTGTTTATAAGGGCGAGTAATTGATTTTTGCCCTTTTCTGGCAGATTGTTAACATATCGTAATGGACGGTGTCTTGCTCTTTTTCTTGTTCCGTGCACTTTGCAGCTCAAGGTAGCAAAAGTTCGCGTTGTAAGCATGGCACTGGCCTGCGCGGTCGGCGTTCCGAACGGCCCGCTTTTTATTTGGGTCCTGTGTTTCCCTAATCTGCCTAAAATTTGGGTCCAAATTTTCGTGGCTGCAGACTTGTCGGTAGTGTTGTGCAAGGACTTCCGCTTTTTCTTCATTATGAAATCGCGTGTTGTTTTGCTTTAAGACTTCTACCGGCTTAATGGGTTTTCCATTAAATCTTTTGTTTGTATTCCAGATTTTCCTGGAGTCAGTTTTGTAGGTGAGGGTGGACACAAACTCCCTCCAGGCTTGTTATTTTGTTTGATATAAAATGTATTTTGTTTCTTCCCAAACGCATCTGTATTCTTCCAAAAGTGCGACTGTTTTTTCTGTATTTGTAATAAATTTTCTTTTTTGTTGCCTCACTGCAATTTTCATCCCACCAGGGCAGGGTGTTTTTTTATGCCCCCGCCATTCGAAGAATGGTGGAAAGGGCATATAGCGTTGCCCCTGTCCGTCAGTCCGTTCGTACGTCCGTCCGTCCGTCCGTGCGTCCGAAACTTAAACGCGCTCAATAACTTCCTTATTTCTTGATGGATTTCAAAATTACTCGGCAGAAATGTTAACCAGTCACGTGCAAAACCCAGGTTCTTACCTCCAAGGTCAAGGTCATACTTAGAGGTCAAAGGTTAAAAAAAAGGGTCCGAAACTTAAACGCAGTCAATAACTTTCTTATTTCTAGATGGATTTTGAAATTACTTTGAAGAAATGTTAACCATCATGAGACGTGTCACATGCAAACCCAGATGCGTACCTTCAAGGTCAAGGTCAAACTTAGAGGTCAAAGGTAAAAAAAATGGTCCGAAACTTAAACGCAGTCAATAACTTTCTCATCTCTGGGTGGATTTTTGAAATTACTTGGCAGAAATGTTGGCCATCATGAGACAATCTGCCTCACACAAAACCAAGGTCCTTACCGCCAAGGTCAAGGTCATACGTAGACGTCAAATGTTAAAAAATGGTCCAAAACTTTCTATGGATGAATACAGACATATTTTCAGGCGGGGGCATCCGTGTCCTATGGACGCATTTCTAGTTTGCTTATTGTTTGATTGCGTTTTTGGAGTGATTTTTTCACAAGTCGCCATAATTCCCGAAACAAATTCCTCATTGTTTTCATCAATGTTTGTGCCTTCAAGGGATAGTTTCATGTTTTTGAGTTTTTGCCTTAAGAGATCCCAGTCTGCTTTGTCTAACTTCCAACGTCGAGTAGGCCGCTGCGTTACGCATTTGTGACTGACGTTGAGCGACGTCAGGATGGGGAAGTCGCCACTCACTAGAACCGCATAATGGCGCGCTAACCAATGTTAAATCGATTGCGCTCGTGCTTCCGCGCTCGACGCTGAGTCGTGTGCCACAACCCGTATTTAAGACTACGTAGTCAGTACTATTTATGAAATCGACTAAGTTTTGCCCTCGTCGTTTGTCGGTTTGGTGGTGGAGGTCTGTTTCCACCAGTTCGTGTCTGGCATTGAGATCTCCCCCCAAAAAATCGATTTTTTCCCCAGTTTTCTATAAATTTCGTCATAATCGTCCGACGTTACTTCGCAATTAGGCCGAGCATAAAAGTTTACAATGTCAATGTTTTCTTTTTCCCCAAAGAGTCGGACGATTGCCACCTCTATCTCATTTTTTGTGTGTTTAAATTTAATCTCTTCCGAGTCTAAGCCTAATTAGGGCCCCGCACTGAAAGTGTGGGTGCCCTATAGTAATCACTCTGTCCGTCCGTCTGTCTGTCTGTCTGTCTGTCTGTCCGTCCACAAATTTTTACTCCTCTGATAGCGCTGCCGGGGCCCTAGTCAGTTTCTCTGACAGCTCTAGTTTGATGTAGGTGGCTACCCCTCCCCCTTTTCCCCCCGTTTCCCTACTAAATGTTATCGGAGGTTTATATCCTGGGATTTTGGTTGGGTGACTGTTTACTTTTGAGAATGTTTCTTGAATAGCGATTTCCTCCGGGTTATAACCTAAAGTTTCTAAATAGTGCCCTAGGGCTCCGAGTTTAACTTTGTTTTCTCTGCCAGACAGACTGCGGGCGTTCCACTGTAGCACACGGATTTTAGCGCTTGTGCTGGGATCCATAGTCAGGCAGTGGAGTTGTTTTGTGTTTTATTTGCGTGTGTTCTTTCCACCCTTGATCCTAGGTTTAGGATCGGTGGCGCTGTAGTTGCTGTTTTTTATGAGAAGATTTTGCACTTCCTGTGGGTTTTGTGTCCTCTTTGGTATTCTTTTTTCGTTTGCTCTGAGATTGCTCCTGTGTGGGTGCGGGCGCGGGCGCGGGCGCGGCATGAGTTTTTTCGGGCTCCGCTGTTGTGGCGGAACCCTCGTTTTGTGCGTCGGGCTCTTCTGTTTGGTTTTCTGACCCTTTAGCTGTCGTGCGGCTGATGATTTGGTCTATGACCTCATCGGACGCTTTCTCGCTAAAGAGTTTTTGTTTGTTGAGCTCATGTAGTAGTGAGCTCGTAGCGTTTTTGCTCGCTGTGGCGATGAGTTCTTCGACCTCCGCTTTCCAATTGGTTCTGGGTGTGTGCGAACTGTCTTTGGTGTCGGAGGCGCAGTATCCGCCGCACTTGGGAGTGCGGTAACTGCCGCGCTCGTTTTCAGTTTTGGCTCCACGGGGGCTTGACTTTGATATTTGGCCTGCTCCCATTCTTTGGCGATTTGACCGGTTTTTTTTTGGTCAATTTGTGCTTTGTAGTTGAGGAATATGGTGCATCCTCGCCATGCCGCGCCGTGTCCTGCTATCCCGCAGTTTGCGCATTTCTTATTATGTTTTGACCTACATTCATTGTGTGTGTGTGGTCCTGTGCAATGTGGGCATACTTGTTTTTTACCCCTACAGTTGCGTTCTGTGTGGCCGTATTTTTGGCATTTTTGACCGCGTAGGTACTGTAGGTAACATGGCTGTAGTGGGTAAGTTATATCCGTGTTGCTTGTTAGATCGTATGCCGGTGTGTTTGTGTTGAAAGTGAGTTTTACTAAGTCGAGTTGTTTGCCCCTGGACGCTATTCTACGTTCATCGCATGTGATAACGTCCAAAGTCAAATATCTCTCTTAATTTTTCCTGCCTGACATCTGCCCCGATATGGATCGTTGCGTAAGATTTGCTCTGTCGTCGTGCTGATTTTGTGTTTTCATTATTTGTGTCTGTTTTGTTTTGCGTGACTTTGGCTTTTAGTTCCAGCTCCTGATAATGAAAACCCTTTGCTTTCTCCGCCTTAGCAGCGGGGATTTTGAAAATGGGTCCCTTCCCTTTCCCCGGGGCGTGGGCTTCATAGACCTCCCCAATGTAAGCTTTTAAAGCTGTTAGCGAAGCCCTCAAGCTTTTGTATTGGGAAGGCACCCCCACCAGTGTGAACATGACGTACACGAACATGCCTGCGGGACTTGGAGCTGGCTGTGCCCGCGGTTTTTCTTTCCCAGGGGTTGGGGCGGGGGTCTTTTTCCCGCCACCTTCCTTGTGGGACCGCCCGTTTCGACGAGTCACCTCGGTGAAGCTCTCCCCAGACCCGGTGTCTATGACCAGGACCGATTCCTGGTCTTCCTCCCCCTTCCACTCCCCTAATCCAAGATGTAATGCCTTAGTTAAGGGTGGGCCCTCAAAAGAGTCCCCCTCAGAGTCGCTAGATAGGAATGTCCTATCCCTTTTTTGGCTTTTGGGGCCTGCGTTCAGACTCTGGTCAGGGACCACCCTTCCCTTGGACTTCCATGGTTTTGGGGTTGAGGTCCTACTTGACCCCATTATCCCCGGGAGGGCTGGCTTCCTTATCCCATTGCGTCCCCAGTGCTCCCCCGCTCCCCTTCTCCTGTGGGGTTGATCCTTCAGGGAGGGGTTCAGGAGCTTCCGTCACAGAGCCCTCTCCTGTAGGAGTTGGAAGTAGATCCCCAGTCATGTCCTGAACGTCCCTAGTGGTGTTCAGGCTCCCCTCCTCCTCATCTGTCCCCTTAACAGCCCCCGCGGTGGGGACTGGGACAGGTATCCCACCCCCTCCCTGGGCCCCGGTGCCCTCCTCTTCGCGGTCTGGGTTCGTACCTTCTTTCCCGCAGGCCTCCCCCAGGGCCGTGATTTGGTCCCTTTGGGTAATGCAATCATTACCCTGGGCTTTCCTATCAGCCATAGTCATAGTCATAGATGTCACAAATGTGAAGAATGTGGTGTCAGATTTCTGAATATACAAAAACTACAAAATAACTAACTATACTAACACTTGCAAATACACAGACAATATTGACACTCAAAGGTGTGAAAAACAGACAATAGCATGTGTGAACACTGATTATGCTAATCAGTGTCAAGACAGACGATTCAAGCTGGTGAGAGACAAAAAATACGTCCTACCTAGTCGACGACTTACCTGGAATGATGTATGATAGATGATCATGATGTGATAGGTCGCCGGATTGATTGATTTCCCGTTTCCCCGTGTCGCGGGTCGTCAGCTGGTGGGGTCCCAGGGAACGAATCCATGCTGGCACTACACCGTAGCCGCTCAGTGGTATCCCCATTCCCTGTTGCCGGTGAATGGGGAGACCACCGCTCGGCTCCAGCCCCGTCTGTCCGTGTCTATCGTATGTCCGCCGCAGTCAGTCGATATCGTCATCTGCTCGATGTTATGATTTTTTGCTTGTCAACATGCCGTGCCGAGTCAGAGCAGGAGAGGGTCCTGTAGGTGGAGTTTGTCGCCTCACTTCCCAGGTGTCTTCGGGACAGCGGGTATCCCCTTGCCTTGTAGCCTTCCGCCGCGCTCCGTCCTGAGATGTGTGTGAAGCGGTGCCGTGACCTATTCAGGTCTCGGGTGGGCTTATAGTTTGTCTTCCCATTCGCTACAGGGGTGCATGTGTCCTGTCGCTTGTGGGCATCTTTAATTGCTGGAGTGTTTGGGCCGTGCGTTCATTTTCAAATCCGAGTTGTGGGTTTGCTGCACAGTTCCAATGTGAGCCTCTGTTTTGTGCAACGTAAGTTAGTTGTAGTAATTTAGAACTCCATTCTAAAGATTTTGGCTGCGTGATTGCACTGCATTTAAGTTTTAGCGGTGCTGTGCCTTGGCTTGTTCGGTTTTCCGAAAGGGATGTGGGATGTTTTTAGGTAATCGGAAAGAAAGTATCAGGAAAAAAAGTATCGGAAAAAGTATCACTTTTGAGTAGGAAAAAAGTATCCGGAAAAAAAGTATCCGGAAAAAAAGTATCAGTTTTAACCAGATTCGCCTCTGATGTTACAATGAGATGGTGATTAGGATCCTTTTGTATGTTTACTAGTACTTTTCAGTTTAATAATAAATTTTGCAACCTATCTCTGTAATCCTTACCTTATAAAAGGGCTTGAGATGTCATTTCATCTCAATGTTTCGTAAAAGACTCAAGTTAGAAGCAACTATCCAAAATGACCTATATAGTGTAGACAGGGATGTAAAAAGAGAAATTCCTCATTTGAGCTAAGTATGCAAGTCGGATCTCCATGCTCATGAACCCTATTTGGGTTTCATTGGGTGGCAGGGCTTGGGATGTCATTTCATATCAATGTTGGGTAAAAGTCCCACAAGCTGGAAGCAACTCTCCAAAAGAACCTATATAGTGTAGACAGGGATGTTAGACCTTTATTTAAACAAGCTTAAGTCCATGCTCATGAACCCTATTTGGGTTTCATTGGGCGGCAGGGCTTGAGATGATATTTCATCTCAATGTCGGGTAACAGTCCCACAAATTAGTAGCAACGTCTCCGAAATGACCTATATGGTGTAGACAGGGATGTTAAACCTCCAATTAACGTAATGATGTAATAAAGACATGTGTGAACAATGTGTTTTAATTACAATATATCAATACAACATTATCATAGATTTGATGCCGAGGTCTACTTTTCTGGTTAAGTAAAGAGAAATTCCTCATTTTGAGCTATCTCTCTTTTCACCATTCACCACAATACCTTACTAACCTAAGCATTTTGTGCCTCCATGCAAATGAAAGTGACCGCACAAAGTATTTGTCCAAAATGACCTAAATAGTGTTGAGAGGGCCTTTAAACCTAATGATTGGAAAACACGCCTATATTAGTTTGACCCCCTTGAACCCCACTTTTATATAGTAAAACTGGGGTTTACAGGGGTATACTTTGTTTTTTTTTTTATTTCTGCTCTAAAATATAGATTGTGGGTACTCGTTAGAAAAGCCTCAATGAGGTGGTTCTAATAAGTATCCTCAATCTATATTTTCGTTTTTTCGACGTTCAAGTTTACAATGTATTTGTAAAGTCATGTTTTCGTAATGTGTTCAAAGTGTTCAAATGAGCACTAGATTTTTATTGTATTCTTGCACTTATTCACGCATTGATTTCAGTGTTTGTTAATGCGTATGTTGTGTCCCACTCCTTCAAGGAATTCTGGAAGTTTTATTGCCGCTATTGTACTGCTCACAAAGAGTTCTTAGACGATGCTGCAAGCGTTCAAGTCCTTTTTTAACACGCCTTTTGGGAGGATTTCCAACAGCATCCTGTTGGATCACTGTCCTGACGGTAACATTTTCTTTTTGGAACCACCGGATTAGTTTCCAAACTGATGGATGGTAGTGTCCAACAAGATTAAGAAATTTATTATTCCATCCTTCACACACATTTTTTGTCCTTGGACTGTCGTTCAGTGTAGCCTCATGGACACTCCAGACTACAGGTGGGTAGAGCGGTTGAACATGTCGCACACGAATAATATTGTCACCTGGAAGTAACCTGAATGTACCACTAACATATGTTTTGTCGAAGTATGCCACAAGGTCTGTAGCTTCAGCCGGAGCAATTGTCTTTAAATACTCTTTTCCTTGTTGAACATCAGCATGTGGCAGAAAAGCTTATCCATCAAGCATGCCACAAAACTGTCTGAAATCTTCATTGGACTTATAATATTGAGCTAGTCCAAGGCTTTGAATCTTTCTCCAGGTACTTTGTGTTAAATGGTAGAAGCACCCCTTGCTGTTAACATCGCGATCAAACACACCTGCTACAGCACGCAGTACAGCTTCCTCAAAGTCTGTGATAATTGTCTGAACGTTCATGACTAATCCAATGGCTTCACGTTTATCAACTATTGCCTGTAACAACTCATCATAGGCAGCGCGAGTTTTGTGTTGTAAGAGCGCATAAACACATGTCACAGACGTTTCTCCGAAAGGAACTCGAAGAACATAAAGTTTGGAGAATAGTTTAGGTGCCATGGCAAAGTTTCCGTCCATGAAAACAGTATCAGCTGCAGATAGTCGGCGTAGGTCAGCCTCTGTAGCAAAGGCTATAACTCGGGAATTGCTGTCAGGACCATTGTCATACAGAAGGAAGGGTTCTTGGTTGACACCGGCAGTTGTTGTCCATTCGTCTGGAATGACAAATTCTGACAGATTCTGTGGAACAGGAGGTGTACGACGCTGGTAACGTAAACTACGTTTCACGTTTTCCTCAGTTGGTAAGAATGATAGAACCTCAGGCGGCATCTGGGAAACTGTTTGGGCAAAGATCTGGGATGGTTTGTCTAATGAAGAAGCAGCTTGGTCACGCATGGTTTTTCTATGTTTAACATATACCACATCTGTCTCATTCGCTTGATGGTTGTGTTGCTGCCCAGGAACTGGATTTGTGTGGTCTTGTGTAGTACTCAAAGTAGCACGGCACCCTAAGCTGGTTTTCTTGGAACACTTCCACCACACTTTTGTCTTTCTAGTATAGGCCTTGGTATACATAAAACCCTCAAAACATAACTTAAGTCCACCTTTAGAAGTTGTAATTAACTCCCATTTTTGGACGGGTTTTTAAAAAAAATCCGTCCTTTAAAATAGCGATGTCCGGGCGGGCGGGCGGGCGGGCGGGCGTCCTGCGGGCGGGCGTCGTCCCAGGTTTACCTTTTGGTTAACCTGTTTTCAAAGTGATATTTTTCATCTATTCTGTAGCAGATTGTTTTAATATCAGGACTGATGCATAAGTGGAGGAACCGCTTTCATGTATTATCCATAAATGGCGCAAAAGACTAAAATTTTGGCGGAAATTGTCATTTTTCAAACTTGTTTTTCAGGTTTACCTTTTGGTTAACCTTTTTTCAAATGCCAGTGTAGTGGATAGAGTGCTGGTTTGTTTGTTTGTTTGTATTGGAGTTTTACGGCCCAGTCAACACTATTTAGGTCATTTTTGAGCCGGTCAGTTTACCTATCAACACTTTCCTGGGCAGGCTTATACGTAAGCGGTTAACCAGTACAGTGCACATTCTTTCGCCAGAAACTGACAACTGCCCTTCTTGAATCAGCGGAAGGGAGAGAATGACCGTAGAAAAGATTTCATGATCAATCTCCACGAAAGAATGTTGCCGACCCCGGCGGGAGTCGAACCCGCGTCCTCCTGATCACCAGTCAGACGCGCATCCGACTGAGCCACTGAGGCCGGCGGATAGAGTGCTGGACTACGAATCCTATTGTTGACTACGAATCTGAGGGGCGTGAGTTCAAACCCCGGTGGAGACATTTTTTTTTCTTTTTTTTTTGTTCTTTTTTTTCTTTCTTTTTTCATTCTTTTTTTTCTTTATTTTTCTTTTCTTCTCCATAAACACATATGAACAATTATTATCTTCCTCCCCTGATAGTTGCTAGTAATAATACATACATGCATGCACAGGCATGGAATTTTTTTTGTCTTCGTTCTTTTTTACCTCACCTGAGCACGAAGTGCTCAAGGTGAGTTGATGTCCGTCGTCCGTCAACAATTTCTTTAAACGACATCTCCTCCTGGGATAATGGCCCGATTTCAAAATTATTTTACAGAAATGTTCAATAGGTGACCCTTTTTCAAAGTTGCTAAAATCAGTGGCCACTAGAGCTAAAAATAGAAAAAAACTTTATTTTTTTTCTTCGTAAAACACATAAACAAATCAACCCCCTCCCCCCGCCTCCACAAAAAATTGTTACTGGATTAGGATATTGCATTTGTTCTGTACATACATGCATACCTATTTTTACATACATACAGAAGTGTTCATTAGGTGACCCTTTTTCAAAATCGCTAAAATCAGTGTCCACCAGAGCTAAAATAGAAAAAAAAAACTTTATTTATTTTTTTTCTTCTTAAAACACATAAACAAATCATACCCCCCCCCCCTCCACAAAAAGTTGTGACTGGGTTAGGATATTGCATTTGTTCTGTACATACATGCATACTTAGTTTTACATACATACCCTACCCACCCCACCCTACACTAGCACACCCTACCCCACAACCCCACCCCCATCCCAAAACAACCCCAATCCACCCCCAACCCCACCCCACCCCCAACCCCACCCCATCCCACCACTCCCCACCTTACCCTACCTCACCCCATCCCACCCACCCAAGCCTACCCCACCCCACAACCCCACCACACCCCATCCCACCCCCCACCCCCCCACCACAAATTCCACCCCGTGCCACCCGACTCCTAACCCATCCCATCCCACCCCACCCCACCCTACCCCACAGCAGCACACCCCACCCTACCCCACCCATGCCACCACCATCCTAACCGTACTGAAAAAAAACCCCGTCCATAATGCCATTAGGCATTTTTCTTGTTTCTTATATAGATGAGCTCATATGAAAAAATTGCAAACAATATACTGATAGAAAATTAACTTTTTCAGCTTATATACATGTATTAACAATTTACATATGTTAATTTCTACCAATGGGATTATACTTTATCCAAAATTTACAAATTGTGATTTTTGTGATAAAAACATGCAAATTATCAATCAAAAATAAAAATCAGAAATAAAATCATTTTAACAAAATATGAATGTTTGCACTTACTTGATCAAAGGGTACTTTAAAGACCATTTAAGATTATGTCTGCATGTATTTGTTTTGTTTCGCAATGATAATTTCAAACAAACTCATTAAAGTCGATAATAAATTAACAAAACAATCAACAATCCTGTAGTGTGTTCATTAATATGTTGAAGAGGATGGGTGATAGCACTGGCCACTGGGGGGGAACCGTTCTGGCACTCATAAAAAACGGACTCCGTGTTTCCTACTCTGACGTTCATTTTTCTACCAGTTAGAAAGTCTTGGATCCAAGTTAGCATTGTTCCTTAGATTCCGAATTTTGTTAGTTTTAGCAGGACCCCGTTGGTCCATAGTAAATCGAAAGCCTTTTCTAAATAAAAAAACACCGCTACCAATGAGTGCTTTCGTAGTTTTGCTTTCCGGATAGCGGATTCAAGTCGTGTAATTTGGTCGATGGTAGATCTGTTTTCTAAAGCCTACTTGTTCGTTTGCCAAAATGTTAATTTTCTCGATATGTGTCGTTAATCTTGATGCAACCATTGTTTCCATGATTTTGCATATGGAAGACGTCGAGATATTGGCCCATATGATTTTGGTTCATGTGGGTCCTTGTCCGGTTTTAATATTGGAACGATGGTGCTCTCCTACCATTGTGAAGGGAAGGCCCCCTCATCCCAAGATTTGTTTATAAGGGCGAGTAATTGATTTTTGCCCTTTTCTGGCAGATTGTTAACATATCGTAATGGAGGGTGTCAGTGCTCTTTTTCTTGTTTCGTGCACTTTGCAGCTCAAGGCAGCAAAAGTTCGCGTTGTAAGCATGGCACTGGCCTGCGCGGTCGGCGTCCCGAACGGCCCGCTTTTTAATTGGGTCCTGTGTTTCCCTAATCTGCCTAAAATTTGGGTCCAAATTTTCGTGGCTGCAGACTTGTCGGTAGTGTTGTGCAAGGACTTCCGCTTTTTCTTCATTATGAAATCGCGTGTTGTTTTGCTTTAAGACTTCTACCGGCTTAATGGGTTTTCCATTAAATCTTTTGTTTGTTTTCCAGATTTTCCTGGAGTCAGTTTTGTAGGTGAGGGTGGACACAAACTCCCTCCTGGCTTGTTATTTTGTTTGATATAAAATGTATTTTGTTTCTTCCCAAACGCATCTGTATTCTTCCAAAAGTGCGACTGTTTTTTCTGTATTTGTAATACATTTTCTTTTTTATTGCCTCACTGCAATTTTCATCCCACCAGGGCAGGGTGTTTTTTTATGCCCCCGCCATTCGAAGAATGGTGGAAAGGGCATATAGCGTTGCCCCTGTCCGTCAGTCCGTCCGTCCGTCCGTCCGTGCGTCCGAAACTTAAACGCGCTCAATAACTTCCTTATTTCTTGATGGATTTCAAAATTACTCGGCAGAAATGTTAACCATCATGAGACGATGTGTCACGTGCAAAACCCAGGTTCTTACCTCCAAGGTCAATGTCATACTTAGAGGTCAAAGGTAAAAAAGGGTCCGAAACTTAAACGCAGTCAATAACTTTATTTCTGGATGGATTTTGAAATTACTTTGAAGAAATGTTAACCATCATGAGACGTGTCACATGCAAACCCAGATGCGTACCTTCAAGGTCAAGGTCAAACTTAGAGGTCAAAGGTAAAAAAAATGGTCCGAAACTTAAACGCAGTCAATAACTTTCTCATCTCTGGGTGGATTTTTTAAATTACTTGGCAGAAATGTTGGCCATCATGAGACACTCTGCCTCACACAAAACCAAGGTCCTTACCGCCAAGGTCAAGGTCATACGTAGACGTCAAATGTTAAAAAAGGATCCAAAACTTTCTATGGATGAATACAAATAGACATATTTTCAGGCGGGGGCATCCGTGTCCTATGGACGCATTTCTAGTTTGCTTATTGTTTGGTTGCGTTTTTGGTGTGATTTATTCACAAGTCGCCATAATTCCCGAAACAAATTCCTCATTGTTTTCATCAATCTTTGTGCCTTCAAGGGATAGTTTCATGCTTTTGAGTTTTTGCCTAAAGAGATCCCAGTCTGCTTTGTCTAACTTCCAACGTCGAGCAGGCCGCTGCGTTACGCATTTGTGACTGACGTTCAGCGACGTCAGGATGAGGAAGTCGCCACTCACTAGAACCGCATAATGGCGCGCTAACCAATGTTAAATCGATTGCGCTCATGCTTCCGCGCTCGACGCTGAGTCGTGTGCCACAACCCGTATTTAAGACTACGTAGTCAGTACTATTTATGAAATCGTCTAAGTTTTGCCCTCGTTGTTTGTCGGTTTGGTGGTGGAGGTCTGTTTCCCACAGTTCGTGTCTGGCATTGAAATCTCCAAAACAAAAATCGATTTTTTCCCAAGTTTTCTATAAATTTCGTCATAATCGTCTGACGTTACTTCGCAATTAGGCCGAGCATAAAAGTTTACAATGTCAATGTTTTCTTTTTCCCCAAAGAGTCGGACGATTGCCACCTCTATCTCATTTTTTTGTGTGTTTAAATTTAATCTCTTCCGAGTCTAAGCCTAATTAGGGCCCCGCACTGAAAGTGTGGGTGCCCTATAGTAATCACTCTGTCCGTCCGTCTGTCTGTCTGTCTGTCCGTCTGTCTGTCTGTCTGTCCGTCCACAAATTTTTACTCCTCTGATAGCGCTGCCGGGGCCCTAGTCAATTTCACTGACAGCTCTAGTTTGATGTAGGTGGCTACCCCTCCCCCTTTTTCCCCCGTTTCCCTACTAAATGTTATCGGAGGTTTATATCCTGGGATTTTGGTTGGGTGACTGTTTACTTTTGAGAATGTTTCTTGAATAGCGATTACCTCCGGGTTATAACCTAAAGTTTCTAAATAGTGCCCTAGGGCTCCGAGTTTAACTTTGTTTTCTCTGCCAGACAGACTGCGGGCGTTCCACTGTAGCACACGGATTTTAGCGCTTGTGCTGGGATCCATAGCCAGGCAGTGGAGTTGTTTTGTGTTTTATTTGCGTGTGTTCTTTCCACCCTTGATCCTAGGTTTAGGATCGGTGGCGCTGTAGTTGCTGTTTTTGATGAGAAGATTTTGCACTTCCTGTGGGTTTTGTGTCCTCTTTGGTATTCTCTTTTTTCGTTTGCTCTGAGATTGCTCCTGTCTGGGTGCGGGCGCGGCATGGATTTTTTCGGGCTCCGCTGTTGTGGCGGAACCCTCGTTTTGTGCGTCGGGCTCTTCTGTTTGGTTTTCGGACCCTTTAGCTGTCGTGCGGCTGATGATTTGGTCTATGACCTCATCGGACGCTTTCTCGCTAAAGAGTTTTTGTTTGTTGAGCTCATGTAGTAGTGAGCTCGTAGCGTTTTTGCTCGCTGTGGCGATGAGTTCTTCGACCTCCGCTTTCCAATTGGTTCTGAGTGTGTGCGAACTGTCTTTGGTGTCGGAGGCGCAGTATCCGCCGCACTTGGGAGTGCGGAAACTGCCGCGCTCGTTTTCAGTTTTGGCTCCACGGGGGCTGGACTTTGATATTTGGCCTGCTCCCATTCTTTGGCGATTTGACCGGTTTTTTTTTTGGTCAATTTGTGTTTTGTAGTTGAGGAATATGGTGCATCCTCGCCATGCCGCGCCGTGTCCTGCTATCCCGCAGTTTGCGCATTTCTTATTATGTTTTGACCTACATTCATTGTGTGTGTGTGTGGTCCTGTGCAATGTGGGCATACTTGTTTTTTACCCCTACAGTTGCGTTCTGTGTGGCCGTATTTTTGGCATTTTTGACCGCGTAGGTACTGAAGGTAGCATGGCTGTAGTGGGTAAGTTATATCCGTGTTGCTTGTTAGATCGTATGCCGGTGTGTTTGTGTTAAAAGTGAGTTTTACTAAGTCGAGTTGTTTGCCCCTGGACGCTATTCTACGTGCATCGCATGTGATAACGTCCAAAGTCAAATATCTCTCTTAATTTTTCCTGCCTGACATCTGCCCCGATATGGATCGTTGCGTAAGATTTGCTCTGTCGTCGTGCTGATTTTGTGTTTTCATTATTTGTGTCTGTTTTGTTTTGCGTGACTTTGGCTTTTAGTTCCAGCTCCTGATAATGAAAACCCTTTGCTTTCTCCGCCTTAGCAGCGGGGATTTTGAAAATGGGTCCCTTCCCTTTCCCCGGGGCGTGGGCTTCATAGACCTCCCCAATGTAAGCTTTAAAGCTGTTAGCGAAGCCCTCAAGCTTTTGTATTGGGAAGGCACCCCCACCAGTGTGAACATGACGTACACGAACATGCCTGCGGGACTTGGAGCTGGCTGTGCCCGCGGTTTTTCTTTCCCAGGGGTTGGGGCGGGGGTCTTTTTCCCGCCACCTTCCTTGTGGGACCGCCCGTTTCGACGAGTCACCTCGGTGAAGCTCTCCTCCCCAGACCCGGTGTCTATGACCAGGACCGATTCCTGGTCTTCCTCCCCCTTCCCCTCCCCTAATCCAAGATGTAATGCCTTAGGTAAGGGTGGTTCCTCAAAAGAGTCCCCCTAAGAGTCGCTAGATAGGAATGTCCTATCCCTTTTTTGGCTTTTGGGGCCTGCGTTCAGACTCTGGTCAGGGACCACCCTTCCCTTGGACTTCCCTGGTTTTGGGGTTGAGGTCCTACTTGGCCCCATTATCCCCGGGAGGGCTGGCTCCCTTATCCCATTGCGTCCCCAGTGCTTCCCCCGCTCCCCTTCTCCTGTGGGGTTGATCCTTCAGGGAGGGGTTCAGGAGCTTCCGTCACAGAGCCCTCTCCTGTAGGAGTTGGAAGTAGATCCCCAGTCATGTCCTGAACGTCCCTAGTGGTGTTCAGGCTCCCCTCCTCCTCATCTGTCCCCTTAACAGCCCCCGCGGTGGGGACTGGGACAGGTATCCCACCCCCTCCCTGGGCCCCGGTGCCCTCCTCTTCGCGGTCTGGGTTCGTACCTTCTTTCCCGCAGGCCTCCCCCAGGGCCGTGATTTGGTCCCTTTGGGTAATGCAATCATTACCCTGGGCTTTCTTATCAGCCATAGTCAGTCATAGATGTCACAAATGTGAAGAATGTGGTGTCAGATTTCTGAATATACAAAAACTACAAAATAACTAACTATACTAACACTTGCAAATACACAGACAATATTGACACTCAAAGGTGTGAAAAACAGACAATAGCATGTGTGAACACTGATTATGCTAATCAGTGTCAAGACAGACGATTCAAGCTGGTGAGAGACAAAAAATACGTCCTACCTAGTCGACGACTGTACCTGGAATGATGTATGATAGATGATCATGATGTGATAGGTCGCCGGATTGATTGATTGATTTCCCGTTTCCCCGTGTCGCGGGTCGTCAGCTGGTGGGGTCCCAGGGAACGAATCCATGCTGGCACTACACCGTAGCCGCTCAGTGGTACCCCCATTCCCCGTTGCCGGTGAATGGGGAGACCACCGCTCGGCTCCAGCCCCGTCTGTCCGTGTCTATCGTATGTCCGCCGCAGTCAGTCGATATCGTCATCTGCTCGATGTTATGATTTTTTGCTTGTCAACATGCCGTGCCGAGTCGGAGCAGGAGAGGGTCCTGTAGGTGGAGTTTGTCGCCTCACTTCCCAGGTGTCTTCGACAGCGGGTATCCCCTTGCCTTGTAGCCATCCGCCGCGCTCCGTCCTGAGATGTGTGTGAAGCGGTGCCGTGACCTTTTCAGGTCTCGGGTGGGCTTATAGTTTGTCTTCCCATTCGCTACAGGGGTGCATGTGTCCTGTCGCTTGTGGGCATCTTTAATTGCTGGAGTGTTTGGGCCGTGCGTTCATTTTCAAATCCGAGTTGTGGGTTTGCTGCACAGTTCCAATGTGAGCCTCTGTTTTGTGCAACGTAAGTTGGTTGTAGTAATTTAGAACTCCATTCTAAAGATTTTGGCTCCGTGATTGCACTGCATTTAAGTTTTAGCGGTGCTGTGCCTTGGCTTGTTCGGTTTTCCGAAAGGGATGTGGGATGTTTTTAGGTAATCGGAAAGAAAGTATCAGGAAAAAAAGTATCGGAAAAAAAGTATCACTTTTGAGTAGGAAAAAAAGTATCCGGAAAAAAAGTATCCGGAAAAAAGTATCAGTTTTAACCAGATTCGCCTCTGATGTTACAATGAGATGATGATTAGGATCCTTTTGTATGTTTACTAGTACTTTTCAGTTTAATAATAAATTTTGCAACCTATCTCTGTAATCCTTACCTTATAAAAGGGCTTGAGATGTCATTTCATCTCAATGTTTCGTAAAAGACTCACAAGTTAGAAGCAACTATCCAAAATGACCTATATAGTGTAGACAGGGATGTAAAAAGAGAAATTCCTCATTTGAGCTAAGTATGCAAGTCGGATCTCCATGCTCATGAACCCTATTTGGGTTTCATTGGGTGGCAGGGCTTGGGATGTCATTTCATATCAATGTTGGGTAAAAGTCCCACAAGCTGGAAGCAACTCTCCAAAAGAACCTATATAGTGTAGACAGGGATGTTAGACCTCCAATTAAACAAGCTAAAGTCCATGCTCATGAACCCTATTTGGGTTTCATTGGGCGGCAGGGCTTGAGATGATATTTCATCTCAATGTCGGGTAACAGTCCCACAAATTAGTAGCAACGTCTCCGAAATGACCTATATAGTGTAGACAGGGATGTTAAACCTCCAATTAACGTAATGATGTAATAAAGACATGTGTGAACAATGTGTTTTTAATTACAATATATCAATACAACATTATCATAGATTTGATGCTGAAGTCTACTTTTCTGGTTAAGTAAAGAGAAATTCCTCATTTTGAGCTATCTCTCTTTTCACCATTCACCACAATACCTTACTAACCTAAGCATTTTGTGCCTCCATGCAAATGAAAGTGACCGCACAAAGTATTTGTCCAAACTGACCTAAATAGTGTTGAGAGGGCCTTTAAACCTCATGATTGGAAAACACGCCTATATTAGTTTGACCCCCTTGAACCCCACTTTTATATAGTAAAACTGGGGTTTACAGGGGTATACTTTGTTTTTTTTATTTCTGCTCTAAAATATAGATTGTGGGTACTCGTTAGAAACGCCTCAATGAGGTGGTTCTAATAAGTATCCTCAATCTATATTTTCGTTTTTTCGACGTTCAAGTTTACAATGTATTTGTATAGTCATGTTTTCGTAATGTGTTCAAAGTGTTCAAATGAGCACTAGATTTTTATTGTATTCTTGCACTTATTCACTCATTGATTTCAGTGTTTGTTAATGCGTATGTTGTGTCCCACTCCTTCAAGGAATTCTGGAAGTTTTATTGCCGCTATTGTACTGCTCACAAAGAGTTCTTAGACGATGCTGCAAGCGTTCAAGTCCTTTTTTAACACGCCTTTTGGGAGGATTTCCAACAGCATCCTGTTGGATCACTGTCCTGACGGTAACATTTTCTTTTTGGAACCACCGGATTAGTTTCCAAACTGATGGATGGTAGTGTCCAACAAGATTAAGAAATTTATTATTCCATCCTTCACACACATTTTTTGTCCTTGGACTGTCGTTCAGTGTAGCCTCATGGACACTCCAGACTACAGGTGGGTAGAGCGGTTGAACATGTCGCACACGAATAATATTGTCACCTGGAAGTAACCTGAATGTACCACTAACATATGTTTTGTCGAAGTATGCCACAAGGTCTGTAGCTTCAGCCGGAGCAATTGTCTTTAAATACTCTATTCCTTGTTGAACATCAGCATGTGGCAGAAAAGCTTATCCATCAAGCATGCCACAAAACTGTCTGAAATCTTCATTGGACTTATAATATTGAGCTAGTCCAAGGCTTTGAATCTTTCTCCAGGTACTTTGTGTTAAATGGTAGAAGCACCCCTTGCTGTTAACATCGCGATCAAACACACCTGCTACAGCACGCAGTACAGCTTCCTCAAAGTCTGTGATAATTGTCTGAACGTTCATGACTAATCCAATGGCTTCACGTTTATCAACTATTGCCTGTAACAACTCATCATAGGCAGCGCGAGTTTTGTGTTGTAAGAGCGCATAAACACATGTCACAGACGTTTCTCCGAAAGGAACTCGAAGAACATAAAGTTTGGAGAATAGTTTAGGTGCCATGGCAAAGTTTCCGTCCATGAAAACAGTATCAGCTGCAGATAGTCGGCGTAGGTCAGCCTCTGTAGCAAAGGCTATAACTCGGGAATTGCTGTCAGGACCATTGTCATACAGAAGGAAGGGTTCTTGGTTGACACCGGCAGTTGTTGTCCATTCGTCTGGAATGACAAATTCTGACAGATTCTGTGGAACAGGAGGTGTACGACGCTGGTAACGTAAACTACGTTTCACGTTTTCCTCAGTTGGTAAGAATGATAGAACCTCAGACGGCATCTGGGAAACTGTTTGGGCAAAGATCTGGGATGGTTTGTCTAATGAAGAAGCAGCTTGGTCACGCATGGTTTTTCTATGTTTTACATATACCACATCTGTCTCATCCGCTTGATGGTTGTGTTGCTGCCCAGGAACTGGATTTGTGTGGTCTTGTGCAGTACTCAAAGTAGCACGGCACCCTAAGCTGGTTTTCTTGGAACACTTCCACCACACTTTTGTCTTTCTAGTATAGGCCTTGGTATACATAAAACCCTCAAAACATAACTTAAGTCCACCTTTAGAAGTTGTAATTAACTCCCATTTTTTGACGGGTTTTTAAAAAAAATCCGTCCTTTAAAATAGCGATGTCCGGGCGGGCGGGCGGGCGGGCGGGCGTCGTCCCAGGTTTACCTTTTGGTTAACCTGTTTTCAAAGTGATATTTTTCATCTTTTCTGTAGCAGATTGTTTTAATATCAGGACTGATGCATAAGTGGAGGAACCGCTTTCATGTATTATCCATAAATGGCGCAAAAGACTAAAATTTTGGCGGAAATTGTCATTTTTCAAACTTGTGTTTTTCAGGTTTACCTTTTGGTTAACCTTTTTTCAAATGCCAGTGTAGTGGATAGAGTGCTGGACTACGAATCCTATTGTTGACTATGAATCTGAGGGGCGTGAGTTAAAACCCCAGTGGAGACATTTTTTTTCTTTTTTTTTTTTTTTTTTGTTCTTTTTTTTCTTTCTTTTTTCATTCTTTTTTTTCTTTATTTTTCTTTTCTTCTCCATAAACACATATGAACAATTATTATCTTCCTCCCCTGATAGTTGCTAGTAATAATACATACATGCATGCACAGGCATGGAATTTTTTTTTTCTTCGTTCTTTTTTACCTCACCTGAGCACGAAGTGCTCAAGGTGAGTTGATGTCCGTCGTCCGTCAACAATTTCTTTAAACGACATCTCCTCCTGGGATAATGGCCCGATTTCAAAATTATTTTACAGAAATGTTCAATAGGTGACCCTTTTTCAAAGTTGCTAAAATCAGTGGCCACTAGAGCTAAAAATAGAAAAAAACTTTATTTTTTTTCTTCGTAAAACACATAAACAAATCAACCCCCCCCCCCCCCCCCCCCCCCGCCTCCACAAAAAATTGTTACTGGGTTAGGATATTGCATTTGTTCTGTACATACATGCATACCTATTTTTACATACATACAGAAATGTTCATTAGGTGACCCTTTTTCAAAATCGCTAAAATCAGTGTCCACCAGAGCTAAAATAGAAAAAAAAACTTTATTTATTTTTTTTCTTCTTAAAACACATAAACAAATCATACCCCCCCCCCTCCACAAAAAGTTGTGGCTGGGTTAGGATATTGCATTTGTTCTGTACATACATGCATACTTAGTTTTACATACATACCCTACCCACCCCACCCTACACTAGCATACCCTACCCCACAACCCCACCCCACCCCCATCCCAAAACAACCCCAATCCACCCCCAACCCCACCCCACCCCCAACCCCACCCCATCCCACCACTCCCCACCTTACCCTACCTCACCCCATCCCACCCACCCAAGCCTACCCCACCCCACAACCCCACCACACCCCATCCCACCCCACACCCCACCCCACCACAAATTCCACCCCGTGCCACCCGACTCCTAACCCATCCCATCCCACCCCACCCCACCCCACCCTACCCCACAGCAGCACACCCCACCCTACCCCACCCATGCCACCACCATCCTAACCGTACTGAAAAAAAAACCCGTCCATAATGCCATTAGGCATTTTTCTTGTTTCTTATATAGATAAGCTCATATGAAAAAATTGCACACAATATACTGATAGAAAATTAACTTTTTCAGCTTATATACATGTATTAACAATTTACATATGTTAATTTCTACCAATGGGATTATACTTTATCCAAAATTTACAAATTGTGATTTTTGTGATAAAAACATGCAAATTATCAATCAAAAATAAAAATCAGAAATAAATCATTTTAACAAAATATGAATGTTTGCACTTACTTGATCAAAGGGTACTTTAAAGACCATTTAAGATTATGTCTGCATATATTTGTTTTGTTTCGCAATGATAATTTCAAACAAACTCATTAAAGTCAATAATAAATTAACAAAACAATCAACAATCCTGTAGTGTGTTCATTAATATGTTGAAGAGGATGGGTGATAGCACTGGCCACTGGGGGGGAACCGTTCTGGCACTCATAAAAAACGGACTCCGTGTTTCCTACTCTGACGTTCATTTTTCTACCAGTTAGAAAGTCTTGGATCCAAGTTAGCATTGTTCCTTAGATTCCGAATTTTGTTAGTTTTAGCAGGACCCCGTTGGTCCATAGTAAATCGAAAGCCTTTTCTAAATAAAAAAACACCGCTACCAGTGAGTGCTTTCGTAGTTTTGCTTTCCGGATAGCGGATTCAAGTCGTGTAATTTGGTCGATGGTAGATCTGTTTTCTAAAGCCTACTTGTTCGTTTGCCAAAATGTTAATTTTCTCGATATGTGTCGTTAATCTTGATGCAACCATTGTTTCCATGATTTTGCATATGGAAGACGTCAAGAGATATTGGCCCATATGATTTTGGTTCATGTGGGTCCTTGTCCGGTTTTAATATTGGAACGATGGTGCTCTCCTACCATTGTGAAGGGAAGACCCCCTCATCCCAAGATTTGTTTATAAGGGCGAGTAATTGATTTTTGCCCTTTTCTGGCAGATTGTTAACATATCGTAATGGACGGTGTCAGTGCTCTTTTTCTTGTTTCGTGCACTTTGCAGCTCAAGGTAGCAAAAGTTCGCGTTGTAAGCATGGCACTGGCCTGCGCGGTCGGCGTCCCGAACGGCCCGCTTTTTAATTGGGTCCTGTGTTTCCCTAATCTGCCTAAAATTTGGGTCCAAATTTTCGTGGCTGCAGACTTGTCGGTAGTGTTGTGCAAGGACTTCCGCTTTTTCTTCATTATGAAATCGCGTGTTGTTTTGCTTTAAGACTTCTACCGGCTTAATGGGTTTTCCATTAAATCTTTTGTTTGTATTCCAGATTTTCCTGGAGTCAGTTTTGTAGGTGAGGGTGGACACAAACTCCCTCCAGGCTTGTCCCTCCAGCCGAAACTACGTAGTATGACCCATCTTCTTTCTTATGAATGTTTTCATTGCTCTTAAAGGAACTCATTTTTTATTTTTATTTGCCTTCACTGCAGCTGGTGTTGTGCCGTGTGGCGGCCGTAAAACGTCTTCCCGTACATCAACCATAGTGCAGTTTATATTTTACTTTTGGTCCTTTGAGAACAGCGTGAATATTCTGAGAAATCAGAAATAAAATTATTGGTTTAGACTCATATTCTAGACAAGTTTTATTATTATTTGGACCCCATTTTGATTTATATCAGTCTTTGAATCGACTGCCTTTTCGAAATTCGCAACATTGCAGTATGTTTCCTCTGGCTTTCGTTGCCGGGTCATTACAGGGTCACTGATGAGGCTTTATTAGCCGAAATGATTTTAATTGTTATTTTGTTTGATATAAAATGTGTTTTGTTTCTTCCCAAACACATCTGTATTCTTCCAAAAGTGCGACTGTTTTTTCTGTATTTGTAATAAATTTTCTTTTTTATTGCCTCACTGCAATTTTCATCCCACCAGGGCAGGGTGTTTTTTTATGCCCCCGCCATTCGAAGAATGGTGGAAAGGGTATATACTGTTGCCCCTGTCCGTCAGTCCGTTCGTACGTCCGTCCGTCCGTCCGTGCGTCCGAAACTTAAACGCGCTCAATAACTTCCTTATTTCTTGATGGATTTCAAAATTACTCTGCAGAAATGTTAACCATCATGAGACGATGTGTCACGTGCAAAACCCAGGTCCTTACCTCCAAGGTCAAGGTCATACTTAGAGGTCAAAGGTAAAACAAAATGGTCCGAAACTTAAACGCAGTCAATAACTTTCTCATCTCTGGGCGGATTTTTGAAATTACTTGCAGAAATGTTGGCCATCATGAGACAATCTGCCTCACACAAAACCAAGGTCCTTACCGCCAAGGTCAAGGTCATACGTAGACGTCAAATGTTAAAAAAGGGTCCAAAACTTTCTATGGATGAATACAAACATAGACATATTTTCAGGCGGGGGCATCCGTGTCCTATGGACGCATTTCTAGTTTGCTTATTGTTTGGTTGCGTTTTTGGTGTGATTTTTTCACAAGTCGCCATAATTCCCGAAACAAATTCCTCATTGTTTTCATCAATCTTTGTGCCTTCAAGGGATAGTTTCATGTTTTTGAGTGTTTGCCTAAAGAGATCCCAGTCTGCTTTGTCTAACTTCCAACGTCGAGCAGGCCGCTGCGTTACGCATTTGTGACTGACGTTGAGCGACGTCAGGATGGGGAAGTCGCCACTCACTAGAACTGCATAATGGCGCGCTAACCAATGTTAAATCGATTGCGCTCGTGCTTCCGCGCTCGACGCTGAGTCGTGTGCCACAACCCGTATTTAAGACTACGTAGTCAGTACTATTTATGAAATCGTCTAAGTTTTGCCCTCGTCATTTGTCGGTTTGGTGGTGGAGGTCTGTTTCCCACAGTTCGTGTCTGGCATTGAAATCTCACCAAAAAATCGATTTTTTCCCCAGTTTTCTATAAATTTTGTCATAATCGTCCGACGTTACTTCGCAATTAGGCCGAGCATAAAAGTTTACAATGTCAATGTTTTCTTTTTCCCCAAAGAGTCGGACGATTGCCACCTCTATCTCATTTTTTTGTGTGTTTAAATTTAATCTCTTCCGAGTCTAAGCCTAATTAGGGCCCCGCACTGAAAGTGTGGGTGCCCTATAGTAATCACTCTGTTCGTCCGTCTGTCTGTCTGTCCGTCCGTCTGTCTGTCTGTCTGTCCGTCCACAAATTTTTACTCCTCTGATAGCGCTGCCGGGGCCCTAGTCAGTTTCACTGACAGCTCTAGTTTGATGTAGGTGGCTACCCCTCCCCCTTTTTTCCCCGTTTCCCTACTAAATGTTATCGGAGGTTTATATCCTGGGATTTTGGTTGGGTGACTGTTTACTTTTGAGAATGTTTCTTGAATAGCGATTACCTCCGGGTTATAACATAAAGTTTCTAAATAGTGCCCTAGGGCTCCGAGTTTAACTTTGTTTTCTCTGCCAGACAGACTGCGGGCGTTCCACTGTAGCACACGGATTTTAGCGCTTGTGCTGGGATCCATAGTCAGGCAGTGGAGTTGTTTTGTGTTTTATTTGCGTGTGTTCTTTCCACCCTTGATCCTAGGTTTAGGATCGGTGGCGCTGTAGTTGCTGTTTTTGATGAGAAGATTTTGCACTTCCTGTGGGTTTTGTGTCCTCTTTGGTATTCTCTTTTTTCGTTTGCTCTGAGATTGCTCCTGTGTGGGTGCGGGCGCGGGCGCGGCATGGGTTTTTTCGGGCTCCGCTGTTGTGGCGGAACCCTCGTTTTGTGCGTCGGGCTCTTCTGTTTGGTTTTCGGACCCTTTAGCTATCGTGCGGCTGATGATTTGGTCTATGACCTCATCGGACGCTTTCTCGCTAAAGAGTTTTTGTTTGTTGAGCTCATGTAGTAGTGAGCTCGAACCTTTTTTGCTCGCTGTGGCGAAGAGTTCTTCGACCTCCGCTTTCCAATTGGTTCTAAGTGTGTGCGAACTGTATTTGGTGTCGGAGGCGCAGTATCCGCCGCACTTGGGAGTGCGGAAACTGCCGCGCTCGTTTTCAGTTTTGGCTCCACGGGGGCTGGACTTTGATATTTGGCCTGCTCCCATTCTTTGGCGATTTGACCGTTTTTTTTTTGGTCAATTTGTGCTTTGTAGTTGAGGAATATGGTGCATCCTCGCCATGCCGCGCCGTGTTCTGCTATCCCTACATTCATTGTGTGTGTGTGTGGTCCTGTGCAATGTGGGCATACTTGTTTTTTACCCCTACAGTTGCGTTCTGTGTGGCCGTATTTTTGGCATTTTTGACCGCGTAGGTACTGTAGGTAGCATGGCTGTAGTGGGTAAGTTATATCCGTGTTGCTTGTTAGATCGTATGCCGGTGTGTTTGTGTTGAAAGTGAGTTTTACTAAGTCGAGTTGTTTGCCCCTGGACGCTATTCTACGTGCATCGCATGTGAAAACGTCCAAAGTCAAATATCTCTCTTAATTTTTCCTGCCTGACATCTGCCCCGATATGGATCGTTGGGTAAGATTTGCTCTGTCGTCGTGCTGATTTTGTGTTTTCATTATTTGTGTCTGTTTTGTTTTGCGTGACTTTGGCTTTTAGTTCCAGCTCCTGATAATGAAAACCCTTTGCTTTCTCCGCCTTAGCAGCGGGGATTTTGAAAATGGGTCCCTTCCCTTTCCCCGGGGCGTGGGCTTCATAGACCTCCCCAATGTAAGCTTTAAAGCTGTTAGCGAAGCCCTCAAGCTTTTGTATTGGGAAGGCACCCCCACCAGTGTGAACATGACGTACACGAACATGCCTGCGGGACTTGGAGCTGGCTGTGCCCGCGGTTTTTCTTTCCCAGGGGTTGGGGCGGGGGTCTTTTTCCCGCCACCTTCCTTGTGGGACCGCCCGTTTCGACGAGTCACCTCGGTGAAGCTCTCCTCCCCAGACCCGGTGTCTATGACCAGGACCGATTCCTGGTCTTCCTCCCCCTTCCCCTCCCCTAATCCAAGATGTAATGCCTTAGGTAAGGGTGGTCCCTCAAAAGAGTCCCCCTCAGAGTCGCTAGATAGGAATGTCCTATCCCTTTTTTGGCTTTTGGGGCCTGCGTTCAGACTCTGGTCAGGGACCACCCTTCCCTTGGACTTCCCTGGTTTTGGGGTTGAGGTCCTACTTGACCCTATTATCCCCGGGAGGGCTGGCTCCCTTATCCCATTGTGTCCCCAGTGCTTCCCCCGCTCCCCTTCTCATGTGGGGTTGATCCTTCAGGGAGGGGTTCAGGAGCTTCCGTCACAGAGCCCTCTCCTGTAGGAGTTGGAAGTAGATCCCCAGTCATGTCCTGAACGTCCCTGGTGGTGTTCAGGCTCCCCTCCTCCTCATCTGTCCCCTTAACAGCCCCCGCGGTGGGGACGGACAGGTATCCCACTCCCTCCCTGGGCCCCGGTGCCCTCCTCTTCGCGGTCTGGGTTCGTACCTTCTTTCCCGCAGGCCAACCCCAGGGCCGTGATTTGGTCCCTTTGGGTAATGCAATCATTACCCCGGGCTTTCCTATCAGCCATAGTCATAGTCATAGATGTCACAAATGTGAAGAATGTGGTGTCAGATTTCTGAATATACAAAAACTACAAAATAACTAACTATACTAACACTTGCAAATACACAGACAATATTGACACTCAAAGGTGTGAAAAACAGACAATAGCATGTGTGAAGACTGATTATGCTAATCAGTGTCAAGACAGACGATTCAAGCTGGTGAGAGACAAAAAATACGCAAACGTGTGTAAACTGCTGCCATCTGTATATATCTGTAATCTACCCCTATGTTTTTTTCTATATAGTTTATACTAGTTTGTTTCATAATTGTTATGTCATTTTCGCCTTTTTTCCCCAATAATGTCCTTGATTGTAAAGGAGGGGGGTTGTGCTTTAAGTCACACTTGTTTCTATAATGGGGTGGTTCGATATCCTTAGGTATGTTCAGCTCAGCTATGAGCTTCTGAACTGTAACGGAGTATGGTCGGTATTGGTGTGCCTTTTTAGTAGTTTGGCACCCATGTTCCCCTATGAGGTCATTTACAGGGAGATTTTTACCCAAAGGCGAGGAACGTGCCCAATATTTTAGGATTAATTTTGAGGTGTCGGTATTTTTTTTACGTCTAAAAAGTATGGCTTTAGTTTTAGTGTTGGACACCTTAAACCCCCACGCCTCAGCCCAAAATTCGATTTTTTGAGTGCTTTTTGAAGGGCATCTACGGCGCAACTTGGTGAATAATGTTTTCTCCATATTGCGCTATCGTCTGCAAATTGCGACAGCTGCAGTCTTTCTTCAGGGTCGAGATTCTCTTTTAGTGAAACCATGATTATATTGAAGAGAATGGGACTAATAACACTGCCCTGGGGATAGCCATTTTCTAATTTGTGCTGATTTGATGTTTCTTGTCCCACCCTTACTTGGATTTTTCGATTGTGGAGGAAATTGTGTATCCATTTGAGCATGTTTCCGTTTATGTCAAATTGTTTCAGTTTACAGATGGTTCCTGTTGACCACATGAGGTCAAAGGCTTTTTCCAGGTCTAGAAAGACGGCAGCTACTATCTTATTTTCCATAAAGGCCATATTTATCTCAGTCTAGTCTGGTTAGTTGATCAGTGGTAGATCTGTTGGGTCTTAAACCGGATTGAGTGTCAGCCAGGTGCCCTTTGTTTTCTAAATGGGCCGTCAATCGTTTAGCAATCATGGTTTCCATTGTTTTACAGATACACGATGTAAGTGATATAGGTCTGTATGACCCTGGTTCCAGTTTATTTTTATTTGGTTTCATAATATGTATGATGGTGGCAAGTTTCCTTTCAGGTGGGAGTTCTCCTCTTTGATAGGAGATATTCATAAGTTTCAATAGTTCCATTTTGGAGTTATCGGGTAGTTGTTTGAGCATTTCATAATGGATTGTGTCCGCTCCTGGTGTTGATTCCTTTTTGGATGATAGTGCAGTTCCCAGTTCAAAAAATGTGAAGGGTCGGTTTAAGTCCGAGTTATTTTCTGTTGCCTGGGGTTCCGGGATGTGACCAAGTCCCCTATCTTCCATAATTATTTTAACAGCTTGAAATTTGGGCATATGATTTGACGATTTCGTCATGTTGTCATAATGTTGTGCTAGAGCATTAGCTTTTTCTTTTTAATCGGTAATGATTGTTTTGTTTACCTCTAGGCAGGTAATATGGTCAGTAGGTTTGCCCCGGAAGCGGTTAATCATATTCCATACTGTTTTGGAGTTTGCCTTATGGTCTAGTTTAGATACAAAGTCACGCCATGAATTAATCTGTTTGTCCCTTTTAATGTCTCTTGCTTCATTTTTTAACCTGTTATAGTTTCGTTTTTGTTCTGGATTTTTATTTTTAAGGTATTTCTTTCTAGCTTGTTCACGTTTTTTGATAGCTATAGTAATTTCCTGATCCCACCAGGGCGGTCGAAGCGATTTTACTTTTGGTTTTGTTTTAGGAATAGTTTTCTGACAAATTTGTTGGAGGGATTCTACAAAGTCTGTTGCTATTTCCTGTGTTGGATTGTTTTCGTTTATTTTTAATGTTTCTGCGCACAGAATTTTGAACTTTTCCCAATCAGCTCTTTGCAAGTTCCATTTTGGATTGTGGGCTGTCCCCAGTGCATTTAATTTTGAAAGAAATCGGAGGTAGATGGGGAGGTGATCGCTTCCACAAGTGTTGCCCAGGGTTTCCCAGATTGTACCTATGCTCAGGGCTGGAGTGGCTATTGACAGGTCAGGCGATGTAGTATATTCGGCCATCGTGGCTTCATCATTCTCATTGAGTATAATAAGGCAGTTGTTTATGACGAGGTCAAGTAAAGTTTTTCCCCTTGTGTTTGATTTGGATCTCCATAAGGAGTCATGGGCATTAAGGTCGCCTACAAGGATGGAATTTTTGGTAGGGATAAGGTCAAGGACCTTTTGATATTCATCAGCTGTGGATTCGCTTTGAGGAGGGTCATAGCAATTAAGAATAGTTATTTTGTCTTTTTTCAAATCTATGGTGGTGGCACAGTATTTAGGGTTGGGTTGCTCAATTTTAAGGTCTAAGTTTGTGAAAAGTAAGTCGTTTCTAATATATGTTAGGACTCCGCCTCCTCTGTCTATTCTATGTTTGAAGGAGGCGACTTTGTAATTGGGTATGTGGGGTATTTTATTTTTCAACCACGTTTCTTGTAGGCAAAGTAGATGGGGCTTAAGTTTTTTATCTTCCAGTTGTGACCTAAGTTCGGAAATATTGCCCATGTTACGGATGTTCCATTGTACCAATTCAAGGTCAGAAGTTGTTGTTACAGCCGCGTGTGTGAAGCCGTTGCTGTAGTCGTGGGACAATGGCGGGGGTATAAGTGTCTACCGGAGGTCTCTTGTGATAGTAACGTATAAATATTGTTACTATGGTACGTTGCCTTAGGTAAGGAGTTATTTGGTCGTCTGTTTTTTTGCTGGGCAACCATTGTGTTGGCATTTGTATTTATAGGATCGGGCCTTCTAACTTGGTTGGATGAGGCAGTTCCTGTATTTTGAGGAGCATACCTCGGTACATTTGGTTTAAAGGGAGCTGGGGGCAGGTTATGGGTCTGTATGAGGTGGGGAGTGTTATCTCTTTCATCCACATGCTTCTCTATGATGTTTGATACTACACTTTCTTTCTGCTTTTTACTCATATTGGATGTGTTTGTGTTTAAGATGTCTGTTAATATGTGTTTTAATTGTAGTAGTGTGATGGTTTTCGTCATGTCAGGTCCGGTTGCTGGTTGTTCGGCATTTTTAGTTTTATTTATTTTCGGAAAGCCCGTTTCTAAGTTAAAAAGGGAGGGGGGTTTGATCATCATGAGGGGGGCTAGTTTTTTTATCAGTCCTGTGTGTTGTTGGATCTTTCCTTCTTTTTGCCCATTCTATGTAAGTTATGTTATTTTTCCTATCAATAGCATATTTCTGTTCTAAGAAGAAGGGGCAAGATTTGGATGCCGCTCCATGTTGACCGTAGCAATTGCTACATTTCCTTAATCGCGATTCAGTTTTATGCGTGCACTGGCTGTAATTATGATTTCCAGCGCACAAAGGACACTTAACGGGGTTACCAGGACAGGAGTTTATACTATGCCCATGTTCCTGGCAATTATTGCATCTTAGATAGGGTATTTCGCAGGGGAAGACTGGATAAGATTCTGTCCTAGTTAGAAGTAGTGTGGGGGCTTCCTGAACATTGAAGGTAATTTTGACCATGTCTGTTGGTTGTTTTAGTTTGTTCGAGATTCTGTAAAGGTCCTTGATAAGTTGGCCTTTTTGGTTGAATGACCGCTGAAATTGGGCCAGATTAGTGTTGAAGGGGATGTTTTTAATTATCCCCGTACTAGTTGGATTGTTCTTGTTAACGGGGGCTGATTGCTGGGTAGGGGTCTTTGTAAACTTGGGGTGGTGACCATGACCCGCTATTGGTTGCATGGCTGACTCCATGCCAATAATATGGAGGTTGGGATTATTGGGTACATGGTTAAAGTTTCTTGCTTTGGGTAAGCTATGTTTCAAGATAGCAAAAGTGGGACCCAATAGTCCCACTTTAGGATAGGTTGTTTTAATGTCTGACCCCATGTGTTTTTGAATGCCTTTGTTATGGTCTCGGCCTCTTTTGATGAAAGTGGTCTTTTTTCTTCTAATGATATTGTAAAATAATATTGCTCCTGGTTCTGAGTGAGGCTGGCGGTAGGTTTGGCGGTGGGTTTGGCGGTGGGTTTGGTATTTTTAGTTCTAGAATTGAGGTCCTCTATGCAGGTCTGGATGAGCTCTACAAATGATCTTTCATTTTCATTTGACACTTCGTTTACTTCTTTTTCAAGTGGAGATATTGGGATTGTCGGTTTGTTATTGACCCTTTTAGCAGGGGTCGACGCTTTGGGGGAGTTAGTCGTTAAGGTTTCTATTTCTCTTGGGTACAGCAACGTTGTCCCAGTCCATGTCTGTGTCTTCATTAGCATGGTCTTTGTTGTTTGCGAGAGTTATGAAGAGTTCAGTCCTGTTTAGTATTTTAGCCTTGGGTCTTTTGGGGGTGGCTTGGTAGCGCTGGGATGAGTCCTGTTTCAACGGGGTACCTTGCTGGCGTTAGGATGGCTCTCGTAGGGGCTGGTGTGGTATCAACGGGTGTGGGGACGGGCTTGATGGGTGTACCGGCAATTTTTTATAAGTCTGGTACTGTCCCGGGTTTTATCATGTTTGGGTTCTCCGGGCTCTCTGATGTCAGGTCGACCACTGATGGGGCTGGTGAGGGTTCGACGGTTGTAGATACTGCTGTTGTTGGAGTACCGGTGGTTTTTGAAGGGTCCGGTACAGTCCCGGGATTTGTTAAGGTTGGGCTCATTGGGCTTACCGGGCTCTCGGGTTTGGGGGGCCATGTGTCCACTTCTAAGTTAGGGTACATTGTTTCAGTAGGTTCCTTTCCCGGGGAGCTTAAGATGCAGAAAAATGTTAGGTCCAAGTCCTTAGTTGGACTGGTGTCGTTGGTGTGATCACTGATCAGACCCTCTTGTCCTTGCCCAGGGATGGGATAAGAATCGGAGATGATATTCTCCGAAGGCTGGTAATTATCCTTATGACTCCCAGACGTGTTGATGGGACTGTTGTTTTGCCCAGGTGTAGGATAAGTGTCTAGAAATATGTCTTCCTTAGCGGGGGGGTCCGGTGTGGTTTGATTCCCTGTTGATCTGGTGCTGGATAAATCGCTTGTATCAGAGGTGGGGGTTATATCCAGCACATCATATTGTGTAGCGCAAGACACTTTGGTTGCCATTGCACTAGTGAGTTGAGTTGTGTAGGTAGTTAGACAAAGAGACAAAGGGACAAAGGAATGTATTGAAAAAACGCAAGATTAACAATAAGGCAGGAAAATATCAGCAATTTCTTACTTTTTATATCCTGTGTAGTTTGTTTAAACTTGTTGTAGGTGTCTGTTATCTTTCTCCGTGAGTCTGATGACCTAAAGAGAATAAATACGTACAAGGTTAATCGCAGCGATCTTTCACCAATGGCGTCTAGAGCTGGAATCCCAATCCATAATATATAATATAAAAGTGCTTAATTGTTTTTTGATCATTAAATTGGCAAGCTCATAATTGGATAGTAGTTATGAAAAAGTAGTGGTATTATTTATGAACAGGTGCTTGTGCCTTGAAACATGGTTCCAATTACAATGTTAATTGTTGTTGTCAAATTGCTTTTTTGTGAATATCGTCTTAAGTTAAGATGCAATTTGAATTCAATTGTATGAAAATGGTAGACTTCAAAGGTTTTTGAATATTTTACAAACATATAGGTAAACAATAGAGCTATCTGTCTTTCTAAACAAGCATTATATTGACTTTGACCATTGAAATATTTGATTACTCACACCAGTATTGCATAGAACACGGACTAGTTAGTTCTCACTGCGTTTTGAAAGACTATATGTGGTGTCAAAATTTTGAATACACAAAGACTACAAAGTAACTATCTATACTAACACTTGCAAATACACAGACAATATTGATATGCTAATCAGTGTCAAAAACAGACGATTCGGGCTGGTGAGGGACAAAAAATTAATTCCTACCTAGTCGATGACTGTACCTGAAATGAATGTATACTAAGCAACTAGATTCTTCTTCTAATTAAACCAAGATGTCACTTCTTGACACGTCTTGTCCTGCACATTATGAAAAGGTGTGAAAACTGGTATGACCCCGTGTATTGTGTCCAACAAGAGTGTAGACTATTGTCTACAGAACAAGATTAGCGCATAAAATATTAACTAGGGCGAGGGATTAATACGTCCTACCTATAGTAGTACTACTAGTAGTAGCAGTAAAGTTCTGGTGTTCCTCGTCTCCTTGGTCCCACGAACTTGCTCCATAGTGGCACTGCAAGACGAAGTGAAATATCGCGCATGAGGCTTTCAAACGGCTACGTTCAACAAAGTTCAGATCGTGCTGTACCGCCTCGCCCGTGTATTTCGTTAAATGTGTTGTCGCGGAGTATGAAGGCTATTAAGTGGGGGGTGGGGGGGTGGGGGCTATTGATTTTTGGAAATTATGAAAGCCCTATGTTAAAGTGGGCAGCAGAGTGTTAACAAAGATCGGTGCCAATTCGGCTGCAAAGCGTGATTTCTGTTTTTTACCCGTGAGCAGAGTATGTCAGATGCTCTATACGCGACCATTTTGAGACGGTTCTTTTTGTTTGGGCTTGTCACGCGCATGTCGGTGCATGTTCTGGTATTCTGCCATGGGATATTACTGTCTCTTGCTGTTTCGAGTGTTTTGCCATATCCTTGTTGTTTTTATTTACTCCGTCTAAATCAGCATTATCGTTAACTATAACAAATTTGAAAATTCCTTCAGATTTTAAATCAAACACTAATAAACAAAGAACAAATGTCAATCTATTTGGGGTAAAGAAACTGATAATAAATTAAATAAAATAGATTTTGTTTGTTTGATTTGAGGTTAAACGTCCCCGTCGACACTGTAAAGGTCATTTTGGAGACGTTGCTTCCAATTTTGTGGGACGTTTACCCGACATGGTGATGAAATGACAACTTAAGCCCTGCCACCCAATGAAACCAAATGAGTTTATAAGCATGGCCGCTCTGACTAGCACCGCTTTGCCTGTTTATTAGTACTCGTGTCAGTTTACTGTCTGCGTGTGATCATCACGCAACCCTTCTGTTTCTTCGATGGGCGGGGACTGTAAAATAGAATCTAACTTTTGAAAGTATCCGAGGGTCACTGATGAGGCCTAATTGGCCGAAACTAGCTAGTCTGGCCCAGAAAACATGTACACTCCATATTCTTCCCTTCTGTGATATATTCCTTGCTTCCAAAGGATAACCCTTTTATAGAACATGCTTAACTTCACTACAGCTGGTGTGTGGGAATGTGTGGCGGCGGTAAAACGTCTGCCTGCCCTACATCATAGTGTAGATTGTATTGTATTTTCTTGTCTTTTGGGATCATTGATTCCATTGTGGAATTTTGAAAGTATCTGAGGGTCACTGATGAGGCCTAATTGGCCGAAACTAGCTAGTCTGGCCCAGAAAACATGTACACTCCATATTTTTCGCTTCTGTGGTGTATTCCTTGCTTCCAAAGGATAACCCTTTTATAGAACATATTTCACAGTAAATGCTCTTAAATTACAGTAGGAAAGATCAGTCTAAATTCACAAGATGCCGTATTGGACACACAAGATTCACTCATTCCAACATATTACAAACCTTTCTGTACATCTTATAATGAACCGTTAAACACTTTCTTATTCCATGTGAAGAAATTAATTATATACGCTCAAATTATTTTAATGTCACAACAATGAAAGATCTTTTTAACAACATACCTTTTTATTAAATAATCAGTCTTCTTTAAGAAATCGGACTTTTTTACAAACTGTTATTTTTAATATTTTAACTTTTAAATTAACATAATTTTATGTATAATATCTAATTATTGTTAGACGCTATATGCCCTATTAGGAGTGAGCGTCTTGAAACCAAATACAGATCCATGCCTATGTGTGAAGGACACCAGTGAATCTGTATGGAAAGTTGCTCCCTTAAGAGTGCATGTATTTTGTTTTCGATTTCAATAATGAGGTCCGGTCTGGAGTTGCTATTTCCTGTTATTAGGCTTTTTATTTCGCTACAGGAGTGTTACAATAAGTTTTGTTGGGTTTGTCTTCTTTAATCTATTCTAGAACTTTCAAGATGGCGGTAAGTTCTGCACTGTAGACTGTTGTTTTCCAGTTTCCCCGTGTCGCCGGCCGTCAACTGGTTGGGTCCCAGGGAACGAATTCATGCTGGCACTACACCATAGCCGTTCGTTGGTATCCCTAGTCCACGTTGCCGGTGAAAATGGAGACAATCGCTCGACTCCAGCCCCGTCCGTCCGTATTTAACGTAAGTCCGCCGCAGTCGGTCCATATTGTCTTCTACTCGACGTTATGATTTTTTGCTTGTCAACATGCCGGACCGAGTCAGAGCAGGAAAGGGTCCTGTATGTGGAGTTTGTCGCCTTACGTCCCAGGTTTCTTCAAGCCAACGGGCATCCCCCTGCCCTGTAGCCATTCGCTGGTCTCCGTCCTAAGGGGTTTGTGAAACGGTGCCGTGACCTTTCCACGTCTCGGTGGGGCTTACATTTTGTCTTCCCTTTTGCTTCAGGAGTGCATGTGCCCTGTCGCTATAGGACACCTTTGTCAGAGTTTCAGGGCTATGCATTCCTTATTTTTCAAGGGCTGTGGATGTGTTTCACAATTTCAATGTGAGCCTTTGCTTCGGTCTAATGTAGGTTAGTTGGAGTAATTTTAGAACTCCATTCTAAAGATTTTGGCTCCGTGCTTGCACTGCATGTAAGTTTTATCAGTGCTGTGCCTTGGGGTTTGCGGTTGTCGCAAAGGGGTGTGGGTTGTTTTGTGTAACGGGGTAGGCTCCTGAGTTTAAAACTTATCATTAAGGGGATCGTTTAGCAGTTGTTTTGTTTGAAAGTTTCATTAAAATTTGGAAGTTTCTAATGATAGCTGTACACGTTTTATGTTACGTGTTATGCACATTATAACCAGTCAGGGGAAACGAGATGTAAAGTTTTTAGCCATTTTGTGGTTAGTATTTCTTCTGTTGTTTATTGTTGTGCTGCTAAGTGGGTGCGGGTGTTTTGTGTCGCACGCCGCTGACCGCTCGCTGTGCACTTTTGATGTGCGGGAGGTTGGGTTGTTAGGTAGTACATACAAAGGCTTTCATTCCATGCATCTGCTTTGTCGTACGTGCTCTTTCACCTAGGAATCCGATTCCATACATACATATACCTCCACCTGGGGATATGTGTCTGCACATACATGCCTGCAAATTTGCATGCATGTATATGGACACACTGCTCTTACATAACACATGCATAGGGGATGCAGAGAGAAAAAAATAGATGGTGCAGGGGGGGGGGGGGGGGTGGGGATTGAGGGGATGGAAGTGTGATTTTTTACCCGGTAGGCACATGTCGCCACTGCATCGTCAAACTTACGCCGGTTGTAGGTTAGAGGATAGGAGAAAGCACCGATCCCTTGGGGAACCGTTCTCGCATTCATGAAAACTGGACACCTCGCTACCTATGTTAACGTTCGTTTTCCTATCAGTCGAAAAGTATCTGATCCAGGTTAACATTTTTCCTTGAATTTCGAATTTGTTTAGTTTAAGGACCCCTAAGCCATAGGTCGAAAGCTTTTTTCTAAATCCAAAAAAAAAATAAAAATAAAATAAAACTGCTACCAGAGTGTTTGATTAGTTTTGCCTTTCGGATGGCTGAATCCAGTCTTATGATTTGATCGATGGTAGATCTGTTTTCTAAAGCCTGATTGTTCGTTTGCTAAGGTTATTTTTCTCGATGTGTGCTGTTAATCTAGATGCTACCATGGTTTCCATGATTTTACATGTAGTTGATATGAGCGAAATCGGCCTATACGATTTCGGTTCATGTTGGTCCTTGTCCGTTTTTTAATATTGGAATGATGGTGCTCTCCTCCCATCGTGTAGAGAGGGTCCCCTGGTTCCAAGATTAATTTATTATTGCGAGCAGCTGATTTTTTCCCTTTTCTGGTAGATATTTTAGCATGTCGTAGTGAACGGTGTCTGCCCCGGTGGCGGTGCTTTTTTTCTTATTTAGCGCGCTCTGGAGCTCCCTATGGGAGAAGTTTGCATTGAATGCACGGCACTGGCCAGCGCGATCGGCGTCCTGAACGGCCTGCTCAATCATTGGGTCCTGCGTTTCCCTTATGCGCCTAAAATTTGGGTAGAGTTGTGCTAAGATTTCTACCTTTTCTTAGTTTTCGTGAAATCTGGTGTTTTCTTGTTTTAAAACCTCATTGAGGGTTTTCCATTGAAACTTTTTATTGTGTCCCAGATTTTCTTAGTATCTGTTTTGTATGTTAGGGTTGACACAAAATTCCTCCATGCTTGTTGTTTTGTTTGTGTTAAAATGTTATCTTCCTTATACGTCTGTATTCTTCTAAAAGTGCGGCTGTTTTGTTTTTCCTATATTTTTGCATATTTTATTTCTATTTTTGACTGCCTTGCTACGATTTGCATCCCACCATGGTAAGGTGTTTTTTATGCTTAATCTTTGGCTGTGTTTTTGGTATTGATTTTTCACATGCCGCCATTATTTCCGAAACAAAATCCTCATTGTTTTCCTTCGAGGGATATGTTGATGTTTTAAGTATTTGCCTAAAAAGGTCCCAGTCTGCTTTCGTCCAACGTCGGACAGGCCGTTTCGTTACGCATTTGTGAATGACATTGAACCGGCATGATGAAGTGGTCGCTTCCCATCGTGTCGTCTCCCACTTGCTACTCACTAGATCGGCATAGTTATGCGCTAACCCGTGTTAAGTTTAAGATTACCTAATCGGTGCTGTTTATGAAATCGACCAGTTCTAGACATCGTCGTTTGTCGGATACGGGGTTGTGGTTTGTCTCCCATAGTTCGTGCTTGGCATTGAAATCCACCCCCCCCCCCCCCCAAATTGATTTTCCCCACTTTTTAGCTCACCTTATTACGTAGTGACAAGGTGAGCTTTTTGATCACATTTTGTCCGTCGTCCGTGCGTCCGTAAACAATTTCTTTTCCGCACGATAGCATCTTCATTTATGATTTGATTTTAACCAAACTTGCACACAACTTGTACCACCATTAGACCTAGGTTCCTTTCTTGAACCAGCAATATCCCATCATGTGGTACGAAGTTACGGCCCCTGAAAAGGCAAACATTGCCTATTTTGGTGTTGTCCGTACTATAGCATCTTCTTTTATGATTTGATTTTAACTAGACTTGCACACAACTTGTACCACCATGAGTGCTGGGTTCCTTTCTTGAACCAGCCATATCCCATCATGGGTTTCTGAGGTACGGCCCCTGAAAGGGCAAAAATTGCCTATTTTGGTCTTGTCTGCATTATAGCCGTTCATTTATGATTTGATTTTAACTAAACTTGCACACATTTTGTAACACCACAAAATATCTCCGTCAAGTTTAAATATGGGTCATGTCGGGTCAAAAAGAAGGGCACTAGGTCAAATCATCGAAAAACCTTGTGAACACACTAGAGGCCACAATTTTGGTTCGATCATCATCAAACTTGCTCAGAATGATCATCTTGATAATATCTTGGTCACGTTCGAATATGGGTCATGACAGGTCAAAAAGTAGGTCAGTAGGTCAAATCATAGAAAAACCTTGTGAACACACTAGAGGCAACAGTTTTGGTCCAATCCTCATCAAACTTGCTCAGAATGAGTCTTGACAATATCTCGGTCAAGGTCGAATATGGGTTATGCCAGGTCAAAAAGTAGGTCAGTAGATAAAATCATAGAATTACCCTCTGAACACACTAGAGGCCAGTTTTGGTCCGATCATCAAACTTGCTCAAAATGATCATTTGACAATATCTCAGTTTATTTCGAATATGGGTCATATCTGGTCAGTAAGTAGATCAGTAGGTCAGAATGTTGAAAAAGCTTGTGGACACACTAGAGACCCAAGTTTTGATCCAAGCATCATCAAACTTGCTCAGAATGATCATCTTGACAATATCTGGGTCAAGTTCTAATATGGGTCATGTCAAATCAAAAAGCAGATCAGTAGGTTATTTTGTCATCACTTTTGAACCGTTTGAGATAGAGCCTTCATATTTGGCATGTATGTTCCTTGTGACAAGGTTTTCTCAACCATTCAAAACTTTTGAGCCATGACCTTGACCTTGATCTATTTTGTCATAACTTTTAAAGCATTTAAGATACAACCTTCATATTTGGCATATAGGTTCCTTTATAGGAGTGAGTGTTTGAGTTTAAGTCTCACCAACAGCTTAGGTCATACACTGATGAGACCTCTGTTTAAAGACCAATCTGAAAGTATGGAGAATAAAAATCAAAGCCTGGGATTGATCCTGCTAACCCTGGTTTACAAGGCAAGTTGCATGGCCACTTCACCATGAAGGCTACTAAACTTCATTGGAATGTTGTGTAGATGACCGTCTAGGAAAATAGCATAACGATTAACAAATGGTCACAAGAGCTAAAAATAGAAAAACATAGTAAATTTGCTTCAAATGCGAACTCCTTCTAAACCTTTAGGCCAATTGGATTAAAAACTTCACGGGAATGTTGCCTAAATGACTCCCTTCCAAAATAGTTTAAACTCATTCCACTCCAATGAACAAGATGGCTGCCAGAGCTAAAAATAAAAAATCTTCAGACAACAATTTCTTCTGCACGCTTGGGCCAATTTCATTCAAACTTCGAAGTAATGTTGCTTAGATGACCCACTACCAAAAAGGCTAAAACAATCCCGCTCCGATAAACAAAATGGCCACCAGAGCTAAAACTAGAAAGATATTGTAAATTAGACTCAAATGTGAAACCCTCCTAAGGCCAATTTGATTCAAACTTCACAGGAATGTTGCCTAGGTTACTCCATACCAAATACGCTAAAATCACTCTGCTGATGAACAAGATAGCCACGAAAGCTAAAAATAGAATGTACTTGAGACAGTGACACACAGGTGAGCGAACCAGGGCCCTGTGGGCCCTCTTGTTAGCTTTAGGGTGTCTTCTGGTGGCGTGTTCCAGTAATTGAAGACTACGCATTCTGTTTTACTGTCTGAAATTTTGATGCCTATTTTTTGGGGCCCATTGTTCTAGAATATTGAGGATTTTTGGGATAGGTCTGCAAGGTGGCTGATGCTTTTTTCCGGTGCGCCACACAGCTGAGTCGTCTGCGTATTGGACGAGTTCGCATTCGAATTCTTTGAGGTTTTCGTATTGCGTGTTCATTAGAATGTTAAAAAGTAGGGGGCTTAGTACGCTGCCTTGGGACGACCCATTTTCCACGGATTTGGTTTCCGAGATTTCATCCCCTACTCTGACTTGGATTTGCCTATCTACCAAAAAGTCCTTAATCCATGCTAACATTCGTCCCTTTATGCCAATTTCTATTAGTTGTGAAATGACGCCGTTCGTCCAAATGAGGTCAAAGGCTTTTTCTAGGTCTAAGAATATACCCAAGAGAAATCTATTTGCATTTTGGCTTTGAGTATGTCATTGTGTAGGTTTAGGAGTTAGACCAATGTTGACCTATTTTTTCTGAAACCTGATTGGGTGTTTCCTAGTAGGTCATGTTTTTTCCAAATGGTTCGTTAGCCTGCTGGTTATCATGGTTTCCGTTATTTTGCATATGGTTGTCGTTAACGAGATTGGACGGTACGAGCCGGCTTCGTCTGCCGGTTTGTTTGGCTTTAAAAGCGGCACTATAGTGGCTAGGTTCCATTCGTCTGGCAATTTCCCTTTTTTCCAGGACTTGTTAATGAGTTTAAGTAATTCCCATTTTGCTTTCTCAGACAAGTTTTTGAGCATGTCATAGTGAAAAGGTGTCGGCAGCAGGGGCGGTACTTTACTTTTTGTTTAAGGCTGTTTAAAGTTCCTTAATGGTGAAATCTTCATTTTAGCGTTCGGCGTTATTAGTTTCTATATAGCGCTTAGCGTCCCTTAGAATTTGCGTTCTGTCCGGGCCTTATGTTCCTTGACTTCTGACTTCCTACATCCATATATAGTCAAATGGTATGTCGTGTCCGGGCCATATGTCCTAAACCGTATGGAATATATTCATGAAAATTCACAGGTGCATTCATCACTCAGACGATGTCATGAACAAGGAAGATAACTCTTGCATTTTTGGTTTTTGAATTATATGCCCTTGACTTAGTACCATATAGTAAACCGTGTCCGGGCCATAACTCCTGAACCGTATGGAACATATTCATGAAACTTCACAGGTGCATTCATCACGCTGAGACAATGTCATGAACAAGGAAGACAACTCTTGCATTTTTGGTTTTTGGATTATCTGCCCTTGATGCATATATTTTATGATTGATTTGAAGTACATTTGTAATATTTTTTATGAATTGCATATGGCGGGGGCATCCGTGTCCTATGGACACTTTTTCTAGTTGGTAATGGTTTGCCAAAGTGTTTGCTTTATCCATGTTTTCATGATTTCTAGTACCATTTATTGCTAGTACATCGAAGGGTTCGAAGGGTTTCCCGTTGAATTTCGCTATTGTGTTCCAAATGTATTACTGTTGGCTTTGTGATTTAAAGTTGATATATATTCCCGCCATTTGGTTTGCCTGGTCGCGTCTAGAATATTGCTACATTGTGCCCTGAGTTCATTAAAACATTGTTTCGCCCCTTCTGTTTTGTATTTTCGCCAGTTATTTAGTGCCCGCTTTTTTGTCTAAACCGCTTGAGTGCAGTCGGGGGTCCACCATGGCAGGTGGCGATGTTTTTGGTTTTTGTCTGGTTCTTTCATAGGGATGGTTTCAATGCATATTTTTAATAGTGCATTGATGAACTGTTGGTTCGAGCTATTAATGGTTTGTTCATCATAGTCAATTTTGATGGTTTTGGTTAGATTTTTGAAAAGTTGCCAGTCAGAGTGAGATAGTTTCCATTGCGGAATTGAATTTTGACAGACGTTTTTGTGTGGTTATTTCAAAATGGTCATGACTGGGAAATGATAACTGCCTAAATTATCATCGTGCGCATGCCATTGGTGGCCCCGACATACTCCTGGCGTGACTAATGTTAAGTCTAGTGCGGTTGAATGTCCGGTATGCTCATCCATGCGAGTGCCGGTCCCGTCATTTAGTATACTAATGTTGTTATCGTTTATGAAGTCTATTATCTCCCTACTTTTTGTTGTTTCTAGGTCCGAAAAGGAGTCATCCCAGAGGCAATCCCGAACGTTGAAGTCCCCTACCATTATAAATTCCCCCCCCCACATGTCCCTTAAGGTGTTCGAAATCTTGTTTTGTGACTGTTGTCTCCCCATTAGTGTAAACATTGATGATATCTGTATATCCCTTATTTCCGAAAATTCTGGCCATTGCCACTTCTACATGAGTGTTATTTTGCTTGTAGTAATTTCTTTGGAGTCTAATCCTTCCCTGACAAAAAGGCCAATCCACCCCGCCCCGTCCCCCATTCTATTCATCTTTCCGCCTGTATGATATGGGCTCTTTGTAGCCTTTAAATTTTAAAGGTTTTTGATTGCTTTTATTCCACGTTTCCTGTTTATACCTCTGGGAGTTCTTCGTATGATAAGACAATTGTAGATTTCCGCCCTTTTTCGTGCCATGGCGTGCCCGCATAGGCTGCGTGCATTCCATTGCACTATTGTAAGATTCTGCCTCATGCTGCTGTTAGTCATTTTATTCAATAGCCTTAGTTATATATTTTTGGTAATACTTTGCTGGATATTTTATATCCATCGTTTGTGGCTAAATTCCTTAAACATTTTTTTTCCGTTCGGTATCCCTGACTTATCGCGCTGTTGCCCATGCTAAACTTATGCCCTCTGCTAGTTTTTATCTTGTTTGCCAAATGGGGTTTCGTAGGGGTTTTAGGTGACTGTAGGGGTCATCCCTGCAGTGCTATGACCCGTACATGTTTTGGTTTGTCGGGGTTGCTGGGGTGCCATCATTCAGGTTTATATGCAAGCCTTTTTCTCCGTTCTATTGGGGCAAAATCGGTAGTCTTATTTGAGGTCCCCGGGGTCTCATATATCTGATTTTTCCGTTCCCTGGGGTGTGTTCAAGCGACTAAAAATTGTCTATGTATTCTGCTGGATTTTCTGGATTTTCTTCTGGTTCTGGCGTAAGAGGTGATGAAAGATTGGGTTTAGCTATATTATTCATGCCTGTTTTTTTTGTAAATTTCTAAACTTTCCATAGGTGTTGAAAAAACAGGATCGGCATTTACATAGAAGGAACTTTTTTGGTTTTGGGTACGAATTGTTTCCCCTTTTTGCTTGTTTTTGGCTCCTCGTCAATGATGAAACAGTCCGGGTCATTTTCGTTGACGAAGGCGTCCGTGTTTGTGACTAGAGAGGACTGCTTTTTCCCTCTCTGTGGATGCCATGTCCTGTAATTGTTGAATCCTGTTTTGGAGGAGAAAGTTGACCATTTTAAAAAGTTGGGCCAGGCTGCAGAGGTTTCCCATATTTGTTCATGCGGGAGGTATTTTTTGGGGGTGGGTCAGATTTTGTCGGGTCAATTATGGGTTTTAGTGAGTTATTGTTGGACATGGGTGTGGTCTGTGTGGTATGGTTGGACTTACAACCGTTGGTCTGTGGGGTTGGGTTGGGAGGATTTTTAACTTTTGTGGTCAAGGTGGTCTTAATATTGTTGGTCTTTGGGGGTGGGTTTGAAGGGTCTTTATTTCTGTGGGCGTTGTTTGGCATGGGTGTGGTCTGATTGGTCTTGGTGGGCTTGTGGTCTCTGGTCTTGGGTGGGGCGTTGGGAGTTTCTTTAATGAGGGGGGGTGATATTGGGCTGGGGGTGGTCTGGGGCGGTATGGCGGCGTCTTTGTATGTTAGTCCTACTTGATTTTCTTGTAGGTGGTCTCCTTCCTCCCTTCCCAGGCTTCCTTGATGCGTCGGTTTGTTTCATTAATTTTGTTTTTATAGTTTCTAAATGTTTGGCAGTTCCAATATTTTGCCGTGTGTCTTGAAGCGCCACAGTTGCTGCACTTCCATTTATATTGATTCCATACAATTGGGCTTTTTGTTGACGCGTGCGGGCCAGCACAGTACATGCACACTGGTGTTTTGGATCTGCGATTTTTATTGTTCTGTGGCCAAACTTATGGCAGTGCTCGCAACTGGACAGACTGTAGAGAAGGGGCTGTATTTCCTTCTCTACATCTGCTCCATGAGTCAAAGTGGTGGCACACACGCGTCGAATGTCAAGATTGCTTTGTTGGATTGTCCCTGCCTATCAAAGATTGTTCTAAAGTAGAAGTAAAACAAAGATCAGGAATTGATACATTTAACTTACTCCACCCATAAAAGACACCAAAGGGAAAGAAATACAAACATTAAGCGACCAGAACATAATGGTAAACTAAACAAAGGAAGGCCATAAGGACAGTTACTTTCCCACAAAATGGCCATATGGCCATCCAAAATTAAGACACAAGTGATACACACAGTAAGTAACAAACAACAACATAAATAAATCGCTAAAGTTGGTTATTTTTTGTATTGTAATTAAAGGTGTCCTTGAACTGGGTTTCATTTTGACCGTTTGTGTCTATCCCTTAACTGAATAGTCTATCACTGACCTTAATCTTGGGCTCTATTGTTGCCGCGGTTTGGTTTTGCAGCTAGTTTTAGTGTGGGGAGATTATTACTATGCAGATTGAAGCCGTTTGCCTTATTGGCTAGATGTTTTTTAACCGCAGACGTTATTGTTGTTTGAGTGGAGGGTGTAGCACCTTGTTCCTATGTAATTGTAGAATTCTGTACAGATTTTTTTTAGTTTTTTATAGTTGATAAACTTGTTCGCCACGAGCATGAACGTAACGAAGAAGAGGCCGTTATCCGTAGCTGGTTTGGTTGGGCTAGTATTCTTAGTGACCTGGGCATAGGTTGATGTGGGGATTTCCTTCTTGTTTGGGCTGGTCTACCCGGGGTCTCATAGGATTTTGAGTCACTGGTGAGGTCAAGCTTTTCTGGGCTGCGTAGGGCATTTTCCAGCAAGGTTTCAAATTGAGAGGGGGGGGGGGGAAACTTATGGTTCCCCTCTGTATCAAGTGTCTGCAGTGGGCTAAAAGAATTCTGAATAGGGATGTCCATTTTTCCTTTTGAGGACTAGAACTGGCATTCTGTTTGAGCTTACGTAGTAGATGTAGTAATGTTCTGGTGTTTTACGTCTCCATGGTCCCACGGACTTGCTCCATAGTGGCACAGCAAGACGAAGTGAAATAGCGCTCATGGGGCTTTAATACGGCTAAGTACAGCTATGTGCGAATCGTGCTGAACAGCCTCGCCCGTGTGTTTTGTTTAAGGTTTTGTTTTGGTCTGCTTACAAAGGGAAGCGCTAGCGAATTTTAGAAATTTTGAAAGCCCTGGTCTAAAGTGGGCATAGGGTGTTAAGAGATCGGTGCCAATTCGGCTGCTGAGCGTGATTTCTGTTTATTTTTGCCCGTGAGCAGAGTATGTCTGATGCTCTTTTAACGGCCGTTTTGAGACAGTTCCTTTTGTTTGGGCTTGTTTTGCGCATGGCTGTGCATGTTGTGGTATTATGCCATTTGATTAGTACTGTCTCTGGCTGTTTCAAGTTTTTTGGTTTTTGTACTGTCATGTCCGGGCGTGTTTGGGTGGTGTAGGTCCTGTTTGGGTCGACGCCGTTCGCCACATTCTTGTCCTTCCTGACTCCATCCGATGTGGGGGGTTTGTGGATAATTGTTTGATATGAAGTGGGTTTATTGGTGCAGTTTCCCACTTCTGCTTAGCGTAGGTTGGCCGTGATGCGCTATGGTTAGCCTCTGCGAGGTTTTAGCTATTGTGTTGGCCTTCCTGCCAAGTTTTTGTTTTTGAACCGCAGTCTAAAGTTTTAGCTCCAATCTTTGCATTGCAACGCCTTATTATCCCCTCGCAACAACGTTGCGAATGGGGATATAGCATCGGTGCCGTGCGTCCGTATGTTAGTGTGTGTGTCTGTGTGTCTGTGTTTCTGTGTGTGTGTCTGTCCGGAACCTTGTGAGCAGGATAGAAGACACAGTATTCATCGTAGAAGCATCAAACCTTCCACAAATGTTCACCATGTACAGAGGATGAACCCTATTGAATTTCAAGGTCAGGGGTCAAAGGTCAAGGTCACAATGGACTTGACCTTGAAAACCTTGTGAGCAGGATAGAAGACACAGTATTCATCGAAGAAGCATCAAACCTTCCACAAATGTTCACCATGTACAGAGGATGAACCCTATTGAATTTCAAGGTCAGGGGTCAAAGGTCAAGGTCACAATGGACTTGACCTTGAAAACCTTGTGAGCAATGGACTTGACCTTGAAAACCTTGTGAGCAGGATACACGACACAGTATTCATCGTAGAAGCATCAAACCTTCCACAAATGTTCACCATGTACAGAGGATGAACCCTATTGAATTTCAAGGTCAGGGGTCAAAGGTCAAGGTCACAATGGACTTGTTATTTCTGTTTCAAGACATAGGTTGTGGGTACTGATTAGAACCACATCAATAAAGTGATTATAATGAGCATTCACAATCTCTGTTTAAAGTCGAAATAACAAAATGAATTAAAAATCATAGGAAAATAACAGTTTTGGAAATATTCCAATATGTCACACGGGTGTGTCATCATAATTAGCAACACAAAAGCATGTCATTTGCCTGTTAAAAGTTCTTCCAAATGTCTACGGTAAGAGCTTAACACCATTGCTTTGTATTCAAAGGTTTGTTTGATTTGAGGTTAAATGTCCCGGTCAACAATAGGTCATTTTGGAGACGTTGCATCCAATTTTGTGAGACTTTACCCATCATTGAGATGAAATGACAACTCCGTTCCTTTGACCCAATAAAACCAATTGGGTTTATAATCATGGACGGTCCAACTCGTACCGCTTAACCTGGGCAGGATTAGATCCTATAAGGGGTTAACCAGTACTCATGTGCGGTCGGATTCAGTTCTGCATTGAAACATCTTGCCATACTTCTTCAAGCCCCGATTAGCAGGGGCGAAGTCAAAGGTAATCTATTATGTCTAATTTGTCTAACATATTCAGATTGGATTTTCATGTTAATGAATGGTATGCAGTTGCGAGGGGATGCTACGCTTGTGTTGCCTTTTTATTATTATTATTTTTCCTTCCAAAAGTGTTGCTCTGCTCTGCTCGTATGTGTTTTGCGTGTTTTTGGGCATCACTTGAGTTGTTTGGGTTGGGTGGGTCGCAAAGCTTTTCCTAACTATATATGGTCTCATCTGACGTGTGGAGAGTGTACCCAATCATTTTTGTGGAAGTTAGATCCAATCGTTTGTATCTCGGTATAAGATGTAAACGCCTGGTAATTGGCGTTTTGATTTTTGGGTTGGGTGGGCCATAATATTAGGTTTTAGTTTGTTAGCTCTTCTGTCTTCCTGCTTGTTGTAGTTTTCATGTTTCGGCCGCCCCCAGAGGAGTTGCTCCATTTGGGCGCACCATCCCCGGGGTCACGGTTCTTGTTCTGTTGGCTGTTCTTTTATTTGTTAGTTATCTAGTTTGCTCACACGCTTACTCACATTCTTTCGTTCCTGATTCTTTCACTCGTTCCTAGGTCTTACCTGTTTCATGAATACCCATGTACCGGCAGGTACGTGCGTATTCATATGTATGTTGAGCAGTTATTGTCTCTGGTTGTAGGTTTTAGGATGATTGTGTCAGTTCCTGATCACCATGCTAGTTGTTCCCGTGCCTATATCTTTACATGCCTTCGCATATCCTTTCACACGTGGACATGTATGCATACCCACATACACTGCTATATACACCGATATGTATATGCGTACATGCCATTTCTCGCATACATGTTAGGGGTTACAACTTCGCGCCATTCTTCCAAACATTCCCTTATGTTAGTTCTGATTATTCCTTTGGTTTTGTGATATCCACTCGCATCTCCTGCTGTCCATGCGGGTGTGTATCTCCTTGTTGCACATATGTTTTTTGCGAGGTTAGTTAGTTGTTAATTGGTATCTGTTAAATCTCTTCCTTCTGTGCTTGCTGCCTTTTCAGGTCTATCCCGAAAGAGAACGCGCCTTCTCAGGTTTTCATTGGGAACTAAGCTCCGAGGCGCCGTCACATACACCTGTGGTTCTACTGCTATGGATGTTGTCTGTGTGTTTTTCTCGTTCCCTTTCTATTCTGATGTTGCCCTTGTGGGCAGTAAAGTGTAAAGTCATGTTTAGAGAAGAGGGAGGCAAGAAAAAAAAAGAATAGCACATAGTTTATAGCACATGGTCTATGGAGCGCATAGTGGATGAATACATCATGGTATTTGTGGTACTACATGTTATATAACAGTGGTAATATGTAGTACATATATATCTATGTATCCGTGGCCCCCAGCCTATTGCCTTCGGAGATGGCCAGTCCGACCGTGGTGGGGGATTCTCCTAGTGCTTTTGATCGGAGGCCCCGGAGACATGAAAGCATGTATGTGTACAGTTACATTTTGCTGACAGAATGGTGCAAGACATATAACATATATTCTCGCTTTCTTCCTTTCTCTTGTCATCCCAGGTGTCCGGGGCCACCAGGCGGTTGCTGCGGAGGCGACCAGTCCGCCCAAGATGGGGGAATCGTGTTTCCTACAGCGTTTCGCTCGGCGTCCCCGAGCACATGGGCTGCGGTGGTATATGTTGTTGGTTCCCGTCCCGGACCACCGCAGGATTTTGTAAGCCCTCCTGCGGTACCCCGGGGGGAACCTTTTTTGCGTGGTGGGTATCTCTGTTTGTAAAATCCCTTTTTTCTATCTTTCGCTCTTTTTATATATATATAATATATATATACTACTCAAAGTTTGATAGGGATCACTTTTTTAATGCAACATAATTTTTGGTTAAATTAATTAGCTGAATTCAAATTTGATACTTAATGATAGAAAACATATCCTTCACAACGACTAGTGGTTAATTTTGTCAACTGGCACTGCATTCAAGCGTGACAACAGCAACCGTCATGGCACACACAAAATTTGGCGTAACACGAATGGATTTGGACAATTGATTTTTCACAAATTTCCAAATTTGTTTAGATAAACGTGCCTAATAACGTGTATGGCGTCCATGGGCATCAATTACATTACGATATCGCCTGCACATGCTCTTAATTAGTCTGTATCCGGTTTTGTGGAATCAGCCTCCATTCAGCAACCAATGCATCTTTGAGCTCCCGTAATGTCCTCGGCTGCACTGGTCTGTCCTCGGCTGCACTGGTCGGGCTGAAACAGCTCTCTGAAGCATGGCTCTCGCATGCTCAATCGGATTTAAGTCCGGTGATCGAGCAGGCCAGTCCCTACGAACGATTCTCACGTTCCAGATAGGCATCACTGACGTGGGCACGGTAAGGACGGGCATTATCGCCCATCAGAATAAAGTCCGGGCCGATAGCACCGGCATATTGTCTCACAAACTGATCAAGAATCTCATTACAGTACTTCACTGCCGTTAACGTTCCGTTTCCAACGTCGTACAGGTCAGTTTTACCGTTCACGCTTATCCCAGCCCAAACCATGACTGATCCTTTTCCATAGCGATCATGCTCTACCACATTCAAGTCATCGAATCGCTCTTTAGACATTCGGCACACTAATTGACGTTTATCAGTGAAGTCTAGACAGAATCTGGAATCATCAGTAAACAGTACTGGCGTCCAGTCACGAATCGTCCACCTGACGCGAGTTATGGCAAAGTCCAACCGGTCTTGCACGTGCTGTCTCGTAAACGGAATAGGTACAGCAGGCCTCCTGGTATTCAGTTCGAAATCGCGGAGCCGGTTTCTAACAGTTTGTGTAGAAATTCGTACTCCAGTTCCGTTCCTAAACTCGTTATTCCAACGCGTAGCGTTCAGGAACCGTTGACGTCGAGACTGAATCAACAAAAACAGTCCTGGCGTTGAGTTCCAGCCCTTTATCGATCCTCGCCGTGTCTGTGAAAGGTTTCCGTGGGAAAGATGCCGACTCCACATTCGGGAACCCACGCTCTGAGACACATTAAGAATCCCCGCAACACGACGTTGAGAGACGCCAGATTCCAACATTCCGACGCGACGGTTCATTTCTTTGGGGCTCAGACGGTTTCTTAACTGTCCCCGTTGTATTTTGAAGTTTCACAAAGCAAATGAAATCCTTTTTACGCTTAGTAAAGGAACACAGACAAGTTTTATTTTTCTGCTGGAATGAAGTGCTACGCAAGATTTTTGGGGTACATGAATTAATTTGCAGAGTGTGAGAAGTGTGCACTTTCATAAGTATTGAATTTCACAGGAGTTTCTGCTTAAGATATTTATCAATATTCGGAGTACAAATTTTGTCATGAAATTTTAAATTTTCAGTGCGAAATTCGGTTTATAAAGTGATCTCTATGAAACTTTGGGTAGTATATATAATATATATGTGGACAAGGGCATTTTACATACAGGACGTACATAACATGTAAGATATAACGTATATTCTTGCTTCCTTCCTTTCTTTCTTTGTTTTCCCAGGTGTCCGTGACCACTTGACGACAGCTTGGAGGCGGCCAGTCCGCCCAAGATGGGGGAATCATGTCTCCTGATGCTTGTCGTCCAGTACTCCCGAACAACTGGGCCGTGTACGTGATTGCTGTAGGCGCCCGTCCCGGGCCTCCGCAGGTGGGGCTACTCGCTAGCCAGTCCGCCCATGTTGGGGGAGTCATTTTGCTTGCAGTCCCCCTGCGGCAACCCGGGAGGGGGTCATTTGGTTTTTGGTATATGAGTTGCTAGTTTTGTTTATTCTCTTCCGTTCCAGCTTTCGCTTTTTTTTTAGCTCACCGTTACGTAGTGACGAGGTGAGCTTTTGGGATCCCTTTTTGTCCGTCGTGCGTACGTGCGTCCGTGCGTGCGCCCGTGCGTCCGTAAACAATTTCTTCAAACTACATCTCCTCCTAAACCACTGAGCGGATTTTGACCAAACTTCACAGGAATGATCCTTAGGTGGTCCCCTTTCAAAATTGTTCAAATGGTTCAAGTCCGTTGCACATATAGGTCACAGGAGCCAAAAACAGACTTTTTTCACCGAAAACTTAAAAAATCTTCTTCTCTGAAACCGCAAGGCCTAGGTCTTTGATATTTGGTATGAAGCTTCATCTAGGTGACCCGTACCAAGATTGTTCAAATTATAGTGCTGGGGCCAAAAATGCCCCCGCCCCGGGGCCCTTTGGTTTTACATTGGCTTATATAGGGAAAATCTTTAAAAATCTTCTTCTCTGAAACTGCAAGGCCCAGGTCTTTGATATTTGTTATGAAGCTTCATCTAGTGAACCCCTACCAAGATTGTTCAAATTAGTGCTGGGGCCAAAAATGCCCCCGCCCCGGGGCCCTTTGGTTTTACATGGGCTTATATAGGGAAAATCTTTAAACATCTTCTTCTCTGAAACTGCAAGGCCCAGGTCTTTGATTATTGGTATGAATCTTCATCTTATGGACCCCTACCAAGATTGTTCAAATTATAGTGCTGGGGCCAAAAATGCCCCCGCCCCGGGGCCCTTTGGTTTTACATAGGCTTATATTGGGAAAACCTTTAAAAAATCTTCTTCTCTGAAACCGCAAGGCCCAGGTCTTTGATATTTGGTATGAAGCTTCATCTAGTGGACCCCTACCAAGATTGTTCAAATTATAGTGCTGGGGCCAAAAATGCCCCCGCCCCAGGGCCCTTTGGTTTTACATGGGCTTATATTGGGAAAATCTTTAAAAATCTTCTTCTCTGAAACTGCAGGGCCCAGGTCTTTGCTATTTGGTATGAAGTTTCATCTAATGGACCCCTACCAAGATTGCTCAAATTATAGTGCTGGGGCCAAAAATGCACCCGCCCGAGGGCCCTTTGGTTTTACATAGACTTATAATAGAGATATTCTTTGAAAATCTTCTTCTCTGAAACAACAAGGCCCAGGTCTTTGATATTTGGTGTGAAGCTTCATCTAGTGGACCTCTATCAAGATTGTTTAAATTATAGCCCTGAGGCCAAAAATGCCCCTGCCCCGGGGCCATTTGGTTTTACATAGGCTTATGTAAGGAATATCTTTAAAAAAATCTTCTTCTCTGAAACCGCAAGGCCCAGGTCTTTGATATTTGTTGTGTAGCTACATCTAGTGGACCTTTGCCAAGATTGTTCAAATTATAGCCTTTGTTGATATTTGGTATGAAGCTTCACCTTTTTAGACCTCCCTCAACATTATGCACATTATGGGGCCCACTTGTTACTCTATGGAGCAGGTGAGCGATCCAGGGCCATCATGGTCCTCTTGTTTTTTTTTTTTGTGTGTGTGTGTGGTCAGGGACATTTTACAGACAGGACGGTACATAACATGTAACATGTAACATATATTCTTGCTTCCTTCCTTTTTTTCTCTTCTCCAGGTGTCCGTGACCGCCGAACGATTGCTTAGGGACGGCCAGTCCGCCCGATATGGGGGAATCATGTCTCCTAATGCTTATCGTCCGGCGATCCCGGGCACCTGGGTTGCGAGCCTGATTGCTGTTGTCACCCGTCCCAGGCCGCCGCAGGTAGGGCCACTCGCTGGCCAGTCCGCCCATGATGGGGGAGTCATTTTGCTCGCAGTCCCTCCGCGGCACCCCGGGAGGGGGGGGTCGTTTGTTTTTGGTGTATGAGTTGCTATTTTTGTTTATTTATTCTCTTCCGTTCCAGCTTTCGCTCTTTTTTTTTTGACAGTACGTTATACAAATGGTATGGACGATACACAGACATAGAGACAGAAGAACATAGATCAACTCTCGCTCTCTCATTCTCTTGTTTTATTTTCTGTACGTGTTTTCCCTTGACAACACCCTAACCTGGGGTACTTTCTTGTTTTCCATAGACGGTTTGGCCTGCTTAAACTTACTTCTGTTAGTTCTTGATTGCCCACTTCTTATGTTTTTTTTCACTGTCGCCACTTTTTAAATATTCCCTACTTATATTACTGCGGCATACTCGGTGTTTATGATGTAGTTCGAGACGATTTCTCGGATTTTTCTGCAATTTTTTGGGGCGGGTCCAAAAGTAGCTTTAGTTTTATGTCTTGTGTTTCTGGTACCGTTATTTGCTTCAGTCTGTTTATCATTGCATCCCTATGTATTTTGTGTTTGGTACACTGCAGGAAATGTTCCGCATCCTCTATATCCCCGCAGTGAGGACACAGAGGATCCATTTCGTTGTGTGTCTGGTTATGATATGCCAGACCATTCCTGCCGAGTCCGAGCCTTGTGTACGCCCTGTCTATTTGTCTGTTGTCACTGTATTGGATGACTTTCGCTGGGAGCTTGTTGTTTAGCTCCCAGCGAAAGCCATGGTGGTTTTTCCATTTTTCAGCCCATTTAGTTTTGACTGTTTTTTATCAGGGCGTACACCTCCGTTTTCGCGAGTCTGATTTCCTGTGGTTTTCCGTTTTGTGCTCCTGACCCGGCCGCCTCGTCCGCCATCTCATTCCCAGACACCCCGCAGTGTGACGGGCACCAATCTATGTTTATATTTATTTTGAGATCAAGTATTTCGTCTATTACAGGTACCCTGCCGTAATATGTCGGTGTTATGGTTTCAATGTTGATAAATACTCGTTTATTTATAAATCATAACAAACAACGGTGTTTTCCACAGGTACGTAACGGGTTATATTCTAACACAAAAGCACTTAATTTTGCAGTGTCAATGTAATCAGTTGCGTAGCGCAACTTGTAGCAGGGAGCGCCTAAAACGACATGTATACTTTCCTGAGGGTCGCAGGTTCGATCCTTGCAGACAACCTTTTTTCACAAAGCTATTAAAAGCATGATTTATTTTTTTCTTGATGATTTTTTTATAAAATAGTTTCAGAATTTACATTTTCATTATTTCTTTTTTAATTTTCAATTCTGTTTATTATTTTTGTATTATTATTTTTTTCGTGAATGGTTATCTATTTATTTTAAGTTCAATACATGTCATGCACAATTTTAAAGATCAACTTCACATTTGATTTATAATAGTGAATAAAAAAGAAAGCACAAAAAATGCATGCTTCACGAGAAAATCGAGGATTTTTTGCTTCTGGCGCGAAAAAAAAGTTAAAGAAAAAACATCCCCAGCGGGATTCGAACCCGCATACTTCAGCTCTCAGGCCCGTGACTTTACCACTTGGCTAGCGTCGATACAGTGCAGGTATGGTATTTTTTAGCCCGATACCATCACATTAATAGGGAGTCACCAAAAATAAAATTAGATCATCCAAAAATAACATATAATTGCGTAGATAAATTTAAAAATAACCTTTATTTACAATAATATTGACAATACCAAACTGACAACTGATGTCGGTTTTACTGTAGTTTGTTTATTGTCATTAACATATCAGATCTTGAGTTACTGCCAAGTCCTTTCATAGCTTGTATCGCGCTTAGGGAGTCCGTGAGAATGACTACTTTTTCCGGTTTGTTACTTCTTATCCATTTTAGGGCTTCTATACTCACCGGAAATAGAAACTATACTCATGTTTAAATTGTCACTGGCAAAACATTGCAATGAAATTTGAATTTAAATCATATAAAGTATCATCAGTGGCATGTCTGCTTTATCGAATAAAATTTTTAATGATAGCTAGGATTTAACGGGTAAAGCCACTGGTTCAAAGCAAGGGTCAAAATCTGGCTGTTCAAGTTTCCATTGAGTCAAACATTTTGTATCGCGAATGTGATTCCCATTTTTACCAGTTATTACTCATCAACTAACGTTGCGAATATTGTTTACAGAATGAAAATTTACACAATAGTTGAAAAGTTATCGATCTTTATATATTGGACCAAACCACCGGAAGTGAGCAAAAAGTATGGCATTTCTGATTGCGGTTTTTGTTTTAATCAATATTTAAGGCACACCTGATGATGCTAAAACGATTGAAAGCACTTTTGGGTCGATTTTTGGCTTGCAATATTATTTTGAATATTTCGCTGAAAAAAAACAGTTCTTGAGATTTCAAAAAAATGTTTGTTCCTTGATAATTTTTAGATTTTGTTATTTTTTATTCCTTGCTTTTAACTTATTACCTATACGGAAAAATGTTGAAGTCAAAATTCGATTACAAACTGAGTTTGCGAAAAATGCACTTTTTTACATTTTCCCCAAAAACTTTTATTTTGGTCACCAGATTTTCTTTAAATTGTTACAGGATTCATGTCTATAGTTAGTCAAATCCTTAATCAGTAAATTTTAACTGAATTATCCACTTGTTTTGTCAGGCGAGAAAATTTAAAAGTGTATAGTTTCTATTTCCGGTCAGTATATTATGGCTGTTAGTTCCGCGCTGAAGATTGATACGTCTTTATTTAGTTTTAGTTTTTTTGAGTACCTATAACTCGGGATTACGAACGCGCTGCCTACTGTATTGTTGGTCTTATCCATACTGCCGTCGGTGTATATTTGTAGATCTGATTGGTAGTTTTGTTCTATATACCTTTTTTGCGGTTGTTTCGATCTTTTTCTTATCGTCTATTTTCTTATTGACGTGTCGTTTGAGATTGTCTCGCGGTTTTATGGACTTAAGGTTGAATTTTTCCTGATATTCTGGCCCTTGTATTTCTATGTTTTGTGAATCGAATTGTTCTTTTAGTTCCTCCGCCTTTCTTACATATGGTATCTTGTAGCCTAATCTGCCCTTTATGTCTCGTATACCTTATGGTGATATAGTCTGTTCAATGGGAGTTGGTCCGCTAGAGCGCTTGACCTTTCCCAGTATTTCAATATTAACTCTTCTCTTCTTAAGTTTAACGGTGGTATGTTGCATTCTATTTGTACGTCTATGTTTGCCGTTGACTTATACGCCCCTGTCATGATTCTTAATGCTGCCGCTTGTATTTTGTCTAATCTATCCAATTGCGCGTTGCTGGCTGACGAGTATGCCTGACTCCCGTAGTCTATTTTACTCCTGATTAACGTGGTATATATCTTTCTAAGTGTTATTTTATCCGCACCGTATTTTGTTCCATATATGTACCTCGAGGTTGAGATCTTTTTACATCGTTGCACTAGTTTTGTTATGTGTTTCTCCCAGGTCAGTTTGTTGTCAAAGGTCATTCCTAGGAAATTACTTTCGGTTTTATACTGTTTCTATTTTTTCCTAGTTTTAATTTTGGTACGCTTTCATCCGGTTTATACTAGAGGTTAAAGAAAAGACTCTCCGAAATTTTGAAACCCCATGTTTTAGCCCATTCATTGATTGTGTCCAAAAGTTTCTGGGAGATGTGCACTAGATTTACCCTACTTTTTCCGGTTTTCCATATAGCTGAATCGTCTGCGTATTGTGATAGGTCATTGGTGACCTCTTTGAGCGCGTCATATTGAGTGTTCATAAGAATATTAAATAGTATTGGACTTTGAACGCTGCCCTGTGGTGACCCATTTTCGGTCATTTTTTGTTTTCGAGTGTTCTGTTCCTACTCTTACTTGTATTTTCCTGTCTTTTAAAAAGTCTTGTACCCATCCCAAAAGTTTCCCCTTTATTTGGAAGTTCATTAGTTGTAGCAAGACCCCGTTTGTCCACATTAAATCGAATGCCTTTTCTAGGTCTAAAAAGATGCACAGAAGTTGGCTGCGATCTGCTTTGGCTTTGAGTATTTCAGTTTGTAGTCTTAAAATTTGGTCCAAATATGACCTATTTTTTCTGAAACCTGATTGTGTCGGGGCGATTAAATTGTTTTTATCTAAAGATTTTGTTAGTCTATTTAAGATCATGGTTTCCATTATTTTGCATAGGGCTGATGTGAGGGAGATAGGTCTATAGGACCCCGGGTCGTGTGACGGCTTATTTGGTTTTAGAAAAGGTATGATTGTGCCTAGTTTCCATTCTTGTGGTAGTTTCCCTTCGTTCCACGACTTGTTGATTAATTTTAGTATTTGCCATTTGCATTTTTCGGACGTATTCTTTAGCATGTCGTAATGGATGGTATCGGCCCCCGGTGCTGTACTTTTCTTTTTGTTTAATGCTTGTTTTAGTTCAGCTAATGAAAAGTACGCGTTATGGCTTTCGTTCGCCCCCTCTAATTTGTCTTGCTCAATTTTTTTCTAATATTTTGGGTTCAGTTTCGCCTTTCCTTTGTTTGAAAGTCTCTTCTAATTGATTATTACTGCTGATTTTTTGATAGTGTTTGGCCAAAAGGTTTGCTTTTTCTTTGTCACTTTGGTGTCGCTTATCCCCTGTTTTTAGAACTCCTACTGGATCAAAAGGTTTCCCGTTAAATCTGGATATCATGTTCCAGATGTGTTTACTATTTGTTTTGTAGTTCAGTTTTGATATAAAGTGTTCCCATTGTTTCTTTTTTGCCCCGTCCAAAATGCGCTTACTTTCTGCTTTTGCTGTGGTATACCTAGCTCTTGTTGTTTCCGTTTTGTATTTTCTGAATTTTTCATAAGCATTGTTTTTGGCCTTGATTGCTTCGGTACACTCGTCATTCCACCATGGTACGAGCTTGATTTTCTTGTCTGGGTTCGGTTTTGTTTTTGGTATTGTTTTCTGACATATTTCCATGAGTGTTTGCGTAAATATTGTGTTGATTTCGGTAGCATTTTTGTTTTCAGTATCGATGTCAATTGAATTAGTCAAATCTGCGAAATGGGTCCAGTCTGCTTTGTTAATATTCCATTTTGGTAGTTGATTTTGGACAAAAGTTTTGTATTTCGCTTTTAATTTCGTTATGACCGGGAAATGGTCGCTGCCTAGACAGTTTTTTTGCACGTACCATTGGTGGACTGATGAGTTAGGAGGCCTTCATGCGGACTGAACAAATTATTTGTCTAAATCGCGACGGAAGTAAGGGCGAGGATTGTGGCCACGTAAAATCGATTTAAGCCCCTCAGTGTAAATCTTCCACTAACCGTTCCAAGGCGGCTCTTCTGTGGCGATTTATTTATGTTGTTGTTTGTAACTTACTGTGTGTATCACTTGTCTTTTAATTTTTGATGGCCATATGGCCATTTTGTGGGAAAGTAACTGTCCTTATGGCCTTCCTTTGTTTAGGTTTCCATTATGGTCTTGTCGCTTAATGTTTGTATTTCTTTCCCTTTGGTGTCTTTTATGGGTGGAGTAAGTTAATTGTATCAATTCCTGATCTTTGTTTTACTTCTACCTTGACTAATATCCGTAGATGCGAGGGTAAGGTCTAATGCGGACGTGTTCCCTGTTTCTAGGTTAAATCTAGTGCCATCTCCGTTGTTAAGTATAACTAGGTTGTTTTCTTCTATGAAATCTATAGGTTCTTTGCTTTTATGATTTTCGTTCCCGGTGTATTGGGAGTCCCAGAGGTTATCTCTTACGTTAAAACCGCCCACTAAGATGTGATTTTTTGAGACTTTTTCCAAAAGTTTTCCGTAGTCTTCCTTTATTATTATTTCGTCCCCATTTGTGTAAATGTTTATGATATCATATTGCTTATTAACGCCAAAGATTCTAACTATGACCATCTCTAAATTTGGATTGTTTTGGTTTTGGTGAATTTCCTCTGCATCGATTCCCTCCCCGACTAAAATAGCTACCCCACCTCCCTTTTCGTTCTGCCCCCTGTTTTTGTTTGCTATGATTTTGTATCCGGTGATTTTTGGTGGTTTTTGCTTATCTTTTACCCAAGTTTCTTGTAAACAGATAACATCTGGCGCTTCCTTAAAAGTTCTAATGAAGTCTAATAATTCCCCCTTTTTCTGTTGCATTTGCCTGCCGCTTATGCTCCTTGCGTTCCTTTGTATCATTGTGAGACCGTTGTTTGTGTTTTCTGGATCCATATTTTCTGACTAATATATTGTACTTTGCTTATTAAATTCTAAGCGGTGTAGTGGTCGTCGTGTGTTGTTCCCAAGGAATTTTGGTTGCCAATCTGTTCCTTTGTTTGACTCTCTGAATAGGTTGAGTGTGCTTTGGACTTTGTTTCTTGTACGTTGGCTGTATGTGTATTGTCGTGATGCTTGTTTGTTGGTCTTTGGTTTTATTTGGTTTGCCGTCTTTGTGCCCGTCATTTTGTCGAGTCCCTTTGCTAGTGCAGTTTCTCCTTCATTTCGTGTTAGTGGTTGCTTGTTTGTGTCTTGGCTTAGTGTAGTCTGCTTGCTTGTTATGGTTGCTTTTTTGGTTGTGTATTCTGTAGTGTCGGTTGTGTCGTCCTGTGTTTTGGTTGTTTTTTGCTGTGTCAGGTCATTGCCTGACCCTGTTGGGGGTCGATTGTTATGCTGTCGGTCTCCATGTCGTCTGTGTTTTGTTGGAAGTTGAAATTGGTGAGCGTGATTTTGTCTATAGCTTTGTTTCGTTTTCTGTCATTGTTTGTAATTTCTGAAAGTTGCGTGGTGCCAGGATGATTTTGAGTATGGATGCTATGTCATTGAGTTTTGTGAGGCGCCCTGCCTGTTCCCCTATGTTTGTGTTGCTTGCATCTTCAATTGTTGTTATGGGTGATGTTGGCTTTTGTTTTAGTGCTTCTGCATATGAATGTTGTGTGTGGGTGGGGGCAGTGAGGGTGGGTGGGTGTTATACTGGGTGTGGTTTGGATGTTTGCGTTTGAATGGTGCATTCTGTTCTCCCAGTCCGTCTTGATTTGTCTGTTTTATTGGAAAAGGGGGATTGAAAGTTGCTGATGTTCCGGAAGAGTTGTGGTCCGAACTTGATAGGTATCAGCCTCATGTAGTACTGGTGCATTTTGGTGGAAATGATATTCGGGAAGGTACAGATATCAAGGTTTTGGTGGAGAAGATAATAGGGTGTGTAGAGCGGATTCATCGTTTGGGGGCACGTGTATTGGTTGGGGAGATTTTACCCCGCGCTGAGTATGGGCTTCGGGGTGTGTCTTTACGAAGGTCCGAAAGTCTGTTAACAAGAGACTGCGGCGAATATATCGTGACAAATTTGTATTTTTTCGCGTTTGCCTGCATTACAGTGGTGGTGGAGTCCATTTTCATTACGATAGTGCAGATGGGGTGCACTTGTCAGAGTCGGGGATGTGGCGATATCATAGGACACTGTTTGCTATATTCACTAAATACGTGTAGGGGTAAAGTTGAAGATTTCCTTATATGCGGTCCTTTTTAGGGCCATCAAAATTTTGCGAGAGAGGCCTTTGTTAATGTACCAAAGCTTGCTTTAATCTAGTGTTTTCTTTGTTTTGTGTTACTTGTGACACAAGTTGGCAGTTTCTAGTTTTAGGGTGAGATGTGGGTAGCTTCTATCGTGGAGGATGTGGGAATTAGGTCAATCCTCATTTCCGCGTTTGTCGTCCTGTTTTTCGATTACCACAGTAATGTATGCTTGTTATTCTCCTATCCTTAGTGAAGGAAAGCACCTTCCGGTCCCATTGGAAATACAAATTGGCCCGTCAAGATTTAGGGGCAGCACGCGACAGCATCTCAAAAACACAACTCAGTCAGACCAAACAAAAATAGGGGCAGAACAAATCGTGTAAAAACTCCAATTCATGGTGAATTTGCTCAACCGAGAGCTGCCTGGCTCGGATGCCCGCGGGCTGGGAGGATCCCTAGCGACACCCACCAGGTACAGATGCAAGAAGTTTACAAAATAAGCGCCCGCAGCGTATACTAGCTTTCATGCAAAGTAGGACTCAGACACCCCCAGACAAAAGCTCGACAAGTATGGGATGACTTTTCCAAGGGCGGATGCGATATAGGTCAATCCGCCTTAAGTGACACACTGTTTTTCGATGCTAAAATACCCGAAAACAAACAAAAAGTGGGAAAAACAAAGAAGATAAACACTTTGGCGCTCACAATAGCCACATTCCACCTTTGACCCGACCAAAAACCGACGCTTAATAACGGAGATATAGAATCGCAAAGGCCGATGAGCTTAAGCTTTTGGCAGGGATCCAAGGCATGCCGCGTGAAATCCGAGCCAGACAGCGATGACGTCACACCCACTGCATTCAATTGACTAAAATAGACTACGTACAGAAATAAAGATACAAAATTAGAACAAGAAAGGTCAAATGAGAACGGAAGGGCATTTTGGCTGAGATGCAGAAAGACGTGATGTTGCGTGATTGTGTGTGTGTTTGTTTTGTGTGTGTGTGTGCGTGCGTGTGTGTGTGTGTGATGGCACTGTGTGTACTCTGGTCTAGTAACCATCATACGTATAGAGTCTAAAAGGGGTAGGTCGAGGAAGAGTGGGATATGTAGTAGGGTTGTGGGTGGCCTAATTTATTGTATCCCTTCTTCTTCTTCCTACACCTTCAGTAGACGTGTGTTTTTGATATATACACATATTTAAATTTGGATATACGTATATGTTTTTTATTTTTTTTCCCAACCGGGTTATTTTTCATAAAGGTTACAATCATTCTCATCCTTCGCTCACATTCATTCTGTAGACAAGACGTGGACTATTCATGGACGTTAACTGACGGGATACATTTAATGGTACATTTATCATTTCTGTACATGTTAAGAGGCAGCCCAGGGATCGGAGGCAGCCAGCCCGATTAGTCGGAGTTGGAGTTGGAAACGGCCAGTCCGCCCTAGGAGGGGGAATCATGTTTCCTGTTTGTTGGTTTTCTTTTAGTTGGTTATTTCTAATCAGGTTGGCGACCTTCGAGCCGAGGGCTGCTTCATTCCGCCGGATTCTTCCAGTAAACAAAACATACATAGACTCACGTTTACACACACACACATATATATATATATATTTATATGAATATTCTACTTAATCATGCAGTATTAGTTTCGGGCATCCCTCTATTTCTTAGTTTACCAGAATGTGAAATGTTGTCCTCTATCGCGGAGGATGTAAGAAGTAGGTCAATCCCTTTTTGTGCAATTTTTAACCCTGTTTTTTAGAAGTTTGAAAGGTGGTGTCCTCGTTGACGTAGGATGCTGTTTTGAGATCTTATGTAGGTCAGTCTGATTCGCCATGTTTGCATATCATTACCGCATCGTACGTGAAAGAGGGCATCAATGGAGGGATGCCTTTATAATGTTATTCTATCTCACTCGTCCTTCCTACATCTACATTCTATAGACAGAACATGGACAATACAATTCTACTGAACGAGACATTGTGTTTTTAGTATGTACATTTTTGTTCAGAGGATGACAGCCCCGGCCCCGAGGCAATCAATCCGTTGTTTGGAAAACGGCCAGTCCGCCCTAGGAGGGGAAATCATGTTTTCTATTTGCCCCTTAGTGGGTTATTTCTTTTAGGATTGGTGGCCTCGGAGCCGGGGCCGCGGTTTGTTGGTGGGGCGAGGTCCACCGGTCCCAGCCCCCCCCCCCTTCCGTCGTTTAGAGGGCTACGCGCTGGCTAGTCCGCCCATTGAGAGGGAATCATTTATCGAAAGGTTTGGTTGGTTTTTGTAAGCCCTTCTTTTGACAGTGCGGGTCCTGGTCCCACCGGTTTTAGCTAGCTGGTTTGCCGGGCCGTCCCTATTCCTTATATTTCTAGGTATGGCGTTGAAATATGGCCGGCCCGGACTTGGTACATTGTGCCTGTACCTACCACTCATGGGATTGGCCTGCAGAAGTGATTGCCCCCAGGGTGGTCTATCTGTCTTAGATCCTCCCCCCCCCCATTCATGTTATCTCGTATGGAGTATATTTTGTCTGCCTATTCCCTTTTCCTTGTGGTGTACCTCCGGGGTGGGAGGGGCACTTTGACTTTGTTTGATTTGATGAGACTTTCTATTATTCAGATTACTGATTGATAGTTGGTGTTTCTTATGAACTGAAACACTGCTTCTCGTACTGTCTGTGCATTTTTCTTACTGGGATTGAGCAATACCCCTAGGTTTATTGTGCTATTTTCGTATTCCCCTATTTTCTTAATTGATTCCATCATTTCTCTTCTGTGATTTTCATGTTCTCTACAATGAAAAAAATAATGGTCGGTGTCCTCCACTTCTCCGCAGTGTGTGCATAGCGGGTCCATCTCGCTATGGCACTGGTTATTTGCCCTCAGCCCGTTATGCCCCAGTCTTAGTCTTGTGTAAAGTAGAAGTAAAACAAAGATCAGGAATTGATACAATTAACTTACTCCATCCATAAAAGACACCAAAGGGAAAGAAATACAAACATTAAGCGACCAGACCATAATGGAAACCTAAACAAAGGAAGGCCATATGGACAGTTACTTTCCCACAAAATGGCCATATGGCCATCCAAAATTAAAAGACACAAGTGATACACACAGTAAGTAACAAACAACAACATAAATAAATCGCCACGGAAGAGCCGCCTTGGAACGGTCAGTGGAAGACCTATCAGACAATGAGTGACCGAAAAGTTCGTTGAGTGGTATTTTGTTTTCAAGTGGGTTTGATCTAGCCCAATATTTAAGAATTTGCTCCTCTTGTCTGAGTTTTAGAGGCAGGATATTACATCAACTTCTAGGTCAACGATGGCGGTGGATTTGTATGCGCCAGTAATGATTCTGAGCGCTGCCGATTGTATTTTTTCTAAACGATTTATTTGATTTTTACTGGCTGTTGTTGAACACCTGTGCCCCATAGTCTAATTTGCTTCTTATGAGCGTTGTATATATTGTTCGAAGAGTTTTTTGTCTGCCCCGAATTTTGTGCCCGAGATGTATCTCATAAGGTTTAAATCTTTGTTGCATCTTTTTACCAAATTGTCAAAGTGCCCCTTCCAACTCAGGCGGTTATCAAAAGTCAGCCCTAACAATTTTGCCTTTGTTGTATATTCTATTTCTTTGTCCCCTATTTTTAGCTTTTGGGTGTCTTCGGGTGGCGTGTTCCAGTAATTGAAGACTACGCATTCTGTTTTACTGTCTGAAATTTTGATGCCTATTTTTTTGGCCCATTGTTCTAAAATATTGAGGATTTTTTGGCATAGTGTTGCGAGGTGGCTGAGGCTTTTTTCCGGTGCGCCACACAGCTGAGTCGTCTTCGTATTGGATGAGTTCGCAGTCGATGTCTTTGAGGTTTTCGTATTGGGTGTTCATTAGAATGTTAAAGAGAATGGGGCTTAGTACGCTGCCTTGAGGCGACCCATTGTCTATTGATTTGGTTTCCGAAATTACGTCCCCTACTCTAACTTAGATTTTCCTATTTGCCAAAAAGTCCTTAATCCATGCTAACATTTTTCCCTTTATGCCAAATTTTATTAGTTGTGATATGACGCCGTTTGTCCACATGAGGTCAAAGGCTTTTTCCAGGTCTAAAAATATACCCATAAGAAATCTATTCTGCATTTTGGCTTTAAGTATGTCATTTTGAAGTTTTAGAAGTTGGTCCAAAGTTGACCTATTTTTTCTGAAACCTGATTGGGTGTTTCCTAGTAGGTCATATTTTTCCAAATGGTTCATTAGTCTGCTGGTTATCATGGTTTCCGTTATTTTACATATGGTTGGCGTTAACGAGATTGGACGATACGAGCCGGCTTCGTCTGCTGGTTTGTTTGGCTTTAAAAGCGGCACTATAGTGGCTAGTTTCCATTCGTCTGGCAATTTCCCTTCTTTCCATGATTTGTTAATAAGTTTAAGTAATTCCCATTTAGCTTTTTCGGATAGGTTTTTAAGCATGTCATAGTGAATGGTGTCGGCACCAGGGGCTGTACTTTTCTTTTTGTTTAGGGCTGTTTGCAGTTCCTTAATGGTAAAATCCTCATTGTAGGGTTCGGCGTTATTACTTTCTATATAGCGCTTAGCGTCGCTTAGTATTTGCGGTTCTGTTCTGGCCTTATGTTCTCTAAATACTGCGTTTAATTGCGCGTTACTGCTTACTTTTTATAGTGGTTTGCCAAAGTGTTAGCTTTATCCTTATTTTCATGGTTTCTGATTCCATTTGTTGTTAGTACTTCGACCGGTTTGAAGGATTTCCCATTGAATTTCGCTAGTGTGTTCCAAATATATTTACTGTTGGCTTTGTGATTTAATGTTGATATATATTCCCGCCATTTGGTTTGTCTGGTCGCGTCTAAAATATTGCTACATTGCGCCCTTAGTTCGTTAAAACGTTGTTTCGCCCCTTCTGTTTTGTACTTTCGCCAGCTGTTTAGTGCCCGCTTTTTAGCCTTAACCGCTTGAGTGCAGTCGGGGGTCCACCATGGCAGGTGGCGATGTTTTTTGTTATTGTCTGGTTCTTTCATAGGGATGGTTTCCTTGCATATGTTTAGTAGTGCATTGATGAACAGCTGGTTCGAGCTATTAATGGTATGTTCATCATAGTCAATTTTGATGGTTTTGGTTAGATTTTTGAAAAGTTGCCAGTCAGAGTGAGATAGTTTCCATTGCGGAATTGAATTTTGACAGACGTTTTTGTGCGATTTGTTCAGAATGTTTATGACTGGGAAGTGATCACTGCCTAAATTATCATCGTGCACATGCCATTGGTGGCCCGACATACTCCTGGCGTGACTAGTGTTAGGTCTATTGCGGTTGAATGTCCGGTATTTTCATCCAGGCGAGTGCCGGTCCCGTCGTTTAGTATTATAATATTGTTTTCGTTTATGAAGTCTATTATCTCCCTACTTTTTGTTGTTTCATGGTTCGAAAAGGAGTCATCCCAGAGGCAATCCCGAACGTTGAAGTCCCCTACCATTATAAAATTTTCCCCACATGTCCCTTAAGGTGTTCAAAATCTTGTTTTGTGATTGTTGTCTCCCCATTAGTGTAAAAATTGATGATATCTGTATGTCCCTTAGTTCCGAAAATTCTGGCTATTGCCACTTCTACATGATTGTTATTTTGCTTGTATTTTATTTCTTTGGAGTCTAATCCTGCCCTGACAAAAATAGCCACTCCCCCCATTCTGTTCATCTTTCCGTCTGTATGATATGGGCTCTTTGTAGCCTATGAAATTTAAAGGTTTTTGAGTGCTTTTGTTCCACGTTTCCTGTATACATATTACCTCTGGGAGTTCTTCGTATGATAAAAGATAATTGTAGAATTCCGCCCTTTTTCGTGCCATGGCTTGCCCGCATAAGCTGCGGGCGTTCCATTGCACGATTGTAAGATTCTGCCTCATGCTGCTGTTTGCCATTTTACTTAATACTCTTAGTTATAAATTTTTGGTAGTATATTTCTGGATATTTTATATCCATCGTTTGTAGTTAAATTCCTTAGACATTTTTTCGTTCTGTATCCCTGACTAATCGCGCTGTTGCCCATGCTAACCTTGTGTCCTCTACTATTTTTGATCTTACTTGCCGAATGGGGTTTCGAAGGGGTTTTGGGGGACTGTTGGGGACGTCCTGCAGTGCAATGACCCGCACATGTTTTGGTTTGTTTGGGTTGAATGGGGTCCCGTCATCCAGGTTTACATGCCAGCCACTTTCCCCCTCATCTATTGGGACAAAATCGGTGGTTTGTTTTGAGGTCCCAGGGGTCTCATATATTCCTGAATTTTCCGCTCTCTGGGATATTGGCAGGCGATTAAATAGTTTTTCTATGAGTTCTGTTGCGTTTTTTCGGTTCTGGTGTAAGAGGTAATGAGGGGTTGGATTTGATTATATTTTTCATGCCCGTATTTTTGTATATTATTTCTAAATTATCCATGGGTGTTGAGAAAACAGGGCTGGCATCCACACAGAGGGAGCGGTTTTGGATTGGGGTATGAGTTGTTTCCCTTTTATTGCTTGTTATCTGCTCTCCGTCAATGATGAAGCAGTCCTGGTCATTTTCATTGACGAAGGCGTCTGTGTTTGTTACTAGAGAGAGGACTGCCGCTTCCCTCTCTGTGGATGCCAGGTCCTGTAATTGTTTAATCCTGTTTGGGAGGAGGAGGAAGTTGACCACCTTGAAAAGTTGGTTCAGGCTGCAAAGGTTCCCATATTTGTTCGGGCGGGGGTACTTTTATTGGGTAGGTCAGGTTTTGCCAGGTCAATTATGGGACTTGGGGGGATTGTTGTTGGGCATGGGTGTGGTCTGGTTGGTCTTAAAATCGGTGGTCTGCGGGGTTGGGTTAGGGGGGGAGTTTAACTTTGGTGGACTGGGTGGCTTTATTAGTGTTGGTCTTTCGGGGGGTTGGATGGGTCTTTATTTCTGTGGGCCTTGTTTGGCATGGGTGTGGTCTGATTGGTCTGGGTGGGCTTGTGGTCTCTGGTCTTAGGTGGTGAGCTGGGGGTTTCTTTAAAAAGGGGGGTGGGATTCGGCTTGGGGGTGGTCTGGGGCGGTATGGCGGCGTCTTTGTATATGGGTCCTGGTTGATTTTCTTTGTGGATGGTCTCCTTCCTCCCCTCCCAGGCTTCCTTGATGCGACGGTTAGTTTCATTGATTTTGTTTTTATAATTTCTAAAAGCTGGACAGTTCCAGTAGTTTGCCGTGTGTCTTGAACCGCCGCAGTTGCTGCATTTCCATTTAAATTGATTTTGTGCAACTGGGCATTTTGTTGACGCGTGTGGGCCAGCACAGTACATGCATACTGGTGTTTTGGATCTGCATTTTTTGGTTCTGTGGCCAAAATTTTGGCAGTGCTCACATCTGGACAGGCTGTAGAGAAGGGGCTGTATTTCCTTCTCTACATCTGCTCCATGAATGTATAGTGGTGGCTCACACGCGTCGAAGGTCAAGATTGCCTTGGTAGATTGTCCCTCCCTATCAAAAATTGTTCTGAAGCTCTTTATTTTGTTTAAATTGTAGTTAAAGGTATCCTTGAACTGTGTTTCGTTTTGGCCGTTTGTGTCTACTATCCCTTTACTGATTGGTCTATTATTGGTCCTAGTTTTGGTCTCTCTTGTGTTGTCGCGGTCTTGTTTTGAAGCTAGTTTTAGTGTGGGGAGATTGTTACTCTGCAGATGAAAGTGATTTGCCTTATTGGCTAGATGTTTTTAACCCCAAACGTTATTTTGTTGTTTGAGGGGAGGGTGTAGCACCTTGTTCCTAGGTAGTTGTAGAATTCTAAACAGATATTATTAAGTATTTCATAATTGATGAACTTGTTCGCCACGAGCATGAACGTGACGAAACAGAGGCCGGTATCCGTAGCTGGTTTGGTGGGGCTAGTGTTTTTAGTGACCTGGGTATAGGTTGGTGTGGGGGATTCTTGTCTTGTTTTGTCTGAGCTGCCCGGGGTCTCGGATGATTTTGAGGTATTGGTGAGTTTTAGCTTGTCTGGGCTGCATAGGGCATTTTCCAGTAGGGTGTCTAATTGGGAGGTGGGAAAATTATGGTTGCCCTCTGTGTCAGTCTGTTTGCAGAGGGCTATAGGAATTCTGGATGGGGATGTCCATTTTTCTAATTGAGGACTAGGGCTTACTTTTTTTGTTTTGAGCTTGCGTTTTAGAACGGATTGAGTTTCACTTGACCTTTAGCCAATGAGCGAGCTTGAGAGTGGATGCGGATTGAGATTTTGACCAATCAGGGATAGGCTTTCCGAAAAGATTTCGGCTTGATTTTTTGGAGGGTTATCTCTTTCACGTCCGTTGTGTTCTAGCGAAGGAACTTATCTATTTGGCTAGAGCTGAATTTATTATTTTTCTATTTCATTTATTTTTCTGAAGAATGTTGGGTTTCGAAAGAGATTGTTCGGTATAGTGTATACAATACTAAACTAGGTCAATTATAGGGGTATTATCTAAAGATTCTTGAATATTGAATCTAAATGGGGTCTAAAAGACGGATTGAATTGTTAGAAGTTGTTATCCAATCGGTGAGCTTGAAAGCTGGGACGGATTGAAATTTCGGCCAATCAGAGGTTAGCTATCAAAATGGTTTCGGATCTAGGTTGTCTCCTTCACGTCCGATGTGAGTTCCAAAGATTTATTTGCCTCTGTGTTAATACTGAAGTTTTCGTGATTTTTGCTATGGGTTGATGTCTGATATATATAGACTGTGGAAGATGACCCTGTCTACCAAATATTGTTCTGAAGTTTGTCAATAAAATGGAGACCTTGTTTAGGGGAAAGAATTTGAGTTGAGCTAGGATCCCAAAACGGATTGAGTTGTTAGTTGTTATCCAATCGGTGAGCTTGAAAGCTGGGACGGATTGAAATTTCGGCCAATCAGAGGTTAGCTATCAAAGTGGTTTCGGTTCTAGGTTGTCTCCTTCACGTCCGATGTCAGTTCCAAAGATTTATTTGCCCCTGTGTTAATACTGAAGTTTTTCTGAAGTTTGTAAATAAAATGGAGACCTTGTTTAGGTGAACGAAGTTGGGTTGAACTAGAATCCCAAAATGGATTGTGGTGCACGAGAATAATTGAACCAATCAGTGAGCTTGAATGCTGAAGCGGATTGAGATTTCATCCAGTCATACACAAGTTTTCATATAGAATTTGGTCCGATATGGGTTGCTTGTTTGCCTAGTTATGTGTCAATTAGCGGTCGAATGAGAAATAGGGTGAGTTGTCGAGCTAGATAACCGGTCCTTATTGGGGCCACTAGATTCAAAGAGAGAAGCCTTTGTAATTGTTTTTCAATCACGTCCGTTGCCAGGTGAAATATTGATACCGGGTATAGAAGTAGGTCAATAGGTTTGGGAGAAAATCGGAGGATACCCTTAGTATAGTTTTGCCGTTTAGATTTCTGTTTTCTGTTTTTTGAGATTATAGACTTCCAGTACAAGATAAAGCGAGCAAGACACACGAGCAGGTTACACGAGCAAGATACACGGTCAAGATACACGAGCAAGACAATCGTGAGGAAAAAATCGCTAAAGAAATTACACTTACACTTATCTGGTTGATTGTCTTGCTTTCTTTGTTCTTTTTCTTTCGCGAAAATTCCGTTATATTCTTACACGTATTCCCATATATTCACGATTCACAGATAACACAGATAACACTTCACATATAGCACATCACACACACATAAAGACACTATAGCACATATAGGATGTAGCACATAATTTAAGAGAAGCACTATGGTTTTGCTAAGTGGTGAATTTCAAGTTGGTTTCAACCTTGAAAGTACTATTTTCGGTCAACCGTGCTGGTGATTTGTTATTCTTTCTAATAGTACTTGGTATTTTTGGTTGTGAACCTCAAAGAAATTTTGCGGACAGCCCAAAGACACGTCTTATCAGTCCGGATGCAACCTGAATGAATGATATATATCTATGTCATATGTTGGTGTTTTGGTTGTTGCTTTTCTCTTAGTTTGTAGTTAATCCAGCCAATCAGTGTGCAATGAGTGACTTCTATCGCGGAGGATGCGAAAGGTCAATCCTATTTTGCTTCTTAGCTTTTCCAGTTTATGAAAAGGTGATGCTTTCATCGACGTAGGATGTCGAGTTCTTATAAATTCGTAAGTGGGTCAATTGGGACCGGACCGCCATGTTTGCATATCATTATCTCATCCTGCGTGAAGGAGGATATCATATTGGGAATATATGGATTGTAATACATTATGGATTAGTTCTGATTGTGTGTGGTAATGTTGTAGCCCTCTTTTGTTCAGGATCAATATGGTTAGACTTGTAATGTTTACACATAGGCGTGTCTTTTTAGTGGTGAAAAGTTGTGTGGGTTGGCAAAGGCGAGTATGTGGATAACCAGCCATTGTGCAATTTCGCTTTTATTTTGAACGGTCAGTCTAAAAGGCTTTTTAAGGGTCTCCTTGTGTCCAGATCCCTAACAAATTTGGTCTTTACCGTTGCCCCGCCTGTTAAATTGTTCTGTACTTGACCTATTCCAGGAATGTATGCTCCGTTCTGACAGCCATGCTGTCTTCGCTTCGCATATTTCCGGGTTCCATCAGGAGGGTGTCCCCAAGGGGGCCTCAACGAGGCAGCCTTCTGGGCACCCAGCTGATGACTTCTCGGTAGGTGTCTTACACGTGGTATGATGGGGTTCCCCGTCAAGGATCCCCGTGTGCCTGCAAGAGAAATTATGATTAGTGTATATTGGAGTTAGGGTTAGGGCTAGGGTTAGGGTTACATAAGCCTAAGTTTAGACTTGTCTATCGCCGATGTGTTACGTCAGCGGAGCACTCATAAGTGCAAAGCAAATGAGCGGCAACCACAGCGCCCCGCTTCAGCTCAACCGGCTCTAGTCCAAGTCATGTAGGGTAGGGTCTGTAAGGGATAGAAGCAGAGCTCATGTAACCACTATGTAAGCATGTGTGGGTTTTGTGTTCCCCCCCCCCCCCGCACCCATGCAACCAAGGACCCCGGGCCACCGCCCCGGGAACGGCCAGTCCGCCCAAGGTGGGGAATCATGTCCCCAGGGGCACCAGCCCGAAGCCCCCGGGTGCACGGAGAGGCAGAAATATGAGAGTGGGGCCTATATGTATGGGTTGGGTAGCATAAGCTGCACTGTTAGATTCTTAGTAAAAATAATTCACCTGTTCGCGACGGCGCAGGCCAGAAGCACAAAGCGGTCACGGTCTGATTGGGGAAAATGCCCCCACCTAGGTTGCAACCAACCCATGCCCCAGCAAGCACGTGATCACGATCAGGCGCAACTGTTGATTTGAGCAATTTATTTAGAGAGAAATTTATATGTACCAGAACCCGACGCGTACCGCGACACGCATGTCACGCTTGGAGCCAGGAGAATGTGGCGGAAACCAATGTCCAAACATCACGCACCCAGCAACGACGATCGAGCGGCCGCGGCCAGCGAGAGGCCGGTGGGTTGGTTAAGCCCCCGCCCCTGGTTATGGAACAAAGCACAGGGAACCAGATTGCCTTCCGCAGCCAGTAACCTAACGTTAGCAGCATTGGTTGGTTCTCTGATTGAAACCTAGAACTTTAGTCCCACGCCCAGCATAATTAGATAGTGAAACTTCCTTATTGCAATGATTGAATTAAAGACTGGTTATGGAACAAGGCACAGGGAACCAGATTGCCTTCGGCAGTCAGTAACCTAACGTAAGCAGCATTGGTTGGCTCTCTGATCGAAACCTAGAAACCTTAGTCCCACGCCCAGCATTTTTAGATTGAGAGATTCATATTGCTTTATGATCTAGTTTAGAGAGTGGGGGAATCCTGTCTCCGGACACCCTCCCCCGAGTCCCTGGGGGCAAGGATATATGGTGTTATTGGAATAGGGCCAGTTGGTTATTGGAGGCTGTGTCTGTAAGAGAAAGAAACATGCAGTATTAATGATCGCTGCATGAAAGGATTCAAGCGCTGGAAGAGAAATAAACTTGGATTAGTATTACATGGTTACTCTTTTATACTGCAGCTGTCTATATTTTATCGAATAACCCAGTGTCTATCAAAAATGTAATGATTGCCTCAACTATCTGAGGCCTAATGTTTCGTGGGGGAGGGGGGGGTTAAGTAGGTCTCGTTCATCAAAAGTGTTGTATCCCAATATAAACAGTACAGCTTTTAATTCCTGTATGGGTTCTACATTTCCTTCACAGTGGAAAAGGATATGTTTGATGTCATTTTGTTCATCTTTATCACATCTGTTACATTCGATGGTGTTTTGATTAAATACACAATGGGTTCCTAGTTTACTATGGTTTAGACGCAAACGTGTGTAAACTGCGTCATGTTTTCGGTTATCGCTGTAATGGGTGATAGTATTTTTAACCTTAGGTTCCAGTCTATGGTAGAAGCGGCCTTTACTTTGTGGGTTGTCCCATAAGTTTTGCCATTTTGTCATAATGGCCTGGTTAATTACCGGGTATATTTCTGTTTTGGTCGGTAAGGTCTGATCGTTTTTACCGTTTGCTATTGCTGATTTGGCACTTGAGTCTGTCATTTTATTACCTGGGATATCTACATGGGATGGAATCCATTCCAGGTAGATATTGTTGCCTTTGTCTTTAGCTGAGTCTAAGAGTAGAAGTATTTTGTTTATTTTATCTGGTCTTGTTTTTGATTGGCCAGATTGGAGGGCTTGTATTGAGCTGAGGGAGTCTGTAAGTATGACTGCCTCCGGGATGTTATCGATTATCCATTTAATGGCATGTTCCATCGCTATCAGTTCAATAGTAAATATCGACAGGCTCGGATTGGTTTTGAGTTCGATATTCAAGTTTTCGTCTGGGACCGAAACTGCTGCTCCTGCTGTTTGTTTTTCAATATCTTTGCTGCCATCCGTATATATCTGTAATCTACCCCTATGACTTTTTTATATATAGTTTATACTACTTTGTTTCATAATTTTTATGTCATTTTCGCCTTTTTCCAATGGTGTCCTTGATTGTATAGGAGGGTGGGTTGTGCTTTAAGTGACACTTGTTTCTATAATGGGGTGGTTCGATGTCCTTAGGTATGTTCAGCTCAGCTATGAGCTTCTGAACAGTAACGGAGTATGGTCGGTATTGGTGTGCCTTTTTAGTAGTTTGGCACCCATGTTCCCCAATGAGGTCATTTACGGGCAGATTTTTACCCAATGGCGAGGAACGTGCCCAGTATTTTAGGATTAATTCCTCTCTTCTTAAATGGAGTGGTTTTATGCCACATTCTACTTCGAGTGCATTAATCGGGGTGGATATAAATGCCCGTGTTGCAATGCGAAGGGCTTGGTTTTGTACTGTGTCGAACTTTTTAAGTTGGGCTTGTGAGGCAGAGTTATAGGCTTGTGCGCCATAATCTAGTTTACTTAAGATGAGGGCTTTGTATAGGTTGATAAGGGTATGTTCATCAGCACCAAACGTTGTGCCCGTGACCAAACGAAGAATGTTTAGGTCCTTCTTACATTTTAGGATGAGCTGTTTTATATGCTCATCCCATCTGAGTGCTTTATCAAGGATCATCCCTAGAAAGTTTACATTGTCCACAAATTCAAGTTTTTTTGCCAAAAAGTTTGAGATCGAATTTGGAGGTGTCGATGTTTTTTTACGTCTAAAAAGTATGGCTTTAGTTTTAGTGTTGGACACCTTAAACCCCCACGCCTCGGCCCAAAATTCGATTTTTTGAGTGCTTTTTGAAGGGCATCTACGGCGCAACTGGGTGAATAATGTTTCTCCTTATTGCGCTATCGTCTGCAAATTGCGACAGCTGCAGTCTTTCTTCAGGGTCGAGATTCTCTTTTAATGAAACCATGATTATATTGAAGAGAATGGGACTAATAACACTGCCCTGGGGACAGCCATTTTCTAATCTGTGCTGATTTGATGTTTCTTGTCCCACCCTAGAATTTTTCGATTGTGGAGGAAGTTGTGTATCCATTTGAGCATGTTTCCGTTTATGCCAAATTGCTTCAGTTTACAGATGGTTCCTGTTGACCACATGAGGTCAAAGGCTTTTTCCACACTGGTAAAGGCAAGCGCGCAGGGTAAGGAACAAACACACCGGATAAGGAAATTTTTTCGCTCAGGATAAAAAAGAAAATGGCGGAATGGGTATCACATGTGCAGGTTTGTTGTTGTTCCAGATCTCGTGTTACGGTTACTTATCAATACGGCTGCTCACATTAGCTTCACGGAAGACACATATTATTCACAAATTTATCTTCGATGGTACGAATTCGACAGCTACAGCCAGTCAAACGGAGAACCGGCCACAGAGGAGCTACTCCACCGCGAAATCTCATTATTTTACATGGGACGCTCTTCTGGGAAGATGGCATGCACTTTTTTGTTGGTTGTAGACATGCATATGATAAATCGGACTGTTGCAAATACGATTTAAGGAAAATTTGAAATTAGAAGGCCCACAGTGAGAAATCCTAGTTCAATTTTCAATACAACGCCCACGGGCAAGGAAATGGGTACAACGCATATGATAAGACACAAAATTTTCCGGCGAAAATGGTTCTTGTATGGTCGTAGCACTAGGAAATTTCCATCTCAGTTTAGGTTTTCCGATATTAATAATTAGTCCTACATAGTTTAAAAAAAGGAAGAGTCTATTGACAAACGTTTTTCAATAGCACAAAGTCGGTAAAAATGCTATTGACAAACGTTTGTCAATAGCACAAACTCGGTAAAAATGTTATTGACAGACGTTTGTCAACAGCACAAACTCGGTAAAAATGCTATTGACAGACGTCTTTCAGATTTTTGAGTCGAAATGCGAAAATTGTTTTTCTTTTTATATTTCTTTTGTACATAATTGTAATTTTAGAAGGGCAGTTATCGACTTATGCCATGGAAAAGTGCTCTGTACTTGTTAACCGCTTATTTATAAACATGTCAGGGAAAAGTGCGGGGAGGTTAACTGACCGGCTAGAATTGACCTAAATAGTGTTGATCAGGAGGATGTGGGTTCGAAACCTGGCGGCGTCGGCAACATTCTTGCGTAACGATTGATCATGGACCCACTGATTCAAGCAGGGCGGTTATCAATTTTTATAGAAAGCATGCGTATGTATGTGTTAACCGTTTCCGTATAAGATTTTCTTGTGACTGTGGATAGACAAAGTGACCGGCTCGATATGACCTAAATAGTATTAATCAGGAGGTCGTGGGTTCCATGCCTGCCGGGGTCACCAACATTCTTGCTCGGAGCTTGATCATGAATCCGCTGACATGTATGTGTTCACCGCTTCCGTGTAAGTCTGTCTTGGGAAATTGTGGATAGGTAAATTGACCGGCTTGATATGGCTTATAATGACCGGCTTGATATGACTTAAATAGTGTTGACTGGGCAGTAAACTCCAATACAGACACACAAAACATAAAATAAGAACTAGCTAAATTAACTTTTTATTACATACATGAGGCTCCAGATAAGACATGTGAAAACATACGATGTGGGTACTCATTAGAAGTGCATTGATGAATCGCTTCTAATGAGTACCCACAGCATATGTTGTCATGCATACATAAGAAAGGTAATATTTGAGCTTGATCATGAATCCGCTGACATGTATTTGTTCACCGCTTCCGTGTAAGTCTGTCTTGGGAAATTGTGGATAGGTAAATTGACCAGTGTGGGTACTCATTAGAAGTGCATTGATGAGTCGCTTCTAATGAGTACCCACAGCATATATTGTCATGCATACTCTGAAATCTGAAAGACGTCTGTCAATAGCATTTTTACCAAGTTTGTGCTACTGACAAACGTCTGTCAATAGCATTTTTACCGAGTTTGTGCTATTGACAAACGTCTGTCAATAGCATTTTTACCGACTTTGTGCTATTGACAAACGTTTGTCAATAGCATTTTTACCGACTTTGTGCTATTGACACACGTTTGTCAATAGACACTCCGATAAAAAAACCAATTGTGACCTTTAGGAAACGTTCAAAGTTATGTGCATTGTCTTGGCATGTGCATTGCTCTGGTTATAGCAATATAATCATCCCCTATGAGGGGACAGATGGATTTGGTTCATCGCGATCATGAATTAGAGAAATGATATTTATGCCCATGCAGTGTTTGTGGTAGAAACTGAACTTGGCGAAACCATGCAATAGGTATGTCTCACGAATTTGGCGAAGTTATCTATCTTATTTTCAGCCAAAAGAACAAACATACAATTTTCTACCACAAATACTGCATTGACATAGATATCATTTCTCTAATTCATGATCGCGATATGAATATGACTGATATGTTGTCTTACGTTTCGAGTTATTCCATCTAACTCCGTCTTTTGAGAACTATAACATGTAAGCAGTTGATTTGTTTGTTTGTTTGTTTGTATTGGGATTTAACGGCCCAGTCAACACTATTTAGGTCATTTTTGAGCCGGTCAGTTTATCCACACTTTGCCTCGGCAAGCTTATACGTATGCGGTTTACCAGTACAGTGGACATTCTTTCGCTATAGAAGCTGACAACTGCCCTTTTTGAATCAGTGGAAGTGATGATGATGATGATTTCGTGTTTAACGACGCGTCAACCCTCTTTGTGGGTCATAAGCTCAGTGGAAGGGAGAGATTGACCGTAGAAAAGATTTCATGATCAATCTCCACGAAAGAATGGTTGCCGACCCCGGCAGGTATCGAACCCGCGTCCTCCTGATCACCAGTCAGACGCGCATCCGACTGAGCCACCGAGGCAAAACAAGGAACAGCTTGTGGGACGTAATAATTCGTCAGTCATTAATGACAATGACCAATCTTAATCACATGCGAGAAATTTAACTAAGATAGCCGAAGCTGCATTTAGAGCAAGAGAGGTCAGAGGAGAAAGCTATATTGCTGTTTGTGATGCCTTAGCTCTGACTTTGCGCTGTGCAGCTTCGCTGATTCTTTTTGCCTCATATTCATTTGCACCCCTTCTGATGAGACCCCGCCACTTTGCTGTTCCACCGATTCGTTTGGAATGTTGAAGTCTTCAAGGGATGCTTTGAGGGTCGGTGTCCCTTTGTCGCTTATTCTGACCACCATGCCCATTTCTAGTTTTCTTTGGCAAACGATCCTCTGAAATCATGTGGGACGTACAATGAACAAGAATGACATCACTTATTTGCTTCATCTTCTAATTACCAAAAATGAAAACAGCGGCCAAGGTTTGAATGAGTTGGATCGAGTGGCTTGATGCAACGTGGCTCTCTTCGCCTAGCTCCGGGTTGGGTGACTTTGCGTCGATTGTTAATCAGTAACTTTGGGTAAATCGACCCAATGTAACTAGACCTACGATTCAGAAGCTTACCTGCGAATGTCCGCGTGATTATCACTGACCAATAAAGAAAAGGCTGGGTAATTTGCAGAGAAGATATGGGTAATTTAAGGTTCAGAGGAGGCAAATCCTGCAAAAGTATTTTTGTTTCCCATGTCAATAGGGGTCAACTCTTAAAGGAAAGAATTTGCTCCCGAGGAGCAAATTCTTTCCTTTAAGAGTTGACCCCCTTTTCAGTGGACAGAAAATCGAAAAGGAGTCTTGAAAGTCGCCTTCCTTTGAAAAATGGCGGAAGCTTATGCAAGCTGTTCCCATTCCCCTTAAAGTAAAGAACTTGCTAATAAGGTATGGGTAATATAAAGTAAAGAACTTGCTTCCTACCCCTATCATCAAGAAAACATGCCTTTATAATTTTGACCTCCTTGAACCCCACTTTTATATAGTAAAACTGGGGTTTACAGGGGTAAACCCTTATTTTTCTTATTTCTGCTCCAAAATACAAATTGTGGGTACTCGTTAGAAACGCCTCGACGAGGCGGTTCTAACGATTACCCACAATCTATATTTTGAGCAGAAATAAGGAAAATATCACAATATCCAAAAATTTTCATTTTTTCGGCGATAAGGGTTACACTGCATTTGTATAGGCGTGTTATCGTAATGTTCTAATGCACTTGCGTATGTTTGTTTGACGTGAGGTTTCGTCTCCGTCAACACTATTTAAGTCATTTTGGAGACGTTGCTTCCAGTTTTGTGGAATTTAATTTACTCGACATTGAGATAGCTCTGCCGCCCAATGAAAACAATTTAGGGTTTAAACAAATTCAGGGTTTATAATTTTGTTTTTCGATTTGAGGTTTAACGTCTCCGGCAACACTGAATATGGCATTTTGGAGACGTTGCTCCCAATTTTGTGAGACTTTTACCCGACATTGAGATGACATGACATCTCAAGCCCTGTGGCCCAATGAAAGGGTTTATAAGCATGGACGGTCGGACTAGCACCACTTTGCCTGGGCAGGCTTAGATCCTCTAAGTGGTATACCAGTACTCGTGTGCGGTCGGTTTCAGCTCTGCGTGGAGGCATCATGCAGCCATCTATGTCTCCAAGCCCCGACGGGCGGGGGCCGATTAAGGTTTATACGCATAGAGGGTCCGACACGCACCACATTGCCTGATTAGAAAAGTATTTTTGTCTCCCATGTCAATAGGGGTCAAAATTAGCAAATTCTTTCCTTTAAGAGTTGACCACCATTTCAGTGGAACAGCGAAAAGGAAGTCTCGAAAGTTGCCTTCCTTTGAAAAATGGCGGAAGCTTCTGCTAGATGTTCCAATTCCCCTTAAAGTAAAGAACTTGCTAATAAGGTGTAAAGAACTTGCTTCCTCTTGAAGAGAGCAAGCCCTTATTCTAATGCACTTGCGTATGTTTGTTTGTTTGACTTGAGGTTTAACGTCTCCGTCAACACCATTTAGGTCATTTTGGGGACGTTGCTTCCAGTTTTGTGGGACTTAATTTACCCGACATTGAGATGAAATGGAATCTCAAGCCCTGCCGCCCAATGAAACCAATTTAGGGTTTATACGCATAGCGGGTCCGACACGCATCATACTTTGCCTGGGCAGGCTTAGACCTCCTAAGCGGTTTACCAGTACTCATGTGCAGTTGGTTTGGTTGGTTTTAGCTCTGCGTGGAAGCATGATGCAGCCCAATCTATTTCTTCAAGCCCAGACGGGCGGGAGCCGCACTTGCGTATGTAAGCGACGTTGGACTATCTGCGACAGTTCTACGATATAATCATCCCCAAGCAATATAATCATCCACATGAGGGGATAGATGGATTTGGTTCATCGCGATCATGAATTAGAGAAATGATATTTATGTCCATGCAGTATTTGTGGTAGAAACAGAACTTGGCGAAACCATGCAATAGGTATGACTCACGGATTTGGCGAAGTTATCTATCTTATTTTCAGCCAAAAGAACAAACATACAATTTTCTACCACAAATAATGCATGGACATAAATATCATTTCTCTAATTCATGATCGCGATGAACCAAATCCATCTATCCCCTCGTAGGGGATGATTATATTTCTAGAACCAGAGCAATGCACATGCCAAGACAATGCACATAACTTTGAACGTTTCCTAAAGGTCGCAATTGGAGCTTTAAACTATGTAGGACTAATTATTAATATCGGAAAACCTAATCTAAGATGGAAATTTCCTAGTGCTACGACCATACAAGAACCATTTTCGCCGGAAAATTTTGTGTCTTATCATATGCGTTGTACCCATTTCCTTGCCCGTGGGCGTTGTATTGAAAATTGAACAAAGATTTCTCACTGTGGGCCTTCTAATTTCAAATTTTCCTTAAATCGTATTTGCAACAGTCCGATTTACCATATGCATGTCTACAACCAACAAAAAAGTGCATGCCATCTTCCCAGAAGAGCGTCCCATGTAAAATAATGAGATTTCGCGGTGGAGTAGCTCCACTGTGTCCGGTTCTCCGTTTGACTGGCTGTAACTGTCGAATTCGGACCGTCAAAGATAAATTTGTGAATAATATGTGTCTTCCGTGAAGCTAATGTGAGCAGCCGTATTGATAAGTAACCATAACACGAGATCTAGAACAACAACAAACCTGCACATGTGATACCCATTCCGCCATTTTCTTTTTTATCCTGAGCGGAAAAATTTCCTTATCCAATGTGTTTGTTCCTTACCCTGCGCGCTTGCCTTTACCAGTGTGTTTTCCAGGTCTAGAAAGACGGCAGCTACTATCTTATTTTCCGTAAAGGCCATATTTATCTCGGAGTCTAATCTGGTTAGTTGATCAGTGGTAGATCTGTTGGGTCTAAAGCCGGATTGGGTGTCAGCCAGGTGCCCTTTGTTTTCTAAATGAGCCGTCAATCGTTCAGCCATAATGGTTTCCATTGTTTTCTGTTGCCTGGGGTTCCGGGGTGTGACCAAGTCCCCTATCTTCCTTAATTATTTTAACAGCTTGAAATTTGGGCATATGATTTGACGATTTCGACATGTTGTCATAATGTTGTGCTAGAGCATTAGCTTTTTCTTTTTCATCGGTAATGATAGTTTTGTTTACCTCTAGGCAGGTAATATGGTCAGTAGGTTTATCCCGGAAACGGTTATTCATATTCCATTCTGTTTTAGATAAAAATCAAAAATGAGTTCCTTTAAGAGCAATGAAAACATTCGTAAGAGAGAAGATGGGTCATACTACGTAGTTTCGGCTAATAAAGCCTCATCAGTGACCCTGTAATGAGTCGGCAAAGACAGCCAGAGGAAACATACTGCGATTTTGCGAATTTCGAATAGGCAGTCGATTCAAAGACTGATATAAATCAAAATGGGGTTCAAATAATTAAAAACCTGTCTAGAATATGAGTCTAAACCAATAATTTATTTCTGATTTCTCAGAATATTACCGCTAATCTCAAACGACCAAAAGTAAAATATGAACTGCACTATGGTTGATGTACGGGGAGACGTTTTACGGCCGCCACACGGCACAACACCAGCTGCAATGAAGGCAAATAAAAATCAAAAATGAGTTCCTTTAAGAGCAATGAAAACATTAGTAAGAGAGAAGATGGGTCATACTACGTAGTTTCGGCTAATAAAGCCTCATCAGTGACCCTGTAATGATCCGGCAAAGAAAGCCAGAGGAAACATACTGCGATTTAGCGAATTTCGAATAGGCAGTCGATTCAAAGACTGATATAAATCAAAATGGGGTTCAAATAATTAAAAACCTGTCTAGAATGAGTCTAAACCATTAATTTATTTCTGATTTCTCAGAATATTCCCGCTGATCTCAAAGGACCAAAAGTAAAATATAAACTGCACTAGAGTTTGCCTTATGGTCTAGTTTAGATACAAACACACGCCATGAATTAATCTGTTTGTCCCTTTTAATGTCTCTAGCTTCATTTTTTAACCTGTTATAGTTTCGCTTTTGTTCTGGAGTTTTAATTTTAAGGTAATTATTTCTAGCTTCATCACGTTTTTTGATAGCTATAGTAATTTCCTGATCATACCAGGGCGGTCGGAGCGATTTTGCTTTTGGTTTTGTTTTAGGAATAGTTTTTTGACAAATTTGTTGGAGGGATTCTACAAAGTCTGTTGCTATTTCCTGTGTTGGATTGTTTTCGTTTATTTTTAATGTTTCTGCGCACAGAATTTTGAACTTTTCCCAATCAGCTCTTTGTAAGTTCCATTTTGTATTGTGGGCTGTCCCCAGTGCATTGAATTTTGAAAGAAATCGGAGGTAGATGAGGAGGTGATCGCTTCCACAAGTGTTGCCCAGGGTTTCCCAGATTGTACCTATGCTCAGGGCTGGAGTGGCTATTGACAGGTCAGGCGACGTAGTATGTTCGGCCATCATTCTCATCGAGTATAATAAGGCAGTTCTTTATGACGAGGTCAAGTAAAGTTTTTCCCTTTGTGTCTGATTTGGAGATCCATAAGGAATCATGGGCATTAAGGTCGCCTACAAGGATGAAATTTTTGGTAGGGATAAGGTCAAGGACCTTTTGATATTCATCAGCTGTGGATTTGCCATGAGGAGGGTCATAGCAATTAAGAATAGTTATTTTATCTTTTTTCAAATATATGGTGGTGACACAGTATTCAAGGTTGTGTTGCTCAATTTTGAGGTCTAACTTTGTAAAAGGTAAATCGTTTCTGATATATGTTAGGACTCCACCTCCTCTGTCTATTCTATGTTTGAAGGAGGCGACTTTGTAATTGGGTATATTGGGTATTTTATTTTTCAACCACGTTTCTTGAAGGCAAAGTAGATTGGGCTTAAGTTTTTTATCTTCCAGTTGTGAACTAAGTTCGGAAATATTGCCCATGTTACGGATGTTCCATTGTACCAATTCAAGGTCAGAAGTTGTTGTTACAGCCGCGTGTGTGAAGCCGTTGCTGTAGTCGTGGGGCAATGACGGGGGTATTAGTGTCTACCGGAGGTCTCTTGTGATAGTAACGTGTAAATATTGTTACTATGGTACGTTGTCTTAGGTAAGGAGTTATTTGGTCGTCTGGTTTTTTGCTGGGCAACCGTTGTGTTGGCATTTGTATTTATAGGATCGGGCCTTCTAACTTGATTGGATGAGGCAGTTCCTGTATTTTGAGGAGCATACCTCGGTACATTTGGTTTAAAGGGAGCTGGGGGCAGGTTATGGGTCTGTATGAGGGGGGGGTGTTATATCTCTCATCCACATGTTTCTCTATGATGTTCGATACTACACTTTCTTTCTGCCTTTTACTCATATTGGACGTGTTTGTGTGTAAGATGTCTGTTAATGTTTTAATTGTAATAGTGTGATGGTTTTCGTCATGTCAGGTCTAGTTGCTGGTTGTTCGGCAGTTTTTGTTTTATTTATTTTCGGAAAGTCCGTTTCTAAATTAAATAGGGGGGGGGGGGTTTGACCATCATGAGGAGGGCTAGTTTTTTATCGGTCCTGTGTGTGGTTGGATCTTTCCTTCTTTTTGCCCATTCTATACAAGTTATGTTATTTTTCCTATCAATGGCATATTTCTGTTCTAGGAAGAAGGGGCAAGATTTGGATGCCGAGCCATGTTGGCAGTAACAATTGCTACATTTCCTTATTCGCGAGTCAGTTTTATGTGTGCACTGGCTGTAATTATGGTTTCCAGCGCACATTGGACACCTAACGGGGTTACCAGGACAGGTGTTCGTACTATGCCCATGTTCCTGGCAATTATTACATCTTAAGTATGGGATTTCGCAGGGGTAGACTGGGTAAGATTCTGTCCTAGTTAGTAGTGTGGGGGCTTCCGGTGCCGGTGGGTCAGGCCTCAGATTCCATGACGGCTCCAACGTAAAGGCTTATTGAAAATTAGAGTGATAATGTTGGTTGGTGCCTGATGCACTGTCTCTGGTCGGGCTCATCGGAGTCTAACTGTTGAGTTTCTTTTGCTCCAGCATATCAGTGGTTTCTTGCTGTCGAGACCTCACCGTTGTCTCACCTCTGTGGTTCTTTGATTTTTCTGTTCACGGAGATGTTGCACTGATGAGTTAGGAGGCCTTCATGCGGACTGAACAAATTATTTGTCTAAATCGCGACGGAAGTAAGGGCGAGGATTGTGGCCACGTAAAATCGATTTAAGCCCCCCAGTGGAAATCTTTCACTGACCGTTCCAAGGCGGCTCTTCTGTGGCGATTTATTTATGTTGTTGTTTGTTACTTACTGTGTGTATCACTTGTGTCTTTTGGTTTTGGATGGCCATATGGCCATTTTGTGGGAAAGTAACTGTCCTTATTTTGTTTAGGTTTCCATTATGGTCTGGTCGCTTAATGTTTGTATTTCTTTCCCTTTGGTGTCTTTTATGGGTGGAGTAAGTTAATTGTATCAATTCCGGATCTTTGTTTTACTTCTACTTTTCCTGAACATTGAAGGTAATTTTGACCATGTCTGTTGGTTGCTTTAGTTTATTAGAAATTCTGTAAAGGTCCTTGATGAGTTGACCATTTTGGTTAAATGACCGTTGGAATTGGGCCAGGTTAGTGTTGAAGGGGATGTTTTTAATTATCCCCGTACTAGTTGGGTTGTTCTTGTTAACGGGGGCTGTTTGCTGGGTAGGGGTCTTTGTAAACTTTGGGTGGTGGCCATGACCCGATATTGGTTGCATGGCCGATTCCATGCCAATGATGTGGAGGTTGGGGTTATTGGGATTGTGATTGAAATTTCTTGCTTCGGGAAGGCTATGTTTCATAATAGCAAAAGTGGGGCCCAATAATCCCACTTTAGGGTAGGTTTCTTTTACATATGACCCCATGTATGTTTTGAAGCCTTTGTAATAGTCTCAGCTTCCTTTGATGATAACGGTCTTTTGTCTTCTAGGGATATGGTAAAGTAGAATTGCTCCTGGGTCCGAGTGGGGTTGGCGGGGGGCTTGTCATTTTTAGTCCTAGAGTTGTGGTCCTCTATACAGGTCTTTATTAGTTCTACAAATGACCTTTCGTTTTCGTTTGATACTTCATTTTCAAGGGGGGATATAGGACTGGACGGTTTGTTATTGACCCTTTTTGCAGGGGTCGAGGCTTTAGGTGAGTTAGTCATTAATATTTCTTTTCCTCTTAGGTACAGCAACGTTGTCCCAGTCCATGTCCGTGTCTTCATTCACTTGGTCTTGGTTGTTTGTGAGAGTTATGAAGAGTTCTGTTCTGTTTAGTTTTTTAGCCTTGGGTCTTTTTGGGGGTGGCTTCGTAACGCTGGGATGAGTCCTGTTTTAACGGGGTACCTTGCTGTACGTCGAGCCGAGCTGGCGTTAGGATGGCTCTCGGAGGGGCTGTTGTGGTATCAACGGGTGTGGGGACGGGTTTGATAGGTGTACCAGCGATTTTTGATATGTCCGGTACTGTCCTGGGTTTTGTCATATTTGGGTTCTCCGGGCTCTATGATGTCAGGTCGACCACTGATGGGGCCGGTGAGGCGTCTACGGTTGTAGGTACTCCTGTGGTTGAAGTACCGGCGGTTTTTGAAGGGTCCGGTACGGTCCCAGGATCTGTTACGGTTGGGCTCACTGGGCTCTCGGGTTTGGAGGACCATGTGTCCACGTCTAAGTTTGGGAACATTGTTTCAGTAGGTTCCTTTCCCGGGGAGCTTAAAATGCAGAAGAATGTTAAGTCCAGGTCCTTATTTGGACTTGTCATTGATGTGGTCACTGTTCAGACCATTGGTGTCTTGTCCTTGCCCAGGGATGGGATAAGAATCGGAGATGATGTTCTCTGAGGGCTGGTAATTATCCTTATGAGTATGACTCCCGGACGTGTTGATTGGATTGTTGTCTTGCCCAGGTGTAGGATATGTATCCGAAATTCTATCTTGCGTAGCCCCTTTGGTTTCCTTAGCGGGGGGATCCGCCGTGGATTTATTCCATGTCGATCTGTTGTTTGACAGATCAGTTGTGTCAGTGTGTGCTTATGTCCAGCACATCATATTGAGTAGCGCAAGACACTTTGGTTTCCATTATGTTTGTGAGTAAAGTTGTTTGTTGAACAAAGAGACAAAGAAACAAAGGAATTTGTTGAAAAGACACAAGATCAGCAATAAAGCAGGAAAATGACAGTAATCTCTTACTTTCTATATACTCTGTAGTTTTTGTGAACTTGTTGTAGGTATCTGTTATCTTTCTCCGTGAGTCTGATGACCTAAAGAGAATAAATACGTACAAGATTAATCGCAGCGATCTTTCACCAATGGCGTCTAGAGCTGGAATCCCAAAATATGATATGATATAGGATATATGATATGATATGAATATGATATGTGTTTGAGCTTACGCTTAAAAACGGATTGAAATGCACTTGGTTTTGGCCAATGAGCGAGTTTGAAAGCAGATGCGGATTGAGATTCCGACCAATCAGGGATAAGCTTTCAGAATAGGTTTCGGATTGATTTTTGGAGGGTTATCTCTTTCACGTCAGATGTGGGTCTAACAAAGGAGCTTGTTAATTTGACTAGAGCTGCATTTATTTTCCTATTTTATTTATCTTCCGTAGATTGGTAAGTTTTGAGAGAATTTGTTCGATGTAACGTATACGAGACTAAACTAAGACAATTATAGGGGTAGTATCTAAAGATTCTTAAATATTTCTTTTAGGGGTTTGATCCTAGCTAGAGTCTCAAAACGGATTGTGTTGTTAGTTGTTATTCAACCGGTGAGCTTGAAAGCTGGGACGGATTGAAGTTTCGGCCAATCAGAGGTTAGCTATCAAAAAGGTGTTCGGTTCTAAGTTGTCTCCTTCACGTCCGATGTGAATTCGAAGATTTATTTGCCTTTGTGTTATACTGAAGTTTTGGTGTTTTTCAATAGGTTGATGGCTGATATATATAGATATTATGGAAGATGTCCCTGCCTACCAAAGATTGTTCTAAAGTTGGTAAATAGTTTGCAGTCCTTGTCAAGGGGTAAGAAGTTGGGTTGAGCTAGGGTCCCAAAACGGATTGAAATGCACAGGAAGATTTGAGCCAATCAGTGAGCTTGAAAGCAGAAGCGGAGTTAGATTTCATCCAATCATGCACAAGTTTTCATGTAGAGTTTGGTCCGATATAGGCTGCTTATCTGCCAAGTTATATGACAAATAGCGGTCGAAATGAGAATTGATGGTTTTTGCCGAATTCGGGATGAGTTGGCGAGTTAGATAACCTGTCCTTGTTAGGGCCACCAGATTCAATGAGAGAAGCCTTTGTAATTCTTAAACTTTTTTTTAGTTTTTGTTCAGCCTAGGTGTCAAATTAGGTAAGGAGTTGTGTTCTTAGCTTGGTGTGGAAAACGGAGTGAAAAGTTGATGCTTTCAATCACGTCCGTTGCCAGGCAAACTATTGATACCGGGTATAGAAGTAGATCAATAGGTTGAGAGAAAATCAGAGGATACAGTGAATATAGTTTTGTCGTTTTCTTTAAATTTTCTGATTTCCGTTTTTAGAATCGTGTAGAATTCCAGTACAAGACACACGAGTAAGACACACGAGTAAGACACACGAGCAAGATACACGAGCAAGATACACGAGCAAGATACACGAGCAAGACAATCGTGAGAAAATACCGCTAAAAGTACCGCTAAAGAAATTACACTTATCTGGTTGGTTGTCTTGCTTTCTTTGTTCTTTTCTTTCGCGAAAAATCCGTTATATTCTTGCACGTATTAGAATTTCATATATTCGCGAATCACAGATAACACGGATAACACTTCATATATAGCACATCACACACACATAAAGACGCTAGAGCACATATAGGAAGTGGCACATAAAATAAAAGAGAAGCACTATGGTTTTGCTAAGTGGTGTGCTTCCAAGTTGGCTCCAGCCTTGATAGTAATATTTTCGGTCAACCGTGCTGATGATCTGTTATTCTTTCTGATAGTACTTTGGTTTTTTGCGGACAGCCCAAAGACACGTCTTATCGGTCCGGATGCAACCTGAATATGGTATATGATGCACCTGATTATGATGATAAACGCGTTTATATGTAGGAATTCCGCATCCTACATGAAGGAGAGCACCCGTTTCTCTAAAATGTAGGGTCCTTTAAAACGATATTCATGCATTACGGGCCGCCGACCGTAGAAAACGGTTTTGCTGCTTTACCTAGTATTGTATGATTGACACTTGAACAATGAACAGATGGAATTAGATCTCTGGACCTACAAACTTTGTAAAGGGTAGGTGTTGTCATGTTCTGCATAGAACCGCCGGTTTCATTACAAAACACGCCTATACAAATACATGGTAAACTGCACCGCCGAACAAAACTAAGATTTGCTATATCTCTGTAACCTGCCGGCTGATCTCAATCATTTCTCATATGTAGCATGCCTCTGGTGGGGCATTGATGACATAAACTTTTTTTCGAAATCGCTCTAAAACTTTGGTTCCTATGACAACCACAAGGTCCCATAGACTTACTATGGGAGAATGTTTGTCATCACCGTAGCGCCTTCAGTTTTGATCGGATCTTTCTGAAACTTATATATAAGGTGGCTTGGATAAAAACTCGGATGAGTTCGAAAACCAGCCAAGTCGGCCCATTTATCATAGTTACATCCCTTTGATTGCTGAAAATGCCGATTTTGGACCTTGTTTTCACTGTAGCCCCTTCAGGTTTGATCGGATTTTTCTGAAACTTTTATGTAAAGTGGCTGGGGATAAAACCTCGATGAGTTCGAAAACCAGCCAAGTCGGCCCATTTACCATAGTAACATCCCTTTGATTGCTGAAAATGCCGATTTTTGACCTTGTCATCACGGTAGCCCCTTCAGTTTTGATTGAATCTTTCTGAAACTTATATGCAAGGTGGCTAGGGATTAAAACTCGGACGAGTTCGAAAACCGGCAAAGTCAGCCCATTTGTTATAGTTACGTCCCTTTGATTGCTGAAAATGCCGAATTTAGCTCTCCTGGGCCGAAGGCTCCTGGGGAGCTTATAGAATGGTGGGTCCTAAGTCGTACGTCGTCCGTCCACACATTTGAGCAGCTATATCTCTGCAGCCTGCAAGCTTATCCAAATCATTTCTCATCTGTAACATGCCTCTGGTGGAGCATTGATGACAAACTTTTTTTCGAAATCGCTCAAAAACTGTTTGCTATAGCAACCACAAATTCCATAGACTTACAATGGGAAAATGCTTGTCATCACCGTAGCGCCTTCAGTTATGATCGGATCTTTCTGAAACTTATATATGTAAGGTAGCTGGGGATTCAACCTCGGATGAGTTCGAAAACCAGCCAAGTCGGCCCATTTATCGTGGAGTAACGTCCCTTTGATTGCTGAAAATGCCGATTTTTGACCTTGTCATCACCGTAGCCCCTTCAGTTTTGATCGGATCTGTCTGAAACTTATATGTAAGGTGGCTGGGGATAAAAGCTCGGGTGAGTTCAAATACCGGCCTAGTCGGCCAATTTATCAGAGTAACATCCCTTTGATTGCTGAAAATGCCAAATTGACCTTGTCATCACCGTAGCCCCTTCAGTTTTGATCGGATCTTTCTGAAACATATGTAAGGTGGCTGGTGATAAAACCTCGGATGAGTTCGAAAACCGGCCAAGTCGGCCAATTTATCATAGATTTAAGTGACGTAAATCAGTTTTGATCTGATTTTTCTGAAACTTATATGTAAGGTGGCTGGGGATGAAACCTCGGACAAGTTCGAATACCGGCCAAGTCGGCACATTTATCATAGTTACATGCCTTTGATTGCTGAAAATGCCTATTTTCGACCTGGTCATCACTGCTGCCCATTCAGTTTTGATCGGATCTTCATGAAACTTACAAACAAGTCAGGCAGAAAAGCTCTGAGGAGTTTGAAAACTCATTGGGTTCGCTTATTTGTCAGAGTAACATCCCTTTGATTGCAGCAGTGAATTGCTCATTAGCTCACCTGGGCCGAAGGCTCCAGGGGAGCTTATAGTATAGTGGTTCGTCCGTCGTCCGACCGTTCGTCGTCCGTCCGTCCATAAATTTTAGCAGCTATATCTCTGCAGCCTGCAAGCTGATCTCAATCATTTCTCATCTGTAGCATGCCTCTGGTGGGGCATTGATGACAAACTTTTTTTCAAAATCCCACGAAAACTTTGGTTGCAATGGCAACCACAAGGTCCCATAGACTTACAATGGGAAAATGCTTATCACCGTAGCGGCTTCAGTTTTGATCGGATCTTTCTGAAACTTATATGTAAGGTGGCTGGGTATATAATCTCGGATGAGTTCGAAAACGGGCTAAGTCGGCCCAGTTATCAGAGTTACGTCCCTTTGATTGCTGAAAATATCGATTTTTGACCTTGTCATCACCGTAGCCCCTTCAGTTTTGATCGGATCTTTCTGAAACTAATATGTAAGGTGACCTGGGATAAAACCTCGGATGAGTCCGAAAACCGGCCAAGTCGGCCAATTTATCGTAGTTATGTCACTTTTATGGCTGAAAATGTCGATTTTTGACCGTGTCATCACCGTAGGCGCTTCAGTTTTGATCGGATCTTTCTGAAACTTGTTAGGTGTCTGGGGATTAAACATCGGATGAGTTCGAATACTTGCCAAGTCGGCCAATTTATCGTAGAGTTATGTCCCTTTCATGGCTGAAAATGTCGATTTTTAGACCTTGTCATCACCATAGCCCCTTCAGTTTTGATTGGATCTTTTTGATACTTATATGTAAGGTGGCTGGGGATAAAATCTCAGATGAGTTTGAAAACCCGCCAAGTCAGCACATTTATCATAGTTATGTCCCTTTGATGGCTGAAAATGTCGATTTTTGACCGTGGCATCACCTAAACTCCGTTCAGAAAATCTGAATCATCGATTTTTTCGTTTCTCGCTTTTAATACTCACTTTAGCCCATACATCACTATGGGAAAGTTTTAGACCCTCCGCCGATTTCTCCAGCAAGTCGTATGCCTCGGCTACAGCTAGGGAAGGCTGTGATTATATGGAGAAAAATTCAAAATCTATATTTTCTTTCACAGACTAAGACATTATGACAGGTTCGACACACCCTTTTAAACCATATATAGAAGTGGTTACTGCTCTTGTACATTACAAGGTCGTCTGTTTTATTTGCACGATCACTCCATGGAAAATAATAAGCTGTGACACCACATCTGATATCGGTATAATTCTTTTTGACGACTGTTGACACCACATCGCGCTAGTGACTCCCCGTTCCTAGTGAGCCTCTATCTAGCCATTCGAATATAAGGTGTGTCGCAATTGCATATCTATAAAGTGCGTCACATGGATTTGAATATTTATTATTTTACCTGACAATAATCGTCAAATGGACTTAGTCTGTGCATTCATTTCTTTGTTTTGCAATTTTCTCCAAATAATCACAGCCTTTCCTGACTGTCGCAGAGGCATACGACTTGCTGGAGAAATCGGCGGAGGGTGAGGTCTAAAACTTTCCCATAGTGATGTATGGGCTAAAATGAGCATTAAAAGAAACGAAAAAATCGATGATTCAGATTTTCTGAACGGAGTTTAAGACCCTTCAGTTTTGATCGAATTTTTCTGAAACTTATATGTAAGGTGGCTGGGGATAAAACCTCGGGCGATTTGAATACCGGCCAAGTCGGCACATTTATCAGAGAGTTACATGCCTTTGATTGCTGAAGATGCCTATTTTCGACCTTGTCATCACTGCTGCCCCTTCAGTTTTGATCGGGTCTTCATGAAACATCCCTTTGATTGCAGCAGTTAATTCCTTATCTTTGAACTTGTCATCACCATAGCCCCTTCAGTTTATATCGAATCTTCTAAGCAAGGAATAAAAGCTTGAATGAGTTTGAAAACTGGTGAGGTCAGCCTATTTATCAGTTACATTCTACTTGAATTGCAGAAAATGCTTACCCTGTCATCACTATGTCCTCCCATAAATCCTTCAGTAGAGGTTGGTACTTCCTGAAACTTTGAATCTGTTAGCTCAGGTGAGCGATACAGGACCAGCTTTGTCCTCTTGTTTCTTATTTCTGCTCAAAATACAGATTGTGGGTACTCATTAGAACCGCCTCATCGAGTACCCACAAAATATTTTAGAGCAGAAATAATAAATCTTACCCCTGTAAACCCAAGTTTTACTATGTAAAAGTGAGGTTCAATGGGGTCAAAATTATATAGGCATGTTTTCGTGATGAATCATTTAGAGCTATCTTAACATCGTTTCATGGACCACCGGAGGCAAATGCAATAATGGTGCAAATGCATGTAATACCGCACCACATACCGCAACAGTTTCCGCAGCATGTGCCGCATCTCAAACCGCAACACAAATGCTAACTTTTAGAAATCCCACAGACTGCATAATTCGTACTACATCAAACAGCGCTCTTCAAACTCTATAGACACAATGAGATCACCATGTTAGTGGCTCGGAAATGCAATACATTACAAAACCATCTGACAACACCCGGCGTCCGACCATGTTAACCCAGCCGATGGGTTCGGAAAATGTCTTAACCCGTGAGTGACACACACTTAGCACTAGTAAAAAGACGGACACTTTTGATGGAAGTTAAAGCACAGAATGGTCAGAATATTATTTATTTTCAACTGATCGTTGAGGGGACTAATTGGTCTGTCAGAGAGCTAAAATGATCTTTAAACTAAAGGAAGCCCAGAAACTATTGGATATCTTGCCCTCGGATCAATATAATAAACAAGCCTGAAATCCACGTTGTCGCACAGGAAAGAGAAAGTGCATATCGCTTTGAATTTCCGGAACGTTGAAAGTCCTGGTGACTTTGTGTTTGTTAAACAATGAAAATTGAGCCTTTTTCGCTACTATATGCGGCGCGGGAACACAAATTTTAAATCAGTTTATAGCTGGCTAGAGCTTCGAAGAAAGACAAATTTATATCATATGTATAATTTCAAAATTATAACCTTTAGATGCCGAGATCAATTCGCCTGTAGAATACGCCGGATTTATCGGTAACTTTGATAATCAAAGAAGGGGAAGTAACCAGTACAATGAGGTTGCGTCAAAATCGGTTACTTTCCTCAGGCCGCTCGGCCCCAGCCCATCGGGGCTTGAGGACATAGATGGGCTGCATGATGCTTCCACGCAGAGCTGAAACCGACCGCTACGAGTACTGGTTTACCGCTTAGAGGATCTAAGCCTGCCCAGGCAAAGCGGTGTGAGTCGGACAGTCCATGCTTATAGACCCTGTTGGTTTCGGTGGGCGACAGGGCTTGATGTCATTTCTCAATGTCGGGTAAATGTTCCACAAAATTGGAAGCAACGTCTCCAAAATGAAATAGTGTTGTCGGGGACCTCACATAAATTAAAAAAAATCTTAGACTGCTGGAAATTTTATAATTTTTAAGCAAGTTTCGAAAAACAGGTTGAAGTAATCCTTTCGAAAAAAGATCAGATTTGAAAACCTCTGGACACTCTTACTTGTTCCAAAATAAATGGAAGACGTAAAACGAAATAAACGGAATACTTCAAACCGGAATACCTACAACCGCCAGGTATGTCGCCTTCTCGATCGGGAAACGGCTCCTTGGAAAGAAAAAAAAAGTTTCAATTTCCTTAAGGTCTAGCAACGGTTATTTAGGTATACTCAAAATTTCGAGCTTTTGAGCCGAGACCGATTGGTCCTATAGCAATGAAAACATGTAGAAAATAAGTGATATACCAATTAGAGGGACATTGAAAAAAATTAAGGGAGATTTGTTTACAAAACGGGGTGTAGGTTGTATTTTCTTGTCTTTGGGATTATTGAATCCATCGCGATTTTGAGGGTCACTGTGGCCGAAACTAGCTAGTCTGTCCAAGAAAATTCTTGTATAGCCCACTGTTTTCAGTTGTGTGTTGTAGTCCTTGCTTCCAAAGGATAACCTTTCTATAAAACAAGCGGTGTGCTCAGTCCGGTCATTTTTTTTCAAGAACACGCAATAAATACATGACTCGCCCAAATCGGAAAAATAAAAAACACCATTCAAACAAATACCCAAGGTCAGTTGAAATGCGCCATTCATAAAAAGAAACGAAAGGTCAAGCTGGCAGACTTAGTAGAAAAACGTTTTTAGTGTCAACCTTTCGTTACTTTGGAGACAGTTTAGTTCAAGCTTTATAAGAAAGTTGCCCAGGCGACCTCCTATTTAAAATGCAACAGTTATACTTCATGAAATCAAATGACTGTCTGATTCTATTTTACGCAGCTGTTTGACGTCTTGAAATCGGGTGAGCGTTTCAGAGCTATTCTGACCCTCGTGTATTGGTTAACAACAACAGTGATAGGTTCATAGTTTATATTTTTTCTTCACACATGTGACAAGAAAATCCCTTTTTCTGACAGTGCGATATTTCTCTCACCTTATTGTTTATTAGCTGTCATTGCTTAATATAGAAACATGTAGATTGCAATGAAAACATTTTAACTGTCTCCTGTTGCATAATTTGTTACCCATGCAAGCAGGGAAACACATTTTTTGTCGCACCTGCTTTAGTAGGAAGACGTAGGCGTGTAAGTTTCCGTCCGTCCGGTTGTCCGTCCGTCCGTTCGTTCGTCCGGTTGTCCGTCCGTCTTTCCGTCAACATTTTACACTGGGCGTCTTGTCATCGCAACTCCTCCTACAGTTTCATACCGATTATTTTGAAATTTTGTGTGTTATTTTTGCCATGGTATGAGGATGCGCATGTGATTTGGACTTTATATTCGGATAAATGTTTGTCACTTTTCCACATTGTGAACTTAGTCATCTTTAACCTTCAATTGATGTATGATAGGTACCTCTTGTCATCGCAACTCCTCTTGCAGTTTTATACCGATCATTTTGAAACTTTGCGTGTGCTTTCGCCATGGTATGAGGTTGTGCATGTGGTTTCGACATAATTTTCAAAATATTTTTTTTCACTTTTTGCACATTGTGAACTTAGCCAATTTTAAGCTTCAGTTGATATACAATAGGTACCTCTTGTCATCGCAACTCCTCTTACAGTTTTATATTGACCATTTTGAAACTGTGTGTGTTTTTGCTATGGCATGATGATGTGTATGTGGTTTGGACTTTATCTTGGGATCAATTTTTATCCCTTTTTCCACATAGTGAACTTAGTCAGTTTTTTACCTCACATATATAGGCTCTGGATTCTTCTCAAAGCCCTTTATTCATTTCTTCTGCCTTAAATAAACTTTTTTTGTGTGGGGCAGGTGGGAATTTGGATGATTTGAGGTTTAACGCCCCCTTCAACACTGTATAGGTTATTTTGGAGACGTTGCTTCCAATTTTGTGGGACTTTTACCCGACATTGAGATGATCTCTGGTTTGTCTCCCTAGATGAACGTTTCAACAGCCACAAGATCACATCTTTGATAATCTTTTAGTGAAATGGACATTCAGAATGTCAACCTATTGTCGAGTTACAAGGAAATAGTCTTGAAATGTACATGCACTGTTTAGTGGTGCAACGATTCACAAAATCGTATCGTAATCGCGATACATCTGCTGACAATACGCATATCGTATCGTGAAGCAGTTTGACGATACGATTTCGATATAGCAATCCGTATGTTTATAAAGATTAGATGTATACTTTTGGTCGTTTTGCATAAATTTGTGACAACACATTGCAAAAGTGTTACTATTTTCACTTTTATTCTTTGTTTTATTCTTCCATTTTCGCTTTTAACCACAGGAAGGGACACAAACGGTGAATAAACATGCACTCCAGTTTTTGCAGGATAAAAGCCTATAGAGTTATCATGTTATTACGGTAGGAGTCTTTAACCTGCACAGGGGATTGCTCTTTATGCACAGGGGGCCTCCAGTTAAGTTCCCGATCCGAAGGACGGATTGCTTTATGACATTCGTCCCTGCAAATGATATCAGTGGAGCCTGTTCGGACACCGAAATTATCAACGCTGCCAGGAATCGAACCGGTGGCCGCCAACATCAGAGGCACGTGCACTAACCACTGAGCTATCACGCTCTATCTCCATTATTCGTGTATATTAGTTATTTGACACAAATATCGCGATATGTATCGTATCGTGAGGTTACTGTATCGTTGCAGCCCTAGCATTGTTGCAATTTTCAGAAATCATACTGGTTTTCATTTCAAATTTATCACTGCATGTAAATGAATTTAATAATATATTTTAGCAGCTCACTTGGAAAAATAACGCTCATTCTTTAGAATGTAAGAATAACAGACTTACCTTTTTGTGCTGTTACATTTGTGTGAAGGAAAAATTTTTCACATTGGTTTTCTGTATTCTTGGAATAGCATTCTGTGAAGTAGACGGGTGAGAAAGATAATCAATGATCGAGTTGAGACCTAGACAAGGAAATCTCAGGCTGGTTTTCAGTTTGTTTTCCCCATGCCCGACAAAGCCTCGCATGATACTTAAATAAACTAAAACTTATCCGAGATTTCCTTGCCTGTGACTCAACCCAATCATAAATTCAAAAGCTTTAAATGATGGTCTTGAAGTTTGGCAACTTTTTATACGCCCGTTTTGTAAGAACGGCCGTATTATGGTATGGGGTCGGCGTTTTGTTTTCGGATAACTCCTACAGTTTTCATCCGATCAAGTTGAAACTTGGTAGGTAGTAGGACCATGACCTCCTGTAGCGCATATTGTTTCGCGGTTATGGTCCGCCAAATATTTAGTTATACCCCTTAGAAATTTTTATGCCCCCGAATCGGATTCGGGGCATATACTGTTTGGTCAGTCTGTCTGTCCGTTTGTTTGTCCGCAAAATCCTTAACATTCGGCGAAACTTTTGAATGGTAAGTGATAGGGCTTTCATATTTCACACGTGCATTCTGTCACATGACGTTTCCAACGGTACCATAAGTTTTGACATTGTGACCTTGACCTTGACATTTGACCTACTTTTTTAAAAACTTTAACATTCCTTGTCACAAGACCTTCCTGTGGTACCGTACTTTTTGACCTCGTGACCTTGACTTTTACGTTTGACCTACTTTTTATAAACTTTTACATTGGCCATAACTTTCGATTGGTTAGTGGTAGTACTTTCATATTTCATATGTGCATTGTCACATGACCTTTTCAACGCTACCATAATTTTTTACCTTTTGACCTTGACGTTTGACCTACTTTTTAAAAACCTTAACATTGGCCTTAACACATCTTGTTATCAACTTGTTCGTTTCCGGATACCTCCTTTACAATTTTCATCCGAAATTTTACTGAGTTGTGTCCCTTTGAACATTTTTGTAAACTTTTTGTTCCGGATAACTCCAGCAGTTTTCATTCGATCAAGCTGGAACTTGGTAGATATTAAGACAAGGACCTGGTGAAGCGAATATCATTTCGAGGTTACGGTCCACCAAATATTCAGAGTTAAACACTTAACCTTGGTCATAACTTCAAAAGTATTTGCCTTTCTGTCACAAAAATTCACATAAATACTTAACCATCACAAGACCTATATTCTGACAAAAATCGTGTTCAATACCTTTGATAGCTCTATGTGGGGCCCTTTCTGACGTAGTCCGTGATCTGGTTTTGAAGTTATGGTCCAACAAATAAAAACAAAGTTATGTCCGTATGGAAGTTTCTACAAGCAATTTTGCCTGCAATTTAGAACCGAACAAGCTGACACTTTATATAATTTTGGATCAAGATGTCTGCCCCGCCCATCGGAGCTTGAAGAAATAGATGGGCTGCAAGATGCTTCCACGCAGAGCTGAATAAAACCGCACACGAGTAGTGGTAAACCGCTTAGAGGGTCTAAGCCTGCCCAGGCAAAGCGGTGCGAGTTGGGCCGTCAATGCTTATAAACCCTTTTGGTTTCATTGCGCGACAGTGTTTTGCGGGGACATTAAACCTTAAATCAAACAAACAAACACGGACCAAGATGTGAAGCAGGCCATATGATTGCAAGGTTATATAGTTCACCAAATATTAGTAGCTATGCCCCTTTGAAAATTCCTGCGAACATTTTGTTTATGGCTTACTCTTCCTACATTGATCATTTAATCAAACTGAAAATTGATCACAATGTGGAGCAGCGTTGATTCCAATTTTGTAGGACTTTTATCCGACATTGAGATGAAATTAATACTCGAGCCAAGTCGCCCATTGAAACCAATATAGTTTACAAGCATTGACGGTCCGACTCGCACCACTTTGAATGGGCAGGCTTAGATCCCCTAAGCGGTTTACCAATATACTTGTGTGGTCCGTTTTAGCTCGGGGTTGAAGCATCATGCAGCCCATCTACTTCTTCAAGCCCCGATGTGCGGGGACCGAATCAAGCAAAACAGGTTGAGGACCACTTTACCAACGAATATATAAACATAAAATGCTGCCGTTTTATAAAATGTATGGTGGCTTGTCTCAGACTTCCCTGTTCCATCGGTACTTGAAAACACATCCGCGTATTACTTATGTGGATCGCAAAACGTTAGACCTTTGCTTACAATAACCCACGTATATTATAAATCATTCTACCATCCTGTATACGAGAAGGAAATGAACTTCCTCTAGATTTTAGATGTTTCCTTCACTAGCGAGTTTCGAGTTGCAAAGGTTAAATGCAGATAGTACTATATTACCTAAATATTATTGTACAGGAAATATGTCATTGCAAAATTATCATACTAGATTGAGGACTAAATGTAGCTCTTTAAACCAACATTTGTCTTCTAAGAATGTGATTGAGAATCCCTTATGTGAATGCGGAATAGTTGAAACAACCCAAAACTATTAAGTGTCCAAGATTTGTTCAAGCCAGAACTGCCATGATAGATATAATTTCTACATTTTGCATTCCGAGTCTAAATGTCTTATATTACGGAGATATAAATTAGACTGTCGACAGAATAAATTAATATTTATCACATATCTGAAACCAAACGATTAAGGAGCATCCCCTCTCCCCCCTCTCTCTCTCTCTCTCTCTCTCTCTCTCTCTCTCTCTCTCTCTCTCTCTCTCTCTCTCTCTCTGAATCGTTCATATGTTATTGTATTGTTCACGTCGTGTTGTAATTTTGCTGTAATTGTTTACATATTTTGTCTGAACGGATGTTATACATTAGCATATATTCAGGATTTATGCATTTCATATACCTGATAATAACCTATTTCACCATTCACCACGCGAACAAGTCCGTGAAACGAACATACCCCTAACTCCCACTTTATATAGGGACAACTGGGTGTACGGGGGTAAACATTATTGTCCTTATTTCTGCTCCAAGAGATAGGTTGTGCCGACACCGCAATAAGGTGGTTCCAAGGAGCACTCATAGCCTGTTTTTGCAGTATAAATAAGAAAAATAGATTTTCATCGGAAAAGTAGCCATTTTCTGAGATGTGAAAAAATGGAGTATGTCGTATGGGTGTGTTATCGTAATGATATAATATTAGTAATTTAGATGTCAGGGAAATGGATTTGAATAAGTCTTTCCGAGTCCTAATTTGTTAACTGTTTTGTAATACGTTATATTTATATGTATTATTGTGTTTGAGTTTATGAAATAAAATGTTATAACCAACCTTTTTCCATGGTAATTTTGCGACGATTATTCGGGAAAGGGAACACTTGACGGATTTTGCCGCCATTTTTCAAAGGGAGACATTTTTCGGAACCTCCTGTTCGCTTTACTATAAGCCACATCCTACAGAAAAGGGAGTCTACTCTTAAGGGAACAAATTCTTATCTTTAAGAGTTGACCCCTATTAACATGAGAGGCAAAATACTTTTGCAGTAGTTTGCCTCCCCTGAAGGTGTTCCCATTCCCCTTAAGAAGTGTACAATAGGGTGTACAGGGTATAGGTATTGAGTATAAACTAAGTTTGCACCTCGAAAACAGGCTGGAATGCTTCAACAAATGGTCCACTTGTTATTTGCATTCGAATGTCCGCATTTGCTAAGCTTACCAAGTTTCATGTATACTACTCAAAGTTTGATAGGGATCACTTTTTACTAGTCATTTTTTGCAATAAAAATATACCATTTCTTGACAGAATTTGCACTCCGTACATTGATGATTATCTTAAGCTTAAACTCATGCAAAATTTCGTGCTCATGAACTTGCACACTTCTCACACTTTGCAATTGAATTCATGCACCCCAAAAATCTTGCATAACACTGCATTCCAACCGAAGAATAAGAATTGTCATTTCTCATTCTCTAAGCGCAAAAAGGATTTCATTTGGTTTGTGAACCCTAAAAATGCCTCGGAGACAGTTAAGAAACCGTCTTAGCCCCGAAGAAATGAACCGTGGCGTCGGAATGTTGGAAGCTGGCGTCTCCCAACGTCGTGTTGCTGGGATTCTTAATGTGTCTCAGAGCGTGGTATCCCGAATGTGAAATCGCCATCAAACACACGGCGATCCTTCACACAGACACGGCGGGGGTCGAGAATGGGCTACAACTCAACGTCAGGACCGGTTTCTGTTGATTCAGTCTCGACGTCAACGGTTTATGAACGCTACGCACTTGAATAACGACTTTAGAAACGGGACTGGGGTACGCATTTCTACTCAAACAGTCAGAAATAGACTCCATGAGTTCGGACTTAATGCCAGAAGACCCGCTGTACGTGTTCCGTTGACGCGACAGCATGTGCAAGACCGGTTGGACTTTGCCAGAACTCACGTCAGGTGGATGATTCGTGACTGGACGCCAGTGCTGTTCACTGACGAGTCCAGATTTTGTCTAGACTTCACTGATAAACGCCAGTTAGTGTAGAGAATGTCAAAAGAGCGATTTGATGACTTAAATGTGGCAGAGCATGATCGCTATGGCAAGGGTTCAGTGATGGTTTGGGCAGGCATTAGTGTTAACGGAAAAACTGACTTGTACGTCGTTGAAAATGGATGTTAACGAGAGTGAGGTACTGTGAGGAGATTCTGGACCAGTTGGTGAGACCATATGCCGGTGCTATAGGCCCAGACTTTATTCTGATGGACGATAATGCACGTCCCCACCGCGCACACGTCACTGACGCCTATCTGGAACGTGAGGCAATTGACCGTATGGACTGGCCTGCTCGATCTCCGGACTTAAATCCGATTGAGCATGCGTGGGACATTCTTGAGCGTGCTGTTTCGGCCCGACCTGTACAGCCAAGGACTTTGCAAGAGCTCAAGGACGCATTGGTTGCTGAATGGAGGCTGATTCCATAAAATCGGATACAGACTCTGATAACGAGCATGCGCAGGCGATGTCGTGCTGTGATTGATGCCCGTGGACGTCATACCCGTTATTAGTCATGTTTTTCTGCACGAAATCCAAAAACTGCGAAACGTCAGTCTGCAAAAATTCTGTGTGTTACGTCAAATTTTGTGGGTGCCCTGACGTTTGCTGTTGCTACGCTTGAATCCCGTGACTTTTCAGAAGATGAACCATAGCACTTTACAGAGGACATGTTTACAAATGTTTTGTAATTAATTTGGATTAAGCTTATTGATTAGCCAAAAAATATTTTGCATTAAAAAAGTGATCCCTATCAAATTTTGAGTAGTATATATTGACTACGTTACAGCGGCATTATAAGTGATTTCGTCAACACTTTATTGACGCGCAAACTTCTGACGCACATTATTTACGTAATGCTAATCCGAGGATATATCGTATATTTAGCTCGCCTGTACGAAGTACAAGGAGAGCCATTGTAGTCACCTCGGTCGTCTGCGTGCGCGTACCCGTCAGTACCCGACCCGCGTCAGTATTTTATAAATGCTATATCAACTGTCACTCATCACAGAACATTTATATTTGGTACTTGGGAGCCTGGGTGGGGATAGGGGTCAAATTATAGGAAACCGTTGTAATTAATTTTCCCCTTTTTCGAGGAGACTTTGTTTTTTACCCGGGCGTTGCCACGCCCTCCCCCCCCCCCCCCCGAGGCAGTGGAGAAATTCAGGGCTGGCGGCGTGAGGCAGGTGTTGGTCATAGTCCTCAAATCAGGCACACCGTGCTGCCCGTGGTTATGAAATTATGAATTGCAGCTGCCTTCGAAACTGTGGCAGACTGGTAAAACTCTACCGAAAACAGTCCGACGTGTCACCCGGTGCCTCAAAATAGGTTGATGCCTTCAGCTTCTGTGGCAGTTGGGTCAGTCTCCACATTAGGAAGACATGCCTATACAAATACATTGTAACCTATATCGCCGAAAAAATGAAAATTTTAGGGTGAAAAACTGATATTTTCCTTATTTCTGCTCTAAAATAGATTGTGGGTTTTCGTTAGAACCGCCTCAATCCGCCTCATTGAGGCGGTTCTAACGAGTACCCACAATCTATATTTTAGAGCAGATATAAGAAAAAGGTTTACCCCTGCAAACCCCAGGTTTACTATATAAAAGTGGGGTTCAAGGGGATCAAAATTATATAGGCGTGTTTTCGTGATGACATACAGAAGTCGTCGGTTTAGCTGGTACTATTGTGAGAATAAATTTGGTCAAATGCATCTTCAAATCGAAAAAAAAAATAAAAAAAAAATATAATTTACAAACTTCATTACGCGAGATCTACCTTTTTAACCCTTTTCTATATTATGTTACTACCATGTTTCATTTGTATGTGCATCATCCTGCAGCCGTGGGCCGCACACCGCCAACGATTATTACTTCATCGTTGTCTAACATGTGTTTGTATTGTATGTGTCACTTTTCCATGCTCCAGCAATCTGCCGGCCCCCGCCTATAGGGGCTTGAAGAAATATATGGGCTGCATGATGCTTCCACGCAGAGCTGAATCCCGCCCGCACACTAGTCCTGGTAAACCACTTAGAGGATCTAAGCCTGTCCAGGAACCGCGGTGCGAGGCGGACTGTCCATACTAATAAACCCTATTGGTTTCAATGGGCGACAGGGCTTGAGATGTCATTTCATCTCAATGTCGGGTAAAAGTCCCACAAAATTGGAAGCAACGTCTCCAAAATGACCTTTACAGTGTTGACGGGGACGTTAAACCTCAAATCAAACAAACAAATCCAGCAATCTGCACATCAAGAGATGAAAAATGCGTTTTATATAAGTTATTAGATTAGTAATTTGTTATTTCATGTGACTCCAGAGTTAAAAGAAAAGCAGATACTTAACAAGATCTGAAGAGTACTTTATCACCTAACACAGCTTGTTTAGTTGTTTTAAAATAAATCTTTTGTTGTTTCGAAAATGAATCTCCAAAACAATTATAATAATCGCGGATCTCGCACGGGTCTCCGTGGCCTAGTGGATAAGAGCGCTAACTCTTAATCATTAGGTCTCTCACCGCTGTGGGTTCGAGCCTGCCTCGGGTCACATGCGAGACGTCACGTTTTGCAACGGAAGAATAGGTGTTTTGTCTCCGGGTAGTCAATTTGGCCCACCTGATTAACGATCGGCACGATATGAGTGAAATAATCTTCAAACGGCCGTAATACCAAAACAAAAAAAAATAATGGTGGATCTCATATTTTCAAAGGATTTCGTGTTTTGCAAAATTAACCTTTTGTTTAAGCAAACGATTTCGGCCTCTCTTGTCTGTAGGGAATAAAACATACAGGTCACTTTCCTTCTGTAGTGAATGGAAATGAGATTCCCTGCGTGGCGTCTTGTATGCTGGAAGAAGGGATCCTGATGATTGAGAAAAGCCCCAGGGATCTCCGCCTTCATGCGGACTAAACAAAATAAGTGTATACCGCGACAGAGGTAAGGGCGCGGATTATGGCCATGTAAAATCGATTTAAGCTGACCGTTCCAAGGCGATTATTCTGTGGCGGTTTATTTATGTTGTATGTTACTTACTGTGTGTATCACTTGTCTTTTTTTTGGCTGGCCAAGGGAAAGTAACTGTCCTAATGGCCTTCTTTTGATATGCCCCCGTCATTCGAAGAATGGTGGAATGGGCATATAGCGTTGCCCCTGTCCGTCCGTCCGTGCGTCCGTCCGAAACTTAAACGCAGTCAGTAACTTCCTTATTTATATTTATTGATGGATTTAAAATTACTTGGCAGAAGTATTAACCATCATGAGACGACGTGTCACGTGCAAAACCCAGGTCCGTACCTCCAAGGTCAAGGTCATACTTAGAGGTCAAAGGAAAAAAAATGGTCCGAAACATAAACACAGTCAATAACTTTCTTATCTCTGGATGGCTTTTGAAATTACTTTGTCTATTGTTGGCCAACAATAGACAATCTGCCTCACACAAAACCAAGGTCCTTACCTCCAAGGTCAAGGTCATACTTAGAGGTGAAATGTGATAAAGGGTCCAAAACTGAAACACGGTCAATAACTTTCTATGGATGAATACGAACATAGTCATATTTTCACGCGGGGGCATCCGTGTCCTATGGACGCATTTCTAGTTCAGGTTTCCATTATGGTCTGGTCGCGTCATGATTGTGTTTCTTTCCCTTTTATGTCTTCGATGGGTGGAGTAAGTTAATTGTATCGACTCCTGGTCTGTTTTACTTCTACTTTGAACCAACTAGACCCTAATGCACAAGCAAAAAGGACCGTTACTTTCCCACAACTGGCTATCCAAAACAAAATATAACTAGAGCAAAGTCGATTAGGGGCCAATCGCAAATATCCGCACTTTTGACCTTGACCTTTTACCCGGAGGTCACAGCCAGCATCGGAAACCTTGTGTAATCTACACATCCCAGGCAATCATCCTGTCAAATATGAACACCATCCGAAGACCGTTGTAGGGTTACGAGGAAATGTGCACTGACTGACGGACGGACGGGCGCATGTCAGAGCGCATCCGTGGGCACATGTTGGGTAGACACAAGTTGGGTACTTGCCGTTTATTCCGTTGTTGTCCAAGATAAGTAGCCAGTAGCCTGTTGGGTACTTTGTTGCTTGTTGGGTATTTTTGAATGGGAATTTAACATGGCGGTACCCAACAAGTGTCCATCTGTAAACAGACGGACTGACGGACGGGACCGATTACAGTATATCCGACTTTTTCTGGCCCCGCGCCAGCCCGGGGGGTAGAAATATGGCGGCTGCCTTCGGGAGTGTGGCAGAGTGGTAAGACCCCATCGAAAACAGTCCCATTGCCGAGACCATCCGGTGCCTCGAAATAGGTGGCTGTCTTCAGCTTCTGTGGCAGTTGGGTAAAAGCCTCCAACATACAGAACAATCGTCCGTTCAACCGGTATTATCTTGTGAATAGAACTGTTCAAATGCATCTTACAATTTTTTTTTACAAAATTCATTACGCGAGATCTTACCTTTTAAACCTTTCCTATCTCATGTTACTACCACGCTGCAATTGTACGTGTATCATCATTGCTGGTGGGCCGCGCACTGCAAAGAAGAGAACCTCATCTGTGTTTAACATATGTGTTTGTACTGTGTATGTGTCACTTTTTCATGCTCCTTCACTCTGCACATCAATGAAAGATGCATTTTAAATACGTTATTAGATAAGTAACTTGTCATTTCATGTTACATCAAAGTTAACAGAATCGGATACTTACCATTAAGTTCTGAAGTGTTCGTCATCATCTAACACAGCTTTATTCTTTATTAGTTTATAAAATCCTTTTTTCTCTCTGAAACTTATCACCTCAATAATTTCTTATAATAATCATGGATCTCATATTTAGCAAAGGATCTCCTGTTTTCAGAGCCAAGCTTTTATTTAAGCAAACGTTTTCGGCCTCCCTTGTCTGTAGGGAATACAATATACAGGCCACTTTCCTTCTGTAGTGAATGGGGATGAAATTCCTTGTTGAAACAGAAGCCACTTGTTTGCCGTGAGTGGCGTCTCGTATGCTGGAAGAAGGGATCCTGATGATTGAGAAAAGCCCAGGGATCTCCAGCTTTTCAACACATCATTTTGGCCCATATTTCAGATAGACTAGAGGTTTGGGCTAGATCCGGCCTGAATCAATCGGCTCGGTCGTGCCAAGCTCTAGAATCGCACAACTTTTTCTTTACTTCATTCTCTTTTTTACGTATCTTTATGGTACAAACCGGGTGTAATTTTTTCTTATTCCTCTATCTTTGAGTGTTATTTGATGGGCGGCGGCTGATGGATTAATCGGTGGGCTTTTACTGGGGAATTCAGCAGAAACTTCTGTGAGGGAGAGAATACGGGTGGGGATGGGTCCTAACTGTTCTTTTTTTTTCATTGAAATCTGGGTGCATAGTTGGGAGTCGTAAAGCAGAAGTGGAGCGGAAGGACTCTGGTCCTGTCATCGAGTATAATAGCAATGTAGCCTTGGCGTTGGAAATAGGAGATCCATTTCCATTAAACGTCCCCTTGTAGGGCTCCAAGGAGGGTGGGGCGCATAGCTATCGAAACATAAATTTCAACCATGGGATCCAACACTAGAAAAAGAGCATTTTTAGACCTATCAGATGACGACCCGGAACCTACAACTTTCAATTTTAAAGCCAATGAAAATTTCGCTCGATTTTCAGTGATTTCGAGCAAGGAAGAAAAGGCCATTACCACTTTATCACCTTTAATAATCGAAAAGCAAACTGAATCAATTATAGGAACACCCAAAAACGTCAAAAATTAAAAAATGGGACTTTTTTGTTCGAAACAAACAGGAAATCACAAACAGAAAATCTACTCGAAATAAATAAATTTTTCAATTTGAATGTCTCTGTCACGGAGCATAAAACACTAAATTCTTGCAAAGGTATTATCCGTGACAGAATGTTAAAACAAGAATCAGAAGCCAGCATTGTGGAATATCTCAAAGAACAAGGAGTAATGGCCTGTAAACGATTTAAAATTAAAAAAGATGGAAAACTCATTGATACAAATACGTTACTTCTGACATTTAACACTACTTCCTTGCCGAAGTCACTGAAAATATTTTACAGAATTATACCGGTTGACATCTACGTGCCCAATCCTCTGCGATGTTTCAATTGTCAGAGGTTTGGACACCACGAAAACGACTGTACTGTCCCTGACGGATCTGTTTGTGAGAAGTGTGGTGGTACCGATCATCACACTACCAACTGCAAGAACTCTCCAAAATGTGTGAACTGCGGAAAAGATCATTTATCTAAATCCAATGTCTGTGAAGTTTGGAAATCAGAAAAAGAAATTATGAAAATCAAAGTCACACAAAACGTCACCTATTTGGAAGCAAAGAAAATCCAACAAAACAAACCAGAAAACACATTTGCCAAAGTTGTCCAATCCCTCGCCAGCAAACCTGAAACAAAAGAAACCTCCACTCAATTTAATGAAAAAGATTTCGAAATTAAACCACATTCTAAAGTAATTACCTCTACTGTTAAACCAAAAACCACATCACAACCTTCTACATCGTCACATCCTACATCGTCACAACCTTCTACATCGTCACAACCTACATCTACTCATCAGTCAAGACAAACTTCACAGACCAGTTCACAACCTAACACCCATTCTAGCAGATCTCACTCTCGGTCCACGTCAGGGACAGCGGATCGAAAAGACAAAAAAAGACAAAGAAAAGCATAAAGGATCAAACCCTAACAGTAAAGGGGCGTCGGCTGATCCAGTAAAACTGGCTAATCAGTACGGCGCCCTTGAGGACATGGAGTTGGACGTTGATCCCTCCACGTTCTCAAAGCCTAATAAAAGATAAAGGATTAAATTCCTTGTTTTAATCTTCTCTCCATTTTATCATGGATAAGAAGTCATAATTCAATGGAATTGTCGAGGACTTAAAGCCAATTTTAACGAACTTTTAATTTTAACTACACTTTTTTCCCCAAATGTCATTTGTCTCCAAGAAACCTTTTTGAAAACCACAGATAATATTAATTTTAAAGGTTACTGTATGTACAATCATATCACAACGGATAATCAGAAAGTATCAGGAGGTACATCAATCCTGGTAAAATCTGACGTTCCACATAGGAAAATAGATATAAACACTAATTTACAAGCTGTTGCTGTAAACGTTACTTTATCCAAATCCATAACGATTTGTTCTGTCTACCTTCCACCACACTATATTTTTTTCTAAACAAGATTTAGAAAATCTAACTAATCAATTACCTAGTCCTTATATATTATTAGGAGACTTTAATAGTCACAGCAAATTATGGGGTTGCTCGGATACAAATGACAAAGGTGAAATCATAGAAAATTTTATTGCTGAAAATGATTTATGTTTATTTAATGATAAACAACCAACGTACCTTCATTCTCCCACAAGAAATTATTTTGCTTTAGATCTTTCAATTTGCTCTCCTAATATTTATCTAGATTTTGATTGGTCTGTTGTGGACGATCTCCATGGGAACGATCATTTTCCGATAGTAATTCAAGAAATTGAATCGACCCATGAGGATCGTCACCCCAGATGGAATTTGAGTAAAGCCAATTGGGATAACTTTAACAATTATATAATGAAAAACTCGAACCTGAAAATTTTAAAACTGCAAATGATATACAAGATTTTACTGACCAACTGATTGATATTGCTGAAATGTATTCCTAAATCCTCGACTTTTTCAAAAAGAAACAAACCTTGGTTTAATGACGAAGTCAAAAATTCAATCAATAAAAGAAAATTTGCATTACAAAAATTTAATAATCAACCAACCAAAGAAAATCTTATCCATGCCAAACATATGCGAGCTAAAGCTCGCAAAACAATAAAATCGGCTAAAAACATCTTGGCAGCAATATGTCTCCAAACTGAATACCAGAACACCAACGAAGAAAATATGGGACATGATCAGAAAAATTAGTGGCAAAAACAAATCAAATAAACATGTCCATATCAAATCAAACGGAAATATATGTTCAACGACTAAAGACATTTCCAATGCCTTGGGGAAAAATTTTCAGAAAAACTCCTCTAGCTCAAATTATTCAGAAAGCTTCCGGCCCCGCGCCAGCCCGGGGGATAGAAATATGGCGGCTGCCTTCGGGAGTGTGGCAGAGTGGTAAGACCCCACCGAAAACAGTCCCATTGCCGAGAGTACCCGGCGCCTCGTAATAGGTGGCTGCCTTTAGCTTCTGTGGCAGTTGGGTAAAAGCCTCTAACATACAGAACAATCGTCCGTTCGACCGGTATTATTTTGTAATTCAATTTATTCAAATGCATCTTACCAATTTTTTTTACAATTCACTACGCGAGATCTATCCTTTTAAACCTTTCCTATCTCATGTTACTACCACGCTGCATTTGTACGTGTATCATCACTGCTGATGGGTCGCGCACCGCAAAGAAGAAAATCTCATCTGTATATGTTTGTACTGTGTATGTGTCACTTTTTCATGCTCCTTCACTCTGCACATCAAATAATTAAAGATGCATTTTGTATACGTTATTAAATAAGTAACTTGTCATTTCATGTTACCCAAAAAGTCATTTATTTTACATCAAGGTTAACAGAATCGGATACTTATCACTAAGTTCTGAAGTGTTCGTCATCATCTAACACAGCTTTATTCTTTATTAGTTGGCCCCGCGCCTGCCCGGGGGGTAGAAATATGGCGGCTGCCTTCGGGAGTGTGGCAGAGTGGTAAGACCCCACCGAAAACAGTCCCATTGCCGAGACCACCCGGTTAGGTGGCTGCCTTCAGCTTCTGTGGCAGTTGGGTAAAAGCCTCCAACATACAGAACAATCGTCCGTTCGACCGGTATTATTTTGTAATTCAATTTATTCAAATGCATCTTACCATTTTTTTTTACAATTCACTACGCGAGATCTATCCTTATAAACCTTTCCTATCTCATGTTACTACCACGCTGCATTTGTACGTGTATCATCACTGCTGATGGGTCGCGCACCGCAAAGAAGAAAATCTCATCTGTATATGTTTGTACTGTGTATGTGTCACTTTTTCATGCTCCTTCACTCTGCACATCAATGAAAGATGCATTTTAAATACGTTATTAGATAAGTAACTTGTCGTTTCATGTTACCTGAAATTTATTTCACGTTATTCCAAAGTTAACAGAATCAGATACTTATCACTAAATTCTGAAATGTACGTTATCATCTAACACAGCTTTATTCTTTATTAGTTTATAAAATAATTTCTCTCTGAAACGTATCACCTCAATAATTTCATACGATAATCGTGGATCTCATATTTAGCAAAGGATCTCCTGTTTTCAGAGCCAAGCTTTTATTTAAGCAAACGTTTTCGGCCCCCCTTGTCTGTAGGGAATAAAATATACAGGTCACTTTCCTTCTGTAGTGAATGGAGATGAAATTCCTTGTTGAAACAGGAGCCACTTGTTTGCCGTGAGTGGCGTCTCGTATGCTGGAAGAAGGGATCCTGATGATTGAGAAAAGCCCAGGGATCTCCAGCTTTTCAACACATCATTTTGGCCATTATTTCAGATAGACGAGGGGTTTGGGCTAGATCCGGCCTGAATCAATCGGCTCAGTCGTGCCAAGCTCTAGAATCGCACAGCTTGTTCTTTACTTCCTTCTATCTTTCTTACGTATCTTTATGGTACAAACCGGGTGTAATTTTTTCTTATTCCTCAATCTTTGAGTGTTATTTGATGGGCGGCGGCTTATGGATCAATCGGTGGGCTTGTGCTGGGGAAATTCAGCAGAAACTTCTGTGAGGGAGAGAATATGGGTGGGGATGGGTCCCAACTGTTCCTCATTTTTTTCATTGAAATCTGGGTGCATAGTTGGGAATCATAAAGCAGAAGTGGAGCGGAAGGACTCTGGTCCTGTCATCGAGTATAATAGCCATGTAGCCTTGGCGTTGGAAATAGGAGATCCATTTCCATTAAACGTCCCCTTGTAGGCTCCAAGGAGGGTGGGGCGCATAGCTATCGAAACATAAATTTCAGCCATGGGATCCAACACTACAAAAAGAGCTTTTTTAGACTTATCTGATGACGACCCGGAACCGACAACATTCACTTTCAAAGCAAACGAAAATTTTGCTAGATTCTTAGTGATTTCAAGTTACGAAGGCAAGGCTGTTACCACTCTTTCACCGTTTGTCATAGAAAAACAAATAGAATCTCTTATCGGAACGCCAAAAAATGTCAAAAAATAAAAAATGGAACTCTCTTAATTGAAACAAACAGAAAATCTCAAACTGAAAATCTCTTGAAAATTAAAAAAATTCTACAACCTTAACGTCTCTGTCACGGAGCACAAAACATTAAATTCATGTAAAGGAATACTCCGTGACAGAATGCTTAAACAAGAATCAGAAGCCAGTATCGTAGAATATTTAAAAGATCAAGGAGTAACAGCCAGTAAAAGTTTCAAAATTAAAAAAGACGGCAATCCCATCGAAACAAATACTCTTCTTTTAACCTTCAATACCACTTCGTTGCCGAAATCACTAAGGATTTTTTACAGAATAATACCGGTTGAAATCTACGTGCCCAACCCTCTGCGATGTTTCAATTGTCAGAGGTTTGGGCACCACGAAAACGACTGTACTGTCCCTGACGGATCTGTTTGTGAGAAGTGTGGTGGCACTGATCATCACACTTCTAACTGCAAGAACTCTCCAAAATGTGTGAACTGCGGAAAAGATCATTTGTCTAAATACAATGTCTGTGAAGTTTGGAAAACCGAAAAAGAAATCATGAAAATTAAAGTTACACAAAATGTCACCTTTTTGGAAGCAAAAAAAGTACAACAAAACAAAATTCATCAAAATAAACCAGAAAACACATTCGCCAAAGTTGTCAAATCCCTTCCCAGTAAACCTGAAACAAAAGAAACATCAACACAATTCATCGTCACAACCTACATCTACTCATCATTCAAGATCAGAATCTAGACAAACTTCACAGACCAGTTCACAACCTAACGGCAAACATTCTAGCAGATCTCACTCCCGATCCACGTCGGGGACAGCAGATCAAAAAGAGAAAAACGGCAAAGAAAAGCATAAAGGATCAAACCCAAACAGTAAAGGGGCGTCTGCTGATCCAGTAAAAGTGGCTAATCAGTACGGCGCCCTTGAGGACATAGAGTTGGATGTTGATCCCTCCACGTTCTCAAAGCATAATAATAAAAGATAAAAGGATTAAATTCATTGTTTTAATCTTCTCTCCATTTAATCATGGATAAGAAATCAATAATTCAATGGAATTGTCGAGGACTGAAAGCCAATTTTAACGAACTTTTAATTTTAACTACACTTTTTTTCTCCTAATGTCATTTGTCTCCAAGAAACTTTTTTGAAAACTACAGATAATATTAAATTCAAAGGTTACAGTATGTACAATCATATCACAACGGATAATCAGAAGGCATCAGGAGGTACATCAATCCTGGTAAAATCTGATGTTCCTCATAGGAAAATAGATGTAAACACTAATTTACAAGCTATTGCTGTAAACGTCACTTTATTCAAATCCATAACGATTTGTTCTGTCTACCTTCCACCACACTATAATTTTTCTAAACAAGAATTAGAAAATTTAACAAATCAATTACCTAGTCCTTATATATTATTAGGAGATTTTAATAGTCACAGCAAATTATGGGGTTGCTCGGATACAAATGACAAAGGAGAAATTATAGAAAATTTTATTGCTGAAAATGATTTATGTTTATTTAACGATAAACAACCAACATATCTTCATTCTCCCACAAGAAATTATTTTGCTTTAGATCTTTCAATTTGCTCTCCAAATATTTATCTAGATTTTGATTGGTCTGTTGTGGACGATCTCCATGGGAGCGATCATTTTCCGATAGTAATTGAAGAAATTGCATCGACCCATGAGGATCGTCACCCCAGATGGAATTTGAGTAAAGCAAATTGGGAAAATTTTAATCAATTATGTAATGAAAAACTCGACCCTGAACTTTTTAAAACTGCAAGTGATATAGAAGATTTTACTGATGAATTGATTGATATTGCTGAAAAATGTATTCCTAAATCCTCGACTTTTTCAAAAAGAAACAGACCTTGGTTTAATGACGAAGTTAAAACTTCAATCAATAAAAGAAAATCTGCATTACGAAAATTTAATAAACAACCAACAAAAGAAAATCTTATCCATGCCAAACATATGCGAGCTAAAGCTCGCAAAACAATAAAATCGGCCAAAAAAGCATCTTGGCAGCAATACGTCTCCAAACTGAATACCAGAACACCAACGAAAAAAATATGGGACATGCTTAGAAAAATTAGTGGCAAAAACAAATCAAATAAACATGTCCATATCAAATCGAACGGAAATATATGTTCAACGGCTAAAGACATTTCCAATGCCTTGGGGAAAAATTTTCAAAAAAACTCCTCTAGCTCAAGTTATTCAGAAAGTTTCCAAAATATTAAACAAGAACAAGAGAAAAAGAATTTAAATTTTTCTTCATTGAATCAAGAAAAATATAATTTACCATTCACTAATAAAGAATTATTAGATGCTCTCCATAAATCTCATGATACTGCTGTTGGTCCTGACGACATACACTATCAAATTTTAAAATATTTACCCAACAAGGCATTGGAAACATTAAATATTCTGAATGAAATTTGGATCACTGGAAAATTCCCTGAAAACTGGAGAAAAGCCACCATTATTCCTATTCCGAAACCTAATAAAGATCATACTGAAGCCACTAATTACAGACCTATTGCTTTGACAAGTTGCTTATGTAAAACAATGGAGAAAATGATTAATGATAGGCTAGTTTGGTTCTTAGAATCAAACCAGCTTATCACTAAATTTCAAGCTGGTTTTAGAAAAAACAGCTCTACTAATGATCATTTGATTCGCTTAGAATCATTTATACGTGATGCCTTTATCAAAAAAGAACATGTCGTAGCTGTTTTCTTTGACCTAGAAAAGGCCTATGATACGACTTGGAAATATGGCATCATGAAAGATTTACATAACTTGGATCTTAAAGGCCGATTGCCACTTTTTGTTCAAAATTTCTTGTCCGATCGAACATTTAATGTTCGCATAGGAAATACATTATCGGACACATTTGATCAAGAACAAGGTGTACCACAAGGTAGTATTTTATCACCAACCTTGTTCAGCATAAAAATTAATAATATAGTTAAATGTGTAAAAGACCCAGATTGTTCGCTTTTTGTTGACGATTTTGGAATTTTTTATCGTTCCAAAAATATGGAAACCATTGAATTTAAACTCCAAAGGTGTTTAAATAATATAGAAACTTGGGCAACAGAAAATGGTTTTAAATTTTCTAAAACAAAAACTCAGTGTGTTCATTTCTGCAAAATTCGAAAGTTGCATTTAGATCGTTTTAACAATATACGGCAGTCCAATTCCAGTCGTCACTGAAGCGAAGTTTTTGGGTCTTTTATTCGATAGCAAATTGTCTTTTATTCCTCATATCAAAGCTTTGAAAGCTAAATGTTTAAAAGCTCTTGATATTCTTAAAGTCCTGTCCAGTTCCGACTGGGGAGGAGATCGAACTGTTCTTTTAAATCTGTATAGATAGTTAATTCGTTCCAAATTGGACTATGGCTCAATAGTCTATGGATCTGCTAGGAAATCTTATTTAAAATCTTTGGATACTATACATCATCAAGGTTTACGTTTAGCACTAGGTGCCTTTCGCACTTCACCCGTTGATAGTCTCTATGCTGAATCTAAAGAACCATCACTTTATGTTAGAAGAGAAAAATTGTCTCTTCAATATGCTTCCAAATTAGTTGCAAATCCACGCAGTTCAGCATATGAATGTGTTTTTAACACTAATTATGAAAGATTTTACGAAAATAAACCCTCCGCAATTAAACCTCTTGGCCTAAGAATACAACCTTTACTTAAAGAAGCCAATATTAATGTCCAAAATATTCAATCATTTTCATTTCTATCGAAAGAACCATGGACATTAACTAATCCAAAGATAGTATTAGATTTACATAAAAATAAGAAATCTGAAGTTGATTCACATAGTTTTAAAAATGAATTTTTAGAAATTAAATCGCATTTTAAACATCACATTTCCATTTACACTGACGGTTCGAAACAAGATGAGAAAGTTGCTTGTTCTGTCATTAGCCCGAATTTCACGGATAGCATTAGACTACCCGATAATAGCTCTATTTTTACCGCTGAAGCAAAAGCAATTGATATCGCACTCTATCACATTCGAGATCAACCTGAAAGACATTTCATCATTTATTCCGATTCCCTTTCTGTACTAAAAGCTCTACCTCCCCCGCCCATAGGGGCTTGAAGAAATATATGGGCTGCACGATGCTTCCATGCAGAGCTGAATCCGGCCCGCACACTAGTACTGGTAAACCGCTTAGAGGATCTAAGCCTGTCCAGGAACTGCGGTGCGAGGCGGACCGTCCATGCTAAAAAACCATATTGGTTTCATTGGGCGACAGGGCTTGAGATGTCATTTCATCTCAATGTCGGGTAAAAGTCCCACAAAATTGGAAGCAACGTCTCCAAAATGACCTTTACAGTGTTGACGGGGACGTTAAACCTCAAATCAAACAAACAAACTAAAAGCTCTGAAAGATCAAAAGCACAGAAACCCCTTGATTCAACAAATTTTAAGAAAATATCACTATGTTTCCGTCTCAAAGATCATATTCTGCTGGCTTCCCAGTCATGTAAATATCCGTGGTAATGAGTTAGCCGATTTGGAAGCCAAATCAGCATTATCGTTAACTATTACCAATTTAAAAATTCCTTCTTCAGATTTAAAATCGAACATAAGCCTATATATAAAAACAAATGCCAATCAATTTGGGAAAAAGAAACTAATAATAAATTAAATAAAATTCAACCAAATTTTCATACCAAATGTACTTTTTCGAATTATAATAGGAAAGACCAGACTAAACTCACAAGATGCCGTATTGGACACACACGACTCACTCATTCCTACATATTAAAAAACGAACAAGCACCTTTCTGTATATCATGTAACGAACCGTTTACAGTTGAACACTTTCTCAGTTCATGTGTAGAATTTCATCATATACGCTCAAAATATTTTAATGTTACAACAATGAAAGATCTTTTTAATGACATATCATCTTATCAATTAATCAATTTTCTTAAAGAAATCGGACTTTTTAACAAACTGTAATCATTAATATTTTAACTTTTAAACCTCAATAACAATTTTATATCTAATATCTAATTATTTTTAGACGCTATATGCCCTATTAGGGTTGAGCGTCTTTAAACAAAATATCCATCCATCCATCTTTATTAGTTTATAAAATACTTTGTTCTCTCTGAAACTTATCACCTCAATAATTTCTTACCATAATCGTGGATCTCATATTTAGCAAAGGATCTCCTGTTTTCAGAGCCAAGCTTTTATTTAAGCAAACGTTTTCGGCCTCCCTTGTCTGTAGGGAATAAAATATACAGATCACTTTCCTTCTTTAGTGAATGGGGATGAAATTCCTTGCTGAAACAGGAGCCACTTGTTTGCCGTGGGTGGCGTCTCGTATGCTGGAAGAAGGGATCCTGATGATTGAGAAAAGCCCAGGGATCTCCAGCTTTTCAACACATCATTTTGGCCCATATTTCAAATAGACGAGAGGTTTGGGCTAGATCCGGCCTTAATCAATCGGCTCAGTCGTGCCAAGCTCTAGAATCGCACAGCTTGTCCTTATCTTCCTTCTTTCTTTTTTACGTATCTTTATGGTACAAACCGGGTGTAATTTTGTCTTATTCCTCTATCTTCGAGTGTTGTTTGATGGGCGGCGGCTGATGGATCAATCGGTGGGCTTGTACTGGGGAAATAAAGCAGAAACTTCTGTGAGGGAGAGAATATGGGTGGGGATGGGTCCCAACTGTTCCTCATTTTTCTTTGAAATCTGGGTGCATAGTTGGGAATCATAAAACAGAAGTGGAGCGGAAGGACTCTGGTCCTGTCATCGAGTATAATAGCAATGTAGCCTTGGCGTTGGAAATAGGAGATCCATTTCCATTAAACGTCCCCTTGTAGGGCTCCAAGGAGGGTGGGGCGCATAGCTATCGAATCATTTATTATCACCATGGGATCCAACACTAGGAAAAGAGCAGTTTTAGACTTATCCGATGACGACCCTGAACCGGCTACATTCAATTTCAAAGCAAATGAAAATTTCGCAAGATTTTTAGTGGTTTCGAGCAACGAAGAAAAGGCCGTAACTACACTCTCACCTTTTGTCATTGAAAAACAAATTTAAGCTTTAATTGGAACACCAAAAAATGTTAAAAAATTGAAAAATGGAACTCTCCTTATTGAAACTAATCGTAAATCTCAAACCGAAAATCTTCTAAAAATAAACAAATTTTTCAACCTTAACGTCTCTGTCACGGAGCACAAAACATTAAACTCATGTAAAGGAATACTCCGTGACAGAATGCTTAAACAAGAATCTGAAGCCAGCATTGTCGACTATTTGAAAGAGCAAGGAGTTACGGCCTGCAAACGATTTAAAATTAAAAAAGACGGAAATCTAATAGACACCAACACTCTACTGCTAACTTTCAACACAACTACGTTGCCGAAATCTCTAAAAATCTTCTACAGAATAATACCGGTCGAAATCTACGTGCCCAATCCTCTGCGATGTTTTAATTGTCAGAGGTTTGGGCATCATGAAAATGATTGTACTGTCCCTGATGGATCTGTGTGTGAGAAGTGTGGTGGTACCGATCACCACACTGTCAACTGCAAGAATTCTCCAAAGTGTGTGAACTGCGGACAAAATCATCTATCCAGATCAAACGTCTGTGAAGTTTGGAAAACAGAAAAAGAAATTATGAAAATCAGTCACTCAAAACGTCACATATTTGGAAGCTAAGAAAATTCTTCAAAATAATCCAGAAACCACATTCGCCAAAGTTGTTCAGTCACTTACCAGCAAACCTGAAACCAAAGAAACATCAACACAATTCAACGAAAAAGATTTTGAAATTAAACCCCATTCTAAAGTTATTACCACTTCTGTAAAACCCAAAACCACATCGTCACAACCTACATCTTCACAACCTACTACATCGTCACAACCTACTACATCTACTCATCATTCAAGAACAGAATCTAGACAAACTTCACAGACCAGTTCACAACCTAACGGCAAACATTCTAGCAGATCTCACTCCCGATCCACGTCGGGGACAGCAGATCAAAAAGAAAAAACGGCAAAGAAAAGCATAAAGGATCAAACCCAAACAGTAAAGGGGCGTCTGCTGATCCAGTAAAACTGGCTAATCAGTACGTCGCCCTTGAGGACATGGAGTTGGACGTTGATCCCTCCACATTCTCAAAGCCTAATAAAAGATAAAGGATTAAATTCCTTGTTTTAATCTTTTCTACATTCAACCATGGATAAGAAGTCAATAATTCAATGGAATTGTCGAGGACAGAAAGCCAATTTCAACGAACTTTTAATTTTAACTACACTTTTTTCTCCTAATGTCATTTGTCTCCAAGAAACTTTTTTGAAAACTACAGATAATATTAATTTCAAAGGTTACAGTATGTACAATCATATCACAACGGATAATCAGAAGGCATGAGGAGGTACATCAATCCTGGTAAAATCTGACGTTCCTCATAGGAAAATAGATGTAAACACTAATTTACAAGCTGTTGCTGTAAACGTCACTTTATCCAAATCCATAACGATTTGTTCTATCTACCTTCCACCACACTATAATTTTTCTAAACAAGAATTAGAAAATTTAACAAATCAATTACCTAGTCCTTATATATTATTAGGAGATTTTAATAGTCACAGCAAATTATGGGGTTGCTCGGATAAAAATGACAAAGGAGAAATCATAGAAAATTTTATTGCTGAAAATGATTTATGTTTATTTAACGATAAACAACCAACATATCTTCATTCTCCCACAAGAAATTATTTTGCTTAAGATCTTTCAATTTGCTCTCCAAATATTTATCTAGATTTTGATTGGTCTGTTGTGGACGATCTCCATGGGAGCGATCATTTTCCGATAGTAATTGAAGAAATTGCATCGACCCATGAGGATCGTCACCCCAGATGGAGTTTGAGTAAAGCAAATTGGGAAAATTTTAATCAATTATGTAATGAAAAACTCGACCCTGAACTTTTTAAAACTGCAAGTGATATACAAGATTTTACTGATGAATTGATTGATATTGCTGAAAAAAGTATTCCTAAATCCTCGACTTTTTCAAAAAGAAACAGACCTTGGTTTAATGACGAAGTTAAAACTTCAATCAATAAAAGAAAATCTGCATAACGAAAATTCAATAAACAACCAACAAAAGAAAATCTTATCCATGCCAAACACATGCAAAACAATAAAATCGGCCAAAAAAGCATCTTGGCAGCAATACGTCTCCAAACTGAATACCAGAACACGAACTAAGAAAATATGGGACACGATTCGAAAAATTAGTGGCAAAAACAAATCAAATAAACATGTCCATATCAAATCGAACGGAAATATGTGTTCAACGACTAAAGACATTTCCAATGCCTTGGGGGAAATTTTTCAGAAAAACTCCTCTAGCATTAATTATTAAAAAAAAAATCAAAATATTAAACAAGAACAAGAGAAAAAGAATTTAAATTTTTCCTCATTAAATCATGAAAAATATAATTTACCTTTCACTACTGTTACCTCCCTTCCATTATCTACCTTGGTAGATCATATGCATAGCTTCTAGGTTTATAACCACTCTCTGACAACTGCGTCAGAGAGTCGACTCTTTGGCTCAGGGGTAAGAGCAGTGGACTGTCACCCGAGCGGCCCGGGTTCGAATCCCATCATAGGCGGGGATTTTTTCAGGCTATGCATCTTTCCTTTGTTACGGCTTTCAGGTCGTAAGATGGGGGCTCGTCCGAAATGCCAGAATTGGCTTGTGCCGAAGTTGGCATCCTTCACGTCATCATAAATGATGACTTCCTTGAAGAGGGGGTGTGTTACCTCCCTTCCATTATCTACCTTGGTAGATCATATGCATAGCTTCTAGGTTTATAACCACTCTCTGACAACTGCGTCAGAGAGTCGACTCTTTGGCTCAGGGGTAAGAGCAGTGGACTGTCACCCGAGCGGCCCGGGTTCGAATCCCACCATAGGCGGGGATTTTTTCAGGCTATGCATCTTTCCTTTGTTACGGCTTTCAGGTCGTAAGACTACTAAAGAATTATTAGATGTTCTCCATAAATCTCATGATACTGCTGTTGGTCCTGACGACATACACTATCAAATTTTAAAACATTTACCCAACAAGGCATTGGAAACATTATTAAATATACTGAATTATATTTGGATCACTGGAAAATTCCCTGAAAACTGGAGAAAAGCTACCATTATTCCTATTCCGAAACCTAATAAAGATCATACTGAAGCCACTAATTACAGACCTATTGCTTTGACAAGTTGCTTATGTAAAACAATGGAGAAAATGATTAATGATAGGCTGTTTTGGTTCTTAGAATCAAACCAGCTTATCACTTAATTTCAAGCTGGTTTAATAAAAAACAGCTCTACTAATGATCATTTGATTCGCTTAGAATCATTTATACGTGATGCCTTTATCAAAAAAGAACATGTCGTAGCTGTATACTTTGACCTAGAAAAGGCCTATGATACGACTTGGAAATATGGCATCATGAAAGATTTACACAACTTGGGCCTTAAAGGCCGATTGCCACTTTTTGTTCAAAATTTCTTGTCCGATCGAACATTTAATGTACGCATAGGAAATACATTATCGGACACATTTGATCAAGAACAAGGTGTACCACAAGGTAGTATTTTATCACCAACCTTGTTCAGCATAAAAATTAATAATATAGTTAAATGTGTAAAAGACCCAGATTGTTCGCTTTTTGTTGACGATTTTGGAATTTTTTATCGTTCCAAAAATATGGAAACCATTGAATTTAAACTCCAAAGGTGTTTAAATAAAATAGAAACTTGGGCAACAGAAAACGGTTTTAAATTTTTAAAAACAAAAACTCAGTGTGTTCATTTCTGCCAAATTCGAAAGTTGCATTTAGATCCAGTTTTAACAATATACGGCAGTCCAATTCCAGTCGTCACTGAGGCGAAGTTTTTGGGTCTTTTATTTGATAGCAAATTGTCTTTTATTCCTCATATCAAAGCTTTGAAAGCTAAATGTTTAAAAGCTCTTGATATTCTTAGTCCTGTCCAGTTCCGACTGGGGAGGAGATCGCACTGTTCTTTTAAATCTTTATAGATGTTTAATTCGTTCCAACGTTCCAAATTGGACTATGGTTCCATAGTCTATGGATCTGCTAGGAAATCTTAATTAAAATCTTTGGATACTATACATCATCAAGGTTTACGTCTAGCACTAGGTGCATTTCGCACTTCACCTATTGAAAGTATTTATGCTGAATCAAATGAACCATCACTTTATGTAAGAAGAGAGAAATTGTCTCTTCAATATGCTACCAAATTAGCTGCTAATCCACGAAATTCAGCATATGACTCAGTTTTTAACCCAACTTATGAAAGATTCTACAATAACAAACCATCTGCTATAAAACCTCTTGGCCTGAGAATAAAACCGTTACTCGAAGAGGCCAATATAAATATTAAAAATATACAATCTTTTTCTTTTCCGTCGATAGAACCATGGGTGTTGAAACCACCATTGATAATTTTAGATTAAGAAAAAAATAAAAAATCCGAAGTAGAATCGCATATATTTAAGAACGAATTTTTAGAAATCAGACTAAAATTACCAGATGCCGTATTGGACACACAAGACTCACTCATTCTTACATATTACAAAACGAACAAGCACCTTTCTGTGTATCCTGTAACGAACCGTTCACAGTTAATCACTTTCTCATTTCATGTGTAGAATTTTATCATATCCGCTCAAAATATTTTAATGTTACAACAATGAAAGATCTTTTTAATGACATACCATCTTATCAATTAATCAATTTTCTTAAAGAAATCGGACTTTTTAACAAACTGTAATCATTAATATTTTAACTTTTAAACTTCAATAACAATTTTATATCTAATACCTAATTATTTTTAGACGCTATATGCCCTATTAGGGTTGAGCGTCTTTAAACAAAATATCCATCCATCCATCAGAAAGCTTCCAAAATATTAAACACGAACAAGAGAAAAAGAATTTAAATTTTTCATCATTAAATCACGAAAAATATAATTTACCATTCACTACTAAAGAATTATTAGATGCTCTTCATAAATCTCATGATACTGCTGTTGGTCCTGACGACATACACTATCAAATTTTAAAACATTTACCCAACAAGGCATTGGAAACATTATTAAACATTTTGAATGATATTTGGATCACTGGAAAGTTCCCTGAAAACTGGAGAAAAGCTACCATTATTCCTATTCCGAAACCTAATAAAGATCATACTGAAGCCACTAATTACAGACCTATTGCTTTGACAAGTTGCTTATGTAAAACAATGGAGAGAATGATTAATGATAGGCTGGTTTGGTTCTTAGAATCAAACCAGCTTATCACTAAATTTCAAGCTGGATTTAGAAAAAAACAGCTCTACTAACGATCATTTGATTCGCTTAGAATCATTTATACGTGATGCCTTTATTAAAAAAGAACATGTCGTAGCTGTATTCTTTGACCTCGAAAAGGCCTCTGATACGACTTGGAAATATGGCATCATGAAAGATTTACACACCTTGGGCCTTAAAGGCCGATGACCACTTTTGTACAAAATTTCTTATCCGATCGAACATTTAATGTTAGCATAGGAAATACATTATCGGACACATTTGATCAAGAACAAGGTGTACCACAAGGTAGTATTTTATCACCAACCTTGTTCAGCATAAACATTAATAACATAGTTAAATGCGTAAAGGACTCGGATTGTTCGCTTTTTGTTGACGATTTTGGAATCTTTTATCGATCAAAAAATATGGAAACCATTGAATTCAAACTACAAAGATGTTTGAATAATATAGAAACTTGGGCAACAGAAAATGGTTTCAAATTTTCAAAAACAAAAACGCAGTGTGTTCATTTCTGCCAATTACGAAAGTTACATTTAGATCATGTTCTAACGAAATATGGCAGTCCAATTCCAGTCGTCACTGAAGCGAAGTTTTTGGATCTTTTATTCGATAACAAATTGTCTTTTATTCCTCATATCAAAGCTTTGAAAGCTAAATGTTTAAACGCTCTTGATATTCTTAAAGTCCTGTCCAGTTCCGACTGGGGAGGAGATTGCACTGTTCTTTTAAATCTTTATAGATCTTTAATTCGTTCCAAATTGGACTATGGCTCCATAGTCTATGGATCTGCTAGGAAATCTTATTTAAAATCATTGGATACTATACATCATCAAGGTTTACGTCTAGCACTAGGTGCTTTTGCACTTCACCCGTTGAAAGTCTTTATGCTGAATCGAATGAACCATCACTCTGTAAGAAGAGACAAATTGTCTCTTCAATATGCTACTAAATTAGCCGCCAATCCACGAAATTCAGCATATGACACTGTTTTTAATCATAATTACGAAAGATTTTACAACAACAAACCATCGGCTATTAAACCGCTTGGCCTCAGAATCAAACCATTGTTGGAGGAGGCCAATATAAATAAAAAATAATATCCAATCTTTTTCTTTATCATTAAAAGAGCCATGGACGTTAAACGTTCCAAAGATTATTTTAGATTTAAATAAAAATAAGAAAACCGAAGTAGAAGCTCATATTTTTAAGAACGAATTTTTAGAAATCAAATCCAATTTTAATCGTCACATTTCCATTTACACTGACGGTTCGAAGCAAGGTGAGAAAGTTACTTGTTCTGTCATTAGTCCGAATTTCACGGATAGCATTAGACTACCCGATAATAGCTCTATTTTTACCGCTGAAGCGAAAGCAATTGATATAACACTCTATCATATACGAGATCAATCCGAAAAACAATTTATCATTTATTCCGATTCCCTTTCTGTACTAAAAGCTCTGAAAGACCAACAGCACAGGAACCCCTTGATTCAACAAATTTTACGAAAATATCACTATCTTTCTGTCTGCAAGGAGATTATATTCTGCTGGCTTCCAAGTCATGTTAATATTCGTGGAAATGAATTGGCTGACTTGGAAGCCAAGACGGCATTATCGTTAACTGTTACAAATTTAAAAATTCCTTTCTCTGATTTCAAATCAAACATCAATCAATATATAAAGAAAAAATTTCAATCTATTTGGGACAATGAAACTAATAATAAATTAAATAAAATTCAACCTAATATTTACAGTAAATGCGCTTTTTTGAACTATAGCCGAAAAAATCAGACAAAAATTACGAGATGCCGTATTGGACACACAAGACTCACTCATTCCTACATTTTAAAAAACGAACAAGCACCTTTCTGTATATCTTGTAACGAACCGTTCACAGTTAAACACTTTCTCATCTCATGTATTGAATTTAATCATATACGTTCAAAATATTTTAACATTACTACAATGAAAGATCTTTTTAATAATGTTCCTTTTTACCAATTAATCAATTTTCTTAAAGAAATCGGTCTTTTTAACAAACTGTAATTATTAAAATTTTAATTGTTTAATCTTGCACAATTTTATGTATAATATATAACTGTTTTAGACGCTATATGCCCTGTTAGGGTTGAGCGTCTTTAAATAAATCATCCATCCATCCGACTTTTTCTTCGGAAAGTGCGGATATAACAAGCGATACACACACTCAAACACAACAATAACACAAATAAACCGCGACAGAAGACCCGCCTTGGAACGGTCAGTGAAACGAATTCCACTGGGGGTGGGGGTGGGCTAAATCGATTTTACGTGGCCATATAAATACAGTTAAACCTGTCTTAGTGGCCACCTCTACTGAGCAAGCAACCGGTCTTAAGCAAGCAGGCTTTCAGTTCCCGAAAAAGGAAACTGTTTGAAAATTCACCTCTGTTAAGCAAACACCTGTCTTAAGCAAGCACTTTCTGATTATCCCATAGGTGCTTGCTTAATACAGGTTGGACTGTACAAGGGTTCAGGATTATATAGGCGTATTTTCGAGATGAAAAAAAGTCGTTTGTGTTTTACGTCCCACCAACAGCTACGGTCATACGGAGACGGGACCTCGGTTTAGACTCATCCGAAAGTCTGGAGAAGCCTGGGATCGATCCTGCGATCCCTGGTTAAGATGAAAAAAGAAGTGAAGGCATTGTTCAGGAATCTATGGAATTAGTCTTCATCTGCCATCCAAGTCAAGAGAAGGAAAGAAATAGCAGCATCAAACATCTTGTTTGCTTGGTTTGAGATTTAACGTCCCCTTCAAAATAGAAGTGAAGGCAATAGTCAGGATCGATACAATCAACCCACAGCTCCCATCAGAGATATCAAAGGGAAAGAAACTGAAGCAACAGACCTAAGGGAAACATCAACAGCGGAAAGCCAAAAGGACAGTTACTTTCCCACAAAATGGCCAATAGGCTATCCAAAATAAAATAATATAAGCGACACAAACACTCAATAATATAAGCGACACACACTCAGACAAACAATAACAAAAATAAACCACTACAGAAGAACCGCCTTGGAACGGTCAGCGGAAACGAATTCCACGGGGGGGGAGGTTGGGGGGGGGGGGCTTAAATCGATTTTACGTGGCCAAAATCCTCGCCCTTACTTCCATTTTACTACATGTAAATGGGGTCTTGATTAATCGTCAATAGGATGGCAAGCCATGAAGACTCGGATGAGATAGCGCAGTATGAGTCATCTCATCAGCATCTACACTGTTTGCATAGGTTTCTGTACCGGACTACAGAATTGAAAGGTTAAGATATCAATACGCTACCGACTTAGGACGTCACATGAGACACTGCATCCGTAGAGCGGCAAACAGTTATATTACGTTATCGCTATCCACATATATACGATTTAGATTCTGAATAACACGTGAGCCAGCGCAAGACAAACCCTACAATAAGACATTTGCGCCAAACGAAGACTAGGATCAGCCTGCGCATTCGCGAGTCTTCGCTGTGCGCTCTAAGGATAGCTAAGGGCCAAATGCTCCTTCATGCAGCAAGAGAAGTCTCTGATTAGACTATATTGATGCGCAGGTTGATCTGATTCTTCGCTGTGCGTACATGTAAGTTGTAGGAAATGTTGTGCCCCGGCTCATTGAAAGACGGAAACAGCTGTGGTAATGTATTAGTGGCAAGCCGGCCTTTATATTGGCGCATGGCATAAGATACATGCAGGTTGTCGATTTGGCTGCGCATTTTGATTAAGTAGAATCAGCCCGTTAAATGGAAATGTCAGAATACATCATTATATCTCATGAAGGAATCATATGAGGTGCAACGGGAAAACATTGAATGTATCTGCGTTGCATTTTATTTATCATATGACGTCGCTTCTGAGACGGTAATAACGCCATGTAATACTAGTGGATTTTTGTTACTTTACTTATATTTGGTAGAAGCCCCCGTGGTGTAGTGGTTACTCTACTCGCCTTGTAAACCAGGGGTTGCAGGATCGATCCCGGGCTTCTCCAGACTTTCGGATGAGTCTTTAAACCGAGGTCCCGTCTCCGTATGACCTTAGCTGTTGTTGGGACGTAAAACTCAAACACTCACTCACTAATATACTCAGTCAAAAAGTTCCTTTACCTAAAATTGCTTCTGTGACTATAGCTACTACAGATAAAAACTACACAAAGTTTATGTTTTTATAAGAAGACTCATTTCTCCGTGCAAAAGCACCATTCGTTTTTGTTTTCGTAAACACATCATCGTAGACTATTGCTTTTAACACCCAAGGGGTCACTGTGTCATTTTCGCAGAGAAAATCATTAAAACATGCTATGATTTAACATCGCAAAATTTCCCTGTACCCTACATTTCTAAAATTTGATACATGTGACATTTCTTTAGATACCATTTGCGTGTATTCACAAAAGATTTGGAACTTTAATTGCATCAGCTACGAGAAACAGGCTATCACATATTGACCTCCAATTCTTAGAAGTTGTGTGCAAATGCTGCTCTCAATGGGAACTCCATAGAAAATCCCAGTCGATTGTGCTACATGCTACATGAATTTTCTGTATTTTACCATCATGATGAACAGCAATGGTGGACACAAAGCGTTTTTTTAAAAAATGGCAAAAATTGACAGGAATAAAAATTAAAGCAGTTCGAAAATTGCTATTTTTAATTGCTGGGGAGATAATTTGAGAATTTCACAAATTTAAACCTCGCTTATAATGCAAGATCATGAGATATTGTAAAAGTAAAGTGTTATCCGATGTTCAGAGAATATTGTCTTTCATCTTAGACCAAAAAGAATTTTCTGCGCATACGCAATGTCCATTTTCTACCAAAATCGTTCTAGGCACATATTGGAAGACAACTCTGGAGCAGAAAGGTATGGACAAATGCAAGTTTGAGCAATGTCTAGCTAAACGTCCGATTTAAATGTCTACAGCCAAATTTAGCTCAATAGCTTCCAGATGTCTAGTGAGTTTCACCCGAAAGTTGGTATAGTTACTTTTTGGCTCACCTGGGCCGAAGGCTCCAGGGGAGCTTATAGTATAGTGGGTCCTCCGTCGTCCGTCGTCCGTCCACACTTTTGAGCAGCTATATCTCTGCAACCTGCAGGCTTATCCCAATCATATCTCATCTGTAGCATGCCTCTGGTGGGGCATTGATGACATAAACTTTTTTTCCAAATCGCTCAAAAACTTTGGTTGCTATGGCTTTCACAAGCTCCCATAGACTTACAATGGGAAAATGCTTGTCATCACCGTAGCGCCTTCAGTTTTGATCGGATCTTTCTGAAACTTATATGTAAGGTGGCTGGGGGTAAAAACTCGGATGAGTTCGAAAACCAGCCAAGTCGGCCCATTTATCATAGTTACGTCCCTTTGATTGCTGAAAATGCCGATTTTTGACCTTGTCATCACCGTAGCCCCTTCAGTTTTGATCGGATCTTTCTGAAACTTATGTTAGGTGGCTGGGGATAAAATCTCGGATGAGTTCGAAAATCGACCCAGTTGGCCCATTTTTCATAGAGTAACGTCCCTTTGATTGCTGAAAATGCTGGTTTTTGACCTTGTCATCACCGTAGCCCTTTCAGTTTTGATCGAATCTCTCTGAAACTTATATGTAAAGTGGCTGGGGATGAAATCTCGGATGAGTTCGAAAACCAGCAAAGTTGGTCCATTTATCACAGAGTAACGTCCCTTTGATTGCTGAAAATGCCGATTTTTACCTTGTCATCACCGTAGCCCTTTCAGTTTTGATCGGATCTTTCTGAAACTTATATGTAAAGTAGCTTGGGATAAAATCTCGGACGAGTTCGAAAACCAGCCAAGTTGGTCCATTTATCACAGAGTAACATCCCTTTGATTGCTGAAAATGGCTATTTTTGACCTTGTCATCACTGTAGCCCTTTCAGTTTTGATCGGATCATTCTGAAACTTATATGTAAGGTGGCTCAGGATAAAACCTCGGACGAGTTCGAATACCGGCCAAGGTGGCCTATTAATCAAAGAGTTAGGTCCCTTTGATTGCTGAAAATGTTGATTTTTGACCTTGTAATAACTAAAGCCCCTTCAGTTTTAATCGGATCTTTCTGAAACTTATATGTAAGGTGGCTGGGGATAAAACCTCGGATGAGTTCGAAAACGGGCCAAGTTGACCCATTTACTATATAGTTATGTCCCTTTGATGGCTGAAATTGTCGATTTTTTACCTTGTCATCACCATAGCCCCTTCAGTTTTGATCGAATCTTTCTGAAACTTATATGTAAGGTGTCTGGGGATAAAATCTTGGATGAGTTTGAAAACCCATCCAGTCGGCCAATTTATCGTAGAGTAACGTCCCTTTGATTGCTGAAAATGCTGATTTTTGACCTTGTCATCACCGTAGCCCTTTCAGTTTTGATCGAATCTTTCTGAAACTTATATGTAAGGTGACTGGGGATAAAACCTATGATGAGTTCGAATACCAGCCAAGTTGGCCCATTTATCATAGATGTACGTCCCTTTGATTGCTGAAAATGCCGATTTTTGACCTTGTAATCACCATAGCCCCTTCAGTTTTGATCGGATCTTTCTGAAACTTATATGTAAGGTGGCTGGGGATAAATCTTGGATGAGTTCGAAAACAGGCCAAGTCAGCCCATTTATCGTAGAGTCATGTCCCTTTCATGGCTGAAAATGTTGATTTTTGACCTTGTCATCACCGTAGCCCCTTCAGTTTTGATCAGATTTTTCTGAAACTTATATGTAAGGTGGCTGGGGATGAAACCTCCAATGAGTTCGAAAACTGGCCAAGTCGGCTCATTTATTTTAGAGTAACATCCCTTTGATTGCTAAAAATGCCAAATTTTGACCTTGTCATCACCGTAGCCCCTTCAGTTTTGATCGGATCTTTCTGAAACTTTTATGTATGGTGGCTGGGAATAAAATCTTGGATGAGTTTGAATACTGGCCAAGTCGGCACATTTGTCATAGAGTTACATGCCTTTGATTGCTTAAAAATGCCTATTTTCGACCTTGTTAGCACTGCTGCCCCTTCAGTTTTGATCGGATCTTCATGAAACTTACAAACAAATAAGTCAGGCAGAAAAGCTCGGAGGAATTTGAAAACTCGTGAGGTTTGCCTATTTGTCACAGGGTAACATCCCTTTGATTGCAGCAGTTAATTGCTTATTTTTGAACTTGTCATCACCATAGCCCCATCAGTTTTTATAAGATCTTCTTAGCAAGTCAGGAATAAAAGCTTGAATGAGTTTGAAAACTGGAGAGGTCAGCCTATTTATCATAGTTTTTTTTTTTGGGGGGGGGTTACGGCCCTTTCAAGATTATTTCACTCATATCGAGCCGATCGTTAATCAGAGGTGGGCGAAAACCGGAGTACCCGGAGAAAAACCACCTGACCTTCCGTTGCAGAACTTGGCGTCTCACACGTGGCCCGAGCGAGGCTCGAACCTACGGCGGTAAGAGACCTAATGACTAAGAGTCAGCGCTCTTATCCACTAGGCCGCGGAGGCCCGTTCCTTATCATAGAGTTACATTCTACTTGATTTGCAGAAATTGCTTACCCTGTCATCACCATGTCCTTCCATTAATCCTTCAGTAAAGGTTGGCACTTCCTGAAACTTTGAATCTGTCAGCTCAGGTGAGCGATACAGGACCAAGCTCAGCTTGGTCCTCTGAGCTTGGTCCTCTTGTTTTATTAAGTGTATTTGGTTTTGAAAACGTACACATTTTGAGATATTTTTTTTTCTTTTAAAAAATCGAAACCTCGACTTGCACTTCATACTACTACCGGGGAATACACATCCGCAAGCATTTCATTATAAAAATTTGCAGAATTGTAATTTATCATATGACGTCGCGGCTTGAGTGTGTAATAACGCCATGTAATATTTTTGATAATCCACTAGTGAATGTGAATTAAATATGCAAATTAGCTAGATACGTCCTGCAACGTTACATGTACGACGTCCTTAACGACGTCGCGTTTACTAACGGCGGAATGTTGACATTTTTGTAAACAATCCTGAATAAAATGCGTTTTAAATGTCATATGATGAATATAATCTTGCATTCGTGCTCATGAATTATTTAATTTTAACTCGTTGAGGAAAAGGGATAAAATGCAAAGCCTCGCATTTTATCCCTTTCCTCAACTCGTTTAATAAATTCAACAATACATGAACACTCCTGTAAGATCCTCTATGTAAGTAAAGAATGCAATGATTTTCTCATAGAACCTGTAATTTCAGTGCTTGTGGCGCTTGTATTTAAGTATTCAGTGAATGCGCTTTGTGCTTCAGGTCACACATACACTGTTTAAAGATAAATGAAAACGACTTGATAGAATCGGAGCCAAGAATAATTAGCTTCAACTTGAACATCCGGCGTCGGTAACTCATTCGAATGCGCGTCGGTCTGGTGATATGGAGGAGGAGGGTTTAATACCTGTCGGGATAGGCAACATTTTTTAGTGGAGATTGATAATAAAATCTCTTATGCGGTTATTCCCTCTCGTACTTATATTCAAAAATAATATGCACTATACCGGTTAACCGCTTACGCATAAGCTTGCGCAGGAAAGTGTGGGTAAGTTAACTGGCGGTTTCGAAATGACCTGAAAGGTATTGAATCGGCCGTTAACCTCAAATACAACCTCAGTCGTGACCACCACTGACATATTTGACGTCATAGGCATAAATTTGGCAGAAGTCACATATCAATCCATTCGAAAACACGCATATACAAACACATAGTAAATTTTACCGCCGAAAAAAATGCAAATACATCATAGTGTAGATTATATTTTCTTGTCCTTTGGGATCATTGATTCCATTGTGGAATTATGAAAATATCTGAGGGTCACTGATGAGGCCTAATTGGCCGAAACTAGCTAGTCTGGCCCAGAAAACATATACACTCCATATTTTCCAGTTCTGTGGTGTATTCCTTGCTTCAAAAGGATAACCCTTTTATAGAACATATTTGAGAAATCTTTGTGATATTTTTCTTATTTCTCCTCAAAATATAGAAATAAGAAAAATAAGATACGGACCAGCTACCGTGAATAACCCATTTTTTTGTTTCGCGGAAAAACCGCCTAACGCATAATCGGCTATTTTCTCCGCAAAACAGCGAGAAAATATAAAATGAGCGAGACGTTTCTCGCTGAATGTCTCTCGGTTTCGCCGGCATTTCGCGGAGAAAATGAAATTACCGGCGTTTCGCGGAGAAAAAATTACAACTGGGCTTACGTCAAATTTTCGGCTTATTATTTCTTCGTTTGTTTGGCGTTGTTTTTGTAAACGAAGGCAATTTGTAGTCATTGTTAAATATTATCAAATATTCTTTCATGTTACTAAAAATTGCTTTTAGTAATTTATTTTTTAAGTCTCATGACAACTTTTATTCACATCACGAAAATATGCCTATTCATTTGTTACCCGCTTAAACCCCATTTTTAACTGGGGTGTACAGGGGTATACATTATTTATCTAATTTCTGCTCACTTAGATTGTGGGTACTCGTTAGAACCGCCTCGTTGAGTCGTTTTAAAGTGTACGCAAAATCTTGAGCAGAAATATGAAAAAATGCCAGAATTTTTATCCGAAAATTTTCAGTTTTTAGTGGTTACAATTTTACAATATATTTGAATCGGCGAGTTCTCATGAGTCGTACATGTAGGTTATTAACACCATAATGATGTGTGACATTTACCAAAAGCTCAGCTTGATGAAATAGATGGGCTGCATGATGTTTGCACGCAGAGCTGAAACCGACCCGCATGCGAGTATGGGTAAACCGCTTACAGGATCTAAGCCTGCCCAGGCAAAGTGGTGCGAGTCGGACCGTCAATGATTATAAACCCTGTTGGTTTCATGGGATGGCAGGGCTTGAGATGTCATTTCATCTCAATGTCGGGTAAAAGTCCAACAATATTGGAAGCGACGTCTCCAAAATGACCTTTAGTGTTGACAGGGACGTAAAACCTCAAACACAACCAAACGCTCAGATTCGCCTTATTTATTTATGATTACAAACTGTGAAATTGGTACATCAAGCGGTATTTTGAATGCAAAGTTAGTGACCAGTTAACGAGGAACACATGAATTCCACCGCAGGCTAGGTCTATGTCGCGAAAGAACGGACGAAAAACCAGACACCTATATCGGGCCATGCTTCATGCAGGCGTGTGAAAAAAGGACATGCTGCTTTGCATTCGCACGCATTATTTGCGCTACATGTACCAAGTCTAGTACCCCGACCCCTCACCCACCCCTATCTAATAAATACTCCCAGTTAGAGCAAACAGGTGGTGCAACATGTTAATAAAGCCCATGTAATAAACGAACCACTATTCACCATTTTACATGCACACATACATGTATAGAGAGAACTGGAGTTTACAAGGTATACATTTTCCTTAATCTGTTCCTAGACGTCCAATGTAGGATGTGTGTACTCGTTTCCAACCACATGTATGTGGCCCGAGCGAGGCACAAACCACAGCGGAGAGACCTAATGACCCTATGATTAACCATTTTTGTACCAAAATGGAATCCTCCTCCTTATATATACAGGAGTCCATTTTGAAACTTAGGGGTGTCAGGTTGTTTTTTCTTAAAAATTTAGTTCGGGGAAATGTCTTAACGTTTTGCAAACAGTGTAGGCCCTGATCAGACGCCGCGTTCTGCGGTGTCTGATCTGGGTCTGCACTGTTTGCCAAGGTACCCCTTTACGGGTTTCTGGTACTGAATGGGTTAAGAGTCAGCGCTCTTACCCATTAGGACACGGGGGCCAGTTACCTTCGGGGTGAACAGTAGACTTAACAAGATACCAAGTTAGAGAAAAGACTTATATGCAGCCTTGGAATGCTTGCCGCGCAATTTACCCATATTAATACTTTTTGTACCAAAATGAATTTTCCTCCTTATATATAGCATGCGTCCATTTCAACATTTAGGGGTTTCTTCATAATTAGGAAAATGACCGAATTTTTTGCAAACAGTGTAGGCCCTGATCGGACGCCGCGTTCTGCGGCGTCTGATCTGGGCCTGCACTGTTTGCCACGGTACCCGTTTAGGGGTTCCCAGTCTGAAATGGGTTAATGTACATGTATGAGCAAAATTGAATTGTAAAGGCAAGAAACACAAGCGGGCCTCCGTGGCCTACTCTTAAAGGCATTTATTCTTGATTATTGAGGACTATCATTTCATTACATAATATTATGTAGCCCTCAGTGCTCATTGGAGAGCAGTCCTCTGTCTTCAACAGGTAAGGGGCCGCCTTGGGGAAAATCAATAAATTACTCACTGTTGACTGGTGTACATTATTGATTTTCCCCTTAAGTGTCTCAGTCAGGGAATTCAACAAGAGCTACTAATCACCCTATTAAGGGCCGCCTTTGATCTGCTATAGTCAGTATATCACAGGGGGCAATAAAACAATTATGGACACACGGTGTGTTTTACTGTTACAGAATAAATGCCTTTAAACATTAGATTTCTCACTCGGGCTACATGTGAGCTTAAGTGTAAGCATCCGTGGCCTAGTGGATAAGAGCGCTGACTCTTAGTCATTAGGTCTCTTACCGCCGTAGGTTCGAGCCTCGCTCGGGCCACGTGTGAGACGCCAAGTTCTGCAACGGAAGGTCAGGTGTTTTTTCTCCGGGTACTCCGGTTTTCGCCCACCTCTGATTAACGATCGGCTCGATATGATTGAAATAATCTTGAAAGGGCCGTAAAACCCAAACAAAACAAAAAAAAAAATAAGCATCCGTGATGTTTAATTACTCGCAGTGTCAGAAAAAGATCAACCAAAATGTAGAGTGAGATCAGCGCCCACACATACATGTACAAACAGGATCCCCGTTATTATATACATTGAGTTTTTTTTTTAAGTATTTACTTGAGAAAAAAAGTACTCCCAATATGGTGAACGGATAGAAAATCAAACGTTTTCAATTTATGAAGCGTTTACACAAGGAGTAAAGAAAAGGAACACAGAAAGCATTCATCATGTTTATACTGCGTTGTAAAGTGCATACGATGCAAATCATTATGATTCCAACCGGATCAAAATCATACTTTACGATGCATTTCGTCATATGCTTCAAACTGTGTGTACCAAAATGCATGAAAAAAATACATGCACATGAACAAATATACATGTAGGATAGGCAGATTTCGCGGAGAAACACCGTGAACGACATCACCTGTACTAATTGGGTTTCTCCGAGGAAAAGCGATGTTCGCGGAGAAATTTCGCGGCGTTTCGCGGTGAAATTAACCGCTTTGAAACGCGAATTTTTTTTCTTCTCGGAAACATTTCTCGCTTGTTCTCCGAGAAAAAAAGCCTATTACCGCGGAGAAAAAAAATATGGGTTATTACCGGTAGCTGGTCTGTATGCGCCTGTAAACCCCAGTTTCACTATATAAAAGTGGGGTTCAAGGGGTTCAAAATTATATAGGTGTGTTTTGTGATGCGAGGTTCAATGCAACCTATGGGACCATGAACATTTTGTCGGTCTTCAGTCCCCATGGCCATGAACATTTGAAAATGCGTGCGAAACAGGCTAGAACGGCCGCCATAAATTTTTTGGTAAACCAGTTTTTGGCAAAAATACCTTATAATTCCGCAACACATAGACACCTAAAGCAACATGTTTTATGTACATTTGAATACCGAATAATTTCTACAGGTATTTTGCTGTGGAAAATCCAGTGATCAGAAAATATGTGCATGTAAGGGTAAAAGTCTAAAATTGTTTTCCCATGGGGATTTTATTCATCTCCATCGCGATTTTCCTATGGGAAAAAAATCCATGGGGTAAATTAAAAAAAAATAGTTATTGTATTTAAATTGTCTATATGTCCCTTGATTCGGATCGAATGCAAGACAGTTTATTATATTTTCTATACCAGTCGAATAATAGATTGGTTTTCTATTTTTCTATCTCTCCATACAGGTCGACTCCTAGAAATTCTTATTCTATTTTCTATCGCTCTATACATGTCGAATGCTGGAAAAGTTTATCCTATTTTTCATTTCTCCATACAGGTTGTTTGCCAGAAAACTTTTTTCTAGCTCTCCATTCCGGTCAAAAGCTAGAAACTTTTATTCATTTTACTATCCCTCCATAAAGATCGACTGCTAAAATAGTTTAATCTATTTTCTCCATACAGGTCGAATGCTTGAGTTTCTTATTCTATTTTTCTGACTCTCCACTCGAATGCTAGATTTTCTATTATACATATTCTTCTATCTCGCCATACAGTTCAAATGCTAGAAATTGTCATTTTAATTTCCCATCATTCCATACAGGTATAGTGCTAGATGGATGGTGAAATAGATAAATAAAATAAAAACAAAATTACAGCAGGTAGAATGCTAGATAATTTATCCCTCCATACAGGTAGAATGCTGGATTTTTTATTTTATTGATCTATTTCCCCATCCATACAGGTCGAATGCTGGATTTTTGATCAAAAATTTGCCAGGAGCTTTTAACATAAATTGTAAAAACAATATATTTGGTATGAATCATTACAGTAAATTTAAACATACAAACATCCTATATTATGTTGTCCATCAGGAAAATCCGCATTTATAATTTTGACCGTCTTAAAATAGTGGTGGGGGCAATGAACATGAATCGATACAATTAATCCACAGTTCCTATCAGAGACACCAAAGGAAAATAAACACAAACATGAAATAACTAGACCTTTTCTAATAGAAACATCAATAGCGGAAAGCTAAAAGGACAGTTACTTTCCCCAAAAATGAACAAATGACTATCCAAATTAAAAATATATAAGCAATACACACCCTCAAGACAAACGATAACAAAAAATAAAACGCGACGGAAGAAACGCTTTGTAACGGCTAGTGTAACGAATTCCGTCGGAGGGGGGGGGGATGGTTAAATCTATTTTACGCGGCCGCAATCCCCGCCCCCACTTCTGTTGCGCCTTAGACAAATAATTTGTTCAGTCCAAATGAAGGCCCACTTACTCGTTTGTGCGACATCTCCGTGAACACACACATCAAACAACCGCAGAGAGGAAACAACGGTGTGGACATCGGGGCTTGTAGAAATAGATGAGCTGTATGATGCTTCCACGCAGAACTGAAACCGATCCGCAAACGGGTACTGGTAAACCACTTAGAGGATCTAAGCCTGCCCAGGCAAAGCGGTGCGAGTGTCTGGCCGCCCATGCTTATAAAACCTAAATTAAATATTTTGTCGAATTTATACAGTCACCATAAAATTCGGGTCCGATAGAACTTGTTGAAGAAGAGATTTAAGTTCAACACTGAATTTTGAAATAATCGGAATGAGGTCATTAAAATTTTGAAAAGGCTTTGCTTAGTTAAAGATACCGATAACCCTGATTAAGAAGTTCAGCCGTTAACAATATTTTACGAGTACATGTCTAGACACTGGCAAATCATTTTTACACAGTAAAACTGATGTTTACATGGGTATACTTTGTTCTTTTTTCTTCTCAAAACGTAGCTTGCGACTACTCTTTAGAACCACCTCGCCGAGCTGGTTCTCATGAGCTTCGGCGGTTTATATATCGAGCTGAAATAAGTTCTAAAGTTAGATCCTTTTGAAGCAAGGAATACACTAATTAAACGAAGATAGCAGACTCGGTTTTATTGAGTCTGTTCATGACCAGTACTGAAATGTGCAACACCGGCCACGCCCCCTATCACCGGCTTAAACAGAACTCTATTTTCAAAATGATACCAAATGAACTCAATGATCCCAAACGACCAGAAAATATAATCTGCACTATGATGATGTACAGGGAGACGTTTTACGGGGAGAAATCTGAAAAACATCAGAATTTATATATGAAAACTTTCATTTTTGATGATATTTTTTCGACACATTTGAATAGGCGTTTCAAAACACCGATATCCATTGTTTCCTTTACTCAAAAGTACAAAGAAGGTAACAATCGAGGTAAATGAATTGATTAAACTCACACTTTAATAAATTGATTAACCTTTATTTATCTATTTATATATTTATTTTGGTTAAAAGTATGTGACACACAAATCATATAATGTCTAAAACGTTAGCATTTTATGGTTTCAGTCAAGATGGAAATATAAAATGTTCCCTGTTTTGGACTTAATCATATCAGAAAAGAGAGAGAAAAAAGGAAATATTCTTAGATTTTATTTTTTCACATTTTTCAAGTTTAAAACAAATAACAACCACATTTATTTACACTGCAAACATAGGTTGTGGGTGCTTGGTAGAACTGCCTCATGGCGGCAGTTCTGCAGTCAGTGTTAAAATAAATTGTGGGTACTCGTCAGAACCGTTTCGACGAGGTGGTTCTTATGACTATCCACAATATGCTTTTAGCAGAAATAATAAAGTTATCAGGATTTTATCTGAAAAAAAAAATCATTTTTGGTGGAAAAAATACCAAAATTTTTAAATTGGCATTTTCTGTAATGATTATAAATAATGGCTACTAAAATACACAATCGGAAAAAATAACTGTTGTTTCTTCCTTGCAAATCAAAATAAGGACTTCGGTGTAAATGAATAGATGCCATTTGTCAAAGTCATATCCCTAGGTAATTTATTACGGGCCTGTCTAAAACGCTGAAAAACCTGCTGAATTCAGCAGATTGTTGATCAGCAGATAGCAGATAGTGACTAAAACGCTGATCTGCTAAAATGCTGAAGTTTAGTATATTTTGTTGTTTTGGGCCAGAAAACCGGCCGTGCATGTTAATATTATATTTATTTATAATATTCATAAATTTAATTTGTTTTACGCCACAGACCTCAATATCTTGTGAACGTGTGCGTAATTTAAACCCCCTACACCCATTTTATATAGAGTAAAATGGGGCTTTCTAGGTTAAAAAAACTTTTTCTGAATCCTCTAAGACATACGTTGTGGTTACTTGTTAGAACCGCCTCACAGAATTAAAGAACTTAATTCAATTAATTCAACGTAAGTTAATATGTTATAGCTCAGTTGGTAGAGTGTCCGCTCCGGGGAACGGGAGGTCACGGGTTCGATCCCGGGCCGCGACATACCAAAGTCGTTAAAAATGGTACTAGCTGCTCCTCGCTTGTGTAATAGAGTTCCTTATAGGTGAGATCGCTCATTCTGTTCGATTCATATATATTAGCCAACGTCCAAGATCCTATATCCTATATTATATCCAATAGATCATATCAAACCTTATAAGTTCATTTATTCATTTATACTCATTTTTTTGTTTTTCCTCAGACAACTGCGACATACTCGACGGACCACGTGACTTCTTGCGCGCCACTGATGCATGAAATTTACTAACACGCATGCGCGCAGTTCAAATCCTTTGTCAGTCACATTTCTAATTTCATGGCGGCTGTTTCTGGGGGCGTAAAGTTTAAAGCACATATACACATTATATCTCCGCCTGTGTGGTAATTTTGCGGTTATCTGAATTATTATTTATTCAGGATTTTGTATGTTGCAGGTATGTCTCCTTACGCTATTGTTTTATACTGCATTATGTAAAAACCCCGTGGAAAAGTGGTTGTGCTGCCCACCTCATGAACCGGGGGTCGTGGGTTCGACCCAGAAGTTATTTGTGCCTTCGCTTGAGTCTTTTGTCCGGAGACTCTTCTCAGCATGACCTAGGCTGTACATGAGACTTTAGACAGGCACACATACGCACGCGCACGCACATACGCACGCACATACGTACACACGTGCACGTGCATACATACACACACTCGCATGCGCACTCGCGCACACACTCGCCTGCGAACACACGCACACATTCGCCTCATAATCTGGGGTCCAAGGTTTTAGTCCGGGCCTTCCAAGACGTTCAGTTGTCTTAGTCAAGATCCCGTCTCAGTATTACTTCAGCTGTTTCTGGGGGCGTAAAGTTTAAAGCACATATACACATTATTACTGCGGGGACATACTACATTCTATATATTTTAGTTATGCATTTTGGCATGTGGTAACTAGTGAGTAGCCGTTCATCCAGCCATTCATGTATTTTGTTTACAACACATTGATTTGTATATGTAAAATATTGGGGTTCGATATGTTGTTTATACATGTATGATATTGTCTTACCACGCATGTAACATACAGAGTTTATCTGGTCAGTCACATTTCTAATTTCATGGCGGTTGGTCATTCTCCGCCTGTGTGGTAATTTTGCGGTTATCTGAATTATTATTTATTCAGGATTTTGTATGTTGCAGCGTGGCCTGGTAGATTGGGATGAAGCGGTGGAACCTCAATTTGTTAGTTATCTCACAATGACCCTGTCCCGAACCATGTAACAATTTTGGCGCCCAACGTGGGGCCACGACTTGACAACATCACGTGACCAAAACCAACCAGTCGTCATTGAGATCATCAGTATGGCTCGTCTTCGATTGGATATTACAGCATCATGGGTTGTGACGTTAATGGCGGCCTCCATGGATAAACAATGTGACTTATGAATGAGAAATGTTTTTGTTGGTGAGTGGCTAGTCATTGTTACTTCATCCATTTGTCATATGCAAGCATTGTCATAACTATTCAGCGATTATGTACATCGATTCTTTCCCTGAGATTCACGTTTCGTCGGCTATTGGATTGTACTACGCTTCACTACTTTACTATGATGTGTGTACTTGTGTACTATAAACATTCCGGACTGGTGCATTAAGCGTGAATGACCTTATTCGGTTATAGTAAACATGTGTCATGTTCGCTGACAGGCACAGTGCAGTGAAAATATTCTTATTTATACTTTGACATTGTCTTTGGCAAAGTTAAATGAGAATTATTCTTCACTCATCATTTTCTTCTCCCCTCTTATGAGAACTCTAAATTCCCTGCTATCATATATACATGTGGCCTTGTCAGTATACATGAGAAATATAAGTGCAGTACAAACAGTGTTGACCATACCGTGACATATATTCTTGGAGTGTGTTTACATCAGTGATGGGAAGTTAATAATGAACATTTTGAGTGTTACATTCACATGTCATAAACAAACAGTCATATTCTACACTGTTCAAAGTAATCAGTGTAATTTAGCTTCAGCTATTTGCTTCATTTTGGTGGTTACATGTATTTTTGTGTCTGGCATGAAATCTTTAAAAAAAAATGACCTTAACTTAACACTTCACTCCACCTTGCATGTTCACAAACTAACAGCATGTTTTGATCCCCTTGGACCTTAACGGCCTAGTCAACACTGTTATGGTCATATTGAGCCGATCAGATTATCTCTACTAGCTGTTCCTGTGCCGTTTTGATAGGAAGCGATTGGCAGAGGCAGTGCGCATTTTTTTCTCCAAAAATCGACTGCTGCTCCCGAGCTACTGCCCTTCTGGAACCAGCAGAAGTGTAGCATGTATAAGCTAATACACCCCACCCTGACTGCTACAGTGCGTTAATAGTAGTACATTTACTGGACATACATATCATTATCATTTGACCATATATTTTTGTATAGGTTTGGATCCCAGTCCCCAACTGAAAACATTACGTCCCTTCAACAGTTATAGTGATTGCGAGTTTGTTTTCTTGTTATTGCTACTGAGTTTGTCTAAACGTTTATGACAAAAATATTTGTTATAGACAAGACAAATCCAGTGGTTGCATGTTATCTGGTCGTGCTATTCAAATATAATTCGCGAACTTTTCAAGTAGAAGAAAGAAGTCATCTTTATTCTATAAGGTAATGTGTTGCAACAAGGTTCTATCAATGCAAAAGATAAATCCGTTGTCGGTGCAGTGATAATATGTGACATATTACACAGACAGCATAGGTATATCCGTTTGTAGTGAACTTTGTATTTCGCATCATATGATCAGATACTGCATATTTGATAAATCTGACTGCGGTTCATCTACTCCTCATTGACAGTGTAGCTCCTGATCAGGCACCGTGTATCGATAAATCTAGTTTCGGAGCAGCTTGCATTTTTATTGCACTGATCCCTTCCTGCCAGATCAGACATTACATATTTGATAAATCTGTGGCAGTGCATCTACGCCTCATTGACAGTGTAGCTCCTGATCAGGCACCGTGTATCGATAAATCTAGTGGCGGAGCAGCTTGCATTTTTATTGCACTGATCCCTTCCTGACAGATCAGACATTACATATTTGATAAATCTGTGGCAGTGCATCTACGCCTCATTGACAGTGTAGCTCCTGATCAGTCACCATGTATCGATAAATCTGGTTGCGAAGCAGCTTGCATTTTTATTGCCCTGATCTTTTCATGACTGATCGGACTGAATATTTGATAAATCTGACCGCGGTGCACCTTGCTTCATTCATTACGCAGGTCCTCATTGACAGTATAGATCCTGATCATACACCTTGTATTGATAAATCTGTCTGCGGAGCAACTTGTATTTTGCACTGATTAAGTGAAGACCCTGATCTTATACTGTGTTGATAAATCCAACTGCGGAGCAGCTTGCTTTATAATAACTAGTAGTTATACAAAGTGTAGACCCTGATCAGACTGTATATTGATGAAGCTGGCTGCGGAGCTGCTTGCATCATTATCGCTGATCCTCATATGAAGAGTAGACCCTGATCAGACGCCGTGTCTGTAATAAATCTTGCTGCGGAGCAGCTTGCACCATTTTTTACTCTTATCCTATTTTATTTTGAAGTGAAGACTCTGATCAGACACTGTGTATTAATAAATCTGGCTGCGGAGCAGCTTACATTATTATAACTGTGAACCTCATATAAAGTGAAGGCACTGATCAGATACTGTATTGATAAATGTAACTGCGGATCAGCTTGGATCATAATTGCTCTGATTCGTATATGAAGTGAAGACACTGATCAGACTGCGTATTGATAAAGTTGACTGCGGATCAATTTGCATCATTTTACTCTGGTTCTTGATCAGATTTTTGTATTCATAATGCTTTCTGCGGAGCAGCATTAATAATTATCCCTCATTCTCAAATAAGCTGTAGCCCTGATCCGACGACCTGTCTGAAATAAATCTTGCTGCGGAGCAGCTTGCTTACATTGATACATTGGACTTTGCATGGTTTGTTGATGTTGAATGTTGATGTAAAATCAAATTTAAACATTAAAATTATTGTAATAAATCCTTGTGCGGTTAAACTTTTTGCACTGTGGTTTATTTTGATGATTTCCAACTTTGTTTAAAATGAAGCATTGATTAGATGTATGCGTATTTAGGATAGAACCTTGTGCAACACACACACATTCTGGATAAATCCTGATGTGGAGAAGTCAATGTATTTGATTTAGGTATTATTGATTGGTTTAACGTTATTTTGCTGACAACGGTACTTTGGATAAATCCAACGGCGGATATTTTACAATATAATTTCAGAAATCTGTCCCTGTCTTGGCCAATCCTATAGTTGACCTTGTTATTTTTTTTTCTGAAGGGATTATAGATAATCCTTGTCACGGAGTTTTCCTTTCGAGCTAGTAAGCGTCAGTAAAAATATTTTTGCTGATCCTCTTAATTTATTTCAAAAGGGTGAGTCCGCGACCGATAAGAAATACTGATACTCATTTTTTTCTGTCTGTCCATGTTAATCCCATAGTCCTCTAACTTATATACCTTCGTACTTCCGGTTGCGAATAAAACCTCGATACGCTAAATATTTTATTGACACAACGTGCGAAGAGGTAAGTTGAAAACCAGCAATAATTCCGTCTGCGGTTAAAATAAGAAGTCATTTACAAGTGCTTTACAATAATTCCGTTTGCTCACTCAACAGTATTTCATGAAATGTGTTAATCATATAAAAGTTAATACAACGTGAATAAATCAGGAAGCAGAAAAAATAAATGCGGTCACATGTCAAAGCACTTAACTACTCAGAAGTGTTTTAATTGTACTTATACACCAAAGGTGATAAGTCGTTTAATTGGTGTTTGCATTTAACAGTTTGAGTGGAATATCGGAGCATTTATTATTGCATAAGCTCTGATATATATTACAAAACTGTTAGATAACAGTTGTTGCTAATTAGCATAATGGCTTCTGGTGGTAAAACACCACACAGACCTTGGAAAGAAGATACATTAGACTATATGTTCTCAGAGCTTGTTAAAAGTGAGAAATATAAATACCTGAGAACAGCTACACCACGTGAAAGTCAGTCAAAGACAGTTGACGATCAGAAGGTGGATCAACCTCCGCTCATTCCTGATCAGGATGACAAGGCTAGAAATGTATTTACTAGCACACCTGATGTCAAACCACCATCATTTGAGACTTTTATGGGAGGATTTGAAAGACCTCCTTCAGCTGTTGAAAATGTCAAAAGCAAATTGCCTTTTTCTGGTCCGAGATTCAGTGATACCCCTGCTCCTGTTCCTATGCGTACAGAATCAGCAAAGCAAACAGCTCACTCGGTCTCTTTGAGGTTTGCGGAACCTAGTTTGATAGACCTAGCAAAGGTACCTATTCCGAAATTGCCACAATTCTCAGGAATAGATGGAAAGGGAGAAGCATCTTTTGATGTATGGCGTTTCGAAGTGATGTGCTTGCAAAAGGAGAAAATATACCCAGATGCACACATCCTTCAAGCTATACGTAGGTCCCTGAAGGGTGAAGCGAGGGATATTTTGCTTACTGTTGGAAATGCAGCTTCGTCTGCAGAAATATTGGAAAAATTAAATGGCATATATAGAACTGTGTCCTCCAATGAGTCAATAGTTCAGCAATTTTATCTTGAGCAGCAGAAGGAGAATGAGAATGTTGCTCAGTATAGTATAAGACTAGAAAACATGCTTCAGAAAACAAAAGATTATATACCGGAGGATACTAAGAATGAAATGCTTAGATCCAAACTGTGGAATGGTCTTAGAGATTCCCAGTTAAAGAACGTAAGTCGTTTTAAGTATGAAATGGAAAAGGATTTTAATAGATTAAGGATAGAAATCAGAAAGATAGAGCAAGATATGCCATCTGACTTGACAAGATCTGTTACTGTTCAGCAGCAAAATGTTGCTAAAAGTACGGATAGTCACTTTGAGGAAATACTCAAACGTCTGAAGCAGATGGAAGGTCGGATAGATGGTATAGAGAAAAATATAGAGCGGAAAATTGAAAATATGCTTCAGAAAGCTGAAGATAATAGGACTGGGCCTCGAACTCCAGAGCGAGGAAGGCCAGGAGGTTACTATCGAGGTAGAGGTCATTTTAGAGGTCAACAGAGAGGTGGCAGAAGAGGTAACAGAGGGTCTTTACACGAGAACGGGTCTACATCGTAGGGCAGATGGTAGACCAGGAAGACGGGAAGTGCCCTTCTGAGGAATTTTGTATGGTGAAGCCACCGGCTCAAAGTACCTCAAATAATTTTATTAACAGTGATGATTTAGAGGATGTTCATTTAGAAAGCATAGATCAAGAAAGTATTCAGTTATTCAAGGCAAAGGAAAATGAAATTGAGACAGAAGTTAAGGGGTCTAAATATCTAAATGGAATTGAAAATTATGTCAAAGAGTGCTCAGAGTCTTCTCAAGGAAGCTCATACCAAGTTCTTGAAAACAAAGTTGGAGAACTTAAAAATGTCAGTGAGGCAAATACTGTCTTACATTGTGAACTTGATCCTCCGACTGAATCCACAAACAAATATAGTAATGACAGAAAGGGCGAAGCGCCTTTCATAGATAGATTGTTAGGAAGTAGAAACGAATCAGAGATTGAGATATGTGGCATGAAGTGTAGAGGTTTAATAGATACAGGCTCCATGGTGACGACAATGTCTCAAAGTGTGTATGAGAATATGCCTGTAAAACCAGAGATTTTAAGTTTAGATACACTTCAATTAGAGGTTAAAGCAGCTGGAGGTACAACGCTACCATACAGTGGCTATATTGAGGCAGAGATTAATGTGCCCTTTCTACAGAACAAGCTTGTTCCTGTTCTGGTGGTTCCTGATACTCAGTGCTCTGGCCAAGTACCTGTTATTATTGGAACCAACATAATTCGAACATGTAAAGACATGTCGGGTAGTGGGTTAGACAGAGATGTGCCTCAAGAATGGAGTATAGCTTTTCAGTCGCTTCAGAACAATGTTGTCGGAATAGTTAGGTGTACAAACAAAAGGACTATGACTATTAAGCCAATGGAGGCTAAGACAATCACAGGTTCTGTACGTAACTGTAAAGCTAAAGATGCAGTAACAGAAGCCGGAGATTTCGGCATATCTGGTTCACTGAACATCTGTCCGCGGGTAGTAGCTATAAAAGAAAATCATAATTATAGCAGAGTACCTGTAAGGATATGTAATATATCCGTAAGACCAATACAGATAGAACCTCCTTCACAATTATGTGAACTTCATGAGGTGAAGGTGCTCAGATCATTGTCGCCACCTAATAGCATGGAGTCTGATGGAACTGAAAAGGAAACATATGTTGATGAAACTCCTCTAAGTGAATTATGTGTGAAAATAAACACAAAGGACTTAAACAAGGAAGAAAGGGAAACTATCTTTAACGTGCTGCAGAAATGGACACCCATTTTCTCTAAAGGTCCTACAGACCTAGGGAGTACAGACTTAATCAAACATGAGATTCGCTTAAAGGACGACACGCCTTTTAAAGACCCCTATCGGCGCATACCACCTGCTTTATTTGAAGAGGTGCGCGAACATTTGAAAGAAATGTTAGAAGCCGGGGCCATTCGTGAATCTTCAAGTCCATTCTCCTCCAATGTTGTTCTCGTACGAAAGAAAGACAATAGTCTTAGATTTTGCATTGACTTCCGGAAACTGAATTCGAGAACAATTAAGGATGCATATTCACTCCCTAGGATAGAGGAGACAATGGATTCACTTGCTGGGTCGAAATACTTTTCGAAATTAGACCTCCGGTCAGGATACTGGCTAGTGGAGATCAAAGAGGAAGATAAATACAAAACAGCATTCACTGTAGGGCCCCTGGGCTTTTACGAATGCAAAAGAATGGCATTTGGGTTCACTAATGCCCCGGGCAGTTTTCAGCGCCTCATGGAGCGCTGTATGGGCCCTTTGAACCTTATGGAATGCTTGATATATCTTGATGATATCATTATATTCAGTAAGACCTTTGAAGAGCACATAAAAAGACTGGAAGATTGATTTGAAAGCCTAAAACAACATGGCTTGAAATTAAAAGGCTTCAAATGTGAGTTCCTGCAAAGAGAAGTCCAGTATTTAGGCCATATTGTAAGTGAGTCTGGTGTAAAGACCGACCCAGACAAGATTGAAAGTCTGAGAAAATGGCCGGTGCCAACCACTATTCAAGAGCTTCGCAGCTTTTTGGGTTTTGCGGGATACTACCGTAGGTTTGTTGAGGGCTATGCAAAGATAGCTAAACCTCTCAACGATCTATTGGTTGGTCACTGTACGAATCGTAAAAGTAAACGGAAAAGGAGACCAGAACCCTTTACTTGGGGTCCTTTGCAGCAACAGGCGTTTGAGAATCTTATACATAAACTCACAACGCCTCCTGTTCTAGGGTATGCAGATTATAAACTGCCATTTATCCTAAACATAGACGCAAGTGGCGATGGTTTAGGAGCTGTGTTGTACCAGCTTCAAGATGGAAAAGAGCGGGTAATTGCTTATGCAAGCAGAGGCCTTAGATCCACTGAAAGAAATAACCCTGCGCATAAGTTAGAGTTCCTGTGTCTGAAATGGTCAGTTTGTGATAAATTTCACGACTACTTATATGGTAACGAGTTTCAAGTCCGAACTGACAACAATCCTTTGACTTATGTTCTGACGTCCGCAAAGCTGGATGCAACTGGGCATCGCTGGGTAGCAGCACTCTCATGCTATAACTTCAGCATTGCATATCGCACTGGTAGACAAAACAGAGATGCCGACGGCTTGTCGCGTCTTCCAGGGAACAAACAGATACTGTTTAATGATGCAGTGAAGACCATTTGCTCCGCACACACAGCTACAGTAAATACATCGGTAGCTGCTGAGAATGTTCTCCATACTGAAGACTCTGATAAAGTCGCAGTTCAGGACGATTTGCCTGACACCAGTGGTCTATGTGATTTTGACTGGGAAGCAGAGCAACGATCAGATGATACAATACAAAGGGTTTTTCATCTCATCGAAAAGGGACATAAGCCAACGAAACGACAGATGGCTCTCGAGAATGCTAACGTCTATAAGCTTCTCAAAGAATGGGATAAACTTGCACTCAAGAGTGGCGTCTTATTCCGTCATAGCAACCTCTATGGTGAGAAGGTGACGCAGCTTGTCCTACCCTTCGTCTATTGTGACCTTGCTTTAACAGGGTATCATGATGACGCTGGTCATCAAGGTCGAGACAGAACGACGTACCTTATTAAATCCCGTTTCTATTGGTCAGGTATGGACAGAGATATCGAGTTGAAGGTCCAAAATTGTCCGAGATGTATCTGCAGAAAGACACCTAGTAGGAGCTCCGCTGAGTTAGTTAACATCCACACAACTCAACCCATGGAATTGGTGTGTATGGATTACTTGTCCCTTGAAACATCAAAAGGGGGATATGAGTGCATCCTAGTAATAACGGACCACTTCACTCGATTCGCACAAGCCTTTCCTACTCGCAATCAAACGGCGAAAACCACTGCAAAGACATTCTTTGAAAACTTTATAGTTCAGTATGGTTTTCCCGCACGATTGCATAGTGATCAAGGCAGAAACTTTGAGTCTCAGGTCATTAAAGCACTATGTGAGATTGCAAGTGTAGATCGCTCACGGACTACACCTTATCACCCCATGGGAAATGGAATGACCGAAAGATTCAATAGAACGCTTTTGGGCATGTTAGGTACGTTAAATGACGAACAAAAGCAGGATTGGAAGTCGTACGTAGCGCCCCTAGTGCACGCATACAATGCCACTCGTCACGAGAGTACTGGCTTTGCACCTCACTTTTTAATGTTTGGTACGTTTCCCAGACTCGCAGTCGATGCGTTTTTGGGCATAAAACCACTTGGTGAGAGTGCTAAAACTGCCAGTTCCTATATAAGCAAACTGAAATCACGCCTCAGTTTTGCTTACAAGACTGCTGACAAACAGGCTCAGAAACGTGCACATCAAAGCAAGGACCGCTACGACTTAAAAGTCCGTGAATCAGCAGTACAGCCTGGAGATATTGTTCTGATAAAGAACGTTAGCCTTAGAGGCGAACAGAAACTTGCTGACAGATGGAATCGTCAGCCATATGTTGTGATTGATCAGCCCAACAAAGACATTCCGGTGTTTGCTGTTAAAAAGGAACATGGCAAAGGAAAACCCAAATTGCTTCACCGCAATTTGTTACTTCCATTTATGTCCCTTCCTTCAACAGCACACAAATCAAGACCTGTCGTTACAGACAGCTCAGTTCAGAATCCTACCATACCGGATGTTGAAGAAATAAATCAGTCTTTTGGTGAAACTGGGCACCACCATGGCATATCCAATATCACCCAGTTAAGTGACAATAATGGTACCGGTGAATCTGGGCACCAGGATAGTAATTCCGACACAACCCAGTTAGAGAACAACTCTCTGCAAAATGACATTGACTTAAGGGAAAGCCGGAAAACCAAGGTCGAACCATACATAATTCCTCAGAGGAGGCCAGGTGCTTCCAATCTGAATCCTCTAGCAGAACCTTTCGTTCCGGTAAGTATAGAACCCAATCAGCCAAGACGATCGAAACGCAGACGTCAAAAACCACAATGGCAATTATCAGAAAACTGGCGATTGTCATAGATTTGCTTTGGACATGCATTTGTTTTTCAGCAGCTAACATATATTGCGACAAACCTGTTTTCAGTAAATGTCGGGACGACATTTTCTAGAGAGGGGGAAAATGTAATAGAGTTCCTTATAGGTGAGATCGCTCATTCTGTTCGATTCATATATATTAGCCAACGTCCAAGATCCTATATCCTATATTATATCCAATAGATCATATCAAACCTTATAAGTTCATTTATTCATTTATACTCATTTTTTGTTTTTCCTCAGACAACTGCGACATACTCGACGGACCACGTGACTTCTTGCGCGCCACTGATGCATGAAATTTACTAACACGCATGCGCGCAGTTCAAATCCTCTGTCAGTCACATTTCTAATTTCATGGCGGTTGGTCATTCTCCGCCTGTGTGGTAATTTTGCGGTTATCTGAATTATTATTTATTCAGGTTGCAGGTATGTCTCCTTACGCTATTGTTTTATACTGCATTATGTAAAAACCCCGTGGAAAAGTGGTTGTGCTGCCCACCTCATGAACCGGGGGTCGTGGGTTCGACCCAGAAGTTATTTGTGCCTTCGCTTGAGTCTTTTGTCCGGAGAATCTTCTCAGCATGACCTAGGCTGTACATGAGACTTTAGACAAGCACACATACGCACGCGCACGCACATACGCACGCACATACGTACACACGTGCACGTGCATACATACACACACTCGCATGCGCACTCACGCACACACTCGCCTGCGCACTCACGCACACACTCGCCTCATAATCTGGGGTCCAAGGTTTTATTCCGGGCCTTCCTAGACGTTCAGTTGTCTTAGTCAAGATCCCGTCTCAGTATTACTTCAGCTGTTTGTGGGGGCGTAAAGTTTAAAGGACATATACACATTATTACTGCGGGGACATACTACATTCTATATATTTTAGTTATGCATTTTGGCATGTGGTAACTAGTGAGTAGCCGTTCATCCAGCCATTCATGTATTTTGTTTACAACACATTGATTTGTATATGTAAAATATTGGGGTTCGATATGTTGTTTATACATGTATGATATTGTCTTACCACGTATGTAATATACAAAGTTTATCTGGTCAGTCACATTTCTAATTTCATGGCGGTTGGTCATTCTCCGCCTGTGTGGTAATTTTGCGGTCATCTGAATTATTATTTATTCAGGATTTTGTATGTTGCAGCGTGGCCTGGTAGATCGGGATGAAGCGGTGGAACCTCAGTTTGTTAGTTATCTCACAATGACCCTGTCCCGAACCCTGTAACACTTGGTACTCAGATTTACGGGGTAGGGCTAGGACTGGTCGACCCAGTGGCAGGATAATGTGACTGGGTGTGGTATCATGTAATGTGTCTGGGACATGATACTTCAGTGAGGCAGCACTATAAAAGTGAGCATTGAGCTCCCTGTCGCAACCAGACACCGTCGTGATATGACTGAAAAATTGTTGAAAGCGACGTTAAACCAGAATTCACACACACACAAATACACACACACACACACACACACACACACACACACACACACACACACACACACACACACACACACGTTAATATGTTATTGTAAGATATCTATGTTGTACTTTTTTGGCATTAGAAACAGACATTTTTTAAAGATGTGATGTATAAATAAGCTTATTTAGTACACGTAAAAAGAAAAAGAACTGAACAATCGGCCGGGCCACTTAAACTTTTCTATACGCAGTCGCTTTACATCACGTAAACACGCCTATAATAATTTGACCCCCTTGAACCCCACTTTTACAAAGTAAAAACTTGGTTATAGGGGTAAGGCGTGCTTTTCGTAATGAATATCTGTTTTTTATACAAGTTTGCATAGAGAGAGAGACACCTCTATAATATTTTTATTACACTTACCACTCAGAAGTAAACATATTCCTTTCATTTTCTGCTACTTTTGCTCGTGCAGAACATTTGTAACGGCCTACTTATTTATCACACGTTTCACACTCTACGATTTTATGAATTGAAAATAGTTTACTACAAGCAATAACTTGTCGTTCCTGATAACACCTATCTTTGCACATAGTGCAGATCCAGATCAGATTGCTTCTGAGTCTGATCAGGATCTACACTGTTTTAAATTTGCAGGAATAAATTACATAAGTTATGTGATTGGTTCAAAGTCAGGTACGGGTGTGGTCTAGTAAATGAATATCTCCCTGGAATATCCAAAAACAAACAGTTATGAATTCTGTTCCTAATGAAAAAAGTCTAGCTTGCCAAATTCGTCACACTGGTAGAGAACACTGGGTAATCTCATTTAGGGATGAGACATATTTTTATGTTTGACAGTCTTGGATTCGACAGACAGGCCCGCTTCATAATGACACCGAGCTTGTCAATTCAGTTAGATTTAATGTATGGGGAACACACCGATCATGATTTGGAAGTCATATTAATTGAGACCCAAAAGCAGACAAATGGTGTTGATTGCGGTGTTTCCGCAATCGCACACTAAGTATAATTTTGCACAACGCGCGTCCTTAATCCGACAGTCTGTTTTGACACGAAAACATGCGATCATATTTATTGGCTTACATTACGTCTGAATATCTAAAGTAGAAGTAAAACAAAGATCAGGAATCGATACAATTAACTTACTCCACCCATCAAAGACACCAAAGGGAAAGAAACACAAACATTAAGCGACCAGACCATAATGGAAACCTAAACAAAGGAAGGCCATAAGGACAGTTACTTTCCCACAAAATGGTCATATGGCCACCCAAAACAAAAAGACACAAGTGATACACACAGTAAGTAACGAACAACAACATAAATAAACCGCCACAGAAGAACCGCCTTGGAACGGTCAGTGGAAAGATTTCCACTGGGGGGCTTAAATCGATTTTACGTGGCCACAATCCTCGCCCTTACTTCCGTCGCGATTTAGACAAATAATTTGTTCAGTCCGCATGAAGGCCTCCTAACTCATCAGTGCAACATCTCCGTGAACACAAAAAAAAATCATAGAACCACAGAGGTGAGACAACGGTGAGGACTCGACAGCTAGAAACCACTGAAATGCTGGAGCAAAAGAAAACCAACAGTTAGACTCCAAAGGGCCCGACCAGAGACAGAGCATTATGTTTAAAGTTTTTTTTTCTACTTTATCGCTAGTGGCAAGCCTGTCCATCCTGGAGGAAGAGTTTGAACAATTATGGTATCTTGAAGCCTCACCAATTGTGCATGCCTGTGATGGTTTTTCAAAATCCATCCACTCGTTAAGGATGCGAAGTCGTTTAAATGTTTTTCTTCTGTTTAAGCTCTGGCGGCCATTTTGCTCATCCATGAGGAACGATTTGGGCAATTTGGACAGAGGGTCACCCAACAAACATTCATGTGAAATTATCCATAGTCCGTCCACTGGTTAAGGAGGTGAAGTCGTTAGTAGGTTATTCTTTTATCTTGCTCATCGTGGCTGCACGACTTGAGCAATTTCAGGGGAGAGTCACCCAAAATATCCCTGTGAAATTACATTGCGAAAACACGCCTATACAAATCCATTGTAAACTTTACCGCCGAAAAATCGAAAATTTTAAGATGAAAAAATTGATATTTTTTATTTCTGCTCAAAATTTAGATTGTCGGTACTTCTTAGAACCCGACTCATCGAGGCGGTTCTAACGAGTACCCACATTCTATATTTTAGAGAAGAAATAAAAAAATAAGGTGTATCCCGATAAACCCCAGTTTTACTGTAATTAAGTTGGGTTCAAAGGGGGTCAAAATTATATAGGCGTGTTTTCGTGATGTTTTGAAACTGAACCAGAGGCTTAGGAGGAGATTTTAATTTTTTATATTTTCAGCTCTGACACCCATTTTGTTTAGCGGAGCGGGACTTTACAGGCAATTATGGTAGAGGGTCACCCTAGGAACATTCAAGTAAATTATTTCAAAACCCCTCCACTGGTAAAGGAGAAGTCGTTTAAGGATTTTTGATTTTTAGCTCTGGCAACCTTGATTTCGTTCATCCGAGCGGAACGATTTGAGCAATTTCAGAAAAGGGTCATCCAATACGTTCTAGAAAGGGTTGCCTGAATCATTTAGGCAATTGTTGACAGACACAAGACATATATTCCTGTGAAATTATTTTGAATTAGCCCAGTGGCCTAGGAGGAGATGGTGTTTTACGCGTTTTCATTTTCTATTTTTAGCCCTGGCAGCCATTTTGTTTCACAGAGCGGAAACGTTTAGATAATTTTAGTAGACGCACACCCCAGGAACATTCTTGTAAAAATTCGAAATTCGTCCCACTGCTTAAGGAGGAGAAGTTGGTTAAATGCGTGTGTATATTTTTCTGTTTTCTTCTCTGGCGGCCATCTTGTTCAACCGAGAGGAATTCGTAGAGGGTCACACAATGAGTTTTCCGGTGAAGCTACTTTGAAATAGGAGGAGGTGTACTTATTTTATTTTTATTATTATTATTTTCATTTATTTATAAATTTATTTTTATTATTATGTCTCCCCCGAAAATTTTTTTTTCGGAGAGACCTATTGTTTTTCCCCCGGGCGTCTGTCTGTCCGTCTGTCTGTCTGTCTGTCCGTCTGTCTGTCTGTCACACTTTCGTGTCCGCTCTGTAACTTGAAAACCGTTAGAGCTATCTTCACGAAACTTCGTATAAATATTATTCAGCATTAGACGACGTGCAGTGTGCAAGAACTATAACTCTCGCATTTATACTTTTTGAATTATCTCCCTTGGAAGTTTGTTGGTATGTATATTTGTATGGGCAAATCGTGTCCGGTCAATAACTTTCTTATTTTTTGATGGATTTTAAAATTACTTGGCAGAAATATTAACAACCATAAGACGATGTGTGGTGCGCATGAGGCAGGTCGGTACCTCAAAGGTCAAGGTCATACTTAGCGGTCAAAGGTCAAAAAGGGGCCTTTTTTCGTATTTGGTCAATAACTTTTTTATTTTGAGATGGATTTTAAAATTATTTGGCATAATTATTAACAACCAAAAGACAATGTGTGGTGCGCATGCGGCAGGTCGGTACCTCAAAGGTCAAGGTCATACTTAGAGGTCAAAGTAAAAAAAGGGGCCTTTTTTCGAATTTGCTCAATAACTTTCTAATTTTGAGATGGATTTTAAAATTACTTGGCATAATTATTAACAACCATGAGACGATGTGTGGTGCTTATGAGGCAGGTCGGTACCTTAAAGGTCAAGGTCATACTTAGAGGTCAAAGGTCAAAAAGGGGCCTTTTTTGTATTTGGTCAATAACTTTCTTATTTTGAGATGGATTTTGAAATCACTTGGCAGAAATGTTAACCAATATAAGGCAATGTGTTGCGCGCATGACCCAGGTTGGTACCTCAAAGGTCAAGGTCATACTTAGAGGTCAAAGGTAAAAAAGGGGCCTTTTTTCGTGTTTGGTCAATAACTTTCTTATTTTTAGGTGGATTTTGAAATTGCTAGGCAGAAATGTTAACCACCATGAGATGATGTGTTGCACGCATGAACCAGTTTGGTACCTGAGAGGTCAAGGTCATTCATAGAGGTTAAAGGTAAAAAGGGCCTTTTTTGTGTTCTGTCAATAACTTTCTTATTATGCCCCGAACTTTGAAAAAGTTGGAGGGGCATATTGGTTCTGGTTCGTTCGTCCGTTCATCCATCCTTTACACTTTTGATGCATAGCATGACTAAAGAACCGTGTATGCTAGGGTTTTGAAATTTCTTATATGGATTCCTCATGGAAAATTAGCTGACGCGTATTTTTTTTCTCGTCCGGATTATGTCCCCTTCAAGAGTTATTGCCCTTTGAATTTTTTTTTAATTAAATCTTGTCAGCAAGATATCTCAAAAACTATTGGAGCTAGAGCCTTGAAAGTTGGTGAATATATTGGTGGTGATGAGTAGATGAACTGATTAACTTTTGACAAAATTCCGAAAAAATACTTTGTGAGTTATGGCCCTTTGTCATTTTGGTACTTTGTGCCCATTGTAATGTATGCTAAAAGTGATGCATAGCAGAACTTTAGAACCGTGTATGCTAGTGTTTTGAAATTTCATATATTGATTCCTCATGGAAAATTAGCTGACGCGTATTTTTTTTTCTCGTCCGGATTATGCCCCTCTCAAGAGTTATTGCCCTTTGAAATTTTTTAAATAAAATCTTGCCAGCAAGATATCTCAAAAACTATTTGAGCTAGAGCCTTGAAAGTTGGTGAATAGATTGTTGGAGATGAGTAGATGAAATGATTAACTTATGACAAAATTCCGAAAAATTCATTGTGAGTTATGGCCCTTTGTCATATTGGTAATTTGTGCCCATTGTAATGTATGCTAAAAGTGATGCATAGCATAACTTTAGAATCGTGAATGCTAGGGTTTTGAAATTTCATATATGGATTCCTCATGGAAAATTAGCAGACAAGTATTTTTTTTCTCATCCAGATTATGCCCCTTTCAAGATTAATTGCCCTTTGAATTTTTTTTAATAAATCTTGTCAGCAAGATATCTCAAAAACTATTGGAACTAGAGCCTTAAAAGTTGGTGAATTGATTGTTGGAGATGAGTAGATGAACTGATTAACTTATGACAAAATTCCGAAAAATACTTTGTGAGTTATGGCCCTTTGTCATTTTGGTAATTTGTGCCCATTGTAATGTATGCTAAAAGTGATGCATAGCATAACTTTAGAACCATGTATGCTATAGTTTTGAAATTTCATATATGCATTTCTGATGGAAAATAAGCTGACGCGTATTTTTTTCTCGTCAGGAATATGCCCCTTTCAAGAGTTATTCCCCTTTGAAATTTTTTAAATAAAATCTTGTCAGCAAGATATCTCAACAACTATTGGAGCTAGAGCCTTGAAAGTTGGTGAATATATTGGTGGTGATGAGTAGATGAACTGATTAACTTTTGACAAAATTATAAAAAATACTTTGTGAGTTATGGCCCTTTTTTTGTTTTGGTAATTTGTGCCCATTGTAATGTATGCTAAAAGTGATGCATAGCATAACTTTAGAACCGTGTATGCTAGTGTTTTGAAATTTCATATATTGATTCCTCATGGAAAATTAGCTGACGCATATGTTTTTCCTCGTCCGGATTATGCTCCTATCAAGAGTTATTGCCCTTTGAATTTTTTTTAATAAAATCTTGTCAGCAAAATGTCTCAAACACTATTGGATCTAGAGCCTTGAAAGTTGTTGAGTATATTGGTGGTGATGAGTATATGAACTGATTAACTTTTTACAAAATTCCGAAAAATACTTTGCGAGTTATGGCCCTTTGTCATTTTGGTAATTTGTGCCTATTGTAATGAATGCTAAAATGATGCATAGCATAACTTTAGAACTGTGTATGCTATGGTTTTGAAATTTCATATATGCATTCCTAATGGAAAATAAGCTGACGCGTATTTTTTTTTCTCATCCGGATTATGCCCCTTTTAAGAGTTATTTCCCTTTGATTTTTTTTTAATAAAATCTTGTCAGCAAGATATCTCAAAAACTATTGGAGCTAGAGCCTTGAAAGTTGGTGAACATATTGGTGGTGATGAGTGGATGGACTGATTAACTTTTGACAAAATTCCGAAAAACACTTTGTGAGTTATGGCCCTTTGTCATTTTGGTAATTTGTGCCCATTGTAATATGTGCTAAAAGTGATGCATAGCATAACTTTAGAACCGTGTATGCTATGATTTTGAAATTTCATATATGCATTTCTGATGGAAAATTAGCTGACAAGCATTTTTTTCTCATCCGGATTATGACCTTTCAAGAGTTATTGCCCTTTAAAGTTTTTTTGAATTAAATCTTGTCAGCAAAATATCTCAAAAACTATTATAGCTATAGCCTTGAATGTTGGTGAATACACGTAGATTGGTGTTGATGAGTAGATGACCTGCTTAACTTTTGACAAAATTCCGAAAAATACTTTGTGGGTTATGGCCCTTTGTCATTTTGGTAATTTGTGCCCAATGTATGCTAAAATTGATGCATAGCATAACTTTAGAACTGTATATGCTATTGTTTTGAAATTTCATATATGCATTCCTGATGGAAAATAAGCTGATGCGTATTTTTTTTCTCATCCGGATTATGCCTCTTTCAAGAGTTATTGCCTTTTGATGTTTTTTTAATAAAATCTTGTCAGCAAGAGATCTCAAAAACTATTATAGCTAGAGTCTTGAAAGTTGATGAAAAGAGTGGTGGTGATGAGTAGATGACCTGATTAACTTTTGACAAAATTTGAGTTATGGCCCTTTGTCATTTTGGTAATTTGTGTCTATTGTAATGTATGCTAAAAGTGATGCATTCCATAACTTTAGAACCATGTATGCTATGGTTTTGAAATTTCGTATATGCGTTCCTGATGGAAAATAAGCTGACACGTATTTTTTTTTCATCGAGATTAACTTAAGAACCGTGTAAGCTAGGGTTTTGAAATTTCATATATGGATTCGCTATGGAAAATTAGCTGACACATATTTTTTCTCATCCGCATTATGCCCCTTTCAAAAGTTATTGTCCTTTGATTTATTTGTTAGCATTACCTCCAATGTCAAGGTCATACCTAGAGGTCAAAGGTAAAAAAGGACAGTCAATAACTTCCTTATTCTTTGATGGATTATGAAATTACTTGGCAGAAATGTTAACCATCATGAGACGATGTGTTGTACTGCAAAGGTCAAGGCCATACTTAGAGGTCAAAGGTAAAAAAGTGCTTTTTTTTGTTTACAGCCAATAACTTTTTTATTTTTCTATGAACATTTTTAAAGTTACTATGCAGAATTATTTTTTTTAGCTCTGGTGGCCATTTTTGTTCAGCGGAAAGGATTCATTTTTGTAGAGAGTCATCCATTGAAGAGATAGCGTTTAAATGTTTTTCTATATTTTTTTTTCTACTTTTAGCTCAAGCATCCATTTTATTTAGCGGAGCGGAACCATTTAGGCAATTTTGATAGATATTCACCCAATGTCCAAACATTCCTGTAAACGTATTAAAACTCGGGCCACCGCTTTAGGAGGAGATGTATTTTAAGAACTTGTTGGCAGATGCACGACGGACATTGATCTTTCTTTGGCTCAGGTGAGCTAAAAAGGAAATGTTTGCTAACATATTCTACAGATGCACGAAGAGCACGCATCGCTTTGACATATTTAATTGCATAATCGTTGTGAGATTCGCATAGAAAATATTAGTTTTTTAGCGATGTAACCAGGGACACGGCCGATTAAGGAATACCTAAAGTCTGAGACTTTTCTAATGAATACCCACAGTCTATACATCGTGTTACAAGCCCGTGACAGGAACACAGCCCTAAAGGGTACTTTATATAGAGAAAACTGGGGTCAATGGGGTTTACACTATTTTTCTTATTTCCGCTCTAAGACATAGGTTGTGGGTACTCGTTAGGACCGCCTCAATGAGGCGGTTCTTACGAGCACCCACAACCTATTTTTGCAGTATAAATTACATTTATATCACTGGTTTTCATCAAAAACTATTTTGGAGTATGAAACACATTTTTCGCATGGGTGTGTTGTCGAAATAATGTTTGAGTAGAGTAAAAACAATATTATCGAAACCCTTGAAAATCCCCCATTTTCTACGTCAGATTGGGTTTACAAGATTTTTTTTTTATTCATTACGCAGACTTTTTTGGTTTTGGATTACGGCCCTTTCAAGCTTATTTCAAGCTTATCGATAATTTTAGGTAGGCGAAGCTCGATGATGATAATGATGATGATGATGACGACGACGACGACGTGATGTCAGAGTGTTGCGTTATAAACCTTCTTTAAACAGCTTTCTGACGCCACAGTGACACGAATTGCACGGCTTTAAGTTACCTTAATGTCTTGAAGGCGCTGTTTAGTCATGCGGGCACTAACAATATGACTCAGATTCACTCGTAACTTTAGGTCGATTGACCATTATATTAACAAGTCAGTGAAAAGAACGTCCCTGAAAGCCCCAATTTGTTTTTCGGCCCCCGCCTATTAGAGGTTGAAGAAATAGATGGGCTGCATGATGCTTCTACGCAGAGCTGAAACCGATCCGCACACGGGTACTGGTAAACCGCTTAGAGGATCTAAGCCTGCCAAGGCAAATTGGTGCGAGTCGTACCGTCCATGCGTATAAACCCTATTGGTTTCATTGGACGACAGGGCTTGAGATGTCATTTTATCTCAATGTCGGGTAAAAGTCCCACAAAATTGGAAGCAACGTCTTCAAAATGACCTTTACAGTGTTGACGGGGACGTTAAACCTCAAATCAACCAACCAACCAATCCTTGTGGATCATTTTTGTCTTCTCCAAGGGCAAGGGACAAAAGAGATAGAAGATATAGTAGCGGAGATGAAAGTGGGGGCAGAAGAGAAAGAGGAAAATAAAATTTAATGGAAATGTAGAAACAGAATAAATACCCCCCCCCCCCCCTCTACCGTAACCTGCTGCAAGTACAGCAGGCCTTGCCCAAATGTAAGTCGATATCAGCTCGACTCCCCAATTACATAAGATACATTTCACCTTTGCCTTATCCAACCAACTCCACGAAAAAAAGGAAGAAATGAAGAAAGATAAACGTGTCTGCTAATTTCTTCATGGTAAAACCATAAAATTATAAATTAGCTCAGTGAGTGAGTGAGTGTTTGAGTTTTACGTCCCATCAACAGGTAAAGTTATACGGAGACGGGACCTCGGTTTAAATATGTTCTATAAAAGGGTTATCCTTTGGAAGCAAGGAATACACCACAGAACTGAAAGATATGGAGTGTACATGTCTTCTGGGCCAGACTAGCTAGTTTCGGCCAATTAGGCCTCATCAGTGACCCTCAGATATTTTCAAAATTCTACGATGGAATCAATGATCCCAAAGGACAAGAAAATATAATCTACACTATGATGTAGGGCAGGGAGACGTTTTACCGCCGCCACACATTCCCACACACCAGCTGTAGTAAAGACTCATCCGAAAGTCTGGAGAAGGCTGGGATCGATACTGCGACCCCTGGTTAACAAGGCGAGTAGCGTAACCACTACACCACGAGGGCTTCTAAATTAGCTCAGTACATTTTGCGCTTGTCTCATCTGCTAATAACGTTACAGGGAAGTTCTCCTAGCGGGTACATGACATCTTAGTAACGTCGCTTCAACGTCGCGCTGATACGAAGATGCACATACCCTGTGCAGCCGCTCAGAGCTATGATCCTGCTTGCGTGAGGATTTAAAGAGGAGAATAACTTGACGGAAAAAAGATCATTTTTAAACCATTTGATTTAGGCATTATAACCCTGATCAGACGCCATCTTTAGCGAACTTCGACTACCCAAGGCGAACTAAAATACGTTTATTCCAACCTGTACGGAACCATTAACCCATAAATACCACTTGTTACAATACTTTGGCATTCGGAAAAGTTAAGACAGATTAGAGGCCACACAATGTAGCGTCTGATCGGTGTCTTCACTATTTGCTAAAAGTACGGAAATTGAGTTAAAACTCACAGCTTAAAGATTTAAAGTAAGGCTTAAACGACACATATTTTGTAATAAGATCTCTCGGAAGCAGGTGAATAACTGTCTTCGATGTCGGTCAGTAAAGGGTTGTATAGTCACAGAGAAGCGAGCCAACCCTTTTAACCCCGTAGACCTATGCAGACGCCGAGGTAGAAATACACTGTATCTATGCAAACCTTGCAGATCCTGATAAGACTGCACGTAGCTTGCACGTCTCGAAAGAATCTACATGTACACTGTTTGCCATCGTGTCAATGAACTTATCAGAAATCCCTTTCCTATAGAATACATTTAAAGCGAGAAGAGTCCTGTTCAGAAACTCAGGGATGAAAGAGTACTCGTAAAATCCCAAACCAGTTGCATAAGCGCGTAGGAAAATAGTCCCAGAGTAGTGTTTTCTTTTCAGAATTAGTCTTTCTGTGCCAATTTATATTCAATCCGTATAAAGTCTCGAAAAGAGAAATATTTTGAAAGACATTCCATGCTTGCAAATTTAATTTTCAAGAGTTCATTTGGACTATTTTATGCATCGAACGAACAGCGGAAGTGGAGTAACGCGGTCCAGAACCGGAAGTAGAAATGTATTGACATAGAAACTTGATTTTTAAAATCAACTTTCAAAAATGAATAAATACATGTAACAACAATATGAAATTTTGGTTAAACAGTGGAGACGAAATATGAAGTTTGAGACAAAACAGTGTAGACCATTCGACATTCCGATGCTACCATCAAGGCTAGTCTTTATTTTCTTGCAGTTCTTGTTATGTAGCATATGAGACTGTGTAAATTCAAGTCAGACGGCCTTGGTGGTCCCTCTGGTGGGTCCAATTCGATGGGACTGGGTAATGTCAAGCACATCTCACATAACAACTCCCACTTATTACTATTTAGTATGCTTCTAACCATGTTCAATAGTCCTTATGTATCTAATGTGTGTTACCTCAGTCTGACGATGAGTCTTCAGCGAAGTAATGAACTGTACAAAAATATCAGACTTCCAAATAAACGCGTTTTCCTGCCCTCTAAAAATGCTTCCTTTAATCGAGTTCTTATCTTATCCCTAGCCAGCTGTGATATTATCATGTGGCTATCTATTATCCTACTTCAAAGTGGTGACATTGAAGTTAATCCAGGCCCAGACTCTGTCGAAAGCAGTGCTGATTCCAGTGAAAATCTTCAATCTACGTCCTTTGAATTGCTTTCAAACCATTTAAGCATCCTTCATCTAAACATCCAAAGCATAGTTCCGAAAATGGACATTGTCAGGGTTGAAGCTGAGGCATACGACGTCCTTGTCTTCTCTGAAAGCTGGTTGAAACCTAGTATCCACAATGATATCATACAGATTGAAAATTTTATGCCGCCTTTCAGAGCAGACAGGGTCGATCGTCTCGGTGGAGGTGTCGTGATATACGTCAAAAATTCTTATTATTGTAAACGTCGAACCGACATCGAGGTACCGGGTGTTGAAGCTGTTTGGGTTGAACTAAAAATCAAATCAAAAACCGTTTTAATTGGTGGATTTTATAGACCCCCAAACAGCAGCGCGGACTATTTCAACCTTATCAGAGAAAGCGTTGACCGGGCTTATAATACTAATATTTCTGACATCATAATTACAGGCGATTTTAATATTGACATGTCTCAAAATAACAGTAACAAAATGACGGAACTAATTCTCGAATATAATCTAACGCAACTAATATCAGATCCAACCCACTTTACTGAGAGCTCATCCTCCTTGCTTGACTTAATCCTGGTACGAAATTGTTCTAACTTCCTACTTAGTGGTGTTACAGATCCCTTTTTACCTGGTCTTGTCAGATATCACTGTCCAGTTGTAGCCGCATTCAAATTTTTACGCCCCCAGATCAAGAACTTTAAGAGACGAATATGGAACTACAAACTGGCTGACTATGACAAATACAGAACGATCATATCGGAATCAAACCTCATGGATAAAATTGAACATGATAATAACATTGACCGTAACATCAAGGATATTACGGATGCCATGCTCGTGGCAGCAGACAATTCTATACCGAATAAGGTCGTTACTATTAAACCTAGTGAGCACCCATGGATAACGTGTAGTATCAAAAAATTAATTAGAAAACGTAAGCGTACTTTTCGACAGTTTAAAAGAACAACAAACATATATTACTGGAATAAATATAAAATTTTAAGGAATAAGGTGGTCAACAAAATAAAAAAGGCTAAAAAAGATTATTTTGACAAATTAAATCGTATATTATCTAATGAAAATAGTGATCCCAAAATATTCTGGAAAACATCAAAAGCGATACTAAACTTGGGAAAATCGTCAGGTTCTATTCCTACACTAAGAATGAACCACGCCAATGCCGAAACTGACCTCCAGAAAGCTGAAATGTTAAACTCCTATTTCTCGTCCCAAACAATTGTTATTGATGCTCACAAGTCATTACCAGATCTCGAACCATCACAATGTACACTGGCGTCTATTTTGATATCTGTCCAAGATGTACTAGATGTTTTAAAACACCTCAACGTCACAAAAGCATCCGGTCCAAACTTAATTAGCCCACGTCTTTTACGAGAAGGTGCCGATATTCTTGCCCATCCATATTCTGTTGTATTCAACCGCTCTCTTACACAAGGATATTTTCCATCTCAATGGAAAGAAGCAAACCTAACCCCAATATATAAGAAAGATGACAAATCTCTTCCCAGCAATTATAGACCTATATCCCTACTAAGTTCCGTTGGCAAAACCATGGAACGTTGTATACACAAGCACCTTTACAATTATGTCGTCGCACATCAGATCTTAACACCCCTTCAATCTGGATTTGTACAGGGAGACTCTACAACATACCAGTTACTTCACACTTATCATAGGATATGCGAAGCTGTCGATGGCGGTAAGGAAGTTAGAGCTGTATTTTGCGATATAAGCAAGGCATTCGACAGAGTCTGGCACAAAGGGCTACTTCATAAGTTACAAGGAATCGGGTGTTCAATGGATATTCTACATTGGTTTTCAAGCTACTTATCAAATCGCAGGCACAGGGTAGTTTTGAATGGTCACTCTTCTGACTGGGCCCCTGTGCAAGCCGGAGTTCCTCAGGGGTCTATTTTAGGCCCCCTTTTATTCCTTCTGTACATTAACGATATCGTCAAAGAGATCGGCTGCAATATTCGCCTTTTTGCAGACGATACTAGCTTATATATAATTGTAGATTGTCCGGTGCAGGCAGCAACACTTCTCAATAATGATCTTGGTACTATTTCCGAATGGGCAGACAAATGGCTTGTAGCTTTCAACGCTAATAAGACACTGTCAATGACATTTTCGAGGAAATTACATCCGGATATGCATCCGCCACTCTTTATGAATGGAACGATGATAAATGAAACTTCAAATCATAAACACTTGGGTCTTACGTTTTCTTGCAAATGTAACTGGGATTCTCACATCAGAAATATTTCTGATAAGGCCTGGACAAGACTTAATCTTCTGCGAGCCCTAAAGTTCAGAATTAGTAGAAAATATCTCGAAAAAATGTATATCGCATACATTCGTCCACTCCTTGAATATAGTGACGCCGTGTGGGATAACTGCTCTCATGAAGCAAAAAGGCAGTTAGATGCCATTCATATCGAAGCAGCCAGAATCATAACTGGGGCAACTAAACTCTGTAGTATCGAGAAACTGTTACTAGACCTTGGGTGGGAATCACTACAAAGTCGTCGTGACAAACACAAACTAGTACTGTTCTACAAAGCTCTTCATGGCCTTACGCCTAGTTACCTAACTGATCTTGTTCCTCCCCGTGTTCAAGAAACATCAAGGTATAGTCTTCGAAACTCCGACCATATACAAACTTATAGGGCCAACTCTAATCTCTTCCGTGACTCCTTCTTTCCCTCTACAATACGGTCGTGGAACAACCTTCCATTGGATGCAAAGCAAGCAACATCTGTGGCAGCTTTCAGACACTGTTTGAATAGAAACTTAACCGCCCCACCAAAATACTACAATTCAGGTACGCGACTTGGTCAAATCCTGCAAGCTAGGTTAAGAATGGGTTGTAGCTCTTTAAACTCTGATCTCTACAGAAAAAAACATAGTCCCCAGTCCCTCTTGTGAATGTGGAAGCTTTGAAAGTCCTACTCACTTTTTCTTCAACTGTCGAAAGTATGCCGAAACCAGGCTACTTTATCTGCCGAATGATCTACGAAATTACACAGCGAGAGACTTACTTTACGGCAGGCAAAACGTAACACTACAGCAAAATCAAATACTCTTTTTACAAGTTCAAGATTATATTATTAAATCTGGTAGATTCATCTAGTGACACCCAGCCACGTTAAGCATGATAACTCAGGATGCAATGACATTTATTTCTGTACTACAGCGTCCGGAAGTCGGTTAACGTTTCTTTGAGCTCCCCACATGTTGCATGAGTCACATTGTAATTGCATTTAACTTGTCATGCGTGTAAGTCGTCCTTTTAGCCATCTGTCAAGAGGAATATAACACGTATGGCACATAAAGGAGCACTCTTCTCTCTCTCTCCCTCTCCCTCTCTCTCTCTCTCTCTCTCTCTCTCTCTCTCTCTCTCTCTCTCTGCCACAGTTTTGTTGTTGTTTTATTATCATTACTATTGAATCTTCACATTCAATTTAACTTTCCTTCGTCAAACCATTCACTATATTATGTATGCTCCACATGTCTTCAGGAGATGACACATATAAGCTCCTAGCTTACCATCAGATCCTGAATTATATTGTATGTACAGTATTTTCATTCTGTAATTATTGTTTAACAGAAATAAATAGAGGATATTTGATTTTTTCAGTGTAAGATCGAATTTTATTTCATCGAATGAACACCAAAACTGTTATTTTCACGAGTGGCGTAGCCACGAGTGAAAATAGCAGTTTTGGTGTTCATGAGTGAAATAAAATTTGATCTTGCACTGAAAAAATCAAATTTTCTGTTTCTTACATGCTTCAAAAGGCAATATTTAGCGTCTTTAATGGTGTCGCTCACATTCGGAGAAAATTATCTTTGTTCCTGCTCGTTTCGCGTCAATTTAGTGGTGTCCATCGTGTTTAGTGGGTATACTATTGGGTGTAAACTGAAAGTTTGCACCTGAGAAATGGCCTGGGATGGTATTATTATGAATGATTAATGAAATCATTGAGAGAGTAGTTTTCCAAAGAAGTTGCTGGCAAGTCTAACGTCGCGCGACAAAAGACGTGACGTCAGCGTCATAAATGACGTCAGTAACGTCCCCGTCACACATGAACGGGCTATGCGTCAATTAGAACACATTTCAGTATTGTTCAGTTATCTGACAAAGATAAAATTGAAATTAGAGTTAGATTTGAAGAAAAAAGTAGTCCCAAACAGTGAAAAATAAAAAATCGTATTTTCACTGTTTGAAACAGTGAAAATATCGATTTATATTTCACTGATAAATCTCTATCATTCATTGAAAAGCATGTAAGAAATATTGTTTAAACCAACAGTGTAGACCATCATCGGATCGCTCCTTCAAAACGGCCTGATCAGAACACTTTTGCAATGTTTTATTTTAATGATGCACCGCCAGACATGTCATACCCCATTTTTGTTGTTGGGTTTTGGCAGAAATTACTGCCTCCCATTTATAAGTTTAGAAAAAAAAAACATCATTACGCACGGGGTGGGGGTGGGGGGAGGGGAGTAAAATTCATTCGAAGCTAGAAATTAAACCCCAGGCGTTATTACTGATATATATATATCCAGAAATCTCACTTAAAACGGAAAACCTACGGAACCCTATGAAGGGACTTGCAGTTTATTTTAATGTGTTGTGTGAACAATATTATATATTGTGCGCACAAGATACTATCTTGTTCGCACAACTTTATATTTTGTTCGCACAAGATATTATCTTGTTTGCACAACGTAGCTCTTGTGCAGACAAGCTAATATCTTGTTCGCACAACATAATATCTTGTTTGCAGAACATAGATCTTGTGCGGACAATATAATATCTTGTGTGCACAACTTATTATCTTGTTCGCATAACTTAATATATTATGCGGACAGCATACTATCTTGTGCGCACAAGATATTATGTTGTCCGAACGAGTTAGTATCTTGTGCGCTCAAGTTGTGCGCTCAAGATATTAAGTTGTGCGAACAAGATATTACCTTATGCATACAAGATAATATGTTGTTCGCACAAGATAAATTATGTCACATAATTATGGAACGCCAAAGCTGTCTGATTATTCAACAGGACTTTGTGATGCATGTATTTCCTTATATGATGTGTACCGTTTCTGATATAATGCGGACGTGTTATTATACTAAGGGAAACAAGAAACGCAACATTATGATTTTTGGCGAGAAAATAACCATCTTTTTTTCTGGTTAACAATAGTTTAAATTGTACTTTCTAACCGTGAATGAACCATAGCAAAAAAAAAACGTCTGAGAATTGTAAACGTCCCGTAGTTGACGCTTCCGTATTTAACCAACCCCATAGAAAAAGAACTGCACACAATTGCATAAAAATCGCAAGAAGAAGAATGGTGTCGTGTTTGTAACACACTATACGCGTTGAGACTCAATTCACCGGAAAGGAATGAATAAAGCCAAAATTCCGTTACTTGTTTCGACGTTGACGTCATAAACGGCAGTTCGCAAAAAGCGCATGAAAGACGCAATTTTCCGTTTGAGTACGGGTTTGGATGCTAAAAAAGCTTCAATGTTGTCTACGCCAGATAACATTTCCGTATACAGATCGTTTAGCCACAGTCAACACCCTTAGAAAGACGTTGAATGCACTTCTTTGTCGTTGCGCGTATGGTTATGCATTAACTGAGTTTGAAACAAGTTTATCCAAATGTTCTTTAACTTTTTATGCTGGTCCATACTCGCACTTTGTAAAGTCGACGTGAAGGGCTCTAAAGCCGCAAAAAAGCATCCATTAGTCCGACATGCTGACGTCAACGTCACATTAATTGGTTTAAACTGATTTTCATATACGACATGTCACGCATTATTTCAAATGACGTTTTCAGTAATAAACTTACCGCAAAAATAGTCAGTTCATCATACGAGATATAGAAAATATAAAACGTCAGCAATTTACGCAGACATTCAAGAATACAACTGTTGCGTTTCTTTTTTCCTCTAGTATATATTATGCATGCTTTATATTATATGATGCATCAAACTCTTTATATTATGTATGAACATCTTTATATGATTCGCTACGTTCTTTATACTATGCATGCCACTCTTTATATTATGACACAACAATATCATATCATTTGAGTATTGTTTTATATACTGTGTTGATATGTTTATATAATTATACCTCATCTTTATATAATTCCTCTATTCTATTATATCATTGGTGAAATCAATGTCCTTTCGAATTTATTATATGCTACGTTATACTCTTTTTATCATGGGTTTTGTTTGTGTTATCTTTCTTACATTTGTTAGCATGTGGGAACTGCTTTTTATTCATGATTTTCCTTAAATTGTGATGCGGGTAAAATATCCAAACAGAACTTTAATACAAACGCCATATTTAATATGGCGGCTCAAATGTCAAAAAATGGAACAAATATTGATAAATAGTGGAATGTGAAAGTTTATTCCGCAGTTTTTTTTTTAATTTTGTTATTGCATTTTGTTTTCAGACCAGACAAACTACCGGCGAAGATTTATATTGCATACATAGGACGTGGTGCTGTACAGCCGCCATACTCAGGTGGTTAATTCTAAGAAGTATCCACATTCTATGTCTTTGAATGTGACAAAGAAAAAATAATGACCATCCCCGTAAACCCCATAATTGAATAAAATAATGAAACTAGTAACAGACGAGAAAGTGACCAGTTTTCCTTCAACACTTCATTACGCTAACATGTCTATGCAATATAATATGATTGTTTACAATGATGAAAATTGTTTAAAGAAAACAACCTCAATAATTTTAGTGTTACAAGTCCTAGTCACAACTCCCTTTAAGGCCCGATGCCGGTCGGTAGCTAAGGAAAAGTTATCCTTAGTCTGACGTGACAGGGCGATGATGCTACTTAAATATTTGTTAATCTCACTTGTCTTGTTAAAGATGAATAAAAGTTCTACAGTGGAAATTAGTTTTACCTTGGAAAGTGTGCGAAACGACTATGGGGACGAAACGACCAGGGTGGGGGGGGGGGCGAAACGACGAGGGGGGAAACGCCCAGGGAGGAAACGTATTTGGGGCGAAACGACTAGGGTAAGGAATGGTTGGGAGGGACGACACGGATTCGCAGAAAGAATCCGTCTTTGGCATTTCAGGTGCCCTCTGGAAGAACTGAAATCTACAGCTACAAGGGGTCCTTCTTCCTTAGACAATAAGAGATTGGAATGCCCTTCCAGATTCGGTTATTTCATCCGCGGAAGGTGCTAAGGACTTTGGCAAGAGCTAGGGACTAACTCCCTTTCACAGGTCCTGGTGAATGAATGTCATTTTACGTGTCACCAGTAACCATTCGGATTCAGATTCAGATACCACGCTCTAAAAAGAATCACAACTTCTTTTAGACAGCTGAGAATCAAGCGGTACAGAACATTATACCCATTCCGAAAACTCGCCCATATAAATGGATTGTAATCTTTACCGCCGAAAACAAGAAAATTTAAAGATGAAGATTTGTGATATTTTTCTTATTTCTGCTCAAACTAGAGATCGTGGGTACTCATTAGAACCACCTCTTTGATCCCGACGGTCCCAAGAAGAGTGGTTAAAAGTTAAAAGTTTTTTGTCATGTGTAAAGTCCCTTAAAAAGCATTTGGGATCACCTCATCAAGGGAAAATGGAATTCTAAAAGCTGACGCGTACGATAAGCACGATCCAGTGTCCTCTTTTTTATGCTTAATTCTAAATTTAGCCATTCACCCAACTTAGGTAATGGCCAAATATGACCGACTCAGTATATGAAGATAGATAGATAGATAGATAGATAGATAGATAGATAGATAGATAGATAGATAGATAGATAGATAGATAGATAGATAGATAGATAGATAGATAGATAGATAGATAGATAGATAAGCAGTTGCCGTCTGCATGTACTCGTGAAACTGATGGTGAGCTTCCATCCAAAGGTAATAGCCTGTTTCTCTCTATGGGGGAGATAACAGTTGACCCCAAGTGGGTCGCTAAACTATTGGATAAGCTTAAAATACATAAGGCATCTGAGCCCGACGGCCTTAATGCCAGGGTGCTTAAAGAATGTAGTGCTGAAATATCTCCCCTGCTGGCCTTTATCTTTAATGAATCACTTTCTCAGGGCGCTGTATCAGATGATTGGCGACAAGCAGATGTTACTTCGGTTTATAAAAATGGAGAAAAATATGATGCTTCAAATTATAGACCAATGTCGCTTACATGCATCTGTTGCAAAACCCTAGAGCATATACTAGATAGCGATATTAACAAGCACCTAGCCTTTGAAAGCATTCTTGCTGACTGTCAACATGGTTTCCGCTGTCAAAGGTCTTGTGAAACCCAATTTGTTCAGTTTTACCATGACACTGTAAGCCATCTGGATGCGGTCATTAACCGTGGCCACAAACAGACTGACTTAATTATCATGGACTTTACCATGGCCTTTAATAAGATACCACACAGAAGGCTATTGTTCAAACTGGAATATTATGGGATATGAGGTTGCACACATAGTAGGATTAGCTCATGGCTCTCGGGGCGCATACAAAAAGTTGTACTTGATGGCCATGCGTCCCATACAGTCCCTGTTTTATCTGGTGTTCTACAAGGCTCGGTCCTTGATTTTGTTTTAGTATTTATAAATGATCGCCCCGATAATATCAGGTCCTCTGCCCTTTTGTTTGCTGATGATTGTATACTGAGAAGGAATATGACTGTCTTATTTTACAAGATGACATGGACCGACTAATAGTGGAAGGCCGATTGGCAGATGAAGTTCAATGTAGCCAAATGTCATTGGATGCTTCCTCACAAGTTTGATTATTCACTTCACCACCAAACTTTGGAGTAGGTTCAATCCGCCAAATATCTTGGTATCACCGACGATCTTGATTGGGGTCATCATATTTCAGAGATTACATCAAAAGCAACTAGGACTTTTTAATTTGGCTTTTGCACATAGGCAGACAAAGGATGTTGCATATAAAACAATTGTTCGCCCTCACCTTGAATATGCATCACCAATTTGGCATCCCCTTGTTAAAACTCAGATTCATCAGTTTGGGTAAGTTCAGAGGACAGCTGCTCGTTGGACATGTCGTCGATGGCCAAATAAGAGTAGCATCGGTGACATGCTTAGCGAGTTGGAGTGGCCGTCCCTTGAGGTCCGACATGAGAACTCCTCTTTGACCTTCTTCTATAAGATACACCCTGGTATAGTGTCTCTGGATAAAGATAAATACATGATCCCTGTGACAAGTTCAGCTCAAAAAAAGGGCATCAAAAGTAAATAACACACAATATCGTAGGTACCTGGCCTAGTGATGCCCTTAAGCATTCCTTTATCCCCCAGAACTATTCCTCAGTGGAGTAGTCTTCCCTCGTCTGCGGTAGATGCCATGTACACAGAGGGGTTTAAAGCCCGTACAGTGAGTATACCTCTGTTAATCAGATTGTAAATAGTTATAAGGACTAATCCAGTGTTTTCTTTTTTTTTCTTGTTTTTAAGCTAAATTCTTAATTAGGCACCCGCCCATCTTAGGAAATGGCCAACTATGAGCGACTGAGGTAGGCGCCAGATATGACCGACTCAGTATATAAAGATAGATAGATAGCCTCATCGAGGCGGTTCTAACGAGTACACACAAGCTATATTTTAGAGCAGAAATATGATACGAAAAATAAAATTTACCCCTGTAAATCCGAGTTTAACTGTATAAAAGTGGGGTCCAGGGAGTCGGAATCATAAAGGCATGTTTTTGTGCTGATAGTTGTGTGCTAAGTTCGCTAACGGAAATTCTTAAGATGAAATTAAAATAATGTGCTTTTGTTGACTTTTCCCAAGCTTTTGATTGCGTATGGACAGATGGTCTTTGGTATAAACTTTTGTTAAACGCCGTCTATGGAAAATGCTTTCAAATCATTTACAACATTTGTGCGCAGCTTTTTTCATATGTGCGAAAATGGCGTAATGCAGGGCGAAAATCTTTCACCGCTCCTGTTCGTCCTGAATTTGAACGCCTTAGTGGCAATTATCCTATCGTCAGACACTGATTCCATAACATTCAATAGAATGTGAAAATGATAATATTATGACCTACCTCAAACTGTTAATATATGTTTTATGCTCACAATGCTATTATTTTCTCCAACAACGAACAGGAGTTCCAAACATCTTTTGTTGCTTTTAATAAATTTGTGTGATTGTTTTTTTGAAACAGACAGTAAATTATCCAAAAAATTAATAATAATAATAATAGTAAAAATACATTATATTTAATAAGAAATACGAGTATACTAAAAATCTTAGCTTACGCTCGGACAACAAGGTAGTTCAGTGGTTAGTGCACTTGCTTCTGATGCAAGAGGCCCCCGGTTCGATTCCCAGCAGAGGTAATAAAATTGCGGATTCCGAACATGCTCCACTTGCATCATTTGGAGTGTTGAATGCCACAAACTGCCCTACCCCGTCCTTCGGGTCAGGGCGTTAATTGGCAGCCCCAACCCCTGTGCAGATAAAAGATCCTTACCGGCGTAATTAGATGATTACTGTGTAGGCTATGGAGTGTATGTATTGTACCCCTGACGAAAATGTCCGCCAGGGAATAGGCAGTATACGAAAAAATAACGAACGAAACAAAGAAAGTATGAAATTGAAGTTGTCGACAAATACAAATACTTCTGGACACTATTCCACATAACAGGCAGTTTCATCCACGCAAAACACTTACACACACACGTGCGCGCGCGCACGCACGCACGCACGCAACTGAACAGGCTCGAAAAGCTATGTTCTCATTGTTTATTATTTAACAATCTGGATCTACCATTCGATCTTCTGATGAAATTATTTGACAACACAGGCTTACCTATAGTTACCTATACATATGCTAGAGTAAAATACGGTTATTGAACGGCCGCCGCCCATAGGGGCTTGAAGAAATATATGGGCTGCATGATGCTTTCACGCAGAGCTGAATCCGGCCCGCACACTAGTACTGGATTGCATATGCAAAAGCTGCTCACATTTTTTCAGCAAAATATTAGTATTTTCACCATAATAAAAACTCAAAGTTTTAACGATACGTTAGCTTACGATGCCATTACTTTTGGCCCCAGATCTATTTGTATATGTTTAACACATGCTACGACTTTAAATGGCTCGATTAGGTCCAATCTATTCCCAACGAATGCGGACTGAATCATATCTGGTTACAACAACAATTAAGAAACGCTATATCACTTTTTGAATATAACATTAAACCCGAAAATTTTGACACAAGTACAGCTTTTACAAAAAAGCTGGGTCTACGAAGAGCACATATTAACTGTGAATGTCTGGAAATATATCCCAGAAATATGTTTTATACAATCTACTGTCTTTGGTAAAATTCTTATTGACTGTCTGGCACTTAGTGATACTGCTAGGCGTGTGCGTTTCCGTCCTTGTCTGGTACTTGTTGACTTCGTCAACCAGTACCGGCCGTGTTACGTTCGCGGCCAGTTGATTGAAACCGTCCTATCTAAGCGTTTATACAAGCCCAAACGTCATGACGTACAGAAAATAATTTACATACTTAAAATTGCTATGGTTCTCAAAAAAACATTGTTAGAAACGGCGAGGCAAGTTTTTTTAGCTCACCAAAGGCGAAAGCTCCAAGGGAGCTTATATGATAGACAGCGGTACATTGTGGTCGAGCGTTTGTAGATGTATATTTTGCATTAGCCTGTACAAATATGACAGATAAAATATGGGTTTGTACAAATGTGATAGAACTTATGTGCCAGACCTCTGCCTGTCGGCCTCTTTTTTGTATGAAAGATACTTGTTATGGGTCTCTTTGGCTTGTCCAAATGTGATAGTAATTCTCAACCAGAGGTCGGCTCGTGGGCTTTTTTTAGGAAAGCTTATACTTGTTATGGGCCTCTTTTATCTTTCTTTTTTTTGTGAAAGCTAATATTTTACGTAGCACTGTAAATATAAAGGTCAATCTGCATTGTGCGTAACTAATGGCTGTAATTCCGAGTTAAACCCTCTGTCTTTAGATGGGCATAGACAAAAACTGCATGTTGCAAATCTTCTAAGTATCCTAAAATTCAGAACATGCAATCACAAATTCGCAAATGAAAGAGGTCGTTTTAAAAGTGTTTAGTACTGGCGACCCACTCTTTCAGTTTGCCCATACTTTAAAAACCAGCGTAAACAATATTTGGACTCTTAATTATTTTCTAAGACCAAACGTCATAAAATACAAACAACTTCTCAGCATCACGAGCGAGGTGAAACTCCGGAAACTAAGCATATTCATGAAACTTATAATTGCTCACTTGCAATCATAAAAGTCAGTCGAGTCCTCCAGTGTAAGTTTATCTTCGAAAACAATCAGTTTGATGCAGCGTCATACATGGTTCGGTTTATACGTCTCGCCGTTGACAAAGGGACGTTCTAACGTCGCTCTACCATTTAACGGCGCAGCGAGGTTGGTGTGGCCACTGTCGCGAATGTGATGACGTGGCTCATACAGAAACTATGATTAAAATCATTTAGCGAGCATCGTCGGAGGTATATGAAGGCGGCAGGGACGCGGATCAGTGCATCAACGCCGACTAAATCGTGGCTTTGTCGCTCACTCATCTCCCGTGGGTTCAGACCCCGCCCATAGGGGCTTGAAGAAATATATGGGCTGCATGATGCTTCCATGCAGAGCTGAACCCGATGCGAGGTTGACCGTCCATACTAATAAACCCTTTTGTTTTCATTGGGCGATAGGGCTTGAGATGTCATTTCATCTCAATGTTGGATAAAAGTCCCACAAAATTAGAAGCAACGTCTCCAAAATGACCTTTACAGTGTTGACGGGGACGTTAAACCTAAAATCAAACAAACAAAATCTCCAGCGGTGATTTTCTGAGGACGGGGCTCATATCATATGTATAACAAAGATTTATCTCACATAACCTTAGCATACATAGATAGTGCTGTAAGGAGTCATATGTATTAACCTATTTTGTACCAGAAACCCAAAAGGGGTACCCAGGCAAACAGTGCAGGCCCAGCTCAAAGGATCAGGCTTACACTGTTTGCGAAAAAGGCAATCCATTTTCAGAATAAAATTTGAAGAAAACACAAGCTGACATTCCTTAATTTTGAAATGGACTCCTCGTATATATAAGGAGGAAGATTCCATTTGGTACCAAAATGTGTAATCCAACTGAATGGTGAAAAAATGACATATTTTAAATTTATAAAACACTGACGCAATTGTAATCCAGTCATGAATTTGTTTTGGCACATCCAGGCCTACGTCAACAGTCTCAAGTGGAATACGTTTCACTGACCGTGCCAGGGCGGTTCTTCTGTCGCGGTTAATTTTTGTCATGGTTTGTCTTTTTGAGTGCATTTTTTTTTGGGGGGGGGGAGAGCGGGGGGGGGGGGGGTGGATAACCAAATTGCGATTTTGTGGAGCTTTCCGATATTGATGTTTCCATTTCATGTTTGTGTTTCTTTCCCTTTGGTGTCTCTGATGGGAGAGTGTGAGTTAATTGTATCGATTCCTTTTCATTGCTTTCACTTCTATTTTCCAGTATCTCATTATGGTGGGTATATTGGGATCGGCTGTCTAGCTCTGCCGATGTACAGATAGTTTAGTTCAAAACGTGAAAATATTTAATTATGATATAAAAAGTAGAAGTAAAACAAAGATCAGGAATCGATACAATTAACTAACTCCACCCATCAAAGACACCAAAGGGAAAGAAACACAAACATTAAGCGACCAGACCATAATGGAAACCTAAACAAAGGAAGGCCATAAGGACAGTTACTTTCCAACAAAATGGCAATATGGCCATCCAAAATGAAAAGACACAAGTGATACGCACAGTAAGTAACACGCAACCACATAAATAAACCGCCACAGAAGAACCGCCTTGGAACGGTCAGTGGAAAGATTTCCACTGGGGGGCTTAAATCGATTTTACGTGGCCACAATCCTCGCCCTTACTTCCGTCGCGATTTAGACAAATAATGTGTTCAGTCCGCATGAAGGCCTCCTAACTCATCAGTGCAACATCTCCGTGAACACAAAAAATCAAAGAACCACAGAGGTGAGACAACGGTGAGGACATGACAGCAAGAAACCACTGAAATGCTGGAGCAAAAGAAAACCAACAGTTAGACTTCGATGGGCCCGACCAGAGACAGAGCATCAGGCACCGACCATCATTACAAAGAATTAGATCTCTCTAATTCTCAATAAGCCTTTACGTTGGAGCCGTCATAGAATCTGAGGCCTGACCCACCGGCGTGCAATCAAAGAGGGAAGCAAAGTTGCCAACCGTGATTGGGTTAACTACCATGCATGCAGTCTGTCGTATAACATCCATGTTGTACCCAATCTTTTTATATCGGAGAATGATTTTACGAAATTCGGTGCTGAAGTCATAGCGCTTATATATTTCTTTGAATTTATATATTAAACCACCATAAAATTCGGGTTCCGATTGACCTTGTTGCAGAAGAGATTTAAGTCCAATATTTAATTTAGAAAATAAATCAGAATGGCGTCGATAAAATTTTGAAAATGCTTTGCGTAGTTTATGGTACCGATAACCCTGATTAAGGGGATGCCAATGTACAAAAAGTGGGTGGGGTAATGGTGTGGTGTTCACAATTTGTTTAATTGAATTTTGCAAAACTGTCAAGTTTTTTGAAAAGTTACTTGGCCTATAGCTTATTTCAACTTATTCACATGTTCTATTAAAAATTTTTCAGAAATTCAGGAATTATTGAGAAAAACATACCTCTCTTTATGTGCTTCAATCCATTTGCGTTCAAACACAATCTCCATGGTAATACAGCCAAATAAAATTGCATAAATAGGTTCATCAGTTATTATGCTACAATGTGTGAGAATGACATCGCTCAAAAACATTCCACAGTGGAGTATACAGCAAATTTGTGCCCACACTGTGTATCAAAAAAATACAATTTCCAGACATATTTGTTGCTGAAATGTAGTCTAGAAAAAAGGTATGGTGGACAATAACTGCTACCACAACTGAATCATTGGAAGTTTAAGTTGTCTCCCTTTTTTCATGTCACTGTAAGTAACAAACAACATAAATAAATCGCCACAGAAGAGCCGCCTTGGAACGGTCAGTGGAAGATTTCCACTGGGGGGCTTAAATCGATTTTACGTGGCCACAATCCTCGCCCTTACTTCCGTCGCGATTTAGACAAATAATTTGTTCAGTCCGCATGAAGGCCTCCTAACTCATCAGTGCAACATCTCCGTGAACACAAAAATCAAAGAACCACAGAGGTGAGACAACGGTGAGGACTCGACAGCAAGAAACCACTGAAATGCTGGAGCAAAAGAATACCAACAGTTAGACTCCGATGAGCCCGACCAGAGACAGAGCATCAGGCACCAACCAACATTATCTCTCTAATTTTCAATAAGCCTTTACGTTGGAGCCGTCATAGAATCTGAGGCCTGACCCACCGGCGTGCAATTAAAGAGGGAAGCAAAGTTGCCAACCGTGATTGGGTTAACTACCATGCATGCAGTCTGTCGTATAATATCCATGTTGTACCTAATCTTTTTATATCGAATAATGATTTTACGAAATTGGGTGCTGAAGTCATTGCGGTTATATATTTTTCTGAATTTATATACTAAGTCACCATAAAATTCGGGTTCCGATAGACCTTGTTGCAGAAGAGATTTAAGTACAATATTGAATTTTGAAATTAAATCAGAATGGCGTCTATAAAATTTTGAAAAGGCTTTGCGTAGTTTATGGTACCGATAACCCTGATTAAGGAGTTTAGCCGTTAATAATTTATTACGAGTGTTGAAGTCAGTTACATGACTACACAGTCTAGCATATCGAATTAATTGCGAAATATAAACGCCATAGGATGGCGCACGAGGAACATCACCATCCAAAAAAGGAAAATTTACAATCTCAAAATCAAAGTCATCGCGTTTATCATAAATTTTGCACGAAACAAATCCATCTACAATAGATAGATGTAAATCCAAAAACGGGGCCTCGGTATCAGAAGAATTTGCTTTATATCCCCGTCAACACTATAGAGGTCATTTTGGAGATGTTGCTTCCAATTTTGTGTGATTTTTACCCGACAATGAGATGAAATGACACCTGAAGCCCTGTCGCCCAAAGAAACCAAAAGGGTTTATATATGAGTATGGAAGGTCCGACTTGCACGGCTTTTCTTGGGCAGGCTTAGATCTTCTATTAAACCGGTTTACCAGTACTTGTGTGCCTTCGTATTCAGCTCTGCGTGGAATCATCATGCAGCCCATTTATTTCTTCAATTCCCGATGGGCGGGGGGGGGGGGGGGCGATGATTACTGTGTAGGCTTTCATCCTGCAAACCTGGTGTGTATGTAATGTACACCTGCGAGTAATGGTCAGATGTGACCGATCACAGTTTAAATAGAAAGAAAGAAAGGTTACACATTCAAAGGAGCCAAATTATTTTTGTCTCCCTTATCAATAAGAGTTTAAATTGAAAAGGAACAATTTTGGTCCTGTGGAGCAAATTCTTTCCTTAAAGAACTATGTATCTTTTTCAGGGCCACATATTTTACTTATAACAACATTGATAGTATGCCACAAAATAATTGCAGAGAGCGCATAACTGCCGTTTTCTATTGACAACCATACATGTTTACATTTGGTCACGAGGTTTTGGTTTACTATCAATAACGTAAATCAGACGAGATGTTGAAACACAAATAAGTGATGTTTTTTCGACAATCGAACTCTTGAACCTATTCATTCTTACAGTAAAATCCATAATCTAAGTCTCTATATAATTACTTACCTTGATTCACATCTCTACAGTGCAAAATTTGTGAAATTTGTTAGTATATTTTTAGCTCACCTGACCGAAGGTCATGGTGAGCTTTTGTGACAGTAAGATGTCCGGCGTCGTCGTGCGTCGTCCGTCGTCCGTCGTCCGTCGTGCGTAAACTTTTTCTTGTGAACACACTAGAGGCCACAGTTTTGGTCCAATTATCATCAAACTTGCTCAGAATGATAATCATGACAATATCTCGGTCAAGTTCGAATTTGGGTCATGTCGGGTAAAAAAGTAGGTCAGTAGGTCAAATCATAGAAAAACCTTGTGAACACTCGAGAGGCCACAATTTTGGTCCAATCATCATCAAACTTGCTCAGAATGATCATTGTGACAATATTTTAGTGAAGTTTGAATATGGATCATGTCGGCTTAAAAAGTAGGTCAGCGGGTCAAATCACAGAAAAACCTTGTGAACACCCTAGAGGCCACAATTTTGGTCCAATCATAATCAAACTTGCTCAGAATGATCATCATGACAATATCTTGGTCAAGTTCGAATATGGGTCATGTCCGGTCAAAAAGTAGGTCAGTAGGTCAAATCATAGAAAAACCTTGTGAACACTCTGAAGGCCACTGTTTTGGTCCAATTATCATGAAACTTGCTCAGAATGACCATTGTGACAATATTTCAGTCCAGTTCGAATATGGGTCATATCGGGTTAAAAAGTAGGTCAGCGGGTCAAATCATATAAAAACCTTGTGAACACCCTAGGGGCCACAATTTTGGTCCAATCTTAATCAAACTTGCTCAGAATGATCATCATGACAATATCTCGGTCAAGTTTGAATATGGGTCAAATGGTTCCGGTCCGTTGCACATCTAGGTCACAGGAGCCAAAAACAGATTTTTTTCACCAAAAACTTAAAAAATCTTCTTCTCTGAAACCACAAGGCCCAGGTCTTTGTTATTTGGTATGAAGCTTCATCTAGTGGACCCCTACCAAGATTGTTCAAATTATAGTGCTGGGGCCAAAAATGCCCCCGCACGGGGGCCCTTTGGTTTTACATAGGCTTATATAGGGAAAATCTTTAAAAATCTTCTTCTCTGAAACCACAAGGCCCAGGACTTTGATATTTGGTATGAAGCTTCATCTAGTGGACCCCTACCAAGATTGTTCAAATTTGAGTGCTGGGACGAAAAATGCCCCCGCCACGGGGCCCTTTGGTTTTACATTGGCTTATATAGGGAAAATCTTTAAAAATCTTCTTCTCTGAAACCACAAGGCCCAGGTCTTTGATATTTGGTATGAAGCTTCATCTAGTGGACCCCTACCAAGATTGTTCAAATTATAGTGCTGGGGCCAAAAATGCCCCCGCCCCAGGGCCCTTTGGTTTTACATAGGCTTATATAGGGAAAATCTTCAAAAATCTTCTACTCTGAAACCACAAGGCCCAGGACTTTGATATTTGGTATGAAGCTTCATCTAGTGGACCCCTACCAAGATTGTTCAAATTATAGTGCTGGGACAAAAAATGCCCCCGCCACGGGGCCCTTTGGTTTTACATTGGCTTATATAGGGAAAATCTTTAAAAATCTTCTTCTCTGAAACCACAAGGCCCAGGTCTTTGATATTTGGTATGAAGCTTCATCTAGTTGACCCCTACCAAGATTGTTCAAATTACAGTGCTGGGGCCAAAAATGCCCCCGCCCCGGGGCCCTTTGGTTTTACATAGGCTTATATAGGGAAAATCTTAAAAAATCTTCTTCTCTGAAACCACAAGGCCCAGGTCTTTGATATTTGGTATGAAGCTTCATCTAGTGGACCCCTACCAAGATTGTTCAAATTTTAGTGCTGGGACAAAAAATGCCCCCGCCACGGGGCCCTTTGGTTTTACATGGGCTTATATAGGGAAAATCTTTAAAAATTTTCTTTTCTGAAACCACAAGGCCCAGGACTTTGATATTTGGTATGAAGCTTCATCTAGTGGACCCCTACCAAGATTGTTCAAATTTTAGTGCTGGGACAAAAATGCCCCCGCCACGGGGCCCTTTGCTTTTACATTGGCTTATATAGGGAAAATTTTTAAAAATCTTCTTCTCTGAAACCACAAGGCCCAGGTCTTATATATTTGGTATGAAGCTTCATCTAGTGGACCCCTACCAAGATTGTTCAAATTATAGTGCTGGGGCCAAAAATGCCCCCGCCACGGGGCCCTTTGGTTTTACATAGGCTTATATAGGGAAAATCTTTAAAAATTTTCTTCTCTAAAACCACAAGGCCCAGGACTTTGATATTTGGTATGAAGCTTCATCTAGTGGACCCCTACCAAGATTGTTCCAATTTTAGTGCTGGGGCCAAAAATGCCCCTGCCCCGGGGCCCTTTGGTTTTACATAGGCTTATATAGGGAAAATCTTTAAAAATCTTCTTCTCTGAAACCACAAGGCCCAGGACTTTGATATTTGGTATGAAGCTTCGTCTAGTGGACCCCTACCAAGATTGTTCAAATTATAGTGCTGGGACAAAAAATCCCCCCCTGCCACGGGGCCCTTTGGTTTTACATAGGCTTATATAGGGAAAATCTTTAAAAATCTTCTTCTCTGAAACCACAAGGCCCAGAACTTTGATATTTGGTATGAAGCTTCATCTAGTGGACCCCTACCAAGATTGTTCAAACTATAGTGCTGGGGCAAAAAATGCCCCTGTCCCGGGGCCCTTTGATTTTACATAGGCTTATATAGGCAAAATCTTTAAAAATCTTCTTCTCTGAAACCGCTAGGCCCAGGTCTTTGATATTTGATGTGTAGCTTCATCTAGTGGACCTTTGACAAGATTGTTCAAATTTTAGCCTTTGTTGATGTTTGGTATGAAGCTTCACCTTTAAGACTTCCCTCAACATTATGTACATTAAAGCCCTGGGGCCAATAATGGCCCTCTCTGGGGCCCACTTGTTACACTATGGATCAGGTGAGCGATCCAGGGCCATCATGGCCCTCTTGTTTTTCAAAGGCTTGTCAATGAAACCGGAAACACCTAAGGACTTCCATATCTGGTGACACGAACGCAAAAATATAGTCCCAAAATATTCATATTTTGAAGAATTACCATTTATTCAAGAACAATTTTAAGCAATTTAAGCAGAAAAGTCATTTAGATTTATGAAACAATAAAAACTTTGAGGACATATCGGAATTTTCCCGATGTTTTGTCCTAGCTCCGCTTGTGGCGTAGTAATATTTATGTGATAAAGCCATAACTTCCTCATGCTCAACAACAAATTTTCCAATCAGCTGTTATGATTAAAAATGACTATAAAATTGACCGGATGGATGATTAATTGTAAGTTTGTAAAATACTTCAACTTGCACAAAAATATGCAGGAAGGGTTCCTGTTTCACGGCGCATAGCTGGCATGTTACATCGTCAAGCCGATTTCCCGAATTTTATGGTGACTTAGCATATAAATTCAGAAAAATATATAACCGCAATGACTTCAGCACCCAATTTCGTAAAATCATTCTTCGATATAAAAAGATTGGGTACAACATGGATATTATACGACAGACTGCATGCATGGTAGTTAACCCAATCACGGTTGGCAACTTTGCTTCCCTCTTTAATTGCACGCCGGTGGGTCAGGCCTCAGATTCTATGACGGCTCCAACGTAAAGGCTTATTGAAAATTAGAGAGATAATGTCGGTTGGTGCCTGATGCTCTGTCTCTGGTCGGGCTCATCGGAGTCTAACTGTTGGTTTTCTTTTGCTCCAGCATTTCAGTGGTTTCTTGCTGTCGAGTCCTCACCGTTGTCTCACCTCTGTGGTTCTTTGATTTTTGTGTTCACGGAGATGTTGCACTGATGAGTTAGGAGGCCTTCATGCGGACTGAACAAATTATTTGTCTAAATCGCGACGGAAGTAAGGGCGAGGATTGTGGCCACGTAAAATCGATTTAAGCCCCCCAGTGGAAATCTTCCACTGACCGTTCCAAGGCGGCTCTTCTGTGGCGATTTATTTATGTTGTTGTATGTTACTTACTGTGTGTATCACTTGTGTCTTTTGGTTTCGGATGGCCATATGGCCATTTTGTGGGAAAGTAACTGTCCTTATGGCCTTCCTTTGTTTAGGTTTCCATTATGGTCTGGTCGCTTAATGTTTGTATTTCTTTCCCTTTGGTGTCTTTTATGGGTGGAGTAAGTTAATTGTATCAATTCCTGATCTTTGTTTTACTTCTACTTGGCGACATGCGTTTCCAAATAAGTGTTGATATTTTGTTTACAAATCCCATGAATGAAAAATGGCGACCAAAGAACTTATGAAAAAATATCTCGTGGTGGAACAAATGGTTCTTAGACAGGAGACAATTTTGGTTAGTAATACTCTAAGACATTGTAGTTCACCCTTCCAAGAACAGTACACTGTACATTTTAGGTCTTGAAAAATTAGGTAAATATGACTTTGAGCGCCAATGCTGTCACCCTCATTTTTTGCATCGCCTGTGTAAACCTTCAAGCTGTTTGATAATTGCTTATTAGATAATGTTATGTTTGAAGACGTGTTAATTTCCAGTATATTCAAACTTTTTCTCCGACTCGGTGTTTTGGCTGAAAAGAAAAGTCATGTTGAGGGGTACCCCACCCACTTTTTGTTCTTTCGGTAAACCCTTAAGGAGTTTAACCGTTTATAATTTATTACGAGTGTTAAAGTCAGTTACATGACTACACACTCTAGCAAATCGAATTAATTGCGAAATATAAACGCCATAGGATGGCGCACGAGGAACATCACCATCCAAAAAAAGGAAAATTTACAATCTCAAAATCAAAGTCATCGCGTTTATCATAAATATTGCTCGAAATTAACCCATCTACAATAGATAGATGTAAATCCAAAAACGGGGCCTCGGTATCAGAAGAATTTGCTTTATTTGCCTGAAGTTCTGGGGGGTAAATCTGACTGATCAAACCATCGAAATAGTTATTATCAATATTTAATCAATCATCTAAATATCTAGAAGTGGAGCTAAAAGCTTCAATAATTTCAGATTGGTTATCAATGGAAAGCGACAACATGAAGTCTCTTTCATAACAATTCAAGAACAGATCAGCCACAAGAGGTGCGCAATTCGTACCCATCGGAATACCCACAATTTGTCTAAATAACTTAGTACCGAATCTTATATAAATATTGTCAAGTAGAAAGGTGAGGGTATCACACACTTTCTGACATGACCAAAGTGTATAATTCTTATGCTCTTTAGAAGTGAAAAATGCATTTCTGACATTACATGCAAGATAGAGAGAATCTTCTCTGTGAAAAGCCCATTCAATTAAATCATTAAGCTTTTCTTTTATAAGATTATGAGGAAGTGTAGTGTAAAGAGTGGAAAAATCTTAAGTAGACAGACTTGAAGCACGAAAATGTCTGGATTTCAATTTATTTAAAACTTCATTCGAATTTTTTATAGACCAAAACAGATTTCTTCCTGATCTTTTAAAGACTTTATCACAATATCTAATCACATGCGTTTTAATAGCAGTAAGACAGGAAGGTAATAATTTAGAAAGTTCAGTGGTAGTGCAAGAGCTAGAATTTGCGATAAACCGTGCTTTGTAAGGTCTTTTATGAAGTTTTGGTAACCAGTATACCGTAGGAAGCTTGTCTTGGCCTTCGGTAACACACACAGCAAACTTGGTGACTGAATGACAAACATGTATACTATAGCTCTCTCTTCAGCTAAAGGCTGAAGTTCATAGGCCTTCCACCAAGCTCCTGCTTAATCGTGTTAACATAGTGGAGCCGTCACAAAACGAAGATGTTGTTAGCGGCCTTGTCTGCAGGGGCCAAAACAAACTTCTTATGAAATTCTTGAATACCTAGTTTAAGATGACGTAAAGACGTCTTGGGCTTAGGAGGTAATAAGTTAGTATTCTGAGAATAGAAAGAAATGCGTTTATTCACTAGTTTTAAAATGCTAAGTTTCCAGTCCTTAAGGGCTTTATGCTCAACATACTCTCGCTTACACCATCGATTACCGAAATCATTCAAGGAAGCAGCGATTTCATCTCTACATTTACTGAAATCAATTTTAGAATGAAACCGATATTTCGGTCCTTTAGAAATTATATTCCTTATCCTAGAATCATGAATAATTTTCAAATTGCCAGTAATTACATGACCAGCAGTAGGATAGCAATACACTGATTTTTTTTTACAGTCACGTGAATCACGGGTATTAGTGTCAATATCAAGATCTGAAACAAGTTTATTGAAATTAAAAATGATAGATCTAACAGGTTTGTTATATCTATAGCAAATTATAGGTGTTTCAGTATTTGAATGGAAGAAAGCACCGATCTCTCACGGAAGATACTGGGCAAATCTATAAAATCCATACCCTTATTAATGAAGGATATTTTGAAGAAATGGCGTTTATGATTAATTTCAGAATCAATGTAAGGACGGAGAGTATGCTGAGTATAGCCTCTAGTTAAGAGAGCCGCATCATATAACTGATTAGAACTATCGTAGAATTTATTCGCCTCGGTGTCCAGAAGACGAAAAACAGAAACGGGTAATGAACTTAAAAATGAAAGCATAGAGTGGCGTCCATGATTTAATAATATAATTGACAGTCACTTCAGTCTAGTATTGTTTCGTTTAAACGCACGTGATTTACGTTTAAAGTTACCATTTTTCCTGGTGCCATGAGATCTAGTTCTGCGTTTTCGACATTCCAGGAGCGAGAAAATACCAAAGTCCGGCATTCTGGAAATATTACCCTCATGATATATGTTGTCATTAAATCCCAGTGGAAAAGGGGTCTGTAAAAGTTTTATCCATTTCAGTTCAGCCTCATGTCTTTTGATGATTTTGAATCGAGATGAAGAATTTGCATCGTAATAAAGTTTTTCCACTGGTTGTATAATAATGTTATTTACAGAATGACATGTACGTCGAAAGTGACGTTACAAGAAAGTGGCAGTTTTCTTAGGCTTATTCAGTCTACGATAATGCTCGTTCAATCTAGTTTTAAGCATGAGGTTAGTTTGACCGACGTAGTGCATATTACAGTTTGCAGCACGTCATGTAATTAGATAAATTAAATCTGTAAACTGTCATGTCAAATCAGACATGTTAACTACAGAGAAGCGTCTACCGTTTACAGATGAAGTAACGGTAAACGCAGTGCTTAAATGCGAACAACATCTGCACCTCTTGGCATTGCACTTAGAAATACTAGGATACATTCCACTTCTTTTCCACGGATTAGTATATTTTCGAAGGATGGGCGATTTGAGAGGAGATAGTCTTATTCGAAGACTACTCCAAAAACCTTTGGTATTGCCTGCTCCATTGAGATTGACTGAAGTCACAGAAGACAAATTTAAGGGTCTAACCAATCCCGAAGGCAACATAGTATTAAAGTTCTTAATAGAATGGGGAATCCGTACAAAAGAAGCAGAGTGTAACCTAAGGGGTGAAATTGATATTTTAAATGTATTTGTGATACTCATGTGGGTTTAGAAGGTTTTGATACCGTCAAAACCAAAGCGATCTTCATACCGGTCATTATGTAAAACAGCATATAAAATTACTGAAGATAAATCCTTCGAATAGAAGGAAGGTAAAACAAAAGCCCACAAAACATCTTAGTCTACTTAAAGTCCAGGGATGTCAAACAAGCAGTTGTTATACAACGAGGAACGAACATCGGTTTAGTAATGACCTTCAACAGGTAAAGAAAGGAGTCAATTGATGGAACAGTGAAGTCAATTGCATAAGCAATCCCTGAGGGTTGGAAAAATAAGAGCATTAAATGTATGTACGGGGAGACCTTTTACAGCCGCCTCACGGCACAAACAAAACAGCCCTGATATGCAAAGTAGAAGTAAAACAAAGATCAGGAATCGATACAATTAACTTACTCCACCCATCAAAGACACCAAAGGGAAAGAAACACAAACATTAAGCGACCAGACCATAATGGAAACCTAAACAAAGGACGGCCATAAGGACAGTTACTTTCCCACAAAATGGCCATATGGCCATCCAAAATGAAAAGACACAAGTGATACGCACAGTAAGTAACAAACAACCACATAAATAAACCGCCACAGAAGAACCGCCTTGGAACGGTCAGTGGAAAGATTTCCACTGGGGGGGGGGGGGGGGGGGCTTAAATCGATTTTACGTGGCCACAATCCTCGCCCTTACTTCCGTCGTGATTTAGACAAATAATGTGTTCAGTCCGCATGAAGGCCTCCTAACTCATCAGTGCAACATCTCCGTGAACACAAAAAATCAAAGAACCACAGAGGTGAGACAACGGTGAGGACTCGACAGCACAAAACCACTGAAATGCTGGAGCAAAAGAAAACCAACAGTTAGACTCCGAAAATCATATTTGCTTTTTGAAGACGAGTCTACATTCTATTTTTGTTCCAAAAAATCCCCAATGCCTTTATTCAAGTGGCAAAATATACTCCCGGACTTTGTTCCAAAATGCCGATCGCTAATTCCGGCTTTTATACTCTTGCGAAAACGGTGTAAACACCTATATTTTGCTGTAGATTTTATCCGTATCAGAATGAAGAAAAATACGAATAATAAAGAAGATTATAAGCAATAATGAATGTTAGAAACAATATAAAGAAAATGGCCCATGAAATTAAAAAAATGGAGTACATCATTTGACATGTTCCTATTAAAAAGATGTAAGCACACCATATGATAAAAATACTTAAATGATATAATTACAATATTTAATCATAAAAAGAGCGAAATGCTTAATACAACGAACACAGCACAACATAGAAAGATATTTATGCATTATATAATGACATTTACGCATAAAATATTCTAACGCATGCATTATATAAAGATATTTGTGCATTATCTAATGACATTAACGCATAATTGGTTCTTTGTACTTCAGTCTACTTACTGGTTAATATTGTAATACAGAGAGAAAGAATGGAGAATGAGAAATGAAAGGGAAGTTAAAGTTTAGAACGAGAAAGAGTGGAAAACCATCGAGTAAGTCAGTAGACAGTGAGTGAGTGAGTTTTAGTTTTACGTCCCACCAACAGCTAAGGTCATACGGAGACGGGACCTCCGTTTAAAGACTCATCCGAAAGTCTGGAGAAGCCCGGGATCGATCCTGCGATCCCTGGTTTACAAGGCGAGTAGCGTAATCACTGCACCACGGAGGCTTCTATAAGTCAGTAGACAAATTTAGCCTGGATTTAGGGGATAACTGTATTCAAAATTGTCATTTGGGGAGGTAAATCGGTGGTTTTACGGTCGGAAATTTCGTTTTACGGCGACGCGTCAGCGGAGCCGTAAAACGGAATTTGCGACCGTAAAACCGCCAATTTACCTCCCCAAATGACAATTTTCAATACAGTTATCCCCATTCTAATGCCATTATTCGGTTGTTTTGTTAAAAATTGCACTATTTTGCACAAAGCGGCAGGCGTTGTGAGCTGCGTAAAACCAAATATCAGCCAATGAAAAACGACGTTACGTGGTGACGTCGGATTTTCGACAGTATATCGTGGAATATACTGTCGCAAATTTTTGACGTTATCCAATTAGACGTTTGTTACATACGTAAGTGCATTAGAATGCCAGTTTGAAGTCTTGGCCATTCTTTTTATTGTTGGAATACTGGATATTTAATTAATTACTTGTGGATTATTGCATGGGACAAACATTAAGTACAGAAAACGTATTTATATATTTTTATGCTGAAATTGCTAAGCATAATATGTGGCAGATAATCAAGGAATACAATCATAATTTTGGCCTTTTGCTAGCCAGGCAGAAGTGTACCAAATAAGTTCTGAAGTTAGGTCCTTTGGAAGCATGGAATGAACGTCTTAATCGCGATGGAAGTAAGGGCGAGGATTGTGGCCACGTAAAATCGATTTAAGACCCCCAGTGGAATTCGTTTCCGCTGACCGCTCCAAGGCGGTTCTTCTGTCGCGGTTTAATTTTTGTAATTGTTTGTCTTTAGGTGTTTGTGTCGCTCATATTATTTTATATTGGATCATGTCGAACTTTAACGGACATCCAGGTATCTGCTGTTGGTTAAAGTAAATACATAGGTTTATATAGGAACTTGATAAGTATTGTCCCATAAAATAGAAAACTTTTAGGAATATATTTTCTGTGCAAGCGGCTCGTGATTTTACATCCTTTTTCGAATATCCACATATATTTTACATGCCAGTTTCATGTACCGGTCGACTGGCAACAGCCATTTTTACGTACTTTGGCTATAACCAGTCGACTAGCAGTAGCCATTTTGACGTATTTTGGCTATAACAAATCGTCTAGCCTTTTTAACGTACTCGGCTTTTACCAGTCCTCCGGCAATAGTCATTCTAACGTACTCCGCATATTTCCAGTCCACTTGCGCAAAACTTTAACGCGTTATTCGTCTGTCGCGATACTTTGCAACTGCCGCCAAACCTGTGTGCATTTGTTTTACGCATGTTCAATTGATGATGTACATGTGCAACTAGTTATTAGAAACTCGAATTGCACTAACAGTAAAACCAAATGATTGTTTTAAACAATTATTAGAGGCAATGCGATATCAAGGTTGGTCTCGAGATTCATAAGCTTCCGTCTGGTCTCTTAATTATTATATATGAAGCTATATAAAACGGGTTTAATCTGCCCATCACGTAAAAAAGTCCGTGAAATGAAGAAGTCCCTATACCCCTCTTTATATAGAGAAAACTGGGGTTTACCGGGGTACACATTATTTTTCTTATTCTTGCTCCAAGACTTAGGTTGTGGGTACTTGTTAGAACCGCCTCAATGAGGCGGTTCTAACGAGCACCAACAACCTATGTTTGTAGTATTTATAAGAAAAATATCACTGATTTTCATCAGAAAAATTGCCATTTTTTAGATAAGTAAAAAGGCACCAATTTTCACGGATGTGTTATCGTAATCCGATAAACGGTCTTGGAAGTTTAAAGGTGGCATGTGAAAACCTTACAAAATACGCATCTCCCTTTCCATACAAAAGCACATACAACAAACCTGTCGGACCCCGCCCATCGGGGCTTGAAGAAATATGTGGGCTGCATGATGCTTCCACGCAGAGCTGAATCCGACCCGCACACGAGTACTGGTAAACAGCTTAGAGGATCTAAGCCTGTCCAGGCAAAGCGGTGCGCACGAGTCCGACCGTCCATGCTTATAAACCCTATTGGTTTCATTGGGCGACAGGGCTTGAAATGTCATTTCATCTCAATGTCGGGTAAAAGCCCAACAAAATTGGAAGCAACGTCTCCAAAATGACCTTTACAGTGTTGACGGGAACGTTAAAGGCGTTTATTCTCGTTTAGTTCAAATGAGTTTTGACGTTATGCATTTTTTCCACTTCGGTGTATAAAATGTCATTAACGTATTCGTTTTCGGTATTTGATATCAATTCTGGAGCCGACATATCCGTCAGTTGCGTGATTTTGGAATGCGTTTTATCGTACAGTTGTTTAGCTTTGTCCGTGATCATATTAAGCTCTTTCATGAAACTTTCGATTGATTTCGTAATAATGCCATCACAAGAATTTCGATACGTTCTCGTTCAGCAAAATAATTATATTCGTCTTTATCTGAAGATTGTTTTATTCCATAGACGGACAGCAAATTTCTAATGCGTTCCAATTCCGTTTTCCTTTCCCCAACTACGGACGCGATTTGCCTGGTGAAACCGAAGTCCTGATCATCATCATCATATTTGACAGTTGAAGCGATTCTACTTTGGGTTATTTTTTGATGTTGGTTCAGTTTTTGAAGAAGCTGATCACAAGCGTTCAGCATTTTGTTTTCTGTCTTCAAGGCATTATGTCTGTCGCGCATCTCCTCGGCCCTAATCATAGCTTTCAATTTCCTGTCGTACCGTTGCACTTCCCTTTTCTCTTGCAATTGACGCACTTTTTGGCATGGGTATATTTATCGTCCCTCTCCTTTTTCCGTTTTCTAATCATCCTCATCAGTTTTGCTATCTTCGCTTTCGGAGTCATTTTTGTTCCGTTATTATATACCGCATTGGCGCTTGAGACCGATACGACAGTTCTTGGAGTTCTTTATTTCGGCATTCCGCGAACCACATCGATTCTCCTAAACTTGTAAAGGTAGGGACACTCACAGCGTCTATATCTAACACGACGCCACCTTCGCATACACATTCTTTTCTATCTTGATATGCCCGTTTTTGTAAATTATCCATAAATCTTCGATGTTTGGAATCACAAAAGTTTGAAAATCAGGCGGCGGCAAATTATCAAAGTATTTTGTATCGACTAAGAAGGTATTCGTCTCGATAGGAACCCTAGGGACAAATCCTGAAACAAACCGATATATGTGATGAATTTTAAAAACGGAATGCAGCTGTTTTGATAAACTACGGCAGTAATCGTTGATGTCGTTACAAACCTCGTTTACATAGATAGTTAACACTATGCCGCAAATAACTGCAGCTGTCTCATGATCGACCTTCGACAGACTTGACAGACCATAGTGCAGTTTATATTTTACTTTTGGTCCTTTGAGATCAGCGTGAATATTCTGAGAAATCAGAAATAAATTATTGGTTTAGACTCATATTCTAGATAGGTTTTTAATTATTTGGACCCCATTTTGATTTATATAACTCATTTTTGATTTTTATTTGTATCGACTGCCCATTCGAAAATCGCAAAATTGCAGTATGTTTCATCTGGCTTTCTTTGCCGGATCATTACAGGGTCACTGATGAGGCTTTGTTAGCCGAAACTACGTAGTATGACCCATCTTCTTTCTTATGAATGTTTTCATTGCTCTTAAAGAAACTCATTTTTGATTTTTATTTGAGTCTACCAATTTCTTCGTTCATCAGAAAAGATATTCGGTTATACATAAGATCACGGCCACTTGTCTTATACAATTTAATCAACAGATGTTGTAAGCATTTATGCAAATGACTTTCATGGCGAATCTTCGATAATTCTTTAGCGCCAATAGACCAAGTATACGGCTTTCCAGGAAGATGAGAAAACGCGGTAACTCTATTTGCCATGCAAAACATCATGTTTGTTTTGACGCTCGGATGTATCAAAAACCTTTACCACGGCAAAGTAGTGTACCCTATATTATTTAGGTCGCCAAAAAATAACTCGTTTAGCGATTTTTGAAATAAAGAACGTCGCTCAGTATTTCAATTAACGTAACCATGATAAATACATGATCTAGACAATATGAGGGTTTTAGAGACTTCTGGGCGAAATAATTGATTTACAATCAAATCATCTTTATCTTTCGGATCTTCAGCCTTTGTTTTAGTTTGATCGGTTATCTTTAATCGCTTCTTTATCGCACATTTTCGTTCAATGAGTTCTTTCCAAGTAGAACATTTTTCCAACAGTTTTGTACGTTTCATTTTTTTTGCTTTCCTTTTCTCTCAATTATCCCTTCTGTGCTCCCACACCCCACTTAAAAAATCCTAATCTTTTTCTCCAAAAGAAAAGAAGAGTAGAAGGTTCAATGCGTAATTATACGGCAAACAAATATTTGAATTCTTTAAGAAAACAAAGCTCGAAGAAGAATTGAAATAATTTATTTTGTTAGAAAAGTAAGTAAATAAAAATTATACATATATTATTAAGCACAATGTCTCAAGAGTCAAAAAAATGTTGTCTGGAACGACGATATTACTCCTTCTGCAGAAGAGACATTGAGAGAAGAGAGAACGAGAGAACAACGTCGACAGACAGCGATAGAAACTGCAAATCAATTTTTAAAGACCCACATATAGTTTTCAAACACCCCGGGGAGGTTTTTTTGTGTATGCGCGGGCGACGGTGGCAAACTGGACACGATGTATCTGCCTTCCCCGACTTTAGGCATAAAAGAAAAAAAAGTTTTTTTTTCATCTATGAAATGCAGAAGAATGAAAAATACCTTACAAGAGGAAAAAGCAGAAAAAAGTAAACAAAAAAGAAATAATAATAATAAAAAATAATAATAATTAAGCGAAGTCTGAACACCAGAGTGATAATTGTTGTTGTTCTAATAAACGGAGGTTATATATATATGTATATATTTGTATATTGCAACAGCAATTTTATTGACATATGAGGAGTGCACAACTGTCTTGAACATTTCCTAAAAACTCCAAATGAAATGTGTTTGTAAAAACTATAAGTAAAGGGACTTTTCATTGCAACAGTCGGCAGAGGACTTGCCATTGCTACAGTTATGTAGCAGCAGCAGTAATGGTATTGTATCATAGGACTTACCATTGCAACAAGCAAGTTGCAACAGCCCGAGTGGAAAAGGAAACCGCTACATGGAAGTAATATTTAGAGACGAGGTCATTATATTCATTGACGGTACCACTGTTGGCCGTGCTCTGTCTGCTCTTTAAAGTATTCGAACTCATTGACGACTACACTATCAAACAGATGAGACCAGGTGAGGTCAGTAGAAGGTATTATAGGTCACTACCGATTATAGCGATCAGTTTTTGGGATTACCTCGTGCAAGCCTGTCTTGCAATTCGTTGAAATGTTTCATCGTGGCAAAATATCCAGGACAGTCCGAGGCATGAAATATGGCGTCAAATCCTGGTCCGTATTCGAAAAGTACGTCGCAATATCTGATTCCATTGACGAGATAAAATCTGTATACTTTAAACACATATTTCTCTAAATCGTCTTCGTGATTAAAATAATGCTTGTTTAAGGTATATCCTTCAGTTCTGTTGCCATAAATTACACGTCCTTTAACGAGTTGTTTGGGAACACACCACATTAGATTCAGTATGTCCCATAAGGGCCCTGATGGTTCATCCACAGATACACAATAATATTTAAGTTTTTGTTGAATTAAACTGAAATCTCTAACTAATTCGCAATAAATAACATCTCCAGATTTCTAACGACTTAACTTTTCCTCGAAAATATTTGTTTGTTGTGTTTTAAACGTCAAGGGAAAATTGTGAGATTCCCACATTTTCGTAGCTAGTACTTTTTTTGTTCCAAACGATGATAACGTGTGAGAAAAAAGAATACGCCCCTTTAATTATAAACGGAGAAAGACGTAGTGTGATTTACTGGCTGCAAATGAGATTAATAAGAAACGTTACACGCAGCCAAATACAGCCTTTCAAACTTGCAAACACTGTAGATCCTGATCCAAAAATTTTGAAGAATGATCTGATCAGGCGAAGTTTTAGAAGAAGCTCCTGATCTCGAATTGAATACAATATAATTAAAAAAGAATGAGTTACAAATATTACGAAAAGAAAAACTTTAGTGTATAATGGTTAGAGCAAGAATGAGATGGGATGAAGAAGGAGAAAAACCGACAAGATATTTTTATTCTTTAGAATCAAGAAACTATGTTAATAACACTATTCCAAAACTAATAAAAGAAGATGGATCAATGATAACAAAACAAGAAGATATATTAAGCGAAGTTAAACAGTTTTATGCTAATCTTTATTCATATAAAGAACAAGAACAAGAAGTGAATATACAGGATTTTCTAAATTTGGACCATTGTCCTACACTAACAGCAGAAGAGAAACATGGGTTGGAGGGTGAGATAAAAGAAGAAGAAATAGCTTATGTTAAAGAAAATGAAATACGATAAAAGCCCTGGATCAGACGGATTTACAGTAGAATTTTTGAAATTTTTCTTTAAGGATTTTAAAGCTTTCATAAATCGTGCTATAAATGAAGGTTATCATAAGGGGACTTTATCTATTACACAGGGCATAGGGGCTTGAATCATGAAAAAAATTGAAAAAAAAAAAAAAATTTTTTTGGTACTATAATAGAGACAATGGGGGAAACTCAATTTTTTTGGGGGGCGGGGGGGTTACCTCATTTTACCCAGTGTATCTTTTTCGCAAATGCAGTTTTTTACCTGCTTATTATGAATTATACAAGTTAAATAAGTCCACTTTGCAAAAATAATCTGCCTCTGTCTGCCACTTGCAGGAAACATGTTTTTCTCGCATGGATTAACTCAGCAAAGCAAAATTCGGCATAAACGTGTGACAAAAAAATTCAGGTTTGTATCAATCACAACCGAACTAGTGATACGGGGGGAACGTTTTTCACTTTCACCCGTTGTCTTTCATTTAACTTTAGCCCACTTTGCCAATTTGAATTCAAAAAGATGTACTCGCAGCTCTGAATATAGATTTTCCAACTTTTGCTTCGCTTTCCGCAGTGTTCTGTCAATGATCGGTACAGAAAACCGGGCGCTTGCCATAATCGTCGTGTTTAAAAAGCGGGACGTGCAGGACATATATAATCCGGAACTTCGGAAACTACGTCCGGCAGTGGAGTTGTTACTGTTAAAATGTGTGTGATAGCCTTGATTTTTCCTTTGATTTATTTTGTCAATGTAACATTCTGCTAGGACTTCTTATACACGTATTACGCAGGTAAGATAACTGGATGGTGTTTCTACGTATAATGGGCTGTGCTCTGGGAATTTTGTATTGTATCGCTTTGCGGTCAACTTCCAATCAGCCGTTGTAACTTTTTTGACACATGCACAGAAAAGAAAATAAAATGTTTACTAAAAAGCAGAAGACGACCTTTGATCTGATAAAAAAAAACAAGGCCCAACTGGGCCCAACTGCCTTGTTTATGTCCAGGCTGGGACGGGCACAACCAGCGTTATCGAGGAGATTGCTAGAGAGCTCCGTATTGAAGGGGAAATGTTTGTCAGTTTCTTGCACAACGGGTATCGTATAAAATCTATGTGTTTTTTGGCAGAGTGCTAAAGAACGTGTGTACATGACGTTTGCTTGTTTGTTTGATTTGATGTTTAACGTCCCCGTCAACACTGTAAAGGTCGTTTTTGAGACGTTTCTTCCAATTTTGTGGGACTTTTACCCGACATTGAGATGAAATGACATCTCAAGCCCTGTCGCCCAATGAAACCAATAGAGTTTATTAGCATGGACGGTCCGCCTCGCACTGCGGTTCCTGGACAGGCTTAGATCCTCTAAGCGGTTTACCAGCACTGGTGGCGGGCCAGATTCAGCTCTGCGTGGAAGCATCATGCAGCCCGTATATTTCTTCAAGCCCCTTTGGGAGGGGGCCGTTGTGTACATGACGTCGTCACCTTATATTTAAACGCTCGTTCCCGGTACACGGCGACGGTTAGCTAAGCAAAATATATAAAAATAAATAAAAATGCAGCAGTGTTAAACCAAACTGTTCAGAATTTTAGTTAAAAGAGATACGGCTAGAAATAACTTGAAATTGTTTTACAAATTTGAATTCATAGTGGTCGGAATGACTGACGACTTTAAGCGTGTGTTCTAATATTGTTAACTAAACAACAATGGCTGTTTTGGTGCCAATAGGCCTGTAGGAATTTCCTTCTTTTTTTTCTTTGTGATAAGTGGAAACCAAGGAAAAAGCGTTTCAACATATATTTTGTCTAATGTTTGCTGTTCTCTCTCTCTCTGTCTCTCTCTGTCTCTCTCTCTCTCTCTCTCTCTCTCTCTCAGATATTTGGATTAAATTTGTGGAGGTCTTAAGATTAAGTAGAGGGGTATGGAAATATTGTGTACTGTACGGTGTACAGACCTAAACTGCACCAACCTGGCCCAAGGATTATAAAACTTTTTTTCATGCTCAACTGAAAGGGTATGGAATTAATCCGGCTGATAAATAAAAAAAATGTAATTTAAACACATAGAAAACAGTATAGTTCATACTTCCGTGAACGCATCGAGTCACATGGTTTTCAGTGACATCAAGTGACGTCATTCTAAACCATGGTTCTCTACGGGCGTTGGTGAGGTCAACGCTGTTCCTCTATTTGTAGTAAAATGGCGTGTAAATGTTTTTCAGTTTAAAAAGTTTGCCCTATAAGCATTATTTTTCGCCCAGTGATGAGGGGCATAGAATGTTATTATAAAACAATAAACTTAATTTTTCTGCTTTTCATTAAATAAAAATCAAAAATGAGTTCCTTTAAGAGCAGTGAAAACATTCATAAGAAAGAAGATGGGTCATACTACGTAGTTTCGGCTAATAAAGCCTCATCAGTGACCCTGTAATGATCCGGCAACGAAAGCCAGAGGAAACATACTGCAAATTTGCGAATTTCAAACAGGCAGTCGATTCAAAGACTGATATAAATCAAAATGGGGTCCAAATAATTAAAAACCGGTCTAGAATATGAGTCTAAACCAATATTTTTTTTCTGATTTCTCAGAATATTCACGCTGATCTCAAAGGACCAAAAGTAAAATATAAACTGCACTATGGTTGATGTACGGGGAGACGTTTTACGGCCGCCACACGGCACAACACCAGCTGCAGTGAAGGCAAATAAAAATCAAAAATGAGTTCCTTTAAGAGCAGTGAAAACATTCATAAGAAAGAAGATGGGTCATACTACGTAGTTTCGGCTAATAAAGCCTCATCAGTGACCCTGTAATGATCCGGCAACGAAAGCCAGAGGAAACATACTGCAAATTTGCGAATTTCAAACAGGCAGTCGATTCAAAGACTGATATAAATCAAAATGGGGTCCAAATAATTAAAAACCGGTCTAGAATATGAGTCTAAACCAATAATTTTTTTCTGATTTCTCAGAATATTCACGCTGATCTCAAAGGACCAAAAGTAAAATATAAACTGCACTAAAGTATGAACGACAGCGAGTCGCTAACAAAGTTTACATGAACCCCTTCGGGGTTCACTTACTTTGCATACAACCCACTGTGTTCGTACTATCATGAACAGCAGAAAAATAAATTTCATTTCTTAAGTGTTTGTTTTCTTTGCCTCATATCGCTGCTCACTCTAGGGTTTATTAGCTATCTCATTATGTCAGTCATTGCAAAACACACACATTGAGCTCGAGGTAATTTTGTTTTCAAAACCGTCTTCTGTAGCATGTTTTGTTATCCATGCAATTAGGGGAGCAGCTTCTCAGTTTCCCCTTAAATGTACATTTTTAACAGTCAGAATGACATGTCCTTATCAACTTTTAATGAAACGGACATTCAATTTGTCATCAAACTGCTGTCATGTGTCAAAGAAAGCAGGTCATGAAATGTACATGCACTGGTTATTATTTCATGCGTAGCACTTTACATGTAAACGGATGCTTTAGATACAAACTTTAGCGGCTCACTGGAAAAATGATGATGATATTCTCCAGGAGGTATGAATATTAAAATACTGACATTTTGTTGTGTTACATTGGTGTGAATGTGCTTTATCGCTTATTAATTTCTGTATATTTGTGTAGTTCACAACGCATTCTTTAAAGTTTTCGGACCTGCCCATCGGGGCTTAAAGAAATAGGTGGGCTGCTTGACGCTTCCAAGCAGAGCTGAAACCGACCGCAGGCGAGTACTGCTAAACCGCTCAAAGAATCTATGCCTGCCCGGGCAAAGCGGTGCGAGTCAGACCGTTCATGCTTATAAACACTATTGGTTTCATTGGGCGACAGGGCCCGAGATATCAATTCATCTCAATGTCGAGTAAACGTCCCACAAAATGGATTCAACGTCTCCAAAATGACCTGTTGATGGGCACTTTAAACATGTAATCAAACAAATAAATTCCTTAAAGTGTTTGGGTGAGAAAAATAATTAGTATTGCGGTCGTGGCTTCGGGCTCGTTTTCAGTGAATAAAAGTCTCATGCTCGACAAAGCCCTACATGATACTTAACTAAACTGAAAACTTGCTTGAAAATTCCTTGTTTCGGCCTCAATCCCATCATACATTCTATTATTCAGTTCTTATCTAAGCAGGAAACGGCCCCGCACGTCGGGGCATGAAGAAATGATGCTTTCACGCAGAGCTGAAACCGACCCGCACACGAGTACTGGTAATCCGCTTAGAGCATCTAAGCCTGCACAGGCAAAGCGGTGCGTGTCGGCCCGTTCATGTTAATTAACCCTATTTGTTCATTGGGCGGCAGGGCTTGAGATGTCATTTCATCTTAAGGTCGGGTAAAAGTCCCACAAAATTGGAAGCAACGTCTCCAAAATGACCTTTGCAGTGTTGACGGGGACGTTACACCTCAAATCAAACAAACACATCTAAGCAGGAAAATTGATGAACTGTTAGTATTTAAAAATAGAGAGCATTACAAATTTAACGCTCGACTTAATTGAGCATGAAAAACGTTTTATAACCATTTAATAGCCTGGTCGAGCAACACTAAGATTGGAATGCCGCTTCACTCAACAGCACCAAAATTAAATGTCCTATATGTTGAAAAGGCCCCATTTCTCCCTTACTTTCCAATACACTCTATGGCTAATACAAGTACTTTTTCAACAGATCTAAGCACTTCACAATCAAACCTTTCATAAAAGTCATCTATTTTAAGGCATTCAAGAGTTCTGCAACGGAAGGCCTGGTGTTTTTTTTTTTTTTTTTTTTTTTTTTTACCGGATACTACGGTCTTCGACCACATGTGATTAACAATCGGCTCGATATGAGTGAAATAAAGTCGAAAGGACCGTAAAATGATCCCCGCTCCACCCCCTCCCCCCCCCCCAAAAAAAAAAGAGAAAAATTAAGGTTGATATGCTCTAGCTTATTATGACCTTTTTGGTTTGCCGTGTTGTGGTGAGTTGTTGTGCCTATTCAGATTAATACAAACTTGCTGAGCAGAAGAATTGAGCAGTGTTTTTTCTTACCCAAGTCCTTACATCAATGGATTTGGCCGAATTCATAAATAGAAGCGTTCACTTCAGAAACCTGCGGATGAGAGAGCATGTGTGTGCTGCACTGTAGGGGTTCCGTCCCCTTAAATCACCCAATGGGCCCAACCTAAATAGTGCTTATTGTCATTTACTGACCATTAGCGACCCAGGATCAAAATTTCAAAACATAAAAAGGAATATGTTGCAATAGGGAACTAATTGTTTCCATGCCGCATCATTTTGAACATTTACGTATTGGTGGCATTTTAACAAGCTGGCTGTTCTTTTTAGCTCACCTGGGCCGAAGGCTCCAGGGGAGCTTATAGTATAGTGGGTCGTCCGTCCGTCCGTCCACACTTTTGAGCAGCTATATCTCTCCAGCCTGCAGGCTGATCTCAATCATTTCTCATCTGTAGCATGCCTCTGGTGGGGCATTGATGACATTACTTTTTTTTTTTAAATCGCATGAAAACTATGGTTGCTATGGCAATCACAAGGTCCCATAGACTTACAATAGGAAAATGCTTGTCATCACCGCAGCCCCTTCAGTTTTGATCGGATCTTTCTGAAACTTATATATAAGGTGGCTGGGGATAAAACCTCGGATGAGTTCGAAAACCGGCCAAGTCGGCCCATTTATCATAGAGTTACATCCCTTTGATTGCTGAAAATGCCGATTTTTGACCTTGTCATCACCGTAGCCCTTCAGTTTTGATCGGATCTTTCTGAAACGAAAACCGACCAAGTCGGCCCGTTTATCTTAGAGTAACTTCCCTTTCATTGCTGAAAATGCTGATTTTTTACCTTGTCATCACCGTAGCCCTTTCAGTTTTAATCGAATCTTTCTGAAAGTTATATGTAAAGTTGCTGGGGATAAAATCTCGGATGAGTTCGAAAACCAGCCAAGTTGGTTCTATTATCACAGAGTAACGTCCCTTTGATTGCTGAAAATGCCGATTTTTGACCTTGTCATCACCGTAGCCCTTTCAGTTTTGATCGGATCTTTCTGAAACTTATATGTAAGGTGGCTTGGGATAAAACCTCGGATGAGTTCGAATACCGGCCAAGTTGGTCCATTTATCATAGATTTACGTCCTTGTCATCACCATACCCCTTCAGTTTTGATCGGATCTTTCTGAAACTTATATGTAAGGTGGCTGGGATTAAAACCTTGGATGAGTTTGAATACTGGCCAAGTCGGCACATTTATCATAGAGTTACCTGCCGGTGATTGCTTACAATGCCTATTTTCGACCTTGTTAGTACTGCTGTCCCTTCAGTTTTGATCGGATCTTTATGAAACTTACAAACAAATAAGTCAGGCAGAAAAGCTCGGAGGAGTTTGAAAACTCTGGAGGTTTGTCTATTTGTCACAGAGTAACATCCCTTTGATTGCAGCAGTTAATTGCTTACTTTTGAACTTGTCATCACCATAGCCCCATCAGTTTATATCGGATCTTCTTAGCAAGTCAGGAATAAAAGCTTGGATGCGTTTGAAAACTGGTGAGGTCAGCCTATTTATCATAGAGTTACATGCTACTTGATTTGCAGAAAATACTTACCCTGTCATCACCATGTCCTTCCATTAATCCTTCAGTAAAGGTTGGCACTTCCTGAAACTTTGAATCTGTTAGCTCAGGTGAGCGATACAGGACCAAGCTAGCTTGGCCCTCTTGTGTTATTTCTGTCTACACAAGCATGAGTGAAACTGTTTTGAAAATAACACAAAACGTCCACGATTTCAACAAAAAATACATTTCACTTTTTCTGAGTCCGGTAAGGAGATAACTACGGCTAATCCCTGCCTTCCTAAATTTAGCCACCCACCTAGCTCAGTGCCTCCGATGCTAAAGGTCCCAGGTTCGATCCCCAGCAGCGGTGAAAAAATTTCGGCGTCAGAACACGTTCCATTGGCATCATAAATTTTGCAGGTATGAATATCATAAAGTGCATCGTCCTTCGAATCTGGACGTTAACTGGAGACCCCTGTGAAGGTTAAAGAACCCTACCGTAATTACATGGTGACTGTGTACTCTTTCAGCCTTCAAAACTGGAGTTAATGCAGTATACAACGTCTGTGTCACCTCTTGGTGTTTAGTTGAAAATGGAAAAAATAGCGATAATGCTCATTTGTTAATACTTCAAACTGTATAAAAATTAAACAGCACCGGTCGTTCCGGTCGTTAGTTCATCGATAGAGTAGCCCGGAATCAGCAGAAAAACCAAGCTTCGCGACGATTGTTTTCTTGATCTGTTACATAAAGCGATGTAAAAGTAGTAAAATCTAAATTTAGAGCTGCAAATACATCATTTTGGATTCAAATTGGTCAAGAAGGTTCATTTTTAATGAAAGACATCAGTTGAAAGCGAAAAAAGTTTCCTCCGTAACCCTAGTTCGCTTGTGATTGATGAAACCCTGAACATTTTTGTCACACGTTTATGCCGAATTTTGCTTTGCTGAGTTAATCCATGCGAGAAAAACATTTTTCCTGCAAGTGACAGACAGAGGCCGATTATTGTTGCAAAGTGGACATATTTAACTTGTATAGTTCGTAATGAGCAGGTGAAAAACTGTATTTCCGAAAAAGATACACTGGGTAAAATGAGGTAACCCCCCAAAAAATGGAACCGAAGTTTCCCCCTTGTCTCTAATATAGTACCAAAACAAAAAAAAAAAAAAAATTTTTTTTTTTCATTTTTTTTTTCATGATTCAAGCCCCTATGCACAGGGGCAGGGTATTATTACATGTATCCCTAAAGGGGAAAAATCGATACATTATATGAATAACTGGAGGCCAATTACTTTATTTAATGTTACTTATAAAATAGCTTCAGGTTGTTTTGCTAAAAGAATTAATGTACCCTGTCAAAATTAATTTCATGCGATCAAACTGGTTTTATCTTAGGATGATATATAGGTGAAAATACCCGGCTTATTTACGACATTTTGAAATATACGGAAGAAGAGAATATTCCGGGATAGTTTTTAATTGTTGATTTTGAAAAGGCATTTTGACTCAATATCATGGGATTTTATTAAAAAAGTTTTAAATTTCTTTAACTTTGGCGAATCAATTAAAAAATGGGTTAATACATTATATAACAATATAATGTCTTCAGTTATACAAAGTGGGTTTCTATCAGATTTTTTTCCTGTTCAAAGAGGTTGTCGACATGATGACCCTCTATCTCCTTACATTTTCCTCCTTTGTGCAGAAATACTGTCGCTTATGTTAAAAAGTAATGATGATTTAAAAGGAATAAATATAGGTGGTATAGAATATAAACTTTCTCAATATGCAGATGACACTACAATTTTACTAGATGGATCAGAGCAGTCTCTATCAGAGGCACTTGCGGTTTTAAATGCATTTGCATTACTGTCGGGACTGAAAGTTAACACTTCAAAAATGAGAGCTGTATGGATCGGGAGTAAAAAAAAATGTGGGGAAACTTTCAATCATAGGTTTAAGCTGGACTGGACCCAAAAGATTTTTACGATTCTGGGAATTAAGTTATCGTGTAATTTGGAGGAAATGATAGAGTTAAATTTTAGAGAAAAAATATCACAAATTTAGAAAGAATTAAAACAATGGTCAAAAAGAATTTTAACACCTTTTGGCCGCATATCTATACTAAAGACATTAATTATATCTAAATTAAACCACATGTTTATTTCGCTACCGAATCCTCTTCCAGAATTAATAAACAATTTACAAAATAGATTTTTTAATTTCATTTGGAAATCAGGGGTAGATAGAATAAAAAGAGAAATTATTACGCAAGATTACGATATGGGTGGCTTAAAAATGCTGAATTTAAACAATTTTATGACTGCCTTAAAAGCAACTTGGATAAGAAGATTGATTACGAAAGACTCTAAGTATAAACATATTTTTGAAGTAAATTATTGTAATATCGATACACTATTAAAGCGTGGAATGGAATTTATTAAGTTTTTAACTTTAAATAATAAAAATCGAATTTTGGAATAATGCTTTACATTCATGGATCGAGGTAAATAACTCAACTAAAGTAAAAACTAAAGAAGACATATTGTCAGTTAACTTATGGGATAATAAAGACTTAAAGATTAATATGTTTTTTGTACAGAAGATGGTTCGACAAGAATATTTTGTATATTAAAGATATATTAAATACGGATGGAACTATTTTAGATTTTAATACATTTACACAAAAATTTAGTATTAATATTAATTATTTGGAATATTTTGGTGTTGTTTCTGCGGTATTACATTTTATAAGAAAACAAAACATATTACTTAGTACATCGATTTTAACAAATTGTAATTTTCCATGGACCAAAAACGAAATAATGAGAGATACTAAAGGTTGCAGAAATATTTATAAAATACTGAATGAAAAAATAATAATACCTAAAAGCCAACGGAAATGGGCAGAACTTTTTCAGAACATAGAACTAAACTGGAAAAATATTTATAAAACACCAGCCATTGTCTGTAACAATACAAAACTACACTGGTTTCAATACAGAATAGTGCATAGGATTTTAGCAACTAACGATTATCTTTTTAAAATACATGTTAAAAATGATAACAATTGCAGTTTTTGTCGATCATTCCCAGAAACGTTAGAACATCTATTTTGGAACTGTCAAATAATTTCGGAATTTTCGGAAAGAATAGAAAACTGGATTAATGAAAGAAATGAGTGCACTATTAGTATAACTATGTATAATGTTGTTTTTTTTTGGAACCTCAAAATATCAAGAAATAAATAAACCAGCTTATCATATCATCATATTAACAAAGTATTACATTTATAAATGCAGAATTAATGGTGCCCGGCTCAATTTTACAGTTCGAAAATATGAGATAACAAACTCCTTATTATTAGAAAAAATGATGGCGGTCAAAAACAATAGGATTGAAAATTTCTTTAAGATTTGGGGAAAATGGACTGTCCTTTTCGAAACTAATGGGTAAAGAAGTGTTTTACAAATTTTCAGTCCCGACACGGAATGACTCGCTAATAGTATTTGGTAGTTTAACCCTTTTTGTGCCGGATGGAATCTTCCACCTTATATATAGTGGAATTCCGTATCGGGGTTTGTGGGTGCCGGGTTTTGTTATTTTTAAAATTTATTCCGAAAATAGCTGGACTTTTTACAAACAGTATGGACCCTGATTGGACGCCACGTTGTGTGGCGTCTGGTCTGGGCCTGCACTGTTTGCCAAGGTACCCGTTCTGGGGTTTCCGGTACAAAAGGGGTTAAATAACATACCATAAAATATATCTTGCTAATTAGTATCTGCAATGCCTTTGATTAGTTCTGTACTATAGGTCTAAAAGACTAGTTTGATTATTTAAACCTGCAGATATAATAATTCATATAGATGTAACCGTCTTGAAATGTGTTATGTTACTAGTGCATATGTTTATACTGTATGTGCCGTCAGAATTAAATAAAAAAAATGATCTGATCAGGATTTACAACATCAGGCATTTTTGTGAATTAAAATGATTCTAACAATCAGAATAAAAACGAGTATGGCTACATAATTATTCGATAGGGATAAGGCCTGAACTCGAGCTCTAAAACCACTTCAAACTGCCCCCCCCCCCCTCTAAATCATTACAAATGCCTGGAGAAAAAATAAGGCCGACTTATTTCTTTCAGTGGGGGAAAGGTTTAACCCACAGTAAGGATAAGGGTCTTATTTCGCATATATTCTTTTACAAAAGAAAGAAAACATTTGAACCATTCTTCGTAAAACTCAATATCTTTGCGACTCATAGAAAGTTTGTCTCCAGACATGGTCAAGGAATACCATTCTCCTGTGCGCAGTTTATATTTGACTGGGTTTCCATCAATGTCTGTAACTTGATTTGGGGTTCTACGGGGAGGGAAGAAATAACACTGCCCGCTTTTAAGCTTTTGCTTTATTCGATCCCAGTAATGTTTTACTGTGTCATGGATTTCCTGTCTGGTGTAAATGGTATTACATTCTCCGTCATGACGAGAGGTTACGTCGTAAAAATTAAGCTTGAGTTCATGTCCATAGTGAAATTTGTAATTAGCTTGAATCCAATTGCATAAGCCTCTTTCGTTGAAATTCCAGTTAATGGATCTTATTTCATGCGTGTCGTCTTCAATACAAGCTTCGGAACAATTTCTTCGGCAAGGGCGATACAATGTTAGATACCTTACCATCCTTATTATAGCCTTTGCATCTAATATAAATTCCAGTTGCTAGTTTTAAAGAAAAAAATATTTATTCCTTATCGCATTTCAAGAAATTCTATATTGTCTTTAATAATATTTTTTCCATGTACAGTCAACCATCTATATGCCGACATTCGTTATAACGACAAAACTCGTTATAACGGTAATTTGCATGGTCGGTGTTGCACATTTTAGTATTGGTCATGAACAGGACAGACTTAATAAAACAGAGTCTGCTATTTTTGTTTATTTGGTGCATTCTTTGCTCCCAATTGACTATTAGTTTTAGCTAAATTGTAAAATAGCCGGTCCAAATCAATGTTTGTTGGAGAATGCATGTAAAATTTTGCCAGGAATTAAATCCCGAAAGATTCATTGAACGTTTGACAGGTTTGACAAATTATTACGTTGTCTGATAAACATTATCATAACAAGTTATTGCACTGTCCAGTATGCAACTATCAGAATTACTGGATCATTGATTCCATTGTGGAATTTCGAAGATATCTGAGGCTCACTGATGATGCCTAATTGGCCGAAACTAGCTAGTCTAGCCCAGAAAACATGTACACTCCATATTTTTCAGGTCTGTGGTGTATTCCTTGCTTCCAAAGGATAACCCTTTTATAGAACATATTTAACTTCACTACAGCTGGTGTGTGGGAATGTGTGGCGGCGGTAAAACGTCTCCCTGCCCTTCATCATAGTGTAGATTATATTTGCATGTCCTTTGGGATCATTAATTCCATTGTGGAATTTTGAAGATATCTGAGGGTCACTGATGAGGCCTAATTAGCCGAAACTAGCTAGTCTTGCCCAGAAAACATGTACACTCCATATTTTTCAGGCCTGTGGTGTATTCCTTGCTGCCAAAGGATAACCCTTTTATAGAACATATTTACTATCTAATGTAATTTCCAGCTCATCAATATCCCCGGATTAAGAAATAGTTTCGTACATGTTTAGATCGCTACTCGGTAAAGGCATTCTTTTGTGTAATATGTTCCTCCGAGCCCATTAGTGTTATTGGCAAGTTGTAACCGATAAGAGTTGTTGACTTCTTCAAACTCACCGGGTTTTCCAAGCCCTGTAGAGCCATTGCTTAGTATTAACCCATTTTGTCCAAATTCATTAGAGAAATCGATTAGTACAAATTTTGTCCAATATATTAGAGCAATCGATTTGTCCAAACACGTTAGAGCTATGGGTTTGCTTTAAAAGCCAATCGCCAAAGGCGTTATTATATGTCTGGACATTTATGTCAAGGTTAGTTTCGTTATATCCATTTACTGTTTCTAGGACCTGTAGTGGTTGAACACGTGTTTCATTGTTTCTCGAAAATAGAGTTTCCATGAATTTCGTTTCCAATGTTTATTTTTTTATTTATTTATTTTTTTTTTTGTAAAAGTCAGTGCAGTTCCTAAACTTTAATAAGAGTCTATTATCTATGGCATCTGATCAGGATCTACACTAGTTTGTTTCTTTTTGTGAATAACTGAATAAATTATATGTAGTTTAGTAAAGATGGTATGGCTAAAATCTATCACAAAATCTGAAGTTAATCCGGATATACTACAAAAACATATGGGGCCTGTATAAGTATTTCAATTGTTCAGCTATCATATATATTCCCAAACTATTTCCTGTGAAAATAACAAAAAATCATCTGTGGACGGTCATCGCAACTATGTTTCACTCAACTTCCACAGTTGATTTATCGTTGTTTTCCCCCAGGGTCGATTGTTTTGGCTATAAATATTCTGATTGCTATCAAATAATGTTTGATTGAATATATGTTCTTTTATACAATTTATTTGACTCGGGTTAACTTTATTTAACTCGGATTGCGCGATAATATTCCACAGTCTCATTGGTTACTTTATGAAAAAAATAGCATGGGTTATCTTTTCAGTTACTGCGCGTAGTTTAAAAGCCTTTACATTCTAGTTCTTGCTTCAAATGCGCAATGGTAAACTTCACGATAACTGACCACGTTTTGGACACTCATCTTTGTAATCAAAACATTTTTAATACTAAATCTATTTTCTAGTCGAAAAACATTTTAATCAAGACTATAGCTATTACTTTAGAATACCTGGACAATATTAGAGTAAATAATGACTATTCAATTTTAACTAAACAATTTACCATATCGATTTGCGTTCTTGGTTTAACGTAAGAACCCAGCACATCTGTAAGGGTTATTTGTAAAGATATTGACAATATAAAAGTAGTTATATCAGCATACCCTACCCACAGCAAACCTGTTCAAAGACGTAGTTCATTTTAGAGGAATTTGTTGGACTAGCTGGTAAGTAAATGTTCATGTTTTATTACTCTTTTCATTTATTTTATTTGAAAAAAATGGGTGCATGGCTTTTATTCAATAAACATAAAGATATGTTTTTGGTGCCTTGTTTCTTCTATATAATTCTTGAATATTTAAGTTAACTTTATATCTACTTTATACAGGAATTTAAAGCTGATTTTCTAAGTATTTGAAATTATTTTGAATGTATAAATTTTATGGTTTGAACTGAATGTGAATTAGTCTCTCGGGAAAAATTTTGCTAGAGTTTTTATTGATAACAAATTTATGGTTTTACGTTTTGCAGGGTTTGTTTTTTGTGTGTTTTTTTTGTAATAGTCAGTGCAGTTCCTCAACTTTTATAAGAGTCTATTATCAATGGCATCTGATCAGGATCTACACACGTTTGTTTCTTTTTGTGAATAACTGAATAAATTATATTTAGTTTAGTAAAGATTATATCGCTAAAATCTATCACAAAATCTATAGTTAATCCGGATATACTTGAAAATTATATGGGGCCTGTATTAATATTTCAATTTTTCAGCTATCATATACTGACCGGAAATAGAAACTATACACTTTTAAATTGTCTCGCCTGACAAAACAAGTGGATAATTTAGTTAAAATTACTGATTAAGGACTTTACTAAATATCGACATGAATCCTGTAACAATTTAAAGAAAATCTAGTGTTCAAAATAAAAGTTTTGGGGGGAATTGTAAAAAAGTGCATTTTTCACAAAATCTGTTTGTAACCGAATTTTGACTTCAACATTTTTTGCGTATAGGTAACAAGTAAAAAGCAAGGAATTAAAAATAACATAACATCTAAAAATTATCGAGAAACAAACATTGTATTGAAATCTCAAAAACTGCTTTTTTCAGCGAATTTTTCAAAATAATGTTTCAAGCCAAAAATCGACCCTAAAGTGCCTTCAATCGTTTTAGCATTCTCAGCTGTGTCTTAAATATTGATAAAATCAAAAACCGCAATCAGAATTGACATACTTTTCGCTCACTTCCGGTGGTTTGGTCCAATATTTAAACGTCGATAACATTTCAACCATTGTGAAAATTTTCATTTTGTAAACAATATTCCCAACGTTAGATGCGTAATAACTGGTAAAAATGGGAATCACATTCGCGACACAAAAAGTTTGACCCAATGGAAACTTGAACAGCATAATTTTGACCCTTGCTTTGAGCCTGTGACTCTACCCGTTAAATCGTAGCTATCATTAAACATTTTATTCGATTAATCAGACATGCCACTGATGATAATTTATATAATTGGAATTCAAATTTCATTAAAATGTTTCGCCAGTGACAACTTAAAAATGATTGTATAGTTTCTATTTCCGGTGAGTATATATTCCAAACTATTTCCTGTGAAAATAACAAAAATCATCTGTGGACGTTCATCGCAACTATGTTTCACTCAACTTCCACAGTTGATTTATCGTTGTTTTCCCCCAGGGTCGATTGTTTTGGCTATAAATATTCTGATTGCTATCAAATAATGTTTGATTGAATATATGTTGTTTTATATAATTTCTTTGACTCGGGTTAACTTTATTTAACTCGGGTTGCGCGATAATATTCCACAGTCTCATTGGTTACTTTAGGGAAACATAGCATGGCTTATCTTTTCAGTTACTGCGCGTAGTTTAAAAGCCTTTACATTCTAGTTCTTGCTTCAAATGCGCAATGGTACACTTCACGATAACTGACCACGTTTTTGACACTCGTCTTAGTAATCAAAATATTTTTAATACTAAATCTATTTTCTAGTCGAAAAACATTTTAATCAAGACTATAGCTATTACTTTAGAATACCTGGACAATATTAGAGTAAATAATGACTATTCAATTTTAACTAAACAATTTACCAAATCGATTTGCGTTCTTTGTTTAACGTCAGAACCCAGCACATGTGTAAGGGTTGTTTGTAAAGATATTGACAATATAAAAGTAGTTATATCAGCATACCCTATTCACAGCAAACCTGTTCAAAGACGTAGTTCATTTTTGAGGAATTTGTTGAACTAGCTGGTTAGTAATTGTTCATGATTTGTTACTCTTTTCATTTATTTTATTTGACAAAATGGGTGCATGGCTATAATTCAATAAACCTAAAGATATGTTTATGGTGCCTTGTTTCTTCCATATAATTCTTCAATATTTAAGTTAACGCTATATCTATTTTATACAGGAATATAAAAGCTGATTTTCAAAGTATTTGAAATTATTTTGAATGCATAAATATTTATGGTTTGAACTGGATGTGAATGAGTCTCTCGGGAAAAATTTTGCTTGAGTTTTTATTGATAAAAAATCTATGGTTTTACGTTTTGCAGGTATCGTGAAAATTATTTTCTCCAGATAATTCACACTTATTGCGGCCTTGTCGTTTCAATAACTGTTACTAAACTGTGTTGTTGTTTTTAATTGTTTCTTGCGTCAGCACAACCAACAACAGAATCAAACTGTTAACTTAAAACTGATAAATAAACATATTTTCATCAAGTACTGTCCCCTTGGTAATAATCACACTAATAATCAGAATTAATCTCGCTTAGTTTCTATCCAATTGTAATTATCTAAGTACTCTTCAAAAAAAATCACAAGAAGAAAGACATCAAATCGATCAAAACTACTCAATCCCCTTAAAACACAATATCCAAGTTGTCTTCAAATAAGTTTTCTAACGATATCAATTGAAAAAATGTCAAAACCTGCAGTTTTTTTGTCGAAGAAACGACAAATAATTCAAACAAACCCAAAAATCAACAACATGAAAGAAGTTATTTGGAAACTAAGCGATATCGCATTGTTTTTATCCGGAATGCGAATTGTAAATTATTTTTATTATTAAAGTCAAAGCTTTGAATTAATAAATTGATATTTAAATTATTTGGCTATGAAATCATTTTTTTCTTCACGTAGCTTAAACGAAATGAACATATTTTACTTCTTAAAGTGATTCTTAAAGATGCTAAGTTACTTTATTGTCAGTTTTTAGCTCACTTGTGTTGAAGGCCCCAGGGTAGCTTGCTTATAGTATGTTTTTCATTTTTTCTCATTATTAAAGTAAAAGCTCTAAATTTATAGGAGAATTTGTTATTTAGATTATTTTGCTGTAAGTAGGATTAACTAATAAAATCATTCAGATGAACAAAAAAGAAAAAAAATCAAATGCTCAAACTGAACAAAAAATTTTAAGATGCTCAGTCAATTTGAGCAATGTTTTTTTTTTCTTCAAGTAGATTATACGAAACAAAAATTTTAGAGGTGGCGACTATTTTAGCTCACTTTGGCCGAGCTTAAAGTATGCTATTATTATTATTATTATTATTATTATTATTATTATTAAAGTAAAAGCTCTAAAGAAATAGAAGGATTGTTATTTAAACTATTTGGCTGTAAGTAGGATTAACCAATAAAGAATTCAATTGACTGAATCGAAAAAAGTAAATGAATAACCCAATGCTCAATCAAACTGAGTAAAGCATTTTTGAAGATCCTCAGTCAATTTCAGCAAAAACATAGCAGCGTACAGGAGTTAAAGGAATATAATATTTATTAAAGTGCTCAACTGACTTGAGCATTTTACCAAGTTGCTCAGACAATGTGAGCGCAAATTTTCAAAGCAGAATGGTCAAATGTTAAGGAACGCTTGAGAGACAGAAAAAACATGTCAGGCGGCGGTAAAACGTCTCCCTGCCCTACATCATAGTGTAGATTATATTTTCTTGTCCTTTGGGATCATTGATTCCATTGTGGAATTTGAAAATATCTGAGGGTCACTGATGAGGCCTAATTGGCCGAAACTAGCTAGTCTGGCCCAGAAAACATGTACACTCCATATGTTTCACTTCTGTGGTGTATTCCTTGCTTCCAAAGGATAACCCTTTTATAGAACATATTTATTATTATTATTATTGAAGACTTAGTATATAAATTCAGAAAAATATGTAACCGCAATGACTTTAGCACCCAATTTCGTAAAATCATTCTTCGATATAAAAAGATTGGGTACAACAAGGATAATATACGACAGACTGCATGCATTGTAGTTAACCCAATCACGGTTGGCAACTTTGCTTCCCTCTTTAATTGCACGCCGATGGGTCGGGCCTCAGATTCTATGACGGTTCCAACGTAAAGGCTTATTGAGAATTAGAGAGATCTAATTCAAGGTAATGTTGGTTGGTGCCTGATGCTCGGTCTCTCGTCGGGCCCATCGGAGTCTAACTGTTGGTTTTCTTTTGCTCCAGCATTTCAGTGGTTTCTTGCTGTCGAGTCCTCACCGTTGTCTCACCTCTGTGGTTCTTTGATTATTTGTGTTCACGGAGATGTTGCACTGATGAGTTAGGAGGCCTTCATGCGGACTGAACAAATTATTTGTCTAAATCGCGACGGAAGTAAGGGCGAGGATTGTTGCCACATAAAATCGATTTAAGCCCCCCAGTGGAAATCTTTCCACTGACCGTTCCAAGGCGGTTCTTCTGTGGCGATTTATTTATGTTGTTGTTTGTTACTTACTGTGTGTATCACTTGTGTCTTTTTATTTTTTGGATGGCCATATGGCCATTTTGTGGGAAAGTAACTGTCCTTATGGCCTTCCTTTGTTTGGGCTTCCATTATGGTCTGGTCGCTCAATGTTTGTGTTTCTTTCCCTTTGGTGTCTTTGGTGGGTGGTGTAAGTTAATTGTATCGATTCCTGACCTTTGTTTTACCTCTACTTTAACCTTTTTATAGAACGTATTCAAGGGTTTGGTTTGGTTTTATTAAAGGTTTAACGTCCCTTCAATGCTGTATAGGTCATGTTGGAGATGTTGCTTCCAGTTTCGTGGGACTCTTACCCGACATCGAGATGAAATGACATATCGAGCCCTTTCGCCAAGTCGCACCACTTTGCCTGGATAGGCTTAGGTCCTCTAAGCGGTTTATCAGTACTCGTGTTTGGTCGGTTTCAGCTCTGCGTGGAAGCATCGTGCAGCCCATCTATTTCTTCAAGCCCCGATGGACGGGGGCCGCCAGTTTTCAAGGGAAAAAGAAGTCAAGGCAGGCAAGAAGAAATCTAGTATTAAAATACATTGTTATAATATTTTAATTGGTCGCCAAATGAACACCTAAATGACGTACTGTCACGAGTGGCGAAACAACGAGTTTTTTTATTCATTACGATAACACGCCGGTGCTACATTGTACATTCTTGGTCATTCTTTCATATCTTAAAAACGTACAGTGCTTTTTTTCAAATCTCTTAGATGGCCACTTTTCTGGCAAAAATCGTGATATTTTTCTTATTTATTATGTGTATATGTTGTGGGTGCTCGTTAGAATTTTAGTTACTGTTGATTAAAACAATTTGGGGATAGTTAATCGATATATCGCTATATGTCTCTCCATTCTTCGAAAGGCTGTATTTATACCGCGTTAATCATAAACGTTTAAACTAGTAGAATGGAAATATTTTTTTCAGGGTGATGGGGGTTTAATGTCGTTCATGGTTCTAAAGGATATGGCAGGGTTTTAACTTAATTGACTAGTTGGTCAGTTGGCATGTCATTTAAAAGATTCAATTGTCTAACCATTATAACTGCCTGTTTGCCGTTAATTTATTGTAATAATTTTCGTACTGATTTTATGGCATTTAAAGATCTCACGTGTTTACATTTGTCGTTGATATTATTCAGGCCTTTGATGGGAGCTGTGGGTTAATTGTATAGATTCCTGATCTTTGCTTTTACTTCTATTTTGCATATCAGAGCTGTTTTGTTTGTGCCATGTGGTGGCTGTAAAAGGTCTATCCGTACATACATTCAATGCTCTTATTTTTTCCAATCCTCAGGGATTGCTTTTAGTGTCTCCGATGGGAGCCGTGGGTTAATTGTATTGATTCCTGATCATTGCCTTTACTTTTATTCTGTATTTCTAGGATATTTTAGGCTTTTAGAGTTCGATCTTTGACTTTAGATTTTCCATTTTTACTCTTTATGTTTTGTTTAGCCTTTATCCTATTCAATAGATTTATTAAGCCACGCCATATTTAACTATGAACCAATCATCAAATTACTAGATAAAAATTATGTAATCAATGGGTTCACAATATGCAGGGCAAACAGTGTAGATCCTGATCTCAATCATTTCACAATATACACGGAAAACAGTGTAGATCCTGATCTGAATTAGTTGACTATTTGCACGGCAAACAGTGTAGATCTTGATCAGATGCCCTCTTCATAAGCCATCTGATAAGGATCTAGACTATTTGCAAAAATTAAAAATTATCATGTATATCGGGATTAGGATAAAATTTTATATTTAATGCAGCAATATTGAGCCGTTTTCTAAATAAATTTGATTCATTTGTAATGGGGTGATACGAAAAAAGTGTTCGGGCCTATGCAGTCCGAATCGGGCTTATATGGAACTAAAATTCTTGAGCTATCCAAAGGTGCTAAACATCATCAGAATCTGAGTGGTTAGAGCGTACTATACTAGAGTCCTTTATTAGATCATATACTGATAGTGATGATGATGAAAGTACAATGTCCGATATAACTACGCTCATTGGTTTTGATTGTGAATCATTTAAGTAAAAATTAAAAACCTACGCATACTGATTTTTATTGTAAATCATTTAATTCACAAAACCGCATGACATTGTTGAACCCGATCAGATAATTAATTCAAAGTTACTTGATCAGGATCGTGGAAAGGTAGAAACAATCGTGTACAAACAGTGAAATATCCTTCATGCATGCGCAGTTATTAATGAACAGAATTACGACATCATTTGTCCGTGTTTTGCAAAAACAAATGTCCTTTTCATTTTTGAAAATATAACTATTTCTGTATTTTAGAAAAAACTGCTAATTAGATCCATTAATTCTGATATTATCATTTTAGAGTTTAACTTAAAATAGGGGGATAAAGTTTCGTTTTGAACATTTGCTCTGTTGGTTTAGCTCTGGCTTTACGTTGTGCTCGTTTCTGCTCAGCTTCATTGAATCGTTTTGCCCCACATCCTACGTGAAGGAAATAACCCATATCCTAATTGAATAGACAGCGCCTAATCGTATTGACAGTGAAAATTTGTGTGGCGGGTGTTGATTTGCTATTCAGTAAAAGTAGGTCAACCCTGTTCTGCTGATATATAGTTTGAGGTATCTTAATTTTGCGAGTCATAACTGGTATTCTTTGTTGAGATCTACCAACCGAATACACAATGTCTGGCCGAGGAAAAGGAGGAAAGGCAAAGGCAAGGCGAAGAACAGGTCTTCAAGGGCTGGTCTGCAGTACCCGTGGGCAGAATCCACCGTATTCGTAGGAAAGGGAACTACGCTGAGCGAGTTGGAGCCGGCGCCCCCGTGTACCTGGCTGCAGTCCTGGAATACCTTGAAGACGAAGTTCTGGAGATGGCAGGCAACGCAGCAAGAGATAACAAGAAGAGCAGAATCATCCCCCGTCATCTGTAGTTGGCTATCCGCATCGACGAGGAATTGAACAAGCTTCTGTCTGGAGTCACCATTGCTCAAGGTGGTGTACTTCCTAACATCCAGGCTGTTCTGCTGCCCAAGAAGTCATCAAAGGCTGCCGCCGAGTAAACAGCTGGTGTTCGTTACAACTATCAAACGGCCCTTTTTAGGGCCACAAACTTTTTACGTTAGAAAACCATATGATGTATGTTAGTTGCTATTTTCCCATTGCATGTCCTGTCCTGTAGGTGTCTATAATTATTTCCTCAACACAACTGTAACTACACGAGCGCATGTCGCCACTCTGCATGCACACTCAGCGTTGAATGAACGTTGAAACAGCCTTATCAACGTTGTTTCGACCTACAGGGTTTTGCTGCTTTGCTGCGGTGATCACGGTATAAACATGTTGTTAACATGTATTTACAGCATGCATTAGATAAAATAGACCTACTCATATAGATTTTGTATGAGATAGATTTGATAAGAATGGGTATCGTCTTAATGCCCGTGTAGGAAGAGTGCATGCAACATGAATCCCATGAACCCGCTCATTCATTGCATATTGCATGTGATGAGTTGCACATGTGAAGCCGAAGAAGAAACTTATCACATGTCTTTCAGTTTGAAATTCATGTACAAGCCAGTATATTGCACTTCTCTGTATACTCCTTCTTGCACAAACCTGACAGTGTGATGAAACACGCATGCATTTTGCATTATTGCCAATGACAATAATAATTTCCATTATAGGGAGATACGCTTTTTCATAAGTTCATCATATCAATTGAGGACAAGAAGAAATCCTGCTGTTTATCGGCCTAGATATAGGTGCTATGTTGAAGCGTTATGTGAATGCGAGACTGATCTGTTCTTCTGTCTAACATGAATTCTGGTAGGTTCTTCCACAGTATAGGCTGTATTGTTTCTAGCTGTCATCAATTTTTAAGAGCCTTCACAAACTGACTCAAAAGTCATGTCACTGACCGTGTGTTTGTCACTGTTTGAACACACTTGCAGCGTCCTGACTTGTGTTCACGTGAACTTTCTTGAAATCAGCACTAGGCAAGTACTTCTCACTGTGCAAAGCGCCTCCCGTTTAAAATATACCCCACATACATGTTCACCGACAGCTGGAAAGATGCCTTTACTAACCAATAAGGACATTTGTAGGCGTATTACTGCGAATAAAATTGAAATCAGAATGATTTCTCTCTTCACAACAAACACAGACTTTAGCACACAATTCTACACTTTGTACAGCAATTCAATCGATGCTCTCTCCAAGGGCCGCGCTTAGCCGCATATAAAAGCGTAATTGGGTCACGGCGGAAACCATACTTCTGTTTCACAGCAGTAACAACGACGATTCTACGATGGTAGATACCGCAGTAGCTCCGGCCGCCATTCCGAAACAAGCGAAGAAGAAGGCAGCTGCAAAGCCCAAGAAGCCTGCAGCTCACCCAAAGTACAGCGAGATGATCCAGGCCGCTGTCAACAGCCTCAAAGACGGGCCGTTCATCAAGACAAGCTATCCTCAATTACATCTTGGCTAATTACAAAATCGGCGAGAAGCAAGCGAACAGCCATTTGAAACTTGCACTCAGATCTGGCGTCAAGAGCGGTTCTCTGAAACAGTCCAAGGGAACAGGTGCCTCTGGCTCCTTCAGACTGGGAGATGCCAAGAAGAAGCCAGCAAAGAAAGCCACCAAGCCTAAGGCAGCGAATCCAAAGACCAAAGCAGAAGTAAAACAAAGATCAGGAATCGATACAATTAACTTACTCCACCCATCAAAGACACCAAAGGGAAAGAAACACAAACATTAAGCGACCAGACCATAATGGAAACCTAAACAAAGGAAGGCCATAAGGACAATCACTTTCCCACAAAATGGCCATATGGCCATCCAAAATAAAAAGACCCAAGTGATACACACAGTAAGTAACAAACAACAACATAAATGAACCGCCACAGAAGAACCGTCTTGGAACGGTCAGTGGAAAGATTTCCAATGGGGGGGGGGGGGCTTAAATCGATTTTACGTGGCCACAATCCTCTCCCTTACTTCTGTCGCGGTTTAGACAAATAATTTGTTCAGTCCGCATGAAGGCCTCCTAACTCATCAGTGCAACATCTCCGTGAACACAAATAATCAAAGAACCATAGAGGTGAGACAACGGTGAGGACTCGACAGCAAGAAACCACTGAAATGCTGGAGCAAAAGAAAACCAACAGTTAGACTCGATGGGCCCGACCAGAGACAGAGCATTAGGCACCAACCAACATAACCTTGAATTAGATCTCTCTAATTCTCAATAAGCCTTTACGTTGGAACCGTCATATAATATGAGGCCTGACCCACCGGCGTGCAATTAAAGAGGGAAGCAAAGTTGCCAACCGTGATTGGGTTAACTACCATGCATGCAGTCTGTCGTATAACATCCATGTTGTACCCAATCTTTTTTATATCGAAGAATGATTTTACGAAATTGGGTGCTGAAGTCATTGCGGTTATATATTTTTCTGAATTTATATACTTAGTCACAATAAAATTCGGGTTCCGATAGACCTTGTTGCAGAAGAGATTTAAGTCCAAAATTGAATTTTGAAATTTAATCAGAATGGCGTCTATAAAATTTGGAAAAGGCTTTACGTAGTTTATGGTATCGATAACCCTGATTAAGATGTTTAGCCGTTAATAATTTATTACGAGTGTTGAAGTCAGTTACATGACTACACACTCTAGCAAATCGAATTAACTGCGAAATATAAACGCCATAGGATGGCGCACGAGGAACATCACCATCCAAAAAAGGAAAATTTACAATCTCAAAATCAAAGTCATCGCGTTTATCATAAATTTTGCACGAAACAAACCCATCTACAATAGATAGATGTAAATCCAAAAACGGGGCCTTGGTATCAGAAGAATTTTCTTTATTTAACTGAAGTTCTGGGGGATAAATCTGACTGATCAAACCATCGAAATAGGTATGATCAATATTTAATAAATCATCTAAATAAATTAGTGCCAAATCTTATATAAATATTGTCAAATAGAAAGGTGAGGGCATCACACACTTTCTGCCATGACCAAAGCGTATAATTCTTAGGCTCTTTAGAAGTGAAAAATGCATTTCTGACATTACATGCATGATAACATCTTCTCTGTGAAAAGCCCATTCAATTAAATCATTAAGCTTTTCTTTAATAAGATTACGAGGAAGTGTAGTGTAAAGAGTGGAAAAATCGTAAGAAGACAGACTTGAAGCACGAAAATGTCTCGATTTCAATTTATTTAAAACCTCATTCGAATTTTTTATAGACCAAAACAGATTTCTTCCTGATCTTTTAAAGACTTTATCACAATATTTAATCACATGCGTTTTAATAGCAGTAAGACATGAAGTTAATAATTTAGAAAGTTCAGTGGTAGTGCAAGAGCTAGAATTTGCAATAAACCGTGCTTTTTAAGGTCTTTTATGAAGTTTTGGTAACCAGTATACCGTAGGAAGCTTGTCTTGGCCTTCGGTTACACACACAGCAAACTTGGTGGCGGAATGACAAACATGTTTATCTACTATTGCTCTCTCTTCAGCTAAAGGCTGAAGTTCATAGGCCTTAGTACCACCAAGCTCCTGCTAAAGCGTGTTAACATAGTGGAGCCGTCACACAACGACGACGTTGTTAGCGGCCTTATCTGCAGGGGCCAAAACAAACTTCTTATGAAATTCTGGAATACCTAGTTAAAGATGACGTAAATACGTCTTAGGCTTAGGCGGTAATAAGTTAGTATTTTGAGAATAGAAAGAAATGCGTTTATTCACTAGTTTTAAAATGCTAAGTTTCAAGTCCTTAAGGGCTTTATGCTCAACATACTCTCGCTTACACCATCGATTACCGAATTCATTCAAGGAAGCAGCGATTTCATCTCTACATTTACTGAAATCAATTGTAGAAGGAAACCGATATTTCGGTCCATTAGAAATTATATTTCTTATCCTAGAATCAGGAATAAATTTTCAAATTGCCAGTAATTACATGACCAGCAGTAGGATAGCAATACACTGAGTTTTTACAATCACATGAATCAGGAGTATTAGTATCAATATCAAGATCTGAAACAAGTTTATTGAAATTAAAAATGATTGATCTAACACGTTTGTTATATTTATAGCAAATTATAGGTGTTTCAGTATTTTAAAAATAAGCAGGAATGGAAGAAAGCACCGAGCTATCACGGAAGATACTGGGCAAATCTATGAAATCCATACCCTTATCAATGAAGGATAGTTTGAAGAAAATTTCAGAATCCATGTAAGGACGGAGATTATGCTGAGTATAGCCGCTAGTTAAGAGAGCCGCATCATATAACTGGTTAGAACTATCGTAGAATGTATTCGCCTCGGTGTCCAGAAGGCGTAAAACAGAAACGGATAATGAACTTAAAAATGAAAGCATAGAGTGGCGTCCATGATTTAATAATATAATTGACAGTCACTTCAGTCTAGTATTGTTTCGTTTAAACGCACGTAATTTACGTTTAAAGTTACCATTTTCCTGGTGCCGTGAGAACTAGTTCTGCGTTTTCGACATTCCAGGAGGGAGAAAATATCAAAGTCCGGCATTCTGGAAATATTACCCTCATGATAAATGTTGTCATTAAATCCCAGTGGAAAGGGGTCTGTAAAGATTTAATCCATTTCAGTTCAGCCTCATGTCTTTTGATAATTTTGAATCTAGCTGTAGAATTGCCATCGTAATAAAAAGTAGAAGTAAAACAAAGATCAGGAATCGATACAATTAACTTACTCCACCCATCAAAGACACCAAAGGGAAAGAAACACAAACATTAAGCGACCAGACCATAATGGAAACCTAAACAAAGGAAGGCTATAAGGACAGTTACTTTCCCACAAAATGGCCAAATGGCCATCCAAAATAAAAAGACACAAGTGATACACACGGTAAGTAACAAACAACAACAAAAAAAACGCCACATAAGAACCGCCTTGGAACGGTCAGTGGAAAGATTTCCACTGGGGGGCTTAAATCGATTTTATGTGGCCACAATCCTCGCCCTTACTTCCGTCGCGATTTAGACAAATCATTTGTTCAGTCCTTATGAAGGCCTCCTAACTCATGAGTGCAACATCTCCGTGAACACAAATAATCATGAACACAAATAATCAAAGAACCACAGAGGAGAGACAACGGTGAGGACTCGACAGCAAGAAACCACTGAAATGCTGGAGCAAAAGAAAACCAACAGTTAGAATCCGATGGGCCCACAGAGACAGAGCATAAGGCACCAACCAACATTACCTTGAATAAGATCTCTCTAATTCTCAATAAGCCTTTACGTTGGAACCGTCATAGAATCTGGGGCCTGACCCACCGGCGTGCAATTAAAGAGGGAAGCAAAGTTGCCAACCGTGTTGCCAACCGTGATTGGGTTAACTACCATGCATGCAGTCTGTCGAAAAATATCCATGTTGTAACCAATCTTTTTATATCGAAGAATGATTTTACGAAATTGGGTGCTAAAGGCATTGCGGTTATATATTTTTCTGAATTTATATACTAAGTCACAATTAAATTCGGGTTCCGATAGACCTTGTTGCAGAAGAGATTTAAGTCCAATATTGAATTTTGAAATTAAATCAGAATGGCGTCTATAAAATTTTGAAAAGGCTTTGCGTAGTTTATGGTAACGATAACCCTGATTAAGAAGTTTAACCGTTAATAATTTATTACGAGTGTTGAAGTCAGTTACGTGACTACACACTCTAGCAAATCGAATTAATTGCGAAATATAAACGCCATAGGATGGCGCTTTAGGAACTCACCATCCAAAAAAGGAAAATTTACAATCTAAAAATCAAAGTCATCGCGTTTTTCCACTGGTTATATAACAATGTTATTTACAGAATGACTTGTACGTCGAAAGTGACGGTACAAGAAAGTGTCAGTTTTCTTAGGCTTACTCATTCTACGATAATGCTCGTTCAATCTAGTTTTAAGCATGCCGTTAGTTTGACCGACGTACTGCATATTACAGTTTGCAGCACGTCATGTAATTGGATAAATTAAATCTGTAGACTGGCATGTCAAATCAGACATGTTAACTACAGAAAAGCGTCTACCGTTTACAGATGAAGTAACGGTAGACGCAGTGCTTAAATGCGAACTACATCTGCACCTTTTGGCATTGCACTTAGAAATACTAGGATACATTCCACTTCTTTTCCACGGATAAGTATATTTTCGAAGGATAGGCGATTTGAGAGGAGATAGTCTTATACGAAGACTACTCCCAAAAACATTGGCATTGCCTGCTCCATTGAGATTAACTGAAGTAACAGAAGACAAATTTAAGGGTCTAACCAATACCGAAGGCAACATAGTATTAAAAGTCTTAATAGAATGGGGAATCCGTGCAGAAGAAGCAGAGTGTAACCTAAGGGGTGATATTGATATTTCAAATGTATTTGTGATACTCATGTGTGTTAGAAGGTTTTCATATCGTCAAAACTAAAGCGATCTTCATACCGGTCATTAAGTAAAACGGCATCAAATATAAGGAAGGTACAACAAAAGCCCACAAAACATCTAAAGTAGAAGTAAAACAAAGATCAGGAATCGATACAATCAACTTACTCCACCCATCAAAGACACCAAAGGGAAAGAAACTCAAACATTAAGCGACCAGACCATAATGGAAACCTAAACAAAGGAAGGCCTTAAGGACAGTTACTTTCCCACGAAATGGCCATAGGGCCATCAAAATAAAAAGACACAAGTGATACACACAGTAAGTAACAAACAACAACATAAATAAATTGCCACAGAAGAACCGCCTTGGAACGGTTAGTGGAAAGATTTCCACTGGGTGGCTTAAATCGATTTTATGTGGCCATAATCCTCGCCCTTACTTCCGTCGCGATTTAGAAAAATAATTAGTTCAGTCCGCATGAAGGCCTCCTAACTCATCAGTGCAACATCTCCGTGAACATAAATAATCAAGAACTACAGAGGTGAGACAACGGTGAGGACTCGACAGCAAGAAACCACTGAAATGCTGGAGCAAAAGAAAACCAACAGTTAGACTCCGATAGTCTACTTGTTATACAACGAGGACGGAACATCGGTTTAATAATGACCTTCAACAGGTATCTAAAGGATGTCAATTGATGGAACAGTGAAACGCAATTGCATTAGCAAGCCCTGAGGATTGGAAAAATAAGAGCATTAAATGTATGTACGGGGAGAAGAAGAAGAAGAAAAAGGCCAAGAAACCAGCAGCGAAGAAACCAGCAGCGAAGAAGACTGCAAATAAAAAGGTCGCCGAGCCCAAGAAGGCAAAGACTCCGAAGAAGAGAAGAGAGCTAAGAAGGCTACCAAGTCTCCAAAGAAAGCGGCGAAAACAAATAAGGCTAAAAACCCCAAGAAGAAGACAGCAGCAAAGAAGTAAAGTTGTTCGCCACACTTCGCTTTCAAAAACAAAGGTCCTTTTCAGGACGATTAAATATTTGCATAAGACGCCTTTATTTTGCACGAAACTTTGTCTATCCAGTCCAGTCCATTTCCACCCGCCGTTCTGTTTGTGTATGTGTGTGTGTGCGCGCGCTTGCGTCCGTTCGTCCGTCATTGCCTGCCCCCCTCCCTAGACAATCTGTCTGTCTGTCTGTCTGTCTGTGTGTCCACCCCTCCCTCCATTTTGTTTCGATAAGTTAGGAATGTAGCACACCAAGCTTGACAAAATCAGCAAGTAACAGTATAAAATACACTTGTTTCTCCGTCCGTCCGTCCGTCTACAGCGCGGCCGTCAACGCCACCATGACCACCAGTAGTTAATGCTATAACAATTATTTTCATTTTATTTTGTTGTTATCATTATTAATAGTGTGACTGCTAATAAAAATAACACCCTCTACAGCAACTACAACAACTACTCTTCTTCATACTACTACTACTACTGCATCTATTGTAACCTTTATTAATCACAACTTCCTGTAGCAGAATTAGTAACAGTAGAAGGAGTAGAAACAGCAGTATAACTACAACAACATCTACAACGATGACTACTCAAACCACCACTCTCATTATTATCATTTTCATTATCATCATTATAAAAGAATTTAGACATAAAACGGATCGAAAAACCACATTTTTTACCAATCAGCGAGGCATTCTCATATCCAATGAGAGCGAGTTCAATTGCAGCCAATCAGAGTTCATCTCTTCTCCACTTAAAGCAGGCGAGTTAAAACTGGGTCAACGCATCTCATTCTCAGTCTAGATCTTCATAGAGACAGGCAGCATCAGAAATGGTTCGTACAAAGCAGACCGCTCGTAAATCTACCGGAGGTAAAGCTCTTCGAAAGAGCAGTTGGCTACTAAGGCTGCAAGAAAGAGCGCTCCAGCAACAGGAGGTGTAAAGAAGCCTCACAGATACAGGCCAGGAACCGTCGCCTTGAGAGAAATTCCGTCGTTACCAGAAGAGCACTGAACTCCTGATCATAAAACTGCCCTTCCAACATCTAGTGAGAGAAATCGCTCAGGATTTCAAGACTGATCTCCGATTCCAGAGCTCCGCCGTCATGACTCTTCATGAAGCAAGCGAAGCTTATTTAGTTAGTCTTTTCGAAGACACCGAATTGTGTGCCATCCACGCCAAGCGTGTCACCATCATGCCAAAGGATATCCAGCTGGCTCGCAGAATCCGCGGAGAACGTGCCTAAGGTCACTCTTTTCTGTCCTTATATTATAACGGCCCTTTTTAGGGCCACAATATTTTCCTGAAAGAATGCATTAATAATGTTCTCATACCCCGCCACACCAAACATATATGACTTTAAAGAACTGCAGCCATACCCAATATACATAATGCTCGCCATCTCAAGCATACTCTCACGAATCGACCCTCACAAATTCAATGTGTCCTTGTATTATATTGTTATTTTAACTGTCTTCGAAACAATCTCCCTGTTTGTTTGTTTCTTTGTGTGTGCGCCCGCCTGTTTGTCTGCGCATGTGTCTCTGAGGCCGTCTGTATGTCTGTGTCTGTCTCTGTGGGCGTCTGTCTGTATGTATGTATGTCTGTCTATAATATATGCAAATATACCCAATCCCCATAGTACTCGATAGCACTGGTGGCAATACACACAACGGAACTTATAGCTGCTGAAGTGTGCATTACTCTAAGTCAGACTAATTCCCTAGATTGAAAGTTAGGGATAAAACAAAAACAGTTGGAAGTCTATTTTACAGGTCAAAGAAAGCATGAAAATCTTGAAATTCATCTTTCACAAACAAAGCATTAGAAAATTGACCTAAATCTTTAATGCTCTTTAGAGGGTCGGATGCTCTCCTTCACGTACGATGCACAGATCCTATATAAGAGTGCGTTTTTACCGGTGACCTATATTCGTCTTCAGTTATCGTACTGCACATTGTACGGATTAGAAATTATGATGACATAACACCGGATAAAATCTTTGCATTCTTTAGAAATCTAGATCAAATAAAGAACATTACATGTATTCAGAAAGTCACAGATGAAAGAGTGAACCTTTATGAAATAACCTTTAAAACGGAAATACAAAAAAAATGAGTGTCAACAGTTATTGATAAATACATCAGAAGACCTTCTTATTGACAATAAGAAAGTGGAATTAGTGGGTATTAAACCCTTAAAGATTTTAAAAAAATTCCAGTGATTCGGGTTCTTATTTTAGACTGTCCGTATAAACTACCAGTCTCGTATATTGTGGAAAAATTCAAAATCTATGGGATGCTTCACTCCCAAGTTATAGATCATCATAAATTTAGAGGCACCAACATATGTGATGGGGTGAGATCTATCGATTTTACTCAGATAATCAACCCCATACCAACAACACCCTTGTGAAGGGAAATCGTATCAAACTTAAACACAACGGACAAGACAAAGCGCCAGTGTGTTCAATATGCAAGGAGAAAAAAACACTTCAAGACGGACTGCCCTACACTACAACACGACACAACAAAGAGCATATGGGCGGATGGTGCCTTTCAAGAAAATGATATAATTACTAACATCAAAACAGAACAATCCAAGCAACAAGAACAACAACAACAACAACCTCAGACTAACGACATAACTCAAATACAGGGGACATTATCATTGAAATACCAAAGGTTCAAACACAGAACGAATGGACGACAGTCGAAAACAGAAGAACAAAACAAAAAAGGAAAAATGAACAAAAAGCAGATGTTAAAAATCATAAGAGTAACAAACAGATTAAAATACAAACAAACGAAGAGGAAGAAGAACTGACTGAAAGTGAATCAGAAATTACAGACTCACAATCCCAAGTTGATTCTGACAGTTCCGACTTTCAATGTGGCCAAGGAAACTACAATCAAACTGGTGAGCCCTGGAGCCAGGACATGACTGAAAATTGGAGCACTGATGAGGACAAATAGCTAATTGAATGTTACTATTGATTATTGTTGTCATGTTTTGTCTAGTCCTGCCAAACTGAAACCTATTCTTTTCACTCTTTGTGATCTTAGTATTCCATTTGTAATGCAACTTTTAATGGTTATATCTCTTAAAACTCAAAGAATAGGTTCCATAAGCCTGGTACATACAATGGATTAAATAGTGACATTTTTTGTGCAAAAAAGGGATTGAAATGAGCGCGGACGTGAACGAAAACATTTAGAGAACACGGACCTCGCTGAAAGCACTATTAGTTTCATTCCTAACTTGGCTTATTGATGAAGACTCATACTGTCACTCTTTGTATGAGTTTGCCGGACAGAAACCTATTCCTTTAACTTATTGTGATTTTAATAATTTATTTCGATGAACAAACCATTAATAGCTCAAACCAACAGTTCATCAATGCAATATTAGAAATTAGAAATGAGACCATTACCATAAAAACCCAGACATCAACCAAAAACATCTCCGCCTGCCATGATGGACCCCCCGACTGCACTCACGCGGTTAAGGCAAAAAAGCGGGAACTAATTGATTGGCGAAAATACAAAACAGAAGGGGCGATTTAATTAACTTTGGACACAATGTAGCAATATTCTTGACGCGACTCGACAAACCAAATGGCGGGAATATATATCAACTTTAAACGACAAGGCCAACAGTAAATACATTTGGAATACAATAGCGAAATTCAATGGGAAACCCTTCAAACCCGTTGAAGTACTTGCAATAAATGGCAACAGAAAACATGAAAACAAGGATAAGGCAAACATTTTGGTCAGCCATTGTGAAAAAGTAAGTAGTAATGAGCAGTTAAACGCAGAATTTAGGGAACATAAGGCCAGAGAAGAACCACAAATTCTACGGGACACCAAGCGCTACATAGAAACTGATAACGTTGGAAGCTACAATGAAGATTCCACCATTAAGGAACTTCAAACAGCCTTAAACAAAAAGAAAAGTACTGCTCCTGGTGCCGATACCATACACTATGACATGCTCAAAAACTTGTATGAGAAAGCAAAATGGGAACTACTTAAGCTCATTAACAAATCCTGGAAAGAAGGGAAGTTACCAGAAGATTAGAAACTAGCAACTATAGTGTCGCTTTTAAAACCAAACAAACCGGCAGACGAACCCGGTTCGTATCCCCAATCTCGTTAACACCAACCATATGTAGAATAACGGAAACCATTATAACCAGCAGATTAACTAACCATTTGGAAAAACATTACCTACTAGGAAACACCCAATCAGGTTACAGGAAAAATATGTCAACATTGGGCCAACTCCTAAAACTTCAAAATGACATACTGAAAGCTAAAATGCAGAATAGAGTTCTTATTGGGCTATTTTTAGACCTTGAAAAAGCCTTTGACCTCATGTGGACAAACGGCGTCATATCACAACAAATAAAATTTGGCATAAAGGGACGATTGTTAGCATGGTATAAGGACTTTTTAGCAGATAGAAAGATTCAAGTCGGGGTAGGGGGCCAAATCTCGGAAACCAAATCAGTGGACAATGGATAGCCCCAAGGCAGCGTACTAAGCCCCATACTCTTTAACATACTAATTAACACGCAGTACGAAAACCTCAAAGAATTTGACTGCGAACTTATCCAATATGCAGAAGACCCAGCAGTGTGGCGCACCGCAAAAAAAATCTCAGCCACCTAGCAGACCTGTGCCAAAAAATCCTCAACAGTCTTGAATTATGGGCAATAAGAATAGGTATTAAAATTTCGGACAATAAGACAGAATGCGTAGCCTTCAATTACAGGAACACGCCACCGGAAGACATCCAAAAGTGAAAAATAAAGGTCATAGAAACAGAATATACAACTACCGCAAAACTGTTGGGGCTGACATTCAATAACCGTCTGAGCTGGAAGGGGCACTTTGACAATTTGGTATAAAGGTGCAATGAAGATTTAAACCTTATGAGGTACATTTCGGGCACAACATTTGGGACGGACAAGAAACTTTCCGAACAATATATACAACGCTCATTAGAAGCAAATTGGACTATGGGGCACAGGTATTCTCAACAACAGCTAGCAAAACGCAACTAAAACGTTTAGAAAAAAAATAAATCAGCAGCGCTCAGTATCATTACTGGCGCATACAAATCCACTGCTATCATTGATTTAGAAGTTAAATGTAATATTCTACCACTAAAACTCAGACAAGAGGAACAAATCCTTAAATATTGGGCTAGGTCAAATCCACTAGAAAACAAACTACCGCCTAACGAGCACTCCGGCCATTCAATATACTACACCGAACAACACAGAATCGGTAACAAATTACCATACATGATGGCCGTTGAACACTTGACAAAAGAACATAACTTAGAAACTTTGAGAATACAAGGACCAACATACAAAGATACCTACGCCCTAAAAACGATAGTACCAACAACACAACTTAAGGGCGTAATTAACAAAAAGTATAACAAAACGTCGGAAATGGAAATCAAAACTAGGAAACATATTTGGGATAACTACAAAACAAACCTGAAATGTTTAACTGATGGCAGCAAAGACTCAGAAAAAGGACTTACAGGCTGTGCCTTCTGTGCCCCAGAAATCAATGTAACCCCTCAAGTACAAATTAAAAGAAAACATGTCAATCTACAGTGCAGAACTAATAGCCATCATAAAAGCTCCAGAATGGGTACAAGAAAACAAACCCCACAAAACTATTATTTTAAAAGATTCTTACAGCGCAATACGAAGCCTAATAACAGGCAATAGCAATTCCAGCACGGACCTCATAACAGAAATCGAAAACAAAATACATAAATTTTTAAGGGAGCACCTTACTATGCAGATTGACTGGTGTCCTTTATACATAGGCATAGGGGGGATGAAGAGGCCGATGTAGCGGCAAAGAACGGTTCTGAAAAGGGGCGTATATCTAGATTATAAAATAGGGAAAACTGAGGCATACGCATTGATTTGGAAAAAGGTTAGGCAAAAATGGGCAAATGCATGGTCAAACCATAATCACGGACAAAGATGAAAATTAGATAACAAGCTAACAACCAAACTCATACATATATAACGAAACTAGACTAATGAATAGGGTTAAGTCTCAATCTTGTGTAAACCCTAACCATATGTCTATTTTCGCTATATTGTATGAGTTTGGTTGTGAGCTTGTTATCTAATTTCCATCTTTGTCCGTGATTATGGTAGATTATATTTTGATTTTTTTTGTTTATTATGTACATACAACATATAACATAGTGTGCCGGCCTCCGCCATCTCGTATTTTAGTTAGTGGGTGACTTCTATCGCGGAGGATGTGGAAAATAGGCCAATCCCCTTTTCTGCATTTGCCGTCTTAAGTTATGAAAAAGTGGTACCCTCCTTGACGTAGGATGCCGTACTCTGTGAGACCGTAAGTGGGTCAATTTGAGGCGCCATGTTTTTATACCATTATCGCATCCTATGTGAAGGAAGGCACCATAGGAGCAATGTGTACTCCTACTTAGCCATTTGGGGGCCCGAGACAACGTCTGCCGATCTCGTTAGGAGTTAGTACAAGTTGTTATCATCATGTAGGTCGCATACAAGCGCCTGCCTGCGCAGTCGAGCGCTCCTATGCGATCTTGTTTTTTTATGTTTCCTATTTACAGTTAAAATGTTTGAATTCACTTATATCTCACAGACGATCAGAAACCGCCTACTGTCCAACTTTCGGGGTGGCGTGTTCTCAATCACGTACGATCTCGGAAACAAAATCTGATCTCAATCCTCCATCCACTATCTTTCGGCCTATTTTCAAATAAAAGACATTGTAAAAGGTTATCCAACGAGGAGTGTTTTAATCAGTTACATACGAAATAATAATTAGCTTCTCTGATCCTTCTTTTGGCAATATACTTTGGAATAAGTGTTAACAATATTTCTAAAAAAAGAGTTGTCAAAATATAGAAAATTGCAAGCCCACAAAGTAGAAGTAAAACAAAGATCAGGAATCGATACAATTAACTTACTTAACCCACCAAAGACACCAAAGGGAAAGAAATACAAACATTAAGCGACCAGACCATAATGGAAACCTAAACAAAGGAAGGCCATAAGGACAGTTACTTTCCCACAAAATGGTCATATGGCCATCCAAAATTAAAAGACACAAGTGATACACACAGTAAGTAACAAACAACAACATAAATAAGTCGCCACAGAAGAACCGCCTTGGGACGGTCAGTGGAAAGATTTCCACTGGGGGGGGGGGGGGGGGCTTAAATCGATTTTATGTGGCCACAATCCTCGCCCTTACTTCCGTCGCGATTTAGACAAATAATTTGTTCAGTCCGCATGAAGGCCTCCTAAGTCACTCTCACAAAGTCGCTCTCACATTACGATGCACTCGTGGCACATTGTGCAGTTTTTCACATCTCCAAAATGGCCATTTTTCTGATAGAAATCCGTGATATTTTTCTTATAAATACTTCAAATATGAGGCGGTTCTAACGAGAACCCCAGGTTGTGGGTGCCCGTTAGCCCCGCCTCATTGAGGCAGTTCTGCCGAGTACCCACAACCTCTGTCTTGGAGCATAAAAAATCATGTATACCCCCATAAACCCCAGTTTTCTCTATAAAGTGAGGTATGATGGGGTCTTCATTGGACGGTCTTGATCACGTGATGAGAAGCACTTTCTACTTTATTACCATATTACAAAAGTTAGATGCGATAAATAGGTCAAGACAATTTCAATCCGTTTAGGAATTTTTGCCAATATCTAACAGCCAATCAGAAATCGCCTACTACCCAACATTCGGAGTGGGGTGTCTCAATCACGTACGATCTCGGAAAACTCCATCGTCTGTCGTTCGGTCTATTTGCAGAAAAAGACATATTAAAAGGTAATTCGCCCAGGAGTGTTTCTTTATCAATCATGTAAGAAAGAATATTCGGCTTTTAGGTCCTCTTCTTGCAATATTTTTATATACAAATGGTTTATAGCAATCTTAACAAGGCAACACGGAAATTTTCAACCTTTCAACAAAAAAGGGTTTATTATTATTATTATTATTATTATTATTATTATTATTATAGATCCCCCGCCATAGAAGAGAGAGAATGCTACATATTATAAATTTCATACAATATATCATAGCATATAGGTCCACTACGAGCTTAACGTCAAAAACGGATTGAAAAACAGCATTAAGAATTGACCAATCAGAAGCCGCCTCACAAAACGTGAAAACAGAATTTCAAATCCATCTGTCAACTAATCAGAGGCCGCTTTTTATACAGCTCTTGGATAAAGTGTTTTCATTTACGTCCGCCATCGAAACAGATTATCTATCTATATTCGAATAAGAAGTCAACCTTTCACATAAATAATACACAGACCACCTAAAACGGAAACCAAGAACATCACAGGCAAACATGCGGGAACCCCTCTTCCCCACAAAGAATATCCAATCTACCTTGTCCAAGGATAGAGGACCGGAACGCAATTCAGCCACCACTGTACCCCACTGCCCCAACACCTTACACAGCAGACTTCAAGTCAGACGCCGACCCATCAAACCCCAGCGCAACCCAACTCTATCAAACTACTCCACTAGGTGCTACAAATGACTCCAAGGCAGACCCCGCTCCACCAAACCCCAGCACAAACGCCCTATAACCCACTGCCCCACCAACTTTCACAGATGACAAGCAGACAGACCCCATTCCAACAAACCCAAGCACAAATCCCCCACCACCCACCCCCCTATCACAACAGGGGTGGGAACACCAAAACCGACAGCCACCGACACTGGGACTCCACAAAGAACATACACACAAGGTTAACGCAAAGGCAAAGGAACAGGATGCACAGCACGCGCATTTACGATAACACGCCCTTGCGACATAGTACATTTCCATAACTCCCAAATAGCTACTTTTCTGATCAAAATCCGTGATATTTTCCTTATCTTTAGGTTGTGGGTGCTCGTTAGAACCGCATTATTGATGCGGTTCTAACGAGTACCCACAACCTATGTCTTGGAGCAGAAATAAGAAAAAAAAATGTATATCCCCGTAACCCCCAGTTTTCTCTATATAAAGAGGGGTTTGGGGGGTCTTCATTTCACGGACTTGTTCACGTGATGCACTCTTGACACCAAAACTCAACCAAAGCAGCTCTTCATCAATAATAATCACGCAACAGGTCATCAAACCAAAAAAAGAAAATTATCTCTATCCAACAAGACAGCCAAATTCCTACCAGCAAAATATTTGACCCACTAGGAGACAACAAACGACCAAGCAAAATTCCCAAGTTAACAGAAGAAAACCAGGAAAAATCAAATAATAAAATTGAGAATAAAAAACCCAAATTTGAAGAGAACATCACAGAAACTACAAAGATAACACCAACAAAGGCTACATACAGATCAGCTTCCGGTAAAAAAAAAACATATTTTTTTCTCCGCGGTAATAGACCTTTTTTTTCTCGGAGAACAAGCGAGAAATTTCTCCGAGAAGAAAAAAATGGCGTTTCAAAGCGGTTAATTTCTCTGCGAAACGCCGCGAAATTTCTCTGCGAAACTAGCCTTTTTTCGGAGAAAGACAATAAGTACAGGTGAAGATGTTCACGGTGTTTCTCCGCGAAATCTGTCTTTACCTGCATGTATATTTGTTCATGTGCATGTATTTGTCATGCATTCAAATTTCATACACAAAGTTTGAAGCATATGACGAAATGCATGTTCTTTGTACAAAGAGCGACAACGTTAGCGATCGTAAAGTATGATTTTGATCCGGTTGGAATCATAATGATTTGCATCTTATGCACTTTACAACGCTGTAGAAGCCTCCGTGGTGTAGTGGTTATGCTACTCGCCTTATAAACCAAGGATCGAAGGATCGATCCCGGGCTTCTCCTGACATTCGGGTGAGTCTTTAAAACGATGTCCAGTCCCCGTATGACCTTAGCTCTTGGTGGGACGTAAAACTCAAAGACTCACTCACTTTACAACCCAGTATGAACATGATGAATGTTTTCTGTGTTCCTTTTCACTGTTGTGTAAACGCCTCATAACTTGAAAACTGTTGATTTTCTATCGATTCACCATATTGATTTTTTTCTCAAGTAAAGACCTTAGAAAAATCAAACTCAATGTATATAATAACGAAGATCCTGCTTGTATATGTATGTGTGAGCGCAGATTTCATCTACATTTTGGTTGATCGATTTCTTACACTGCGAATAATTTAACATCACTGATGTTTACACTTAAGCTTACATGTTGCCCGAGTGAGAGATTTAATATTAACGAGTAGGCCACGGAGGCCCGCTTGTGTTTCTTGCCTTTACAATTCAATTTGCTCATACATGTACATTCATATGGGGAAATTGCGGGGCAAGTATTCCATCTCTACTTGGAGCAGAACTACAAAATTCTCCAGATAATCAGCGACGTTTGTACAAACATGCAACCAGGGTATCTTGTTCAGTCTACTGTACAACCCGAAGATAATTGACCCCGTGTCCTAATGGGTAAGAGCGCTGACTCTTAATCATCAGGTCATAATTTGGGCACCAATCACGGCAGATCAAGTTGAGAGTTCGCCTGATGTTAAATGCTTGTGCTGCCTGAGCCCTTGTTATTGTTTTACCAAGCCGTTTAATTTAGGTGTGGGTTGGAATGGTCCCAACTTTCATTTATTGGCAAGCCAATCGGGGGGTCTTTTGGGCCTGAGACCCGTTGTAGTGTTGTATCGCTCAATTGTGGAGTAGCATCAATCGATTTTGTTTGCATATTGCATGGTAGTAAGTGACCACCTGTAGGGATGAGGTGACTTGTGACCAGGGGTTGGATGAACCGTTAGAAGGCGATTAGTGGTTGTTGTTATTGTCAGTGTCTTTCTACAGCCCGGATTGTTGTTTATAGGCTTCCGTAGGCGTTTTCCCCCGAGGTGCTGGCTCGTTGAGTCATCACCCTAGAGTCCGCGCCCGATTGCCATTCTACGGTGTTCCAGTACTGTTAGTGATTTCTTGTTTGCCGACAGTGCTTATAGTAATTACAGTAGGATTCCCACATTGAAACTTTCCTTTTCGGGCTGTTCAATGGTGGTCTTAAAGTCCACCTTTGTAAGTTCCAAAGGTGTCCCTGCGTCCAGGGTCCATTGTGTGCAGACGGCTTAAAGAAAGGTTAGATGCACCTTTCTGTATAAGCCTTAATTCTAGGTGGGTCCAATGGTGGAACCCTACTGTACTTGTGCGGATATGCATTTTTTTATTTTTATTGATTAATTTGATGTTAGGTGTCCCCGTCAACACCGTATTGGTTATTTTTGGGGACACTGCTTCCGGTTCTTATGTTTTTCCCGACGTTGCACGGTGATGCGTTTAATCCTGAGCCCCACTGATCAAACAGCCTATATCTTGTGGATGAGCTGGCTCGTTTTTAGAGGCCTGGTCGGGACAAATCCTTTTTTGGTTTTCCTGTACTCATGTTCGGTCGGTTTCAAGTCTGCGTGGAAGCATCATCTGGCCCACCTATTTATTCAGGCCCCGATGGGTGGGGGCTAGGAAGCTATGAATGGAAGTAGTTTATAAGGAGTAGATATTTTAGTTTCATTTTGTTAGTTTATCATCATAGAGATAGTAACAGATTGTTAGTTTAATGTCCTTTTTCCTGTTTTCTTTTTCCTCTTTGCTGCCTAACACGGCCCGATCCCGAAAATCAACACCGGGTTCTCAGGTTTTCAAAGGAACTTTCGAGACGCCGTCACCTGGGTTGTACTGGAAGGCAGTTATGTTGGCTGTATTGGTATTTTGATACGATGCTTTCTCTTGGGGCCGCGCTCGGCCCTGACCTACTTACGATAGTGTATATTATGGTGTTAGATGCCTGTTTGGTATTGTCTTTATGGCTCCGAAGAGAATTGCAGTGTTTGGTGATAGTTATGTTAGACGACAGGGGTGGTTTGGTGGACTGTTCCCATTTCCGATCAGGCCCGGTTTATTGGCAAAGTAGTGGGTTTGAAAGTCACTGATGTTCCGGAAGAGTTTTGGTCTGAAATGCTTAGATATCAGCCTCATTTAGTACTTATACATGTTGCTTGGAATGATATTGGAAAAGATACAGATATCAAGGCTCTGTGTTGTTGGCACTATCGTTTTAGGGCGTAGGTATCTTTGTATGTTGGTCCTTGTATTCTCAAAGTCTCTAAGATATATTCTTTTGTCAAGTGTTCAATGGCCGTCATGTATGGTAATTTGTTACAGATTCTGTGTTGTTCGGTGTAGTATATTGAATGACCGGAGAGCTCGTTAGGTGGTTGTTTGTTTTCTAGTGGATTTGACCTAGCCCAATATTTAAGGATTTGTTCCTCGTGTCTGAGTTTTAGTGGTAGAATATTACATTTAACTTCCAGTTCAACGATAGCAGTGGATTTGTATGCGACAGTAATGATCCTGAGCGCTGCTGATTGAATTTTTTCTAAACGTTTTAGTTGCGTTTTGCTAGCTGTTGTTGAGAAAATCTGTGCCCCATATTCTAATTTGCTTCTAATGAGCGTTGTATATATTGTTCGGAGGGTTTCTTGTCCGTACCAAATTTTGTGCCCGAAAGGTTTAAATCTTCATTGCACCTTTTTACTAAATTGTCAAAGTGCCCCTTCCAGCTCAGACGGTTATCGAATGTCAGCCCCAACAGTTTTTGCGGTAGTTGTATATTCTGTTTCTTTGTCTCCTATTTTTAGCTTTTGGATGTCTTCCGGTGGCGTGTTCCAGTAATTGAAGGCTACGCATTCTGTCTTATTGTCAGAAATTTTAATACCTATTCTTTTGGCCCATAATTCAAGACTGTTGAGGATTTTTTGGCATTCGTTGAGGTTTTCGTACTGCGTGTTCATTAATATGTTAAAGAGTATGGGGCTTAGTACGCTGCCTTGCGACGACCCATTGTCAACTGATTTGGTTTCCGAGATTAGGTCCACTACCCCGACTTGAATTTTTTCTTTATGCTATAAAGTCCTTAATCCATGCTAACATTCGTCCCTTTATGCCAAATTTTTATTTGTGATATAACGCCGTTTGTCTACATGAGGTCAAAGGCTGTTTCAAGGTCTAAAAATAGCCCCATAAGAACTCTATTCTGCAGTTTAGCTTTCAGTATGTCATTTTGAAGTTTTAGGAATTGGTCCAATGTTGACCTATTTTTCCTGAAACCTAATTGGGTAGGTCATGGTTGTAGGTCTGCTGGTTATCATGGTTTCCGTTATTCTATATATGGTTAGTGTTAACGAGATTGGGGGTACGAACCGGGTTCGTCTGCCGGTTTGTTTGGTTTTAACAGCGGCACTATAGTGGCATGTAATAGTGTATCGTATCGGCACCAGGAGCAGTACTTTTCTTTTTAGTTAAGGCTGTTTGAAGTTCCTTAATGGTGGAATCTTCATTGTAGCTTTCAACGTTATCAGTTTCTATGTAGCGCTTGGCGTCCCTTAGAATTTGTGGTTCTTCTATGGCCTTATGTTCCCTAAATTCTGCGTTTAACTGCTCATTGCTACTTACTTTTTGATAATGGTTGGCCAAAATGTTTGCCTTATCCTTGTTTTCATGTTTTCTGTTGCCATTTATTGCAAGTACTTCAACGGGTTTGAAGGGTGTCCCATTGAATTTCGCTATTGTATTCCAAATGTATTTACTGTTGGCCTTGTGGTTTAAAGTTGATATATATTCCCACTATTTGGTTTGTCGGGTCGCGTCTAGAATATTGCTACATTGTGTCCTATGTTCATAAAATTGCTGTTTAGCCCCTTCTGTTTTGTATTTTCGCCAATCATTTAGTGCCCGCTTTTTTCCTTAACCGCTTGAGTGCAGTCGGAAGTCCATCATGGCAGGCGGAGATGTGTTTGTTTGTTGTCTGGGTTTTTTATGGGTATGGTTTCATTGCTAATTTCTAATATTGCATTGATGAACTGTTGGTTTGAGCTATTTATGGTTTGTTCATCATAATCAATTTTGATGTTTTGGTTAGGTTTTCGAAAAGTTGCCGGTCAGCGTGAGACAGTTTCCATCACAGACGTTTTTGTGCGGTTTGTTCAAGATGGTTATGACTGGGAAATTATCACTGCCTTAATTGTCATCGTGCACATGCCATTGGTGGCCCGACATACTCCTGGTGTGACTAAGGTCAATTTTATTGCGGTTGAATGTCCGGTATGCTCATCCATGCGAGTGCCGGTCCCGTCATTTAGTATACTAATGTTGTTATCATTTATGAAGTCTACAATTTCCCTGCTTTTTGTTGTTTCATGGTCCGAAAAGGAGTCTTCCCAGAGGCAGTCCCGAACGTTGAAGTCCCTTACCATTATAAAATGTTTCCTACGTGTCCCTTAAGGTGTTCGAAATCTTGTTTTGTAAAAGTTGTCTCCCAATTAGTGTAAAAATTGATGATATCAGTAAAACCCTTAGTTCCAAAGATCCTGGCTATTGTCACTTCTACATGATTGTAATTTTGTTATTTTTTTATTTCTTTTGATTCTAGGCCTTCACTGACAAAAATAGCACCCCCCCCCAACATTCTGTCCGTTTTCCGCCTGTATGATATAGGTTCTTTGTACCCGATGATTTTTAAGGGTTTTTGATTACTTTTATTCCATGTTTCCTGCATGCATCATACCTCTGGGACTTCTTTGTAAGATAAAAGATAGTTGTAAAATTCCCCACTTTTTGTGCCATGGCATGTCCGCATAAGCTGCGGGCATTACATTGCACGATTGTTAGATTCTACCTCATGCTGCTGCTAGTCATTGTAATTACTTGTCTTATCTAATATAATTGGTACTATTTTGCTGGACATTTGATATCCATCATTTGTAGCTAGGTTTCCAAGCCCTGATTAATCGCGCTGTTGCCCATGCTGATCTTATGCCCTGTACTAGTTTTTATTTTAGTAGCTGAATTCTCGAGATGGATAGCCATTTTTCCTTTTGAGATTTTGATTGAGCTTTCAGTCGGAAACGGATTGAGATTCACTTAAGTTCTGGCCAATTGGCGAGCTTGAAAGCAGGAGCGGATTGATATTTTGACCTATCAAGAATGAGCTTTCAGATGGGTTTCGGATTGACTTTTTAGAAGGTTATCTCTTTCACGTCCGATGTGGTTCCCGGAAGAAGCTTGTAATTGCTACTAGGTGGAACAAAATATATATTTCCCGTAAATGGGCAAATGTTGAGTGATTGTTCGATGGTACTTGCTGCTCCTCGCTTGGCACTCAGATGTACGGGGTAGAGCTAGGACTGGTCGACCCAGTGTCAGGATAATGTGACTGGGTGTGGTATAATGTAATGTGTCTGGGACATGATACTTCAGTGAGGCAGCACTATAAAAGTGAGCATTGAGCTCCCTGTCGCAACCAGACACCGTCGTGACATGACTGAAAAATTGTTGAAAGTGACGTTAAACCCGAATTCACACACACACTAACACACACACACACACACACACACACACACACACACATACACAAACTTGTTCGATGCAACGCATACAAGACAAATATATAAGACAATTGAAGGGATAACACCCACAATTTCTTACATATTCATGCAGGAGGTTTGACCCGAGCTAGAGTCTCAAAAAGGATTAGGATGCACAAATGTTTTAGCCAATCGATGAGCTTGAAAGCTGAGTCGGATTGAAAATTCGGCCAGTCAGAAGTTAGTTATCAAATGGGTTTCGGTTTGGTTTTTAGTAAGTTATCTCCTTCACGCCCGATATGAATCCCAAGATTTACTTGCTGTTGTGCTTACACTGAAGATTTATTTATATAGGTTGATAGCAGGTAGTTATAAATAAAGGTATTGTGAAAAGTGTCACATATAACGGGGGATTTGCAATCCTTATCTATGTTTATGAAGTTTGGTTGAGCTAGAATCCCAAAACGGATTGAAATGCACAAGAAGATTTAAACCAACCGGGCAGCTTGAAAGCCAAAGCGGATTGAAATTTTATCCTATCAGGAGCAAGTTTTCATGTGGGGTTTGGTTTGATGTTTTAGAAGTTATCTTTTTCGCGTCCGATGTGGATTGCTTGATTCCAACAACAGATTGAAATGATGTGTTTGATGTGTGGTGTTTACCAAGTTATATTCTAAATAGCGTCTTTCGTTATATCAAGTCAGCTCTCGAATCATCAAGATTAACTCTCAACATATCTGTCACGATGAAAGAATGTCGACTTCCAGAGCCACTTGTTCTTTCTTGCAGTCATGCCGACTGCATGAGGTGCCTGAAGTGACCACAGGCCTTCCACACCAGTGCGTGACTGTCAGCCTCCGCTGGGATCTGAGCACTCCTTCTCCAGTCAGATCAAAGAAGACAACCCAGACTACAACAAGCAGCGCCTCCAGTTGTCAAGACAGACTCCACAATCAATGCGACCATCACCAGGAAACAGAGGCCGCATATAACAGCCAGCGCCGAGCCAGGGCCTACGATACAGAAACCGACGCTCCAGCCAACGCCGTCATCGCCAGTACCAGCTCGTCCCCAGCCAGTGACCACCGTTCCATCACCCACAGAGAGACCATCCCCGCCTAAAGCACAACGACACTCGTCACCTGCCCAACCCACTAGAAGAGGAAGAATCTGGACGTCGGAAGAAAAAGACTTCGAGAAACTGCCACCCAACCCACAACAACCATGGCATGAGAAATATCACATGGGCAGAGCCTGGGTGGCAGCTACCTCCGACTACCCCTCCACCATCCTAGAATTGCACCGCCTGAAAAGACCCAACGGAACGATCAACGTGGACCTTGCCGTATATGCCTTCAAGACATCAGATACACCTTCCTTCTTAATTTACAAGGGACCCACCCAAAAGTACTACGCCGGGCACATCTACAACTCCATCGAAAAATGCACTGAAGAGAACCCGGAAGGTCCACAAGCTATTCCTAGATACGGCGATGACGGAGGGAGTGATAGTTAGGAGGGCACATTCCTCCTAAGCATGTCCGAAAACCCTGTTTAACATGGGTATTGCAAGGCTACTTCATGTGTAGCCAGTCCGACGGCAATCACGCGGCCCTAAGAGAGAGCAACATGACAGTTTGCTCGGCCGAAACAGAGAAATCGCGTTTTGCAGCCGAAATTGGCATTGCTTTCTCTGTTGCTTCATGCTCACTTTCGACCATGCTTTCAAAATTCAAAATTACAGTGCTTCTATTTAACCTAGGGGAGGGCACTGGCAGACCAGCACGATTCGTATTACGCTGACCACTGCCGCGATTCGCAGCCCAGAAGCACTTAAACTTAGCCTCCTTGCCTTCCTCCTCTACCACGGCCAGACGGGCACTGGCCATGGAACACGATTTGCAGGTCGGAATTGACCATGTACCATAGCAGCGATTGACTGCCCACAACTATTTGGAGACTCCATCAAAAACCACGGAAACTTGCAGACCACTTTCACTTTTATTGCACCTTGACTGAGGCGAGAGGAGTACGCCGGAATAAGTGTACAACTCCATGCGAAAGCCCTTCAGAAAATGGGAAAACTAATCCTGGACACGGTCAAGGGGTAGCCCTTATGTGCTTACAGCGCCCGGTTACCTTAAAAACCAGTTCCGTCAGTCAAATGAGAATTTTTTCCAGGTCATAAGTTGGAGCTGAGTTGTTAAGTTCTTTAAACGGTCCTTATAAGGGCCACCAAATTCTATGAGAGAAACATTTGTAATGTCGTCGGTATCGTTCTTGCCGTTATTTAGAAGTTTGTGGTCAACCTTGATGTCGAAGTAGGTCTTAGCTTGGTGTTGAAAACGGATTGAAAAGTTGATGTTTTCAATCACGTCCGTTGCCGGGCAAACAGTGAAACCGGGTATTACAGCCTAAGTTGCATACAGTATATCTATACCAGAATGTTTGAGGGGTCTTCCTCCAGTGTTTGATAATTTCACGATTGCCCAGACTGGTTCAACTGGTTTAGCTGGAACGATTATAGTGATAGTACTTTTTATGATCTATTTGTCACTGAGACTGACTAGCTTGTTGCAAGAGGCGGATTGAAAAAGTGGTTATTTCTTTCATGTCCGATGTTGAAAGTAGGTCACTGAATGAGAGTTTTTGTCTCAGAGAAGATAGAAACTATGGTTTTGTAATGTTTTTTTAGGTTTCTGGTTTCCGTTAACAGACTCCCTGTATAAGATATTTATGTATGACAGAGGTTGAAAGTACCGTTAAAGAAATTACACTTACACTTATCTACTGGATTGTCTTGTTTTCTTTGTTCTTTTCTGTAGCGAAAAATCCGTTATATTCTTTCACGATATAAGATTCCGTATATTCGCGAAACACAAATAACACATATAACACTTCACAGGTAACACACACATAAAGACACTAGAGCACATAGAGGAAGTAGCACATAAAGAAAAGAGAAACACTAAGAATTTGCTTAGTGGTAAATTGCAAGGTGGCTAAAACCTCGATAGTACTATTTTCAGTCAACCGTGCTGGTGATTTAAGTTATTCTTTCTGATAGTACTTTGGTATTTTCGGTTGTGAGCCTTTTTTTCCCGTGAAATTTTCGCGAGGATCCCAGAGACACGTCTTATCGGTCTGGATGCAACCTAATATGAATGAATATATGATGAATATGATGATTTGTGGTATTGGGGTTAGTATTGTATTGTATTGTAAAGTTTTAGCGTTTTACGTCCGCTACGGTCAGGCGCGTTAGCATTACCCCACAACAGGACATGAATCGTGCTGACTTACCAGTGCCCTCTCCTAATTAACCTAAGTAAAGTGGAAGCACTGTAATTTTGAATTTTGAACGTCAGGTCGAAAGTGAGCATAAAACAACAGCGAAATCAATGCCAAATTCGGCTGCAAAACGCGATTTCTCTGTCTTGCCCTAGAGCAAACTAGGTCATGTTGCTCTCTTTAAGGGCCGCGCGATTGGCTATCGGTCTGGCTTCACCAGAAGTATCCTTGCAGTACCCAAGGTAAACAGTGTTTTCGGACATGCGGATCTAAGTTCACGAACAGTGGAGCAGCCTACTTCCAGCACTCTGGTGGGTGGATGCTGTAGACCTCGCCGTCTTCCCAGTCCAGCCTGAAGCCCTTCGTTCGCGCCGGGTCTTGGTCTTTGCCGTAGGTCCAGTAGTACTCGGCCAGCTCATACTCGGGCGTTGTCCTGGTTTGTGGAAGGTAGTACTGGCCGCTTGTCGTCGTCGCTTGGTCGAACATCAGGAAGGCGATCTTGCCGTGGCGGTCTGGTGGAGCTGGACCCTTGTAGCTCACTCTCGCAACTTCCGCGTAGGTCCCAGTCTGATGTTCGAACTTAACGGTGGAGAGAAGGTATAGTCTCTGGATGTACGGCACTGGATATATGTTGAAGCACAGATCTTCCCCGGTGAACGGTGGTCGCTTGTAGGTAAAGGCTGGAGGCGGTGGCGTCGTTTTGGGAGGCGGCTTGGTGACTTTTTGAGACTCCCGGCGAGGCATCTCCTTTGGTTTGGCTTTGTCGGAGATCTGGTAATGGTAGGCGATGGTGGGATGACGATGGTCACAGACTTTGGCGGTGCTGTTTCCTGCAGTGGTTTCTCCGTCGCTGAAGGCTGCTGCTTAACTGTCTTCTTGGGTCTGGCTGGAGCTCGAGTGCTTAGATCCCAATGGAGAGTAACAGTTACACTCTGGTGCTGAAGGCCTGTGGTAACTTCAGGCACCCCATGAAGTTGGAATGACTATACGACGGTCACAAGTGGCTCAAGAAGGCGATACTCTTTCATAGAGACAGACATGCTGAGAGCGTTGTTGACTGTTCGAGAGCTGAACAGAGAATGATGTATTGGGGTTAGTGAGAGTTTTCGTATTCTGTGCGTCTTTGGGACACCAAGAGGATTAAAACTGATAAAAGATCCCTATGGTAGCTGCACCCTGATTGGATGGACGTTCTTGCAAAGCCAATCAGGAGGCAGTTTTTTCGGGGCTTTCGGATTGGTGCCGGGATAGGTTATTTCATTCACGTCCAATTTGGTGGTTGATTGGCTTTAGTAAGCCTATTGAGCCATGCCTATATTTGGTTCATTATTGGTTAGTTTTCTGTTTTTGCGTCCCCGTCAACACTGTATTTGGATTTTTGGGGACATCGTTACTAACACTAGGGAAAAAACAAGCCCCAGGCCCTGTTGCCTAATGAAGTCGGTGTGACGTGTAAGCATAGGCAGTTCGGCTTGCTCCGTCAGGCTTGGGGCTATTGTGAGTTTTCCAGTACTCTTTTGTTTGGTTTAAGATATTCCATAAGGCCCATCTATTTCTTTGAGCCCCGATGGGTGTGGCCTGAAAAGCATGCATAGACGTAGATCATAGAAGGTGTGTGTTAGTTTTTTATTTTGTAAGATTATCATAGAGGATAGTGACAGATGGTTTTAGTTATAAAGTCTTGGTTGATTCTTCTTTCCTCTTCGCTGCTTTTTCTGGTCCAATCCTGAAGCTCGACACTGGGTACTCAGGTTTTCAAAGGAACAATCGTAGCCGCCGTCACCTTACCGAGCCGGAAGACCGTATTTGTTGTCTGTATGTTCTGCATTGTTGTGTTGGCACGGTGCTTTCTTTTATGGCCTGGCTCATCATTGACCCACCCACGATTTTGTATATAATGATATTAGATACCTGTTTGGTATTGTCGTTATGGCTCTAAAAGGTTCACATTGTTTGGTGACAGTTCTATTCTGCTCTTCTCGCACGGCATTTAGTTTATTATCATTATTATTATAATTATTATTATTATTATTATTATTATTATTTTGTTAGGGGAAGGGAGACGTGATTATTTCTATCGCGGAGGATGCGGAAACTAGGGCAAATAAAAATCAAAAATGAGTTCCTTTAAGAGCAATGAAAACATTCTTAAGAAAGAAGATGGGTCATACTACGTAGTTTCGGCTAATAAAGCCTCATCAGTGACCCTGTAATGATCCGGCAAAGAAAGCCAGAGGAAACATACTGCAATTTTGCGAATTTTGAATAGGCTGTCGATTCAAAGACTGATATAAATCAAAAATACCCTGTTTTCAACATTCGCCACTATTGTGTGTTAGATTTTAAAAAAATAGGGTGCTCTCCTTGACGTAGGATGTAGAATGTCTGTTGAATCGTAAGTAGGTCAGATCACGGGCAGCCATGTTTGCATATCATTATTTCATCGTGCGTGACAGAAAGCACCGTGTGGGTGTTTGCAGAAGTGCGTATATGTGTGTTTTGCTCTTAGCACTATTTAATGTGGCCATTCGTTTCATAAATGGGCCGTGTATGCACATTGTTTACGGGACAGAAGTAAAGTGGAGGAGAGTGTGGCTCGTCGTGAGGATTTGATAGTGACTTTAAATTAGATCTATCTTTATTTCTATCTTATTCAGGTAGACGTGCAGTTTTTTGTAAAAAAACATTTTGCGGCCCTTACACTGTATGTTATATTTACAATTGCAGCCTGGTTAGTAGCATTCATCCATCGCTTTCATACTCTCTAGTGACAGCACAAGACGATGCACGGACGTTACAAAGCGAGAATATACCGTTTTATCGTACGACTGCGTTTGCATTTATAAGGTAATACTAAAATTCCCCTTTATTTTGTAGTGTTCGACATCCGTTGGACCCAGGGGACCAGACATTGTAACGATTTTAGTGCAGATGGCCGGTCCCACCGTGATTCTCGCGTGTTCTCTAAGAGCTGTATGTAAAGGTCATGTTAATGTCCTGCTTGTTTTGTTTGATTTGAGGTTAAACGTCCCCGTCAACACTGTAAATATCATTTTGGAGACGTTGCTACTAATTTTGTGGGACTTTTACCCGACACTGTTAATGCCCTGCTTGTTTGATTTGAGGTTCAACGTCCCCGTCAATACTGTAAATGTCATTTTGGAGACGGCTAAGATCCTCTAAGCGATTTACCCGTACTCCTGTGTAGTCGGATTTAGCTCTAAGTGGAAGCATCATGCAGCCAATTCATTTCTTCAAGCCCCAATGGGCGGGGCAGTCCGCCCTTGATGGGGGAGTCAGTGTCTCATGTGGGCTCCTTAATGTTGACTGGCGTCCATGGGCCAAAGGGATGCGAACTATTGGGGATAATATAGCCACTGCCCCACTCCCTTCCCAGGTGTCAGAGGTAGGACTACGCGGTGGCCGGTCCGCCCTTAAAGGCGGAATCATTTTCAAAAGGTAGGGGTTTTGTTATTGAAAGCCCATCTTTGACACTCCGTTTTGGGGTACGGCAGTGGGTTTAACTTGGACCTGGATTTTAGTAATGTCATTTTGTTTGAGTTTTGAACCCCTTTCCTTTGTTTGTATGAAATAAAATATTATTAAACTAACAGCAATGATAACCATTTCTTCCATTTAAGTAAGATTATTGAGTTAATTGTGACCAGTAATTAAGCAATTAGAAAAAAAAGATTGGCATAAATAGCGCTCAATTAAACAATCGCTTTTAGCACATTTAAAATATAAACATATTGAGCATGATTGGATAAGGCACTAATTGACAAGAAAGTATCAGAAATGAATAAATAAGTAAACAAGCACCAATCAACCAGAAAGAATAAAATTCATCAGCAATATAACAAGTGCTGGCGTTTTTTTTTTTTTGTTTTTTTTTTTTGGATTTTCAGGTTGTTGTTTTTTTTTTTGTATTTTTTTTTTGTATGAGCACATATTTTGTCACGCCTACAGGCACAGTGCTTGTTATAGGGTGATAATACATGTAATTTTGAATTTTGAACGGCGGCCAAAAGTGAGCCAGGAAGGTTACTTTTAAACCAGCCAATTTCGGCTATTGGAATGTGTCCTAGTACCCGTGCTCTACCACCCTGAAAACACGCCTATCTTTTGTTCCCATCCCCCAAGTCCCTACGAGGGTGTTCTTGGTAGTATCGTATACTACTGGCCCCTAACTGCGTTGTGTTGGGACGTCATGGTTTTAGTTTTTTGTTTGTTGCTTCTTTCTCTTAGTTTGTATTTAATCCAGCAAATCAGAGTGCAGTGAGTGACTTCTATCGCGGAGGATGCAAAATGAGGTCAATCCCCTTTTCCTTCCTAGCTTTCTTAGTTTGTGACAAGGTGATGCTCTCATCGACGTAGGATGTCGTGTTCTTATAAACTATTAAATGGGTCAATTTGGGCCGCCATGTTTGCGTATCATTATCTCATCCTACGTGAAGGAAGATACCATAGTAGGAATGTATAGGTTGTGATACAGAATGATGTAGTACTGATTGTGCTTGGCAGTGTTGTGGCCGTCTTATGTTCCGGGTCAATATGGTAAGACTTATAATGTTTATGCATAGGCGTATCTTCCTAGTGGTGAAAAGTTATGTGGTTTGGGTAAGGCGAGTATGAGGATAACCAGCCGTTGTGCAATTTCGCTTTTATTTCATTTGAAACGGTCGGACTAAAAGGCTTTTAAAGGGTCTTCCTGTGTCCAAATGCCTATCAAATTTGGTCATTATCGTTGCCCCGCCTAACGAATTGTTCTGCGCGTGACCTATTCTAGATATGTATGCTCCGTTCTGGCCAGCTATGTTGCCTTCGTTTTGCATACTTCCGGATTTCATTAGGAGGGTGTCCCCAATGGGGCCTCAACGAGACCCCCTCCTGGGCACCCGGATGATGACTTCTCTGTAGATGTCCTACACGAGGTATGGTGGGGTTCCCTTTCAAGGATCCAAGCGTACCTGGAAACGAAGATATGATTAATATATTGGAGTTAGGGTTAGGGCAAGGGTTAGGGTTTCATAAGCCTAGGTTTAGACTTGTCCATCGCCGATGTGTTACAAATCTCAGCCACGGAACGTGGTCAAATCCGACCTGCAAAATGTGTTTCATAGCCAGTGCCAGTCAGAATGTCTGACCCTGGGTGACCTTTAAAAGCAAAAGGCTGGCTAACCTTTGCATCTTCGGCGTTGGTTCTTCTGGCTGTTCCGTAGATCGAACGGACCTTTTAATGGCCACAAGTCCACGAATCTTGGCCTGGACAATGGAGTGTAGCCCCGACACTAACGACAAGGCGTGCGTAGTCCGATTTCAATGCATGAGTAACCTCGTTTTTTAGGAAGCACCTTGGTGCTTTTCTGCATGGTCAGCCGAACAGGATTGACTTACTTTTACTGAATAGCCAATCAACGCCATCCACACAAATTTCCCCTGCCAATAGCATTAGACGTTGTTTGTTCAGTTAGGCTTGTAGCGGTCTCTTCTTGGCTGGCTGTTGTGTTTTGGCTGTCTTCCTGGGTCTGATTGGAGCTGGAGTGCTCAGATCCCAGCGAAGGCTGACTGTTACATACTGGTGGTGGAGGCCTGTTTTACCTCAGGCACCCCATAAAGTCGACATGACTTCAAGACAGCCACAATTGGCTCAGGAAGGCGATACTCTTTCATACAGACAGACACGATAAGAGCGATGTTGACTGTGCGTGAGCTGAACAGAGAATGGAATGATACCATATACCATGAGACAGCACCACCAGCAACAGTGACCATAGAGATCTCTCCAGCCACCATTACAAGACCGACGACAGCCAGCGCCGAACCAGCGCTCACGCCGACACTGCAGCGACCAACACCTTCGCCTGCACCAGCGCCTTCTTCGCCAGAGACTTCCCAGCCAACACCGCCTGAGCCACCAAAGAAACAGCGCCGCGAGACTTCGCCGCCCAAGCCAGCCTACCAGCCTTTCGCGCCGGACATGGATTTCGTTACGATCGACCAGCATTTCCGGGCATTTCCAAGACCACTACGACTGCCAAGCTGTCCGCCGCTATGATGACCATGACATCTACCTGCTTAGCAGGAAGCCTACGGGTCGAACCTACCCGTACGCGACAGAGTGATATGCCTTCCTACATCGGGAGAATGGCATTCTGTACGTGTCGAGGTCATCGGACGCGGGGGACGATGAGTTCGTCCCCGGAGCTTGGCGGTTCTACAAGCAGCACTTCTGCAAGGCTAAGTCGGTAGGAGATGCTGAGGGCTTGTACCAACGCCTGGATCGTTACGCGCTCATCCTGCCTGCGGGTTGGGAATAAGACTTGCGACCAGTCTTCTTACTGGACCGTTAGCCGTGCGTTTTCCTGAATGGAAATCTGCATAGGCATGCCTCATTGGCAGCCTAAGTCCGATGGCCAAAATCGCGCGGCCCCAAGAGAGAGCACCTTTAACCTACTTCCCGCCCTCGAGCACAGCTGAGAAATCGCGATTTGCAGCCGAATTGGCACTGATTACTCTACATTTTCGGCTCAATTTAGACCGGCGTTCAAAATTTCTAAATCTGGCAGTGCTTCATTTTCCTTGGTAGGGCACAGGCAGTCAAACGCGATTGACTCTTATTGGACAAACTGCCGCGATTCGCAGCACATAAGCACAAAACTTACGTCTCGCTGTGGAGCTAAAGAGTTCAGTCCGCTCGACCTTGGCAGACGTAAAATGCCTTAACTTGAACGAACGAACGAACGAACGATCAGTTAGACTTGGGGTTATTTCCTTCATGTAAGATGCGGGAGAAAGATCATAATGGCAACGTTTTAGCAACGGATAGAAAATTGAAATGAACCAACAGCAGTGCGACATAACCTGATATCACTACATGCGAAAGCTTTTTACAAAATGGGAAAACTAATCATGGACTTGTTCTAGGGGTAGCCCCTATGTGATTTTTGCGTCATCGGACTTAGGATACCAATGAGGCATGTCTATGCAATTTCCATGCAGGTTAACGTGCGGCTAGCGTTCCAGGAAGAACGCATGTCTTATTCCAAACCAGCAGGCAGGATGAACGCGTAACGACCCAGACGTTGGTACAAGCCCTCAGCATCTCCTTCCGGCTTGGTCATGCAGACGTCCTGCTTGTAGAACCGCCAAGCTTCGTGGACGAACTCGTCGTCCCCCGCGCCTGGTGACCTCGACACGTACAGAGTGCCGTTCTACAAATGTTAGAAAGCGTAGCACTATGTAGCGTACGGGTAGGTTCGACCGGTAGGCTTCCTGCTAAGCATGTATAGGTCGTGGTCATCGTAGCGGCGGACACTTTGGTAGTCAGCCAATATATACTAAAGCTCCTAAAACAAGTTTAGTAATTAAAACACGCAGGCTACAAAGAATACGCATTCGTGTGTGCGGCGAGCTGAAAAACTAAAAGCAAAACAAAATTGACTTCTTTCACGGCGGGTGTTAAAAAAATCTAGGTGACACAGACCAAAGTTCATACTGGTAAGCTATCATTTCCAGCCGTATAGTATATTAACTCAGCCTTAGTACTGGACAATAAACTTATTCTTTGTGCTAGTGAGAAAATTGGAAAACGAAATACGTTAAAAATTAGGTATATACAAGAAAAAGTATAAAACCAAAAACGGACTAAAATACAGGATTGGAACACGACCAATCACAAGCCGCGTTTTAAAAGTCATAACCAAGTTTTCAAGCCCACGCAGCAGCCAACAACAGAGACTACCTTCTATACTGCTTATGAACTAGTTTGCTTTCAATCACGCCCGTTTCAAAAATTTCGATTTAAACATCAAAACGGATATTGAAAATCGACTCATCATAGGCCATGTCTCAAAACACAGAACCAGAATTTCAATCCAATAAATCAGCCAATCAGAGGCCGCCTACTAAACTGCATTCGGACGGGTCATTCACACCCGAAATACAAAACAAATTTTCAATCTTTTTCCACCAATAGAAGTCTTATTTCTATCTTTCAATCCTCTCTCATGCATAATATCTCTATCATACCATACTATATAAATCTACCATATATGTAGCTACTATATAAATGTATATAGAGAGATATCAACTCATATCTGTATATATATCAACAATTACCTAGACAACTATGAAACCCATTAACAAATCGCCAGCCAGCCAGCCAGCCAGCCAAACATACAGACAGAACCCACCTTCTCTTTAATCCATACCCGATCTGCCAAGTCCGAAGGTAGAAAATCTGACTTCTACCCCACTGCCCTAACTACTGGTACAGGTATCTCCCAGACAGACCTACAAGGTAAACGCAAGGGTAACGGACGAGAACACACAGACAACGTAGACTTTACACCAACGAATAGCAAAAGTACCATTACACAAAGAACACTCTTTCCCACTAACAATAAGGACACGACTAGCAACACAACAAGACCTCAAATATCAAAAAGAAAACTATCACAATCCCCTGAGGGGTTCCGTAAATACGAAGCATTAGGGCAGTTTCTGACGAAAGAATGTGCACTGTACTGGGTAACTGCTTGCGTATAACATTCCCAGGAAAAGTGTGTAAAGGTAAACTGACCGGCTCATAAATAATTTTAATAGTGTTGACTAGACCGTTAAGCTCCAATACAAACAAACAAACAAAAACAAAGTAAAAAAAGCCTGTAGCACACCCGAAGTACATCAGGACCGAAGCATCACTCTCGCCTCAGGCACGGTGCAATAATAACGAAAGCGGTCTTACAGAAATGGCGATAAGCGGTCCGAAAAAAAATAAAGGCTGCGAATCTCGGCAATGGAACCGTGGTCAAATTCGACCTGCAAATCATGTTTCATAACCAGTGCCAGTCAGTATGTCTGATCCTGGGAGACCTTTAAATGTAAAAGGAATGCTAACTTCTGCATCTTCGGCGTTGGTTCATCTGGCTGTTCCGTAGATCATACGGACCTTTTAATGGCCACACGTCCACGAATCTGGGCCCGGACAATGCAGTGTAGCTCCAACACAAACGACAAGGTGCGCGGAGTCCGATTTCAATGCATGAATAAACTGATTTTTAAGGTAACCGGGAACTAGAAGCACGTTGGTGCTACCCGCTTGGTAAGCCGTACAGGATTGACCTACTTATAATGAATAGCCGATCAAAGCCATTCACACAATAGCATTAGACCTTGTTTATTCAGTTAGGAATGGGGTTATTTCCTTCACGTTGGATGCGGGAGAACGATATATTCAATTTATACAAAATGGCAGGATTTTAGCAACGGATGGAAAATTGAAATGAACCAACAGCAGTGCGACATAACCTTACATGCGAGTAGAAATGAGCCTGTACGCTACCAAGAACACACATTCACGGCAAGAAAAACTAAGCACGCACGAAATTCAAATGTTAACTGTCCAGAGGCATTCGTGGCTTTCGCAAATGTAACACCCTACAATATGCCTCATAAGGAAGTTGTTGTAGTAGAAGCAGCAGTAGTGGTGGTAGTAGTACAAATATCTATTTTGGACCGAAAGAAATGAAAGGAACGGGAAGAATGGGGGGAGTGGGAGACTTTTAACGAAAGTTTATTCCCTGCGAAATAACTGATAGCCCTAAAAAAAGCTGTTTGTATAGATTCTTAACAGCATCGAGCTTATTTGCTGCTGGTGTCCACGGAGACAGCCTTGGTGCCCTCGTTGACGGCATGCTTGGCGAGTTCACCGGGTAAGAGGAGTCGCACAGCTGTGATGGTGGATCGCTTGTTGTAGTGAGGGAGTCTGGAAGCCTCAGCTACGATTCTCCGTAACGATTCTCCTTAAGATATCGTTGACAAAGCTGTTCATGATGGACATGGCTTTGCTGGAGACACCGGTGTCCGGGTGCACCTGTTTAAAGACTTTGTGGATGTATATGATGTAGGATTCCTCCTTCTTCCTTTGCTTTTTCTTGTCCGAAGAACGTGCGGCCTTTGCCTTGGTGGCAACCTTCTTTGAGCCTTTGCTCGCCAACGATTGTTGCCTAACTTGTAAGGTAACTGGGTGCTAGAAGAACATCAGGGCACCCATAGAACTAGTCCACGATTAGTTTTCCCACTTTCTAAAAGGCTTTTGCATCGAGTATTACTTCGGGGCCGATGCGTCACTCTCACTTCAGGCACAGTGCACGAAAGTGGTTAGTAATTTACAGAAATTTCGACTGGCGGTCCGAAAGATAGACTGCAAATCGTGGTTTTGGAACGTGGTAAACTCCGACCTGTGAATCGTGTTCCGTCGCCAGTGCCCGCCTGAGCGAGGATGCCTTTGAAAAGACCCTAGTGCCGGCAACGTATAGGCTAGCATCCGATGTTGTTCACATCTCTGTTTTGCTTGCCTCAGAAGTAGGCCGTCAGTTCTGCAAGTCTGTACTGCAAAACGTTGAAAAGTCTATTTCAACGTTCATTTAACGCTTTGTGCCTGCAGAGCGACATGTTCTCGTTCAGTTAAAGGTTCATCGCTTTTAATATATATGTTGTGAAAATAAGTCTAGACAGCTAAATTTAGTGCAAGATATGCAATTAGAAACTAGCAACATCATATGGTTTTCTAACTGAAAAAGTTTGTGGCCCTAAAAAGGGCTTTTTGATAGCTGAAAAACAAGACAAGCTGATACTTGGCGACAGCCTTGGATGTCTTCTTGGGCAACAGAACAGCCTGGATGTTAAGAAGACACCACCGTGAGCAATGATGACTCCAGATAGAAGCTTGTTCAATTCCTCGTCGTTGCAGATAGACAACTGCAGATGACGGGGATGATTCTGCTCTTCTTGTTATCTCTTGCTGCGTTGCCTGCCAACTCCAGAACTTCTGCTGTAAGGTATTCAAGAACTGCAGCCTGGCCGGCTCCAACTCGCTCAGCGTAGTTTCATTTCCTCAGAAGACGGGAAACTGCAGACCAGCCCTTGAGGACCTGCTCTTCGCCTTGGCCTTTGTCTTTTTCTCCTTTGCCTCGGCCAGACATTGTGCATTCGGTTTGAAGGTCACAACAAAGAATACTAGTAATGTCGCGACGGACATAATACCAATTAGCAGATATCAGCCGAACGGAATTGACCTTCTTTTACTGAATAGGCAATCCACGCCGTCCTCGCAAATGTTCTCCGCCAATAGGATTAGACGTTGTCTTTTCAGTTAGGCTGTGGGTTATCTCCTTCACGTAGGATGTGAGAGAAAGACATATTCGGTTTCAACACAATGGCAAGGTTTTAGCAACGGATGAAAAAAAAATGAAATTAGCCAATTTCAAAGCCACATAACCATGAACATATATTCACGGCACGAATACCAAAGCACGCATGTAATTAAAATGTAAACTGTCCAGCGTCATTCGTGACCTTCAAAAATGTAAGGACCTAAAATATATCTCATAAACAATGACTTTAATGATAATAGTAGTAACTGTAGTAGTAGCAGTAAAAATATCTGTACATCGACCAAAGAAATTGAAAGGAAGGGGGAAATCGGGGATGGGGCCAAGGAGACAGTTATGAAGGTTTACTCTTTTCGAAATAATTCCTAAAAAGGGCCGTTTGTAATGATCCTTCACAGCATTAAGCCTTGGTGCCCTCGCTGACGGCGTGCTAGGTGACTTTTAACGATCTCCCAACTAATGTTGGTGATCGCTTGTTGTAGTGAGCGAGTCTGGAAGCCTCAGCTGCGATTGTCGCGGATATGTTCAAGACTTTGCAGATGTAGATGTAGATGTAGGATTTCTCCCTACAATTTCGCCTTTTCTTGTCGGAGGAACGCGCGGTCTTGGCCTTGGTTGCAGCATTCTTTGAGCCTTTGCTCGTCACTCCAGCCTTTGGTGGCATTGTTTATTATGTAAAGTCATGTACGATGTGAACGTTTGCATACTATAGAATTGTTGCAACTTATCGTTTCGTTCCGTTTTATTCAATGCGAGAGTTTTACGACCGCCTGGTTCCTAGTGTAGGACAAAATCCCCCAGACATAATCCCTTTTGCTCATTTTTGACCAGTTGGACAGAATCCACCCCATGATTTTTGCAACGTGGATAAAATACCTCCCGCACAGTTTTGAAAGGTGGATAGAACTCCTTCTGAAAATTTTCCAACTGGGACAAAATCACTTCTGCTTAATTTTCAAGAAGGATGCCCCCCCACACACAAACCCTGCCTGTCTTCCCCAGCTTATTTTATAAACTGCAAACTCTTGTGTGTATACTGGCTGATGATTCAGCACACAGATATCTGTCCTGTTTCACTGACCGTTCCAAGGCGGTTCTCCTGTCGCGGTTTATTTTTGAGTGTGTGTATCGTTTATATTATTTTACTTTGGATAGCCTATTGGCCATTTTGTGGGAAAATGTCTGTCCTTTTGGCTTTCCGCTTTTGATGTTTCCATTAGGGTCTAGTTGTTTTATGTTTGTGTTTCTTTCACTTTGGTGTCTCTGATGGGAGCTGTGAGTTTATTGTATCGATTCCTGATAATTGCTTTCACTTCCATTTTGTAATGTAGGCTACTAAGCTGAATATGACTACCATGAACATACATGTTGCATCCAAACAGTTTAAAACATTCCTTGTTTGGTGTTTATGTATGATAAAACCAATGATTTGTGTTTTGTGTTCAGCGAAGACTGGGGCGAAGGGTCAGGTGCTAATCTCCGTCAGGCTTGGGGCTACTGTGAGTTTTCCAGTACTCTTTTGTTTGGTTTAAGATATTCCATACGGCCCATCTATTTCTTTGAGCCACGATGGTTGTGGGCTGAAGAGCATGCATAGACGTAGATCACAGAAGGTGTGTGTTATTTTTTTATTATTTTAGTAAGGTTATCATGGAGGATAGTGACAGATGGTTTTAGTTATAAAGTCTTGGTTGATTCCTCTTTCCTCTTTGCTGCTTTTTCTGGTCCAATCCCGAAGATCGACACCGTGTGTACTCAGATTTTCAAAGGAACAATCGTAGACGCCGTCACCTCGCCGAGCCGGAAGACCGTATTTGTTGTCTGTATGGTCCGTATTGTTGTGTTGGCACGGTGCCTTCTTTTGTTGCCTGGCTCATCATTGACCCATTCACGATTTTGTATATAATGATATTAGATACCTGTTTGGTATTTTCGTTATGGCTCTAAAAGGTCCACATTGTTTTGTGACAGTTTTATTCTGCTCTTCTCCCATGGCATTCAGTTTATTATTATTATTATTATTATTTTATTAGGCGAAGGGCGATGTGATAATTTCTATCGCGGAGGATGCGGAAACTAGGTCAATCCTGTTTTCCTCACTCGCCACTATTGTGTGTTAGATTTTAGAAAATAGGGTGCTCTCCTTGACGTAGGATGTAGACTATCTGTTGAATCGTAAGTAGGTCAGATCACGGGCAACCATGTTTGCATATCATTATTTCATCGTGCGTGACAGAAAGCACCGTGTGTGTGTTTGCAGAAGTGCGTATATGTGTGTTTGGATCTTAGCACTATTTAATGTAGTCATTCGTTTCATAAATGGGCCGTGTATGTACATTGCCTGCCAGACAGAAGTAAAGTGGAGGCAAGTGTGGCTCGTCCTGAGGATTTGATAGTGACATAAACTTAGATCTATCTTTATTTCTATCTTATACAGGTAGACGTGCAGTTTCTTGTAAAAAAACAACATTTTTTGGCCCTTACACTGTATGTTATATTCACAATTGCAGCCTGATTAGTAGCATTCATCCATCGCTTTCATACTTTCTAGTGACAGCACAAGACGATACACGGACGTTACAAAGCGAGACTTTACCCTTTTATCGTACGACTGCGTTTGCATTTTTAAGGTAATACTAAAATTCCCCTTTATTTGGTAGTGTTCGACATCCTTTGGACCCAGGGGCACCAGTCTTTGTAGCGATTTTAGTACAGATGGCCGGTCCCACCGTGATTCTTGTGAGGTCCCTAAGTGTTGTATGTAAAGACCATGTTAATGCCCTGCTTGTTTTATTTTATTTGAGGTTTAACGTCCCCGTCAACACTGTAAATGTCATTTTGGAGACGTTGCTTCCAATTGTGTGGGACTTTTACCCGTCATTGAGATAAAATAACACCCCAAGCCCTGTCGCCAAATGAAACTAATAGGGTTTATAAGCATGGAGGTCCGACTCACACCGCTTTACCAGACAGGCTAAGATCCTGTAAGCGATTTACCAGTACTCCTATACAGTCGGATTCAGCTCTGAGTGGAAGCATCATGCAGCCCATTCATTTCTTCAAGCCCCAGTTCGCCCTTGATGGGGGAGTCAGTGTCTCATGTGGGCTCCTTAATGTTGACTGACGTCCATGAGCCTAAGGGATGCGGACTATTGGGGATAATATAGCCACTGCCCCACTCCCTTCCCGGGTGTCAGAGGTAGGACTACGCGCTGGCCAGTCCGCCCTTAAAGGCGGAATCATTTTCAAAAAGGTAGGGGTTTTGTTATTGACATCTGTGACACTCCGGTTAGGTGTACGGCAGTGGGTTTAACTGGGAACTGGATTTTAGTTATGTCATTTTGTTTGAATATTGAACCCCTTTGCTGTGTTTGTATGCAATAAAATATTATTAAACTAACAAATATAAACATATTGAGCATGATTGGATAAGTCACTAATTGACAAGAAAGTACCAGAAATGAATAAATAAGTTAACAAGCACCAATCAACCAGAAAGAATAAAATTCATCAGCAATATGACAAGTGTTGGCGTTTTTTGGGATTTTCAGGTTTGTTTTTTTTTTTTTTTTTTTTGTATGAGCACATATTTTGTCACATTTTCAGGCCACTGTATTACAAAACCAATAATTTTCTTTTAGTCCAGCCAAAACACAGATTAGCACCTGACCCTTCGCCCGAGTCTTCGCTGAACACAAAGCCCAAATCATTGTTTTTAGCATACATAAACACTAAAAAAGGCATGTTTTAAACTGTTTTGATGCAACATATATGTTCATGGTAGGCATATTCAGCTTAGGAGCTTAAATTACAAAATGGATGTGAAGACAATTATCAGGAATCAATACAATAAACCCACAGCTCCCACCACAGACACCAAAGGGAAAGAAAAACAAACGTGAAATAACTAGACCCTAATGGAAACTTCAATAGCGGAAAGCCAAAAGGACAGACATTTTCCCACAAAATGGCCAATAGGCTATCCAAAGTAAAATAATATAAACGATACACACACTCAAAAACTAGCCATAACAAAAATAAACCGCGACAGGAGAACCGCCTTTGAACGGTCAGTGAAACAGGACAGATATCTGTGTGCTAAATCATCAGCCAGTATACACACAAGAGTTTGCAGTTTATAAAATAAGCTGGGGAAGAAAGGCAGTGTGTGTGGGGTGGGGGAGGGGGGGGCAACCATCTTGAAAATTAAGCAGAAGGGATTTTGTCCTAGTTGGAAAATTTTCAGAAGGGATTCTATCCAACTTTCAAAAATGTGCGGGAGGTATTTTGTCCACGTTGCAAAAATCATGGGATGGATTTTGTCCAACTGAACAAAAATGAGCAGAAGGGATTATGTCTGGGGTATTCTGTCCTACACTCGCAACCAGGCGGTCGTAAAACTCTCGCATTGAATAAAACGGAATGAAACGATAAATTGCATCAATTCTATAGTATGCAAACGTGCGTATCGTACATGACTTTACATAAAAAACAATGCCACCAAAGGCTGGAATGGCGAGCAAAGGCTCAAAGAATGCTTCAACCAAGGCCAAGGCCGCGCGTTCCTCCGGCAAGAAAAGGCGAAGTTGTAGGAAGAAATCCTACAGCATCTACATCTGCAAAGTCTTGAAACAGGTGCACTCAGACACTGGTGTCCCCAGCAAAGCCATGTCCATCATGAACAGCTTTGTCAACGACATATTCTCGACAATCGCAGCTGAGGCTTCCAGACTCACTCACTACAAAAAGCGATCACCAACACAAGTCGGGAGGTCGTTAGAAGTCACTTAGCACGCCGTCAGCGAGGGCACCAAGGCTTAATGCTGTGAAGGATCATTACAAACGGCCCTTTTTAAGGCCATCAATTATTTCGAAAAGAGTAAACCTTCATAACTGTCTCCTTCCCAGCCCCCGCCACCCCCCAATCCCCCCTCCTTCATTCAGTTTCTTGAATCGAGTTATAGATATTTACTGCTACTACTACAGTTACTACTATTATCATTAAAGTCATTGTTTTCGAGATATATTTTATGTCCTTACATTTGTGAAGGCCACGAATGATGCTGGACAGTTTACTTTTTAATTTCATGAGTGCTTAGGTTTTCGTGCCGTGAATATGTGCTCATGGTTATGTGGCACTGAAATTGGTTAATTTCATTTTTTTTTCATCCGTTGCTAAAAACTTGCCATTGTGTTGAAACCGAAAACCTCTTTCTCCCACATCCTACGTGAAGGAGATAACCCACAGCCTAACTGAAAAGACAACGTCTAATCCTATTGGCAGAGAAAATTTGAGAGGACGGCGTTGATTGCCTATTCAGTAAAGAAGGTCAATTCCGTGCGGCTGATATCTGCTTATAGGTATTATGTCCGTCCAGATATTACTGGTATTCTTTGTTGTGACCTTCAAACCGAATACACAATGTCTGGCCGAGGCAAAGGCGAAAAAGACAAAGGACAAGGCGAAGAGCAGGTCCTCAAGGGCTGGTCTGCAGTTTCCCGTCTTCTGAGGTAATGAAACTACGCTTAGCGAGTTGGAGCCGGCCAGGCTGCAGTTCTTGAATACTTTACCGCAGAAGTTCTGGAGTTGGCAGGCAACGCAGCAAGAGATAACAACAAGAGCAGAATCATCCCCCGTCATCTGCAGTTGGCTATCTGCAACGACGAGGAATTGAACAAGCTTCTGTCTGGAGTCACCATTGCTCATGGTGGTGTCTTCTTAACATCCAGGCTGTTCTGTTGCCCAAGAACATATCAAAGGCTGTCGCCAAGTAACAGCTTGTCTTGCGTTGCAGCTATCAAAAAGCCCTTTTTAGGGCCACATACTTTTTCTGTTAGAAAACCATATGATCTTGCTAGTTTCTCATTGCATATCTTGCACTAAAGTAAGCTATCTAGAATTATTTTCACAACATATATATTAAAAGCGATGAACCTTTAACTGAACGAGAACATGTCGCTCTGCAGGCACAAAGCGTTAAATGATCGTTGAAATAGACTTTTCAACGTTTTGCAGTACAGACTTGCTGCCGTGATGCTGTCGGTGTGCATAGAATGCAGTGTTTAAAATGTACTTCCTCATGTAATCGTCTGAGAGAGTTGAAAGCGCTGGACTTCTTGAGGAGTCTTAATGCACGTGTCTGAAGACTTCATGCAACGCCTGAAACAGCAATCCCATCAAAAGGCTCACTGATTTCATCGTGCATAGAGACTCCTTTACTACAATTTACAATAGAGAAGACTGTCACACAGAGTACCTAACTCATGTCATGAGTTGTAGATGTGAAAAAGAAGAAGAAAATCACCACATTAGTTTCAATTTCATGTACAGCCAATAAAACCGAACTTGTTTGTATACTTATTGTTGCACGAACTTCATAATGTGATAAAAAACGCATGCATTTGCTTGTACAGCTGTGGATATTGATATACATTTTCAGAAGTGCAAAATTTAAGTTGAGCACAAGGAGAAAACATTCCTGTTTTCGGTGGTGTGGTGAGGCTTTATGAGAATACGAAAGTCATTTGCACTTGTGTGTCACATGGATACTATGAGTTTATTATATTTCTAATTTTTGCAGTATAAAATTCATTTTTTTTTTCTAAAACTAAGACTGACTTGTCAGGTGAGACATGTATCTTAGCGGATTTGGTTGCCACTTTTTGTTATATTTTAAATTTTGCAAGTCTCGCTACTTTGGACATCTTCCTGATGCCCGGGACTTCCGTGGAGTGCGGGCCATGTTTGCTGATGTTGGCTCGGTGGGGGACGCCAAGGGTGGGCGTCTCTTGCCTGACGCCTCCAGCTGACCTGTCTCATAAGCTACGTCGTTCGGTGTGTGCTCGGAGGGGGATGTGCTGTATTTGCCGGGTCTTGTCCATCATCCGTTTCGGTTTCAGAACTGTGGGGTTGAGACACACTGATGGAGATTAAATATCAGAAAGGCCTCTGTGTCACTAAATTTTGTATAGTTACACCTAAATTTATTGCACAATATGGGCTGTATTGTTTCTAGCTGCCACCCATTTTCAAGAGAATTCGCAAATTGACCTTGTTTTTTATCACTTATTCAACATACATGCAGCGTCATGACTTGTGTTTACACGTCCATGCTAATAAACCCTATTGGTTTCATTGGGCGACAGGGCTTGAGATGTCGTTTCATCTCAATGTCGGGTAAAAGTCCCACAAAATTGGAAGCAACGTCTCCAAAATGACCTTTACAGTGTTGACGGGGACGTTAAACCTCAAATCAAACAAACAAAAACTTGTGTTTACATGAACATTCTCGAAATCATCACTAGACAAATACTCCTCACCAAGTAAAGGACCTCCACTTTTAACTATGCACCGGATTTATATACATACACAGTTAGCAAGATGCCTTTACTGACCGTGGCAGACATTTGTAGGTCTGTTGCTGTGAAGTAATATGAAATGGGAAAGGTTTCAATCTCCCAAACAAAACCAGAATTAAGCACATACTACCATTGCTACAGCAATTCAAACGATGCTCTCTCCAGGGGCCGCGCTCAGCCGCATATAAAAGCGTAATTGGGTCACTGCGGAAACAATAATTCTGTTTCACAGCTTTCTACTATGGTAGATACCGAAGTAGGTCCGGCCGCAATGCTGATACATACAAAGAAGAAGGCAGCTACAAACCCCAAAAGAACAGCCCCGTAGCTCAGTCGGATGAACAGAACTGACTGGTTGTCAGGGGGACGCGGGTTGATTTCTGCCGGGGTCGCCAACATTCTTTCGTGGAGAGTGATCATGAAATCTTTTCTACGGTCATTCTCTCCCTTACGATGATTCAAGAAGGGCAGTTGTCAGTTTCTGGCGAAAGAATGTACACTGTACTGGTTAACCACTTGCGTATAAGCCTGCCCATGAAAATCTGTACAGATAAACTGACCGGCTCAAAAATGAGCTAAATAGAGTTAAGCTCCAATACAAAAAACTAACAAACAAAATCAAATCCAAAAAATTCTGCAGCACACCCGAAGTACAGCTAGATGGTCCAGGCAGCTCTCAGCAGCCCCAAAGAACGTGGCGGTTCATCAAGACAAGCTATCCTCAAATACATCTTGGCTAACAGCAAAGTCGGCGAGAAGCAAGCGAACAACCATTTGAAACTTGCACTCAAAGCAGGCGTCAAGAGTGGTTCTGTGAAACAGTTTAAGGGAACATGTGCCTCTGGCTCTTTCAGACTTGGAGATGCAAAGAAGAAGCCAGCAAACACAGCCGTCGAGCCAAAAGCAGCGAAACCAAAGGCCAAGTCTCCAAAGAAGAAGGCCAAGAAGCAAGCAACGAAGAAACCAGCAGCAAATACGACTGCAGCTAAAAAGGTCGCCAAGCCAAGAAAGGCCAAGACTCCGAAGAGGCCAGCTAAGAAGTATACCAAAATAGAAGAGAAGGCATTGATCAGGAATCGATACAATTAACCCAAATCTCCGAGCAGTGACATCAAAGGGAATGAAACATAAACATTAAATAACTAGAGCCTAATAGAAACAAAATATCGGAAAGCCAAAAGGACCGTTACTTGCCCACAAAATAGCCAACTGACTATCCAAAACAAAATAATATAAGCAAAACAACCACTCAAAGACAAACCATAACAACTATAAACCGCGACAGAAGAACCACCTTGGAATGGCCTTTGAAACGAATTCCACGGTGGGGGGAGGGGTGGTTAAATTGCAATCCTCGCCCTTACTTCCGTTGCAATTTAGACAAATAATTTGTCAGTCCGCATGAAGGCCCCACTAAATCATCAGTGCAACTCTTCCGAGAAGATAAAAATCAAACAATCATAGTGATAAAACAACGGTGAGGACTCGACAGCAAGAAACCACTGAATTGCTGGAGCAAACGAAAACCAACAGTAAGACTCCGATGGGCCCGACCAGAGACAGAGAATGTAAATAAATTTAGATGAGGACGACGCTGCTGACGGACGGATAAACAACTGCATGTAATGCCATTTCTTGCTGATTTTGACCAGCGTTGTGCATTGTGTCTCCTCCTTACCAAAAAATGTAGGGATGGACACACATATAGAGCATTACATGCAACAACAACGCCACAACAGACACCATTCTTTGATATTATCATTATTATAACTGCTACGCCCGCCACCACCAACACCTATAACCCCAACAATTATTAGTAACAAATACTAATCAACTACTACTACTACTACTACTACTACTAGAGTTATTAACATTGTCTTCATCAGCTTTCTTCAAATTTTAGACATAAGACGGATTGAAATACCATAGTTTCTGACAAATCAGCGATGCATTCTCATAGCCAATGAGCATTCTCATAGCCAATGTGCGAGTTCATGTGTAGCCAATCAGAGTTCGTTTATTCGCAGCTAAAAGGAGGCAAGTTAAAACTGGGTCAACGCGTTTTATTCTCCGTCTAGATCTTCACAGAGACAGACAACATTCGAAATGGCTCGTAAAAAGCAGACTCCTCCTATATCTCGCGGAGGTAAAGCTTCACGAAAGCAGTTTGGTTTTGGTTTCAAGATCGCCCCAGCAACAGGTGGTGTAACACAGTCTCGTAGATACAGACGTGGATCCGTCGCCTTGAGAAGAACCCCTAGTTACCCGAAGAACATTGAACTCTTGATCAGAAAACTGCCCTTCAACCGTCTAGTGAGAGAAGTCGCTCAGGATGTCAAGACTGGTCTCCGAATCAAGACCTTTGCCGTCATAGAACTTAAAAACGCAAGTACAACTTACTTAGTTCGTCATTTCGAAGACAAAAACTACGAGGAGACCCGCGCCGCTCTTAAGGTTTTCCTTGAGAACGTTATCAGAGACGCCGTTACATACACCGAACAAGCTAAGAGGAAGAGAGTTGATTTTTGGGATGTGATCAACGCTCTTGGTTTGTTTGTTTGATTTGATGTTTAACGTCCCCGTCAACACTGTAAAGGTCATTTTGGAGACGTTGCTTCCAATTTTGTGGGACTTCTACCCGACATTGAGATGAAATGACATCTCAAGCCCTGTCGCCCAATGAAACCAATAGGGTTTATTAGCATGGACGGTCCGCCTCGCACCACGGTTCCTGGACAGGCTTAGATCCTCTAAGCGGTTTACCAGTACTAGTGTGCGGGCCGGATTCAGCTCTGCGTGGAAGCATCATGCAGCCCATATATTTCTTCAAGCCCCGGTGGGCGGGGGCCAACAACGCTCTTGGACGACAGGTGGAACTTATGTTCGGATTTTGAGGTTAGACGTATGCTTCAACGGCAACAAAACGGCCCTTATTAGGGCCACCAAATTCTCAAGAAACGATACCTTTTGAATGTTACACATGGTTCGATAAACAGAAAACAAGGCTAAAAAGAAAAACAAAGTACTGCACAGGCTTGATTAAAAAGCAGGATTAAAAATGCCCCAATAACACACAGCATTTTCCATTTCATCACGGTCACCTTTCGCACTGCTAAACTTTCCCTGCTTTCGCACTGCCATGTTACCGCGCTCACTATAGTAACAAAGCATTTACGGAAGGGGATCTTTCACCTGCACGCCGGTATGGTACGAAATAACGTCCCGATCCGTAAGACACCGACCAAATGTAGAGACTAGCACGGCATATCTTCTGTCTATATGCTATCTGCCTGTCTCTCTGCTTATTTTCATTCTTTACATTGTAGCTATGAAAGCCTATCGTTATAATAGATTTTTGTAAGTTTCTAGCGTATACGACTGTAGCATTAGGTGACTTCTCTCGCGGAGGATGTTGAAATTAGGTCAATCCATTCAGCCTGATATATAAGGAAAACCTATCCTGTGTCCCAAACAGGACCTACACCACCCAAACACGTCCGGACATGACAGTACAAAAAAACAAACAAACAAAAACTTGAAACAGCCAGAGACAGTACTACCAAAATGGCAGAATACCACAACATGCACAGCCATGTCCGAAACAAGCCCAAACAAAAGGAACTGTCTCAAAACGGCCGTTAAAAGAGCATCAGACATACTATGCTCACGGGCAAAAAAACAGAAATCACGCTCAGCAGCCGCATTGGCTCCGATCTCTGTTAACACCCTATGCCCACTTTAGACTAGGGCTTTCAAAATTTCTAAAAATCGCTAGCGCTCCCCTTTGAAATCAGACCAAAACAAAACAAACGAAACACACGGGCGAGGCGGTTCAGCACGATTCGCACATAGCTGTACTTAGCCGTATTAAAGCCCCATGAGCGCTACTTCACTTCGTCTTGTTGTGCCACTATGGAGCAAGTCCGTGGGACCATGGAGACGTAAAACACCAGAACATTACTACTACTACTACTACTACTTCTACTACTGCGAGGCAATTTCCCCGTGCGGAATTCGGTGCCACTGCTTTGTGCATGTCATGCGTTGTGAACACTGTGGCCGTAGGAAGAGCTTTTTGACCAGAAACTGACGGCCTACTACTGAGGCAAGCAAAACAGAGATGAAACTGAAGAACATCGGATGCTAGCCTATACGTTGCCGGAACTCTGGGTTTTTCAAAAGCCTCCTCGCTCAAGCGGGCACTGGCGACGGAACACCATTCACAGGTCGGATTTTACCACGTTCCAAAACCACGATTTGCAGTCTGTCTTTCGGACCGACAGTCGAAATTTCTGTAAATTACAAACCACTTTCGTGCACTGTGCCTGAAGTGAGAGTGAAGCATCGGCTCCGATGTAATACTCGATGCAAAAGCCTTCGAGAAAGTGGAGAAAACTAATCCTGAACTAGTTCTATGGGTGCCCCGATGTACTTCTAGCACCGAGTTAGCTTACAAGTTAGTCAACAATCGTTGCAAGTATTCTATGGCTTGCAAATAGTCCCGTTCACGTATACGACTATGCCACCAAAATCAGGATTGGCGAGCAAAGGCTCAAACAAGGCTTCGACCAAGGCAAAGGCCGCACGTTCTTCTGACAAGAAAAAGCAAAGGAAGAAGGAGGAATCCTACATCATATACATCCACAAAGTCTTTAAACAGGTGCACCCAGACATCGGTGGCTCCAGCAAAGCCATGTCCATCATGAACAGCTTTGTCAACGATATCTTACGGAGTATCGCAGCTGAGGCTTCCAGACTCCCTCACTACAATAAGCGATCTACCACCACAGCTGTGCGACTCCTCTTACCCGGTGAACTCGCCAAGCACGCCGTCAACGAGTACACCAAGGCTGTCTCCGTGGACTCCAGCAGCAAATAAGCTCGATGCAGTGAAGAATCTATACAAACAGCTCTTTTTAGGGCTATCAGTTATTTCGCAAAGAAAAAACTTTCATTAAAAAGTCTGCCACTCCCCCGATTCTCCCCGTTCCTTTCATTTCTTTCGGCCCATATACAGATATTTGTACTACTACCACTACTACTTCTGCTTTTTTTGTTGTTTTTTTGTTTGGGTTTTACGGCCCTTTCAAGATTATTTCACTCATATTGACCATAATCAGAGGTGGGCGAAAACCGGAGTACCCGGAGAAAAACCACCTGACCTTACGTTGCAGAACTTGGCGTCTCACACGTGGCCCGAGCGAGGCTCGAACCTACGGCGGTGAGAGACCTAATGACTAAGAGTCAGCGCTCTTATCCACTAGGCCACGGAGGCCCGACCACTACTGCTGCTACTACAACAACAACTACTACAACTTCCTTATGAGGCATATTGTAGGTCGTCACATTTGCGGAAGCCACGAATGACGCTGGACAGTTAACATTTGAATTTCATGCGTGCTTAGTTTTTCGTGCTGTGAATGTGTGTTCTTGGTGGAGTACAGGCTCATTTCTACTCGCATGTAAGGTTATGTCGCACTGCTGTTGGGTCATGTCAATTTTCCATCCGTTGCTAAAATCCTGCCATTCTGTTTAAATTGAATATATCGTTCTCCTGCATCCTACGTGAAGGAAATAAACCCATGCCTAACTGAATAAACAACGTGAAATGCTATTGGCAGGGACGATTTGTGTGAATGGCTTTGATCGGCTATTCAGTATAGGTAGGTCAATCCTGTTCGGCTTACCAAGCGGGTAGCACCAACGTGCTTCTAGTTCCCGGTACCTTAAAAATCAGTTTATTCATGCATTGAAATTGGATCAAAAGGGAGGCCGTCTCACAGCGAAAAGGGGAACAAAGTCAACGATAGGCGCTGTGGTTGCGGCCTCGGCATTGCACCTAGGAGTGCCTATCGGTGACAGCGATCCCTGGATCACTATGAGATGACCATAGCAGAACGGGGCATGGACCCACCACAAGGAAAGTCCACAGCCCCGACCCACCCACCAGAGGGGTTGTGGCAAGCGAGAAGTTAAGACAAGGTGTAGCATTGTGGTTGCGGCCCACTGGCTTTGCACTTATGAACGCTGCACCAAAGTCCTAGCTGATCGGGAGCCACACAGCCCGAAAGAGGACCACATGAAAGCATGTCTGGACTGGGCATGGACCCACCACAAGCAGAATCCATCGCCCAGCCCCTCCTGAGGGGTGAGGCAAACGGGAAGTCAGGACGAGACGTAGCGCTGTGGTTGCGGTCCTTGGACTTTGCACTTAGGAGCGTTGCGTCAAAATCCTGGCTGATAGAGAGCCACACAACCCAAAGGAGAACGGCACAACAGCACACTAGCAAACAAAGCCTCTTCTTCAGGAACGCATACAGAAAAGTGGGACAGAAATAAGAAACAAGACGCCCTATCACATCTTTTTCTTTCTTTTTTTCGCAAATCTCGCTTTCGAATAAAGGATGTACATAATAAGGTTACCAAAACGGAATGACCTGGGGGCCCTCAAATGGGCCTTTTGCATAACACCACGACTGAAATACCGCATCTCGCCTGGTATATCATACAGCCCTCCGTACTGGCCTTGTCACATAACATAAAAATCACCAAACACAGCAAATCGCGCCATGACCGTAATAAAGACAGACGGTCAAGATGGCCACATATCAATACAGACAAGGGCAATTAACTTACTAACTATGGCATGACTTAGCGCCACCCTGAAGGAAGGCTTTTAATAGACAACCGCCCACGCGAAACTAAACAACATACAACCACACTAGGCAGGTAGATATAGTAATAGTTGTAGGATAGGAATACAGTAGAGAGGATAGTATAGAAAAGAGAGATCAAAATTCTGGAGATAGAAGAAGAAGAAGAAGAGTTTTCTCAAAAAAGCGACTTCAAACTTTTTTATTTGTGTAAATATGAAACATTAAAAACAAGATCGCATAGGAGTGCTCGACTGCGCACGTGCGCAGGCGGACGCTTGTATGCGACCGACATGATTATATTACAATTTGCACTAACCACTTTGACTAAAGAGATTGGCAAACGTTGTCTCGGGTCCCCAAGCGGCTAGGCAAGAATACATTTTTTTCAACTATGGTGCCTTCCTACACGTAGCATGCGATAATGATATGCAACCATGGCGACACAAAATGACCTTCCTAGGGTCCCACAGAATACGGCATCCTGCGTCGAGGAGGACATCACTTTTTCTTAACTTCAAACGAAAAAGCAGAAAAGGGGATTGACCTACTTTCCACATCCTCCTCGATAGAGGTCACCCACTAAGTAAAAAAAAAATACGAATTTTGGCCCGAGACTTGCGACCAGCCTTCTTCCTGGAACGCTAGCCGCACGTTAACCTGCATTGAAAATTGCATAGGCATGCCTCATTGGCATCCTAAGTCCGATGTCGCTAACCCAAGAACAAGTCCATGATTACTTTTCCCACTTTGTAAAAAGCTTTCGCATATAGTGATATCAGGTTATGTCGCACTGCTGTTGGTTCATTTCAATTTTCTATCCGTTGCTAAACTTTGCCAATATGATTTTTCTCCCGCATCGTACGTGAAGGAAATAACCCCAAATCTAACTGACTAAAAAACGTCTAATGCTATTGGCAGAGGAAATTTGTGTTGATGGCGTTGACTGGCTATTCAGTAAAAGTAGGTCAATTCTGTTCGGCTGACCGTGCTGAAAAGCACCAAGGTGCTTTCTAAAAAATGAGGTTATTCATGCATTGAAATTAGGCGTTTTCTCTACCATGACAGGGGTGGGGGTAGAGACTAATGGAAGCCGAATACACGATAATGCATGAGACGCTTTTTTCCTCGGTCAGACAAAGGGCTGTGTACTGACACATTTTGCAACCGGAATTGGCAACGTGTCACCACACTCTAGAACTCGACTATTGGTCCGTATCTGCTACCAAAATTCAAAAAAATCGCCAGAGGACTGCTCAATTTACAGGACAAACGCTTCACATTGGGTGCGTTTGTGCCTCCAAGGCATCTTGAGCGGGGGATTGGAAAGCGGGCATGACCTACTTCCCACATCCTCCGCGAAAGAAATCACTTCACTCCCCAAAGGCTAACCGATAACTGTCGAATTGACAGGAGTCGGCATATTGGCAGCCTGGGGATAGGAGCAGTACCAGTAACTAATCCCAGTCGGCGAACTGGGGGGTAGCCCCTATGTGCTTTAGCGCCCGGTTACCTTACAAACTATGTCTGTTCTGTTCACTGAAATCGGACTCCGCTCGCCTTGTCGTTTGTGTCGGGGCTACACTGCATTGTCCAGGCCAAGATTCGTGGATGTGTGCCTAAGAAGTATACCAAAATAGAAGAGAAGGCATTGATCAGGAATCGATACAATTAACCCAAATCTCCCAGCAGTGACATCAAAGGGAATGAAACATAAACATTAAATAACTAGACCCTAATAGAAACAAAATATCGGAAAGCCAAAAGGATGTATACTTTCTCACAAAATAGGCAACTGGCTATCCAAAACAAAATAATATAAGCAAAACAACCACTCAAAGACAAAGCATAACAACTATAAACCGCGACAGAAGAACCACCTTGGAATGGCCTTTGAAACGAATTCAAGGGGGGGGGAGGGTTGGGGTGTGGTTAAATTGCAATCTCGCCCTTACTTCCGTTGCAATTTAGACAAATAATTTGTAAGCCCGCATTAAGGCCCCACTAAATCATCAGTGCAGCTCTTCCGAGAAGATAAAAATCAAACAATCATAGTGATAAAACAACGGTGAGGACTCGTCAGCAAGAAACCCCTGAAATGCTGGAGCAAACGAAAACCAACAGTTAGACTCCGATGTGCCCGACCAGAGACAGAGAATGTAAATAAATTTAGATGGGGACGACGCTGCTGACGGACGGATAAACAACTGCATGTAATGCCATTTCTTGCTGATTTTGACCAGCGTTGTGCATTGTGTCTCCTCCTTACCAAAAAATGTAGGGATAGACACACAAATAGAGCATTACATGCAACAACAACGCCACAACCAACACCACTCTTTGATATTATCATTATTATAACTGCTACGCCCGCCACCACCAACACCTATAACTCCCACAATTATTAGTCACAAATACTAATCAACTACTACTACTACTACTACTACTAGAGTTATTAACATTGTCTGACTGACGGTTGTTTTTAAGGTAACCGGGCGCCATTGGCACATAGGGGCTACCCCCAGTTGGCCATCTGGGATTAGTTGTAGGTACTGCTCTTTTCCCTAGGCTGCCAATATGCTGACTCCTGTCTGCTTGACAGTTATCAGCTAGCCGATTGTGAGTTAGGTGACTTCTTTCGCGGAGGATGTGAGAAGTAGGTCAATCCCACCTCCCCCATCCTCCCCTCAAGATGTCATGTAGGCATAGAACGCACCCAATGTTAAGCGTTTGTCCTGTGAAATGGGCAGTGCTCTAGCGGGGTTCGAATTTTGAATGCAGATGCAGAACAATGGTCGGGCTCTAGAATGTGGTGACACGTTGGCAATTCCGGCTGCAAAATGTGTCAGTACACAGCCCTTGTCTGACCGAGGAAAAAAGCTTATCATGCATTATCGGTTTTGGCTTCCATTAGACTCTACCCCCACCCCTGCCGTGGTAGAGAAAACGCCTATGGAAACGGTGCTTGTTAAACGGTGATAATGCATGTAATTTTGAATTTTGAACGGCGGCCAAAAGTGAGCCAGGAAGGGTTACTATTAGACAAGCCAATTTCGGCTATTGCAAAATGTCCTAGTAGCCGTGCTCTACCACCTTGAAAACACGCCAATGCTGTGTCGCCACCCCCCAGGTCTCTACAAGGATAATCTTGGTAGTACCATGTACTACTGGCCCCTAATTTCGTCGCGTTGGGATGTCATATGTTGGTGTTTTGGTTGTTGCTTTTCTCTTAGTTTGTAGTTAATCCAGCCAATCAGTGTGCAGTTAGTGACTTCTATCGCGGAGGATGCGAAAGGAGGTCAATCCTATTTTGCTTCTTAGCTTTTCAGTTTCTGAAAAGGTGATGCTTTCATCGACGTAGGATGTCGAGTTCCTAATAAATTCGTAAGTTGGTCAATTGGGACCGGACCGCCATATTTGCATATCATTATCTCATCCTACGTGAAGGAGGATATCAGATTGGGGATATATGGATTGTAATACATTATGGATTAGTTCTGATTGTATGTGGTAGTGTTGTAACCCGCTTTTGTTCAGGATCAATGTGGTTAGACTTATAATGTTTACACATAGGCGTGTCTTTTTAGTGGTGAAAAGTTATGTGGTTTGGCAAAGGCGAGTATGTGGCTAACCAGCCATTGTGCAATTTCGCTTTTATTTTATTTTGAACGGTCAGTCTAAAAGGCTTTTTAAGGGTCTTCCTGTGTCCAAATCCCTAACAAATTTGGTCTTTACCGTTGCCCCGCCTATTAAATTGTTCTGTACTTGACCTATTCCAGGAATGTATGCTCCGTTCTGACAGCCATGCTATCTTCGCTTCGCATATTTCCGGGTTCCATCAGGGGGGTGTCCCCCAAGGGGGCCTAAACGAGGCAGCCTTCTGGGCACCCAGCTGATGGCTTCTCGGTAGGTGTCCCACACGAGGTATGGTGGGGTTCCCCGTCAAGGATCCCCGTATACCTTCACGAGAAATAATGATTAGTGTATATTGGAGTTAGGGTTAGGGTTAGGGCTAGGGTAAGGGTTACATAAGCCTAAGTTTAGACTTGTCTATCACCGATGTGTTACGTCGGCGGAGCACTCATAAGTGCAAAGCAAATGAGCCGCAACCACAGCGCCCCGCTTCAGCTCAACCGGCTCTAGTCCAAGTCATGTAGGGTAGGGTCTGTAAGGGATAGAAGCAAAGCTCATGTAACCACTATGTAAGCATGTGTGGGTTTTGTGTCCCCCCCCCGCACCCATGCAACCAAGGACCCCGGGCCACCGCCCCGGGAACGGCCAGTCCGCCCAAGGTGGGGGAATCATGTCCCCAGGGGCACCAGCCCGAAGGCCCCGGCCGCACGGAGAGGCAGAAATATGAGGATGGGGCATATATGTATGGGTTGGGCAGCATAGGCAGCACTGTTAAATTCTTAGTAAAAACAATTCACCTGTTCGCGACGGCGCAGGCCAGAAGCACAAAGCGGTCACGGTCTGATTGGAAAAGTGCCCCCACCTAGGTTGCAACCAGCCCATGCCCCAGCAAGCACGCGATCACGACCAGGCGCAATTTTTGATTTAAATAATTTGTTTAGAGAGAAACTTATATGCTACTCCAGTTGATTCTCCCGACCCAGACACACAGATGAAACTGGCTGCCAAAATCGAGAGAACCAATGAATACAAATCATTTTCTTGCACACACAGCCATAGCGACCAGTCAACCACTGGCTCATCAGTCAACCACACCCGCGTGCGCCCGAACAGGATTATATAGGTTCACAAATCCGCACACGCCAAACTACATACAAGCACTTTTGGCATATACGGATGTGCAAACCTAATGCGTTCAGGATGTCCTGAACACAATTCTGGGCAACTACATGTAATTAAAGACTGGTTATGGAACAAGGCACAGGGAACCAGATTGCCTCCAGCAGTCAGTAACCTAACGTTAGCAGCATTGGTTGGCTCTCTGATTGAAACCTAGAAACCTTAGTCCCACGCCCAGCATATTTAGATTGAGAGATTCATATTGCTTTATGATCTAGTTTAGAGAGTGGGGGAATCCCGTCTCCGGACACCCTCCCCCGAGTCCCTGGTGGCAAGGATATATGGTGTTATTGGAATAGGGCCAGGTGGTTATTGGAGGCTGTGTCTGTAAGAGAAAGAAACATGCAGTATCAATGATCGCTGCATGAAAGGATTCCAGCGCTGGAAGAGAAATAAACTTGGATTAGTATTACATGGTTACTCTTTTATACTGCAGCTGTCTATATTTTATCTTATTCAGCATTATATTATATCTTCATCAGCATTCTTCAAATTTTAGACATAAGATGGATTGAAATACCATAGTTTCTGACCAATCAGCGATGCATTCTCATAGCCAATGAGCATTCTCATAGCCAATGTGCGAGTTCATGTGTAGCCAATCAGAGTTCGTTTATTCGCAGCTAAAAGGAGGCAAGTTAAAACTGGGTCAACGCGTTTTATTCTCCGTCTAGATCTTCACAGAGACAGACAACATTAGAAATGGCTCGTAAAAAGCAGACTGCTCCTATATATCGCGGAGGTGAAGCTTCACGAAAGCAGTTTGGTTTTGGTTTCAAGATCGCCCCAGCAACAGGTGGTGTAACACAGTCTCGTAGATACAGACGTGGGTCCGTCGCCTTGAGAAGAACCCCTAGTTACCCGAAGAACATTGAACTCTTGATCAGAAAACTGCCTTTCAACCGTCTAGTGAGAGAAGTCGCTCAGGATGTCAAGACTGATCTCCGAATCAAGACCATTGCCGTCATAGAACTTAAAAACGCAAGTACAACTTACTTAGTAAGTCATTTCGAAGACAAAAACTACGAGGAGACCCGCGCCGCTCTTAAGGTTTTCCTTGAGAACGTTATCAGAGACGCCGTTACATACACCGAACAAGCTAAGAGGAAGAGAGTTGATTTTTGGGATGTTATCAACGCTCTTGGACGTCAGGTGGAACTTATGTACGGATTTTGAGGTTAGACGTATGCTTCAACGGCAACAAAACGGCCCTTATTAGGGCCACCAAATTCTCAAGAAACGATACCTTTTGAATGTTACACATGGTTCGATAAACACAAAACAAGGCTAAAAAGAAAAACAAAGTACTGCACAGGCTTGATTAAAAAGCAGGATTAAAAATGCCCCAAGAATACACAGCATTTTCCATTTCATCACGGTCACCTTTCGCACTGCTAAACTTTCCCTGCTTTCGCACTGCCATGTTACCGCGCTCACTATAGTATCAAAGCATTTACGGAAGGGGATCTTTCACCTGCACGCCGGTATGGTACAAAAATAACGTCCCGATCCGTAAGACACCGACCAAATGTAGAGACTAGCACGGCATATCTTCTGTCTATATGCTATCTGCCTGTCTCTCTGCTTAGTTTCATTCTTTACATTGTAGCTATGAAAGCCTGTCGTTATAACAGATTTCTAGCGTATACGACTGTAGCACTTGGTTACTTCTCTCGCGGAGGATGTTGAAATTAGGTCAATCCATTCAGCCTGATATATAAGGAAAACCTATCCTGCGTCCCAAACAGCATTCATTCTCACATTTTTCGAACGCATCGTATCATTCTGATTCTCTGTTCAGCTCTCGAACAGTCAACAACGCTCTTATCATGTCTGTCTGTATGAAAGAGTATCGTCTACCTGAGCCACTTGTGGCTTTTCTGAAGTCCTGTCGACTTCATGGGGTGTCTGAGGTAAAAACAGGCCTCCACCATCAGTTTGTGACAGTAAGCCTTCTCTGGGATCTCAGCACTCCAGCTCCAACGAGACCCAGGAAGACAGCCAAGCCACAGCAGCCAGCCAAGGAGAGACCGCTACAAGAGACAGCACCACCAGCAACAGTGACCATAGAGGTCTCTTCAGCACCGACCATATCAAGACCAACGACAGCCAGCGCCGAACCTGCGCCCGCGCCGACACTGCAGCGACCTTCACCTCCGCCTGCACCAGCGCCTTCTTCGCCAGAGCCGTCCCAGCCAACACCGCCTGAGCCACCGAAGAAGCAGCGCCGCAAGACCTCGCCGCCCAAGCCAGCCTACCAGCCACTCGCGCCGGACATGGATTTCGTGACGATCGACCAGCATTTCCGGGTACAAGACCACTACGACTGCCAAGCTGTCCGCCGCTATGATGATCACGACATCTACCTGCTTAGCAGGAAGCCTACGGGTCGAACCTACCCGTACGCGACAGAGTGCTATGCCTTCCAACATCGGGAGAATGGCATTCTGTACGTGTCAAGGTCATCGGACGCGGGGGACGACGAGTTCGTCCCCGGAGCTTGGCGGTTCTACAAGCAGCACTTCTGCATGGCTAAGCCGGTAGGAGATGTTGAGGGCTTGTACCAACGCCTGGATCGTTACGCACTCATCCTGCCTGCTGGTTGGGAATAAGACTTGCGACCAGTCTTCTTCCTGGACCGTTAGCCGTGCGTTTTCCTGAATGGAAACCTGCATAGGCATGCCTCATTGGCAGCCTAAGTCCGATGGCCAAAATCGCGCGGCCCCAAGAGAGAGCACCGTTGACCTACTTTCCGCTCTCGAGCACAGTAGAGAAATCGCGATTTGCAGCCGAATTGGCACTGATTACTCTACATTTTTGGCTCATTTTAGACCGGCCTTCAAAATTTCTAAAACTGGCAGTGCTTCACTTTTCCTTGGCAGGGCACAGGCAGTCCAACGCGATTGACTCTTGTTGGACAAACTGCCGCGATTCGCAGCCAAGAAGCACAAAACTTACGTCTCGCTGTGGAGCTATGGAGTTCAGTCCGCTCGACCTTCGCAGACGTAAAATGCCTTAACTTGAACGAACGAACGGCCCAAACAGAAACAAACCAGTTCCGCACCCACACCCGCACCCGCACAAAGCAGGCGGAAAGCGAAAATCACAAGGAGAAAACACAACAAGCGCGAGACACAAGAACTCCTAAGGAAAAACGCGGATTACAGCTCCACTGATCCTGGACGAAGGATCAAGGGTGGACGTAAAAACACACGACACTAAATCATAAAAACTCTAACTGCCTAATTATGGACCCCAGCACCATTGCGAAAATCCGTGTGTTGCAGTGGAACGCCCGTAGTCTGTCTGGCAGGGAAAATGGAACAAAACTCGGGGCTTTATGGAATTATCTAGAAACTTTAGGCTATACACCGGAGGTAATAGCTATCCAAGAAACTTTCTCAAAAAACCAACAAAAAATCCAGGATACAATACTCCGGTCAGTTTCAGTAGGGAAAAGGGGGGAGCGCGGGGGAGGGCTAGCCACCTTTATCAAAACAGGATTAGATTCGGAAGAAATCAAATTTAGACACACGAAAAAAGAAATAGAGGTGGTGATAGTCAGAATTTTTGGACAAAAAGAAAACATAGACATAGTAAACTTCTATGCACCACCTAAAGCAGTAGTAACGTCTGACGATTATGATGAAATTTACCAAAAAATAGGAAAAAAATCAATTTTTCTAGGGGATTTTAATGCCAGACACGAACTATGGGAGACAAATCACAACCCCACATATGAAAAACGACGAGGCCTAGAACTGGTCGATTTCATAAACAGCACTGATTACGTAATCCTTAACACGGGATGTGGCACACGACTCAACGTCGAGCGCGGTAGCACGAGCGCCATAGACTTAACACTGTTTAGCGCATCACTATGCCAATCCAGTGAGTGGCAAGTGGGAGACGACACGATTGGAAGCGGCCACTTCCCCATCCTGACGTCGCTCAACTTCACTCACAAATGCGTAACGCAACGGCCTGCCCGACGTTGGAATTTAGACAAAGCAGACTGGGACCTCTTTAGGCAGAAACTTAAACACATCAACATATCCTCGAAGGCACGAATATCAATTAAAAAACAATGAGGATATTGTTTCGGAAATAATGGCGGCATGTGAAAAATCAATACAAAAAACACAACCAAAAAATAAGCAAAAAAACACCTTACCATGGTGGGATGAAAATTGTAGCAAGGCAGTCAAAAAGAAAAACAAAATATATTATAAATATAGGAAAAACAAAACAGCCGCCCTTTTGGAGGAATATAGTCTTGTAAGAGAGGAAACAAAATATATTTTAACACAAACAAAACAACAAGCCTGGAGGGATTTTGTATCCACCCTCACATACAAAACAAATGCTAAGAAAATTTGGGACACAATAAAAAGGTTTAATGGAAAGCCCCTAAAGCCGGTAGAGGTTCTAAAACAAGGAAACAACAGATTTCATGAAAACAAAGAAAAAGTAGAAATCTTAGCACAACACTACCGGAAAGTCTGCAGTAATGAAAATTTAGACCCAAACTTTAGGCGCATTAGGGAAACGCAGGACCCAATGATTGAGCAGGCCGTACAGGATGCCGATCGCGCTGGCCAGTGCCGTGCATACAATGCGAACTTCTCCCACAGGGAGCTGCAAAGCTTGCTAAATAAGAAAAAGAGCACCGCCCCCGGGGCTTACACCGTTCACTACGACATGTTAAAAAATCTACCAGAAAAGGGAAAAAATCAGCTGCTCGCATTAATAAACAAATCTTGGAACGAGGGGACCCTCCCTACACAATGGAAGGAGAGCACCATCGTTCCAATATTAAAACCGGACAAGGACCCCCATGAGCCGAAATCGTATAGACCGATTTCACTCACATCAACCATATGTAAAATCATGGAAACCATGCTAGCATCTAGACTAACAGCACACATTGAGAAAAATAAACTACTAGCAGACGAACAATCAGGTTTTAGGAAACATAGATCTACCATTGACCAAATCACCAGACTAGAATCCGCCATCCGAAAGGCAAAATTAATCAAACACTCACTGGTAGCGGTTTTCTTCGATTTAGAAAAAGCTTTCGACCTACTGTGGACTAGGGGGGTCCTTCTTAAACTAAACAGATTCGGAATTCATGGAACAATGTTAACCTTGATCAGAGACTTTTTGACTGATAGAAAAATGAACGTAAAAATAGGTAACAATGTGTCCAGTTTTTATGAATGCGAGAATGGCTCCCTCCAGGGGTCGGTGCTATCTCCTATCCTCTTCAACCTACTAATGAACACACTGCAGGAAGCACTTTACGCATTACCGCTGAAAATATCCATGTTCGCAGATGACGGCTTAGTATGGAAAACCGCGAGAAAACCAAAAAGTGCCATTCCTGCACTACAAAAAGCGCTACATGCCATACATGATTGGGCTACAAATTGGGGTTTCAAATTATCCACTGAAAAAACAACAGTGGTGGTTTTCAATAGAAATTTTGCAGACACAAAGAGCATGCCCAGGCTGGCGTATGACGGGCAGGAAATAAAGTACGCCAGTCATGCCAGATTCCTGGGCATGTACTTTGATAGCAATCTAAAATGGAGACTGCACATTGAAAATCTGGTGTCTAGGTCCCAGCGGGACCTAAATGTGCTCAGGGCGGTCTCGGGGGGCAAACTTTGGAGCAGACAAGAAAACCCTGATCAAAATGTACACAGCACTCATAAGAAGCAAAATTGATTATGGCTGCCAAGCATACGCGTCTGCGGCGCCATCACACCTGAAAAAATTAGATAGCATACAGGCCGCAGCCCTCAGAATCGCTACTGGGGCATACAGGGGAATGCGGAACCTGGACCTGGGGATTGAATGCAGCGTCAGGCCCCTGCACCTGCGGAGGGATGAACTGCAGCTCAAGTACTGGGCCCGCTTAAGCAGTCTTAGGGAAAGTCTCCCCATAAACCAAATGATCGCCGACACGCCCAATCATGTTAAAAGAGATAGGTTAAGAGGAAAGATCCCCTATATTATCAAAGTCCAGGACCTAAATAAACACCATGACCTCGAACAGGTCAAAACAGCGGAAAAAACATATCCGGAAGTTTTTAATTTAAGAAGCCTACGCGCAAAAACAACACTAACGGGTGTCATAAAGAAAACTGAAACAACACAGAAAAAATGCAATGAGATCGCAGAATCACACATCAGTCAAAACTATAAGCAAGCGCTTAAAATATTCACTGATGGAAGCAAGATGCTGACAAAAAAGAAACAGGGTGCGCTTTCACAATACCAGAATTAAATTTCGACCAAAAATTCAAACTTAACCAGCACCTCACAGTCTACTCTGCAGAACTTATAGCCATACAGAAAGCTTTGGAATGGATACAGGAAGAAAAGCCCGATAGTGTTGTTATACTAACGGACTCATTAAGCTCAGTACAAAGCATAAACTCTGGAAACAGCAATACAAGACCGGATATACTGCAGGACATTCATATCCTAATACACAAAGTACTAAAACAAGGCATCACCCTGAACATAGATTGGATCCCCTCCCACTGCAACGTGCAGGGGAATGAGCGCGCAGACACACTGGCCAAAGAAGCTCTGACCCGGGGAAGGAACTTGACTACCTCCCCACCCCACAAGAAGTCTACACAATCATTAAGACCAGCATCAAAAAGGAATGGGCGCGCATACGGCAGGGACAACACGGCCTCAGACACTCGATCTGCCAGTCCTTGACCCCGAAAATAGTTCAATACAGCGACAGCCGAAAGCTTGATCGCATATATACACGACTAAGACTTGGGGTCAACGGACTAAATGCACACAACATCTTCTATAACGCGGCCGATCCATTATGCGGGCATTGTGGCGGGGTGGAGAGTGTTCAACACTACCACGCAGAGTGCCCCGCACACGGCCCCGCTAGAAGGGAACTAAAGGGAGAACTGACAGCACTTTGATACCAAGGGGAGATAAACGCGATTTCTTTGCTCAACCTAATGTCACAGGAAATGAGGGACGCGGTTTTCAATTTCTTTGAGAAAACAAACTACCTGGACAAAATATAGGGGAAAGCTAATGGCGCAGACTAAATTTATTGCACTGTTACGAGAGACACACCCCGTACAAGGTTACACACAAACATGCCTGAAACCAAAACCGTTAGAGACCCGATTTCAGAAACAATAAATGATTTAACCCCACCTGAGACGCTACCAACCAAAAAGGAGCGTAGTGAGCAAAGGGCGTCCGTCTCACGGCGAAAAGGGGAACAAAGTCAACGGTGGGCACTGTGGTTTGCGGCCTCGGCTTAGCACTTAGGAGTGCCTAACGGTGACAACGATCCCTGGATCACCGTCTTAGGACTTTGGCACTGAGCAGCGTTGCGTCAAAATCCTGGCTGATCGAGAACCACACAACCCAAAGGAGAACGGCACACCAACACACTAGCAAACAAAAGGCTCTCCTTCAGGAATGCACATAGATGACGGGGACAGAAATAAGAAACAATAGGCCTTATCACATCTCTTTGTTTTTTGTTGTTTTTTTTCGCAAATTTCGCTTTCGAATAAAGGATGTACATTATAAGGTTACCCAAACGGAATGATCTGGGGGCCCGCAAAAGGACCCTTTTTAGAAACACTCAACTAGCAGAAACATCGCAGGAAGGACCTTTCTAAGCACACATGGTATTGCTTCTGTCCCCCCCCCCTTGACAAATGAATACGGTCCCTATAATAGTGCCTGTGGAGACGACCATCGCTGTCCCAAATTTGCCCTCGGAAAATATGAAACGCTGTCCCACAAGTCAACATCATAGCTCGCCACGCGCATACCACCACGGCCGAGAAACCGAACCTCGCCTGGTACATCAAACAGCCCTCGGTACTGCCCTTGTCGTTTAACATAAGAATCACCAAAAACAGCAAATCGCGCCATGACCGTAATTAAAACGGACGGTCAAGACGGCCAAATATTTATACAGATAAGGGAAATTAACTAACTAACTAGGGCATGACTTAGCACGACCCTGAAGGAGGGCATCAGCACACAACCACCCACGCAAAACTAAAACAACATACATCCACCCACGCAATGCTCAATTAGGTAGATATAGCGATAGTTGTAGAATATTTGTAGAGTAGGAATCCCGTAGAGAGGATAGTATAGGAAAAGAGAGATCAAAAACCTGGAGATAGAAGAAGAAGAAGAGTTTTTTCCAAAAAAAACGATTTCAAACATTGTTAACTGTAAATATGACACATAAAAACAAGATCGCATAGGAGTGCTCGACTGCGCACATGCGCAGGCGGACGCTTGTATGCGACCTACATGATTATATGAATTTGTACTAACTACATTGCTATCGAGATCGGTACACGATATTTCGGGCCCTCAAACGACGAGGTAAGAATACAATTCCTCCTATGGTGCCTTCCTTCACGTAGGATGCGATAATGACATGTAAACATGGCGACTCAGAATGACCCACTTACGGCCCCACAGAATATGACATCCTACGTGGAGGAGGGCACCACATTTTCCTAACTTTAACAAAAAATGCAGAAAAGGGGATTGACCTAGTTCCACATCCTCCGCGATAGAGGTCACCACAAACTAAACTAAACACAAACTTGGACCCGAGACATGTATGTACAGAATAAACAAAAATCACAAAATATAATCTACAAGCACAACCTTGCAGGTACACAAACTGTCCTACCCAACAATAGAGAGTGAGTGGGCTTGCCCCAAAACGGACAACACCATCTTTAAAGCACAAGAAAAACAAACACGACAGGTCCGTGGCGGGGCGAGCACATACTCAATAAGCTGGGGGCACAGACCAAATAATGTAAAAATGTACATACGTTACAAAAATATGCAAAAATCAAACAAAAAAAAAAAACAAAAACAAAAATACCAATATCAAAATTGATACAAAAAGCGTAGACGACATCCATAGACATTGTGCTTGCGTGAGGGTGTAGATGCGGCTGAAACTACAAGCTAGAAGAAAGAAATGGATGAACTCTACAATTTTGTGGTGCAAATAAGCACCACAAAATGGCTAAAAAACTTTTTCTCGAATCCCCTGATTGGATATAAGGTGCATAACACTTAGCATGGAAACGTGTATAGCAATCTTTAGAAACGTCTTCCAAATCGCAATGAAACTTTCAAACAAAATTAACTGCTAAACGATCCCCTTAATGATAAGTTCAAACTCGGAGCCTAACCTGTTACACAAAACAACCCACACCCCTTTGCGGCAAACCGCAAGAACCCAAGGCACAGCACTGCTATAACTTAAACGCAGGCAATCACGTAGCCAAACCTTTAGATTGGAGTTCCAAATTACTACAACTAAACTATGTTGCACCAAACCAAAGACTCACATTGGAACTGTGCAACACATCCACAGCCCTTGAAAAATGAAGCAGCCTAGCCCAAAAACTCCAACAAATAAAGATGCCCTTTAGCGACAGGACACATGCACTCCTGAAGCAAACGGGAAACAGCCAGAGACAGTACTACCAAAATGGCAGAATACCACAACATGCACAGCCATGCGCGAAACAAGCCCAAACAAAAGGAACTGTCTCAAAACGGCCGTTAAAAGAGCATCAGACATACTCTGCTCCCTGGCAAAAAAAAAAAAACAGAAATCACGCTCAGCAGCCGCATTGGCTCCGATCTCTGTTAACACCCTAAGCCCACTTTAGACTAGGGCTTTCAAAATTTCTAAAAATCGCTAGCGCTCCCCTTTGAAATCAGACCAAAACAAAACAAACGAAACACACGGGCGAGGCGGTTCAGCACGATTCGCACATAGCTGTACTTAGCCGTATTAAAGCCCCATGAGCGCTACTTCACTTCGTCTTGCTGTGCCACTATGGAGCAAGTCCGTGGGACCCTGGAGACGTAAAACACCAGAACATTACTACTACTACTACTACTACTACTACTACTACTACTGCGAGGCAATTTCCCCGTGCGGAATTCGGTGCCACTGCTTTGTGCATGTAATGCGTTGTGAACACTATGGCCGTAGGAAGAGTTTTTGACCAGAAACTGACGGCCTACTACTGAGGCAAGCAAAACAGAGATGAAACTGAAGAACATCGGATGCTAGCCTATACGTTGCCGGAACTCTGGTCTTTTCAAATGCCACTGGCGACGGAACACGATTCACAGGTCGGAGTTTACCACGTTCCAAAACCACGATTTGCAGTCTCTCTTTCGGACCGACAGTCGAAATTTCTGTAAATTACAAACCACTTTCGTGCACTGTGCCTGAAGTGAGAGTGAAGCATCGGCTCCGATGTAATACTCGATGCAAAAGCCTCCGAGAAAGTGGGAAAACTAATCCTGAACTAGTTCTATGGGTGCCCCGATGTACTACTAGCACCGAGTTAGCTTACAAGTTAGTCAACAATCGTTGCAAGTATTCTATGGCTTGCAAATAGTCCCTTTCACGTATACGACTATGCCACCAAAATCAGGATTGGCGAGCAAAGGCTCAAACAAGGCTTCGACCAAGGCAAAGGCCGCACGTTCTTCGGACAAGAAAAAGCAAAGGAAGAAGGAGGAATCCTACATAATATACATCCACAAAGTCTTTAAACAGGTGCACCCTGACACCGGTGGCTCCAGCAAAGCCATGTCCATCATGAACAGCTTTGTCAACGATATCTTACGGAGAATCGTAGCTGAGGCTTCCAGACTCCCTCACTACAATAAGCGATCTACCATCACAGCTGTGCGACTCCTCTTACCCGGTGAACTCGCCAAGCACGCCGTCAGCGAGGGCACTAAGGCTGTCTCCGTGGACTCCAGCAGCAAATAAGCTCGATGCAGTGAAGAATTTATACAAACAGCTCTTTTTAGGGCTATCAGTTATTTCGCAAAGAATAAACTTTCATTAAAAGTCTGCCACTCCCCCGATTCTCCCCGTTCCTTTCATTTCTTTCGGCCCATATATAGATATTTGTACTACTACCACCACTACTGCTGCTTCTACAACAACAACTACTACAACTTCCTTATGAGGCATATTGTAGGTCGTTACATTTGCGAAAGCAACGAATGACGCTGGACAGTTAACATTTGAATTTCGTGCGTGCTTAGTTTTTCGTGCTGTGAATGTGTGTTCTTGGTGGAGTACAGGCTCATTTCTACTCGCATGTAAGGTTATGTCGCACTGCTGTTGGTTCATTTCAATTCTCCATCCGTAGCTAAAATCCTGCCATAATGTTTAAATTGAATATATCGTTCTCCTGCATCCTACGTGAAGGAAATAACCCCATGCCTAACTGAATAAACAACGTCAAATGCTATTGGCAGGGACGATTTATGTGAATGGCTTTGATCGGCTATTCAGTATAAGTAGGTCAATCCTGTTCGGCTTACCTAGCGGGTAGCACCAACGTGCTTCTAGTTCCCGGTTACCTTAAAAATCAGTTTATTCATGCATTGAAATTGGATCAAAAGGGAGGCCGTCTCACAGCGAAAAGGGGAACAAAGTCAACGATAGGCGCTGTGGTTGCGGCCTCGGCTTTGCACTTAAGAGTGCCTATCGGTGACAGCGATCCCTGATCACTATGAAAAGACCATAGCAGAACGGGGCATGGACCCACCACAAGGAAAGTCCACAGCCCCGACCCACCCACCAGAGGGGTTGTGGCAAGCGAGAAGTTAATACAAGGTGTAGCATTGTGGTTGCGGCCCACTGGCTTTGCACTTATGAACGCTGCACCAAAGTCCTAGCTGATCGGGAGCCACACAGCCCGAAAGAGGACCACATGGAAGCATGTCGGGACTGGGCATGGATCCACCACAAGGAGAATCCATCGCCCAGCCCCTCCTGAGGGGTGAGGCAAACGGGAAGTCAGGACGAGACGTAGCGCTGTGGTTCCGGTCCTTGGACTTTGCACTTAGGAGCGTTGCGTCAAAATCCTGGCTGATAGAGAGCCACACAACCCAAAGGAGAACGGCACAACAGCACACTAGCCTCTTCTTCAGGAACGCATATAGAAAAGTGGGACAGAAATAAGAAACAAGACGCCCTATCACATCTTTTTCTTTCTTTTTTCGCGACTTTCGCTTTCGAATAAAGGATGTACATAATTAGGTTACCCAAACGGAATGACCTGGGGGCCCTCAAAAGGGCCTTTTGCATACCACCACGACTGAAAAACTGCATCTGGCCTGGTATAACATACAGCCCTCCGTACTGCCTTTGTCACATAACATAAAAATCACCAAAAACAGCAAATAGCGCCATGACCATAATAAAGACAGACGGTCAAGGTGGCCACATATCAATACAAACAAGGGCAATTAACTTACTAACTATGGCATGACTTAGCGCGACCCTGAAGGAAGGCTTTTAGCAGACAACCACCCACGCGAAACTAAACAACAAACAACGACACTAGGTAGGTAGATATAGTAATAGTTGTAGGATAGGAATACAGTAGAGAGGATAGTATAGAAAAGAGAGATCAAAAATCTGGAGTTAGAAGAAGAAGAAGAAGAGTTTTCTCAAAAAGCGCAGGCGGACGCTTGTATGCGACCTACATGATTATATTACAATTTGCACTTACCACTTTGACTAAAGAGGTTGGCAAACGTTGTCTCGGGTCCCCAAGCGGCTAGGCAAGAATACATTTTTTTCAACTATGATGCCTTCCTACACGTAGCATGCGCTAATGATATGCAACCATGGCGACACAAAATGACCTTCCTACGGTCCCACAGAATACGGCATCCTGCGTCGATGAGGACATCACTTTTTCTTAACTTCAAACGAAAAAGCAGAAAAGGGGATTGACCTACTTTCCACATCCTCCGCGATAGAGGTCACCCACTAAGTAAAAAAAAAATACGAATTAGGGCCCGAGACTTGCGACCAGCCTTCTTCCTGGAACGCTAGCCGCACGTTAATCTGCATTGAAAATTGCAAAGGCATGCCTCATTGGCATCCTAAGTCCGATGTCGCTAACCCAAGAACAAGTCAATGATTACTTTTCCCACTTTGTAAAAAGCTTTCGCATATAGTGATATCCGGTTATGTCGCACTGCTGTTGGTTCATTTCAATTTTCTATCCGTTGCTAAACTTTGCCAATATGATCTTTCTCCCGCATCGTACGTGAAGGAAATAACCCCTAACCTAACTGAATAAACAACGTCTAATGCTATTGGCAGGGGAAATTTGTGTGGATGGCGTTGACTGGCTATTCAGCAAACGTAGGTCAATCCTGTTCGGCTGACCGTGCTGAAAAGCACCAAGGTGCTTTCTAAAAAATGAGGTTATTCATGCATTGAAATTAGGCGTTTTCTCTACCATGACAGGGGTGGGGGTAGAGACTAATGGAAGCCGAGTACACGATAATGCATGAGACGCTTTTTTCCTCGGTCAGACAAAGGGCTGTGTACTGACACATTTTGCAGCCGGAATTGGCAACGTGTCACCACACTCTAGAGCCCGACTATTGGTCCGTATCTGCAACCAAAATTCAAAAATCGCCAGAGGACTGCTCAATTTACAGGACAAACGCTTCACATTGGGTGCGTTTGTGCCTCCAAGGCATCTTGAGCGGGGGATTGGAAAGCGGGCATGACCTACTTCCCACATCCTCCGCGAAAGAAGTCACTTCAATCTCCAAAGGCTAACCGATAACTGTCGAATTGACAGGCGTCGGCATATTGGCAGCCTGGGGATAGGAGCAGTACCAGTAACTAATCCCAGTCGGCGAACTGGGGGTAGCGCCTATGTGCTTAAGCGCCCGGTGACCTTACAAACTATGTCTGTTCTGTTCAATGAAATTGGACTCCGCTCGCCTTGTCGTTTGTGTCGGGGCTACACTGCATTGTCCAGGCCAAGATTCGTGGATGTGTGGTCATTTAAATTTCCGTTTGATCTACGGAACAGCCAGATGAGCCAAAGCCGAAGATGCAAAGGTTAGCCTGCCTTTTGCATTTAAAGGTCACCCAGGGTCAGAAATTCTGACTGGCACTGGCTATGAAACACGATTTGCAGGTCGGATTTGACCACGTTCCATGGCTGAGATTTGCAGCCTATAATTTTTCGGACCGCTTATCGAAATTTCTGTAGCTTACAGACCGCTTTCGGTTTCATTACACCGTGCCTGAGGCAAGAGTGATGCATCGGTCCTGAAAGCTTTTTACAAAGTGGGAAAACTAATCCTGGACCTGTTCTAGGGGTAGTCCCTATGTGTTTTGTGCGTTCAGTTTCCTTAAAGCACTGTTTCAGACAGTCAGCCGGCCAGACATTACTAGGTTCTTTGTTGAGATATTCAAATCGAACACAGTATGTCTGACCGTGGAAAAGGAGGAAAGGCAAAGGGCTAGAAGAAGAGCAGGTCACCAAGGGCTGGTCTGCAGTTCCCTGGGAGCTGAATCCACCGGCTTCTGAGGAAAGTGAACTACCTTGAGCGAGTTTTCTGACGTCACCATTGCTCAAGGTGGTGTACTGCGTAACATCCAGGCTGTTCTGTTGCCCAAGAAAACATCAAAAGCTTCAAAACATATATGTTTTAAACAGAGATGAATGTAAAATTGAATGAGAGTATGTCGCTCTGCAGGTCCACAACATTGAATGAACGTTTAAATTGATTTTTCAACATTGCTTCGACGAAGATGCAGTTCTCACTTGCTGCCAAGATCTTGGTGTTAACACGTTGATGTGCACAGAGGGCAGTATATAGAATATGCTCCTCATGTAGATTTCTGAGAGAGTTGAAAACCATGCGTATCTTTAGGAGTCTTAATGTGAACAAACAGAAGAAGACCACCACATGAGTTCCAGTTTCATGTACAACCCAGTATATCGCACTTGTACCCATTCTTGTAAGCCAGTTCATCTCCACTCAATATATCGCACTTGTACCCATTCTTGTAAGCTAATTCATGTACAGCCTAGTGTACCGCACATGTACCCATTCTTGTAAGCGGGTTCATGTACAACCCGGTATACCGGTGGAGCGCTCTGGTGCAGTGGTAGCGCATCGGATTTGTGATCGAGAGGTTGCGGGTTCGAGCCTCACGCTGACCAAAGTGTTGGGCCCTTGAGCAAGGCACTTCATCCACATTGCCTAAAAAGTACTGGTTACCACCAAGGAAATCCTGCTCGTATTGCTCATATGTGAGCGAGTAGCAGTAAGAGTAGAAAAAAAAGGAAAAAATACAGCACTTGTACCAATTCATGTACAGCCCAGTATACAGCACTTGTACCAATTCAGCTAGTTGAAACTAGGGACCCATTGTGTATTCAATCAAAGCCACATTAAAAGTAATTGATGTGATAAAGATGAACAAAACGAAACATAGACCCCAGACAGGAATTAAAAGCTACACTTTTGAAACTAGGATTCAATACATTTGATGAACGAGGCCTACTTACCCCCACTCCCCCCCCCCCCCCACACACACACGAAATATCAGGCCTCAGATAGTTGAGGCAATCATTACATTTCTGAACGATACTGACTTAATTGATAAAATATAGACAGCTGCAGTCAAATGTAAAAGAAAACTAACAACTCCTCACCTGTCCCAACTCCTATATACATAGATAAGATCATGAATATACATGTATAAGAGAAACATGTAATACTAGTCCCATTTTATTTCTCTTCCAGCGCTGGAATCCTTTCATGCAGCGATCATTAATACTGCATGTTTCATCCTTTTTCAGACACAACTTCCAATAATCACCCGGCCCCAATCCAATGATCCCATATATCCTTGTCCCCGGGGGCTCGGGCGGGGATGCCCGGGGACATGATTCCCCCACTTTGGGCGGACTGGCCGTCTCCGGGGCGACGGCCCGGTGTCCTCGGATGCACGGTACGACCCCACGGTGGTATCTAGTCACACTCATCCCTATACTTGCCAATATGACTCCCTTGGTGGACCCCCGTACTGGTGATGTAGGGAATTAAACTTTTGATAGATGATTGGTGCGTGAACACACCTCCTAGTGGACGGTAATGACCCGTAGGTCACAGGCTCCCCTATGGTCCCGGTGCGGGGGCTTGACCCACCCACCGACAACCACAAGCCGTGGGCGCTCGATCATCGTTGCAGGGCGCGTGATGTTTGGACAAAGGTTTCCGCCACATGCTCCTGGCTCCAGGCGTGACTGGCGTATCGCGGTGCGCGTCGGGTACGGATACATATAATATTCTCTCATTAATAAAGGCATTGTTATTATTATTACCATAATCCTATAACTAAAACTTACACAGAGTCCCCTACTTTGGGATGGTGAGGTTAACACTCTTACACCTAGACTAGTGTTAATTCAGCTAAAGGGGTAGCTGGGTTGCGGTTGATTGTTGGTGCGTGACTTGTCATGGTGTCTCTGAAGAGCCGGTGGTTGTTAGAGTGCCGTTGGCACGTGGGGCGCTGGGCTGCAAACTAGTATGAAAATTATAGTAATTAAAATTTCACCTTGTCGTGATTTCGTGCTTGCTCGGGGCATGGGTTGGTTTCAACCTAGGTGGGGGCACTATCCCAATCAGACCGTGACCGCTTCTTGCTTCTGGTCTGCGTTTTCGCGAACAGGTGAATTGTTTTCATTGTCCTCGGTTGCATGGAGGCGGGGGGAGACACAAAACCCACACATGCTTATATAGTGGTTACATGAGCTTATACCCCTTATAGACCCTTCCCTACATGACTTGGACCAGAGGCGGTTGTGCCGAGGCGGGGCGCTATGGTTGCGGATCATTTGCTTTGCACTTAGGAGTGATCCGCCGACGTAACACATCGGCGATGGACAAGTCTAAACCTAGGCTTATGTAACCCTAACCCTTACCCTAACCCTAACTCCAATATATTAATCATAACTTCTCTTCCAGGTACGCGGGGATCTTTGACAGGGAACCCCACCATACCTCGTGTAGGACATCTACAGAGAAGTCATCATCCGGGTGCCCAGGAGGGAGCCTCGTTGAGGCCCCCTTGGGGCCCCCTCCTGATGAAATCCGAAAGTATGCAAAGCGAAGGCAACATAGCTGGCCAGAACGGAGCATACATATCTGGAATAGGTCACGCGCAGAACAATTCATTAGGCGGGGCAACGGTAAGACCAAATTTGAAAGAGATTTGGACACAGGAAGACCCTTAAAAAGCCTTTTAGACCGATCGTTCCAAATGAAATAAAAGCGAAATTGCACAACGGTTGGTTGGCCTCATACTCGCCTTTCCCAAACCACACAACTTTTCACCACTAGAAACCGGCCCCGATAGCTCAGTTGGTAGAGTGTCCGCTCCGGGGAACGGGAGGTCTCGGGTTCGATCCCGGGCCGCGACATACCAAAGTCGTTAAAAATGGTACTAGCTGCTCCTCGCTTGGCACTCAGATTTACGGGGTAGAGCTAGGACTGGTCGATCCAGTGTCAGGATAATGTGACTGGGTGTGGTATCATGTAATGTGTCTGGGACATGATACTTCAGTGAGGCAGCACTATAAACGTGAGCATTGAGCTCCCTGTCGCAACCAGACACCGTCGTGATATGACTGAAAAATTGTTGAAAGCGACGTTAAACCCGAATTCACACACACACACACACACACACACATTCACCACTAGAAAGATACGCCTATGCATAAACATTATAAGTCTGACCATATTGACCCGGAACATAAGACGGCCACAACACTACCAAGCACAATCAGTACTCACAACCTGTACATTCTATTGTATTTTCCTTCACGTAGGATGAGATGATATGCAAACATGGCGGTCTTAATTGACCCACTTAATATTTTTTATAAGAACACGACATCCTACGTCGTTTAAAGCATCACCTTTTCACAAACTAAGAAAGCTAAGAAGGAAAAGGGGATTGACCTCCTTTTGCATCCTCCGCGATAGAAGTCACGCACTGCACTCTGATTGGCTGGATTAAATACAAACTAAGAGAAAGAAGCAACAAAACAAAAAAAAAACAACACTAAAAACATGACGTCCCAACACAATGCAGTTAGGGGCCAGTAGTATACGACACTACCAAGAACACCCTCGTAGGGTCTTGGGGAGGGGAAAAAACATAGGCGTGTTTTCAGGGTGGTAGAGCACGGGTACTAGGACACTTTGCAATAGCCGAAATTGGCTGGTCCAATAGAAACCCTTCCTGGCTCACTGTTGGCCACAGTTCAAAATTCAGAATTACATGCATTATCACCCTTTAACAAGCACTGTGACTGTAGGCGTTTTCTCTACCATGACAAGGGTGGGGGTAGAGTCTAATGGAAGCCAAACCCGATAATGCATTGTGTTGGGACGTCATGTTTTTAGTTTTTTTTTGGTTTGTTGCTTCTTTCTCGTAGTTTGTATTTAAACCAGCCAATCAGAGTGCAGTGCGTGACTTCTATCGCGGAGGATGCAAAAGGAGGTCAATCCCCTTTCCCTTCTTAGCTTTCTTAGTTTGTGAAAAGGGTCTACTAGCACATTTTGCAGCCAGAATTAGGAATGTGCCACCACATTCTAGAGCCCGACCATTGGTCTGGATCTGCATTCAAAATTTAAAAGCCGCCAGAGGACTGCTCAGTTTACAGGACAAACGCTTGACATTGGGTGCGATTTGTGCCTACATGGCATCTTGAGCGGGGGATGTGAGGAGTGGGATTGACCTGCTTTCCACGTCCTCCGCGGAAGAAGCCACCTCACTCCCAAACGGCTAGCTGATAACTGTCAAATTGGCAGGAGTCAGCACATTAGCAGCCTAGGAAAAGAAGCAGTACCAACAACGAATCCCAGTCGGTGAACTGGGGGTAGCCCCTATGTGCTCTTGGCGCCCGGTTACCTTAAAAACAAAAGTCAGTCATTTATTTTATGACCGGCCCCGATAGCTCAGTTGGTAGAGTGTCCGCTCCGGGGAACGGGAGGTCACGGGTTCGATCCCAGGCCGCGACATACCAAAGTCGTTAAAACTGGTTATAGCTGCTCCTCGTTTGGCACTCAGATTTACGGGGTAGAGCTAGGACTGGTCGATCCAGTGTCAGGATAATGTGACTGGGTGTGGTATCATGTAATGTGTCTGGGACATGATACTTCAGTGAGGCAGCACTATAAAAGTGAGCATTGAGCTCCCTGTCGCAACCAGACACCGTCGTGATATGACTGAAAAATTGTTGAAAGCGACGTTAACCCCGAATTCACACACACATTTATTTTATGAGTAGATGGTATATGTGCATTGTTTTATTTGTATCTACTCATATAAGGTGTGAATTTTGACTCCCGCGGCCTAAAAGTGGGCATCAGTCGTGGCAGATCAAGTTGATCGCCCGCCTAATGTTAAAATGCTTGTACTGCCTGAACCCTTGTATATTTTTGTAATCACTTAGCCTTTTGTTTTAGTTGTGGAATATAACATGTAGGGGTCAGCCAATCGAGGATTGTGTGGGCCTGAGATCCGTTAGAGTGTCGTATCAATCGGTGGTGGAATAGTCGGTATCAATCAATTGTGTATTGGCATACTGCCTATGAGTTTTGATCCACCTGTGATATGTAGGAGGATTTAGACCGGGGGTGGGTAGGCCGTTAGAAGGATGTTAGTGGCTTTGTGTTAGTGTTAGTGTTGGTCTCTCCGTTGTTGTAGATATAGTTGGGCCCCATAGGCGTTTGTCCCGAAGTGCTGGCTCCTTGAGACATTCCCCCCTGACGTTTGCGCCAGAAGCCTTCGTACGTTGTACCACTTTAGTTGTAGGTTTTTATTCGTATCAGAATCAGATCAAAGTTGAGATTGTTACTGGTCAAGTGACATTCATTCACCAGGGACTGTGATATGTGATATGTGGAGGTAGTCCCTAACTCGTAAGTTTTGTGTTTTAATATTTGTGGTAATGAAGGTTAAATTATACGTTAGCGAGTTTTCGAAATTTGTGCAGCTTCGAGTCATCAAATGGATCGAAAATGATATAGGAGTCCTATGTAAGCTGCCTTCTGATTGGCTGGGCAGTATTGCTCAATCAATCATTGGGCAGTTTATTTATGGCTTTCGGCTCGGAGCTTAGACAGGTTACCTCCTTCACGTCCGATGTGGAGGTGGCGTAGTTTTAGTAGTCCTATCAGGCGATGCTTATATTTGGTTCATTATTGGTTTTAAGTGCCCCCATCAACACTGTATTGGTAGTATAGGGGATATTGCTTCGGTATTTTTGGGTTTTCTTTGGTGTTGGTGGTGATGTGATTTCCCAAGTCCTGCTGCCTACTAAAGTCGATATAACTTGTAAGCACAGGCAGTTCGACTCGCTCCATTTGCCTTGGCTGGCTTTGGGCCTATTGTGGGTTTTCTAGTACTCCTTTGTTTGATTCAATTTACCCCATGCGGTCCATCTATTTCTTTAAGCCCCGTGGGCTGAAAAGCATGCAGTTTTAGTATTTGTGGTATTGGGGGTTAGTGAGAGTTTTCGTATTTTGTGCGTCTGTGGGACACCAAGTGGATTGAAAATGATAAAAGATTCCTATGTAAGCTGCCCCCTGATTGGATGGGCGTTCTTGCACAGTCAATCAGGAGGCCGTTTCTTCAGGGCTTTCGGTTTGGTGCCTGGATAGGTTATTTCCTTCACGTCCGATGTGGTGATTGGCTTTAGCCTGTTGAGCCATGCCTATATTTGGTTCCTTATTGGTTAGTTTCTGTTTTTGCGTCCCCGTCAACACTGTATTGGTATTTTTGGGGACATTGTTACTGATACTAGGGATAAACCAAGCTCTAGGCACTGCTGCCTAATGAAGTCGGTGTGACGTGTAAGCATAGGCAGTTCGGCTTGCTCAGTCAGGCTTCGGGCTACTGTCCGTTTTCCAGAACTCTTTTGTTTGGCTTAAGATATTCCATACGGCCCATCTATTTCTTTGCGCCCCCATGAGTGTGGGATGAAAAGCATGCATAGAAGTAGGTCACAGAAGGTGTGTGTTAGTTTTTTTTTTTGTAAGGATATCATAGACGATAGTGACAGATTGGTTTAGTTATAAAGTCTTGGTTGATTCCTCTTTCCTCTTAGCTGCTTTTACTGGTCCAATCTCGAAGATCGACAACTGGTTCTCAGGTTTTCAAAGGAACAATCGTAGATGCCGTCACCTGACCGAGCTGGAAGGACGTATTTGTTGTCTGTATGGTCTGTATTGTTGTGTTGGCACGGTGCTTTCTTTTATGGCCGGGCTCATCATTGACTCACCCACGATTTTGTATATAATGATAGTAAATGCATGTTTGGTATTGTCGTTGTGGCTCTAAAAAGGTTCACAGTGTTTGGTGACAGTTATGTTCTGCTTTTCTCCCATGGCTTTCTTTTTAGGCGAAGGGAGATGTGATTATTTCTATCGCGGAGGATGCGAAAACTAGGTCAATCCTGTTTTCCGCATTCGCCACTATTGTGTGATAGGTTTCAAAAAAATAGGGTGCTTTCCTTGACGTAGGATGTAGAATGTCTGTTGAATCGTAAATAGATCAGATCACGGGCAGCCATGTTCGATATCATTATTTAATCGTGCGTGACAGAAAGCACCGTGTGTGTGTTTGCTGAAGCGCATATATCTGTGTTTTGCTCTTAGCACTATTTAATGTGGTCAATCGTTTCATAAATTGATAGTATAGGAAAAGAGAGATCAAAAACTTAGAAGAAGAAGAAGAAGAGTTTGTTCCCAAAAAGCAATTTCAAACATTGTTAACTGTAAATATGACACATAAAAAACAAGATCGCATAGGAGCGCTCGACTGCGCACATGCAATCAACCAGAATCTCTTTCAGGTACGCGGGGATCCTTGAAAGGGGACCACACCATACCTCGTGTAGGACATCTACCGAGAAGTCATCATCCGAGGCCCCCTTGGGGACACCCTCAACCCTCCTGATGAAATCCAGAAGTATGCAAAGCGGGGGCAGCATAGCTGCCAGGGCGGAGTATACATATCTGGAATAGGTCACGCACTTCATTATGCGGGGCGATTTGGACACAGGAAGACCCTTAAAAAGCCTTTTAGACCGACCGCTCCAAATGAAATAAAAGCGAAATTGCACAACGGCTGGTTACTCATACACGCGCCTTTTAGACCGACCGCTCCAAATGAAATAAAAGCGAAATTGCACAACGGCTGGTTACTCATACACGCCTTTCCCAAACCACACAACTTTTAACCACTAAGAAGATGCATAAACATTATAAGCCTGACCATATTGACCCTGAACATAAGACGGCCACAACACTCGAACACAATCAGTACTACCTCATTGTTGTTGTTGTTTCCAGTTTCCCCTTGTCGAGGGTCGTCGGTTGGTGGAGGTCCCAGGGAACGAATCCATGCTGGCACAACTCCGCAGCCGTGCGTTGCCCCACTTATTTCTCGTCGTTACCGAGAAATAAGTAGGTCACCGCTCGGCTCCAACCCCATCCGTCTTAGTCTAGCGTAAGTCCTTTATCGTAAGTCCTATTCGCCTGCTTTAACCTAACTTTTTGCGTGTCAAAATGTCTGAACCGGGTCAAAGCAGAAAGAGGTCCTGTAAAAGGACTGCGTCGCCAACTTCAACAAGACTAAGTTTCAACAGTGCCTCTGGGGTGGGCTCCATGCGCGGTAAAGTCAAACTTCACCAGGCCCAACCGAGTCGATGCATAATCCAGATTAAAGAAAGAGGCAATGTTTGTTTTTTAATTTTGAAACGCCGATTCTAAAAGTGAGCGTGTAGATTGATGTTGAGTCTTTGCCAATTCCTGCTATCAATCGCGACTCAGACATCTCGCTCGAGAGCAAAGTAGGTCAGATGCTCTCTCCAGGAGCCGCGCTGGGATCGGTCCACGGGCGATTTCCAAGTTGTTTTTGCATTCCCAGGCGGTGAAAGTTTCGTTATTCGGACGGCTAGCCTATTCTGGCGAGAAGTACCTGCAGTCAACTTGCTTCACGTAGGCTGTGGTTTGCTGTATCAGCTCTGTATGTCGTCCTTGTGGGCAGTTATAGAAACATTCCTCGATGTCGTCGATGGCCTCTTGTGAGAAATGTTTGCTGTCGCAGCCCTTGAAGATGTTGTAGTGTTTTGCTGTTAGGTCTAATATCCCGTAACAGTCGTTTTGGTGAGGCTTTCTTTTGTGTTGGAGTGTCAAAATGCAGGCATTCTGGTCGCTGGAGTAGCGCGCTTCCATCATCTTGTACTTTTCGATGACTTCTCTGCCTGTTGTGGCGGTGAAACGGCCTGGAATGTCTGGGAAGGCCACTTTCTCGGCTTCCATATGCTGTGGTGAGCTGGGAGGTGATGGAGATGGCGGAGGTGGTGTCTCAGGTTTCGGACTTGATGGTTTCGCCTGTGATCTGCGAGGAGTCGGCTGCTGCTGAGGTGGCGGCGGCGTTCTTTTGGCTGGCGTCGGAGTCTTTGGATTCGACCCCGCTTGTAGTTCTCTAGTCTTGGGTGGCTGTGACTTTGCCTTTGAGGTCGGAGCTTGCTGTAGTTTCTTCATTCTGGGCTGCCGCAACTTCCAGATGAGCTTGACCTCAATGTGATATGAGCGCGTGCTCACATCAAAATCTGGATTTCCAGTTAGCTTACTGGAATGCAGTAATCTAATGACTGGAGCTGGTAGACGATACTCTTCCTTTCTTGATAAGGTTTTTCTCTAGTGTGAGACGTGTTCTCTCTTCGAAGACTGAAGGAGAAGTGAATGTGATCTATGTTTCAATATCTATGTATGTATATGATGCAGTACTACCTCATACTGTATCGCAACCTATGGTATCTTCCTTCACGTAGGATGAGATAATGAGATGCAAACATGGCGGTCCCAACTGACCCACTTAAGATTTTATAAGAACACGACATCCTACGTCGATGAGGGCATCACCTTTTCACAAGAAGGAAAAGGGGATTGACCTCCTTTTGCATCCTCCGCGATAGATGTCAGCCACTGAACTCTGATTGGCTGAATTAATTACAAACTAAGAGAAAGAAGCAACAAACAAAACACAAAAAACATGACGTTCCAATACAACGCAGCTAGGGGCCCGTAGTATACGACACTACCAAGAACACCCTCGTAGGGACTTGGGGGTGGGGACAAAACATAGGCGTGTTTTCAGGATGGTAGAGCACGGGTACTAGGACACTTTGCAATAGCCGAAATTGGCTGGTCTAATAGTAACCCCTCCTGGCTCACTTTTGACCGCCGTTCCAAATTCAAAATTACATGCATTATCACCCATTAAAAAGCACCGTGCCCGTAGGCGTTTTCTTTACCATGACATGGGTGGGGGTAGAGTCTAATGGAAGCCGAAAACCTGACAATGCATGAGAAGCTTCTTTCCTCGGTCAGACAAAGGGCTGTGTACTGACACATTTTGCAGCCGGAATTTGAAACGTGCCACCACATTCTAGAGCCTGACCATTGGTCTGCATCTGCAATCAAAATTCAAAAGCAGCCGGAGGACTGCTCAGTTTACAGGACAAACGCTTGACACTGGGTGCGTGCGATTTGTGCCTACATGACATCTTGAGCGGGTGGTGTAAAGGGTGGGATTGACCTACTTACCACATCCTCCGCGAAAGAAGTCACCTCACTCCCAAACGGCTAGCTGATAACTGTCAAATTGACAGGAGTCGGCACATTGGCAGCCTAGGGAAAAGAGCAGTCCCAACAACTAATCCCAGTCGGCGAACTGGGGTAGCCCCTATGTGCTCTTGGCACCCGGTTACCTTAAAAACAAATGTCAGTCAGTCAGTCAACCAGAAAGAATAAAATTCATCAGTAATATTACAAGTGTTGAGGTTTTTTGGATTTTCAGTTTTTTTGGTATGAGCACATATTTTGTCACATTTTCTTAACACACATTCAGGCCACTGTATTACAAAACCAATAATTTTCTTTCAGTCCAGACAAAACTCAGATTAGCACCTGACCCTTCGCCCCCAGTCTTCGCTGAATACAAAGCCCAAATCATTGGTTTTATCATACATAAAACCTAAAAAAGACATGTTTTAAACTGTTTTGATGCAACCTATATGTTCATGGTAGTCATATTCAGCTTAGGAGCTTAAATTACAAAATGGATGTGAAGACAATTTTCAGGAATCGATACAGCTCCCATCAGTGACACCATAGGGAAAGAAACACGAACATGAAACAACTAGACCCTAATGGAAACAGCAATAGCGGAAAGCCAAAAGGACAAACATTTTCCCACAAAATGGCCAATAGGCTATCCAAAGTAAAATAATATAAACGATACACACACTCAAAAACTAGCCATAACGAAAAAAACCGCGACAGGAGAACCGCCTTGGAACGGTCAGTGAAACAGGACAGTGCGCTGAATCATCAGCCAGTATACACACAAGAGTTTGCAGTTTATAAAATAAGCTGGTGAAGATAGGCAGGATTTGTGTGTGTAGGGTTGAGGGGGGGGGGGGGGGTCCATCTTGAAAATTAAGCAGCAGGGACTGTGTCCTAGTTGGAAAATTTTAAGATGGGATTCTATTCCCCTTTCAAAAATGTGCGGAAGATATTATTTCTACGTTGCAAAGATCAGAGAATGGATTCTGTACAGTTTTTTTTTTCCAACTGTACAAAAATGAGAAGAAGGGATTATGTCCGGGGGATTTTGTCCTTCACTCGGAACCAGGCGGTCGTAAAACTCTTGTGTTGTATAAAACGGAACGAAACGATGAGTTGCAACTATTTTACAGTATGCAAACGTTCCTATCGTACACGAATTTACATCAAAAACAAACCACCAAAGGCTGGAATGACGAGCAAAGGCTCAAAGAAGGCTGCCACCAAGGCAAAGGCCGCACGCTCTTCTGACAAGAAAAAGCGAAGGAGGAGGAAGGAATCCTACAGCATCTATATCTGCAAAGTCTTGAAACAGGTGCAAGCAGACACCGGTGTCTCCAGCAAAGCCATATCCACCATGAAAAGCTTGGTCAACGACATTTTCGCGACAATCGCAGATGAGGCTTCCAGAGTCACTCACTTCAACAAGCGATCACCAACACAAGTCGGGAGATCGTTAGAAGTCACCTAGCACGCCGTCAGCGAGGGCACCAAGGCCTTCACCAAATACACCAGCAGGAAGTAAGCTTAATGCTGTGAAGGATCTTTATCAACTGCCCTTTTTAGGGCCATCAGTTATTTCGAAAAGAGTAAACCTTCATAACTGTCTCCTTCACCATCCCCCCTCCCCCGATTTCCCCCTTTCCTTTCAATTTCTTTGGTCGATGTACACATATTTTTACTGCTACTACTACAGTTACTACTATTATCATTAAAGTCATTGTTTATGAGGCATATTTAAGGTCCTTACATTTGTGAAGGCCACGGATGACGCTGGACCGTTTACATTTTAATTTCATGCACGCTTAGTTATCGTGCCGTGAATATGTGTTCATGGTTATGTGGCACTGAACGTGGTTAATTTCAATATTTTCATCCGTTGCTAAAACCTTGTCATTGTGTTGAAACCGAATATGTTTTTCTTTTTGTAAGCTTTCTCTCACATCCTACGTGAAGGAGATAACCCACAGCCTAACTGAAAAGACAACGTCTAATCCTATTGGCAGAGAACATTTGCGAGGACGGCGTTGATTGCCTATTCAGTAAAAGAAGGTCAATTCCGTTCGGCTGACATCTGCTTTAGTATTCTTTGTTGTGACCTTCAAATCGAATACACAATGTCTGGCCGAGGCAAAGGAGAAAAAGGCGAAAAGCAGGTCCTCAAGGGTTGGTTTGCAGTTTCCCGTCTTCTGAGGAAATGGAACTACGCTGAGCTGGTTGGAGCCGGCCTGGCTGCAGTTCTTGAATACCTTACAGCCGAAGTTCTGGAATTGGCAGGCAATGCAGCAAGAGATAACAAGAAGAGCAGAATCATCCCCCTTCATCTGCAGTGGGCTCTCTGCAACGACGAGGAATTGAACAAGCTTCTGTCTGGAGTCATCATTGCTTAAGGTGGTGTATTCCTAACATCCAGGTTGTTCTGTTGCCCAAGAAGACATCAAAGGCTGCCGCAAAGTAAACAGCTTGCCTTGCGTTCCAGCCATCAAAAAGCCCTTTTTAGGGCCACAAACTTTTTCTGTTTAAAAACCATATGATGTATATTTGTTGCTAGTTTCTCATTGCATATCTTGCACTTTATTTAGCTGTCTAGAACATTTTCACAACAATTATATTAAAAGCGATGAACCTTTAACTGAACGAGAACATGTCGCTCTGCAGGCACAAAGAGTTGAATGGACGTTGAAATAGACTGGAATTCTTTCCAATGACCGTTCCAAGGCGGTTCTTCTCTGGCGGTATATTTATGTTGTTGTTTGTTATTTACTGTGTGTATCACTTGTGTCTTTTTATTTTGGATGGCCATCTGGCCAATTTGTGGGAAAGTACTGTCCTTATGGCCTTCCTTTGTTTAAGTTCCATTATGGTCTGGTCGCTTCATGTTTGTGTTTCTTTCCCTTTGGTGTCTTTGATGGGTGGAGTAAGTTAATTGTATCGATTCCTGATCTTTGTTTTACTTCTACTTTTCAACGTTGCTTCGACGTAGATGCAGTACAGACATGCTGCCGCGATGGTGTTGGTGTGTATAGAATGCATTGTTTAAAATGTACGTCCTCGTGTAAACGTCTGAGAGAGTCGAAAGCGCTGGGTATCTTGAGGAGTCTTAATGCATGTGTCTGAAGACTTCATGAAACGCCTGAAACAGTAATTCCATCAAAAGGCTCACTGATTTCATCGTGCATAAAGACTCATTTACTACAATATACAATAGAGAAAACTGTCACACAGAGTACCCAACTCATGTCATGAGTTGTAGATGTGAAAAAGAAGAAGAAAATCATCACATTAGTTTCAATTATAATTATATGTACAGCCAGGAAAACCGCACTTGTATGTATACTAATTGTTGCACGAACTTCATAATGTGATAAAACACGCATGCATTTGCTTGTACAGCTGTGGATATAGATATACACTTTTTCAGATGTGCAAAATTTCAGGTTAGCACAAGGAGAAAACATTATAGTTTTAGGTGGTGTGGTGAAGCTTTATAAAAAAACGAAAGTCATCTGCACTTGTGTGTCACATGAATACCATGAGTTTATTGCACAATATGGGCTGTATTGTTTCTAGCTGTCAAACATTTTTAAGAGACGTCGCAAATTGACCGTTCTTTTTTATCACTTATTCAACATACATGCAGCGTCATGACTTGTGTTTACATGAACATTCTCGAAATCATCACTAGACAAGTACTTCTCACCAAGTAAAGGACCTCTACTTTTAACTATGCACCGGATCTATATACATACACAGCTAGCAAGATGCCATTACAGATCGAGGAAGACATATGTAGGTCTGTTACTGTGAAGTAATATGAAATGGGAAAGGTTTCAATCTTCCAAACAAAAAAAAAACAACAGAATTTAGCACACACTGCCATTGCTACAGCAATTCAAACGATGCTCTCTCCAAGGGCCGCGCTCAGCCGAATATATAAGCGTAATTGGGTCACTGCGGAAACCATAATTCTGTTTCACAGCTTTCTATGATGTAGATCCGGCCGTCAGGCAGATACTACCAAAGAAGAAGGCAGCTACAAAGCCCAAAAGACCAGCCCGGTAGCTCAGCCGGATGATCAGAACTGACTGGTTGTCAGGGGGACGCGGGTTGATTACTGCCAGGGTCGCCAACATTCTTTCGTGGAGAGTGATCATGAAATATTTTCTATGGTCATTCTCTCCCTTACGATGAATCAAGAAGGGCAGTTGTCAGTTTCTGGCGAAAGAATGTGCAGTGTACTGATTAACCGCTTGCTTATAAGCCTGTCCATGAAAAACTGACCTGCTAAAAAACGAGCTAAATTGTGTCCAGTTCCAGTATAAAAAAAAAAAACAACAAAAAAAAGCACAACCCAAAACGCCTGCAGCTCACCCGAAGTACAGTTAGATGATCCAGGCAGCTCTCAGCAGCTCCAAGGAACGTGGAGGTTCATCAAGACAAGCTATCCTCAAGTACATTTTGGCTAACTGCAAAGACGGCGAGAAGCAAGCGAACGACCATTTCGAACTTGCACTCAAAGCAGGCGCCAAGAGTGGTTCTGTGAAACAGTTTAAGGGAACATGTGCCTCTGGCTCTTTCAGACTTGCAGGGGTTAAGAAGAGACCAGCAAAGAAAGCCGCCATGCCTAAGGCAGCAACCAACGGCCAAGTCTCCAAAGAAGAAGGCCAAGAAGCCAGCAGCGAAGAAACCAGCAACAAATACGACTGCAGCTATAAAGGTCGCCAAGCCCAAGAAAGGCCAAGACTCCGAAATAATTTGTTCAGTCCGCATGATGCCCATCCCCCCTAACTCATCAGTGCAACTCCTCCGAGAACTCAAAAATCAAACAATCACAGAGATAAAACAACGGTGGGAACTCGACAGCAAGAAACCAGTGAAATGCTGGAGCAAACGAAAACCAACAGTTAAGACTCCGATGGGCCCGACCAGAGCCAGAGAACGTAAATAATGTAGATGGGGGCGACGCTGCTGACGGACGGATAAACAATTGCATGTAATGCCATTTCTTGCAGATTTTAGCCAGCGTTGTGCATTGTTTGTCCTCCTTACCAAATAAATGTAGGGATAGACACACATATAGAGCATTACATGCAACAACAACGCCACAACCAGCACCACTCTTTGATATTATTATTATTATAATAACTGCTACGCCCGCCACCACCAACACCTACAACTCCCACAATTATTAGTCACTAATGCTCACCAACTACTACTACTTCTACTACTACTAGAATTATTAACATTGTCTTCATCAGCATTCTTCAAAATTTTAGACATAAGACGGATCGAAATACCGTATTGTTTGACCAATCAGCAATGCATTCTTATAGCCAATGAGTGTGAGTTCATGTGTAGCCAATCAGAGTTCGTTTCTTCGCAGCTAAAAGTCGGCAAGTTAAAACTGTGTCACCGCATTTTATTCTCCGTTTAGATCTTCACAGAGACAGACAACACTGGAAATGGCTCGTAAAAAGCAGACCGCTCCTACATCTTCCAGAGGTAAAGCTTCAAGAAAGCAGATGGGTTTCAAGATCGCCCCAGCAACAGGTGGTGTAACACAGCCTGATAGATACAGGCGTGGAACCGTCGCCTTTAGAAGAGCCCGTTGTTACCCGAAGAACATTGAACCCCTGATCAGAAAACTACCCTTCAACCGTCTAGTGAGAGAAGTCGCTCAGGATGTCAAGACTGATCTCCGAATAAAGACCTTTGCCGTCTCAGCACTTAAATACGCAAGTACAACTTACTTAGTTTGTCATTTCGAAGACGCAAACTACGAGGAGACCCGCAGCGCTCTTAAGGGTTTCCGTGAGAACGTTATCAGAGACGCCGTTACATACACCGAACAAGCTAAGAGGAAGAGAGTTGATGATGGGGATGTTTACCACGCTCTTAAACGGCAAAGAAAACTTGTGTACGGATTTTGAGGTTTGACGTATGCTGCAACAGCAACAAAACGGCACTTATTAGGGCCAACAAATTCTCAAGAAACGATACCTTTTGAATGTTACACATGGTCTGATAAACACAAAAAAACTACAAAGCACTGCACGGGCTTGATTAAAAAAAGCAGGATCAAAAATGCCTCAATAATACACAACGTTTTCCATTTCATCACGGCCACCTTTCGCGCTGCTAAACTTTACCTGCTTTCGCACTGCCATGTTACCGCGCTCACTTTAGTAACAAAGCACTAACGGAAGGGGATCTTTCACCTGCACACCGGTATGGTACGAAACAACGTCCCGATCCATAAGACACCTACCAATGGTAGAGACTAGCACGGCGATATCATATCTTCTGTCTTTATGCTATCCGCCTGTCTCTCTGCTTTGTTCCATTCTTTACATTGTAGCTATGAAAGTATATCGTTAAAATAGATTTCTGTACGTTTCTAGCGTATACGACTGTAGCATTTGGTGACTTCTCTCGCGGAGGATGTTGAAATTAGGTCAATCCATTCAGCCTGATATATAAGGAAAACCGATCCTGCGTGGCAATTATCTTTCGTGAGGATCGACCAGCAGTTCCGGGTACAAGACCACTATGACTGCCAAGCTGTCCGCCGCTATGATGATCATGACATCTACCTGCTTAGCAGGAAGCCTACGGGTCGAACCTAAACGTACGCGACAGAGTGTTATGCCTTCCAACATCGGGAGAATGACATTCTGTACATGTCAAGGTCATCGGACGCGGGGGACGACGAGTTCGTCCCCGGAGCTTGGCGGTTCTACAAGCAGCACTTCTGCATGGCTAAGCCGGTAGGAGATGCTGAGGGCTTGTACCAACGCCTGGATCGTTACGCGCTCATCCTGCCTGCTGGTTGGAAATAAGACTTGCGACCAGTCTTCTTCCTGGACCGTTAGCCGTGCGTTTTCCTGAAAGGAAACCTGCATAGGCATGCCTCATTGGCAGCCTAAGTCCGATGGCCAAAATCGCGCGGCCCCAAGAGTGAGCACCGTTGACCTACTTTCCGCTCTCGAGCACAGTAGAGAAATCGCGATTTGCAGCCGAATTGGCACTAATTACTCTACATTTTTGGCTCATTTTAGACCGGCCTTCAAAATTTCTAAAACTGGCAGTGCTTCATTTTCCTTGGCAGGGCAAAGGCAGACCAACGCGATTGACTCTTGTTGGATAAACCGCCGCGATTTGCAGCCCAGAAGCACAAAACTTACGTCTCGCTGTGGAGCTATGGAGTTCAGTCCGCTCGACCTTGGCAGACGTAAAGTGCCTTAACTTGAACGAACGAACGAACGTGGCAATTATCTCGTGCGGAATTCGGTGCCGGGGCTACACTGCTTTGTGCAGGTCATGCGTTGTGAACGCTGTGGCCGTAGGAAGAGCTTTTTGACCAGGAACTGACGGCCTACTACTGAGGCAAGCAAAAAAGAGATGAAACTGCCGGAACACTTGTCTTTTCAAAGCCGTCCTCCCTCAAGCGGGCACTGGCGACGGAACACGAGTCAGAGGTCGGAGTTACCACGTTCCAAAACCACGATTTGCAGTCTATATTTCGGACCGCCGGTCGAAATTTCTGTAACTTACAAACCACGTTCGTGCACTGTTGCTGAAGTGAGAGACACGCATCGGCCTCAATGTAATAAGAGATTCAAAAGCCTTTTAGAAAGTGGGAAAACTAATCCTGAACTACTTTTTGTGGTGCTCCGAAGTTCTGTTAGCATCCGGTTACCTCCCAAGTCAGTCAACAATCGTTGCAAGTATTCTTTGGCTTGCAAATGTTCCCGATCACGTACACGACTATGCCACCAAAATCAGGGTTGGCGAGCAAAGGCTCAAAGAAGGCTGCAACCAAGGCCAAGGCCGCACGTTCTTCCGACAAGAAAAAGCAAAGGAGGAAGGCTACAACATCTACATCTACAAAGTTTTTAAATAGGTGCACCCAGACACCGGTACCTCCAGCAAAGCCATGTCCATCTTGAACAGCTTTGTCAACGATATCTTCGAGAGAATTAAAGCTGAGGCTTCCAGACTCCCTCACTACAGCAAGCGATCCACCATCACAAGTCGGGAGATCCAGACCGCTGTGCGACTCCTCCTACCCGGTGAACTCGCCAAGCACGCCGTCAACGAGGGCACCAAGTCCGTCTCCGTGGACACCAGCAGCAAATAATCTCGATCCTGTGAAGAATTTATACAAACGGCTCTTTTTAGGGCTATCAATTATTTCGCAGGGAATGAACTTTCATAAAATTCTCCCACCCCTCGATTCTCCCCGTTCATTTCATTTCTTTCGGTCCATATATATACCACTACTGCTGCTACTACAACAACAACTACTACAACTTCCATTAAACCATTGTTTATGAGGCATATTGTAGGTCGTTACATTTGCGAAAGCCACGAATGAAGCTGGACAGTTAACATTTGAATTTCATGCCTGCTTAGCTTTTCGTGTCGTGAATAAAGAATCTTATATGGGTGTGAGGGGTGGATAGAAAAATCCGTCCCAAGGGTCACTGTCCGGCATCACGAGGCTTGCCGAGTGATGCCGGACAGTGATCCCGAGGGACGGATTTTTCTATCCACCCCTCACACCCATATTGGATTCTTTTTCTTGCATACCTTCCATTTCTATTGCGAATTTTTAATGGTGCTGTCAATTCGGTTCTCGACGTCCGCCATTTTGTGATGACACAAAAGGAATGTTGAGTGACGTCACGCATGACGACGCCGCGCATGAGGTTGTAATCAACCAGTGCATTTATCAAACATGCAAACACGCGATTATATTCGATTCGGGGTCGGAAGACCAGGGTCAGAACATAAATTTCTATCCCAGGGTAAAATCGCGGATTTTCTTGTCTGGTGTGCAAGAATGTTTGTTCTTGGTAGCGTACAGGCTCATGTCTACTCGCATGTCGTCGGCCCCCGCCCATAGGGGCTGGACAAATTGTATGGGCTGCAGGATGCTTCCACGCAGAGCTAATCCGGCCCGCACACTAGGACTAGTAAACCGCTTAGAGGATCTAAGCCTGTCCAGGAACCGCGGTGCGAGGCGGACCGTCAATGCTAATAAACCCTATTGGTTTCATTGGGCGACAGGGCATGAGATGTCATTTTATCTCAATGTCTGGTAAAAGTCCCATAAAATTGGATGCAACGTCTCCAAAATGACCTTTACAGAGTTGACGGTGACGTTAAACCTCAAATCAACCAACCAACCAACTCGCATGTCAGGTTATGTCGCACTGCTGTTGGTTCATTTCAATTTTCTATCCGTTGCTAAAACCTTGTCATTATGTTGAAATTGAATATAGCGTTCTCCCGCATCCTACGTGAAGGAAATAACCTTAAGCCTAACGGAATAAACAACGTCTAATGCTATTGGCAGGGACAATTTGTGTGAATGGCTTTGATCGGCTATTCAGTAAAAGTAGATCAATCCTGTTCGGCTTACCAAGCTGGTAGCACCAACGTGCTTCTAGTTCCCGGTTACCTTAAAAATCAGTTTATTCATGCATTGAAATCGGACTACGCGCACCTTGTCGTTTGTGTCGGGGCTACACTGCATTGTCCAGGCCAAGATTCGTGGACGTGTGGCCATTGAAACACAATGCGGTCCCTATCATAGTGCCTGTGGAGGCGGCCATCGCTGTCCCAAATTTGCCCTCGGAAAATATGAAACGCTGTCCGAGACGCCGGCGCAGATACTGATTAATCTGACGCCGGAACGTTTAAAACCCAGAAGGATCAATATTACCTCGGAACGACCCCCGAGGCAACACCTCACCAACAAGGCCACCAATGCCCGCCGCCTCCAGAGACCCAATAAGGTACATGATCATGTACCTTATTGATCATGTAATAAGGTAATCCTAGCTGATCGGGAGCCACACTGCCCAAAATAGGATCACACGAGAACACCCGGGACTGGGCATGGATCCTACACAAGGAAAATCCATCGCCCGGCCTCTCCGGAGGGGGTGAGGCAAACGGGAAATCAGGACGAGATGTAACGCTGGGGTTTGCGGTCTTTAGACTTTTGCACTTAGCAATGTTGCGTCATAATCCTGGCTGATCGAGAACCACACAAGCCAAAGGAGAACGGCACACCAACACACTAGCAAACAAAAGCCTCTCCTTCAGGAATGCATATAGACAAGTGTGACAGAAATAAGAAACAATAGGACTTATCACATCTCTTTGTTTTTCTTTTTCGCAAATTTCGCTCTCGAATAAAGGATATACATTATAAGGTTACCCAAACGGAATGATCTGGGGGCCCACAAAAGGACCCTTTTATAAACACCTGACTAGCAGAAAAATTGCAGGAAAGCCCTCTCTTAGCACACATGGTATCGCTTCTGTCCCTCCCTTGACAAATGAATTCGGCCCCTATCATAGTGCCTGTGGAGGCGGCCATCGCTGTCCCAAATTTGCCCTCGGAAAATATGAAACGCTGTCCGAGACGCCGGCGCAGATACTGATTAATCTGACGCCGGAACGTTTAAAACCCAGAAGGATCAATATTACCCCGGAACGACCCCCGAGGCAACACCTCACCAACAAGGCCACCAATGCCCGGCGCCTCCAGAGACCCAATAAGATCATCTGCCCGATATGCCCCTGCTAATCATAACTGATATCGTTCCCGCCTATGTGCCGAAGCACCACGTCAGGTTTCCACGCCATCATCCTGTCCCACAAGTCAACATCATAGCTCGCCACGCGCATACCACCACGGCCGAAAACCCGAACCTCGTCTGGTACATCAAACAGCCCTCCGTACTTCCCTTGTCGTTTAACATAAGACTCACCAAAACAGCAAATCGCGTCATGACCGTAATTAAAACGGACAGTCAAGACGGCCACATATTTATACAGATAAGGGAAATTAACTAACTAACTAGGGCATGACTTAGCGCGACCCTGAAGGAGGGCATCAACACACAACCACCCACGCAAAACTAAAGCAACATACATCCACCCACGCAATGCTCAATTACGTAGATAAAGCGAATAGTTGTAGAATAGTTGTAGAGTAGGAATCCCGTAGAGAGGATAGTATAGGAAAAGAGAAATAAAAAACCTGGAGATAGAAGAAGAAGAAGACGAGTTTTTTTTACCGCAAAGCGATTTCAAACATTGTTTACTGTAAATATGACAAATAAAACAAGATCGCATAGGAGCGCTCGACGCAGGCGTACGCTTGTATGCGACCTACATGATTATATGAATTTGTACTAACTACATTGCTAACGAGATCGGCACACGTTATCTCGGGCCCTCAAACGACTAGGTAGGAATACAATTCCTCCTATGGTGCCTTCCTTCACGTCGGATGCGATAATGACATGCAAACATGGCGACTCAGAACGACCCACTTACGGTCCCACAGAATATGGCATCCTACGTGGAGGAGGGCACCACATTTTCCTAACTTTAACAAAAATGCAGAAAAGGGATTGACCTACTTCCACATCCTCCGCGATAAAGGTCACCCACAAACTAAACTAAACACGAACTTGGGCCCGAGACGGCGGAGGCCGGCACACTTTACCATATGTTGTATGTACAGAATAAGCAAATATCACAAACTATAATCTATAAGCACAACCTTGCGGGTTCAAAAACTGTCCTACCCAGCAACAGAGAACGGCTGGGCTTGCCCCAAAACGGACAACACCATCTTTAAAGCACAAGAAAAACAAACAAGACAGGTCCGTGGCGGGGCGAGCACATTCGCCCGCATATATACTCAATAAGCTTGGGGCACAGACCAAATAATGTAAAAATGTACATACGTTACAAAAATTTGCAAAAATCAAATAAAAAAAAAATACCAATATCGAAATTGATACAAAAATCGTAGACGACATCCATAGACAGGGTGCTGGCGTGATGGTGTAGATGCGGCTGAAGCTAAAAGCTAGAAGAAAGAAATGGATGGACTCTGCAATTTTGTGGTGCAAATAAGCACCACAAAATAGCTAAAAACTTTATGTCTCGAATCCCCTGATTGGATATAAGGTGCATAACACGTAACATGGAAACGTGTATAGCAAAACTTTAGAAACGTCTTCCAAATCGCAATGAAACTTTCAAACAAAATTAACTGCTAAACGATCCTCTTAATGATAAGTTCAAACTCGGAGCCTACCCTGTTACACAAAACAACCCACACCGCTTTGCGGCAAACCGCAAAAACTCAAGGCACAGCACTGCTATAACATAAGCGCAGTGCAATCACGTAGCCAAACCTTTAGAACGGAGTTCCAAATTATTACAACTAAACTATGTTGCACCAAAACAAAGACTCACATTGGAACTGTGCAACACATCCACAGCCCTTGAAAAATGAATCACGCCTAGCCCAGAAACTCCAACAAATAAAGATGCCCTTTAGCGACAGGACACATGCACTCCTGAAGCAAACGGGAAGACAAAATATAAGCCCCACCGAGACCTGGAAAGGTCACGGCACCGTTTCACAAACCTCTCAGGACGGAGCTCGGCCAATGGCTACAGGGCAAGGGGATGTCCGTGGGCTCGGAGACACCTGAGACGTGAGACGACAAACACGCACGGACGGGGCTGGAGCCGAGCGATGGTCTCCCTGTTCACCGACAACGGGGAATAGGGGTACCACCGAACGGCTATGGTGTAGTGCCAGCATGGATTCGTTCCATGGGAACCCACCAGCTGACGACCCGCGACACGGGGAAACTGGAAAACAACAACAACTAAAAAATGAGGTTATTCATGCATTGAAAAGTAACTACGCACGCCCTGTCGTTCGTGTCGGGGTTACGCTGTATTTTCCAGGCCAAGATTCGTGGACGTGTGGCCATTAAAAGGTCCATTTGATCTACGGAACAGCCAGATGAGCCAACGCCAAAGATGCAAAAGTTAGGCTGCCTTTTACATTTAAAGGTCATCCAGGGTCAGAAATTCTGACTGGCACTGGCTATGAAACAAGATTTGCAGGTCGGATTTGACCACGTTCCATGGCTGAGATTTGCTGCCTAAAATTTTTCGGACCGCTTATCGAAATTTCTATTACTTACAGACCGCTTTCGGTTTTATTACACCGTGCCTGAGGCGATAGTGATGCATCGGTCCTGATGTATCACTACATGCGAAAGCTTTTTACAAAGTGGGAAAACCAATCCTGGACCTGTTCTAGGGGTAGCCCCTATGTGGTTTTTGCGTTCAGTTTCCTTAAAACCCTGATTCAGACAGTCAACCGGCCAGACATTACTAGGTTCTTTGTTGAGATATTCAAATCGAACACAGTATGTCTGTCCGTGGAAAAGGAGGAAAGGCAAAGGGCTAGAAGAAGAGCAGTTCATCAAGGGTTTGTCTGAAGTTACCTGGGAGCTGAATCAACCGGCTTCTGAGGAAAGTAAACTACCTTTAGCGAGTTGTCTGACGTCACCATTGCTCTAGGTGGTGTACTGCGTAACATCCAGGCTGTTCTGTTGCCCAAGAAAACATCAAAAGCTGAAGCCAAGTAAACAGCTGGTCTTGCGTTACAACTATTTAACGGTCATTTTCAGCGCCACAAACTTTTTCTGTTAAACAACCATATGATGTCTGTTTGTTGCTATTTTCTCCTTTCATGTCTTGTACATAATTAAGCTGTCTATAATTATTTTCAAAACATATATGTTTTAAACAGAGATGAATGTAAAATTGAATGAGAGTATGTCGCTCTGCAGGTCCACAACAATGAATGAACGTTTAAATTGATTTTTCAACATTGTTTCGACGAAGATGCAGTACTGACTTGCTGCCAAGATCTTGGTGTTAAAACGTTGATATGCACAGAGGGCAGTATATAGAATATGCTCCTCATGTAGATTTCTGAGAGAGTTGAAAACCATGCGTAACTTAATGAGTCTTAATGTGAACAAACAGAAGAAAATCACCACATGAGTTCCAGTTCCATGTACAGCCCAGTATATCGAACTTGTACCCATTCTTGTAAGCCAGTTCATGTACAGCCGAATATATCGCACTTGTACCCATTCTTGTAAGCCATTTCATGTACAGCCCAGTATATCGCACATGTACCCATTCTTGTAAGCCGGTTCATGTACAGTCCGGTATACCGGTGGAGCGCTTTGGTGCAGTGGTAGCGCATCGGATTTGTGATCGAGAGGTTGCGGGTTCGAGCCTCACGCTGACCAAAGTGTTGGGCCCTTGTGCAAGGCACTTCTTCCACATTGCTTAAAAAGTACTGGTTACCACCCAGGAAATCCTGCTCGTAATGCTCTTATGTGAGCGAGTAGCAGTAAGAGTAGAAAAAAAGGAAAAAATACAGCACTTGTACCAATTCATGTACAGCCCAGTATACCGCACTTGTACCAGTTCAGCTAGTTGAAACTAGGGACCCATTGTGTATTCAATCAAAGCCACATTAAATGTAATAGATGTTATAAAGATGAACAAAACGAAACATAGAACCCAGACAGGAATTAAAAACTACACTTTTGAAACCAGGATACAATACATTTGATGAACGAGACCTACTTAACCCCCCGAGAAATATCAGGCCTCAGATAGCTGAGGCAATCATTACATTTAATTTCTGAACAATACTGAGTTAATTGATAAAATATAGACAGCTGCAGTCAAATGTAAATGAAAACTAACAACCCCTCACCTGTCCCCACTCCTATATACATAGATAAGATCATGAATATACATTCATAAGAGAAAGATGTAATACTAATCCCATTTTATTTCTCATCCAGCGCTGGAATCCTTTCATGCAGCGATCATTAATGCTGCATGTTTCTTCCTTTTTCAGACACAGATTCCAATAATCACCCGGCCCCAATCCAATAATACCATATATCCGTGTCCCCGAGGGCTCGGGCGGGGATGCCCGGGGACATGAATCCCCCACTTTTGGCGGACTGGCCGTCTCCGGGGCGACGACCCGGTGTCCACGGCGGTAATTAGTCACACGCATCCCTATACTTGCCAATATGACTCCCTTTGTGGACCCCCGAACTGGGGCTTTAGGGAATTAAACTTTTGATAGATGATTGGCGCGTGAACACACCTCCTAGTGGACGGTAATGACCCGTAGGTCACACGCTCCCCTATGGACCCGTTGCGGGGCATTGGCCCACCCATCGGTCCCTCACTAGCCGTGGGCGCTCGATCGTCGATGCAGGGCGCGTGATGTTTGGACATTGGTTTCTGCAACATGCTCCTGGCTCCAGGCGTGACTGGCGTATCGCGGTGCGCGTCGGGTACGGATACATATAATATTCTCTCTAAATAAAGGCATTTTTATTATTTTTACCATAATCCTATAACTAAAAACTTACACAGAGTCTCCTACTTTGGGATGGTGAGGTTAACACTCTTAACCCTGGACTAGTGTTAATTCAGCTAAAGCGGTAGCTGGGTTGCGGTCGGGTGGCGGTGCGTTGCTTGACATGGTGTCTCTGGAGAGCCGGTGGTTGTCAGAGTGCCGTTGGCACGTGGTGCGCTGGGCTGCAATTCAGGGGACCCACTGTTTTTAAAATTTCGTCTTCTGCTGGGTTGCGGTTGATTGGTGGTCCGTGACTTGTCTTGGTGTCTCTGAAGAGCCGGTGGTTGTCAAAGTGCCGTTGATACGTGGTGCGCTGTCCTGCAAACTAGTATAAAAGTTCTTGTAATTAAGATTTCTCCTTGTCGTGATTTCGTGCTTGCTCCGGGCATGGGTTGGTTGCAACCTAGATGGGGGCACTATCCCAATCAGACCGGGACCGCTTCGTGCTTCTGGCCTGCGCTTTCGCGAACAGGTGAATTTTTTTCATTGTCCTCGGTTGCATCGGGGCGGGGGAGACACAAAACCCACGCGTGCTTATATAGTGGTTACATGAGCACGGCTCTTACCCCTTATAGACCCTTCCCTACATGACTTGGACCAGAGGCGGTTGTGCCGAGGCGGGACGCTGTGGTTGCGGATCATTTGCTTTGCACTTAGGAGTGCTCCGCCGACGTAACACATCGGCGATGGACAAGTCTAAACCTAGGCTAATGTAAATAAAAATCAAAAATGAGTTAACCCTAATCCTAATTCTTGCCCTAACCCTTACCCTATTATATTAATCATTACTTCTCTTCCAGGTACTCGGGGATCCTTGACAGGGAACCCAACTTTACCTCGTGTAGGACATCTACAGAGAAGTCATCATCCGGGTGCCCAGGAGGGGGCCTCGTTGAGGCCCCCTTGAGGACACCCTCCTGATGAAATCCGGAAGTATGCATGCCTATTATGGTATCTTCCTTCACGTAGGATGAGATAATGATATGCAAACATGGCGGTCCAAATTGACCCATTTAATATTTTATAAGAACACCACATCCTACGTCGATGAGAGCATCACCTTTTCACGAACTAAGAAAGCTAAAAAGAAAAGGGGATTGACCTCCTTTTGCATCCTCCGCGATTGAAGTCACGCACTGCACTCTGATTGGCTGGATTAAATACAAACTAAGAGAAAGAAGCAACAAACAAAAAACTAAAAACATGACATCCCAACACAACGCAGTTAGGGGCCAGTAGTATACAATACTACTTAGATCACCCTCGATGGGACTTGTGGGGTGGGAACAAAACATCGGCGTGTTTTCAGGGTGGTAGAGCACGGGTACTAGGACACTTTGCAATAGCCGAAATTGGCTGGTCCAATAGTAACCCTTCCTGGCTCACTTTTGGCAGCCGTTCAAAATTCAAAATTACATACATTATCACCCTTTAACAAGCACTGTGCCTGTAGGCGTTTTCTCTACCATGGCAGGCTTGGGGTTAGAGTCTAATGGAAGCCAAACCCGATAATGAATGAGAAGCTTTTTTCCTCGGTCAGACAAAGGGCTGTGTACTAGCACGTTTTGCAGCCGGAATTGGCAACGTGCCACCACATTCTAGAGCCCGACCATTGGTCTGCATCTGCATTCAAAATTCAACAGCCGCCAGAGGGCTACTCAGTTTACAGGACAAACGCTTGACATTGGGTGCGATTTGTGCCTACATGGCATCTTGAGCGGGGGATGTGAGGAGTGGGATTGACCTGCTTTCCACGTCCTCCTCGGAAGAAGTCACCTCACTCCCAAACGGCTAGCTGATAACTGTCAAATTGACAGGAGTCAGCACATTGGCAGCCCTGTAAGCAGCCCTGGCGCCACATACTAGGTACAAATGCAAAAAAAAAAAAAAATATACTGGAAAAGCGCCCACAACACATACCAACATTCACGGAAAGTTATACTCACAAGCACTTCCAAACAAAAGCTCATCGACAAATATTGGGGTGTCATCTTCGAGGGCGGATGCGATAGAGGTCATTCCGCCTTAAGTGACACACTGTTTTTTCGAAGCCCAACTACACGAAAACAAACAAAAAAAAGGATAAAATAAAAAGACAAGCACCTGGGCGCTCACAAAAACTACATTCCACTTTTAACCCGACCAAAAACCGACACTTAATAACGGCGATATAGAACCGCAAAGGCCGATGAGCTTAAACTTTTGGCAGGGATCCAAGGTATGCCGCATGTAATCCGAGCCAGGCAGCGAATGACCTCACACCCACTGCATTCCAATGACTAAAATAGATTAAGTACAGAATAACGATACAAATACATGTATAGGAACAAGACCTGACGATGACAGCGATCATAAAACCATATCAGAACGGGGCATGGACCCACCACAAGGAAAGTCCATAGCCCCGACCCACCCTCCAAAGGTTGTGTGGCAAGCGAGAGGTTAGGACGAGGTGCAGCGTTGGGGTTTGCAGCCTACTGGCTTTGCACTAAGGAGCGATGCACCAAAGTCCTGGCTAATCGTGAGCCACACTGCACAAGAGGACCACATGAGAACATGCAGGGACTGGGCCTGGGTTCAATACAAGGAAAATCCATCGCCGGATCTCTCCTGAGGGGGTGAGGCAAACGGGATGTCAGGAGGAGATGCTAGGGTTTGAGGTCTTAGGACTTTGGCACTGAGCAGCGTTGCGTATAAATCCTGGCTGATCGAGAACCACACAACCCAAAGGAGAACGGCACACAAACGCACTAGCAAACAAAAGCCTCTCCTTCAGGAATGCATATAGATAAGTGTGACAGAAATAAAAAAACAACAGGCCTTATAACATCTCTTTGTTTTTCTTTTTCGCAAATTTCGCTTTCGAATAAAGGATGTACATTATAAGGTTACCCAAACGGAATGATCTGGGGCCCACAAAAGGACCCTTTTATAAACAGCTGACTAGCAGGAAAATCGCAGGAAGGCTCTCTCTAAACAAACATGATATCGCACCTGTCCCTCCCTTGACAAATGAATACGATCCCTATCATAGTGCCTATGGAGGCGGCCATCATTTTCCCAAATGTGTACTCGGAAAAATAGGAAACGCTGTCCAAGACCCCGGCGCAGATACTGATTAATCTGGCGCCGGAACGTCTCAAACCCAGAAGGATCAATATTACCTCGGAACGACTCCCGAGCAACACCTCACCCACAAGACCAATAATGCCCGCCGCCTCCAGACCCAATAAGGGACATTATCATCTGCCCGATATGCCTCTGCTGATCGTAACTGATTTCGTTCCCGCCTAGGTGAGGAAGCACCACGCCAGGCTTCCACGCCACCATCCTGTCCCACAAGTCAATATCATAGCTCGCCACCCGCATACCACCACGGCCAAAAACTCGAACCTCGCCTGGTACATCAAACAGCCCTCTGTACTGCCCTTGTCGCTTAACATTGGAATCACCAAAAACAGCAAATCGCGTCATGACCGTAAATAACTAAGGACGGTCAAGACGGCCACATATTTATACAGACATGGGCAATTAACTAACTAATTAGGGCATGACTTAGCGCGACCCTGAAGGAGGGCAACAACATGCAACCACCCACGCAATGCTCAATTAGGTAGATATAGCAATAGTTGTAGAACAGTTGTAGAGTAGGAATCCAGCAGAGAGTATAGCATAGGTAAAGAGAGACCAAAACCTGGAGATAGAAGACGAAGAAGAGTTTTCTCCCAAAAAGCGATTTCGAACAGTGTTAACTGTAAATATGACAGTCACATAAAAACAAGATCGCATATGAGTGCTCGACTGCGCACATGCGCAGGCGGACGCTTGTATGCGACCTACATGATATGAATTTGTACTAACTATATTGCTAACGAGATCGACACACGTTATCTCGGGCCCTCAAACGACTAGGTAGGAATACAATTCCTCCTATGGTGCCTTCCTTCACGTAGGATGTGATAGTGTTATGCAAACATGGCGGATCAGAATGACCCACGTACGGTCTGTCCAAAAGAATATGACATCCTACGTGGAGGAGGGCACCACATTTTCCTAACTTTAACAAAAAATGCAGAAAAGGGGCTTGACCTACTTCCACATCCTCCGCGATAGAGGTCACCCACAAACTAAAATAAACACGAACTTGGGCCCAAGACGGCGGAGGCCGGCACACTATACTATATGTCGTACATGTATGTACAGAATAAACAAAACGCACAAAATATAAACTACAAGCACAACCTTGCAGGTACAAAAACTGTCCTACCCAGCAACAGAGAGCGGGTGGGCTTGCCCCAAAACGGACAACACCACCTTTTAGCACAAGAAAAACAAACAAGTAAGATCCGTGGCGGGGTAAGCACATCCGCCCGCATATATACCTAAAAGGTAGACCACCAGATAAGCTGGGGAAACAGACCATATATTGTAAAAATGTACATACATTACAAAAATATACAAAAATCAAATAAAAATTAAAAAACAAAAATATCACTTTCAAAATTGTTACAAAAAGCGTAGACGACATCCATAGACAGGCTACTGGCGTGACGGTGTAAGTGCGGTTGAACTAATGACACAGCAGCGCAAGAAAGTAATGGATAGACTCCGGAAACCCAAACCCCACCCCCTCTCTCTCTCTCTCTCTCTCTCTCTCTCTCTCTCTCTCTCTCTCTCTTCTCCTCCTTAACCCGACAGGCACATGACAAGAATATGACGTTATACCCACGTCGGTGAGACACCGTGATGTCTGATGCAGCGCCATATTGACGCCGGGCCAGCGCTGAAGCGCTGCTCCGGTGGTGATCTGACACTGCCGTAGCAAAAGTATGCCTGCCTTGGAAAAATCACCTCACATCCCCCAATCACCTCAGCACACTATCCCCGACCCTCCCCCTGCACCCCACATTTTTTTCCGCGCCATTCCCCCCCCCCCCCACACACACACACACATACACACACACAGCGCACTCCCCTTCTCCCTCAACCCCTACTAACTGCACCCCAAATGCATGCGTAACTTTGTAAGAGCAGTGTTTCCACATGCATGCATGCATGCATGCGCACACACGTATCCCCAAGCGTATGTATGCATGAGATCGGATGCCTAGATGAAAGAGCACATATGACAGGTAGATGCATGTAATGAAAGCGTATGCATGGATCCCTAAAACAACACCTAACAATCCGAACTCCCGCACAACAATAGTGCAAAGCGAGCGGCAAGCGGCGTGCAGTTCAAAACACACGCAACCACTTAGCAGCACAAGAATAAAATAACAGAAGAAAGACTAACCACACAAATGGCCAAAAACTTTACATCTCGAATCCCCAGATTGGATATAAGGCGCATAACACGTAACGTTTAACGTGTACAGCAATCTTTAGACACGTCTTCCAAATTGCAATGAAACTCACAATCAAAATAACTGTTGAACGATTCCTTTAATGGTAAGTACAAACTCGGAGCCCATCCCGTTACATAAAAACAACCCACACCCTTTTCGGAAAACCGAACAAGCTAAAGGCACAGCACTGCTAAAACTTAAATGCAGTGCAAGCACGAAGCCAAAACCTTTTGAATGAAGTTCTAAATTACTACAAATAATTTACGTTGCACAAAACAGAGGCTCACATTGGAACTGAACAACAAACCCACATGTCGCGAAAGGAAAAAAGAACGCACGGCCCAAACACTCCAGCAATTAAAGATGCCCACAAGCGACAGGACACATGCACCCCTGTAGCAATTGGGAAGACAAAATATAAGCCCACCCGAGACCTGGAAAGGTCACGGCACCGTTTCACACACATCTCAGGACGAAGCGCGGCGAATGGCTACAAGGCAAGGGGATGCCCGTTGCCCCGAAAACACCTGGGAAGTTAGGCGACAAACTCAACCTACGGGACCCTTTCCTGCTCTGACTCGGTCCGGCATGTTGACAAGCGAAAAATCATAACATCGAGCAGATGACGATATCGACTGACTGCGGCGGACATACGATATACACGGACAGACGGGGCTGGAGCCGAGCGATGGTCTCCCCATTCACCGGCAACGGAGAATGGGGGTACCACCGAGCGGCTACGGTGTAGTGCCAGCATGGATTCGTTTCCTGGGACCCCACCAGCTGACGACCCGCGACACGGGGAAACGGGAAAACAACAACAACAACAACACTGGCAGCCTAGGGTAAAAGAGCAGTACCAACAACTAATCCCAGTCGGCGAACTGGGGGTAGCCCCTATGTGCTCTTGGCGCCCGGTTACCTTAAAAACAAAAGTCAGTCATTTATTTTATGAGCAGATGGTTTATGTGTATTGTTTTATTTGTATCTACTCATATAAGGTGTGAATTTTGACTCCCGCGGCCTAAAAGTGGGCATCAATTGTGGCAGATCAAGTTGATCGTCCCCCTACTGTTAAAATGCTTGTACTGCCTGAGACCTTGTATATTTTTTGTAATCACTTAGCCGTTTGTTTTAGTTGTGGGATGGAAGGGTCCCAATTTTACGTGTAGGGGTTGGCCCCAATCGAGGATTGTGAGGGCCTGAAACCCGTTAGAGTGTCGTATCAATCGGTTGTGGAATAGTCGGTATCAATCAATTGTGTATTGGCATACTGCCTATGAGTTTTGATCCACCTGTGGTATGTAGGTGGATTTAGACCCGGGGTTGGGTAGGCCGTTAAAAGGATGTTAGTGGTTTTTTGTTAGTATTAGTATTAGTCTCTCCGTTGTTGTAGATATAGTTGCGCCCCATAGGCGTTTGCCCCGAAGTGCTGGCTCCTTGAGACATCACCCCTGACTTTTGCGCCCGGTAGCCTTCGCACGTTGTACCACTTAGTTAGTTGTAGGTTTTTATTCGTATCAGAATCAGATCAAAGTTTAGATTGTTACTGGTCAAGTGACATTCATTCACCAGGGCCTGTGATATATGGCGGTAGTCCGTAACTCGTAAGTTTTGTGTTTTAATAATTGTGGTAATGAAGGTTAAATAATACGTTTGCGAGTTTTCGATATTTTGTGCAACTTCGAGTCACCAAATGGATCCAAAATGATATAGGAGTCCTTTGTAAGCTGCCTTCTGATTGGCTGGGCAGTATTGCTCAGTCAATCAGGGGGCAGTTTATTTATGGCTTACGGCTCGGAGCTTAGACAGGTTACCTCCTTCATGTCCGATGTGGAGGTGGAGTAGTTTTAGTAGTCCTATTAAGCGATGCCTATATTTGGTTCATTTTTTGTTTTAAGTGCCCCCAACAACACTGTATTGGTAGTATAGGGGATATTGCTTCGGTTTTTCGGGTTTTCTTTGGTGTTGGTGGTGATGTGATTTCCAAAGTCCTGCTGCCTACTAAAGTCGGTTTGACTTGTAAGCACAGGCATTTCGACTCGCTCCATTTGCCTTGGCTGGCTTGGGCCTATTGTGGGTTTTCTAGTACTCCTTTGTTTGATTTAATTTATCCCATGGGGTCCATCTATTCCTTTAAGCCCCGATGTGTGTGGGCTGAAAAGCATGCAGTTTTAGTATTTGTGGTATTGGGGGTTAGTGAGAGTTTTCGTATTTTGTGCGTCTATGGAACAACAAGTGGATTGAAAATGATAAAAGATTCCTATGTAAGCTGCTCCCTGATTGGATGGGCGTTCTTGCACAGTCAATCAGGAGGCCGTTTCTTCAGGGCTTTCGGTTTGGTGCCTGGATATGTTATTTCCTTCCCGTCCGATGTGGTGGTTCATTGGCTTTAGTAAGCCTATTGAGCCATGCCTATATTTGGTTCATTATTGGTTAGTTTTCTGTTTTTGCTTCCCCGTCAACACTGTGTTGGTATTTTTGGAGACATTGTTACTGATACAAGGGATAAACCAAGCCCCGGGCCCTGCTGCCTAATGAAGTCGGTGTGCCGTGTAAGCATAGGCAGTTCGGCTTGCTCCGTCAGGCTTGGGGCTACTGTGGGTTTTGCAGTACTCTTTTGTTTGGTTTAAGATATTCCATACGGCCCATCTATTTCTTTGAGCCCCGATGGTTGTGGGCTGAAGAGCTTGCATTAGACGTAGATCACAGAAGGTGTGTGTTAATTTTTTTATTTTGTAACGTTATCATAGAGGATAGTGACAGATGGTTTTAGTTATAAAGTCTTGGTTGATTCCTCTTTCCTCTTTGCTGCTTTTTCTGGTCCAATCTCGAAGCTCGACACCGGGTTTTCAGGTCTTCAAAGGAACAATCGTAGATGCCGTCACCTTACCGAGCCGGTGACCGTATTTGTTGTCTGTATGGTCTGTATGGTTGTATTGGCACGGTGCTTTCTTTTGTGGCCGGGCTAATCATTGACGCACTCACGATTTTGTTTGTAATGATATTAGATACCTGTTGGTATTGTCGTGATGGCTCTAAAAGGTTCACATTGTTTGGTGACAGTTCTATTCTGCTCTTCTTCCATGGCATTCAGCTTATTATAATTGTTATTATTATTATTATTATTATGTTAGGCGAAGGTAGATGTGATTATATCTATCGCGGAGGATGCGAAAACTAGGTCAATCCTGTTTTCCACACTCGCCACTATTGTGTGTTAGATTTTAGAAAATAGGGTGCTCTCCTTGACGTAGGCTGTAGAATGTCTGTTGAATCGTAAGTAGGTCAGATCACGGGCATCCATGTTTGCATATCATTATTTCATCGTGCGTGACAGAAAGCACCGTGTGTGTTTGCAGAAGTGCGTATATGTATGTTTTGCACTTAGCACTATTTAATGTGGCCATTCGTTTCATAAATGGGCCGTGTATGTACATTGTCTGCAAGACGGAAGTAAAGTGGAGGCAAGTGTGGCTCGTCCTGAGGATTTTATAGTGACATAAAATTAGACCTCTCTTTATTTCTCTCTTATTCAGGTAGACATGCAGTTTTTTGTAAAAAAACAACAACATTTTTTGGGCCCTTACACTGTATGTTTTATTCTCAATTGCAACCTGGTTAGTAGCATTCATCCACCGCTTTCATACTCTCTAGTGACAGCACAAGACGATACACGGACGTTACAAAGCGAGAATATAACGTTTTATCGTACGACTGTGTTTGCATTTTTAAGGTAATACAAAACTTCTCCTTTATTTTGTAGCGTTCGACATCCGTTGGATCCAGGGGCACCAGTCATTGTAGCGATTTTAGTGCAGATGGCCGGTCCCACCGTGATTCTCGTGAGTTCCCTAAGTGTTGTATGTAAAGGTCATGTTAATGCCCTGCTTGTTTTGTTTGATTTGAGGTTTAACGTCCCCGACAACACTGTAAATGTCATTTCGGAGACGTTGCTTCCAATTTTATGGGACTTTTACCCGACGCTGAGATAAAATAACACCCAAAGCCCTGTCGCCCAATAAACCAATAGTGTTTATAAGCATGGACGGTCCGACTCACACCGCTTTACCTTGACAGGCTAAGATCCACTAAGCGATTTACCAGTACTCCTGTGCAGTCGAATTCAGCTCTGAGTGGAAACATCATGCAGCCCATTCATTTCTTCAAGCCCCCATGGGCGGGGCAGTCGGCCCTTGATGGGGGAGTCAGTGTCTCATGTGGGCTCCTTAATGTTGACTGGCGTCCATGGGCCCAAGGGATGCGGACTATTGGGGATAATATAGCCACTGCCCCACTCCCTTCCCACGTGTCAGAGGTAGGACTACGCGCTGGCCAGCCCGCCTCTAAAGGCGGAATCATTTTCAAAAAGGTAGGGGTTTTCTTATTGAAAGCCCATCTGTGACACTCCGGTTGGGTGTACGGCAGCGGGTTTAACTGGGACCTGGATTTTAGTTATGTCATTTTGTTTGAATATTGAACCCCTTTGCTTTGTTTGTATGCAATAAAATATTATTAAACTAACAGCAATGATAACCATTATTTTTCAATTTTAGTAAGATTATTGAGTTAACTGTGACCAGTATTTAGACAATTAGAAAAAAAGATGATTGACATTAATAGCGCTCAATTAGACAATTGTTTTTTAGCACATTTAAAATATAACTGAGCATGATTGGATAAGGCACTAATTCACAAGAAAGTATCAGAAATGAATAAATAAGTAAACAAGCACCAATCAACCAGAAAGAATAAAATTCATCAGCAATATGACAAGTGTTGGCGTTTTTTTTTTTTTTTTTTTTTTTTTGGATTTTCAGGTTTTTTTGTGTGAGCACATATTTTGTCACATTTTCAGGCCACTGTATTACAAAACGAATAATTTTCTTTTAATCCAGCCAAAACACAGATTAGCACCTGAACCTTCGCCCCAGTCTTCGCTGAACACAAAGCCCAAATCATTGATTTTAGCATACATAAACACTAAAAAAGGCATGTTTTTAACTGTTTTGATGCAACATATATGTTCATGGTAGTCATATTCAGCTTAGGAGCTTAAATTACAAAATGGATGTGAAGACCATTATCAGGAATCAATACAATAAACCCACAGCTCCCACCACAGACACCAAAGGGAAAGAAAAACAAACGTGAAATAACTAGACCCTAATGGAAACTTCAATAGCGGAAAGCCAAAGGGACAGACATTTTCCCACAAAATGGCCAATAGGCTATCCAAAGTAAAATACTATAAACGATACACACACTAAAAAACTAGCCATAACAAAAATAAACCGCGACAGGAGAACCGCCTTGGAACGGTCAGTGAAACAGGACAGATATCTTTGTGCTAAAGCATCAGCCAGTATACACACAAGAGTTTGCAGTTTATAAAATAAGCTGGGGAAGAAAGTCAAGGTGTGAGTGTGGGGGATCCATCTTGAAAATTAAGCAGAAGGGATTTTGTCCTAGTTGGAAAATTTTCAGAAGGGATTCTATCCACCTTTCAAAAATGTGCGGGAGGTCCACGTTTTTGGTCCTTACATTTGTGAAGGCCATGAATGACGCTGGACAGTTTAACATTTTAATTTCATGCGTGCTTAGGTTTTCGTGCCGTGAATATATGTTCATGGTTATGTGGCTTTGAAATTGGTTAATTTCATTTTTTTTTCATCCGTTGCTAGGACCTTGCCATTGTGTTGAAACCGAATACCTCTTTCTCCCACATCCTACGTGAAGGAGATAACCCACAGCCTAACTAAAAAGACAACGTCTAATCCTATTGGCAGAGAACATTTGCGAGGACGGCGTTGATTGCCTATTCAGTAAAAGAAGGTCAATTCCGTTCGGCTGATATCTGCTTATAGGTATTCTATCCGTCCAGACATTACTAGTACTCTTTGTTGTGACCTTCAAACCGAATACACAATGTCTGGCCGAGGCAAAGGAGAAAAAGACAAAGGGCAAGACGAAGAGCAGGTCCTCAAGGGCTGGTCTGCAGTTTTTCGTCTTCTGAGAAAATGAAACTACGCTAAGCGAGTTGAAGCCGGCCAGGCTGCAGTTCTTGAATACCTTACAGCAGAAGTTCTGGAGTTGGCAGGCAACGCAGCAAGAGATAACAAGAAGAGCATAATCATCCCCGTCATCTGCAGTTGGCTCTCTGCAACGACGAGGAATGGATCAAGCTTCTGTCTGGAGTCATCATTGCTCACGGTGGTGTCTTCTTAACATCCAGGCTGTTCTGTTGCCCAAGAAGACATCAAAGGCTGTCGCCAAGTAACAGCTTGTCTTGCATTGCAGCTATCAAAAAGCCCTTTTTAGGGCCACAAACTTTTTCTGTTAGAAAACCATATGATGTTGCTAGTTTCTCATTGCATATCTTGCACTAAAGTTAGCTGTCTAGAATTATTTTCACAACATATATATTAAAAGCGATGAACATTTTACTGAACGAGAACATGTCGCTATTCAGGCACAAAGCGTTAAACGAACGTTGAAATAGACTTTTCAACGTTTTTTTCGACGTAGATGCAGTACTGACTTGCTGCCGTGATGCTGTCGGTGTTCATAGAATGCAGTGTTTAAAATTTACTTCCTCATGTAAACGTCTGAAAGAGTTGAAAAAGCTGGGTATCTTGAGGAGTCTTAATGCACGTTTCTGAAGACTTCTTGCAACGTCTGAGACAGCAATCCCATCAAAAGGCTCACTGATTTCATCTTGCATAAAGACTCATTTTACTACAATATACAATAGAGAAAACTGTCACACAGAGTACCCAACTCATGTCATGAGTTGTAGATGTGAAAAAGAAGAAGAAAATCACCACATTAGTTTCAATTTCATGTACAGCCAATAAAACCGAACTTGTCTGTATACTAATTGTTGCACGAACTTCATAATGTGATAAACGCATGCATTTGCTTGTACAGCTGTGGATATAGATATACATTTTCAGAAGTGCAAAATTTCAAATGAACACAAGGAGAAAACATTCTAGTTTTCGGTGGTGTGGTGAAGCTTTATGAGAATACGAAAGTCATTTGCACTTGTGTGTCACATGAATACTATGAGTTTATTATATCTTTAATTTTTGCAGTATAAAATTCATTTTTTGTCTAAAACTAAGACTGACTTGCCAGGTGAGACATGTATCTTAGTGGATTTGGTTGCCACTTTTTGTTATATTTTAAATTGTGCAAGTCTCGCTACTTTAGACATCTCCTTCCTGATGCCCGGGACTTCCGTGGAGTGCGGGTTATGTTTGCTGATGTTGGCTCGGTGGGGTATGCCTATAAGTTCTAGGGTAGGCGTCTCTTGCCTGATGCCTCCAGCTGACATGTCTCATGAGCTACGTCGGTCGGTGTGTGCTCGGAGGGGTGTGTGCTGTGTTTGCCGGGTCTTGTCCATCATCCGTCTCGGTTTCAGAACTTTGGGGCTGAGACAAACTGATGGAGATTAAATATCAGAAAGGCCTCTGTGTCACTTAATTTGGTATAGTTATTTTTCACAAATTTATTGCACAATATGGGCTGTATTGTTTCTAGCTGTCACCCATTTTCAAGAGAATTCGCAAATTGACCTTGTTTTTTATCACTTATTCAACATACATGCAGCGTCATGACTTGTGTTTACATGAACATTCTCGAAATCATCACTAGAAAAGTACTTCTCACCAAGTAAAGGACCTCCGTTTTTAATTATGCACCGGATTTATATACATACACATCTAGCAACATGCCTTTACTGACCATGGAAGACATATGTAGGTCTGTTACTGTGAAGTAATATGAAATGGGAGAGGTTTCAATCTCCAAAACAAAAACAGAATTAAGCACATACTGCCATTGCTACAGCAATTCAAACGATGCACTCTCCAAGGGCCGCGCTCAGCCGCATATAAAAGCGTAATTGGGTCACTGCGGAAACAATAATTCTGTTTCGCAGCTTTCTACGATGGTAGATACCGAAGTAAGTCCGGCCGCAGCGCCAATACATGCAAAGAAGAAGGCAACTACAAAGCCCAAAAGACCAGCCTCGTAGCTCAGTCGGATGAACAGACCTGACTGGTGGTCAGGGGGACGCGGGTTGATTACTGCCGGGGTTGCCAACATTCTTTCGTGGAGAGTGATCATGAAATCTTTTCTGCGGTCAATCTCTCCCTTACGATGATTCAAGAAGGGCAGTTGTCAGTTTCTGGCGAAAGAATGTACACTGTACTGGTTAACCATTTGCGTATAAGCCTGTCCGTGAAAATGTGTATAGATAAACTGACCGGCTCAAAAATGAGCTAGATGATCCAGGCAGCTCTCAGCAGCCCCAAGGAACGTGGAGATTCATCAAGACAAGATATCCTTAAGTACAGCTGGGCTAACCTATCTGCAAAGTCAAAGCAGGCGTCTAGAGTGGTTCTTTGAAACTGTCCAAGGGAACATGTGCCTCTGGCTCTTTCAGACTTGGAGAGGGAAAGAAGAAACCAGCAAACAAAGCCGTCGAGCCAAAAGCAGCGAAACCAAAGGCCAAGTCTACAAATAAGAAGGCCAAGAAGACAGCAGCGAAGAAACCAGCAGCAAATACGACTGCAGCTAAAAAGGTCGCCAAGCCAAGAAAGGCCAAGACTCCGAAGAAGCCAGCTAAGAAATCTACCAAAATAGAAGAGAAGGCATTGATCAGGAGTCGATACAATTAACCAACATCCCCCAGCAGTGACATCAAAGGGAAAGAAACATAAACATTAAATAACTAGACCCTAATGGAAACATAATATCGGAAAGCCAAATGGAGAGTTACTTTCCCACAAAATAGCCGATGGCTATCCAAAACAAAATAATATAAGCAAAACACACACTCAAAGACAAACCATAACAAATACAAACCGCGACAGAAGAACCACCTTGGAATGGCCATTGAAACGAATTCCACGGGGAGGGGGGGTGGGGGAGGTAAATTGCAATCCTCGGCCTTACTTCCGTTGCAATTTAGACAAATAATTTATCAGTCTGCATGAAGGCCCCCCTATCTCATCAGTGCAACTCTTCCAAGAACATAAAAATCAAACAATCATAGAGATAAAACAACGGTGAGGACTCGACAGCAAGAAACCACTGAAATGCTGTAGCAAACGAAAACCAACAGTTAGACTCCGATGGGCGCGACCAGAGACAGAGAATGTAAATAATGTAGATGGGGGCGACGCTGCTGACGGCCGGATAAACAATTGCATTTAATGCCATTTCTTGCTGATTTTGACCAGCGTTGTGCATTGTTTCTCCTCCTTACCAAATAAATGTAGGGATAGACACACATATAGAGCATAAAAACGCCACAACCAACACCACTCTTTGATATTATTATTATTATTATTATTACTGCTACGTCCGCCACCACCAACACCTACAACTCCCACAAGTATTAGTCACAAATACTTATCAACTACTACTACTACTACTATAATTATTAACATTTTCTTCATCAGCATTCTTCAGATTTTAGACATAAGACGGATCGAAATGCCATAGTTTATGACCAATCAGCGACGCATTCTCATAGCCAATGAGCATTCTCATGTAAAAAACGGCAAGTTAAAACTTGGTCAACGCATTTTATTCTCAGTCTAGATATTCACAGAGACATACAACATTAGAAATGGCTCGTAAAAAGCAGACCGCTCCTACATCTCGCGGAGGTAAAGCTTCACGAAAGCAGTTTGGTTTCAAGATCGCCCCAGCAACAGGTGGTGTAACACAGCCTCGTAGATACAGGCGTGGAACCGTCGCCTTGAGAAGAACCCGTTGTTACCCGAAGAACATTGAACTCCTGATCAGAAAACTGCCCTTCAACCGTCTAGTGAGAGAAGTCGCTCAGGATGTCAAGACTGATCTCCGAATCAAGACCTTTGCCGTCATAGCAGTTAAAAACGCAAGTACAACTTACTTAGTTCGTCATTTCGAAGACACAAACTACGGGGAGACCCGCGGCGCTCTTAAGGTTTTCCTTGAGAACGTTATCAGAGACGCCGTTACATACATCGAACAAGCTAAGAGGAAGAGAATTAATTTTTGGGATGTTATCCACGCTCTTGAACGACAGATGCATCTTATGTACGGATTTTGAGGTTAGACGTATGCTGCAACGACAACAAAACGGCCCTTAATAGGGCCACCAAATTCTCAAGAAACGATACCTTTTGAATGTTACACATGGTTCGATAAACACAAAACAAGGCTAAAAAGAAAAAAAAAGTACTGCACGGGCTTGATTAAAAAGCAGGATAAAAAATACCTCAACAATACACAGCATTTTCCATTTCAACATGGTCACCTTTCGCACTGCTAAACTTTCCCTGCTTTCGCACTGCCATGTTACCGCGCTCACTTTGGTAACAAAGCATTTACGGAAGGGGACCTTTCACATGCACACCGGTATGGTACGAATCAACGTCCCGATCCGTAAGACACCGACCAAATGTAGAGACTAGCACGACATATCTTCTGTCTATATGCTAGCCGCCTGTCTCTCTGCTTAGTTTCATTTTTTACATTGTAGCTATGAAAGCCTATCGTTAAAATAGATTTCTGTAAGTTTCTAGCGTATACGACAGTAGCATTTGGTGACTTCTCTCGCGGAGGATGTTGAAATTAGGTCAATCCATTCAGCCTGATGTATAAGGAAAACCGATCCTGCGTGGCAACTTCCCCGTGCGGAATTCGTTGCCGGGGCTACATCCGGGGCTACACTGCTTTGTGCATGTCATGCAAGCAAAACAGAGATGAAACTGAAGAACATCGGATGCTAGCCTATACGTTGCCGGAACTCTGGTCTTTTCATAGGCCTCCTCGCTCAAGTGGGCACTGGCGACGGAACACGATTCACAGGTCGGAGTTTACCACGTTCCAAAACCACGATTTGCAGTCTATCTTTTGGACCGAAGGTCGAAATTTCTGTTAATTACAAACCACTTTCGTGCACTGTGCCTGAAGTGAGAGTGACGCATCGGTCCCGATGTAATACTCGATGCAAAAGCCTTTTAGAAAGTATACTTCTAGCACCCAGGCACCTTACAAGTTAGTCAACAATCGTTGCAAGTATTCCATGGCTTGCAAATGTTCCCGTTTACGTACACGACTATGCCACCAAAATCATGATTGGCGAGCAAAGGCTCAAAGAAGGCTGCCACCAAGGCAAAGGCCGCACGTTCTTCCGACAAGAAAAAGCGAAGGAGGAGGAAGGAATCCTACAGCATCTACATCCACAAAGTCTTGAAACAGGTGCACCCAGACACCGGTGTCTCCAGCAAAGCCATGTCCATCATGAACAGCTTTGTCACGATATCTTCGAGAGAATCTGAGGCTTCTAGATTCCCTCACTACAACAAGCGATCCACCATCACAGCTGTGCGAGGGCACCAAGGCCGTCTCCGTGGGCACCAGCAGCAAATAAGCTCGATGCTGTGAAGAAGCTATGCAAACAGCTCTTTTTAGGGCTATCAGTTATTTCGCAAAGAATAAACTTTCATTAAAAGTCTCCCACTCCCCCGATTCTTCCCGTTCCTTTCATTTCTTTCGGTCCATATATAGATATTTGTACTACTACCACCACCACTGCTGCTACTACAACAACAACTACTACAACTTCCTTATGAGGCATATTGTAGGTCGTGTGTGTGTGTGTGTGTGTGTGTGTGTGTGTGTGTGTGTGTGTGTGTGTGTGTGTGTGTGTGTGTGTGTGTGTGTGTGAATTCGGGTTTAACGTCGCTTTCAACAATTTTTCAGTCATATCACGACGGTGTCTGGTTGCAACAGGTTATTGTAGATCGTTACATTTGCGCAAGCCACGAATGACGCTGGACAGGTAACATTTGAATTTTATGCGTGCTTAGTTTTTCGTGCCGTGAATGTGTGTTCTTTGTAGCGTACAGGCTCATCTCTACTCGCATGCCAGTTTATGTCGCACTGCTGTTGGTTCATTTCAATTTTCCATCCGTTGCTACAATCCTTCCATTATGTTTAAATTAAATATAGCGTTCTGCCGCATCCTACGTGAAGGAAATAACATTAAGCCTAACTGAATAAACAACGTCTAATGCTATTGGTAGAGAAGATTTGTGTGAAATGCTTTGATCGGCTATTCAGTATAAGTAGGTCAATCCTGTTCGGCTTACCAAGCGGGTAGCACCAACGTGCTTCTAGTTCCCGGTTACCTTAAAAATCAGTTTATTCATGCATTGAAATCTGACTCCGCGCACCTTGTCGTTTGTGTTGGGGCTACACTGCATTTTCCGGGCCAAGATTCGTGGACGTGTGGCCATTAAAAGGTCCGTTTGATCTACGGAACAGCCAAATGAACCAACGCCGAAGATGCAGAAGTTAGCATTCCTTTTACATTTAAAGGTCTCCCAGGATCAGCCATTCTGACTGGCACTGGCTATGAAACACGATTTGCAGGTCGGATTTGACCACGGTTCCATGGCCGAGATTTGCAGCCTTTAATTTTTTTCGGACCGCTTATCGCCATTTCAGTAAGACCGCTTTCGTTATTATTGCACCGTGCCTGAGGCGAGAGTGATGCATCGGTCCTGGTGTACTTTAGGTGTGCTACAGGCTTTTTTTACTTTGTTTTTGTTTGTTTGTATTGGAGCTTAACGGCCTAGTCAACACTATTAAAATCATTTTTGTGCCGGTCAGTTTATCTATACACACTTTTTCTGGCAATGTTATACGCAAGCAGTTACCCAGTACAGTGCACATTCTTTCGTCAGAAACTGCCCTAATGCTTCGTATTTACGGAACCTCTCAGGGGATTGTGATAGTTTTCGTTTTGATATTTGAGGTCTTGTTGTGTTGCTAGTCGTGTCCTTATTGTTAGTGGGAAAGAGTGTTCCTTGTGTAATGGTGCTTTTCCTATTGGTTGGTGTAAAGACTACATTGTCTGCGTGTTCTCGTCCCTTACCCTTGCGGTTACCTTGCAGGTCTGTCTGGGATATACCTGTGTCAGCAGTTAGGGCAGTGGGGTAGAGGTGTGGCTGTGTTGCGTTCAGATTTTCTAACTTCGGACTTGGCAGATCGGGTGTACATTAAGGAGAATGTGGGTTTTGTCTGTCTGTCTGTCTGGCTGGCTGGCTGGCTGGCTGGCTGGCGATTTGTTAATGGGGTTCATAGTTGTCTAGATAATTGTTGATATATATATATGAGTTGATATCTCACTATATACATTTATTTAGTAGCTACATATACGGTAGATTTATATAGTATGATATGATAGCGATATTATGCATAAGATAGGATTGAAAGATAGAATTAAGACTTCGATGGGTGGAAAAAGATTGAAAATTTGTTTTGTATTTCGGGTGTGAATGACAAACACCCCGTCCGAATGCTGTTTAGTAGGCGCGAAACAAGCACACCCAGCGCTTCCACTAAAAGAATACGTTATCCTGCATCACAGCCTACACATTCCTCGTATGGTGCCCTCCTTCACGTAGGATGCGATAATGATATGCAAACATGGCGGCTCCAACTAACCCACTTACGATCTCACAGGGATATGGCATCCTACTTCGACGAGAGAGTTTCAAAACTTAAGACTGCAAACGCGGAAAAGGGGATTGACCTATTTTCCGCATCCTCGGCGATAGAAGTCAACCACACTACACACTGATTAACTAAAAGAACTACAAACTTTGATCCCAAGGGAACGAAGCAACACACAAAACAATAATGATATGGCATTTGGCTGGCATGCGTTGTCATCTTGGAACTCGAAGTTTCCACCAATGCGCCGGGCGAATGGGACAACCACTAGACGTAAAATTTTCTCTACGTAACGCTGGTCAGTCAAGCTACCTTGAACATCCATGGTAACTTGACTGGCCAGGGTCTACGTAATGCTGGCCAGTCAAGTTACCTTTAACAACCATGGTAGCTTGACTGGCCAGCGTTACGTAGACCAAATTCCAAGACGACAACACACGTCCACATCGAGCCCGTATTGCCGTCGAATTTCTGAGACGACAAGGTGTAATGACACTGCCGTGGCCAGCCAAATCCCCCGATATGTCGCCGATTGAGCACATTTGGGATGAGTTGGGTCGCCGCGTGTGCAACAGACCGCAGCGTTGTAACAATCTGCAACAGTTTGGCTGAGCATTGCAAGAAGAATGGCGACGGATACCAAGGGAGATAATCCGTCGCACAATCACTAGCATGCCCAGATGGTGTCGTGCATGCATCAATGCTCGTGGTGCATGGGCCAGATACTGAACCCCTTTGCATATAAACCTTCCCTGTGGCATTGAAGTTTCGCTTCTCTCTATTTGAATTTGGGGGTTCCCTTATTTTTGTCCCTATGATATAATAATAAACTCTCTATTGTTGAAAAGTGTTATAAACCCTTGACATATAAAAATATATTGCAAACAGAGGATCAAAATGCAGATTGCTTTTTCGCATGTGAATGTAAAACACTTCTGGGTAATAATCTTTTAGTACGTTTTTGTTTGAACATTGGCAAAAGATAGTGGATTAGGGTTGTCGAGATCGTACGCGATTGAAAACACACCACTCCGGAGGTTGTATAGTAGGCTATTGCTGATTGGTTTTTAGATAGGATTGAGACTTTGGTTCTGTGTTTTGAGAGACGGCCTCTGATTGGATAAATCTAAATCCTGTTTTTCAATCCGTTTTTGATATAAAGCTCGTTTTTTTTTTTGGTGTATATATTTTATGATATTTTTTTCTTCCTATCTATGATGGAGATTCTATAATAATAATATACTCTCTTTTGCTGGACGCTGAAAAATTACGTGTTGCCTTACTATATAAAACTAAGAAACAGTATAATGCTATAAATCTTAGACATATAAAACTAGATTGCAAAATGAGGATCGTTAAGCCGTTTATTATTTTGTAAGTGACTGAAAAACACTCCTGAGCGAATAATCTTTCAGTATGGTATCTTGTTTTGTTTCGTTTAGTTCGCAATGTGTGTTTTCAACCCTCGTGATGTCGACGGGGATACTCCCCATCAATTCCGAAGACAACTAGGGCCAAGTTTAAAGTGCTCCCGGGCTGCAAATCGAGACAGACCACCATCAAACTAGTCTCCCTGGTTGTCAGTGCCCTTTATTGTAGTCGGCTGATGCAGTTTGGCTGTTGGGCAGGGCACATGAGATTTTGAATTTTGATGCCATTCCAAAGGTGGGTTAAAAATGATAGAGAAGACAGTGCCGGCCGGCTGCCAATCGCGTTTTCTCAATCTTGCCCGAGAACAAAGTTTTGGTGTTATTCTCTTTTGGTTCCGCGCTGGTGAGTTGGCGACTCGTAGATTTCTGTCCAGGCGAGGGCTATTTGTGTTTCGATCTGTTTCTTAGGTGTGGTATCTAGTCGTTTGCGCGAATGATAGTTGTTGTTTATGGTATTGGAGGAAAAGATCTTGTCCTGGGTCTCGTTGCTATTTTGAAGGCGGCAAGCGTCACAGATGCAGTCCACGCGGCTCCAGTCCAGGATTATAACTTAAGCGGGCGGGAATGCGTTGCGCCGTCTATATATAAGACTTTGTCAATGTCGTTCATACTTTCAGGAGGGACAGAGGGATTGAATTTATTTTCTAAGTTTGCATTCTTTGTTCCTCATTACTTGGGCGAAAATATGCTTAAAGTCTACACTTTTAAAGCTAAAAACCATTTACACGCTGTATTTTCTGCGAAGAGCGGAGTGGCGTTGGCGTCGCTGGTGCCCGTGGGGAGCCATGGTTTGGAATTGCGTCACTTGACATCACTGAAAATCATGTGACCCGACGCGTTCATGGAAGTATGAACTACACGGTTATGCATAAGTTTAAATTAGACTTTACACTGGACATGTAATTATGGCTAGAAAAGAATCAAATTTAGGATTTATTTAATGCCATTGTGAGCCGGCGTCGGCAACATTCTTTCGAGGAGATTGATCGTGAAATCTTTTTCTACGGACTTTCCTTTCCGCTGGTTCAGGGTTGTCAGTTTCTGGCGAAACCGTGTGCTTTGTACTGGTTAACGGCCAATGTGTAAGCCTGTCCAGGGAAAGTGTGGAAAGGTGAACTGACCGGCTCAGAAATGATCTAAATAGTGTTGACTGGGCCGTTGGATTTCAGTGCAGACGGACAGACAAAACATCAATAATGATCTTATAATTGGTATATTAGCTGCTTTTCCAGCTATTTTTATTTAGTGTGTGATTTCGGAGGTATAGGCAGGTAATATAATAAGTTGGTCGGATATTTTCTGAATATCTTATCGAACTACTCCCCCTTGAATTTGTTTCACTATAAATCGCCTGCTTCGGTTATACTTGTAGTGATTAATACTTTGTGAATGTGCCGGTAAAAAATATGAAGAGCTACATTATAATAATATTGTGAAACGTCTGAATACATCTTTGTTGATATATGGCTGTGGAATAAAAGAAATAAAAAATAAAAAAAAAGTTAAAAAAAAAGACTTTGACCATCACATTGGGCCTGGATATGTGTGGGAGTGACTGCTTGTTCATATTTGAGCGTTTGTATCTGGAGGTCTGGGAATTTTCTCAATACTACATCCTCATTCTCATCTGACCCTCATCTTGCTGATGTTCAACTTAGCCTCACCAATTCTCACCCAATTTTGATTGTGAACCATTTAGAATACTTGATATGGCTTGTTCATCCTGGTACATAAACTGAATGTCAAGCAGTGTGGATCCTGATTGGATGGCTATCTGATCTGGATCTGCACTGTTTGCGAAAGATATGGGTTGTAGTGAGCAGCAAGATGGGGGTTAATACTCTTCGAGTGTCGTCAAATGGACTTAATCTAGTCATGACTTAATCTAGTCATGTTTGAAGCTTTCTTCAAATAGTTTTGCTGTTATTTGTTCTGTGTTAAAATGTTATGTTTTGTTTCGACTTATACCCTAGTTAGGGGTCAAGGTCGTGAAATAAACCTAAACCTAAACCTTATTTTGTGAGTAGATGGTATATGTGTATTTTTATTTGTATCTACTCATATAAGGTGTGAATTTTGACTCCCGCGGCCTAAAGGTAGGCATCATTCGTGGCAGATCAAGTTAATCGTCCGCCTAATGTTTAAATGATTGTACTGTCCGAGCACTTGTATATTTTTCTAATCACGAAGCCGTTTGTTTTAGTCGTGGGTTGGATGGGTCGCAATTTAACATGTAGGGATAAGCCAATCGAGGATTGTGTGGGCCTGAGACCCGTTAGTGTGTCGTATCAATCGGTTGGGGAATAGTCGGTATCAATCAATTGTGTATTGGCATACTGCCTATGAGTTTGATCCACCTGTAGTATGTAGGTGGATTTAGACGGGGGGTTGGGTAGGCCGTTAGAAGGATGTTAGTGTTTGTTTGTTAGTGTTAGTGTTGGTCTCTCCGTTGTTGTAGATATAGTTGGGCCCCATAGGCGTTTGCCCCGAAGTGTTGGCTCCTTGAGACATCACCCCTGACTTTTGCGCCCGGTAGCCTTCGCACGTTGTACCACTTAGTTAGTTGTAGGTTTTCATTCGTATCAGAATCAGATCGAAGTTGAGATTGTTACTGGTCAAGTGACATTTATTCACCAGGGCCTGTGATATGTGGAGGTAGTCCCTAACTCGTAAGTTTTGTGTTTTAATATTTGTGGTAATGAAGGTTAAATTATACGTTAGCCTGTTTTCGAATTTTGTGCAGCTTCGAGTCACCAAATGGATCCAAACTGATAAAGGAGTCCTATGTAAGTTGCCTTCTGATTTGCTGGGCAGTATTGCTCAGTCAATCAGGGGGCAGTTTATTTATGGCATCGGCTCGGAGCTTAGACAGGTTACCTCCTTCACGTCCGATGTGGAGGTGGAGTAGTTTTAGTAGTCCGATAAAGCCGTGCCTATATTTGGTTCATTATTGGTTTTAAGTGCCCCCAACAACACTGTATTGGTAGTATAGGGGACACTGCTTCGGTTTTTTTCGGGTTTTCTTTGGTGTTGGTGGTGATGTGATTTCCCAAGTCCTGCTGCCTACTAAAGTCGGTTTGACTTGTAAGCACAGGCAGTTCGACTCGCTCCATTTGCCTTGGCTGGCTTGGGCCTATTGTGGGTTTTCTAGTACTCCTTTGTTTGATTTAATTTATCCCATGCGGTCCATCTATTCCTTTAAGCCCCGATGTGTGTGGGCTGAAAAGCATGCAGTTTTAGTATTTTTGTGGTATTGGGGGTTAGTGAGAGTTTTTGTATTTTGTGCGTCTATGGGACACCAAGTGGATTGAAAATGATAAAAGATTCCTATGTAAGCTGCCCCCTGATTGGATGGGCGTTCTTGCACAGTCAATCAGGAGGCCGTTTCTTCAGGGCTTTCGGTTTGGTGCCTGGATATGTTATTTCCTTCACGTCCGATGTGGTGGTTGATTGGCTTTAGTAGGCCTATTGAGCCATGCCTATATTTGGTTCATTATTGGTTAGTTTTCTGTGTTTGCGTCCCCGTCAACACTGTGTTGGTATTTTTGGAGACATTGTTACTGATACAAGGGATAACCCAAGCCCCGAGCCCTGCTGCCTAATGAAGTCGGTGTGACGTGTAAGCATAGGCAGTCCGGCTTGCTCCGTCAGGCTTGGGGCTACTGTGGTTTTCCAGTACTAATTTGTTTGGTTTAAGATACCCCATACGGCCCATCTATTTCTTTGAGACTCGATGGTTGTGGGCTGAAGAGCATGCATAGACGTAGATCACAGAAGGTGTGTGTTAGTTTTGTTTTAATTTTGTAAGGTTATCATAGAGGATAGTGACAGATGGTTTTAGTTATAAAGTCTTGGTTGATTCCTCTTTCTTCTTTGCTGCTTTTTCTTGTCCAATCCCGAAGATCGGCACTGGGTTCTCAGGTTTTCAAAGGAACAATCGTAGACGCCGTCACCTTACCGAGCCGGTGACCGTATTTGTTGTCTGTATGGTCTGTATTGTTGTGTTGGCACGGTGCTTTTTTGTGGCCGGGCTCATCATTGACCCATTCACGATTTTTTTTATATAATCGTATTAGATAACTGTTTAGTATTGTCGTTATGGCTCCAAAAGGTTCACATTGTTGGTGACAGTTCTATTCTGCTCTTCTCCCATGGCATTCAGTTTTATTATTATTATTATTATTATTATTATTATTATTATGTTAGGCGAAGGGAGATGTGATTATTTCTTTCGCGGAGGATGCGGAAACAAGGTCAATCCTGTTTTCCACATTTGCCACTATTGTTTGTTAGATTTTAGAAAATAGGGTGCTCTCCTTGACGTAGGATGTAGAATGTCTGTTGAATCGTAAGTAGTTCAGATCACGGGAAGCCATGTTTGCATATCATTATTTCATCGTGCGTGACAGAAAGCACCGTGTGTGTGTTTGCAGAAGTGCGTATATGTGTGTTTTGCTCTTAGCACTATTTAATGTGGTCATTCGTTTCATAAATGGGCCGTGTATGTACATTGTCTGCAAGACAGAAGTAAAGTGGAGGCAAGTGTGGCTCGTCGTGAGGATTTGATAGTGACATCAACTTAGATCTATCTTTATTTCTATCTTATTCAGGTAGACGTGCAGTTTTTTGTGTAAAAACATTTTTTGGGCCCTTACACTGTATGTTATATTCACAATTGCAGCCTGGTTAGTAGCATTCATCCACCGCTTTCATACTCTCTAGTGACAGCACAAGACGATACACGGACGTTATAAAGCGAGATTATACCGTTTTATCGTGCGACTGCGTTTGCCTTTTTAAGGTGCTCTCCTTGACGTAGGATGTCCCCTTTATTTTGTAGTGTTCGACATCCGTTGGGCCCAGGGGCACCAGTCATTGTAGCGACTTTAGTGCAGATGGGCGGTCCCACCGTGATTCTCGTGAGTTCCCTAAGTGTTGTATGTAAAGGCCATGTTAGTGCCCTGCTTGTTTTGTTTGATTTGAGGTTTAACGTCCCCGTCAACACTGTAAATGTCATTTTCGAGACGTTGCTTCCAATTTTGTGGGACTTTTACCCGACATTGAGATAAAACAACACCCCAAGCCCTGTCGCCCAATGAAACAAATACGGTTTATAAGCAAGGACGGTCCGACTCACACCGCTTTACCTAGACAGGCTAAGATCCTCTAAGCGATTTATCAGTACTCCTGTGCAGTCGGATTCCGCTCTGAGTGGAAGCATCCTGCAGCCTATTCATTTCTTCAAGCCCCAATGGGCGGGGCAGTCCACCCTTGATGGGGGAGTCAGTGTCTCGTGTGGGCTCCTTAATGTTGACTGGGGTCCATGGGCCCAAGGGATGCGGACAATGGAGGATAATATAGCCACTGCCCCACTACCTTCCCGGGTGTCAGAGGTAGGACTACGCGCTGGCCAGTCCGCCCTAAAAGGCGGACTCATTTTCAAAAAGGTAGGTGTTTTGTTATTGAAAGCCAATCTGTGACACTCCGGTTGGGTGTACGGCAGCGGGTTTAACTGGGATCTGAATTTTAGTTATGTCATTTTGTTTGAATATTGAACCCCTTTGCTTTGTTTGTATGCAATAAAATATTAATAAACTAACAGCAATGGTAACCGTTTTCCATTTTAGTAAGATTATTGAGTTAACTGTGACCAGTAATTAGACAATTAGAAAAAAAAGGATTGACATTAATAGCGCTCAATTAGACAATTGCTTTTTAGCACATTTAAAATATAAACATACTGAGCATGATTGGATAAGGCACTCATTGACAAGAAAGTATCAGAAATGAATACATAAGTAAACAAGCACCAATCAACCAGAAAGGATAAAATGCATCAGCAATATGACAAGTGTTGGCGTTTTTTGGGTTTTCAGTTTTTTTTGTAAGAGCACATATTTTGTCACATTTTCAGGCCACTGTATTACAAAACCAATAATTTTCTTTCAGTCCAGCCAAAACACAGATTAGCACCTGACCCTTCGCCCCAGTTTTCGCTGAACACAAATCCCAAATTATTAGTTTTAGCATATATAAACACTAAAAAAGGCATGTTTTAAACTGTTTTGATGCAACATATTTGTTCATGGTAGTCATATTAAGCTTAGGACCTAAAATAACAAAATGGAAGTGAAGGCAATTATCAGGAATCGATACAATAAACTCACAGCTCCCACCACAGACACCAAAGGGAAAGAAACACAAAGGTGAAATAACTAGACCCTAATGGAAACTTCAATAGCGGAAAGCCAAAAGGACAGACATTTTCCCACAAAATGGCCAATAGGCTATCCAAAGTAAAATAATATAAACGATACACACACTCAAAAACTAGCCATAACAAAAATAAACCGCGACAGGAAAACCGCCTTGGAACGGTCAGTGAAACAGGACAGATATCTTTGTGCTAAATCATCAGCCAGTATACACACAAGAGTTTGCAGTTTATAAAATAAGCTGGGGAAGAAAAGCAGTGTGTGTGTGGGGGGGGGGGGGAGGGGGCATCCATCTTGAAAATTAAGCAGAAGGAAGCTGAGGCTTCCAGACTCGCTCACTACAACAAGCGATCCACCATCACAAGTCGGGAGATCCAGACAGCAGTGCGACTCCTCTTACCCGGTGAACTCGCCAAGCACGCCGTCAGCGAGGGCACCAAGGCCGTCACCAAGTACACCAGCAGCAAGTAAGCTTGATGCTGTGAAGGATCATTACAAACGGCCCTTTTTAGGGCCATCAATTATTTAGAAAAGAGTAAACTTTCATAATTGTATACCTTCCCGCCCATTCTACCTCTTCATTCCATTATTTTTCGATCGTTACATATACTTTTACTTCCACTACAACTACTATTCTACTTCAACTACTGACACCACTACTACTACTACGACGACAACAACAACAACAACAACAACTACTACTACTGCGGCCTAACTTTCATCATGCCCTGACGTGCCGTGAACATGTGTTTCTGGCAGCGTAGAGGCTCATGACTGCCGGCATGTCACGTTATGTGGCACTGTACGTGTTCCATTTCAATTTTACGTCTTTTGCTGAAATCTTGCCACTATGTCAAAATTTAACATGTCGATCTTTTGTCCGCTTTCTCCCACATCCTACGTGAAGGAAATAACCCACATCCTACCTGAATAGACAACGCCTAATCGTATTGGGAGTGAAAATTTGTGTGGCCGGTGTTGATTGGCTATTCAGTAAAAGTAGGTCAATCCTGTTCTGCTGACATATAGTTTGAGGTATTTAAATTTTTCGACTTATGCTGCCCAACCCATAGATATAGGCCCCATTCTCATATTTCTGCCTCCCCGTGCATCTGGGGGCCTCGGGCTGGTGCCCCTGGGGCATGATTCCCCACTTTGGGCGGACTGGCCGTTCCCGGGGCGGTGGCCCGGGGTCCCCGGTTGCATGGGTGCGGGGGGAACACAAAACCCATAGATATAGGCCCCATTCCCATATTTCTGCCTCTCCGTGCACCTGGGGGCCGCGGGCTGGTGCCCCTGGGGACATGATTCCCCCACTTTGGGCGGACTGGCCGTTCCCGGGGCGGTGGCCCGGGGTCCCCGGTTGCATGGGTGCGGGGGGGGGGACACAAAACCCACACATTCTTATACAGTGGTTACATGAGCACTGCTTCTACCTCTTACAGACCCTACCCTACATGACTTGGACTAGAGCCGGTTGAGCCGAAGCGGGGCGCTGTGGTTGCGGCTCATTTGCTTTGCACTTATGAGTGCTCCGCCGATGCAACACATCGGTGATAGACAAGTCTAAACTTAGGCTTATGTAACCCTAACCCTAACCCTAGCCCTAGCCCTAACCCTAACCCTAACTCCAATACACACTAATCATAATTTCTCTTGCAGGTACATGGGGATCCTTGACGGGGAAACCCACCATACCTCGTGTAGAACAGCTACCGAGAAGTCATCAGCTTTGTGCCCAGAAGGCTGCCTCGTAGAGGCCCCCTTGGGGACACCCTCCTGATGAAACCCGGAAATGTGCGAAGCGAAGACAGCATGCTGTCAGAACGGAGCATACATCTCTGGAGTAGGTCAAATACAGAACAATTTAATAGGCGGGGCAACGGTAATGACCAAGTTTGATAGGGATTTGGACACAGGAAGACCCTTAAAAAAGCCTTTTAGACCGACCGTTCAAAATGAAATAAAAGCGAAATTGCACAATGGCTGGTTAGCCACATACTCGCCTTTGCCAAACCACATAACTTTTCACCACTAAAAGACACGCCTATGTGTAAACATTATAATTATAACCACACTGATCCTGAACAAAAGAGGGTTACAATACTACCACATACAATCAGTACTGATCCATAATGTATTACAATCCATATATCCCCAATATGATATCCTCCTTCACGGAGGATGAGATAATGATATGCAAATATGGCGGTCCGGTCCCAATTGACCCACTTACGAATTTATAAGAACTCGACATCCTACGTCGCTGAAAGCATCACCTTTTCAGAAACTGAAAAGCTAAGAAGCAAAATAGGATTGACCTCCTTTCGCATCCTCCGCGATAGAAGTCAACAACTGCACACTGATTGGCTGAATTAACTACAACCTAAGAGAAAAGCAACAATCAAAACACCAACATATGACATCCCAACGCGACGAAAGTAGGGGCCAGTAGTACATGGTACTACCAAGATTATCCTTGTAGAGACCTGGGGGGTAGCGACACAGCATAGGCGTGTTCTCAAGGTGGTAGAGCACGGGCACTAGGACACTTTGCAATAGCCGAAATTGGCTGGTCTAATAGTAACCCTTCCTGGCTCACTTTTGGCCGCCGTTCAAAATTCAAAATTACATGCATTATCACCCTTTAACAAGCACCGTGTCCAAGGCGTTTTCTCTACCACGGCAGGGGTGGGGGTAGAGTCTAATGGAAGCCAAAACCGATAATGCATGAGAAGCTTTTTTCCTCGGTCAGACAAGGGCTGTGTACTGACACATTTTGCAGCCGGAATTGGCAACGTTTCACCACATTTTTAGAGCCCGACCATTGGTCTGCATCTGCATTCAAAATTCGAACCCCGCCAGAGGACTGCCCATTTTACAGGACAAACGCTTAACATTGGGTGCGTTCTGTGCCTACATGACATCTTGAGCGGGGGATGTGGGAGGTGGGATTGACCTACTTCTCACATCCTCCGCGAAAGAAGTCACCCAACTCCCAATCGGCTAGCTGATAACTGTCAAGCAGACAGGAGTCAGCATATTGGCAGCCTAGGGAAAAGAGCAGTACCTACAACTAATCCCAGATGGCGAACTTGGGGTAGCCCCTATGTGCCCATGGCGCCCGGTTACCTTAAAAACAACTGTCAGTCAGTCAATTTTTCGAGTCATAACTGGTATTCTTTGTTGAGATCTACCAACCGAATACACAATGTCTGGACGAGGAAAAGGAGGAAAGGCAAAGGGCAAGGCGAAGAGCAGGTCTTCAAGGGCTGGTCTGCAATTCCCCGTGGGCAAAATCCACCGTCTTTTGAGGAAAGGGAACTACGCTGAGCGAGTTGGAGCCGGCGCCCCCGTGTACCTGGCTGCAGTCCTGGAATACCTTGCAGCCGAAGTTCTGGAGTTAGCAGGCAACGCAGCAAGAGATAACAAGAAGAGCAGAATCATCCCCCGTCATCTGCAGTTGGCTATCCGCAACGACGAGGAATTGAACAAGCTTCTGTCTGGAGTCACCATTGCTCAAGGTGGTGTACTTCCTAACATCCAGGCTGTTCTGTTGCCCAAGAAGTCATCAAAGGCTGCCGCCAAGTAAACAGCTGGTGCTCGTTACAATTATCAAACGGCCCTTTTTAGGGCCACAAACTTTTTACGTTAGAAAACCATATGATGTATGTTAGTTGCTATTTTCCCATTGCATGTCCTGTCCTGTAGGGGTGTCTTTAATTAGTCCCTCAACACAACTGTAACAGAACGAGCGCATATCGCCGCTCTGCATGCACGCACAGCGTTGAATGAACGTTGAAACAGCCTTTTCAACGTTGTTTCGACGTCCAAGGTCTTGCTGCGGCGATCATGTTGTTTACATGTATTAACATGATGCATTACATAAAAAAGACCTCGTCAGATAGATTTTGTGTGAGATAGATGTGATAAGAATGCGTGTCGTCTTAATGCCCGCGTAGGAAGTGTGCATGCAAGAGGAATCCCGTGAACACGCTCATTCATTGCATATTGCATGTGATGAATTGCACATGTGAAGGCGAAGAAGAAAATGACCACACGATTTTCAAATTGAAATTCATGTGTAAGCCAGTATATCGCACTTGTCTGTATAGTCCTTCTTGCACAAACCTGACAGTGTGAAAAATCACGCATGCATTTTGCATTATCGCCAATGACAATAATAATTTCCGTTAAAGGGAGACACGCTTTTTAATAATTTCATCATATCCATTGATATATAGCGGTGCTATGTTGAAGCGTTCTGTGAATGCGAGACTCATCTGTTCTTCTGTCTCACATGAATTCTGCTAGGTTCTTGCACAGTATGGGCTGTTTTGTTTCTAGCTGTCATCCATTTTCAAGAGCCTTCACAAACTGACTCAAAAGTCATGTCACTGACCGTGTATTTGTCACTGTTTCAACACACTTGCAGCGTCCAGACTTGTGTTCACGTGAACTTTCTTGAAATCAGCACTAGGCAAGTACTTCTCACTGTGCAAAGTGCCTCCCGTTTCAAATATGCCCCACATATATGTACACAGACAGCTGGCCAGATACCTTTACTAACCAATAAAGACATTTGTAGGCGTATTACTGCGAATAAAATTGAAATCAGACTGATTTCTCTCTTCACAACAAACACAGAATTTAGCACACAATTCTACCCTTTGTACAGCAACTCAATCGATGCTCTCTCCAAGGGCCGCGCTGAGTCGCATATAAAAGCGTAATTGGGTCACGGTGGAAACCATACTTCTGTTTCACAGCAGTAACAACGACGATTCTACGATGGCAGATACCACAGTAGCACCGGCCGCCACGCCGAAACAATCGAAGAAGAAGGCAGCTGCAAAGCCAAAGAAGCCTGCAGCTCACCCAAAGTACAGCGAGATGATCCAAGCCGCTGTCGGCAGCCTCAAGGAACGTGGAGGTTCAAGACAAGCTATCCTCAAGTACATCTTGGCTAATTACAAAGTCGACGAGAAGCAAGCGAACAGCCATTTGAAACTTGCACTCAGAGCTGGCGTCAAGAGCGGTTCTCTTAAACAGTCCAAGGGCACAGGTGCCTCTGGCTCCTTCAGACTCGGCGAACTCAAGAAGAAGCCGGCAAAGAAAGCCGCCAAGCCTAAGGCAGCGAAACCCAAGGCCATGTCTCCAAAGAAGAAGGCCAAGAAGCCAGCAGCGAAGAAACCAGCAGCAAAGAAGACTGCAGCTAAAAAGGTCGCCAAGCCAAGAAAGTCCAAGACTCCGAAGAAGCCAGCTAAGAAGTATACCAAAATAGAAGAGAAGGCATTGATCAGGAATCGATACAATTAACCCAAATCTCCCAGCAGTGACATCAAAGGGAATGAAACATAAACATTAAATAAATAAACCCCAATAGAAACAAAATATCGGAAAGCCAAAAGAACCCTTAAACAGCCACCAGTTTTTTTTTGCCTCACCAGAAATTAGGCAAACTCACCTAGTCTTTCTAACACTTTTAGGTGGCTTTCAATGCATTTAGGTAATAGCTTAGATCTATACAAATTATTTCTATATGATTTGGTGAAGATATACATAACGGTTTCTTGGCAAACCGGGGTGAAAGGGTGAAAATCCCGTGGGATTTTTGAAAATCCCGCGGGATTAAAATAATCCCGCGGGATTTTTTCTCCACTCCCGCGGGATTAAAATCCTATAAAAATATCAGGGATTTTTCTCCCACGGGAGAATTTCAAAATTTTAAATCTTGCTTTTAACTATCAAAATGGACCTACTTAACATTAAAATACATGCACAAAAAATATGGCTGCTTCTGCTCTAATTTCAATTTCTCCCGCGGGATTTTTCTCCCATGGGATTTTTTACGGAGGAAAATCCCGCGGGATTTTTTTATTTTTTAAAATGCTCTGGAATGAAGGTGTAATATCTCTTTTCTATTAATAAGGTCAATTAGAGAAGCTTACAATGAGTAAAGCATGAATATAACTATTTTAAAAAAATCCCACGGGATTTTAATCCCATGGGATTTTTATCCCATAATCGAAAAAGGGATTTTTCTCCCGTGGGATTTCACTTATTTCCAATTTCCAATAAATCTGCTTTGTTTGGACAAAGCTATAATAATTTTGTCCATTTATGTATAAAACATGCATAATTTATTGGATTGGCTCCATTGAAATTAACTCCCGCGGGATTTTTATCCCATTTCAGAGCACAGGATTTAAATCCTGTGGGATTATTTTATTTCTTTCGTTTTCTTTTTTGGCTGTTAACCCATTTTGTACCAGAAACCCCAAAATGGGTACCCTGGCAAACAGTGCAGGTCCAGATCAGACGCCGCAAAAAGTGGTGTCTGATCAGGGCCTACATGGTTTGTGAAAAGTTAAGATATTTTCAAAGTAAGTTTTAAAGAAATAAAGAAAACAGCCTGACGCCCTTAATTTTGGAATGGACTCCTGGTATATATAAGGAGAAAGATTCCATTTGGTACGAAAAGGGTTAAAATTTAAGAACAATGTAAGAAAATCAGACTTCAGGTCCTTCTTTCCAGTTAGTGGATTGGCCTTTCTCAGCTTTTAGGGTAAATTCTGACTTTCTTTGTCCGCATCAGGTCAACACCCCATCAAAACACTTCTTTAATAATAGAAGCCTATAAGATACAGAAACTTTTGTAGCCATCGAAAGCTTTGAACAGACTGAGTGAGCTAAAATGGCTGATTAGAGTTGTTTTTTTTATTGCCATTACTGTAAAAATCCTAAAAATACAAACACAGCCAAGCATTGCTGTAATATTCTCCTAAAATTTTAACAAATTTGTTTCATGCTCCAGCAGGGGGGGGGGGGGTCAAAAAGGAACAGATAGAATGGCAAATAGTGTTGACACTGATCAGACTGCTTCAGGAGCCGTCTGATCTGGGTCTGCACCTATCTGTACCAATACTTAGGATTATTATGGTACCAGGTTTTCTTTAAGAGTTGCTAAATAATGAAATAGATTTTATTGCATATTGCTATATGATCAGCCTCAGCAATGTGCTTTATGAACAGCCTTGATACAAAGCAGCTTCATCACATTACACTAATATATATCCATGTCCTAAAACTTCATTTTATATCACACACCAATGAATTTCATTTTGTATTTTTCTGGTCTCTATAGTAAAAACATATGTTGTGGGTGCTCTGTAGTACTGCCTGATCAATTTAGTTCTAATGAGTACGCACAATGTTTTTGAGCAAAAAGGAGAATAAATTAAACCCTAATTTACAGAACCCTGGTTTTCTTTACGAGAGAGGGTTTAGAGGGGTGTCCATTACACAGACTTGTTGACCTGATGCAGACAAAAAAGTCTGAGTTTACCATAAAAATTCTAAGAATTAGGACACCTTGAGGACTTGCTGTAGTTCTCCTAAAATTTAAAAAAACAAGATGTGTTTGTGAAACACGAACATGTCCCCGGGCATGGTCATTTTTTATTCAAAGTTGCTCACAGTTCAAGGTTTCTGTTTGTGTGGGAAGCCATTGACACAAGAAACTTACATGCCAAATATGAAAGCTCTATTTTAAACAGTTCAAAAGTTATGAACAATAATATTTTTTTCTTTAAAGCAGGTCAAGGTCACAGGTCAAAAAAATTTGCATAAATGTAAAGCTCTTGTCACAAGGAACCTACATGGCAAATATTAAGGCTCTATCTTAAAGGGTTCAATAGTTATGAACAATTTTATTTTTTCTTTTAAGTAGGTCAAAGGTCAAGGTCCAAACATTTTGCATGAACGAAAAGCTCTAATCACAGAGAACCTACATGCCAAATATGAAAGCTCTATCCCAAATGGTTCGAAAGTTATGACCAAAAATGTTTATTTTTTTAAGTACGTCAAAGGTCAAGGTCACAGGTCAAAATTTTTGCTTGAATGTAACGCATTTGTCACAAGGAACCTACATGCTAAATATGAAGGCTGTATCTCAAACGGTTCAAAAGTTAAGACAAATGTTAACTATTTCTTTTATGTAGGTCAAAGGTCAAGGACACGGGTCAAATTTTTTTGTGTGAATGTAAAGCTCTTGTCACAAGGAACCTACATGCAAAATATGAAGGCTCTATCTCAAACCGTTCCAAAGATATGACCAAAATGTTATTTTTTTATTTTAAGTAGGTCAAAGGTCAAGGTTACAGGTCAAAATATTTTGCATGAATGTAAAGCTTTTGTCACAAGGAACATACATGCTAAATATGAAGGCTGTATCTCAAACGGTTCAAAAGTTAAGACAAATGTTAACTTTTCCTTTTAAGTAGGTCAAAGGCTCAAGGTCACAGATCAAAATTTTTTGTGTGAATGTAAAGCTCTTGTCACAAGGAACCTACGTGCAAAATATGAAGGCTCTATCTCAAACCTTTCAAAAGTTATGACCAAAATGTTATTTTTTTATTTTAAGTAGGTCAAAGGTCAATGTCACAGGTCAAAATTTTTTGCATGAATGTAAAGCTTTTGTCACAAGGAACATACATGCTAAATATGAAGGCTGTATCTCAAGTGGTTCAGAAGTTATGACCAATGTTATTTTTTTCTTTTAAGTAGGTCAAAGGTCAAGGTCAAGGTCACACATCAAATTTTTTTGCATGAATGTGAAGGTCTTGTCACAAGAAACCTTCAGGCCAAATATGAAAGCTCTATCTCAAACGGTTAAAAAGTTATGGCCAACGTTAAAGTTGTCCACGTACAAACCAACAAACAATCAGACAGGGCAAAAACAATATGTCCCCGCTATCACTACCAAGGACATAAAAATGTTTAACAATCCAGCAAGGAGTCAAAGAAGTGCCGCTTGAATGGCAAATAGTTTGAATTCAGCAAGGAGTCAATGAAGTGCAGCTCAAATGGCAAACAGTGTAGACCATGATCAAACTGAAGGAGCAGTCTGATCTGGGTCCACACTGTTTGCTGAGCCTGACTGTCCCAATACTAATGATCAGTACAGTATCCATGCTTGTTATAGACACCTCTGAAGACACATTCTCACTAGATGTGATATTTTTGTTTGTTTGTATACGATGTTGTGAAAATAAATAATTGTGCATTAACTGCCAAATCTTTGTTGTTTTTCACAGTTGAGATATCAAATCAAATTATGATAGACCTGGTGCTCAACCCTTTTTAAGTCATGTCTATCAGGTCTGTAAACCTTTGTTCTGTATAGGCTTATACAGTTGATAATTTCAGAACACTTTCTTACACCCTTATCTGCAGTGGCTGAGCCTGAACAGTTTTGTTTGAGTTTAGATTTTGCATCCCAGTCAATTCTATTAAGGTCACTTTGGAAACAATGCTTCTGATTTTGTGCGACTTTTTCCCTGTCATTGAGATGAAATGGCATGTTAATCATTGTTGTTAGAATTCCAACACATTTATTTACTATGTTGAGGGTACATTTTGGAATTGCCTAATCGAGTTGATCCAGAGAGTATCAATAACCTATTTTAGTGGAGAAATATAAACAAATAATCCCAAAATCATACACATGCCCTTAAAACTGCATACAACACAATTTAGCCTGGTTAATAAAGCACGATACAAAAATACAATGTACTTTGCATTTTCATTCCAAAAGAAGTTGCAAATGTTCATGTGTTTAAAGTTTACCCTTATCCCATTGTTGATGACTACCCCTGCCTTTGCAAACAGTGTAGATCCAGATCAGATGGCTTCTCATCAGGATTCAAACTGTTTGACATTCGGTTTCTGAATTTACAGGAATACATTACATCAAGTAATCTGATTGGAACAGAGTCAGAAATGGGTGTGGCTAAACTGAATATTCAGCAGGATAAGGGTTAACACTATGCTCAGTATGTACTGTACTGAAGAATAGCAGATGATCCTGTCTACCACAGGAACTAGAGCCATTACAGTCATGATCAGAGCCCCATGGTAGCAAACATTTTGCAGGGCCGTAATAAAAATTGTTCCCTTTAGGAGGCTGCGGTTTCAACACCTGCTGGGTCAGCAACATCCTTTGTTACAATTTTAAAAACTTTCCTGCAGTTATTTGCTCGCTTTCTCTGATTCGAAAAGGGCATGCAGTTGTCAGTTCCTGGCGAAAGAATGTGCAGGCTTAAGTATCAGCATTGAAGAAAGTGTGGTCAGATATGCTGACCAGCTCATTATGACCTAAATAGTGTTAACTGGGACATGAAACTCCAAACAAGCCCTTTAGCGGGTAAATGATTTTGTAGCTTGTTTATAATGATTCTTTGGTTTGCATATATTTTCTCATTATGACAACACTACTGTGCAACCTTGCGTCCTTTGACACCACAGATCTGGACAATTTTTATATCCCCCAATATCAGGACCATAACTGGTTATGCCCATCAAACATGATACATAAACATAAGAGAACAGAATTCACAAGCTCAATTTTACTGAGTTTCTTCAAACATTCAATACCGTAATGATCCTAAGTATTGGGACAGACAGGCCTAAGCAAATAGTGCAGACATAGATCAGACTGCTACTGCAGTCTGGTTCAGGGTCCACACTGTTTGCCATTCTGCCTATACTTTTTAATGACAGATTCTTTCTGTCATTCTTCGTCGTGCTGCATGTTTACAATTTTAACGCCCGAACTTCCGGCTTCCACTACTTTTGAAATATGACTCCGCGCAAATAGTCCGTTGTTTGTTGACTTTTCATGCTCGCTGTCTCAAAACTAATTTCTCATGGCATTATTTCCGCATTTTGATTACATGTTTTGTTTCATTTGTAATCAAAATACAAAAATGATCTTTCTTAAATTACAAACAAAACGGGAAAAGTTAATTGAATATGCATAAGGAAAGTTCCCATTTTATACAGACGACCGCATAATGGGTCATTGGCGAATCTTGGAGGCGGCGTTTAACCACGGCCTTCACTGCGAGCTTCACTGTTGTCGAAAGTTAGCCCATTTTTTTCCTAAATGCATTCCTATATTTCTAGCTGACGCCCCTTAATTTTGAACCGGGATTTCGAAATGAAATCTTCGTCAGATAAGTGATAATATTACATTCAGTACAAAATGGGTTATGATTAATTATATTTGTATCAATACGCCATTAAAGTACCTTTGTATATTTTAAGAAAAGAAAAACAAAACAAAACAATATGTATAGAGCTACAATCAGTGCACACCATTTAAGTATTTAGATAAACGTTGAAAGATAAAGAAAATAGACCGTATAATAAGCTGTATTTAACTTTTGATTATTGGCCAAGCCGCTTTGTCTGGTCCTGACCCGCACACAACAGTTACAGGCCAGGTTAAGATTTTACCCCTTCAACCCACGAGTTTCTCCAGTTCACTCTTCAGTCACTGAATTTGTACGCGTCCATTCTACACATGTAAATTGGGTGTCTAGTCAATAGTCGTCAATAGCATGTCAAACCCTGTAGAACCGAATGCGGTGTATCATTATAATCCATCTCACCAGGTTCTACACTGTTTGCATCTGTAGGTATCTGTACTTGGCTATAAAGGGCTGAAAGGGTACAGACTCATAACACTTACATGACCTAATTAAATGCGAAGTACGTGACGCTAGAAACTTCACCGTACGGTAGCAAGCCAGCAATAATAAACTCCTAACAGTTATCACTGTCCAATTCTGTTGTATAGGTCTAAATAACTGAATATGTAAGCACAATGTTGTGATAAATAATTAGTCACAAAACTTCAAACATCGCACAAAAAGTGTTTTCCTTTATTGTAGCGCACGACATAAGGCAGGTTCTTGACTAAGCCGCGAAACACATCTCAGTCAACAAGTGTAAGAAAGTTGCGGCTATGTGTTGTCATAAAACTGGCAACTATCTCAGCAGGCACATGACGTAATTGTGACGTCACATCAACGTCGGTGCAACGTCATGACGTTGCATCGACGTTGATTTGACGTTGCCCTAGCGACGTGTGCCTGCTGGGTAGTCATTTGCATGTTGTTTTATTTATAATGTCCAAGTAAAATGAAGATGAAAGTGTTTAACAGCCGATTCACCTCAGTTTTGTGAACCAAACTAAAAATCAGCAATCCAGCGCCATTGTCCTTATCACTTAAGAAAGTAAATCTGAATTGCACGACCCGCAGAAAAGCGACCGACTGAAGTCGGTTGATTTTCTAAAAGTGCCCTAAATTCACCGTGTCATTCTGTCAGTCTGTCTGTCCGTCCGTAACCCGTTTGTGAAAATTGGTGATAGTGACTTAACCGCTGGGAATATTCAAACAATTTTTTGTCATACTGAAAGATATCAATCAGATCTAACCAATGAACTTGCGAAATATTACATTCCATTTAGTATAGCCTCGCCGAGGCGAAAAATGTGAAAATTTTCGAACTGCTTCTCCTCGGAAACCGTTGGGCCGATTGAAGTCAAATTTCATATGAAGCCTCTATGGGAAGGGGGAAACCAAAATTTGCTCATGGGGTCCAGGTCACATGACCAAAATGGCCGCCAAGCCATATATGGTCTGTCTGTCCGTCCGTAACCCGTTTGTGAAAATTGGTGATAGTGACTTAACCGCTTGGAATATTTAAACAATTTTTGGCATACTGATAGATATCAATGTGATCTAACCAATTAACTTGCGAAGTATTACATTCCATTTAGTATAGCCTCCCCGAGGCAAAAAATGTGAAAATTTTCGAACTGCTTCTCCTCGGAAACCGTTGGGCCGATTGAAGTCAAATTTCATATGGGGCCTCTATGGGATGGGGGAAACCAAAATTTGCTCATGGGGTCCAGGTCACATGACCAAAATGGCCGCCAAGCCATATATGGTAAAAACCCTTCAAAAATAGTCTTCTTCAGAACCACTGGGCAGATTTCCACGAAACTTGATAAATAGCATCTGGGACGTAGGCCCATCATAAATTTCTAAAATGGTGACCCTGGGTTGACCTTGACCTTCTTTGTGCCTAGGTCAAACTTTGACACATATGCTTTTGTATTGGAAAAGTGAGAATGAATTTTATCCTATAAACCATTCAGAATACAGTACTAAAGTATAAGATATATTTTTGCTCCTTACGATAAGGCGCATTTATTGGGGGAGCCGTTTTAGGTCCAGGTCACATGACCAAAATGGCCGCAATACCCATATATGGTTACACTCATAAAACTAAAAGCATCCGGCGGGTCGTGCACTTCAGCTGAAGCACTGGTTTTTCACAGAATCTGTCATTTCAGTGCCTTTTGGCGCTTTGATTAACATCTTGCTGGATAGTGAAATTTAATTTGTTATAAGTTTAGGAGAATTAACCCATATCAGACTGGAAACCCCATAAAGGGGTACTCTGGCAAACAGTGCAGGCCCAGATCAGACGCCGCAGAACACGGCGTCTGATCAGGGCCTCCACTGTTTGCAAAAATTTCCAAATAAATTTTGAAGAAAACACAACCTGACATCCCTAAATCTTGAAATAGACTCCTGCTATATATAAGGAGGAAGATTCAATTTGGTACAAAAAGTGTTAAAGCAAGTCCTCAAGGTATCCGAATATTTAGGATTTTAATGGAATTTTCTTCAAGGCTGCATATTCCATCCAGTGCTTGCTTTCAGTTGTTTTCCATTTTCAAAATAACCAGAATCGATTCAATATACGTATCATAATCTTTACACAGCACAAAAACTTATGAGGCATTGGAATAACTGAAGCTTGTAGAGTCACTATCTTCCTGGAGATTCTGTACAACTGAATAGATGAGACATATGACATACACCAAGATTTAATTCTAAAGCAATAACCTCCACATGCAGCAGCAATAATCTGAAATGGAAAGCAAGGCAGTTTTACTCTTACATGCTTTACACCTGTAGAAATACAGAGATTTCTCAGTGAAATAAAAATCAATATTGTCACTCACTCAAGCAGTGAAATTACGATTTTAAATTTTCACACTTTGTGAATTTGATGTATCATTGAAAAATAACATAAATTTTCATAGCTCGTGAGACAGGTCAACTGGAGGCATCAGGCAAGAGACGCCTACCTTGGGACTTATATGCGTCCCCCACCGAGCCAACATCTGCAAACATGGCCCACACTTCACAGAAATCCCCGGCATCAGGAAGGGAATGTCCAAAGTAGCGAGACTTGCAAAATTTAAAATATATCAAAAAGTGGCAACCAATATTATACCAAGTTAACACACTGAACACATCTAAGTCGATGCGAAATCACCATGAAATTTTTTTTTCCCCATGCTGACGGCTGACTCTTTAAAATTACTTTAATAATTACAGTTTAAAGCATACAAGAAACAGACAATTTTATTTTTTCAGTGTAAGATCAATTTTTATTTCACTCATGAACACCAAAACAAATATTTCACTCATGGCTTCGCCACTCTTGCAAATACTTATTTTTGGTGTTCATTCACGACAGCTGACTCTTTAAAATTACTTTAACTCTTATCATGCTGTTCACCACAACCCCTATCTTTGGAAACAGTGTAGATCCAGATCAGATGGCTTCTGAAGAAGCCATCTGATCAGGATCTACACTGTTTGACATACAGTTTATGAATTTGTAGGAATAAATAACATCAAGTTATTTCATTGGTTGGTAGACAGAAATGGGCGTGGCTTAAATGAATATTCAGCAAGACAAGGGTTAATAATCACAGTTTATTTAAAGCATATAAGAAACAGAACATTTGATTTTTCATTGTAAGATCAATTTTTATTCCACTCATGAACACCAAAAGAAATATTTTCACTCGTTGCTTCCCAATCTTGAAAATACTTCTATTTGTGTTCATTTGGTGAAATATAAATCGATCTTACACTGAAACAATCAAATATCCCCTAGATCATGGTGTCTGATCAGGGTCTATTTTTTACCTGGCCCCTGCCCATCTGGGCTTGAAGAAATGGATGGGCTGCATGATGCTTCCATGCAGAGCTGAAACCTATTCGCACACGAGTACTGGTTAACCACTCAGTACTTATAAACCCTATTGGTTTCATTGGGCAGCAGGGCTTGAGATGTCATTTCATCTCAATGTCGGGTAAAAGTCCTACAAAATTGGAAGCAACATCTCCATAGTGACCTTTACAGCGTTGATGGGGATGCTAGACCTCAAATCAAACAAACATCAGGGTCTAAACTCGTAGAAAGTACAGGAATTTATGGGTAAATGCAAATCAGTCTGATTTTTCATTAAGGCCACTTTCCCAGCTTAGAAACAATAGATCCAACAAAGCTTTTTTTTTTTTTTTTGGTTTTATGGCCATTAAAATTAATTCACTTATTCTGAGCCCTTTTTTAATTAGAAGTCAGTGATCAAGAGCTTCACAAGTGGGGCATTATTCGCCCATGGCAAGTAATTGTCTGTACATATGACCTTGACCATGGGGGTACTGACCGGAGTCTTGCATGTGACACATTGTTTCATAATGCTTAACATTTGTGAAAAGTAATTTTAAAATCCATTGATGAATAAACGAAGGTGCTAGCGGGTTAAAACTAGCCACAGTGACCTTGACCTTGAGCCCAGTACCCTGAAAGTCAAACTCGCCTGAGATATTATCAAACCCAACCCTTGTATGAGGTTATATTAAAATCCATCAGGAAATAAATGCGCTAGAGCGATGACAGAGTTTTTCTAAAATAGCCATAGCGACCTTGACCTGGACCTTGTAAGTCTAACTCACTCGAGCTATCATCACACCCAACATTTGTGTGAAGCTATATTAAAATCCATCAATAAATGTTGGTGCTAGAACGATAAAGTTTTTCTAAAAATAGCCAAAGTTTTTCTAAAAATAGCCACAGTGACCTTGAGCTTGAGGCCATGACCTTGAAAGTCAAATTCGCTCGAAATATTATCAAAAGCAACATTTGTTTGATGTTAAAGTGAAATCCATTAATAAATATATGCGCTAGAGTGATGACAAAGTCGAACTCACTCAAGATATTATCATAGGCAATATATATTAACCCATTTAGTACCAAATGGAATCTCCCTCCTTATATATAGCATGAGTCCGTTTCAAAATTTAGGGGTTTCAGGTTTTGTTTTCTTAAAAATTTATTAGGAAAATAGCTGAATTTTTTGCAAACAGTGCATGCCCTGATCAGACGCCGTGTTTTGCGGCGTCTGATCTGGGCCTGCACTGTTTGCCAGGGTACCCCTTTAGGGGTTTCCAGTCTGAAATGGGTTAATTCTCCTAAAACTATAACATAGCTGAACTTTTTGCAAACAGTGTAAGCCCTGATCAGATGCCGCATACTGTGATGTATGATCTGGGCCTTCACTGTTTGCCATTGTACCCGTTTTGGGGTTTCCGGTACTAAATGGGTTAAGAGCCATGAAAAAGTTTTTTCTAAAAATAGCCACAGTGACCTTGGCCTTAAGGGCATGATCTTGGAAGTTAAACTTGCTCGAGATATTATCATAAGCAACATTTGTGTAAAGTTATTTTAAAATACGTCAATAAATGTAGGCGCTAGAGTGACGACAAAAGTACATACGTACAGGTCAAATTCTATATATTCCCCCTCACAAGTTTGTTGTGCGAGGGGATAAAAAGGATCATACCTCTCAGTCATAATAATTGGCAGATTTTACCCGAAATAGAACTTGATCTGCATTTTATGATAATACATGTATACCTGTGTATAAAATTTGATTCCAATCCACAAAGGTTTTTAAAAGATATATTCCATGGAAACCATTTCTCGAGTAAAAATAAAGTTGAAAAAGGCCATAACTCTCATAATAATTGGCTGATTTTAACCGAAATCGAACTTGGTCTGTATTTTATGATTATATACCAGTGTATAAAATATGAATCCAATCCATCAACATGATCAAGGTTTTCAGAGACCATTTCATTCATAATAATTAACTGATTTTACCTGAAATCGAATTTGACCTGTATTTTTTTATTATACACCTGTGTATGAAATTTGAATCCAATCTACCCACCTTTTCTAAGGATATCGTGTGTGTGTGTGTGTGAATTCAGGTTTAACGTTGCTTTCAACAATTTTTCAGTCATATCTCGACGGTGTCTGGTTGCGACAGGGAGCTCAATGCTCACTTTTATAGTGCTGCCTCACTGAAGTATCATGTCCCAGACACATTACATGATACCACACCCAGTCATATTATCCTGACGCTGGGTCGACCAGTCCTAGCTCTACCCCGTAAATCTGAGTGCCAAGCAACGAGCAGCTAGTACCATTCTTAACGACTTTGGTATGTCGCGGCCCGGGATCGAACCCGTGACCGCCCGTTCCCCGGAGCGGACACTCTACCAAGTGAGCTATTGGGGCTGGTATCTAAAGATATCGTACCAATCTTTTCTAAAGATATCACAAGGAAACCATTACGTCAGGGACTTACGGACTGACAGAGGTTATACAATATCCCCACCCCTCATTTGAAAATGTTAGGGGCATAAAAATAATCAAAAGGGAATAACTCGGGAACTAAGGATGGATATAGAATCACACCATAATATGACCTATTTTTCCAAATGGGCATAAAAAAATGCAGATGGAATATCAAAAAGAGAAGACCCTGATCAGGAGCATTCTGATCTTGGTCTACACTGTTTGCATTAGCCTATATGACCCGATACTTAGGATCATTATGGTATATGCATTATTTCATAACTTACCTGAGAAGACTAATTTCATAATGTTGCTCAAGTGTGCATTCTAGTAAACATCTGTAGACATATTGGCCATGCAGCAAGTCTAAAAGAGAAAAAGTATGCAACAACTAAAAATGTATCAATACAACACAGATGCCCCCGCACAGGGGCCCACCTCACCCTCCCCCCCCCCCCAAAAAAAAAAACAAACTCATATAACAATAACACTTTTTCATTGGATGGCATAACTCACCTGGAAAAGTGTCCTTGAGGTCACTGGCACAGGTTGGTGTTGGTGAATTGCTAATTAAACCTTACCAAACATGAACTCAATCCATTAAATGGTTTGGAAAATATGAGCTCTTAAAAATGTTAATATTAAAAAATGTTAATAATAAAAACTTCTAAGTCTGCAACCTTGACCTTGAGGTTATGGCTAAATGAAACTTTTGACCTGTACCTATCATCATTTCAAATATGAAGCAAATCCATCAAATGGTTCAGGAAATATGAGCTCTCAAAAGACGTAACATAAAAAAATCTGTGTCTGTGACCTTGACCTTGAGGTCAGGGGTGTGGGGTATGGATGAATAAAACTTTGGACCTGTAAAGACATGTATCTTCATGCGAAATATGAAGCAAATCCATTACATAGTTTGGAAAATATAAGCTATTAACATACTTAAATGTGAAAATTTCTATGTCTGTGACACCTTGAGGTCATGTTCATTGGTAACCATAATGTTTTGGAAAATATGAACTCTCGAAAAATCAACATTAAAAATTTCTATGTGTGTGACCTTGGCCTTGAGGTCTTAGGCATGAATGTTTTGGAAAAAACTAACTCTTTGAAAACTTTAACATTAAACATTTCTAAGTCTGTGACCTTTACCTGGACTGGATGGACCGGGATATTGCTGAATGAATATTATGAGCTACATCTATCATCATACCAAATATGAACCAAAATCAATTGTAAAAGTTCAGGTTCTATCTGGTACAAATATCTTAACCTGTGTCTTTAACATTAACAATTTCTATGTCTGTGACCTTGACCTTGAGGTCATAGGCATGAGTGGGGGTTTTGCGGAATAAGACTTTGCACCTATATATATCATCATACCGAATATGATTCCAATCCAACAAATGCTTTGGAAGATATAAGCTCTTAAAGAACTAGAAATTGTGTTTGTGAAACACTATGCTCCCAACCATATGCTTGTCTCTAAATGGGACAGTAAACTGTACCTCATAATCATTTGCATTAAAAATAAAACCTGTCAAATATTAACAGATTTTAAACAAAAGTTATTCAGGTCATCTATGCCTTAGTAGCAAACAGACTGCCAAATATCATGAGCCTCTAAGCTCAAGCGGTTCTCCAGTTTTGTTCACAAGGTTTCCCTATAGCCACAATGCATAAGTCCAAAAAGAAGCATAACTCTATTAAATATTTTCGGAATTTCATCAGAAGTTAATCAGGTCATCTACACATTAGACCCAAACTGTATGCCAAATATCATGAGCCTAGCTCAAGGGGTTCTCCAGATATTTTTGTTCACAAGGTTTCCCTAAAGCCACTATGCATAAGTCCAAAAGGGGCATAACTCCATTAAATATTTTCAAAATTTCATTGAAAGTTATTCAGGTCATCTACACATTAGACCCAAACTGTATGCCAAATATCATGAGCCTAGCTCAAGCGGTTCTCCAGATATTTCGTTCACAAGGTTTCCCCATAGCCACAATGCTTAAGTCGAAAAAGTCGCATAAGTTAACTCCTTTCAAATTTTTTGGAATTTGGTCAAAAGTTAATCAGGTCATCTACACATTAGACCCAAAATGTAAGCCAAATATCATGAGCCTAGCTCTAGTGGTTCTCCAGATATTTTGTTCACAAGGTTTCCCAATAGCTATGCATAAGTCCAAAAAGGGCATAACTCCAATAATTTTTTTGGAATTTCGTCAAAAGTTAATCAGGTCATCTACACATTAGACCCAAACTGTATGCCAAATATCATGAGCCTATCACAAGTGGTTCTTCAGATATTTTGTTCACAAGGTTTCCCTATAGCCACAATGCTTAAATCGAAAAAGGCGCAAAACTCCTTTCAAATGTTTTGGAATTTTGTCAAAAGTAAATCAGGTCATCTACTCATTAGACCCAAACTGTATGCCAAATATCATGAGCCTAGCTCAAGCGGTTCTCCAGGTATTTTGTTCACAAGGTTTCCCTATAGCCACAATGCATAAGTTCAAAAAGGGGCATAATTCCGTTAAATATTTCCAAAATTCTGCAAAAGTTAATCAGGTCATCTACTCATTAGACCCAAACTGTATGCCAAATATCATGAGCCTAGCTCAAGCGGTTCTGCAGATATTTTGTTCACAAGGTTTTCCTATAGCCACAATGCATAAGTTAAAAAGGGGCATAACTTTGTTATATATAGTCAGAATTTTGTCAAAAGTTAATCAAGTTATCTACAACTTAAACTCAAGCTGTATACCAAATATCATGAGCCAAGCTCGAGTGGTTCTCCAGATATTTTGTTCACAAGGTTTCCCCATAGCCACAATGCATCATGCTAACAAGTCCCTGAAATAAACACACCCTTACACCCCACTTTATATAGAGAAAACTGGGGTTTTATGGGGGTATACATTATTTTCCTTATTTCTGCTCCTAGACATAGGTTGTAGATACTTGTTAGAACCTCCTCATTGAGTACCCACAACCTATGTTTTGAGTATAAATAAGAATAATATCAAAAATTTTCTTCAGAAAATTGACCATTTTGGAGATGTGAAAAATGCACCATGATGCACGGATGTGTTATCATAATGCAGTACAAAATGGGTTAACCCTTCTCCTCCTGAACAAGATAACCCATACCTTTACAAAAATTGTAGAGCCAAGAAGCCATCTGATTAGTGCAGGAAAGAAAGTCACAGGAAAAAACATCACTGAAAAAAGTCAAAGGTTGGGTATTAACCCATTGCATGCGGGTATCTTGGCAAACAGTGCAGGCCCAGATCAGATGCTGGTCTGCACTATAATTTGCTTACAGGATTTTCAGTCAAAAATAGAATAAAAACGAAAAATAGGCCTGACACCCATTATGACAAATTGACTTGTCCAACATATAGCAATAGAAGAGTCCATTGGTTAAAAACAGAGTCACAGAAAAAGTCACAGAATTGGTTTCAATCATGTTCAATATTTTCTTAGTTCGAGTCAAAACAGATTGTTGGTGCTCATGTTAAATCAGGTTAAAAGAACATCCCTCTACCCCCACTTTGTACAGAAAATTAAGGTCTTCAGGGGTATACACTGTTTACCTTATTTCTGCTCTGAGGCAGGTTGTGGGTACTCATTAGAACCACCTCAAGGAGGCAGTTTCCCACGGTCTATATTTGGCCTAGAAATATGAAAAAAATTGCTGCAGAAAAATACTAGATCAAGAGATATTGAAGACAAATATATTAATTTAATGAGAAGGGTCTAACAAGTATCCACCATCTTGAACAAAAATAAGAAAATTAATCAATACCCCCATAAAACCACACTTTTCTCTGTATAAGGTGAGGTTAAGAGGGATATTCATTGCACAGACTTGTTGACCTGATTTTTTTCTAGTAAAAGCATTTATAATTTGTCTGTGAATGAATGTCTATGCTCTATATACATGTATGCATCAGATTGCCAAATTAAAAATGAAGGCAATGATCTGTGGAAACAACATCCTTTTAAATCCACTAAAAGTTATATATAGGCAAAAGTCAGATGAGCAGGACCTGGTATTTTCAATATTTTCATTTATGGTCAACATCCTTTTAGTTGAAAATTTCTATACTTTCTTATTTGTGACTTTTCTCTGTAACTTTATTTTTATGACTCTTTTTTCCTGTGACTTTCCTTGTGATCACCTTACAAACAGTGTAGAACCAAAAAGTCATCTGATCTCGATCTACAAGCTTTGTCATGCAGTTTGTCAAGTAATTTAATCAGGATCTACAATATTTGTCATGCTGTTTGTGAAATGCATACATAATATCAATTAATTTGACTGGGGGATAGTCAGAAATGGGTGTGGCTAATTAATTTATACAGCAGGATAAAGGTTAAACTCTGATCAGCCAGTCCTATTTATCTAAGTTAGTGTCAAAAGGCCCCTTTTCAAGTAACATGTGTGACTACCTAGAAGGCTTATCTATTTCATGCACTGGAGACAACATTGTAATTCTTATCTTTCATCAATAAACACAGGTGACTGACTTGGACTCCCCACAGGGATTTGCAAGAAGTTTGAGAACTGGTTAACAAATAGACTTATATAAAGTCTGATGAGATGTGACATTTTTTTTTTTACAAAGTAATCCTTAGATGAAAATATGTACCCCTTCCTCAAATCTCTCTTGAGATCAGAGTGTTGTTATTGAGTCAATCTGGGCTGTATTTGGCAAGCAGTGTAGACCCAGATCAAATGATACAGAGGGTGGCATCTGATCAGGATCTACATTATTTGCATAAAGTGTAGGAATTTAACTGTTTCCAAATGGGGTTAAAATGTTAAGAGCCTGAGCATTCCTGATATTCCATCACGAAAACACGCCTATATAATTCCGACCCCCTTGAACCCTACTTTTATATATAGTAAAACTGGGGTTTACAGGTGTAAACCTTATTTTTTTATTTCTGCTCCAAAAGATAGATTGTGGATACTCATTAGAACCACCTCATGGAGGCCTAAAGTTTACCCAAAATCTATATTTTGAGTAGAAATAAGAAAAATATCACAATTTTGCATCTAAAACTTTTGTATTTCCGGCAGTATATCTTACAATGTATTTGTATAGGGGTGTTTTCATAGAATGTAGGAAAGAAAGTATCAGGAAAAAAAGTATCAGGAAAAAAAGTATCAGGAAAAAAAATTTTCAGGAAGAAAGTCTCAGTTTAATGTGACCAATTTGTGGGAATTTTACCAACCAGACATTGAGCTGAAATGACACCTCAAGCCCTGCCGCCCATTGCACACAGGTCCGACTTGCACACTTGTTTAATTGGAGGTTTAACATCCCCATCTACACTATATATGTCATTTTGGAGGTGTTGCTTCCAACTTGTGGGACTTTAACCCGACAGCGAGATGAAATGACATCTCAAGCCCTGTCGCCCAATGAAACCAAATAGGGTTCATGAGCATGGAGGTCTGACTTGCACACTTTAGTTTCTTTAATTGGAGGTTTAACATCCCCGTCAACACTATATATGTCATTTTGGACTTTTACCAGACATTGAGATGAAGTGACCTCTCATCCCTTTTATAAGGTAAGGATTACAGAGAATTGCAAAATTGATTATTACACTGAAAAACAAATCAAAACATACAAAAGTATCCTAATCATCATATCATTGTAACATCAGAAGCAAATCTGATTAAAACTGAAACTTTGTTTCCAGATACTTTTTTCCTACCCAAAACTGATACTTTTATTCCTGATACTTTCTTTCTGATTACCGTTTTGATAATGCAACCTAAATGAGTACCCACAATCCACACCATTACACACATCTGTGTTGGCATATTTTGGGCTCAGTATATTGATGGGCCCCAAAATGGACCATTGGCCCATCTCCTATTCATTTACATTAAAGAAAATCAAGATTTTGATGGGCCTTTTTGAATTTTTGTGGGCCTTTTGGAAATATTTATGGGCCTACACATTACAGCATTGAGCAAAATAAATCAGATTCAGTCCATAGATTCTAACTAATATAATTTTCCCATACAATGGCTCGAGTGGAATTATGAAATACATCCCCACCATCAAGCAAACACGCCTATATAATTTTGACCCCATTAAACCACACTTTTATACAGTAAAACTGGGGTTTACAGGGGTATACATTATTTTTCTTATTTCTACTTCAAAACATAGATTGTGGGTACTCGTTAGAACCGCCTTGCCTAAGGCAGTTCTAATGCATACCCACAATACATGTATATGCTTTGAGCAAAAATTAACAGGATTTTTATCTAAATAAATTTCTTTTAGGTGTTTTTTTTTTTTTTTTCCAATATATTAGAATAGGCGTGTTTTCGTTATGTATTTTAAATAACTCTGCTTTTGAGTGTAGGACAAATGCCCACTGGACAAAAGCTCACTAGGCCAAAACCCAACTTGGACAATAGCCCACTGGGACAATAGCCCACTGGGACAAAAGCCCATGCTGATGTTTACCAGACGTTACTTTGTATGTGTATTTTAGTTAAAATTATGTCCCACCAATGACTAAGGTCATACGTATATGTGAATGTAGGAAAACAAGTCACAGTTTTGGGTAGGAAAACTATTTGGCCACTGCCTGCATGTCGAACTGCCAGTGCTTAATGAAAAAGGTTAACATTTGTTAAGGAAAAAGGTTAACATAGGCCTACGTACGTCCGGACGCCATTGTGGCGACTATGTCTCGCATTCGCTAAAGCGGCTGGACAAAAAGTCATGTGAAAAGCCACATAATTGAACTTAAATCATTGTTTTCAGTATATATTTGTGAGTAACTGATTCAAATGGTGACAAAATTTTTACGAATGACGATACCCAACGGAAGTTTCCATCCTAAAGCTTGTTCATGTAACATGCCCATGTGATAAAGTGGCATCTTTTCTGTCTCGAGGCCTAGCATAAATCAGATAGAAACTTATAGACTGTGGGTCATTGTTAGGACAGCCTCTATGAGGTTGTTTTAAATATTACTTGCAATCTATGTTCTTGAGCCTAAAATAAGGAAAAAAATGGCTGTTAAGTGTTTTGTGAGTTACTGATTGATAAGTTCCATTCCAAAGTATTGATGATGACTAGCAGAGTTAAATCCATATTTTAACCCTTATCCTGCTGTTCATGACAACCTCTGTCTTTGCAAACAGTGTAGATCCAAATCAGATGGTTTCTGAAGAAGCCATCTGATCAGGATCTACACTGTTTGACAGTCAGATTAAGAATTTGTAGGAATAAATTACATCGAGTAATTTGATTGGTTCAAAGTCAGTGGCTAAATTGAATATTCAGTAAGAGAAGGGTTAAGATCCGTAAGAGTCTTCACATTACCATGACATTTTTTAATTGCAACTACGCTAGAAGTAGCATTTTTCAGATTTCATTTTTTTTCTAATTTTTAGCCCAAACAGAGATTGTGGGAGCTAAATAGAACCGCCTCACTTGGATGCTTCTTACAGGTACCCACAATCTTTATTTTTGAGCAAAAATAAGGTATGTAATGAATAATCCTTAAACCCCATTTTTCTATATATAATGTGGGGTTTACATGGGTATTCACAACAAAAACTCATTAACAGGATGAATACTACCACTTTGCCAAAAGACTAAGTGTATATATGTGCTTTCATTGTAAATTTGAAAATAAATTCCACAAGCAAATAACCTCATCAGCAAATGACCAAAATGACAATTACCCCAGCTTCTTTTAGAGATATCAGAAAATTTATTTATGTTTAACAACCTTTTAAAGCAGAATTTTTTTTCAATTTTTATTATTTGTGACTTTTTTCCTGCAACATTTTTTCACACACCAAAACTTGACCCTGGTTGAAAGCCGCATCCGAATGTCTGGATCAGAAGCATACTAAAAAAATTATCTTGCTACAGATACAGTCTGATCTGGGTCTACATTGATTGATTAGGCCTATCTGTCCCAATACACAGGATCAATACGGTATATGAACACATTGGTGTATATAAGTACATGTACAGTAGAATTAGGGGAGGAACTAATGTTGGCAGAACTTGTGGCCTGACCCTGTTGCTTGATTTATGATGCAATAAAATATGTTTATACTAATTCTGCTTACAGAACCACCCCTATTTTTGAACCATTATGCTATTTTGAAAATTTCTTGCTAGACTCAAACTGTTTCCTATATATAACTAACTGTCATTTATTAAGATTAAAACCACCCAGCTATTCAGTATTAAACTCCGTTCAGAAAATCTGAATCATTGATTTTTTTCGTTTCATCCTTTTAATACTCATTTTATCCCATACATCACTTTGGGAAAGTTTTAGACCCGACTCTCCGCCGATTTCTCCAGCAAGTCCTATGCCTCTGCGACAGTCAAGAAAGGCTGTGATTATTTGGAGAAAATTGCAAAACAAAGAAATGAGACCACCGACTAAGTCCATTTGATGATGATTGTCAGGTAAAATAATAAATATTCAAATCCATGTGATACTCTTTATAAATAGATATGCAATTACGACATACCTTACATTCGAATGGCTAGATAGAAGCTCACTAGGAACGGGGAGCCACTAGTGGGATGTGCTGTCAACAGTGGTCAAAATGAATTATACCGATATCAGATGTGGTGTCACAGCTAATGATTTTCCATGAAGTGATCGTGCAAATAAAACATAGACGCCCTTGTAATTTACAAGAGCAGTAACCACTTCTATATATATATATATATATATATATATATAGCTTAAAAGGGTGTATCGAACCTGTCAGAATGTCTAAGTCTGTGAACGAAAATTTAGATTTTGCAATTTTCTCCAAATAATCACAGCCTTTCCTGGCTGTCGCAGTGGCATAAGACTTGTTGGAGAAATCGGCGGAGGGTGAGGTCTACAACTTTCCTATAGTGATGTATGGGCTAAAATGAGTATTAAAAAGAAGAAACGAAAAAATTGATGATTCAGATTTTCTGAACGGAGTTTAACCCTTTTTATACCAAATAGAATCTTCCACCTTATATATATAGCAAGAGTCCATTTTAAAATTTAGGGGTGTCAGGTTGTGTTTTCTTCAAAATTTATTCAGAAAATGACTGAACTTTTAGCAAACAGTGGAGGCCCTGATCTGACACTGCATTCTGCGGCGTCTAACCAAGGCCTGCACTATTTGTCAGGGTACCCATTTAGGGATTTCTGGTACAAAATGGGTTAAGACCACTTTTTAAAGACCAAATCTGTCATAACTGTTTGCTCTTGAATTATAACTGAAATTCCAATAGCCAACTTATTATATGCATAATTATGCATTTAACAGGTACAGTCTAATCTGGGTCTGCATTTGGTCAAATCAGGTCAATTTTTTTTAAATTTTATAAGGTCATTTAAAATTTTTTGGTCGAGTCAATTTTCCAAAAAAAAATAAAAAGGTGTGAAAAACATCAGTTTGCATACAAGTGCTTATTATGAATCTGTGTTTTGGGTGTCACTGGCTATACCTTAGGATGACTAAAATACAGTTTTCATAATTTTGCAATTTAGCAGCTGAATTTCCTCAGCTATTCAAGAAGATTATGTTGGAACAATTGAATATGATATAATGTTATAAAGCAGCATAATGTATAAATACTTAAAGTATAATTTATTATTCTTAATGTGCTTTTCAATGCTTTATGTATTATTATTAATGGAGAAAGCAGACAGATGACAGAGTGTCAATGCAAATTTTAAGCAGATAGCATTCTGAATCTCGTCAATTTACAGAGAAATTTTTTGTTCGTATTGGATTTTAACCACTCAGTAAACACTATTTAGGTCATTTTAGTCGACCAGTTTACCTATCCACACTTGTCCTGGGCAGGCTTATATAAGAAAGCGGTTAACCAGTAGATAGCACACTCTTTTGCCAGAAACTGACAACTGCCCTTCTTGAATCAGTGGAGGGGACAGAATTACCGTAGAAAAGATTTCCTAATCAATCTCCACGAAAGAATGTTGCTGACCCCGGCAGGTATCGAACCTGCGTCGGGTATCGAACCTGCATCCTCCTGCGGATCACCAGTCAGACGCACATCTGACTGAGCTATAGGCCCCACCCATAGGGGTTTGAAGAAATATATGGGCTGCATGATGCTTCCACGCATAGCTGAATCAGGCCCACACACTAGTACTGGTTAACCGCTTAGAGGATCTAAGCCTGTCCAGGAACCGCGGTGAGAGGCGGACCGTCCATGCTAATAAACCGTATTGGTTCCATTGGACGACAGGGCTTGAGATGTCATTTCATCTCAATGTCGGGTAAAAGTCCCACAAAATTGGAAGCAACATCTCCAAAATGACCTTTACAGTGTTTACTTGGACGTAAAACCTCAAAACAAACAAACTGACTGAGCTACAGAGACAGGCTTCAATTTACAGATAAAATCAGTCCCAGTATTTCATATGAATCATTCGCAAAGAGATGGTCACTTTGGCTCTTAAGCATGTTAAGTAAGGGGTTGTCTCCTTTTAAGCCCCACGTTGTTGTGGACTTGTTCAGTCACTTGTACTCAAATGAGTTGAAAAGTTGTTTCCTTAAAACTTGCATAGCATCCATTTAAAACTTAGAAATTCATTGAAATATGTAATTGCCACATATTATTGGTATTTAGTATCAGTTGATACACAAGTTAATGTTTCCAATTTTTTTGATTGAGATCATTAACATGATGTTACATCCGTTGTTTGTTTGTTTGATTTGAGGTTTAATGTCCCCGTCAACGCTGAAAAGGTCATTTTGGAAAGGTTGCTTCCAATTTTGAGGGACTTTTACCCGACATTGAGATGAAATGACATCTCAAGCCCTGTCGCCCAATGTAACCAATAGGGTTAATAAGCATGGACAGGCCAACTTGCATCGGCAGGCTTAGATCCTCTAAGCGGTTTACCAGTACTCGTGTGCGGGTCGGTTTCAGCACCATGCAGCCCATATATTTCTTCAAGCACCCATGGGTGGGGGCCGTAACATCCTTTATCTTAAAGACAGACAGTGGTAGAGCATTCCAATCATTTATTAACCCAATAGTTTTGAGATGTAGAACTTTGAATTCCTATTCTTTGAGAATGCAATAAGAAAAAAAATAACAGAAATGGCACCCAGGAGTAATACGCTGTTTATGGGTTAATAGTATGGAGTGTATGTAATGGAGTGTAACCTGGAGTGTATGTAATGTACACCTGCATCACACCCTCGTGAGGGGGTGTTACAGTGTATTATTATAGAACGAAAAATAGTACACCACAAACTCTTTATAACACTATTGTTGGGGTCCAAAGCAGAAATTGTATTACTTAAACAACTGTGTTATATCAGAACTTTGAATCCCCATACGCCACCCCATTTTTATATAAACTTGAGTTTACAAGGGTAAATAATATTATTTACTGACCCCCTTAGGTCAGAAGTAGAGGATCCCCTTCAGGAATGGAAGGTCACGGGTTCGATCCACGGCCGCGCCATACCAAAGACTTAAAAAATGGTACTAGGTTCTCCTTTGGCTGAGAGTTGCATTATCAGTTGTAGTCCTAGGAAGATAAGTGGAAGGTAGTTAAGTATTTTTTAAATCATACTTTGTCTCGATAAAAGCTCTATAGGGCTTAATGTTATTTGTTTCAAATAAGTGATGTTAAATATAGCTCCATCTTTTATTATTTTTCTTATTTCTGCTCAAAACCATAGACCATGGGTACTTGTTAGAACCACCTTGTCTCGGCATTCCTAATGAGTACCCACAATCAGCCCAGCATGCACATGATGTAATTGTGACATATCAACGTTGGTACAACGTCGTGACTTTTATGCAATGTGACAGCTACGTTGCACCGATGTTGATTTGACGTTGCCCTAGCTGGGAGTGTTCAGAATCAGAATTTTTCATATGAAAATGTTCATTTTTTTTTTTAATTGTTTGTTTGTTCGGTTTGAGGTTTAACGTCCCCATCAACACTGTAAAGGTCATTTTGGAGATGTTGCTTCCAATTTTGTGGGACATTTACCAGACGTTGAGATGAAATGACATCTTTTCTTTTTTTCTCCTATTACTGCTACTCGCTCACATCTGAGCATTACGAGCAGGATTTCCTGGGTAATGCTCAGATGTGAGCGAGTAGCATAGGAGAAAAAAAAAAAAGATGACATTTCATCTCAACGTCTGGTAAATGTCCCAATGAAATCAATAGGGTTTAAAAGCATGGACGGTCCGACTCGGAACCGCTTTGCCTGGGCAGGCTTAGATCCTCTAAGCAGTTTACCAGTACTTGTGTGCGAGTCGGACTTAGCTCTGCGTGGAAGCATCATACAGCCCATCGGGGCATTTTTTTTTTTTTATTTAAATAGAAGTTGTTTTTTTTTGTTCTATAAATAACGGCATAACTAATGCTGTGCGATCCTTACCTGGATTTTTGACTAACAATGACTTAATCAAGTTAACAGGTTAATGAAATGTTCACTCGTCTGTCCAAACCACATTTGAGGTTGCTTCCACCAAATTAATTCTGGCTTGAAATCAAACAAGATACTGTTGTTTGTCTATATATCGCGCTGCTTATAAACAACAATTTTCTTATTGTTGTTGTATATCTATAAGGCATTTTATCAATTTTCAAACAAGACAATTTCAGAGATTCACATTTTGGGGTTTCTCGATTAGTCAAGTTTAGTGTACGCCGAGTTCTACAAGAGAACAGAATAGAATATTTTTTATTCTCCAATAAGGACAATAAACATTTATACCGCAATCAGGCATTCTAGTAACCTAATAAAGGGGGTCGAATAACTGCACGCTATAATCGGTAGTGACCTATAATACCTTCTACTGACCTATAATACGTCTAGTGACCGTTAATAAACCGGACCTACTTTTCAGGTCACTAATTTACAAGTATAAACAATAACATGCAGCCTTTTTCACATGAGAAAACACCGACACTGCAAGTTGAAATCTTTGCAATATTTATTTGAACAGATTTTCAAAAAGTTCAGCTAAATTCTTACCTTCTCGGCCTTTCCTGGTTTGAATGGCCCGTTGGAATAACTGCGTACTGCTACTGCAATTGAGTCTCAACCTCGAAAATAATTTCTAAAGCTTAAATAAACTACTTATTTGCAGATTTTCTTACAGAATGTAAAGCGCTGAGAAACTTTTATTCGAGCGTCCATGTTGTTTCCTACGTCTTTGTGTCGTGGTGACGTCAGAAACTTTGCACTCGTTGACGTCACGTTATACTACGTGTGCGCGCCATGGCACTGAATGTCGTTTAACATGCCACAGTATCTGCTGTCTTTTTTGCTTAAATTTGCTAAATTTTTGCAAAACCTCTTGATTTTTGAATTGCGGTATAAACTAAATACATGATTAGTGTCTTTAATAATAAAATATAATCGGTTCGCCGCGACAATTTTATAGGGGCTCGCTAAAGCTCGCCCCTATAAAATTGTCTAAGGCTCACCGATTATATTTTATTATTAAAGACACTAACCATGTATTTACTATATTATCACCAATAAATCACGGTCTGACAAATTTCAGATCATGGGGTAACAGACTGGTATGCCTTGTGTTAATATAACTGGAATAGGCCAGGTAGCTCCTCTGTTGATCTGCCCTTAGGCTATATATCAAGGTAACTGAATGATTCGTGGAGTGTTGGGGACATATGAAATATTTTGTGAAAAATATACAAAATTTGATTAAATCCTTAGCTTAAAACACATTAATTCCAATGGCTATATATTAGAATGCCGACTAACTAATATTCAGGCATGAAAATATCGAAAGATGTTATTTTTCATTTTTATTTATTTTTCATTTTTATTTATTTTATTTTATTTTTCACATTCATTCTTTCTTCCAATTTCTCTCTTTCTTTCTTCCAATTGCGCCTTAACCCCAGTAAAAGGACACAAATTGTGTATATTATCCCAGCAGGCACATGACGTAATAGTGACGTCACATCGACGTCGGTACAACGTCATGACGTTAATACAACGTCACATCAACGGCGGTGCGACGTTGATTTGACGTTGTCCTAGCGACGTGTGCCTGCTGGGTATATACACTCAAGTTTTGCAGGATGAAAGCCTACACAGTAATCATGTAATTATGGTAGCGTTCTTTAACATGCACATGGGATTGCTGTCCCCGCACATGGGGCCTCCAGTTAAAGTCCCGATCCGAAGGACGGCACACTTTATGACATTCATCCCTGCAAATGATGCCAGTGGAGCTTGTTCAGACACCGAAATTATCACCACAGCCGAGGATCGAACCCGGGGCCTCCAGCATCAGAGGCAAGTGCACTATATTATATACAACTGAGCCATCTTTCTAACATACTGCTGAAGGGATATGGGTTCGGGCTCTAATCAACGTTCTGATCCGAAGCGCGTCGCACTTTAGGGCAGTCGTCCATACAAATTATGTCGACTGGAAGATGTCTGGACAACGAAATTATATACTTGCTGCCAGGGATCGAACCCTCTACAGGACCCATAGTACCAGTAGCAAGAGCACTAATCACTCAGTTCCCACGTTTCTGTTGGTGTTAGCTCCAAAGGCTATATTAGACCACTGACTAACAAATATTCAGGTATGAAAATATCGAAAATGAGCATTTTATTATTATTATTATTTTCTTTTTATTTTATTTATTTTAATCCGCTCATCTGGACTTGCAGAAATAGATGCTGCGATGTGCTGAACCCGGGCCGACCACGCATGGGTACTGATAAACTGCTTAGAGGGTCTAAACCTCCCCGAGACGGAACACCCTAACATATAAACTCATTTTGGTTTCATCGGTCATTTCATCTCAATGTCGGGTAAAAGTCCCACAAAATTGGAAGCAACGTATAGCAAAGTCACAAATCAGGAAACAGTGTTTGCAACGAAGCGTTTTGGATAACAAATCACAAAAAAAAAAATAATAATAATAATAATAATAAGGACTGGACAATTATACAAAAATATGGTTCTGTAATATATGTAAATAATAAATTGTTTGTTAAAAAAAAGTGTCTTATAAAGCATGTTTTTACACCATCCACTTTAAAATACTACCCTGCTGAAATCTTCTTAACATTGAAATGCAAACATAAAAAAAAAAAAATGTCAGTATTTGCAATGCACCACCTCCACATTACGCAAACACGCCTATACATTGCCACCTTTATCGCTGAAAAAAAAATGAAATTTTTATGATGAAATATTGTGATATTTTTCTTATTTCTGCTCCAAATATAGATTGTGGGCACTCGTTAGAACCGCCTCATCGAGGCGGTTAATTCTAACGTGTACCCACAATCTATATTTTAGAGCAGAAATAAGAAAAAAAAAAGGTTAACCCCCGGAAACCCCTGTTTTACTATATAAAAGTGGGGTTCAAGGGGGTAAAAATTATATAGGCATGTTTTCGTGATGATTTTGAATAGAAATATAGACTCCATATTTTTTATTCATGAATTCCTCCATTTTTTTCTATCAATGAATTCAGGGTTCATTACAGTGGCACATATGGTGTATTATCACAGATGTATATATCACGTGTATATGTCACCTGGTTTATTAACAGGTAGGATCAATAGTTAATCACAGGATCAATAGAGAGCAGTAGACACTCGAACTAATAAAGCCTTACAATTAGGAATGGGTTGTCAGTCTGGGTCTCAGATATTTCTTAAATTTTCACAATTATGTCTACCTCTATTATAATTGCTGGGCCAGCGCTGTATTAAGGAGGTCTCTCCTTTTTAAGCCCAGCATTGTTCAGGAATCTTTCAGTCCCTTTCATTTTAGTCACAGTCTATATAATCATGCGAAGCGTCCATATTCATGTACAACCACGAATTGTTTAGAGCAAACATCACCAGCAGAGTAAAACAACTCAGTATGGATTTAAACGTAAAAGAAAAAGAAAGGAAAAAGAATTCACAGGTTATACATTTTTTTTGTCTCTGTTGGGAGGTGAGGGTTAATTAATTGTATCGATTCTTGATCATTGCCTTCACTTCTATTTTTCACAGTCTTTACGATTTTTAATAAAATCGTTTAGTAAGATTTTAAAGACAAACAAGAAAAAACTTCAAGCTTCTGTGAAGAATGAAAGAACCAAGACAACGCGTAGATCTAGTTTGCCACCCTCGGGCAATTTAGGCACGGGCCTCTGAGGTTCCATCAGAGAATATACAATACTTTAAAAGTCACCCACCATACCCAAAATGCCTATCAGCGAGCTACGCTCGCCATATGCACAAATAGGGCGTTTAGTCTTCTTGATCAGCCGATTAATTGCATTGATGTGACGTCAGACGCCCGTGATTTAGGTGAACCCAACTAATCGGAAGCTGTCCGGAAAGTACCGAAATATTCCGAGGTAGAATTATCTGAAGAAAAAATAAAAACAAAAAAAAATGGGTAACTGTAAAATGCCTCATAAAACATAACAAAGGAGGCCCACAAAGGAGATGTGCAGATCCTGACACAGGTGAATAACATCAATTTATTGTCATTTCTAGAAATCCACATTGACATGGATTTCTGGCGGTATTTGGGAAAACCGAAAACAAACTTTTACCGGAAATAACCGAAAACAAATTCTCATAACCGAAAACAAACTAAATCACCAATTATACCATGATTATTGTACATTTAGACATATACATGTTTAAATGATATGTAAATAGATAATATGGCCAAGTTTGGGAGAATAATTTGAAATAATAACGATTTTATTGCCTTTTTTAAATACAATTTTCATAGATGGAGGGATCTACACTGCTTGTACTAACTGTTTGCCTTGTAGTTTGTGATCTAAATGAATATATTATACTTAGTAACTTGATCGTTTGATAGTCAGAAATGTTTGTGACTAAAACAATTTATTTAGCAGGATTCTGCTTAAGAAATTTAGTCCGAATGGTTCATCTGGCTGGCCATCAGATGGTCCAAGGTTAGCTAACTGCCCAACCAGTAACCTCAGGATCAGCAGGGTACGGCTTTAGAAATTTTGTATAATAAGAAAAAAATCATATAACCAATAAAAAGTAGCCCCCGCCCATCGGGGCTTGAAGAAATAGATGGGCTACATGATGCTTCCACGCAGAGCTGAAACCGCCGACCCGCACACGAGTACTGGTAAACCGCTAAGAGGATCTAAGCCTACGCAGGCAATACCGCGTGAGTCGCTCCGTCCATGCTTATAAACCCTATTGGTTTCATTGAGCGCCTGGGCTTGAGATGACATTTCATCTCAATGTCGGGTAAAAGTCCCACAGAATTGGAAGCAACGTATCCAAAATGACCTTTACAGTGTTGATGGGGACGTTAAACCTCAAATCAAACAAACAAACAATAACCAATAAAATGATTATTTGGAGATATGAAAGTATGCACTCTATTCCACTGATGTGTTTACTTAAAGTTTAAATGGTCTGTCAACACTATTTAGGTCAACTAACTAATCCAGTGCAGATTCTTTCGCTATAAAACTGATAACTGCCCTTCTTGGAGTGTCACACTTGAAAGGATTTAATGATCAATCTTCATGAAAAGATGTTCCTAGCAGGGCCGTTATCAAACCATTGACCTCCTGATGACCAGTGAGACGAGCATCCAAAGGATAAACTCGACGTATTTTTTTTATATACAAAAATTCTAAAGCCGTATCCTGCTGAATAAATTAATTTAGTCACACCCAATCCTGACTATCAAAGTACAAGCTATAATGTATTCATTTAAATCAAAAACAACATGGCAAGCAGTAAGTACAATCAGTGTAGATCGTGATGTTACTTGATTTACCTAACCTGGAACCTCCTGATGACCAGCCAGTTAAACCATTTTTGTCTAAATTTCTTAAGCAGAATCCTGCTAAATAAATTGTTTTAGTCTATGAATTAAAAATCACTCTTTTGTTAAGGTGAGCATTTTTTTTAAATTGTTTTAGTCACAAACATTTCTGACTTTCAAACAATCGAGTTACTAAGTATAATGTATTCATTTAGATCACAAACAACAAGGCAAACAGTTAGTACTAGCAATGTAGATCCCGGTCCATGTATGAAAATTATATAAAAATGCAATAAAATCGTTATTATTTCAAATTATTCTCCCAAACTTGGCCATATTATCTGTTTACATATCATTTAAACATGTATATGTCTAAATGTACAATAATCATGGTATAGTTGGTGATATAGTTTGTTTTCGGTTATGAGAATTTGTTTTCGGTTATTTCCGGTAAAAGTTTGTTTTCGGTTTTCCCAAATACCCGATTTCTAGTCATAAGGCACGGTGGTTTCGGCCCGGGTAGTTTCGGCCTAAATTTGGACTTTGGTCATTTAGGCATATTTCGTTGGGTCGTTTCAGCCCGGGTCATTTCGGCCAGAATTAATCAGATAGAATTTTATCAATTATATATATATTGTCAGATTATTTGAAAGTATTGCATTATGTAATCACAGTGACACGGTTCATACTGATTTTGCTCTTCTAGAATGAAATATAAGCATACTAGTATATACAGTGTAGAATGAAATATTCAAGAAGAGCAAAATCAGTATGGACCGTGTCCCTGTGATGTAAATTGCATGATGCCGCTCCGGCCCATCAGGGCTTGAAGAAATAGCTAGATGGGCTGCACAATGCTTCCAGGCAGAGCTGAAACCGACAGCACTTAATACTGGTAAACTGCTTAGAGGACCTGCCTAAAGTGGTATGAGTAGGACCTTCCATGCATATAAACCAAAGTCCCTATATATTGGTTTCATTTGGCGACAGGGCTGAGATGTCATTTCATCTCAATATCTGGTAAAAGCCCCACCAAATTGGAAGTAACGTCTCCAAAATGACCTAGTGTTGACATGGGGTTAATTTTTGTTTGTTTGAATTGGAGTTTAATGGCCCAGACAACACTATTTAGGTCATTTTTGTGCCGGTCAGTTTACCTATACCAGTTTACCACACTGTTCCTGGGCAGGCTTATATTGAAGTGATTAACCAGTACAGTGCACATTCTTTTGCCAGAAACTGACAACTGCCCTTCTTGAATCAGCGGAAGGGAGAGAATGACCGTAGAAAAGATTTCATGATCAATCTCCACGAAAGAATGTTGCCGACCCCAGCAGGAATTGAACCTGCATCCTTCTGATCACCAGTCAGACGCGCATCTGACTGAGCTACCGAGGCCAGGGACGTGGAGGTAAAACCTCAAATCAAACAAACAAAAGCTTCCACGCAGAGCTGAAACCAACCACACATGAGTACTCCATGGTAAACTGCTTAGAACATCTAGCTAAAGCCTGGAAAAGCCAGTGCTCAGGTAAAGTGGTGCAAGTTGGACCATCCATGCAAATAAACCAGGGTATTCATATCATTGGACAGCGATTGAGATGCCAGTTCATCTCGATATCAGCTTAAAGGGCAACAAAATAGGAAGCAGCATCTCCAGAATAACATAAAAAGTGTTGATGTTAAACCGCAATCAATCAAACAAACAAACATTACCTTGTCGAGTTAGCCAAGGTGATGTAACGGCCCCCGCATATCGGGGCTTGAAGAAAAAGATGGGCTGCATGATGCTTCCAAGCAGAGCTGAAACGCCCATGAGTACTGGTAAACTGCTTAGAGGGGCTAAGCCTGCCCAGGAAAAGCGGTGCGAGTCCATGCTTATAAACCCTATGGGTTTCATTTGGCAACAGGGCTTGAGATGTCTTTTCATCTCATTGTTAGGTAAAAGACCCACAAAATTGGAAGCAACGTCCCTAAAATGAACTATATAAAGTGTTGATGGGGACGTTAAAAAGATGGTTATGTAAGTAAATTAACAAATTTTAAATGTGCTGATCTTAGCCATGTTTTGAGCTAGCACCAACATGATTGACTAGAAACAATAAAAAAATTATATGGGACATCAGTCATCTGCTTACCATTTTTTACGTGACAGGTGAGCTTTTGTGATCACTTGTTGTCCCTCGTCCGTGCGTGCGTCAGTGCGTACATGCCCCAGATACATATTAATGGGGTTTATGTTCTGTATGTTAATGTTTATGTTAATGAGGTTTATTCCATAAATTTTTGTGTTATGGGGTTAAAATTTGTGTCATTATGGGGTTAGTGGCTGTACACATCTACATTATAGGGTTAGTCTCCATATAGAGTTAACATGGGGAACCCCAGAATGTACGTCTCATAAGAACGTCCCTGCGTCCGTCCGTAAACAATTTCTTCAAATGACATCTCCTAAACCACTGATCGGATTTTGACCAAACTTCACAGGAATGATCCTTAGGTGGTCCCCTTTCAAAGTTGTTCAAATGGTTCCGGTCAGCGTTGCACATCTAGGTCATAGGAGCCAAAAATAGATTTTTTTTCACCAAAAACTTAAAAAATCTTCTTCTGTGAAACCACAAGACCCAGGTCTTTGATATTTGTTATGAAGCTTCATCTAGTGGATCCCTTCCAAGATTGTTCAAATTATAGTGCTGGGCCCCAAAATGCCCCCGCCCCAGGGCCCTTTGGTTTTACTTGGGCTTATATAGGGAAATGCTTTAAAAATCTTCTTCTCTGAAACCGTAAGGCCAAGGTCTTTGATATTTGGTATGAAGCTTCATCTAGTGGACCCCAACCAAGGTTGTTCAAATTATAGTGCTAGGGCCAAAAATGCCCCCGCCCCAGGGCCCTTTGGTTTTACATGGGCTTATATCTATAGGGAAACTCTTTAAAAATCTTCTCTGAAACCACAAGACCCAGGTCTTTGATATTTGGTATGGAGCTTCATCTAGTGGACCCCTACCAAGATTGTTCAAATTATAGTGCTGGGGCCAAAAATGCGCCCCTCCCCCCTCCGGGGCCCTTTGGTTTTACGTGGTCTTATAGAGGGAAAATCTTTAAAATTCTTCTTCTCTGAAACCGCAAGGCCCAGCTCTTTGATATTTGGTATGACACTTCATTTAGTGGACCTCTACCAAGATTGTTCAAATTATGCCTCTGAGACCAAAAATGGCCCGCCTCGGGGCCCTTCGGTTTTACTTTGTTTATATAGGGAAAACCTTTAAAAATCTTCTTTTCTGAAACCACAAGGCCCAGGTCTTTGATATTTGGTATGAAGCTTCATTTTGTGGACCTCTACCAAGTTTGTTCAAATTATAGCCCTGGGGCAAAAAATGCCCCCGCCTCGGGGCCCTTTGGTTTTACATTGGTTTATATAGGGAAAACCTTTAAAAATCTTCTTCTCTGAAACCACAAGGCCAAGGTCTTTGATATTTGGTATGAAGCTGCATCTAGTGGACCCCTCCTTAAGTATACCATGGGTCCATTTCAAAATTATGGGGTGTCAGGTTGTTTTTTTACCTTCAAAATTTATTGGGAAATGGCTTTACTTTCCTCAAACAGTGTAGGCCCTGATCAGAAGCTGCATTCTGGGCTTGCACTGTTTGCCCTGGTACCCGTTTTGTGGTTTCCGGTACTAAATGGGTTGATTGTCTGGAATTTTGGGAAAAGTGTTGGCCCAGATCGTACGCCGCTTTCTGCGGCGTCTGATCTGGGCTTGCACTGTTTGCCAACTATCCGTTTTGGGGTTTCCGGTACAAAATGGGTTAACAACTTGACAGAGGCTTAAAAGGATCTTGTAGTGTTTTGTGCTTAAACATTTGTGTATTGTGAAAGAAGTTGAGAGAATTCCCGCCTTGGTAATATTGAAGAACAAACTGTTCTGAATTCAAAGATTCATATGCAAGTTTGTTTGTTTAATTTGATGTTTAACATCCTTGTCAACACTGTATAGGTCATTTTGGAGACAATGCTTCCAATTTTGTGGGACTATTACCCGACAATGAGATGAAATGTCATCTCAAGCCCTGTTGACCAATGAAATCAATAGGGTTTATAAGCATGGACGGTCCGACCACGGCTTTGCCTGGGCATGCTTAGATCCACTAAGCGGTTTACCAGTACTCGTGTGCGGTCAGATTCAGCTCTGTGTGGAACATGTAGCCCATCTATTTCTTCAAGCCCCCCATGGGTGGGGGTGGCAATATGCAAGTATATGTCAGTATGAATTGGGTATTTTGGATTTTTATTTGGGTTTGTTACCCTTCAATTTATTTTTTGCTCACCGTCACGTAGTGACGAGGTGAGCTTTTGGGATCACTTTTTGTCGGTCGTGCGTGCGTGCATTCGTCCGTGCGTCAACTTTTTCTTCAAAGGACATCTCCTCCTAAACCACTGTTTGGATTTTGACCAAACTTCAGTAATGATCCTTAGGTGGCCCCCTTTCAAAGTTGTTCAAATGGTTCCGGTCTGTTGCACATCTAGGTCACAGGAGCCAAAAATATATTTGTACACAGAAAACTTTAAAAAAAAATTCTTCTTCTCTGAAACCACAGGGCCCAGGTCTTTGATATTTGGTATGAAGCTTCATCTAGTGGACCCCTACCAAGAGTGTTCAAATTATAGTGCTGGGGCCAAAAATGCCCCCGCCCCGGGTCTCTTTGGTGTTACATAGAATTATATAGGGAAAAATCTTTAAACATCTTCCCTGAAACCGCAAGGCCCAGGTCTTTGTTATTTGGTATGAAGCTTCATCTGGTGGATCCCTACCAAGATTGTTCAAATTATAGTGCTGGGGCCAAAAATGCCCCCGCCCAGGGGCCCTTTGATTTTACATGGGCTTATATAGGGAAAACCTTTAAAAATCTTCTTCTCTGAAACAGCAAGGCCCAGGTCTTTGATATTTGGTATGAAGCTTCATCTAGTGGACCCCTACCAAGACTATTCAAATTATAGTGCTGGGGCCAAAAATGCCCCCGCCCCCTGGCCCTTTGGTTTTACATGGGCTTATATAGGGAAAACCTTTAAAAATCTTCTGCTCTGAAACAGCAAGGCCCAGGTCTTTGATCTGTGGTATGAAGCTGCATCTAGTGGACCCCTACCAAGATTGTTAAAATAATAGTGCTGGGACCAAAAATGCCCCGGCCCCGTGGCCCTCTGGTTTACATTTGCTTATATAAGGACATTCTTTAAAAATCTTCTTCTGTGAAACCACAAGGCCTATGTCTTTGATATTTGGTGTGAAATTTCCATTCTAGTGGACCTCTATCAAGACTGTTCAAATTATAATAGCCCTGGGGCCAAAATTGCCCCCACCCAGAGACCCTTTGGTTTTACATAGACTTATATTGGGAAATCTTTAAAAATCTTCTTCTCTGAAACTGGTCAAACTGCAAGGTCCATGTCTTTGATATTTGGTATGGAGCTTCATCTAGTGGATCTCTACCAAGATTGTTCAAATTATAGCCCGCGGGCCACAAATGCCCCCGCCCTGGGGCCCTTTGATTTTACATAGACATATATGGAGATAAGCTTCAACTAGTGGACCCCTACCAAGATTGTTCAAATTATAGTCCTGGGGCCAAAAATGCCCTGGCCCAGGGGCCCATTGGTTTTACATGGGCTTTTATAGGGAAAACCTTTAAAAAGCTTCTTCTCTGAAACAACAAGCCCAGGTCTTTGATATTTGGTGTGAAGCTTCATCTAGTGGACCTCTATCAAGATTGTTTAAAGTATAGCTCTGAGGCCAAAAATGCCCCCGTCCCAGGACCATTTGGTTTTACATAGGCTTATGTAGGAAATATCTATAAAAAAAAAACCTTCTCTGAAACTGCAAGGCTCAGGTCTTTGATATTTGGCATGTAGCTTCATCTAGTGGACCTTTGCCAAGATTGTTCAAATTATAGCGTTTGTTGATATTTGGTATGAAGCTTTGACCTTTTTAGACCTCCCTCAACATTATGCACATTATAGCCCTGGGGTCAATAATGACCCTACCCGGGGCCCACTTGTTACTCTATGGATCAGGCGAGCGATCCAGGGCCATCATGGCCCTCTTGTTCTTTTCTTTTTCTATTCTTTTAAACTAATTGAATATTTACACAAATAACCTGCTTGCCTATTCTGCTGCACTGAGATGAAATATGACATCTCAAGTCCTGTTGCCCAATGAAACCGATAGGCTTATATGCAATGGACGGTCCAACTCCTATCACTTTCTCTGGGCAGGCTGAGTGCTTCCACGGGGTTTACCAGTACTCAGGTGTGGTCAGTTTCCTCTTTGCGTTGAAACACCATGCAGCCAGATCTATTTCTCCAAGCGCGGATGGGCAGGGGCCTAGACAGATGATAGCATAATATTAACTGAATACTCTTCTTTTCCCTTTCAGACTTTCATTCATCTGTGATGAAAGTACAACTTCCAGTTTTACATCTACACATGAAGGAACCTTACTTCATTAAAGGCAATAATGCCACACATGATAAAGCTGAATTACATTAAACATATGTGTTCAGTGTGGCTTGATCAAAATGTACTGAGCCTAGTCTGACCTAGTCCATCAATCAGTGAAGAATCTGGCCATCGTTTTGTGGTTCACACGATTAAACAATAATTTCGTGCTTGACCAGGAGAGCGGGAAAGAATAACAGAAAGTGGATATATCTTCAGAAAGCTTGAAATGAACAACACATGATGGATATATATCATAAATGAAGAATCAAGAAAGATTTGACTGAGGAATCACAAAAGATAAGAATGAGGTGATATTAATAACTGTTGATGAAAATTACGGGGACATAGACACATGAATACATTTAATATTGTAAGCCAGAGAGAATGGATGGCTTTCTGATCATACTCGAGTTACTGCCCTTGATAAACTAGGCCAAGGGCAAATCAATAGATTCCTATGAATATTTTACAGATTTCGTCCATGGATTTCATTATAGTACAAGTTTAATGATATCTGAAACCAAGATGTCAGCAAAAACATGTTGAGGAAGATAGCAGTGTTGCCTGTTGCAGTGACAGGTGACAAGTGCAAAGGAGCACTTCAATAATGAAATGATTGGAAGCACTGACAAAAAGAAATAAATTGCATATTTTGCAAAGGGCACAGACTCCACCAAAAATGTTTTCCTCCTTTTTAGGGCCAACTTTTAAAGGAAAGAATTTGCTCCTTCGGAGCAAATTCTTTCCTTTGAAAAAAGAGCCCATTGTCAGAGAAGCTTAGTGAATAGGAGTAGTGAACATGAAAGCATGCAGAAAGTCACTAATAGTAGTGTTTCCCTCCTAGAAGAATGTGTATCTGGTGTATCCTTAACCCATTTAGTACCAGAAACCCCAATACGGGTACTCCGGCAAACAGGGCCTACACTGTTTGCGAAAATTTGGAAGCCATTTTCCAAATAAATTTTGAATAAAAAACAACCTGACACCCCTAAATTTTGGAATGAACTCCTGCTAAATATAATGAGGAAGATTCCATTTGGTACAAAAAAGAGTAAATATGAATAGAAAATCTTACAAAAGTATTCAGATACTCAAATTAAAGTGTTTTTTTTATTTATTTTTTTTGTAAGTAAATGTGATCAATAAGTCGCCTTGCAGATATTAACTTGTAAAGAGGATTGTTTCATTAGAAAAAAAAAATGGACAGTGAGATCTCAAGTTTACTCAAGTCATCCGAGTGGTATCTAAAAGCTTGCAAAGCATGTGGTTAATTGTTGGAATCTTGGGGCTAATCCTGCCCAGAGTAACTGCACCAGCATATTATGGAAAAAATGTTTGGCAGAATTTCTCCAAATTTTGGAATATACATTGATATGTGAATGAGCAAACAGTGAAGATCCAGATACATTTAACCATAACATGGTTTTATAATCAGCAATCCGAATCGATACGAGTTCTTTTCACAATCAAAGCACTGACAGTACTTGTGGGTTGATTGTAGATTGGGAAGCCGGGCCTGCATTGGGGACTTAGTGTGTTTCGTTTAATCTTTAAATTTCTGTACTTGAAGCAAACAGTAGACCCTGATCATATGCCGCAATCTGCTGTGTCTGATCTGGGTCTACACCATTTGCTAAATTAAATATAAACCCAATACAGGAGCTCAGATTTTTCTTTTTTACACATCACTCTGATGTCACAATAAGACAAGCACTGCTGTATAGTTACATGGAAAGTTAGTAGTAACTTTGGGTCGAAATGACCGAAAAAGAGATTGTTTCAATATTCTTTGGAAATATGTTTTCAGACAGTCATATTTTACAGTAATGACTAGTGGTTAGACTTTTCTGAACATTGATTTATAAAAGTTTGTTAGTTTTGTTATAGATTTAACAAGGTGACAATCTTCTTGCAAAATATTTATGTCCCCCCATCAGAGGGGAGGGGGACATTGTTTTTTGTGCGGATCCCATTTGCGTTGGCGTAGCCTGTTTGAAGCACTATATCTCCTGAACCTATGGGTGGATTATGACCAAACTTGCGTAGTAACATCAATAGGATTGGGAAAAACAGTCATTAGATTATGATGACCTTGACCTAGCTTTTTTTTCAAGGTCACAGGCCCCCAAAACAGTCATTTTGGGGCCAAAGTGGCTTGTCTGAACTCTATCATTAACAAATTGATTAATTTTAGTCAAACTTGGTACAATATATATCATTACAACATACCCCAGATTTGACGTTGGCCTTTTTTTCAAGGTCACAGACCCCTCAAAAAGTCAGTTTGGGGCCAAAAATGGCTCAATCCCATTAACAAAACGATTAATTTTTGTCAAACTTTGTACAATATATCATTGCAAAATACCGCAGATTATTTAGATTTTGGTGACCTTTACCTTTTTTTCAAGGTTACAGGTCCCCCCCCCCCCCAAAAAAAAACTGTCAATTTTTTGCCAAAAATGGTTTGTATACACTCTATCACATTAACGAGTTGATTAATTTTATTCAAACTTGGTACAATGCATCATTACAACATAATGCAGATTTAATTAGATATTGGATGACCTTGACCTTTTTTTCTAGGTCACAGCCTTATCTGCACTCTTATCTCGTTTACGAATTAATTAATTTTATTGTCGCACCTGCTATATTTGTGTCTTCAGAGGTGTTTATAACAAGCATGGATACTGTACTGATCATAAGTATTAGGACAGACATGCTTGGCAAACAGTGTGGACCCAGATCAGACTGCTCCTTCAGTTTGATCATGGTCTACCCTGTTTGCCATTTGAGCTGCACTTCTTTGACTCCTTGCTGAATTCAAACTGTTTGCCATACAAGCGGCACTTCTTTGACTCCTTGCTGGATTGTTAATTTAACATTTTTTTTTTAAATTTTAGGAGAATTACAGCAAGTCCTCAAGGTGTCCTAATTCTTAGAATTTTTATGGTAAACTCTGACTTTCTTTGTCAGCATCAGGTCAACAAGCCTGTGTAATGGACACCCCTCTAAACCCTATCTCGTAAAGAAAACCAGGGTTCTGTAAATTAAAGTTTAATTTGTTCTCCTTCTTTTTGCTCAAAAACATAGATTGTGGGTACTCATTAGAACTAAATTGATGAGGCAGTACTACAGAGCACCCACAACGTATGTTTTTACTATAGAGACCAGAAAAATACAAAATGAAATCATTGGAGTGTGATATAAAATGAAGTTTTAGGACATGGATATATATTATTGTAATGTGATGAAGCTGCTTTGTATCAAGGCTGTTCATAAAGCACATTGCTAAGGCTGATCATATAGCAATATGTAATAAAATCTATACCATTATTTAGCAACTCTGAAAGAAAACCTGGTACCATAATAATCCTAAGTATTGGTATAGATAGGTGCAGACCCAGATCAGACTGCTCCTGAAGCAGTCTGATCAGTGTCAACACTATTTGCCATTCTATCTGTTCCTTTTGGACCCCCCTGCTGGATCATGAAACAAATTTGTTAAAATTTTAGGAGAATATTACAGCAATTCCTGGCTGTGTTTGAATGTTTAGGATTTTTACAGAAATGGCAAAAAAAAAAAAAGAAAAAAAAAAGAAAACAACTCTAATCAGCCATTTTAGCTCACTCAGTCTGTTCAAAGCTTTCAATGGCTACAGGAGTTTCTGTATCTTATAGGCTTCTATTATTAAAGAAGTGTTTTGATGGGGTGTTGACCTGATGCGGACAAAGAAAGTCAGAATTTACCCTAAAAGCTGAGAAAGGCCAATCCACTAACTGGAAAGAAGGACCTAAAGTCTGATTTTCTTACATTGTTCTTAAATTTTAACCCTTTTCGTACCAAATGGAATCTTCCTCCTTATATATACCAGGAGTCCATTCCAAAATTAAGGGGCGTCAGGCTGTGTTTTCTTTATTTCTTTAAAACTTACTTTGAAAATATCTTAACTTTTCACAAACAATGTAGGCCCTGATCAGACGCCACTTTTTGCGGCGTCTGATCTGGGCCTGCACTGTTTGCCAGGGTACCCGTTTTGGGGTTTCTGGTACAAAATGGTTAACAGCCAAAAAAGAAAACAAAAGAAATAAAATAGTCCCACAGGATTTAAATCCTGTCCTCTGAAATGGGATAAAAATCCCGCGGGAGTTAATTTCAATGGAGCCAATATTAGGTACTTTAAACCAATAAATTATGCATGTTTTATACATAAATGGACAAAATTATTATAGCTTTGTCCAAACAAAGCAGATTTATTGGAAATTGGAAATAAGTGAAATCCCACGGGAGAAAAATCCCTTTTTCGATTATGGGATAAAAATCCCATGGGATTAAAATCCCGCGGGATTTTTTTAAATTAGTTATATTCATGCTTTACTCATTGTAAGTTTCTCTAATTGACCTTATCAATAGAAAAGAGATATTACACCTTCATTCCAGAGCATTTTAAAAAATAAAAAAATCCCGCGGGATTTTTCTCCGTAAAAAATCCCATGGGAGAAAAATCCCGCGGGAGAAATTGAAATTAGAGCAGTAGCAGCCATATTTTTTGTGCATGTATTTTAATGTTAAGTAGGTCCATTTTGATAGTTAAAAGCAAGATTTAAAATTTTGAAATTCTCCCGTGGGAGAAAAATCCCTGATATTTTTATAGGATTTTAATCCCGCGGGAGTGGAGAAAAAATCCCGCGGGATTATTTTAATCCCGCGGGATTTTCAAAAATCCCGCGGGATTTTCACCCTTTCACCCCGGTTTGCCAAGAAACCGTTATGTATATCTTCACCAAATCATATAGAAATAATTTGTATAGATCTAAGCTATTACCTAAATGCATTGAAAGCCACCTAAAAGTGTTAGAAAGACTAGGTGAGTTTGCCTAATTTCTGGTGAGGCAAAAAAAAACTGGTGGCTGTTCTTACTTGCCCACAAAATAGCCAACTGGCTATCCAAAACAAAATAATATAAGCAAAACAACCACTCAAAGACAAACCATACCAACTATAAACCGGGACAGAAGAACCACCTTGGAATGGCCTTTGAAACGAATTCCACGGTGGGGGGGGGTTAAATTGCAATCCTCGCCCTTACTTCCGTTGCAATTTAGACAAATAATTTGTCAGTCCGCATGAATGCCCCACAAAATCATCAGTGCAACTCTTCCGAGAACATAAAAATCAAACAATCATAGTGATAAAGCAACGGTGAGGACTCGACAGCAAGAAAGCACTGAAATGCTGGAGCAAACGAAAACCAACAGTTAGACTCCGATGTGCCCGACCAGAGACAGAGAATGTAAATAAATTTAGATGGGGACGACGCTGCTGACGGACGGATAAACAACTGCATGTAATGCCATTTCTTGCTGATTTTGACCAGCGTTGTGCATTGTGTCTCCTCCTTACCAAATAAATGTAGGGATGGACACACATATAGAGCATTACATGCAACAACAACGCCACAACCAACACAATTCTTTGATATTATCATTATTATAACTGCTACGCCCGCCACCACCTATAACTCCCACAATTATTAGTCACAAATACTAATCAACAATTCTACTACTACTACTACTACTACTAGAATTATTAACATTGTCTTCATCAGCATTCTTCAAATTTTAGACATAAGACGGATTGAAATACCATAATTTCTGACCAATCAGAGATGCATTCTCATAGCCAATGAGCATTCTCATAGCCAATGTGCGAGTTCATGTGTAGCCAATCAGAGTTCGTTTATTCGCAGCTAAAAGGAGGCAAGTTAAAACTGGGTCAACGCGTTTTATTCTCCGTCTAGATCTTCACAGAGACAGACAACATTAGAAATGGCTCGTAAAAAGACGACTCCTCCTATATCTCGCGGAGGTAAAGCTTCACGAAAGCAGTTTGGTTTTGGTTTCAAGATCGCCCCAGCAACAGGTGGTGTAACACAGTCTCGTAGATACAGACGTGGATCCGTCGCCTTGAGAAGAACCCCTAGTTACCCGAAGAACATTGAACTCTTGATCAGAAAACTGCCCCCTTCAACCGTCTAGTGAGAGAAGTCGCCCAGGATGTCAAGACTGATCTCCGAATCAAGACCTTTGCCGTCATAGAACTTAAAAACGCAAGTGCAACTTACTTAGTTCGTCATTTCGAAGACAAAAACTACGAGGAGACCCGCGCCGCTCTTAAGGTTTTCCTTGAGAACGTTATCAGAGACGCCGTTACATACACCGAACAAGCTAAGAGGAAGAGAGTTGATTTTTGGGATGTTATCAACGCTCTTGGACGACAGGTGGAACTTATGTACGGATTTTGAGGTTAGACGTATGCTTCAACGGCAACAAAACGGCCCTTTTTAGGGCCACCAAATTCTCAAGAAACGATACCTTTTGAATGTTACACATGGTTCGATAAACACAAAACACGGCTAAAAAGAAAAGCAAAGTACTGCACGGGCTTGATTAAAAAGCAGGATTAAAAATGCCCCAAGAATACACAGCATTTTCCATTTCATCACGGTCACCTTTCGCACTGCTAAACATCCCTGCTTTCGCACTGCCATGTTACTGTGCTCACTATAGTAACAAAGCATTTACGGAAGGGGATCTTTCACCTGCACGCCGGTATGGTACGAAATAACGTCCCGATCCGTAAGACACCGACCAAATGTAGAGACTAGCACGGCATATCTTCTGTCTATGTGCTATCTGCCTGTCTGTCTGCTTAGTTTCATTCTTTACATTGTAGCTATGAAAGCCTATCGTTATAATAGATTGTAAGTTTCTAGCGTATACGACTGTAGCATTTGGTGACTTCTCTCGCGGAGGATGTTGAAATTAGGTGAATCCATTCAGCCTGATATATAAGGAAAACCTATCCTGCGTCCCAAACAGGACCTACACCACCCAAACACGTCCGGACATGACAGTACAAAAAAAAACACACAAACAAAAACTTGAAACAGCCAGAGACAGAACTACCAAAATGGCAGAATACCACAACATGCACAGCCATGTCCGAAACAAGCCCAAACAAAAGGAACTGTCTCAAAACGGCCGTTAAAAGAGCATCAGACATACTATGCTCACGGGCAAAAAAACAGAAATCACGCTCAGCAGCCGCATTGGCTCCGATCTCTGTTAACACCCTATGCCCACTTTAGACTAGGGCTTTCAAAATTTCTAAAAATCGCTAGCGCTCCCCTTTGAAATCAGACCAAAACAAAACAAACGAAACACACGGGCGAGGCGGTTCAGCACGATTCGCACATAGCTGTACTTAGCCGTATTAAAGCCCCATGAGCGCTACTTCACTTCGTCTTGCTGTGCCACTATGGAGCAAGTCCGTGGGACCATGGAGACGTAAAACACCAGAACATTACTACTACTACTACTACTAATACTTCTACTACTGCGTGGCAATTTCCCCGTGCGGAATTCGGTGCCACTGCTTTGTGCATGTCATGTGTTGTGAACACTGTGGCCGTAGGAAGAACTTTTTGACCAGAAACTGACGGCCTACTACTGAGGCAAGCAAAACAGAGATGAAACTGAAGAACATCGGATGCTAGCCTATACGTTGCCGGAACTCTGGTCTTTTCAAAGGCCTCCTCGCTCAAGCGGGCACTGGCGACGGAACACGATTCACAGGTCGGAGTTTACCACGTTCCAAAACCACGATTTGCAGTCTGTCTTTCGGACCGACAGTCGAAATTTCTGTAAATTACAAACCACTTTCGTGCACTGTGCCTGAAGTGAGAGTGAAGCATCGGCTCCGATGTAATACTCGATGCAAAAGCCTTCGAGAAAGTGGGAAAACTAATCCTGAACTAGTTCTATGGGTGCCCCGATTAACTTCTAGCACCGAGTTAGCTTACAAGTTAGTCAACAATCGTTGCAAGTATTCTATGGCTTGCAAATAGTCCCGTTCACGTATACGACTATGCCACCAAAATCAGGATTGGCGAGCAAAGGCTCAAACAAGGCTTCGACCAAGGCAAAGGCCGCACGTTCTTCGGACAAGAAAAAGCAAAGGAAGAAGGAGGAATCCTACATCATATACATCCACAAAGTCTTTAAACAGGTGCACCCAGACACCGGTGGCTCCAGCAAAGCCATGTCCATCATGAACAGCTTTATCAACGATATCTTACGGAGAATCGTAGCTGAGGCTTCCAGACTCCCTCACTACAATAAGCGATCTACCATCACAGCTGTGCGACTCCTCTTACCCGGTGAACTCGCCAAGCACGCCGTCAACGAGGGCACCAAGGCTGTCTCCGTGGACTCCAGCAGCAAATAAGCTCGATGCAGTGAAGAATCTATACAAACAGCTCTTTTTAGGGCTTTCAGTTATTTCGCAAAGAATAAACTTTCATTAAAAGTCTGCCACTCCCCCGATTCTCCCCGTTCCTTTCATTTCTTTCGGCCCATATATAGATATTTGTACTACTACCACCACTACTGCTGCTTTTTTTTGTTTTGGTTTTACGGCCCTTTCAAGATTATTTCACTCATATCGCGCCGATCGTTAATCAGAGGTGGGCGAAAACCGGAGTACCCGGAGAAAAACCACCTGACCTTACGTTGCAGAACTTGGCGTCTCACACGTGGCCCGAGCGAGGCTCGAACCTACGGCGGTGAGAGACCTAATGACTAAGAGTCAGCGCTCTTATCCACTAGGCCACGGAGGCCCGACCACTACTGCTGCTACTACAACAAAAACTACTACAACTTCCTTATGAGGCATATTGTAGGTTGTCACATTTGCGAAAGCCACGAATGACGCTGGACAGTTAACATTTGAATTTCATGCGTGCTTAGTTTTTCGTGCTGTGAATGTGTGTTCTTGGTGGAGTACAGGCTCAGTTCTACTCGCATGTAAGGTTATGTCGCACTGCTGTTGGGTCATTTCAATTTTCCATCCGTTGCTAAAATCCTGCCATTATGTTTAAATTGAATATATCGTTCTCCTGCATCCTACGTGAAGGAAATAACCCCATGCCTAACTGAATAAACAACGTGAAATGCTATTGGCAGGGACGATTTGTGTGAATGGCTTTGATCGGCTATTCAGTATAAGTAGGTCAATCCTGTTCGGCTTACCAAGCGGGTAGCACCAACGTGCTTCTAGTTCCCGGTTACCTTAAAAATCAGTTTATTCATGCATTGCAATTGGATCAAAAGGGAGGCCGTCTCACAGCGAAAAGGGGAACAAAGTCAACGATAGGAGCTGTGGTTGCGGCCTCGGCTTTGCACTTAGGAGTGCCTATCGGTGACAGCGATCCCTGGATCACTATGAGAAGACCATAGCAGAACTGGGCATGGACCCACCACAAGGAAAGTCCACAGCCCCGACCCACCCACCGGAGGGGTTGTGGCAAGCGAGAAGTTAAGACAAGGTGTAGCATTGTGGTTGCGACCCACTGGCTTTGCACTTATGAACGCTGCACCAAAGTCCTAGCTGATCGGGAGCCACACAGCCCGAAAGGGGACCACATGAAAGCATGTCGGGACTGAGCATGGACCCACCACAAGGAGAATCCATCGCCCAGCCCATCCTGAGGGGTGAGGCAAACGGGAATTCAGGACGAGACGTAGCGCTGTGGTTGCGGTCCTTGGACTTTGCACTTAGGAGCGTTGCGTCAAAATCCTGGCTGATAGAGAGCCACACAACCCAAAGGAGAATGGCACAACAGCACACTAGCAAACAAAGCCTCTTCTTCAGGAACGCATATAGAAAAGTGGGACAGAAATAAGAAACAAGACGCCCTATCACATCTTTTTCTTTCTTTTTTCGCAACTCTCGCTTTCGAATAAAGGATGTACATAATAAGGTTACCCAAACGGAATGACCTGGGGGCCCTCAAAAGGGCCTTTTGCATACCACCACGACTGAAATACCGCATCTAGCCTGGTATATCATACAGCCCTCCGTACTGCCCTTGTCACATAACATAAAAATCACCAAAAACAGCAAATCGCGCCATGACCGTGATACAGACAGACGGTCAAGATGGCCACATATCAATACAGACAAGGGCAATTAACTTACTAACTATGGCATGACTTAGCGCGACCCTGAAGGAAGGCTTTTAACAGACAACCACCCACGCGAAACTAAGCAACATTCAACCACACTAGGTAGGTAGATATAGTAATAGTTGTAGGATAGGAATACAGTAGAGAGGATAGTATAGAAAAGAGAGATCAAAAATCTGGAGTTAGAAGAAGAAGAAGAAGAGTTTTCTCAAAAAAGCGATTTCAAACTTTTTTATTTGTGTAAATATGAAACATTAAAAACAAGATAGCATAGGAGCGCTCGACTGCGCACGTGCGCAGGCGGACGCTTGTATGCGACCTACATGATTATATTACAATTTGCACTAACCACTTTGACTAAAGACATTGGCAAACGTTGTCTCGGGTCCCCAAGCGGCTAGGCAAGAATACATTTTTTTCAACTATGGTGCCTTCCTACACGTAGGATGCGATAATGATATGCAACCATGGCGACACAAAATGACCTTCCTACGGTCCAACAGAATACGGCATCCTGCGTCGAGGAGGACATCACTTTTTCTTAACTTCAAACGAAAAAGCAGAAAAAGTGATTGACCTACTTTCCACATCCTCCGCGATAGAGGTCACCCACTAAGTAAAAAAAATACGAAAAACTTCAATAGCGGAAAGCCAAAAGGACAGACATTTTCCCACAAAATGGCCAATAGGCTATCCAAAGTAAAATAATATAAACGATACACACACTCAAAAACTAGCCATAACAAAAATAAACCGCGACAGGAAAACCGCCTTGGAACGGTCAGTGAAACAGGACAGATATCTGTGTGCTAAATCATCAGCCAGTATACACACAAGAGTTTGCAGTTTATAAAATAAGCTGGGGAAGAAAAGCAGTGTGTGTGTGTGGGGGGGGGGGGAGGGGGCATCCATCTTGAAAATTAAGCAGAAGGGATTTTGTCCTAGTTGGAAAATTTTCAGAAGGGATTCTATCCACCTTTCAAAAATGTCCACGTTGCAAAAATCATGGGATAATGTCTGGGGGATTTTGTCTTACACTCGGAACCCGGCGGTCGTAAAACTCTCGCATTGAATAAAACGGAATGAAACGATAAGTTTCAACAATTCTATAGTATGCAAACGTTCATATCGCACATGACTTTACATAGAAACAATGCCGCCAAAGGCTGGAATGACGAGCAAAGGCTCAAAGAATGCTGCAGCCAAGGCCAAAGCCGCGCGTTCCTCCGACAAGAAAAGGCGAAATTGTAGGAAGAAATCCTACAGCATCTACATCTGCAAAGTCTTGAAACAGGTGCACTCAGACACTGGTGTCCCCATCAAAGCCATGTCCATCATGAACAGCTTTGTCAACGACATTTTTGAGAGAATCGCAGCTGAGGCTTCCAGACTCGCTCACTACAACAAGCGATCCACCATCACAAGTCGGGAGATCCAGACAGCAGTGCGACTCCTCTTACCCGGTGAACTCGCCAAGCACGCCGTCAGCGAGGGCACCAAGGCCGTCACCAAGTACACCAGCAGCAAGTAAGCTTGATGCTGTGAAGGATCATTACAAACGGCCCTTTTTAGGGCCATCAATTATTTAGAAAAGAGTAAACTTTCATAATTGTATACCTTTCCGCCCATTCTACCTCTTCATTTCATTATTTTTCGATCGTTACATATACTTTTACTTCCACTACAACTACTATTCTACTTCAACTACTGACACCACTACTACGACGACGACGACGACAACAACAACAACAACAACAACTACTACTGCGGCCTAACTTTCATCATGCCCTGACGTGCCGTGAACATGTGTTTCTGGCAGCGTAGAGGCTCATGACTGCCGGCATGTCACGTTATGTGGCACTGTACGTGTTCCATTTCAATTTTACGTCTTTTGCTGAAATCTTGCCACTATGTCAAAATTTAACATGTCGATCTTTTGTCCGCTTTCTCCCACATCCTACGTGAAGGAAATAACCCACATCCTACCTGAATAGACAACGCCTAATCGTATTGGGAGTGAAAATTTGTGTGGCCGGTGTTGATTGGCTATTCAGTAAAAGTAGGTCAATCCTGTTCTGCTGACATATAGTTTGAGGTATTTAAATTTTTCGACTTATGCTGCCCAACCCATAGATATAGGCCCCATTCTCATATTTCTGCCTCTCCGTGCATCTGGGGGCCTCGGGCTGGTGCCACTGGGGGCATGGTTCCCCCACTTTGGGCGGACTGGCCGTTCCCGGGGCGGTGGCCCGGGGTCCCCGGTTGCATGGGTGCGGGGGGGGGACACAAAACCCATAGATATAGGCCCAATTCCCATATTTCTGCCTCTCCGTGCTCCTGGGGGCCGCGGGCTGGTGCCCCTGGGGACATGATTCCCCCACTTTGGGCGGACTGGCCGTTCCCGGGGCGGTGGCCCGGGGTCCCCGGTTGCATGGGTGCGGGGGGGGGGAAACACAAAACCCACACATTCTTATACAGTGGTTACATGAGCACTGCTTCTACCTCTTACAGACCCTACCCTACATGACTTGGACTAGAGCCGGTTGAGCCGAAGCGGGGCGCTGTGGTTGCGGCTCATTTGCTTTGCACTTATGAGTGCTCCGCCGATGCAACACATCGGTGATAGACAAGTCTAACCTTAGGCTTATGTAACCCTAACCCTAACCCTAGCCCTAGCCCTAACCCTAACTCCAATACACACTAATCATAATTTCTCTTGCAGGTACATGGGGATCCTTGACGGGGAAACCCACCATACCTCGTGTAGAACAGCTACCGAGAAGTCATCAGCTGGGTGCCCAGAAGGCTGCCTCGTAGAGGCCCCCTTGGGGACACCCTCCTGATGAAACCCGGAAATGTGCGAAGCGAAGACAGAATGCTGTCAGAACGGAGCATACATCTCTGGAGTAGGTCAAATACAGAACAATTTAATAGGCGGGGCAACGGTAATGACCAAGTTTGATAGGGATTTGGACACAGGAAGACCCTTAAAAAAGCCTTTTAGACCGACCGTTCAAAATGAAATAAAAGCGAAATTGCACAATGGCTGGTTAGCCACATACTCGCCTTTGCCAAACCACATAACTTTTCACCACTAAAAGACACGCCTATGTGTAAACATTATAATTCTAACCACACTGATCCTGAACAAAAGAGGGTTACAATACTACCACATACAATCAGTACTGATCCATAATGTATTACAATCCATATATCCCCAATATGATATCCTCCTTCACGGAGGATGAGATAATGATATGCAAATATGGCGGTCCGGTCCCAATTGACCCACTTACGAATTTATAAGAACTCGACATCCTACGTCGATGAAAGCATCACCTTTTCAGAAACTGAAAAGCTAAGAAGCAAAATAGGATTGACCTCCTTTCGCATCCTCCGCGATAGACGTCAACAACTGCACACTGATTGGCTGAATTAACTACAAACTAAGAAAAAAGCAACAATCAAAACACCAACATATGACATCCCAACGCGACGAAAGTAGGGGCCAGTAGTACATGGTACTACCAAGATTATCCTTGTAGAGACCTGGGGGGTAGCGACACAGCATAGGCGTGTTCTCAAGGTGGTAGAGCACGGGCACTAGGACACTTTGCAATAGCCGAAATTGGCTGGTCTAATAGTAACCCTTCCTGGCTCACTTTTGGCCGCCGTTCAAAATTCAAAATTACATGCATTATCACCCTTTAACAAGCACCGTGTCCAAGGCGTTTTCTCTACCACGGCAGGGGTGGGGGTAGAGTCTAATGGAAGCCAAAACCGATAATGCATGAGAAGCTTTTTTCCTCGGTCAGACAAGGGCTGTGTACTGACACATTTTGCAGCCGGAATTGGCAACGTTTCACCACATTTTTAGAGCCCGACCATTGGTCTGCATCTGCATTCAAAATTCGAACCCTGCCAGAGGACTGCCCATTTTACAGGACAAACGCTTAACATTGGGTGCGTTCTGTGCCTACATGACATCTTGAGCGGGGGATGTGGGAGGTGGGATTGACCTACTTCCCACATCCTCCGCGAAAGAAGTCACCCAACTCCCAATCGGCTAGCTGATAACTGTCAAGCAGACAGGAGTCAGCATATTGGCAGCCTAGGGAAAAGAGCAGTACCTACAACTAATCCCAGATGGCGAACTAGGGGTAGCCCCTATGTGCCCATGGCGCCCGGTTACCTTAAAAACAACTGTCAGTCAGTCAATTTTTCGAGTCATAACTGGTATTCTTTGTTGAGATCTACCAACCGAATACACAATGTCTGGACGAGGAAAAGGAGGAAAGGCAAAGGGCAAGGCGAAGAGCAGGTCTTCAAGGGCTGGTCTGCAATTCCCCGTGGGCAAAATCCTCCGTCTTTTGAGGAAAGGGAACTACGCTGAGCGAGTTGGAGCCGGCGCCCCCGTGTACCTGGCTGCAATCCTGGAATACCTTGCAGCCGAAGTTCTTGAGTTGGCAGGCAACGCAGCAAGAGATAACAAGAAGAGCAGAATCATCCCCCGTCATCTGCAGTTGGCTATCCGCAACGACGAGGAAATGAACAAGCTTCTGTCTGGAGTCACCATTGCTCAAGGTGGTGTACTTCCTAACATCCAGGCTGTTCTGTTGCCCAAGAAGTCATCAAAGGCTGCCGCCAAGTAAACAGCTGGTGCTCGTTACAATTATCAAACGGCCCTTTTTAGGGCCACAAGTTTTTTACGTTAGAAAACCATATGATGTATGTTAGTTGCTATTTTCCCATTGCATGCCCTGTCCTGTAGGGGTGTCTTTAATTAGTCCCTCAACACAACTGTAACAGAACGAGCGCATATCGCCGCTCTGCATGCACGCACAGCGTTGAATGAACGTTGAAACAGCCTTTTCAACGTTGTTTCGACGTCCAAGGTCTTGCTGCGGCGATCATGTTGTTTACATGTATTAACATGATGCATTACATAAAAAAGACCTCGTCAGATAGATTTTGTGTGAGATAGATGTGATAAGAATGCGTGTCGTCTTAATGCCCGCGTAGGAAGTGTGCATGCAAGAGGAATCCCGTGAACACGCTCATTCATTGCATATTGCATGTGATGAATTGCAAATGTGAAGGCGAAGAAGAAAATGACCACACGATTTTCAAATTGAAATTCATGTATAAGCCAGTATATCGCACTTGTCTGTATAGTCCTTCTTGCACAAACCTGACAGTGTGAAAAATCACGCATGCATTTTGCATTATCGCCAATGACAATAATAATTTCCGTTAAAGGGAGACACGCTTTTTAATAATTTCATCATATCCATTGATATATAGCGGTGCTATGTTGAAGCGTTCTGTGAATGCGAGACTCATCTGTTCTTCTGTCTCACATGAATTCTGCTAGGTTCTTGCACAGTATGGGCTGTTTTGTTTCTAGCTGTCATCCATTTTCAAGAGCCTTCACAAACTGAATCAAAAGTCATGTCACTGACCGTGTATTTGTCACTGTTTCAACACACTTGCAGCGTCCTGACTTGTGTTCACGTGAACTTTCTTGAAATCAGCACTAGGCAAGTACTTCTCACTGTGCAAAGTGCCTCCCGTTTCAAATATGCCCCACATATATGTACACAGACAGCTGGCCAGATACCTTTACTAACCAATAAAGACATTTGTAGGCGTATTACTGTGAATAAAATTGAAATCAGACTGATTTCTCTCTTCACAACAAACACAGAATTTAGCACACAATTCTACCCTTTGTACAGCAACTCAATCGATGCTCTCTCCAAGGGCCGCGCTGAGTCGCATATAAAAGCGTAATTGGGTCACGGCGGAAACCATATGGCTGTGTGTGCCGGAAAATGACTCATATTCATTGGTTCTCTCGATTTTGGCAGGCAGTCTCATCTGTGTGTCTGGGTCGGGAGAATCAACTGAAGTAGCATATAAGTTTCTCTCTAAACAAATCATTTAAACAAAAAATTGCGCCTGGTCGTGATCACGTGCTTGCTGGGGCATGGCCTGGTTGCAACCTAGGTGAGGGACTGTCCCAATCAGACCGTGACCATGTTGTGCTTCTGGCCTGCGCCGTCGCGAACAGGTGAATTGTTTTTATTAAGAATTTAACAGTGCTGCTTATGCTGCCCAACCCATAGATATAGGCCCCATTCTCATATTTCTGCCTCTCCGTGCACCTGGGGGCCCCGGGCTGGTGCCCCTGGGGACATGATTCCCCCACTTTGGGCGGACTGGCCGTTCCCGGGGCGGTGGCCCTGGGTCCCCGGTTGCATGGGTGCGGGGGGGAACACAAAACCCACACACTCTTATACAGTGGTTACATGAGCACTGCTTCTACCTCTTACAGACCCTACCCTACATGACTTGGACTAGAACCGGTTGAACCGAAGCGGGGCGCTGTGGTTGCGGCTCATTTGCTTTGCACTTATGAGTGCTCCGCCGACGCAACACATCGGTGATAGACAAGTCTAAACTTAGGCTTATGTAACCCTAACCCTAACCCTAGCCCTAACCCTAACCCTAACCCTAACTCCAATACATACTAATCATAATTTCTTTTGCAGGTACATTGGGATCCTTGACGGGGAATCCCACCATACCTCGTGTAGGACAGCTACCGAGAAGTCATCAGCTGGGTGCCCAGAAGGCTGCCTCGTAGAGGCCCCCTTGGGGACACCCTCCTGATGAAACCCAGAAATGTGCGAAGCGAAGACAGCATGCTGTCAGAACGGAGCATACATCTCTGGAGTAGGTCAAATACAGAACAATTTAATAGGCGGGGCAACGGTAATGACCAAATTTGATAGGGATTTGGACACAGGAAGTCCCTTAAAAAAGCCTTTCAGACCGACCGTTCAACCGATATAAAAGCGAAATTGCACAATGGCTGGTTAGCCACATACTCGCCTTTGCCAAACCACATAACTTTTCACCACTAAAAGACACGCCTGTGTAAACATTATAATTCTAACCACACTGATCCTGAACAAAAGAGGGTTACAACACTACCACATACAATCAGTACTGATCCATATTGTATTACAATCCATATATCCCCAATATGATATCTTCCTTCACGGAGGATGAGATAATGATATGCAAATATGGCGGTCTGGTCCCAATTGACCCACTTACGAATTTATAAGAACTCGACATCCTACGTCGATGAAAGCATCACCTTTTCAGAAACTGGAAAGCTAAGAAGCAAAATAGGATTGACCTCCTTTCGCATCCTCCGCGATAGAAGTCAACAACTGCACACTGATTGGCTGAATTAACTACAAATTAAGAGAAAAGCAACAACCAAAACATCAACATATGACACTCCAACGCAACGAAAGTAGGGGCCAGTAGTACATGGTACTACCAAGATTATCTTTGTAGAGACCTGGGGGGTAGCGACATAGCATAGGCGTGTTCTCAAGGTGGTAGAGCACGGGTACTAGGACATTTTGCAATAGCCGAAATTGGCTGGTCTAATAGTAACCCTTCCTGGCTCACTTTTGGCCGCCGTTCAAAATTCAAAATTACATGCATTATCACCCTTTAACAAGCACCGTGCCCAAGGCGTTTTCTCTACCACGGCAGGGGTGGGGGTAGAGACTAATGGAAGCCAAAACCGATAATGCATGAGTAGCTTTTTTCCTCGGTCAGACAAGGGCTGTGTACTGACACATTTTGCAGCCGGAATTGGCAACGTGTCACCACATTCTAGAGCCCGACCATTGGTCTGCATCTGCATTCAAAATTCGAACCCCGCCAGAGGACTGCCCATTTTACAGGACAAACGCTTAACATTGGGTGCGTTCTGTGCCTACATGACATCTTGAGCGGGGGATGTGGGAGGTGGGATTGACCTACTTCTCACATCCTCCGCGAAAGAAGTCACCCGACTCCCAATCGGCTAGCTGATAACTGTCAAGCAGACAGGAGTCAGCATATTGGCAGCCTAGGGAAAAGAGCAGTACCTACAACTAATCCCAGATGGCGAACTGGGGGTAGCCCCTATGTGCCCATGGCGCCCGGTTACCTTAAAAACATCTGTCAGTCAGGCGGAAACCATACTTCTGTTTCACAGCAGTAACAACGACGATTCTACGATGGCAGATACCACAGTAGCTCCGGCCGCCACGCCGAAACAATCGAAGAAGAAGGCAGCTGCAAAGCCTAAGAAGCCTGCAGCTCACCCAAAGTACAGCGAGATGATCCAAGCCGCTGTCAGCAGCCTCAAGGAACGTGGAGGTTCATCAAGACAAGCTATCCTCAAGTACATCTTGGCTTATTACAAAGTCGACGAGAAGCAAGCGAACAGCCATTTGAAACTTGCACTCAGAGCTGGCGTCAAGAGCGGTTCTCTTAAACAGTCCAAGGGCACAGGTGCCTCTGGCTCCTTCAGACTCGGCAAACTCAAGAAGAAGCCGGCAAAGAAAGCCGCCAAGCCTAAGGCAGCGAAACCCAAAGCCATGTCTCCAAAGAAGAAGGCCAAGAAGCCAGCAGCGAAGAAACCAGCAGCAAAGAAGACTGCAGCTAAAAAGGTCGCCAAGCCAAGAAAGTCCAAGACTCCGAAGAAGCCAGCTAAGAAGTATACCAAAATAGAAGAGAAGGCATTGATCAGGAATCGATACAATTAACCCAAATCTCCCAGCAGTGACATCAAAGGGAATGAAACATAAAGATTAAATAAATAAACCCCAATAGAAACAAAATATCGGAAAGCCAAAAGAACCGTTACTTGCCCACAAAATAGCCAACTGGCTATCCAAAACAAAATAATATAAGCAAAACAACCACTCAAAGACAAACCATACCAACTATAAACCGCGACAGAAGAACCACCTTGGAATGGCCTTTGAAACGAATTCCACGGTGGGGGGGGGGGGTAAATTGCAATCCTCGCCCTTACTTCCGTTGCAATTTAGACAAATAATTTGTCAGTCCGCATGAATGCCCCACAAAATCATCAGTGCAACTCTTCCGAGAACATAAAAATCAAACAATCATAGTGATAAAACAACGGTGAGGACTCGACAGCAAGAAACCACTGAAATGCTGGAGCAAACGAAAACCAACAGTAAGACTCCGATGTGCCCGACCAGAGACAGAGAATGTAAATAAATTTAGATGGGGACGACGCTGCTGACGGACGGATAAACAACTGCATGTAATGCCATTTCTTGCTGATTTTGACCAGCGTTGTGCATTGTGTCTCCTCCTTACCAAATAAATGTAGGAATGGACACACATATAGAGCTTTACATGCAACAACAACGCCACAACCAACACCATTCTTTGATATTATCATTATTATAACTGCTACGCCCGCCACCACCTATAACTCCCACAATTATTAGTCACAAATACTAATCAACTACTACTACTACTACTACTACTAGAATTATTAACATTGTCTTCATCAGCATTCTTCAAATTTTAGACATAAGACGGATTGAAATACCATAATTTCTGACCAATCAGAGATGCATTCTCATAGCCAATGAGCATTCTCATAGCCAATGTGCGAGTTCATGTGTAGCCAATCAGAGTTCGTTTATTCGCAGCTAAAAGGAGGCAAGTTAAAACTGGGTCAACGCGTTTTATTCTCCGTCTAGATCTTCACAGAGACAGACAACATTAGAAATGGCTCGTAAAAAGACGACTCCTCCTATATCTCGCGGAGGTAAAGCTTCACGAAAGCAGTTTGGTTTTGGTTTCAAGATCGCCCCAGCAACAGGTGGTGTAACACAGTCTCGTAGATACAGACGTGGATCCGTCGCCTTGAGAAGAACCCCTAGTTACCCGAAGAACATTGAACTCTTGATCAGAAAACTGCCCTTCAACCGTCTAGTGAGAGAAGTCGCTCAGGATGTCAAGACTGATCTCCGAATCAAGACCTTTGCCGTCATAGAACTTAAAAACGCAAGTGCAACTTACTTAGTTCGTCATTTCGAAGACAAAAACTACGAGGAGACCCGCGCCGCTCTTAAGGTTTTCCTTGAGAACGTTATCAGAGACGCCGTTACATACACCGAACAAGCTAAGAGGAAGAGAGTTGATTTTTGGGATGTTATCAACGCTCTTGGACGACAGGTGGAACTTATGTACGGATTTTGAGGTTAGACGTATGCTTCAACGGCAACAAAACGGCCCTTTTTAGGGCCACCAAATTCTCAAGAAACGATACCTTTTGAATGTTACACATGGTTCGATAAACACAAAACACGGCTAAAAAGAAAAGCAAAGTACTGCACAGGCTTGATTAAAAAGCAGGATTAAAAATGCCCCAAGAATACACAGCATTTTCCATTTCATCACGGTCACCTTTCGCACTGCTAAACATCCCTGCTTTCGCACTGCCATGTTACTGTGCTCACTATAGTAACAAAGCATTTACGGAAGGGGATCTTTCACCTGCACGCCGGTATGGTACGAAATAACGTCCCGATCCGTAAGACACCGACCAAATGTAGAGACTAGCACGGCATATCTTCTGTCTATGTGCTATCTGCCTGTCTGTCTGCTTAGTTTCATTCTTTACATTGTAGCTATGAAAGCCTATCGTTATAATAGATTGTAAGTTTCTAGCGTATACGACTGTAGCATTTGGTGACTTCTCTCGCGGAGGATGTTGAAATTAGGTGAATCCATTCAGCCTGATATATAAGGAAAACCTATCCTGCGTCCCAAACAGGACCTACACCACCCAAACACGTCCGGACATGACAGTACAAAAAAAAACCACACAAACAAAAACTTGAAACAGCCAGAGACAGTACTACCAAAATGGCAGAATACCACAACATGCACAGCCATGTCCGAAACAAGCCCAAACAAAAGGAACTGTCTCAAAACGGCCGTTAAAAGAGCATCAGACATACTATGCTCACGGGCAAAAAAAACAGAAATCACGCTCAGCAGCCGCATTGGCTCCGATCTCTGTTAACACCCTATGCCCACTTTAGACTAGGGCTTTCAAAATTTTTAAAAATCGCTAGCGCTCCCCTTTGAAATCAGACCAAAACAAAACAAACGAAACACACGGGCGAGGCGGTTCAGCACGATTCCCACATAGCTGTACTTAGCCGTATTAAAGCCCCATGAGCGCTACTTCACTTCGTCTTGCTGTGCCACTATGGAGCAAGTCCGTGGAACCATGGAGACGTAAAACACCAGAACATTACTACTACTACTACTACTAATACTTCTACTACTGCGTGGCAATTTCCCCGTGCGGAATTCGGTGCCACTGCTTTGTGCATGTCATGTGTTGTGAACACTGTGGCCGTAGGAAGAACTTTTTGACCAGAAACTGACGGCCTACTACTGAGGCAAGCAAAACAGAGATGAAACTGAAGAACATCGGATGCTAGCCTATACGTTGCCGGAACTCTGGTCTTTTCAAAGGCATCCTCGCTCAAGCGGGCACTGGCGACGGAACACGATTCACAGGTCGGAGTTTACCACGTTCCAAAACCACGATTTGCAGTCTGTCTTTCGGACCGACAGTCGAAATTTCTGTAAATTACAAACCACTTCCGTGCACTGTGCCTGAAGTGAGAGTGAAGCATCGGCTCCGATGTAATACTCGATGCAAAAGCCTTCGAGAAAGTGGGAAAACTAATCCTGAACTAGTTCTATGGGTGCCCCGATTAACTTCTAGCACCGAGTTAGCTTACAAGTTAGTCAACAATCGTTGCAAGTATTCTATGGCTTGCAAATAGTCCCGTTCACGTATACGACTATGCCACCAAAATCAGGATTGGCGAGCAAAGGCTCAAACAAGGCTTCGACCAAGGCAAAGGCCGCACGTTCTTCGGACAAGAAAAAGCAAAGGAAGAAGGAGGAATCCTACATCATATACATCCACAAAGTCTTTAAACAGGTGCACCCAGAAACCGGTGGCTCCAGCAAAGCAATGTCCATCATGAACAGCTTTATCAACGATATCTTACGGAGAATCGTAGCTGAGGCTTCCAGACTCCCTCACTACAATAAGCGATCTACCATCACAGCTGTGCGACTCCTCTTACCCGGTGAACTCGCCAAGCACGCCGTCAACGAGGGCACCAAGGCTGTCTCCGTGGACTCCAGCAGCAAATAAGCTCGATGCAGTGAAGAATCTATACAAACAGCTCTTTTTAGGGCTTTCAGTTATTTCGCAAAGAATAAACTTTCATTAAAAGTCTGCCACTCCCCCGATTCTCCCCGTTCCTTTCATTTCTTTCGGCCCATATATAGATATTTGTACTACTACCACCACTACTGCTGCTTTTTCTTTGTTTTGGTTTTACGGCCCTTTCAAGATTATTTCACTCATATCGCGCCGATCGTTAATCAGAGGTGGGCGAAAACCGGAGTACCCGGAGAAAAACCACCTGACCTTACGTTGCAGAACTTGGCGTCTCACACGTGGCCCGAGCGAGGCTCGAACCTACGGCGGTGAGAGACCTAATGACTAAGAGTCAGCGCTCTTATCCACTAGGCCACGGAGGCCCGACCACTACTGCTGCTACTACAACAAAAACTACTACAACTTCCTTATGAGGCATATTGTAGGTTGTCACATTTGCGAAAGCCACGAATGACGCTGGACAGTTAACATTTGAATTTCATGCGTGCTTAGTTTTTCGTGCTGTGAATGTGTGTTCTTGGTGGAGTACAGGCTCAGTTCTACTCGCATGTAAGGTTATGTCGCACTGCTGTTGGGTCATTTCAATTTTCCATCCGTTGCTAAAATCCTGCCATTATGTTTAAATTGAATATATCGTTCTCCTGCATCCTACGTGAAGGAAATAACCCCATGCCTAACTGAATAAACAACGTGAAATGCTATTGGCAGGGACGATTTGTGTGAATGGCTTTGATCGGCTATTCAGTATAAGTAGGTCAATCCTGTTCGGCTTACCAAGCGGGTAGCACCAACGTGCTTCTAGTTCCCGGTTACCTTAAAAATCAGTTTATTCATGCATTGCAATTGGATCAAAAGGGAGGCCGTCTCACAGCGAAAAGGGGAACAAAGTCAACGATAGGAGCTGTGGTTGCGGCCTCGGCTTTGCACTTAGGAGTGCCTATCGGTGACAGCGATCCCTGGATCACTATGAGAAGACCATAGCAGAACTGGGCATGGACCCACCACAAGGAAAGCCCACAGCCCCGACCCACCCACCGGAGGGGTTGTGGCAAGCGAGAAGTTAAGACAAGGTGTAGCATTGTGGTTGCGACCCACTGGCTTTGCACTTATGAACGCTGCACCAAAGTCCTAGCTGATCGGGAGCCACACAGCCCGAAAGGGGACCACATGAAAGCATGTCGGGACTGAGCATGGACCCACCACAAGGAGAATCCATCGCCCAGCCCATCCTGAGGGGTGAGGCAAACGGGAAGTCAGGACGAGACGTAGCGCTGTGGTTGCGGTCCTTGGACTTTGCACTTAGGAGCGTTGCGTCAAAATCCTGGCTGATAGAGAGCCACACAACCCAAAGGAGAATGGCACAACAGCACACTAGCAAACAAAGCCTCTTCTTCAGGAACGCATATAGAAAAGTGGGACAGAAATAAGAAACAAGACGCCCTATCACATCTTTTTCTTTCTTTTTTCGCAACTCTCGCTTTCGAATAAAGGATGTACATAATAAGGTTACCCAAACGGAATGACCTGGGGGCCCTCAAAAGGGCCTTATGCATACCACCACGACTGAAATACCGCATCTAGCCTGGTATATCATACAGCCCTCCGTACTGCCCTTGTCACATAACATAAAAATCACCAAAAACAGCAAATCGCGCCATGACCGTGATAAAGACAGACGGTCAAGATGGCCACATATCAATACAGACAAGGGCAATTAACTTACTAACTATGGCATGACTTAGCGCGACCCTGAAGGAAGGCTTTTAACAGACAACCACCCACGCGAAACTAAGCAACATTCAACCACACTAGGTAGGTAGATATAGTAATAGTTGTAGGATAGGAATACAGTAGAGAGAGGATAGTATAGAAAAGAGAGATCAAAAATCTGGAGTTAGAAGAAGAAGAAGAAGAAGAGTTTTCTCAAAAAAGCGATTTCAAACTTTTTTATTTGTGTAAATATGAAACATTAAAAACAAGATAGCATAGGAGCGCTCGACTGCGCACGTGCGCAGGCGGACGCTTGTATGCGACCTACATGATTATATTACAATTTGCACTAACCACTTCGACTAAAGACATTGGCAAACGTTGTCTCGGGTCCCCAAGCGGCTAGGCAAGAATACATTTTTTTCAACTATGGTGCCTTCCTACACGTAGGATGCGATAATGATATGCAACCATGGCGACACAAAATGACCTTCCTACGGTCCCACAGAATACGGCATCCTGCGTCGAGGAGGACATCACTTTTTCTTAACTTCAAACGAAAAAGCAGAAAAAGTGATTGACCTACTTTCCACATCCTCCGCGATAGAGGTCACCCACTAAGTAAAAAAAAAATACGAAAAACTTCAATAGCGGAAAGCCAAAAGGACAGACATTTTCCCACAAAATGGCCAATAGGCTATCCAAAGTAAAATAATATAAACGATACACACACTCAAAAACTAGCCATAACAAAAATAAACCGCGACAGGAAAACCGCCTTGGAACGGTCAGTGAAACAGGACAGATATCTGTGTGCTAAATCATCAGCCAGTATACACACAAGAGTTTGCAGTTTATAAAATAAGCTGGGGAAGAAAAGCAGTGTGTGTGTGGGGGGGGGGGGGGGAGGGGGCATCCATCTTGAAAATTAAGCAGAAGGGATTTTGTCCTAGTTGGAAAATTTTCAGAAGGGATTCTATCCACCTTTCAAAAATGTCCACGTTGCAAAAATCATGGGATAATGTCTGGGGGATTTTGTCTTACACTCGGAACCCGGCGGTCGTAAAACTCTCGCATTGAATAAAACGAAATGAAACGATAAGTTTCAACAATTCTATAGTATGCAAACGTTCATATCGCACATGACTTTACATAGAAACAATGCCGCCAAAGGCTGGAATGACGAGCAAAGGCTCAAAGAATGCTGCAGCCAAGGCCAAAGCCGCGCGTTCCTCCGACAAGAAAAGGCGAAATTGTAGGAAGAAATCCTACAGCATCTACATCTGCAAAGTCTTGAAACAGGTGCACTCAGACACTGGTGTCCCCATCAAAGCCATGTCCATCATGAACAGCTTTGTCAACGACATTTTTGAGAGAATCGCAGCTGAGGCTTCCAGACTCGCTCACTACAACAAGCGATCCACCATCACAAGTCGGGAGATCCAGACAGCAGTGCGACTCCTCTTACCCGGTGAACTCGCCAAGCACGCCGTCAGCGAGGGCACCAAGGCCGTCACCAAGTACACCAGCAGCAAGTAAGCTTGATGCTGTGAAGGATCATTACAAACGGCCCTTTTTAGGGCCATCAATTATTTAGAAAAGAGTAAACTTTCATAATTGTATACCTTTCCGCCCATTCTACCTCTTCATTTCATTATTTTTCGATCGTTACATATACTTTTACTTCCACTACAACTTCTATTCTACTTCAACTACTGACACCACTACTACTACGACGACGACAACAACAACAACAACAACAACAACTACTACTACTGCGGCCTAACTTTCATCATGCCCTGACGTGCCGTGAACATGTGTTTCTGGCAGCGTAGAGGCTCATGACTGCCGGCATGTCACGTTATGTGGCACTGTACGTGTTCCATTTCAATTTTACGTCTTTTGCTGAAATCTTGCCACTATGTCAAAATTTAACATGTCGATCTTTTGTCCGCTTTCTCCCACATCCTACGTGAAGGAAATAACCCACATCCTACCTGAATAGACAACGCCTAATCGTATTGGGAGTGAAAATTTGTGTGGCCGGTGTTGATTGGCTATTCAGTAAAAGTAGGTCAATCCTGTTCTGCTGACATATAGTTTGAGGTATTTAAATTTTTCGACTTATGCTGCCCAACCCATAGATATAGGCCCCATTCTCATATTTCTGCCTCTCCGTGCATCTGGGGGCCTCGGGCTGGTGCCCCTGGGGGCATGATTCCCCCACTTTGGGCGGACTGGCCGTTCCCGGGGCAGTGGCCCGGGGTCCCCGGTTGCATGGGTGCGGGGGGGGAACACAAAACCCATAGATATAGGCCCCATTCCCATATTTCTGCCTCTCCGTGCACCTGGGGGCCGCGGGCTGGTGCCCCTGGGGACATGATTCCCCCACTTTGGGCGGACTGGCCGTTCCCGGGGCGGTGGCCCGGGGTCCCCGGTTGCATGGGTGCGGGGGGGGGGGGGAAAAACAAAACCCACACATTCTTATACAGTGGTTACATGAGCACTGCTTCTACCTCTTACAGACCCTACCCTACATGACTTGGACTAGAGCCGGTTGAGCCGAAGCGGGGCGCTGTGGTTGCGGCTCATTTGCTTTGCACTTATGAGTGCTCCGCCGATGCAACACATCGGTGATAGACAAGTCTAAACTTAGGCTTATGTAACCCTAACCCTAACCCTAGCCCTAGCCCTAACCCTAACCCTAACTCCAATACACACTAATCATAATTTCTCTTGCAGGTACATGGGGATCCTTGACGGGGAAACCCACCATACCTCGTGTAGAACAGCTACCGAGAAGTCATCAGCTGGGTGCCCAGAAGGCTGCCTCGTAGAGGCCCCCTTGGGGACACCCTCCTGATGAAACCCGGAAATGTGCGAAGCGAAGACAGAATGCTGTCAGAACGGAGCATACATCTCTGGAGTAGGTCAAATACAGAACAATTTAATAGGCGGGGCAACGGTAATGACCAAGTTTGGTAGGGATTTGGACACAGGAAGACCCTTAAAAAAGCCTTTTAGACCGACCGTTCAAAATGAAATAAAAGCGAAATTGCACAATGGCTGGTTAGCCACATACTCGCCTTTGCCAAACCACATAACTTTTCACCACTAAAAGACACGCCTATGTGTAGACATTATAATTCTAACCACACTGATCCTGAACAAAAGAGGGTTACAAATCAGTACTGATCCATAATGTATTACAATCCATATATCCCCAATATGATATCCTCCTTCACGGAGGATGAGATAATGATATGCAAATATGGCGGTCCGGTCCCAATTGACCCACTTACGAATTTATAAGAACTCGACATCCTACGTCGATGAAAGCATCACCTTTTCAGAAACTGAAAAGCTAAGAAGCAAAATAGGATTGACCTCCTTTCGCATCCACCGCGATAGAAGTCAACAACTGCACACTGATTGGCTGAATTAACTACAAACTAAGAGAAAAGCAACAATCAAAACACCAACATATGACATCCCAACGCGACGAAAGTAGGGGCCAGTAGTACATGGTACTACCAAGATTATCCTTGTAGAGACCTGGGGGGTAGCGACACAGCATAGGCGTGTTCTCAAGGTGGTAGAGCACGGGCACTAGGACACTTTGCAATAGCCGAAATTGGCTGGTCTAATAGTAACCCTTCCTGGCTCACTTTTGGCCGCCGTTCAAAATTCAAAATTACATGCATTATCACCCTTTAACAAGCACCGTGTCCAAGGCGTTTTCTCTACCACGGCAGGGGTGGGGGTAGAGTCTAATGGAAGCCAAAACCGATAATGCATGAGAAGCTTTTTTCCTCGGTCAGACAAGGGCTGTGTACTGACACATTTTGCAGCCGGAATTGGCAACGTTTCACCACATTTTTAGAGCCCGACCATTGGTCTGCATCTGCATTCAAAATTCGAACCCCGCCAGAGGACTGCCCATTTTACAGGACAAACGCTTAACATTGGGTGCGTTCTGTGCCTACATGACATCTTGAGCGGGGGATGTGGGAGGTGGGATTGACCTACTTCTCACATCCTCCGCGAAAGAAGTCACCCAACTCCCAATCGGCTAGCTGATAACTGTCAAGCAGACAGGAGTCAGCATATTGGCAGCCTAGGGAAAAGAGCAGTACCTACAACTAATCCCAGATGGCGAACTAGGGGTAGCCCCTATGTGCCCATGGCGCCCGGTTACCTTAAAAACAACTGTCAGTCAGTCAATTTTTCGAGTCATAACTGGTATTCTTTGTTGAGATCTACCAACCGAATACACAATGTCTGGACGAGGAAAAGGAGGAAAGGCAAAGGGCAAGGCGAAGAGCAGATCTTCAAGGGCTGGTCTGCAATTCCCCGTGGGCAAAATCCACCGTCTTTTGAGGAAAGGGAACTACGCTGAGCGAGTTGGAGCCGGCGCCCCCGTGTACCTGGCTGCAATCCTGGAATACCTTGCAGCCGAGGTTCTTGAGTTGGCAGGCAACGCAGCAAGAGATAACAAGAAGAGCAGAATCATCCCCCGTCATCTGCAGTTGGCTATCCGCAACGACGAGGAATTGAACAAGCTTCTGTCTGGAGTCACCATTGCTCAAGGTGGTGTACTTCCTAACATCCAGGCTGTTCTGTTGCCCAAGAAGTCATCAAAGGCTGCCGCCAAGTAAACAGCTGGTGCTCGTTACAATTATCAAACGGCCCTTTTTAGGGCCACAAACTTTTTACGTTAGAAAACCATATGATGTATGTTAGTTGCTATTTTCCCATTGCATGTCCTGTCCTGTAGGGGTGTCTTTAATTAGTCCCTCAACACAACTGTAACAGAACGAGCGCATATCGCCGCTCTGCATGCACGCACAGCGTTGAATGAACGTTGAAACAGCCTTTTCAACGTTGTTTCGACGTCCAAGGTCTTGCTGCGGCGATCATGTTGTTTACATGTATAAACATGATGCATTACATAAAAAAGACCTCGTCAGATAGATTTTGTGTGAGATAGATGTGATAAGAATGCGTGTCGTCTTAATGCCCGCGTAGGAAGTGTGCATGCAAGAGGAATCCCGTGAACACGCTCATTCATTGCATATTGCATGTGATGAATTGCACATGTGAAGGCGAAGAAGAAAATGACCACACGATTTTCAAATTGAAATTCATGTATAAGCCAGTATATCGCACTTGTCTGTATAGTCCTTCTTGAACAAACCTGACAGTGTGAAAAATCACGCATGCATTTTGCATTATCGCCAATGACAATAATAATTTCCGTTAAAGGGAGACACGCTTTTTAATAATTTCATCATATCCATTGATATATAGCGGTGCTATGTTGAAGCGTTCTGTGAATGCGAGACTCATCTGTTCTTCTGTCTCACATGAATTCTGCTAGGTTCTTGCACAGTATGGGCTGATTTGTTTCTAGCTGTCATCCATTTTCAAGAGCCTTCACAAACTGACTCAAAAGTCATGTCACTGACCGTGTATTTGTCACTGTTTCAACACACTTGCAGCGTCCTGACTTGTGTTCACGTGAACTTTCTTGAAATCAGCACTAGGCAAGTACTTCTCACTGTGCAAAGTGCCTCCCGTTTCAAATATGCCCCACATATATGTACACAGACAGCTGGCCAGATACCTTTACTAACCAATAAAGACATTTGTAGGCGTATTACTGCGAATAAAATTGAAATCAGACTGATTTCTCTCTTCACAACAAACACAGAATTTAGCACACAATTCTACCCTTTGTACAGCAACTCAATCGATGCTCTCTCCAAGGGCCGCGCTGAGTCGCATATAAAAGCGTAATTGGGTCACGGCGGAAACCATACTTCTGTTTCACAGCAGTAACAACGACGATTCTACGATGGCAGATACCACAGTAGCTCCGGCCGCCACGCCGAAACAATCGAAGAAGAAGGCAGCTGCAAAGCCAAAGAAGCCTGCAGCTCACCCAAAGTACAGCGAGATGATCCAAGCCGCTGTCAGCAGCCTCAAGGAACGTGGAGGTTCATCAAGACAAGCTATCCTCAAGTACATCTTGGCTAATTACAAAGTCGACGAGAAGCAAGCGAACAGCCATTTGAAACTTGCACTCAGAGCTGGCGTCAAGAGCGGTTCTCTTAAACAGTCCAAGGGCACAGGTGCCTCTGGCTCCTTCAGACTCGGCGAACTCAAGAAGAAGCCGGCAAAGAAAGCCGCCAAGCCTAAGGCAGCGAAACCCAAGGCCATGTCTCCAAAGAAGAAGGCCAAGAAGCCAGCAGCGAAGAAACCAGCAGCAAAGAAGACTGCAGCTAAAAAGGTCGCCAAGCCAAGAAAGTCCAAGACTCCGAAGAAGCCAGCTAAGAAGTATACCAAAATAGAAGAGAAGGCATTGATCAGGAATCGATACAATTAACCCAAATCTCCCAGCAGTGACATCAAAGGGGATGAAACATAAACATTTAATAAATAAACCCCAATAGAAACAAAATATCGGAAAGCCAAAAGAACCGTTACTTGCCCACAAAATAGCCAACTGGCTATCCAAAACAAAATAATATAAGCAAAACAACCACTCAAAGACAAACCATACCAACTATAAACCGCGACAGAAGAACCACCTTGGAATGGCCTTTGAAACGAATTCCACGGTGGGGGGGGGGGGTTAAATTGCAATCCTCGCCCTTACTTCCGTTGCAATTTAGACAAATAATTTGTCAGTCCGCATGAATGCCCCACAAAATCATCAGTGCAACTCTTCCGAGAAGATAAAAATCAAACAATCATAGTGATAAAACAACGGTGAGGACTCGACAGCAAGAAACCACTGAAATGCTGGAGCAAACGAAAACCAACAGTAAGACTCCGATGTGCCCGACCAGAGACAGAGAATGTAAATAAATTTAGATGGGGACGACGCTGCTGACGGACGGATAAACAACTGCATGTAATGCCATTTCTTGCTGATTTTGACCAGCGTTGTGCATTGTGTCTCCTCCTTACCAAATAAATGTAGGGATGGACACACATATAGAGCTTTACATGCAACAACAACGCCACAACCAACACCATTCTTTGATATTATCATTATTATAACTGCTACGCCCGCCACCACCTATAACTCCCACAATTATTAGTCACAAATACTAATCAACTACTACTACTACTACTACTACTACTAGAATTATTAACATTGTCTTCATCAGCATTCTTCAAATTTTAGACATAAGACGGATTGAAATACCATAATTTCTGACCAATCAGAGATGCATTCTCATAGCCAATGAGCATTCTCATAGCCAATGTGCGAGTTCATGTGTAGCCAATCAGAGTTCGTTTATTCGCAGCTAAAAGGAGGCAAGTTAAAACTGGGTCAACGCGTTTTATTCTCCAGAGACAGACAACATTAGAAATGGCTCGTAAAAAGACGACTCCTCCTATATCTCGCGGAGGTAAAGCTTCACGAAAGCAGTTTGGTTTTGGTTTCAAGATCGCCCCAGCAACAGGTGGTGTAACACAGTCTCGTAGATACAGACGTGGATCCGTCGCCTTGAGAAGAACCCCTAGTTACCCGAAGAACATTGAACTCTTGATCAGAAAACTGCCCTTCAACCGTCTAGTGAGAGAAGTCGCTCAGGATGTCAAGACTGATCTCCGAATCAAGACCTTTGCCGTCATAGAACTTAAAAACGCAAGTGCAACTTACTTAGTTCGTCATTTCGAAGACAAAAACTACGAGGAGACCCGCGCCGCTCTTAAGGTTTTCCTTGAGAACGTTATCAGAGACGCCGTTACATACACCGAACAAGCTAAGAGGAAGAGAGTTGATTTTTGGGATGTTATCAACGCTCTTGGACGACAGGTGGAACTTATGTACGGATTTTGAGGTTAGACGTATGCTTCAACGGCAACAAAACGGCCCTTTTTAGGGCCACCAAATTCTCAAGAAACGATACCTTTTGAATGTTACACATGGTTCGATAAACACAAAACACGGCTAAAAAGAAAAGCAAAGTACTGCACAGGCTTGATTAAAAAGCAGGATTAAAAATGCCCCAAGAATACACAGCATTTTCCATTTCATCACGGTCACCTTTCGCACTGCTAAACATCCCTGCTTTCGCACTGCCATGTTACTGTGCTCACTATAGTAACAAAGCATTTACGGAAGGGGATCTTTCACCTGCACGCCGGTATGGTACGAAATAACGTCCCGATCCGTAAGACACCGACCAAATGTAGAGACTAGCACGGCATATCTTCTGTCTATATGCTATCTGCCTGTCTGTCTGCTTAGTTTCATTCTTTACATTGTAGCTATGAAAGCCTATCGTTATAATAGATTGTAAGTTTCTAGCGTATACGACTGTAGCATTTGGTGACTTCTCTCGCGGAGGATGTTGAAATTAGGTGAATCCATTCAGCCTGATATATAAGGAAAACCTATCCTGCGTCCCAAACAGGACCTACACCACCCAAACACGTCCGGACATGACAGTACAAAAAAAAACCACACAACAAAAACTTGAAACAGCCAGAGACAGAACTACCAAAATGGCAGAATACCACAACATGCACAGCCATGTCCGAAACAAGCCCAAACAAAAGGAACTGTCTCAAAACGGCCGTTAAAAGAGCATCAGACATACTATGCTCACGGGCAAAAAAACAGAAATCACGCTCAGCAGCCGCATTGGCTCCGATCTCTGTTAACACCCTATGCCCACTTTAGACTAGGGCTTTCAAAATTTCTAAAAATCGCTAGCGCTCCCCTTTGAAATCAGACCAAAACAAAACAAACGAAACACACGGGCGAGGCGGTTCAGCACGATTCGCACATAGCTGTACTTAGCCGTATTAAAGCCCCATGAGCGCTACTTCACTTCGTCTTGCTGTGCCACTATGGAGCAAGTCCGTGGGACCATGGAGACGTAAAACACCAGAACATTACTACTACTACTACTACTACTACTACTTCTACTACTGCGTGGCAATTTCTCCGTGCGGAATTCGGTGCCACTGCTTTGTGCATGTCATGTGTTGTGAACACTGTGGCCGTAGGAAGAACTTTTTGACCAGAAACTGACGGCCTACTACTGAGGCAAGCAAAACAGAGATGAAACTGAAGAACATCGGATGCTAGCCTATACGTTGCCGGAACTCTGGTCTTTTCAAAGGCCTCCTCGCTCAAGCGGGCACTGGCGACGGAACACGATTCACAGGTCGGAGTTTACCACGTTCCAAAACCACGATTTGCAGTCTGTCTTTCGGACCGACAGTCGAAATTTCTGTAAATTACAAACCACTTTCGTGCACTGTGCCTGAAGTGAGAGTGAAGCATCGGCTCCGATGTAATACTCGATGCAAAAGCCTTCGAGAAAGTGGGAAAACTAATCCTGAACTAGTTCTATGGGTGCCCCGATTAACTTCTAGCACCGAGTTAGCTTACAAGTTAGTCAACAATCATTGCAAGTATTCTATGGCTTGCAAATAGTCCCGTTCACGTATACGACTATGCCACCAAAAACAGGATTGGCGAGCAAAGGCTCAAACAAGGCTTCGACCAAGGCAAAGGCCGCACGTTCTTCGGACAAGAAAAAGCAAAGGAAGAAGGAGGAATCCTACATCATATACATCCACAAAGTCTTTAAACAGGTGCACCCAGACACCGGTGGCTCCAGCAAAGCCATGTCCATCATGAACAGCTTTATCAACGATATCTTACGGAGAATCGTAGCTGAGGCTTCCAGACTCCCTCACTACAATAAGCGATCTACCATCACAGCTGTGCGACTCCTCTTACCCGGTGAACTCGCCAAGCACGCCGTCAACGAGGGCACCAAGGCTGTCTCCGTGGACTCCAGCAGCAAATAAGCTCGATGCAGTGAAGAATCTGTACAAACAGCTCTTTTTAGGGCTTTCAGTTATTTCGCAAAGAATAAACTTTCATTAAAAGTCTGCCACTGCCCCGATTCTCCCCGTTCCTTTCATTTCTTTCGGCCCATATATAGATATTTGTACTACTACCACCACTACTGCTGCTTTTTTTTTTGTTTTGGATTTACGGCCCTTTCAAGATTATTTCACTCATATCGAGCCGATCGTTAATCAGAGGTGGGCGAAAACCGGAGTACCCGGAGAAAAACCACCTGACCTTACGTTGCAGAACTTGGCGTTCACACGTGGCCCGAGCGAGGCTCGAACCTACGGCGGTGAGAGACCTAATGACTAAGAGTCAGCGCTCTTATCCACTAGGCCACGGAGGCCCGACCACTACTGCTGCTACTACAACAACAACTACTACAACTTCCTTATGAGGCATATTGTAGGTTGTCACATTTGCGAAAGCCACGAATGACGCTGGACAGTTAACATTTGAATTTCATGCGTGCTTAGTTTTTCGTGCTGTGAATGTGTGTTCTTGGTGGAGTACAGGCTCATTTCTACTCGCATGTAAGGTTATGTCGCACTGCTGTTGGGTCATTTCAATTTTCCATCCGTTGCTAAAATCCTGCCATTATGTTTAAATTGAATATATCGTTCTCCTGCATCCTACGTGAAGGAAATAACCCCATGCCTAACTGAATAAACAACGTGAAATGCTATTGGCAGGGACGATTTGTGTGAATGGCTTTGATCGGCTATTCAGTATAAGTAGGTCAATCCTGTGCGGCTTACCAAGCGGGTAGCACCAACGTGCTTCTAGTTCTCGGTTACCTTAAAAATCAGTTTATTCATGCATTGCAATTGGATCAAAAGGGAGGCCGTCTCACAGCGAAAAGGGGAACAAAGTCAACGATAGGAGCTGTGGTTGCGGCCTCGGCTTTGCACTTAGGAGTGCCTATCGGTGACAGCGATCCCTGGATCACTATGAGAAGACCATAGCAGAACTGGGCATGGACCCACCACAAGGAAAGTCCACAGCCCCGACCCACCCACCGGAGGGGTTGTGGCAAGCGAGAAGTTAAGACAAGGTGTAGCATTGTGGTTGCGACCCACTGGCTTTGCACTTATGAACGCTGCACCAAAGTCCTAGCTGATCGGGAGCCACACAGCCCGAAAGAGGACCACATGAAAGCATGTCGGGACTGAGCATGGACCCACCACAAGGAGAATCCATCGCCCAGCCCATCCTGAGGGGTGAGGCAAACGGGAAGTCAGGACGAGACGTAGCGCTGTGGTTGCGGTCCTTGGACTTTGCACTTAGGAGCGTTGCGTCAAAATCCTGGCTGATAGAGAGCCACACAACCCAAAGGAGAATGGCACAACAGCACACTAGCAAACAAAGCCTCTTCTTCAGGAACGCATATAGAAAAGTGGGACAGAAATAAGAAACAAGACGCCCTATCACATCTTTTTCTTTCTTTTTTCGCAACTCGCTTTCGAATAAAGGATGTACATAATAAGGTTACCCAAACGGAATGACCTGGGGGCCCTCAAAAGGGACTTTTGCATACCACCACGACTGAAATACCGCATCTAGCCTGGTATATCATACAGCCCTCCGTACTGCCCTTGTCACATAACATAAAAATCACCAAAAACAGCAAATCGCGCCATGACCGTGATAAAGACAGACGGTCAAGATGGCCACATATCAATACAGACAAGGGCAATTAACTTACTAACTATGGCATGAATTAGCGCGACCCTGAAGGAAGGCTTTTAACAGACAACCACCCACGCGAAACTAAGCAACATTCAACCACACTAGGTAGGTAGATATAGTAATAGTTGTAGGATAGGAATACAGTAGAGAGGATAGTATAGAAAAGAGAGATCAAAAATCTGGAGTTAGAAGAAGAAGAAGAAGAGTTTTCTCAAAAAAGCGATTTCAAACTTTTTTATTTGTGTAAATATGAAACATTAAAAACAAGATAGCATAGGAGCGCTCGACTGCGCACGTGCGCAGGCGGACGCTTGTATGCGACCTACATGATTATATTACAATTTGCACTAACCACTTTGACTAAAGACATTGGCAAACGTTGTCTCGGGTCCCCAAGCGGCTAGGCAAGAATACATTTTTTTCAACTATGGTGCCTTCCTACACGAAGGATGCGATAATGATATGCAACCATGGCGACACAAAATGACCTTCCTACGGTCCCACAGAATACGGCATCCTGCGTCGAGGAGGACATCACTTTTTCTTAACTTCAAACGAAAAAGCAGAAAAGGTGATTGACCTACTTTCCACATCCTCCGCGATAGAGGTCATCCACTAAGTAAAAAAAAAAATACGAAAAACTTCAATAGCGGAAAGCCAAAAGGACAGACATTTTCCCACAAAATGGCCAATAGGCTATCCAAAGTAAAATAATATAAACGATACACACACTCAAAAACTAGCCATAACAAAAATAAACCGCGACAGGAAAACCGCCTTGGAACGGTCAGTGAAACAGGACAGATATCTGTGTGCTAAATCATCAGCCAGTATACACACAAGAGTTTGCAGTTTATAAAATAAGCTGGGGAAGAAAAGCAGTGTGTGTGTGTGTGGGGGGGGGGGGGGGAGGAAGCATCCATCTTGAAAATTAAGCAGAAGGGATTTTGTCCTAGTTGGAAAATTTTCAGAAGGGATTCTATCCACCTTTCAAAAATGTCCACGTTGCAAAAATCATGGGATAATGTCTGGGGGATTTTGTCTTACACTCGGAACCCGGCGGTCGTAAAACTCTCGCATTGAATAAAACGGAATGAAACGATAAGTTTCAACAATTCTATAGTATGCAAACGTTCATATCGCACATGACTTTACATAGAAACAATGCCGCCAAAGGCTGGAATGACGAGCAAAGGCTCAAAGAATGCTGCAGCCAAGGCCAAAGCCGCGCGTTCCTCCGACAAGAAAAGGCGAAATTGTAGGAAGAAATCCTACAGCATCTACATCTGCAAAGTCTTGAAACAGGTGCACTCAGACACTGGTGTCCCCATCAAAGCCATGTCCATCATGAACAGCTTTGTCAACGACATTTTTGAGAGAATCGCAGCTGAGGCTTCCAGACTCGCTCACTACAACAAGCGATCCACCATCACAAGTCGGGAGATCCAGACAGCAGTGCGACTCCTCTTACCCGGTGAACTCGCCAAGCACGCCGTCAGCGAGGGCACCAAGGCCGTCACCAAGTACACCAGCACCAAGTAAGCTTGATGCTGTGAAGGATCATTACAAACGGCCCTTTTTAGGGCCATCAATTATTTAGAAAAGAGTAAACTTTCATAATTGTATACCTTTCCGCCCATTCTACCTCTTCATTTCATTATTTTTCGATCGTTACATATACTTTTACTTCCACTACAACTACTATTCTACTTCAACTACTGACACCACTACTACTACGACGACGACAACAACAACAACAACAACTACTGCGGCCTAACTTTCATCATGCCCTGACGTGCCGTGAACATGTGTTTCTGGCAGTGTAGAGGCTCATGACTGCCGGCATGTCACGTTATGTGGCACTGTACGTGTTCCATTTCAATTTTACGTCTTTTGCTGAAATCTTGCCACTATGTCAAAATTTAACATGTCGATCTTTTGTCCGCTTTCTCCCACATCCTACGTGAAGGAAATAACCCACATCCTACCTGAATAGACAACGCCTAATCGTATTGGGAGTGAAAATTTGTGTGGCCGGTGTTGATTGGCTATTCAGTAAAAGTAGGTCAATCCTGTTCTGCTGACATATAGTTTGAGGTATTTAAATTTTTCGACTTATGCTGCCCAACCCATAGATATAGGCCCCATTCTCATATTTCTGCCTCTCCGTGCATCTGGGGGCCTCGGGCTGGTGCCCCTGGGGGCATGATTCCCCCACTTTGGGCGGACTGGCCGTTCCCGGGGCGGTGGCCCGGGGTCCCCGGTTGCATGGGTGCGGGGGGGGGGGAACACAAAACCCATAGATATAGGCCCCATTCCCATATTTCTGCCTCTCCGTGCACCTGGGGGCCGCGGGCTGGTGCCCCTGGGGACATGATTCCCCCACTTTGGGCGGATTGGCCGTTCCCGGGGCGGTGGCCCGGGGTCCCCGGTTGCATGGGTGCGGGGGGGGGGGAACACAAAACCCACACATTCTTATACAGTGGGTACATGAGCACTGCTTCTACCTCTTACAGACCCTACCCTACATGACTTGGACTAGAGCCGGTTGAGCCGAAGCGGGGCGCTGTGGTTGCGGCTCATTTGCTTGAAAGATGAAAGCATCACCTTTTCAGAAACTGAAAAGCTAAGAAGCAAAATAGGATTGACCTCCTTTCGCATCCTCCGCGATAGAAGTCAACAACTGCACACGGATTGGCTGAATTAACTACAAACTAAGAGAAAAGCAACAATCAAAACACCAACATATGACATCCCAACGCGACGAAAGTAGGGGCCAGTAGTACATGGTACTACCAAGATTATCCTTGTAGAGACCTGGGGGGTAGCGACACAGCATAGGCGTGTTCTCAAGGTGGTATAGCACGGGCACTAGGACACTTTGCAATAGCCGAAATTGGCTGGTCTAATAGTAACCCTTCCTGGCTCACTTTTGGCCGCCGTTCAAAATTCAAAATTACATGCATTATCACCCTTTAACAAGCACCGTGTCCAAGGCGTTTTCTCTACCACGGCAGGGTGGGGGTAGAGTCTAATGGAAGCCAAAACCGATAATGCATGAGAAGCTTTTTTCCTCGGTCAGACAAGGGCTGTGTACTGACACATTTTGCAGCCGGAATTGGCAACAATTCTTCACATTTTTAGAGCCCGACCATTGGTCTGCATCTGCATTCAAAATTCGAACCCCGCCAGAGGACTGCCCATTTTACAGGACAAACGCTTAACATTGGGTGCGTTCTGTGCCTACATGACATCTTGAGCGGGGGATGTGGGAGGTGGGATTGACCTACTTCTCACATCCTCCGCGAAAGAAGTCACCCAACTCCCAATCGGCTAGCTGATAACTGTCAAGCAGACAGGAGTCAGCATATTGGCAGCCTAGGGAAAAGAGCAGTACCTACAACTAATCCCAGATGGCGAACTTGGGGTAGCCCCTATGTGCCCATGGCGCCCGGTTACCTTAAAAACAACTGTCAGTCAGTCAATTTTTCGAGTCATAACTGGTATTCTTTGTTGAGATCTACCAACCGAATACACAATGTCTGGACGAGGAAAAGGAGGAAAGGCAAAGGGCAAGGCGAAGAGCAGGTCTTCAAGGGCTGGTCTGCAATTCCCCGTGGGCAAAATCCACCGTCTTTTGAGGAAAGGGAACTACGCTGAGCGAGTTGGAGCCGGCGCCCCCGTGTACCTGGCTGCAATCCTGGAATACCTTGCAGCCGAAGTTCTGGAGTTGGCAGGCAACGCAGCAAGAGATAACAAGAAGAGCAGAATCATCCCCCGTCATCTGCAGTTGGCCATCCGCAACGACGAGGAATTGAACAAGCTTCTGTCTGGAGTCACCATTGCTCAAGGTGGTGTACTTCCTAACATCCAGGCTGTTCTGTTGCCCAAGAAGTCATCAAAGGCTGCCGCCAAGTAAACAGCTGGTGCTCGTTACAATTATCAAACGGCCCTTTTTAGGGCCACAAACTTTTTACGTTAGAAAACCATATGATGTATGTTAGTTGCTATTTTCCCATTGCATGTCCTGTCCTGTAGGGGTGTCTTTAATTAGTCCCTCAACACAACTGTAACAGAACGAGCGCATATCGCCGCTCTGCATGCACGCACAGCGTTGAATGAACGTTGAAACAGCCTTTTCAACGTTGTTTCGACGTCCAAGGTCTTGCTGCGGCGATCATGTTGTTTACATGTATTAACATGATGCATTACATAAAAAAGACCTCGTCAGATAGATTTTGTGTGAGATAGATGTGATAAGAATGCGTGTCGTCTTAATGCCCGCGTAGGAAGTGTGCATGCAAGAGGAATCCCGTGAACACGCTCATTCATTGCATATTGCATGTGATGAATTGCACATGTGAAGGCGAAGAAGAAAATGACCACACGATTTTCAAATTGAAATTCATGTATAAGCCAGTATATCGCACTTGTCTGTATAGTCCTTCTTGCACAAACCTGACAGTGTGAAAAATCACGCATGCATTTTGCATTATCGCCAATGACAATAATAATTTCCGTTAAAGGGAGACACGCTTTTTAATAATTTCATCATATCCATTGATATATAGCGGTGCTATGTTGAAGCGTTCTGTGAATGCGAGACTCATCTGTTCTTCTGTCTCACATGAATTCTGCTAGGTTCTTGCACAGTATGGGCTGTTTTGTTTCTAGCTGTCATCCATTTTCAAGAGCCTTCACAAACTGACTCAAAAGTCATGTCACTGACCGTGTATTTGTCACTGTTTCAACACACTTGCAGCGTCCTGACTTGTGTTCACGTGAACTTTCTTGAAATCAGCACTAGGCAAGTACTTCTCACTGTGCAAAGTGCCTCCCGTTTCAAATATGCCCCACATATATGTACACAGACAGCTGGCCAGATACCTTTACTAACCAATAAAGACATTTGTAGGCGTATTACTGCGAATAAAATTGAAATCAGACTGATTTCTCTCTTCACAACAAACACAGAATTTAGCACACAATTCTACCCTTTGTACAGCAACTCAATCGATGCTCTCTCCAAGGGCCGCGCTGAGTCGCATATAAAAGCGTAATTGGGTCACGGTGGAAACCATACTTCTGTTTCACAGCAGTAACAACGACGATTCTACGATGGCAGATACCACAGTGGCTCCGGCCGCCACGCCGAAACAATCGAAGAAGAAGGCAGCTGCAAAGCCAAAGAAGCCTGCAGCTCACCCAAAGTACAGCGAGATGATCCAAGCCGCTGTCAGCAGCCTCAAGGAACGTGGAGGTTCATCAAGACAAGCTATCCTCAAGTACATCTTGGCTAATTACAAAGTCGACGAGAAGCAAGCGAACAGCCATTTGAAACTTGCACTCAGAGCTGGCGTCAAGAGCGGTTCTCTTAAACAGTCCAAGGGCACAGGTGCCTCTGGCTCCTTCAGACTCGGCGAACTCAAGAAGAAGCCGGCAAAGAAAGCCGCCAAGCCTAAGGCAGCGAAACCCAAGGCCATGTCTCCAAAGAAGAAGGCCAAGAAGCCAGCAGCGAAGAAACCAGCAGCAAAGAAGACTGCAGCTAAAAAGGTCGCCAAGCCAAGAAAGTCCAAGACTCCGAAGAAGCCAGCTAAGAAGTATACCAAAATAGAAGAGAAGGCATTGATCAGGAATCGATACAATTAACCCAAATCTCCCAGCAGTGACATCAAAGGGAATGAAACATAAACATTAAATAAATAAACCCCAATAGAAACAAAATATCGGAAAGCCAAAAGAACCGTTACTTGCCCACAAAATAGCCAACTGGCTATCCAAAACAAAATAATATAAGCAAAACAACCACTCAAAGACAAACCATACCAACTATAAACCGCGACAGAAGAACCACCTTGGAATGGCCTTTGAAACGAATTCCACGGTGGGGGGGGGGGTGGGGTTAAATTGCAATCCTCGCCCTTACTTCCGTTGCAATTTAGACAAATAATTTGTCAGTCCGCATGAATGCCCCACAAAATCATCAGTGCAACTATTCCGAGAACATAAAAATCAAACAATCATAGTGATAAAACAACGGTGAGGACTCGACAGCAAGAAACCACTGAAATGCTGGAGCAAACGAAAACCAACAGAAAGACTCCGATGTGCCCGACCAGAGACAGAGAATGTAAATAAATTTAGATGGGGACGACGCTGCTGACGGACGGATAAACAATTGCATGTAATGCCATTTCTTGCTGATTTTGACCAGCGTTGTGCATTGTGTCTCCTCCTTACCAAATAAATGTAGGGATGGACACACATATAGAGCATTACATGCAACAACAACGCCACAACCAACACCATTCTTTGATATTATCATTATTATAACTGCTACGCCCGCCACCACCTATAACTCCCACAATTATTAGTCACAAATACTAATCAACTACTACTACTACTACTACTACTACTAGAATTATTAACATTGTCTTCATCAGCATTCTTCAAATTTTAGACATAAGACGGATTGAAATACCATAATTTCTGACCAATCAGAGATGCATTCTCATAGCCAATGAGCATTCTCATAGCCAATGTGCGAGTTCATGTGTAGCCAATCAGAGTTCGTTTATTCGCAGCTAAAAGGAGGCAAGTTAAACCTGGGTCAGCGCGTTTTATTCTCCGTCTAGATCTTCACAGAGACAGACAACATTAGAAATGGCTCGTAAAAAGACGACTCCTCCTATATCTCGCGGAGGTAAAGCTTCACGAAAGCAGTTTGGTTTTGGTTTCAAGATCGCCTCAGCAACAGGTGGTGTAACACAGTCTCGTAGATACAGACGTGGATCCGTCGCCTTGAGAAGAACCCCTAGTTACCCGAAGAACATTGAACTCTTGATCAGAAAACTGCCCTTCAACCGTCTAGTGAGAGAAGTCGCTCAGGATGTCAAGACTGATCTCCGAATCAAGACCTTTGCCGTCATAGAACTTAAAAACGCAAGTGCAACTTACTTAGTTCGTCATTTCGAAGACAAAAACTACGAGGAGACCCGCGCCGCTCTTAAGGTTTTCCTTGAGAACGTTATCAGAGACGCCGTTACATACACCGAACAAGCTAAGAGGAAGAGAGTTGATTTTTGGGATGTTATCAACGCTCTTGGACGACAGGTGGAACTTATGTACGGATTTTGAGGTTAGACGTATGCTTCAACGGCAACAAAACGGCCCTTTTTAGGGCCACCAAATTCTCAAGAAACGATACCTTTTGAATGTTACACATGGTTCGATAAACACAAAACACGGCTAAAAAGAAAAGCAAAGTACTGCACAGGCTTGATTAAAAAGCAGGATTAAAAATGTCCCAAGAATACACAGCATTTTCCATTTCATCATGGTCACCTTTCGCACTGCTAAACATCCCTGCTTTCGCACTGCCATGTTACTGTGCTCACTATAGTAACAAAGCATTTACGGAAGGGGATCTTTCACCTGCACGCCGGTATGGTACGAAATAACGTCCCGATCCGTAAGACACCGACCAAATGTAGAGACTAGCACGGCATATCTTCTGTCTATATGCTATCTGCCTGTCTGTCTGCTTAGTTTCATTCTTTACATTGTAGCTATGAAAGCCTAAAGTTATAATAGATTGTAAGTTTCTAGCGTATACGACTGTAGCGTTTGGTGACTTCTCTCGCGGAGGATGTTGAAATTAGGTGAATCCATTCAGCCTGATATACTGTATAAGGAAAACCTATCCTGCGTCCTAAACAGGACCTACACCACCCAAACACGTCCGGACATGACAGTATAAAAAAAAAAAACACACAAACAAAAACTTGAAACAGCCAGAGACAGTACTACCAAAATGGCAGAATACCACAACATGCACAGCCATGTCCGAAACAAGCCCAAACAAAAGGAACTGTCTCAAAACGGCCGTTAAAAGAGCATCAGACATACTATGCTCACGGGCAAAAAAACAGAAATCACGCTCAGCAGCCGCATTGGCTCCGATCTCTGTTAACACCCTATGCCCACTTTAGACTAGGGCTTTCAAAATTTCTAAAAATCGCTAGCGCTCCCCTTTGAAATCAGACCAAAACAAAACAAACAAAACACACGGGCGAGGCGGTTCAGCACGATTCGCACATAGCTGTACTTAGCCGTATTAAAGCCCCATGAGCGCTACTTCACTTCGTCTTGCTGTGCCACTATGGAGCAAGTCCGTGGGACCATGGAGACGTAAAACACCAGAACATTACTACTACTACTACTACTAATACTTCTACTACTGCGTGGCAATTTCTCCGTGCGGAATTCGGTGCCACTGCTTTGTGCATGTCATGTGTTGTGAACACTGTGGCCGTAGGAAGAACTTTTTGACCAGAAACTGACGGCCTACTACTGAGGCAAGCAAAACAGAGATGAAACTGAAGAACATCGGATGCTAGCCTATACGTTGCCGGAACTCTGGTCTTTTCAAAGGCATCCTCGCTCAAGCGGGCACTGGCGACGGAACACGATTCACAGGTCGGAGTTTACCACGTTCCAAAACCACGATTTGCAGTCTGTCTTTCGGACCGACAGTCGAAATTTCTGTAAATTACAAACCACTTTCGTGCACTGTGCCTGAAGTGAGAGTGAAGCATCGGCTCCGATGTAATACTCGATGCAAAAGCCTTCGAGAAAGTGGGAAAACTAATCCTGAACTAGTTCTATGGGTGCCCCGATTAACTTCTAGCACCGAGTTAGCTTACAAGTTAGTCAACAATCGTTGCAAGTATTCTATGGCTTGCAAATAGTCCCGTTCACGTATACGACTATGCCACCAAAATCAGGATTGGCGAGCAAAGGCTCAAACAAGGCTTCGACCAAGGCAAAGGCCGCACGTTCTTCGGACAAGAAAAAGCAAAGGAAGAAGGAGGAATCCTACGTCATATACATCCACAAAGTCTTTAAACAGGTGCACCCAGACACCGGTGGCTCCAGCAAAGCCATGTCCATCATGAACAGCTTTATCAACGATATCTTACGGAGAATCGTAGCTGAGGCTTCCAGACTCCCTCACTACAATAAGCGATCTACCATTACAGCTGTGCGACTCCTCTTACCCGGTGAACTCGCCAAGCACGCCGTCAACGAGGGCACCAAGGCTGTCTCCGTGGACTCCAGCAGCAAATAAGCTCGATGCAGTGAAGAATCTATACAAACAGCTCTTTTTTGGGCTTTCAGTTATTTCGCAAAGAATAAACTTTAATTAAAAGTCTGCCACTCCCCCGATTCTCCCCGTTCCTTTCATTTCTTTCGGCCCATATATAGATATTTGTACTACTACCACCACTACTGCTGCTTTTTTTGTTTTGGTTTTACGGCCCTTTCAAGATTATTTCACTCATATCGCGCCGATCGTTAATCAGAGGTGGGCGAAAACCGGAGTACCCGGAGAAAAACCACCGGACCTTACGTTGCAGAACTTGGCGTCTCACACGTGGCCCGAGCGAGGCTCGAACCTACGGCGGTGAGAGACCTAATGACTAAGAGTCAGCGCTCTTATCCACTAGGCCACGGAGGCCCGACCACTACTGCTGCTACTACAACAAAAACTACTACAACTTCCTTATGAGGCATATTGTAGGTTGTCACATTTGCGAAAGCCACGAATGACGCTGGACAGTTAACATTTGAATTTCATGCGTGCTTAGTTTTTCGTGCTGTGAATGTGTGTTCTTGGTGGAGTACAGGCTCAGTTCTACTCGCATGTAAGGTTATGTCGCACTGCTGTTGGGTCATTTCAATTTTCCATCCGTTGCTAAAATCCTGCCATTATGTTTAAATTGAATATATCGTTCTCCTGCATCCTACGTGAAGGAAATAACCCCATGCCTAACTGAATAAACAACGTGAAATGCTATTGGCAGGGACGATTTGTGTGAATGGCTTTGATCGGCTATTCAGTATAAGTAGGTCAATCCTGTTCGGCTTACCAAGCGGGTAGCACCAACGTGCTTCTAGTTCCCGGTTACCTTAAAAATCAGTTTATTCATGCATTGCAATTGGATCAAAAGGGAGGCCGTCTCACAGCGAAAAGGGGAACAAAGTCAACGATAGGAGCTGTGGTTGCGGGCTCGGCTTTGCACTTAGGAGTGCCTATCGGTGACAGCGATCCCTGGATCACTATGAGAAGACCATAGCAGAACTGGGCATGGACCCACCACATTGAAAGTCCACAGCCCCGACCCACCCACCGGAGGGGTTGTGGCAAGCGAGAAGTTAAGACAAGGTGTAGCATTGTGGTTGCGACCCACTGGCTTTGCACTTATGAACGCTGCACCAAAGTCCTAGCTGATCGGGAGCCACACAGCCCGAAAGGGGACCACATGAAAGCATGTCGGGACTGAGCATGGACCCACCACAAGGAGAATCCATCGCCCAGCCCATCCTGAGGGGTGAGGCAAACGGGAAGTCAGGAGGAGACGTAGCGCTGTGGTTGCGGTCCTTGGACTTTGCACTTAGGAGCGTTGCGTCAAAATCCTGGCTGATAGAGAGCCACACAACCCAAAGGAGAATGGCACAACAGCACACTAGCAAACAAAGCCTCTTCTTCAGGAACGCATATAGAAAAGTGGGACAGAAATAAGAAACAAGACGCCCTATCACATCTTTTTCTTTCTTTTTTCGCAACTCTCGCTTTCGAATAAAGGATGTACATAATAAGGTTACCCAAACGGAATGACCTGGGGGCCCTCAAAAGGGCCTTTTGCATACCACCACGACTGAAATACCGCATCTAGCCTGGTATATCATACAGCTCTCCGTACTGCCCTTGTCACATAACATAAAAATCACCAAAAACAGCAAATCGCGCCATGACCGTGATAAAGACAGACGGTCAAGATGGCCACTTATCAATACAGACAAGGGCAATTAACTTACTAACTATGGCATGAATTAGCGCGACCCTGAAGGAAGGCTTTTAACAGACAACCACCCACGCGAAACTAAGCAACATTCAACCACACTAGGTAGGTAGATATAGTAATAGTTGTAGGATAGGAATACAGTAGAGAGGATAGTATAGAAAAGAGAGATCAAAAATCTGGAGTTAGAAGAAGAAGAAGAAGAGTTTTCTCAAAAAAGCGATTTCAAACTTTTTTATTTGTGTAAATATGAAACATTAAAAACAAGATAGCATAGGAGCGCTCGACTGCGCACGTGCGCAGGCGGACGCTTGTATGCGACCTACATGATTATATTACAATTTGCACTAACCACTTTGACTAAAGACATTGGCAAACGTTGTCTCGGGTCCCCAAGCGGCTAGGCAAGAATACATTTTTTTCAACTATGGTGCCTTCCTACACGAAGGATGCGATAATGATATGCAACCATGGCGACACAAAATGACCTTCCTACGGTCCCACAGAATACGGCATCCTGCGTCGAGGAGGACATCACTTTTTCTTAACTTCAAACGAAAAAGCAGAAAAGGTGATTGACCTACTTTCCACATCCTCCGCGATAGAGGTCACCCACTAAGTAAAAAAAAAAATACGAAAAACTTCAATAGCGGAAAGCCAAAAGGACAGACATTTTCCCACAAAATGGCCAATAGGCTATCCAAAGTAAAATAATATAAACGATACACACACTCAAAAACTAGCCATAACAAAAATAAACCGCGACAGGAAAACCGCCTTGGAACGGTCAGTGAAACAGGACAGATATCTGTGTGCTAAATCATCAGCCAGTATACACACAAGAGTTTGCAGTTTATAAAATAAGCTGGGGAAGAAAAGCAGTGTGTGTGGGGGGGGGGGGGGGAGGAAGCATCCATCTTGAAAATTAAGCAGAAGGGATTTTGTCCTAGTTGGAAAATTTTCAGAAGGGATTCTATCCACCTTTCAAAAATGTCCACGTTGCAAAAATCATGGGATAATGTCTGGGGGATTTTGTCTTACACTCGGAACCCGGCGGTCGTAAAACTCTCGCATTGAATAAAACGGAATGAAACGATAAGTTTCAACAATTCTATAGTATGCAAACGTTCATATCGCACATGACTTTACATAGAAACAATGCCGCCAAAGGCTGGAATGACGAGCAAAGGCTCAAAGAATGCTGCAGCCAAGGCCAAAGCCGCGCGTTCCTCCGACAAGAAAAGGCGAAATTGTAGGAAGAAATCCTACAGCATCTACATCTGCAAAGTCTTGAAACAGGTGCACTCAGACACTGGTGTCCCCATCAAAGCCATGTCCATCATGAACAGCTTTGTCAAAGACCTTTTTGAGAGAATCGCAGCTGAGGCTTCCAGACTCGCTCACTACAACAAGCGATCCACCATCACAAGTCGGGAGATCCAGACAGCAGTGCGACTCCTCTTACCCGGTGAACTCGCCAAGCACGCCGTCAGCGAGGGCACCAAGGCCGTCACCAAGTACACCAGCAGCAAGTAAGCTTGATGCTGTGAAGGATCATTACAAACGGCCCTTTTTAGGGCCATCAATTATTTAGAAAAGAGTAAACTTTCATAATTGTATACCTTTCCGCCCATTCTACCTCTTCATTTCATTATTTTTCGATCGTTACATATACTTTTACTTCCACTACAACTACTATTCTACTTCAACTACTGACACCACTACTACTACGACGACAACAACAACAACAACAACAACAACTACTACTGCGGCCTAACTTTCATCATGCCCTGACGTGCCGTGAACATGTGTTTCTGGCAGCGTAGAGGCTCATGACTGCCGGCATGTCACGTTATGTGGCACTGTACGTGTTCCATTTCAATTTTACGTCTTTTGCTGAAATCTTGCCACTATGTCAAAATTTAACATGTCGATCTTTTGTCCGCTTTCTCCCACATCCTACGTGAAGGAAATAACCCACATCCTACCTGAATAGACAACGCCTAATCGTATTGGGAGTGAAAATTTGTGTGGCCGGTGTTGATTGGCTATTCAGTAAAAGTAGGTCAATCCTGTTCTGCTGACATATAGTTTGAGGTATTTAAATTTTTCGACTTATGCTGCCCAACCCATAGATATAGGCCCCATTCTCATATTTCTGCCTCTCCGTGCATCTGGGGGCCTCGGGCTGGTGCCCCTGGGGCATGATTCCCCACTTTGGGCGGACTGGCCGTTCCCGGGGCGGTGGCCCGGGGTCCCCGGTTGCATGGGTGCGGGGGGGAACACAAAACCCATAGATATAGGCCCCATTCCCATATTTCTGCCTCTCCGTGCACCTGGGGGCCGCGGGCTGGTGCCCCTGGGGACATGATTCCCCCACTTTGGGCGGACTGGCCGTTCCCGGGGCGGTGGCCCGGGGTCCCCGGTTGCATGGGTGCGGGGGGGGGGAACACAAAACCCACACATTCTTATACAGTGGTTACATGAGCACTGCTTCTACCTCTTACAGACCCTACCCTACATGACTTGGACTAGAGCCGGTTGAGCCGAAGCGGGGCGCTGTGGTTGCGGCTCATTTGCTTTGCACTTATGAGTGCTCCGCCGATGCAACACATCGGTGATAGACAAGTCTAAACTTAGGCTTATGTAACCCTAACCCTAACCCTAGCCCTAGCCCTAACCCTAACCCTAACTCCAATACACACTAATCATAATTTCTCTTGCAGTTACATGGGGATCCTTGACGGGGAAACCCACCATACCTCGTGTAGAACAGCTACCGAGAAGTCATCAGCTGGGTGCCCAGAAGGCTGCCTCGTAGAGGCCCCCTTGGGGACACCCTCCTGATGAAACCCGGAAATGTGCGAAGCGAAGACAGAATGCTGTCAGAACGGAGCATACATCTCTGGAGTAGGTCAAATACAGAACAATTTAATAGGCGGGGCAACGGTAATGACCAAGTTTGATAGGGATTTGGACACAGGAAGACCCTTAAAAAAGCCTTTTAGACCGACCGTTCAAAATGAAATAAAAGCGAAATTGCTCAATGGCTGGTTAGCCACATACTCGCCTTTGCCAAACCACATAACTTTTCACCACTAAAAGACACGCCTATGTGTAAACATTATAATTCTAACCACACTGATCCTGAACAAAAGAGGGTTACAATACTACCACATACAATCAGTACTGATCCATAATGTATTACAATCCATATATCCCCAATATGATATCCTCCTTCACGGAGGATGAGATAATGATATGCAAATATGGCGGTCCGGTCCCAATTGACCCACTTACGAATTTATAAGAACTCGACATCCTACGTCGATGAAAGCATCACCTTTTCAGAAACTGAAAAGCTAAGAAGCAAAATAGGATTGACCTCCTTTCGCATCCTCCGCGATAGAAGTCAACAACTGCACACTGATTGGCTGAATTAACTACAAACTAAGAGAAAAGCAACAATCAAAACACCAACATATGACATCCCAACGCGACGAAAGTAGGGGCCAGTAGTACATGGTACTACCAAGATTATCCTTGTAGAGACCTGGGGGGTAGCGACACAGCATAGGCGTGTTCTCAAGGTGGTAGAGCACGGGCACTAGGACACTTTGCAATAGCCGAAATTGGCTGGTCTAATAGTAACCCTTCCTGGCTCACTTTTGGCCGCCGTTCAAAATTCAAAATTACATGCATTATCACCCTTTAACAAGCACCGTGTCCAAGGCGTTTTCTCTACCACGGCAGGGGTGGGGGTAGAGTCTAATGGAAGCCAAAACCGATAATGCATGAGAAGCTTTTTTCCTCGGTCAGACAAGGGCTGTGTACTGACACATTTTGCAGCCGGAATTGGCAACGTTTCACCACATTTTTAGAGCCCGACCATTGGTCTGCATCTGCATTCAAAATTCGAACCCCGCCAGAGGACTGCCCATTTTACAGGACAAACGCTTAACATTGGGTGCGTTCTGTGCCTACATGACATCTTGAGCGGGGGATGTGGGAGGTGGGATTGACCTACTTCTCACATCCTCCGCGAAAGAAGTCACCCAACTCCCAATCGGCTAGCTGATAACTGTCAAGCAGACAGGAGTCAGCATATTGGCAGCCTAGGGAAAAGAGCAGTACCTACAACTAATCCCAGATGGCGAACTAGGGGTAGCCCCTATGTGCCCATGGCGCCCGGTTACCTTAAAAACAACTGTCAGTCTGTCAATTTTTCGAGTCATAACTGGTATTCTTTGTTGAGATCTACCAACCGAATACACAATGTCTGGACGAGGAAAAGGAGGAAAGGCAAAGGGCAAGGCGAAGAGCAGGTCTTCAAGGGCTGGTCTGCAATTCCCCGTGGGCAAAATCCACCGTCTTTTGAGGAAAGGGAACTACGCTGAGCGAGTTGGAGCCGGCGCCCCCGTGTACCTGGCTGCAATCCTGGAATACCTTGCAGCCGAAGTTCTTGAGTTGGCAGGCAACGCAGCATGAGATAACAAGAAGAGCAGAATCATCCCCCGTCATCTGCAGTTGGCTATCCGCAACGACGAGGAATTGAACAAGCTTCTGTCTGGAGTCACCATTGCTCAAGGTGGTGTACTTCCTAACATCCAGGCTGTTCTGTTGCCCAAGAAGTCATCAAAGGCTGCCGCCAAGTAAACAGCTGGTGCTCGTTACAATTATCAAACGGCCCTTTTTAGGGCCACAAACTTTTTACGTTAGAAAACCATATGATGTATGTTAGTTGCTATTTTCCCATTGCATGTCCTGTCCTGTAGGGGTGTCTTTAATTAGTCCCTCAACACAACTGTAACAGAACGAGCGCATATCGCCGCTCTGCATGCACGCACAGCGTTGAATGAACGTTGAAACAGCCTTTTCAACGTTGTTTCGACGTCCAAGGTCTTGCTGCGGCGATCATGTTGTTTACATGTATTAACATGATGCATTACATAAAAAAGACCTCGTCAGATAGATTTTGTGTGAGATAGATGTGATAAGAATGCGTGTCGTCTTAATGCCCGCGTAGGAAGTGTGCATGCAAGAGGAATCCCGTGAACACGCTCATTCATTGCATATTGCATGTGATGAATTGCACATGTGAAGGCGAAGAAGAAAATGACCACACGATTTTCAAATTGAAATTCATGTATAAGCCAGTATATCGCACTTGTCTGTATAGTCCTTCTTGCACAAACCTGACAGTGTGAAAAATCACGCATGCATTTTGCATTATCGCCAATGACAATAATAATTTCCGTTAAAGGGAGACACGCTTTTTAATAATTTCATCATATCCATTGATATATAGCGGTGCTATGTTGAAGCGTTCTGTGAATGCGAGACTCATCTGTTCTTCTGTCTCACATGAATTCTGCTAGGTTCTTGCACAGTATGGGCTGTTTTGTTTCTAGCTGTCATCCATTTTCAAGAGCCTTCACAAACTGACTCAAAAGTCATGTCACTGACCGTGTATTTGTCACTGTTTCAACACACTTGCAGCGTCCTGACTTGTGTTCACGTGAACTTTCTTGAAATCAGCACTAGGCAAGTACTTCTCACTGTGCAAAGTGCCTCCCGTTTCAAATATGCCCCACATATATGTACACAGACAGCTGGCCAGATACCTTTACTAACCAATAAAGACATTTGTAGGCGTATTACTGCGAATAAAATTGAAATCAGACTGATTTCTCTCTTCACAACAAACACAGAATTTAGCACACAATTCTACCCTTTGTACAGCAACTCAATCGATGCTCTCTCCAAGGGCCGCGCTGAGTCGCATATAAAAGCGTAATTGGGTCACGGTGGAAACCATACTTCTGTTTCACAGCAGTAACAACGACGATTCTACGATGGCAGATACCACAGTAGCTCCGGCCGCCACGCCGAAACAATCGAAGAAGAAGGCAGCTGCAAAGCCAAAGAAGCCTGCAGCTCACCCAAAGTACAGCGAGATGATCCAAGCCGCTGTCAGCAGCCTCAAGGAACGTGGAGGTTCATCAAGACAAGCTATCCTCAAGTACATCTTGGCTAATTACAAAGTCGACGAGAAGCAAGCGAACAGCCATTTGAAACTTGCACTCAGAGCTGGCGTCAAGAGCGGTTCTCTTAAACAGTCCAAGGGCACAGGTGCCTCTGGCTCCTTCAGACTCGGCGAACTCAAGAAGAAGCCGGCAAAGAAAGCCGCCAAGCCTAAGGCAGCGAAACCCAAGGCCATGTCTCCAAAGAAGAAGGCCAAGAAGCCAGCAGCGAAGAAACCAGCAGCAAAGAAGACTGCAGCTAAAAAGGTCGCCAAGCCAAGAAAGTCCAAGACTCCGAAGAAGCCAGCTAAGAAGTATACCAAAATAGAAGAGAAGGCATTGATCAGGAATCGATACAATTAACCCAAATCTCCCAGCAGTGACATCAAAGGGAATGAAACATAAACATTAAATAAATAAACCCCAATAGAAACAAAATATCGGAAAGCCAAAAGAACCGTTACTTGCCCACAAAATAGCCAACTGGCTATCCAAAACAAAATAATATAAGCAAAACAACCACTCAAAGACAAACCATACCAACTATAAACCGCGACAGAAGAACCACCTTGGAATGGCCTTTGAAACGAATTCCACGGTGGGGGGGGGGGGGTTAAATTGCAATCCTCGCCCTTACTTCCGTTGCAATTTAGACAAATAATTTGTCAGTCCGCATGAATGCCCCACAAAATCATCAGTGCAACTCTTCCGAGAACATAAAAATCAAACAATCATAGTGATAAAACAACGGTGAGGACTCGACAGCAAGAAACCACTGAAATGCTGGAGCAAACGAAAACCAACAGTAAGACTCCGATGTGCCCGACCAGAGACAGAGAATGTAAATAAATTTAGATGGGGACGACGCTGCTGACGGACGGATAAACAACTGCATGTAATGCCATTTCTTGCTGATTTTGACCAGCGTTGTGCATTGTGTCTCCTCCTTACCAAATAAATGTAGGGATGGACACACATATAGAGCTTTACATGCAACAACAACGCCACAACCAACACCATTCTTTGATATTATCATTATTATAACTGCTACGCCCGCCACCACCTATAACTCCCACAATTATTAGTCACAAATACTAATCAACTACTACTACTACTACTACTACTAGAATTATTAACATTGTCTTCATCAGCATTCTTCAAATTTTAGACATAAGACGGATTGAAATACCATAATTTCTGACCAATCAGAGATGCATTCTCATAGCCAATGAGCATTCTCATAGCCAATGTGCGAGTTCATGTGTAGCCAATCAGAGTTCGTTTATTCGCAGCTAAAAGGAGGCAAGTTAAAACTGGGTCAACGCGTTTTATTCTCCGTCTAGATCTTCACAGAGACAGACAACATTAGAAATGGCTCGTAAAAAGACGACTCCTCCTATATCTCGCGGAGGTAAAGCTTCACGAAAGCAGTTTGGTTTTGGTTTCAAGATCGCCCCAGCAACAGGTGGTGTAACACAGTCTCGTAGATACAGACGTGGATCCGTCGCCTTGAGAAGAACCCCTAGTTACCCGAAGAACATTGAACTCTTGATCAGAAAACTGCCCTTCAACCGTCTAGTGAGAGAAGTCGCTCAGGATGTCAGGACTGATCTCCGAATCAAGACCTTTGCCGTCATAGAACTTAAAAACGCAAGTGCAACTTACTTAGTTCGTCATTTCGAAGACAAAAACTACGAGGAGACCCGCGCCGCTCTTAAGGTTTTCCTTGAGAACGTTATCAGAGACGCCGTTACATACACCGAACAAGCTAAGAGGAAGAGAGTTGATTTTTGGGATGTTATCAACGCTCTTGGACGACAGGTGGAACTTATGTACGGATTTTGAGGTTAGACGTATGCTTCAACGGCAACAAAACGGCCCTTTTTAGGGCCACCAAATTCTCAAGAAACGATACCTTTTGAATGTTACACATGGTTCGATAAACACAAAACACGGCTAAAAAGAAAAGCAAAGTACTGCACAGGCTTGATTAAAAAGCAGGATTAAAAATGCCCCAAGAATACACAGCATTTTCCATTTCATCACGGTCACCTTTCGCACTGCTAAACATCCCTGCTTTCGCACTGCCATGTTACTGTGCTCACTATAGTAACAAAGCATTTACGGAAGGGGATCTTTCACCTGCACGCCGGTATGGTACGAAATAACGTCCCGATCCGTAAGACACCGACCAAATGTAGAGACTAGCACGGCATATCTTCTGTCTATATGCTATCTGCCTGTCTGTCTGCTTAGTTTCATTCTTTACATTGTAGCTATGAAAGCCTATCGTTATAATAGATTGTAAGTTTCTAGCGTATACGACTGTAGCATTTGGTGACTTCTCTCGCGGAGGATGTTGAAATTAGGTGAATCCATTCAGCCTGATATATAAGGAAAACCTATCCTGCGTCCCAAACAGGACCTACACCACCCAAACACGTCCGGACATGACAGTACAAAAAAAAAACACACAAACAAAAACTTGAAACAGCCAGAGACAGAACTACCAAAATGGCAGAATACCACAACATGCACAGCCATGTCCGAAACAAGCCCAAACAAAAGGAACTGTCTCAAAACGGCCGTTAAAAGAGCATCAGACATACTATGCTCACGGGCAAAAAAAACAGAAATCACGCTCAGCAGCCGCATTGGCTCCGATCTCTGTTAACACCCTATGCCCACTTTAGACTAGGGCTTTCAAAATTTCTAAAAATCGCTAGCGCTCCCCTTTGAAATCAGACCAAAACAAAACAAACGAAACACACGGGCGAGGCGGTTCAGCACGATTCGCACATAGCTGTACTTAGCCGTATTAAAGCCCCATGAGCGCTACTTCACTTCGTCTTGCTGTGCCACTATGGAGCAAGTCCGTGGGGCCATGGAGACGTAAAACACCAGAACATTACTACTACTACTACTACTTCTACTACTGCGTGGCAATTTCTCCGTGCGGAATTCGGTGCCACTGCTTTGTGCATGTCATGTGTTGTGAACACTGTGGCCGTAGGAAGAACTTTTTGACCAGAAACTGACGGCCTACTACTGAGGCAAGCAAAACAGAGATGAAACTGAAGAACATCGGATGCTAGCCTATACGTTGCCGGAACTCTGGTCTTTTCAAAGGCCTCCTCGCTCAAGCGGGCACTGGCGACGGAACACGATTCACAGGTCGGAGTTTACCACGTTCCAAAACCACGATTTGCAGTCTGTCTTTCGGACCGACAGTCGAAATTTCTGTAAATTACAAACCACTTTCGTGCACTGTGCCTGAAGTGAGAGTGAAGCATCGGCTCCGATGTAATACTCGATGCAAAAGCCTTCGAGAAAGTGGGAACACTAATCCTGAACTAGTTCTATGGGTGCCCCGATTAACTTCTAGCACCGAGTTAGCTTACAAGTTAGTCAACAATCGTTGCAAGTATTCTATGGCTTGCAAATAGTCCCGTTCACGTATACGACTATGCCACCAAAATCAGGATTGGCGAGCAAAGGCTCAAACAAGGCTTCGAACAAGGCAAAGGCCGCACGTTCTTCGGACAAGAAAAAGCAAAGGAAGAAGGAGGAATCCTACATCATATACATCCACAAAGTCTTTAAACAGGTGCACCCAGACACCGGTGGCTCCAGCAAAGCCATGTCCATCATGAACAGCTTTATCAACGATATCTTACGGAGAATCGTAGCTGAGGCTTCCAGACTCCCTCACTACAATAAGCGATCTACCTGTGCGACTCCTCTTACCCGGTGAACTCGCCAAGCACGCCGTCAACGAGGGCACCAAGGCTGTCTCCGTGGACTCCAGCAGCAAATAAGCTCGATGCAGTGAAGAATCTGTACAAACAGCTCTTTTTAGGGCTTTCAGTTATTTCGCAAAGAATAAACTTTCATTAAAAGTCTGCCACTCCCCCGATTCTCCCCGTTCCTTTCATTTCTTTCGGCCCAAATATAGATATTTGTACTACTACCACCACTACTGCTGCTTTTTTTTTGTTTTGGTTTTACGGCCCTTTCAAGATTATTTCACTCATATCGAGCCGATCGTTAATCAGAGGTGGGCGAAAACCGGAGTACCCGGAGAAAAAACACCGGACCTTACGTTGCAGAACTTGGCGTTCACACGTGGCCCGAGCGAGGCTCGAACCTACGGCGGTGAGAGACCTAATGACTAAGAGTCAGCGCTCTTATCCACTAGGCCACGGAGGCCCGACCACTACTGCTGCTACTACAACAACAACTACTACAACTTCCTTATGAGGCATATTGTAGGTTGTCACATTTGCGAAAGCCACGAATGACGCTGGACAGTTAACATTTGAATTTCATGCGTGCTTAGTTTTTCGTGCTGTGAATGTGTGTTCTTGGTGGAGTACAGGCTCATTTCTACTCGCATGTAAGGTTATGTCGCACTGCTGTTGGGTCATTTCAATTTTCCATCCGTTGCTAAAATCCTGCCATTATGTTTAAATTGAATATATCGTTCTCCTGCATCCTACGTGAAGGAAATAACCCCATGCCTAACTGAATAAACAACGTGAAATGCTATTGGCAGGGACGATTTGTGTGAATGGCTTTGATCGGCTATTCAGTATAAGTAGGTCAATCCTGTTCGGCTTACCAAGCGGGTAGCACCAACGTGCTTCTAGTTCCCGGTTACCTTAAAAATCAGTTTATTCATGCATTGCAATTGGATCAAAAGGGAGGCCGTCTCACAGCGAAAAGGGGAACAAAGTCAACGATAGGAGCTGTGGTTGCGGCCTCGGCTTTGCACTTAGGAGTGCCTATCGGTGACAGCGATCCCTGGATCACTATGAGAAGACCATAGCAGAACTGGGCATGGACCCACCACAAGGAAAGTCCACAGCCCCGACCCACCCACCGGAGGGGTTGTGGCAAGCGAGAAGTTAAGACAAGGTGTAGCATTGTGGTTGCGACCCACTGGCTTTGCACTTATGAACGCTGCACCAAAGTCCTAGCTGATCGGGAGCCACACAGCCCGAACGAGGACCACATGAAAGCATGTCGGGACTGAGCATGGACCCACCACAAGGAGAATCCATCGCCCAGCCCATCCTGAGGGGTGAGGCAAACGGGAAGTCAGGACGAGACGTAGCGCTGTGGTTGCGGTCCTTGGACTTTGCACTTAGGAGCGTTGCGTCAAAATCCTGGCTGATAGAGAGCCACACAACCCAAAGGAGAATGGCACAACAGCACACTAGCAAACAAAGCCTCTTCTTCAGGAACGCATATAGAAAAGTGGGACAGAAATAAGAAACAAGACGCCCTATCACATCTTTTTCTTTCTTTTTTCGCAACTCTCGCTTTCGAATAAAGGATGTACATAATAAGGTTACCCAAACGGAATGACCTGGGGGCCCTCAAAAGGGCCTTTTGCATACCACCACGACTGAAATACCGCATCTAGCCTGGTATATCATACAGCCCTCCGTACTGCCCTTGTCACATAACATAAAAATCACCAAAAACAGCAAATCGCGCCATGACCGTGATAAAGACAGACGGTCAAGATGGCCACATATCAATACAGACAAGGGCAATTAACTTACTAACTATGGCATGAATTAGCGCGACCCTGAAGGAAGGCTTTTAACAGACAACCACCCACGCGAAACTAAGCAACATTCAACCACACTAGGTAGGTAGATATAGTAATAGTTGTAGGATAGGAATACAGTAGAGAGGATAGTATAGAAAAGAGAGATCAAAAATCTGGAGTTAGAAGAAGAAGAAGAAGAGTTTTCTCAAAAAAGCGATTTCAAACTTTTTTATTTGTGTAAATATGAAACATTAAAAACAAGATAGCATAGGAGCGCTCGACTGCGCACGTGCGCAGGCGGACGCTTGTATGCGACCTACATGATTATATTACAATTTGCACTAACCACTTTGACTAAAGACATTGGCAAACGTTGTCTCGGGTCCCCAAGCGGCTAGGCAAGAATACACTTTTTTCAACTATGGTGCCTTCCTACACGTAGGATGCGATAATGATATGCAACCATGGCGACACAAAATGACCTTCCTACGGTCCCACAGAATACGGCATCCTGCGTCGAGGAGGACATCACTTTTTCTTAACTTCAAACGAAAAAGCAGAAAAGGTGATTGACCTACTTTCCACATCCTCCGCGATAGAGGTCACCCACTAAGTAAAAAAAAAATACGAAAAACTTCAATAGCGGAAAGCCAAAAGGACAGACATTTTCCCACAAAATGGCCAATAGGCTATCCAAAGTAAAATAATATAAACGATACACACACTCAAAAACTAGCCATAACAAAAATAAACCGCGACAGGAAAACCGCCTTGGAACGGTCAGTGAAACAGGACAGATATCTGTGTGCTAAATCATCAGCCAGTATACACACAAGAGTTTGCAGTTTATAAAATAAGCTGGGGAAGAAAAGCAGTGTGTGTGTGTGGGGGGGGGGGGGAGGGGGCATCCATCTTGAAAATTAAGCAGAAGGGATTTTGTCCTAGTTGGAAAATTTTCAGAAGGGATTCTATCCACCTTTCAAAAATGTCCACGTTGCAAAAATCATGGGATAATGTCTGGGGGATTTTGTCTTACACTCGGAACCCGGCGGTCGTAAAACTCTCGCATTGAATAAAACGGAATGAAACGATAAGTTTCAACAATTCTATAGTATGCAAACGTTCATATCGCACATGACTTTACATAGAAACAATGCCGCCAAAGGCTGGAATGAGGAGCAAAGGCTCAAAGAATGCTGCAGCCAAGGCCAAAGCCGCGCGTTCCTCCGACAAGAAAAGGCGAAATTGTAGGAAGAAATCCTACAGCGTCTACATCTGCAAAGTCTTGAAACAGGTGCACTCAGACACTGGTGTCCCCATCAAAGCCATGTCCATCATGAACAGCTTTGTCAACGACATTTTTGAGAGAATCGCAGCTGAGGCTTCCAGACTCGCTCACTACAACAAGCGATCCACCATCACAAGTCGGGAGATCCAGACAGCAGTGCGACTCCTCTTACCCGGTGAACTCGCCAAGCACGCCGTCAGCGAGGGCACCAAGGCCGTCACCAAGTACACCAGCAGCAAGTAAGCTTGATGCTGTGAAGGATCATTACAAACGGCCCTTTTTAGGGCCATCAATTATTTAGAAAAGAGTAAACTTTCATAATTGTATACCTTTCCGCCCATTCTACCTCTTCATTTCATTATTTTTCGATCGTTACATATACTTTTACTTCCACTACAACTACTATTCTACTTCAACTACTGACACCACTACTACTACGACGACGACAACAACAACAACAACAACTACTACTGCGGCCTAACTTTCCTCATGCCCTGACGTGCCGTGAACATGTGTTTCTGGCAGCGTAGAGGCTCATGACTGCCGGCATGTCACGTTATGTGGCACTGTACGTGTTCCATTTCAATTTTACGTCTTTTGCTGAAATCTTGCCACTATGTCAAAATTTAACATGTCGATCTTTTGTCCGCTTTCTCCCACATCCTACGTGAAGGAAATAACCCACATCCTACCTGAATAGACAACGCCTAATCGTATTGGGAGTGAAAATTTGTGTGGCCGGTGTTGATTGGCTATTCAGTAAAAGTAGGTCAATCCTGTTCTGCTGACATATAGTTTGAGGTATTTAAATTTTTCGACTTATGCTGCCCAACCCATAGATATAGGCCCCATTCTCATATTTCTGCCTCTCCGTGCATCTGGGGGCCTCGGGCTGGTGCCCCTGGGGGCATGATTCCCCCACTTTGGGCGGACTGGCCGTTCCCGGGGCAGTGGCCCGGGGTCCCCGGTTGCATGGGTGCGGGGGGGAACACAAAACCCATAAATATAGGCCCCATTCCCATATTTCTGCCTCTCCGTGCACCTGGGGGCCGCGGGCTGGTGCCCCTGGGGACATGATTCCCCCACTTTGGGCGGACTGGCCGTTCCCGGGGCGGTGGCCCGGGGTCCCCGGTTGCATGGGTGCGGGGGGGGGGGGGGGAACACAAAACCCACACATTCTTATACAGTGGGTACATGAGCACTGCTTCTACCTCTTACAGACCCTACCCTACATGACTTGGACTAGAGCCGGTTGAGCCGAAGCGGGGCGCTGTGGTTGCGGCTCATTTGCTTTGCACTTATGAGTGCTCCGCCGATGCAACACATCGGTGATAGACAAGTCTAAACTTAGGCTTATGTAACCCTAACCCTAACCCTAACCCTAGCCCTAGCCCTAACCCTAACTCCAATACACACTAATCATAATTTCTCTTGCAGGTACATGGGGATCCTTGACGGGGAAACCCACCATACCTCGTGTAGAACAGCTACCGAGAAGTCATCAGCTGGGTGCCCAGAAGGCTGCCTCGTAGAGGCCCCCTTGGGGACACCCTCCTGATGAAACCCGGAAATGTGCGAAGCGAAGACAGCATGCTGTCAGAACGGAGCATACATCTCTGGAGTAGGTCAAATACAGAACAATTTAATAGGCGGGGCAACGGTAATGACCAAGTTTGATAGGGATTTGGACACAGGAAGACCCTTAAAAAAGCTTTTAGACCGACCGTTCAAAATGAAATAAAAGCGAAATTGCACAATGGCTGGTTAGCCACATACTCGCCTTTGCCAAACCACATAACTTTTCACCACTAAAAGACACGCCTATGTGTAAACATTATAATTCTAACCACACTGATCCTGAACAAAAGAGGGTTACAATACTACCACATACAATCAGTACTGATCCATAATGTATTACAATCCATATATCCCCAATATGATATCCTCCTTCACGGAGGATGAGATAATGATATGCAAATATGGCGGTCCGGTCCCAATTGACCCACTTACGAATTTATAAGAACTCGACATCCTACGTCGATGAAAGCATCACCTTTTCAGAAACTGAAAAGCTAAGAAGCAAAATAGGATTGACCTCCTTTCGCATCCTCCGCGATAGAAGTCAACAACTGCACACTGATTGGCTGAATTAACTACAAACTAAGAGAAAAGCAACAATCAAAACACCAACATATGACATCCCAACGCGACGAAAGTAGGGGCCAGTAGTACATGGTACTACCAAGATTATCCTTGTAGAGACCTGGGGGGTAGCGACACAGCATAGGCGTGTTCTCAAGGTGGTAGAGCACGGGCACTAGGACACTTTGCAATAGCCGAAATTGGCTGGTCTAATAGTAACCCTTCCTGGCTTACTTTTGGCCGCCGTTCAAAATTCAAAATTACATGCATTATCACCCTTTAACAAGCAGCGTGTCCAAGGCGTTTTCTCTACCACGGCAGGGGTGGGGGTAGAGTCTAATGGAAGCCAAAACCGATAATGCATGAGAAGCTTTTTTCCTCGGTCAGACAAGGGCTGTGTACTGACACATTTTGCAGCCGGAATTGGCAACGTTTCTTCACATTTTTAGAGCCCGACCATTGGTCTGCATCTGCATTCAAAATTCGAACCCCGCCAGAGGACTGCCCATTTTACAGGACAAACGCTTAACATTGGGTGCGTTCTGTGCCTACATGACATCTTGAGCGGGGGATGTGGGAGGTGGGATTGACCTACTTCTCACATCCTCCGCGAAAGAAGTCACCCAACTCCCAATCGGCTAGCTGATAACTGTCAAGCAGACAGGAGTCAGCATATTGGCAGCCTAGGGAAAAGAGCAGTACCTACAACTAATCCCAGATGGCGAACTTGGGGTAGCCCCTATGTGCCCATGGCGCCCGGTCACCTTAAAAACAACTGTCAGTCAGTCAATTTTTCGAGTCATAACTGGTATTCTTTGTTGAGATCTACCAACCGAATACACAATGTCTGGACGAGGAAAAGGAGGAAAGGCAAAGGGCAAGGCGAAGAGCAGGTCTTCAAGGGCTGGTCTGCAATTCCCCGTGGGCAAAATCCACCGTCTTTTTAGGAAAGGGAACTACGCTGAGCGAGTTGGAGCCGGCGCCCCCGTGTACCTGGCTGCAATCCTGGAATACCTTGCAGCCGAAGTTCTGGAGTTGGCAGGCAACGCAGCAAGAGATAACAAGAAGAGCAGAATCATCCCCCGTCATCTGCAGTTGGCTATCCGCAACGACGAGGAATTGAACAAGCTTCTGTCTGGAGTCACCATTGCTCAAGGTGGTGTACTTCCTAACATCCAGGCTGTTCTGTTGCCCAAGAAGTCATCAAAGGCTGCCGCCAAGTAAACAGCTGGTGCTCGTTACAATTATCAAACGGCCCTTTTTAGGGCCACAAACTTTTTACGTTAGAAAACCATATGATGTATGTTAGTTGCTATTTTCCCATTGCATGTCCTGTCCTGTAGGGGTGTCTTTAATTAGTCCCTCAACACAACTGTAACAGAACGAGCGCATATCGCCGCTCTGCATGCACGCACAGCGTTGAATGAACGTTGAAACAGCTTTTTCAACGTTGTTTCGACGTCCAAGGTCTTGCTGCGGCGATCATGTTGTTTACATGTATTAACATGATGCATTACATAAAAAAGACCTCGTCAGATAGATTTTGTGTGAGATAGATGTGATAAGAATGCGTGTCGTCTTAATGCCCGCGTAGGAAGTGTGCATGCAAGAGGAATCCCGTGAACACGCTCATTCATTGCATATTGCATGTGATGAATTGCACATGTGAAGGCGAAGAAGAAAATGACCACACGATTTTCAAATTGAAATTCATGTATAAGCCAGTATATCGCACTTGTCTGTATAGTCCTTCTTGCACAAACCAGACAGTGTGAAAAATCACGCATGCATTTTGCATTATCGCCAATGACAATAATAATTTCCGTTAAAGGGAGACACGCTTTTTAATAATTTCATCATATCCATTGATATATAGCGGTGCTATGTTGAAGCGTTCTGTGAATGCGAGACTCATCTGTTCTTCTGTCTCACATGAATTCTGCTAGGTTCTTGCACAGTATGGGCTGTTTTGTTTCTAGCTGTCATCCATTTTCAAGAGCCTTCACAAACTGACTCAAAAGTCATGTCACTGACCGTGTATTTGTCACTGTTTCAACACACTTGCAGCGTCCTGACTTGTGTTCACGTGAACTTTCTTGAAATCAGCACTAGGCAAGTACTTCTCACTGTGCAAAGACAGCTGGCCAGATACCTTTACTAACCAATAAAGACATTTGTAGGCGTATTACTGCGAATAAAATTGAAATCAGACTGATTTCTCTCTTCACAACAAACACAGAATTTAGCACACAATTCTACCCTTTGTACAGCAACTCAATCGATGCTCTCTCCAAGGGCCGCGCTGAGTCGCATATAAAAGCGTAATTGGGTCACGGCGGAAACCATACTTCTGTTTCACAGCAGTTACAACGACGATTCTACGATGGCAGATACCACAGTAGCTCCGGCCGCCACGCCGAAACAATCGAAGAAGAAGGCAGCTGCAAAGCCAAAGAAGCCTGCAGCTCACCCAAAGTACAGCGAGATGTTCCAAGCCGCTGTCAGCAGCCTCAAGGAACGTGGAGGTTCATCAAGACAAGCTATTCTCAAGTACATCTTGGCTTATTACAAAGTCGACGAGAAGCAAGCGAACAGCCATTTAAAACTTGCACTCAGAGCTGGCGTCAAGAGCGGTTCTCTTAAACAGTCCAAGGGCACAGGTGCCTCTGGCTCCTTCAGACTCGGCGAACTCAAGAAGAAGCCGGCAAAGAAAGCCGCCAAGCCTAAGGCAGCGAAACCCAAAGCCATGTCTCCAAAGAAGAAGGCCAAGAAGCCAGCAGCGAAGAAACCAGCAGCAAAGAAGACTGCAGCTAAAAAGGTCGCCAAGCCAAGAAAGTCCAAGACTCCGAAGAAGCCAGCTAAGAAGTATACCAAAATAGAAGAGAAGGCATTGATCAGGAATCGATACAATTAACCCAAATCTCCCAGCAGTGACATCAAAGGGAATGAAACATAAACATTAAATAAATAAACCCCAATAGAAACAAAATATCGGAAAGCCAAAAGAACCGTTACTTGCCCACAAAATAGCCAACTGGCTATCCAAAACAAAATAATATAAGCAAAACAACCACTCAAAGACAAACCATACCAACTATAAACCGCGACAGAAGAACCACCTTGGAATGGCCTTTGAAACGAATTCCACGGTGGGGGGGGGGGGGGGGGGGGGTTAAATTGCAATCCTCGCCCTTACTTCCGTTGCAATTTAGACAAATAATTTGTCAGTCCGCATGAATGCCCCACAAAATCATCAGTGCAACTCTTCCGAGAAGATAAAAATCAAACAATCATAGTGATAAAACAACGGTGAGGACTCGACAGCAAGAAACCACTGAAATGCTGGAGCAAACGAAAACCAACAGTAAGACTCCGATGTGCCCGACCAGAGACAGAGAATGTAAATAAATTTAGATGGGGACGACGCTGCTGACGGACGGATAAACAACTGCATGTAATGCCATTTCTTGCTGATTTTGACCAGCGTTGTGCATTGTGTCTCCTCCTTACCAAATAAATGTAGGGATGGACACACATATAGAGCTTTACATGCAACAAAAACGCCACAACCAACACCATTCTTTGATATTATCATTATTATAACTGCTACGCCCGCCACCACCTATAACTCCCACAATTATTAGTCACAAATACTAATCAACTACTACTACTACTACTACTACTAGAATTATTAACATTGTCTTCATCAGCATTCTTCAAATTTTAGACATAAGACGGATTGAAATACCATAATTTCTGACCAATCAGAGATGCATTCTCATAGCCAATGAGCATTCTCATAGCCAATGTGCGAGTTCATGTGTAGCCAATCAGAGTTCGTTTATTCGCAGCTAAAAGGAGGCAAGTTAAAACTGGGTCAACGCGTTTTATTCTCCGTCTAGATCTTCACAGAGACAGACAACATTAGAAATGGCTCGTAAAAAGACGACTCCTCCTATATCTCGCGGAGGTAAAGCTTCACGAAAGCAGTTTGGTTTTGGTTTCAAGATCGCCCCAGCAACAGGTGGTGTAACACAGTCTCGTAGATACAGACGTGGATCCGTCGCCTTGAGAAGAACCCCTAGTTACCCGAAGAACATTGAACTCTTGATCAGAAAACTGCCCTTCAACCGTCTAGTGAGAGAAGTCGCTCAGGATGTCAAGACTGATCTCCGAATCAAGACCTTTGCCGTCATAGAACTTAAAAACGCAAGTGCAACTTACTTAGTTCGTCATTTCGAAGACAAAAACTACGAGGAGACCCGCGCCGCTCTTAAGGTTTTCCTTGAGAACGTTATCAGAGACGCCGTTACATACACCGAACAAGCTAAGAGGAAGAGAGTTGATTTTTGGGATGTTATCAACGCTCTTGGACGACAGGTGGAACTTATGTACGGATTTTGAGGTTAGACGTATGCTTCAACGGCAACAAAACGGCCCTTTTTAGGGCCACCAAATTCTCAAGAAACGATACCTTTTGAATGTTACACATGGTTCGATAAACACAAAACACGGCTAAAAAGAAAAGCAAAGTACTGCACAGGCTTGATTAAAAAGCAGGATTAAAAATGCCCCAAGAATACACAGCATTTTCCATTTCATCACGGTCACCTTTCGCACTGCTAAACATCCCTGCTTTCGCACTGCCATGTTACTGTGCTCACTATAGTAACAAAGCATTTACGGAAGGGGATCTTTCACCTGCACGCCGGTATGGTACGAAATAACGTCCCGATCCGTAAGACACCGACCAAATGTAGAGACTAGCACGGCATATCTTCTGTCTATATGCTATCTGCCTGTCTGTCTGCTTAGTTTCATTCTTTACATTGTAGCTATGAAAGCCTATCGTTATAATAGATTGTAAGTTTCTAGCGTATACGACTGTAGCATTTGGTGACTTCTCTCGCGGAGGATGTTGAAATTAGGTGAATCCATTCAGCCTGATATATAAGGAAAACCTATCCTGCGTCCCAAACAGGACCTACACCACCCAAACACGTCCGGACATGACAGTACAAAAAAAAAAAACACACAAACAAAAACTTGAAACAGCCAGAGACAGAACTACCAAAATGGCAGAATACCACAACATGCACAGCCATGTCCGAAACAAGCCCAAACAAAAGGAACTGTCTCAAAACGGCCGTTAAAAGAGCATCAGACATACTATGCTCACGGGCAAAAAAACAGAAATCACGCTCAGCAGCCGCATTGGCTCCGATCTCTGTTAACACCCTATGCCCACTTTAGACTAGGGCTTTCAAAATTTCTAAAAATCGCTAGCGCTCCCCTTTGAAATCAGACCAAAACAAAACAAACGAAACACACGGGCGAGGCGGTTCAGCACGATTCGCACATAGCTGTACTTAGCCGTATTAAAGCCCCATGAGCGCTACTTCACTTCGTCTTGCTGTGCCACTATGGAGCAAGTCCGTGGGACCATGGAGACGTAAAACACCAGAACATTACTACTACTACTACTACTTCTACTACTGCGTGGCAATTTCTCCGTGCGGAATTCGGTGCCACTGCTTTGTGCATGTCATGTGTTGTGAACACTGTGGCCGTAGGAAGAACTTTTTGACCAGAAACTGACGGCCTACTACTGAGGCAAGCAAAACAGAGATGAAACTGAAGAACATCGGATGCTAGCCTATACGTTGCCGGAACTCTGGTCTTTTCAAAGGCCTCCTCGCTCAAGCGGGCACTGGCGACGGAACACGATTCACAGGTCGGAGTTTACCACGTTCCAAAACCACGATTTGCAGTCTGTCTTTCGGACCGACAGTCGAAATTTCTGTAAATTACAAACCACTTTCGTGCACTGTGCCTGAAGTGAGAGTGAAGCATCGGCTCCGATGTAATACTCGATGCAAAAGCCTTCGAGAAAGTGGGAAAACTAATCCTGAACTAGTTCTATGGGTGCCCCGATTAACTTCTAGCACCGAGTTAGCTTACAAGTTAGTCAACAATCGTTGCAAGTATTCTATGGCTTGCAAATAGTCCCGTTCACGTATACGACTATGCCACCAAAATCAGGATTGGCGAGCAAAGGCTCAAACAAGGCTTCGAAGAAGGCAAAGGCCGCACGTTCTTCGGACAAGAAAAAGCAAAGGAAGAAGGAGGAATCCTACATCATATACATCCACAAAGTCTTTAAACAGGTGCACCCAGACACCGGTGGCTCCAGCAAAGCCATGTCCATCATGAACAGCTTTATCAACGATATCTTACGGAGAATCGTAGCTGAGGCTTCCAGACTCCCTCACTACAATAAGCGATCTACCTGTGCGACTCCTCTTACCCGGTGAACTCGCCAAGCACGCCGTCAACGAGGGCACCAAGGCTGTCTCCGTGGACTCCAGCAGCAAATAAGCTCGATGCAGTGAAGAATCTGTACAAACAGCTCTTTTTAGGGCTTTCAGTTATTTCGCAAAGAATAAACTTTCATTAAAAGTCTGCCACTCCCCCGATTCTCCCCGTTCCTTTCATTTCTTTCGGCCCATATATAGATATTTGTACTACTACCACCACTACTGCTGCTTTTTTTTTGTTTTGGTTTTACGGCCCTTTCAAGATTATTTCACTCATATCGAGCCGATCGTTAATCAGAGGTGGGCGAAAACCGGAGTACCCGGAGAAAAACCACCTGACCTTACGTTGCAGAACTTGGCGTTCACACGTGGCCCGAGCGAGGCTCGAACCTACGGCGGTGAGAGACCTAATGACTAAGAGTCAGCGCTCTTATCCACTAGGCCACGGAGGCCCGACCACTACTGCTGCTACTACAACAACAACTACTACAACTTCCTTATGAGGCATATTGTAGGTTGTCACATTTGCGAAAGCCACGAATGACGCTGGACAGTTAACATTTGAATTTCATGCGTGCTTAGTTTTTCGTGCTGTGAATGTGTGTTCTTGGTGGAGTACAGGCTCATTTCTACTCGCATGTAAGGTTATGTCGCACTGCTGTTGGGTCATTTCAATTTTCCATCCGTTGCTAAAATCCTGCCATTATGTTTAAATTGAATATATCGTTCTCCTGCATCCTACGTGAAGGAAATAACCCCATGCCTAACTGAATAAACAACGTGAAATGCTATTGGCAGGGACGATTTGTGTGAATGGCTTTGATCGGCTATTCAGTATAAGTAGGTCAATCCTGTTCGGCTTACCAAGCGGGTAGCACCAACGTGCTTCTAGTTCCCGGTTACCTTAAAAATCAGTTTATTCATGCATTGCAATTGGATCAAAAGGGAGGCCGTCTCACAGCGAAAAGGGGAACAAAGTCAACGATAGGAGCTGTGGTTGCGGCCTCGGCTTTGCACTTAGGAGTGCCTATCGGTGACAGCGATCCCTGGATCACTATGAGAAGACCATAGCAGAACTGGGCATGGACCCACCACAAGGAAAGTCCACAGCCCCGACCCACCCACCGGAGGGGTTGTGGCAAGCGAGAAGTTAAGACAAGGTGTAGCATTGTGGTTGCGACCCACTGGCTTTGCACTTATGAACGCTGCACCAAAGTCCTAGCTGATCGGGAGCCACACAGCCCGAACGAGGACCACATGAAAGCATGTCGGGACTGAGCATGGACCCACCACAAGGAGAATCCATCGCCCAGCCCATCCTGAGGGGTGAGGCAAACGGGAAGTCAGGAGGAGACGTAGCGCTGTGGTTGCGGTCCTTGGACTTTGCACTTAGGAGCGTTGCGTCAAAATCCTGGCTGATAGAGAGCCACACAACCCAAAGGAGAATGGCACAACAGCACACTAGCAAACAAAGCCTCTTCTTCAGGAACGCATATAGAAAAGTGGGACAGAAATAAGAAACAAGACGCCCTATCACATCTTTTTCTTTCTTTTTTCGCAACTCTCGCTTTCGAATAAAGGATGTACATAATAAGGTTACCCAAACGGAATGACCTGGGGGCCCTCAAAAGGGCCTTTTGCATACCACCACGACTGAAATACCGCATCTAGCCTGGTATATCATACAGCCCTCCGTACTGCCCTTGTCACATAACATAAAAATCACCAAAAACAGCAAATCGCGCCATGACCGTGATAAAGACAGACGGTCAAGATGGCCACATATCAATACAGACAAGGGCAATTAACTTACTAACTATGGCATGAATTAGCGCGACCCTGAAGGAAGGCTTTTAACAGACAACCACCCACGCGAAACTAAGCAACATTCAACCACACTAGGTAGGTAGATATAGTAATAGTTGTAGGATAGGAATACAGTAGAGAGGATAGTATAGAAAAGAGAGATCAAAAATCTGGAGTTAGAAGAAGAAGAAGAAGAGTTTTCTCAAAAAAGCGATTTCAAACTTTTTTATTTGTGTAAATATGAAACATTAAAAACAAGATAGCATAGGAGCGCTCGACTGCGCACGTGCGCAGGCGGACGCTTGTATGCGACCTACATGATTATATTACAATTTGCACTAACCACTTTGACTAAAGACATTGGCAAACGTTGTCTCGGGTCCCCAAGCGGCTAGGCAAGAATACACTTTTTTCAACTATGGTGCCTTCCTACACGTAGGATGCGATAATGATATGCAACCATGGCGACACAAAATGACCTTCCTACGGTCCCACAGAATACGGCATCCTGCGTCGAGGAGGACATCACTTTTTCTTAACTTCAAACGAAAAAACAGAAAAGGTGATTGACCTACTTTCCACATCCTCCGCGATAGAGGTCACCCACTAAGTAAAAAAAAAATACGAAAAACTTCAATAGCGGAAAGCCAAAAGGACAGACATTTTCCCACAAAATGGCCAATAGGCTATCCAAAGTAAAATAATATAAACGATACACACACTCAAAAACTAGCCATAACAAAAATAAACCGCGACAGGAAAACCGCCTTGGAACGGTCAGTGAAACAGGACAGATATCTGTGTGCTAAATCATCAGCCAGTATACACACAAGAGTTTGCAGTTTATAAAATAAGCTGGGGAAGAAAAGCAGTGTGTGTGTGGGGGGGGGGGGGGGGGGGGGGGAGGGGGCATCCATCTTGAAAATTAAGCAGAAGGGATTTTGTCCTAGTTGGAAAATTTTCAGAAGGGATTCTATCCACCTTTCAAAAATGTCCACGTTGCAAAAATCATGGGATAATGTCTGGGGGATTTTGTCTTACACTCGGAACCCGGCGGTCGTAAAACTCTCGCATTGAATAAAACGGAATGAAACGATAAGTTTCAACAATTCTATAGTATGCAAACGTTCATATCGCACATGACTTTACATAGAAACAATGCCGCCAAAGGCTGGAATGACGAGCAAAGGCTCAAAGAATGCTGCAGCCAAGGCCAAAGCCGCGCGTTCCTCCGACAAGAAAAGGCGAAATTGTAGGAAGAAATCCTACAGCATCTACATCTGCAAAGTCTTGAAACAGGTGCACTCAGACACTGGTGTCCCCATCAAAGCCATGTCCATCATGAACAGCTTTGTCAACGACATTTTTGAGAGAATCGCAGCTGAGGCTTCCAGACTCGCTCACTACAACAAGCGATCCACCATCACAAGTCGGGAGATCCAGACAGCAGTGCGACTCCTCTTACCCGGTGAACTCGCCAAGCACGCCGTCAGCGAGGGCACCAAGGCCGTCACCAAGTACACCAGCAGCAAGTAAGCTTGATGCTGTGAAGGATCATTACAAACGGCCCTTTTTAGGGCCATCAATTATTTAGAAAAGAGTAAACTTTCATAATTGTATACCTTTCCGCCCATTCTACCTCTTCATTTCATTATTTTTCGATCGTTACATATACTTTTACTTCCACTACAACTACTATTCTACTTCAACTACTGACACCACTACTACTACTACGACGACAACAACAACAACAACAACAACAACTACTACTGCGGCCTAACTTTCATCATGCCCTGACGTGCCGTGAACATGTGTTTCTGGCAGCGTAGAGGCTCATGACTGCCGGCATGTCACGTTATGTGGCACTGTACGTGTTCCATTTCAATTTTACGTCTTTTGCTGAAATCTTGCCACTATGTCAAAATTTAACATGTCGATCTTTTGTCCGCTTTCTCCCACATCCTACGTGAAGGAAATAACCCACATCCTACCTGAATAGACAACGCCTAATCGTATTGGGAGTGAAAATTTGTGTGGCCGGTGTTGATTGGCTATTCAGTAAAAGTAGGTCAATCCTGTTCTGCTGACATATAGTTTGAGGTATTTAAATTTTTCGACTTATGCTGCCCAACCCATAGATATAGGCCCCATTCTCATATTTCTGCCTCTCCGTGCATCTGGGGGCCTCGGGCTGGTGCCCCTGGGGGCATGATTCCCCCACTTTGGGCGGACTGGCCGTTCCCGGGGCAGTGGCCCGGGGTCCCCGGTTGCATGGGTGCGGGGGGGGAACACAAAACCCATAAATATAGGCCCCATTCCCATATTTCTGCCTCTCCGTGCACCTGGGGGCCGCGGGCTGGTGCCCCTGGGGACATGATTCCCCCACTTTGGGCGGACTGGCCGTTCCCGGGGCGGTGGCCCGGGGTCCCCGGTTGCATGGGTGCGGGGGGGGGGGGGGGGAACACAAAACCCACACATTCTTATACAGTGGGTACATGAGCACTGCTTCTACCTCTTACAGACCCTACCCTACATGACTTGGACTAGAGCCGGTTGAGCCGAAGCGGGGCGCTGTGGTTGCGGCTCATTTGCTTTGCACTTATGAGTGCTCCGCCGATGCAACACATCGGTGATAGACAAGTCTAAACTTAGGCTTATGTAACCCTAACCCTAACCCTAGCCCTAGCCCAACCCTAACTCCAATACACACTAATCATAATTTCTCTTCCAGGTACATGGGGATCCTTGACGGGGAAACCCACCATACCTCGTGTAGAACAGCTACCGAGAAGTCATCAGCTGGGTGCCCAGAAGGCTGCCTCGTAGAGGCCCCCTTGGGGACACCCTCCTGATGAAACCCGGAAATGTGCGAAGCGAAGACAGCATGCTGTCAGAACGGAGCATACATCTCTGGAGTAGGTCAAATACAGAACAATTTAATAGGCGGGGCAACGGTAATGACCAAGTTTGATAGGGATTTGGACACAGGAAGACCCTTAAAAAAGCTTTTAGACCGACCGTTCAAAATGAAATAAAAGCGAAATTGCACAATGGCTGGTTAGCCACATACTCGCCTTTGCCAAACCACATAACTTTTCACCACTAAAAGACACGCCTATGTGTAAACATTATAATTCTAACCACACTGATCCTGAACAAAAGAGGGTTACAATACTACCACATACAATCAGTACTGATCCATAATGTATTACAATCCATATATCCTCAATATGATATCCTCCTTCACGGAGGATGAGATAATGATATGCAAATATGGCGGTCCGGTCCCAATTGACCCACTTACGAATTTATAAGAACTCGACATCCTACGTCGATGAAAGCATCACCTTTTCAGAAACTGAAAAGCTAAGAAGCAAAATAGGATTGACCTCCTTTCGCATCCTCCGCGATAGAAGTCAACAACTGCACACTGATTGGCTGAATTAACTACAAACTAAGAGAAAAGCAACAATCAAAATACCAACATATGACATCCCAACGCGACGAAAGTAGGGGCCAGTAGTACATGGTACTACCAAGATTATCCTTGTAGAGACCTGGGGGGTAGCGACACAGCATAGGCGTGTTCTCAAGGTGGTAGAGCACGGGCACTAGGACACTTTGCAATAGCCGAAATTGGCTGGTCTAATAGTAACCCTTCCTGGCTTACTTTTTGCCGCCGTTCAAAATTCAAAATTACATGCATTATCACCCTTTAACAAGCAGCGTGTCCAAGGCGTTTTCTCTACCACGGCAGGGGTGGGGGTAGAGTCTAATGGAAGCCAAAACCGATAATGCATGAGAAGCTTTTTTCCTCGGTCAGACAAGGGCTGTGTACTGACACATTTTGCAGCCGGAATTGGCAACGTTTCTTCACATTTTTAGAGCCCGACCATTGGTCTGCATCTGCATTCAAAATTCGAACCCCGCCAGAGGACTGCCCATTTTACAGGACAAACGCTTAACATTGGGTGCGTTCTGTGCCTACATGACATCTTGAGCGGGGGATGTGGGAGGTGGGATTGACCTACTTCTCACATCCTCCGCGAAAGAAGTCACCCAACTCCCAATCGGCTAGCTGATAACTGTCAAGCAGACAGGAGTCAGCATATTGGCAGCCTAGGGAAAAGAGCAGTACCTACAACTAATCCCAGATGGCGAACTTGGGGTAGCCCCTATGTGCCCATGGCGCCCGGTCACCTTAAAAACAACTGTCAGTCAGTCAATTTTTCGAGTCATAACTGGTATTCTTTGTTGAGATCTACCAACCGAATACACAATGTCTGGACGAGGAAAAGGAGGAAAGGCAAAGGGCAAGGCGAAGAGCAGGTCTTCAAGGGCTGGTCTGCAATTCCCCGTGGGCAAAATCCACCGTCTTTTGAGGAAAGGGAACTACGCTGAGCGAGTTGGAGCCGGCGCCCCCGTGTACCTGGCTGCAATCCTGGAATACCTTGCAGCCGAAGTTCTGGAGTTGGCAGGCAACGCAGCAAGAGATAACAAGAAGAGCAGAATCATCCCCCGTCATCTGCAGTTGGCTATCCGCAACGACGAGGAATTGAACAAGCTTCTGTCTGGAGTCACCATTGCTCAAGGTGGTGTACTTCCTAACATCCAGGCTGTTCTGTTGCCCAAGAAGTCATCAAAGGCTGCCGCCAAGTAAACAGCTGGTGCTCGTTACAATTATCAAACGGCCCTTTTTAGGGCCACAAACTTTTTACGTTAGAAAACCATATGATGTATGTTAGTTGCTATTTTCCCATTGCATGTCCTGTCCTGTAGGGGTGTCTTTAATTAGTCCCTCAACACAACTGTAACAGAACGAGCGCATATCGCCGCTCTGCATGCACGCACAGCGTTGAATGAACGTTGAAACAGCCTTTTCAACGTTGTTTCGACGTCCAAGGTCTTGCTGCGGCGATCATGTTGTTTACATGTATTAACATGATGCATTACATAAAAAAGACCTCGTCAGATAGATTTTGTGTGAGATAGATGTGATAAGAATGCGTGTCGTCTTAATGCCCGCGTAGGAAGTGTGCATGCAAGAGGAATCCCGTGAACACGCTCATTCATTGCATATTGCATGTGATGAATTGCACATGTGAAGGCGAAGAAGAAAATGACCACACGATTTTCAAATTGAAATTCATGTATAAGCCAGTATATCGCACTTGTCTGTATAGTCCTTCTTGCACAAACCTGACAGTGTGAAAAATCACGCATGCATTTTGCATTATCGCCAATGACAATAATAATTTCCGTTAAAGGGAGACACGCTTTTTAATAATTTCATCATATCCATTGATATATAGCGGTGCTATGTTGAAGCGTTCTGTGAATGCGAGACTCATCTGTTCTTCTGTCTCACATGAATTCTGCTAGGTTCTTGCACAGTATGGGCTGTTTTGTTTCTAGCTGTCATCCATTTTCAAGAGCCTTCACAAACTGACTCAAAAGTCATGTCACTGACCGTGTATTTGTCACTGTTTCAACACACTTGCAGCGTCCTGACTTGTGTTCACGTGAACTTTCTTGAAATCAGCACTAGGCAAGTACTTCTCACTGTGCAAAGTGCCTCCCGTTTCAAATATGCCCCACATATATGTACACAGACAGCTGGCCAGATACCTTTACTAACCAATAAAGACATTTGTAGGCGTATTACTGCGAATAAAATTGAAATCAGACTGATTTCTCTCTTCACAACAAACACAGAATTTAGCACACAATTCTACCCTTTGTACAGCAACTCAATCGATGCTCTCTCCAAGGGCCGCGCTGAGTCGCATATAAAAGCGTAATTGGGTCACGGTGGAAACCATACTTCTGTTTCACAGCAGTAACAACGACGATTCTACGATGGCAGATACCACAGTAGCTCCGGCCGCCACGCCGAAACAATCGAAGAAGAAGGCAGCTGCAAAGCCAAAGAAGCCTGCAGCTCACCCAAAGTACAGCGAGATGATCCAAGCCGCTGTCAGCAGCCTCAAGGAACGTGGAGGTTCATCAAGACAAGCTATCCTCAAGTACATCTTGGCTAATTACAAAGTCGACGAGAAGCAAGCGAACAGCCATTTGAAACTTGCACTCAGAGCTGGCGTCAAGAGCGGTTCTCTTAAACAGTCCAAGGGCACAGGTGCCTCTGGCTCCTTCAGACTCGGCGAACTCAAGAAGAAGCCGGCAAAGAAAGCCGCCAAGCCTAAGGCAGCGAAACCCAAGGCCATGTCTCCAAAGAAGAAGGCCAAGAAGCCAGCAGCGAAGAAACCAGCAGCAAAGAAGACAGCAGCTAAAAAGGTCGCCAAGCCAAGAAAGTCCAAGACTCCGAAGAAGCCAGCTAAGAAGTATACCAAAATAGAAGAGAAGGCATTGATCAGGAATCGATACAATTAACCCAAATCTCCCAGCAGTGACATCAAAGGGAATGAAACATAAACATTAAATAAATGAACCCCAATAGAAACAAAATATCGGAAAGCCAAAAGAACCGTTACTTGCCCACAAAATAGCCAACTGGCTATCCAAAACAAAATAATATAAGCAAAACAACCACTCAAAGACAAACCATACCAACTATAAACCGCGACAGAAGAACCACCTTGGAATGGCCTTTGAAACGAATTCCACGGTGGGGTGGGGGGGGTGTTAAATTGCAATCCTCGCCCTTACTTCCGTTGCAATTTAGACAAATAATTTGTCAGTCCGCATGAATGCCCCACAAAATCATCAGTGCAACTATTCCGAGAACATAAAAATCAAACAATCATAGTGATAAAACAACGGTGAGGACTCGACAGCAAGAAACCACTGAAATGCTGGAGCAAACGAAAACCAACAGAAAGACTCCGATGTGCCCGACCAGAGACAGAGAATGTAAATAAATTTAGATGGGGACGACGCTGCTGACGGACGGATAAACAATTGCATGTAATGCCATTTCTTGCTGATTTTGACCAGCGTTGTGCATTGTGTCTCCTCCTTACCAAATAAATGTAGGGATGGACACACATATAGAGCATTACATGCAACAACAACGCCACAACCAACACCATTCTTTGATATTATCATTATTATAACTGCTACGCCCGCCACCACCTATAACTCCCACAATTATTAGTCACAAATACTAATCAACTACTACTACTACTACTACTACTAGAATTATTAACATTGTCTTCATCAGCATTCTTCAAATTTTAGACATAAGACGGATTGAAATACCATAATTTCTGACCAATCAGAGATGCATTCTCATAGCCAATGAGCATTCTCATAGCCAATGTGCGAGTTCATGTGTAGCCAATCAGAGTTCGTTTATTCGCAGCTAAAAGGAGGCAAGTTAAAACTGGGTCAGCGCGTTTTATTCTCCGTCTAGATCTTCACAGAGACAGACAACATTAGAAATGGCTCGTAAAAAGACGACTCCTCCTATATCTCGCGGAGGTAAAGCTTCACGAAAGCAGTTTGGTTTTGGTTTCAAGATCGCCCCAGCAACAGGTGGTGTAACACAGTCTCGTAGATACAGACGTGGATCCGTCGCCTTGAGAAGAACCCCTAGTTACCCGAAGAACATTGAACTCTTGATCAGAAAACTGCCCTTCAACCGTCTAGTGAGAGAAGTCGCTCAGGATGTCAAGACTGATCTCCGAATCAAGACCTTTGCCGTCATAGAACTTAAAAACGCAAGTGCAACTTACTTAGTTCGTCATTTCGAAGACAAAAACTACGAGGAGACCCGCGCCGCTCTTAAGGTTTTCCTTGAGAACGTTATCAGAGACGCCGTTACATACACCGAACAAGCTAAGAGGAAGAGAGTTGATTTTTGGGATGTTATCAACGCTCTTGGACGACAGGTGGAACTTATGTACGGATTTTGAGGTTAGACGTATGCTTCAACGGCAACAAAACGGCCCTTTTTAGGGCCACCAAATTCTCAAGAAACGATACCTTTTGAATGTTACACATGGTTCGATAAACACAAAACACGGCTAAAAAGAAAAGCAAAGTACTGCACAGGCTTGATTAAAAAGCAGGATTAAAAATGTCCCAAGAATACACAGCATTTTCCATTTCATCACGGTCACCTTTCGCACTGCTAAACATCCCTGCTTTCGCACTGCCATGTTACTGTGCTCACTATAGTAACAAAGCATTTACGGAAGGGGATCTTTCACCTGCACGCCGTTATGGTACGAAATAACGTCCCGATCCGTAAGACACCGACCAAATGTAGAGACTAGCACGGCATATCTTCTGTCTATATGCTATCTGCCTGTCTGTCTGCTTAGTTTCATTCTTTACATTGTAGCTATGAAAGCCTATCGTTATAATAGATTGTAAGTTTCTAGCGTATACGACTGTAGCATTTGGTGACTTCTCTCGCGGAGGATGTTGAAATTAGGTGAATCCATTCAGCCTGATATACTGTATAAGGAAAACCTATCCTGCGTCCCAAACAGGACCTACACCACCCAAACACGTCCGGACATGACAGTACAAAAAAAAAAAAAAAACACACAAACAAAAACTTGAAACAGCCAGAGACAGTACTACCAAAATGGCAGAATACCACAACATGCACAGCCATGTCCGAAACAAGCCCAAACAAAAGGAACTGTCTCAAAACGGCCGTTAAAAGAGCATCAGACATACTATGCTCACGGGCAAAAAACAGAAATCACGCTCAGCAGCCGCATTGGCTCCGATCTCTGTTAACACCCTATGCCCACTTTAGACTAGGGCTTTCAAAATTTCTAAAAATCGCTAGCGCTCCCCTTTGAAATCAGACCAAAACAAAACAAACGAAACACACGGGCGAGGCGGTTCAGCACGATTCGCACATAGCTGTACTTAGCCGTATTAAAGCCCCATGAGCGCTACTTCACTTCGTCTTGCTGTGCCACTATGGAGCAAGTCCGTGGGACCATGGAGACGTAAAACACCAGAACATTACTACTACTACTACTACTACTACTACTTCTACTACTGCGTGGCAATTTCCCCGTGCGGAATTCGGTGCCACTGCTTTGTGCATGTCATGTGTTGTGAACACTGTGGCCGTAGGAAGAACTTTTTGACCAGAAACTGACGGCCTACTACTGAGGCAAGCAAAACAGAGATGAAACTGAAGAACATCGGATGCTAGCCTATACGTTGCCGGAACTCTGGTCTTTTCAAAGGCCTCCTCGCTCAAGCGGGCACTGGCGACGGAACACGATTCACAGGTCGGAGTTTACCACGTTCCAAAACCACGATTTGCAGTCTGTCTTTCGGACCGACAGTCGAAATTTCTGTAAATTACAAACCACTTTCGTGCACTGTGCCTGAAGTGAGAGTGAAGCATCGGCTCCGATGTAATACTCGATGCAAAAGCCTTCGAGAAAGTGGGAAAACTAATCCTGAACTAGTTCTATGGGTGCCCCGATTAACTTCTAGCACCGAGTTAGCTTACAAGTTAGTCAACAATCGTTGCAAGTATTCTATGGCTTGCAAATAGTCCCGTTCACGTATACGACTATGCCACCAAAATCAGGATTGGCGAGCAAAGGCTCAAACAAGGCTTCGAACAAGGCAAAGGCCGCACGTTCTTCGGACAAGAAAAAGCAAAGGAAGGAGGAGGAATCCTACATCATATACATCCACAAAGTCTTTAAACAGGTGCACCCAGACACCGGTGGCTCCAGCAAAGCCATGTCCATCATGAACAGCTTTATCAACGATATCTTACGGAGAATCGTAGCTGAGGCTTCCAGACTCCCTCACTACAATAAGCGATCTACCATCACAGCTGTGCGACTCCTCTTACCCGGTGAACTCGCCAAGCACGCCGTCAACGAGGGCACCAAGGCTGTCTCCGTGGACTCCAGCAGCAAATAAGCTCGATGCAGTGAAGAATCTATACAAACAGCTCTTTTTAGGGCTTTCAGTTATTTCGCAAAGAATAAACTTTCATTAAAAGTCTGCCACTCCCCCGATTCTCCCCGTTCCTTTCATTTCTTTCGGCCCATATATAGATATTTGTACTACTACCACCACTACTGCTGCTTTTTTTTGTTTTGGTTTTACGGCCCTTTCAAGATTATTTCACTCATATCGAGCCGATCGTTAATCAGAGGTGGGCGAAAACCGGAGTACCCGGAGAAAAACCACCTGACCTTACGTTGCAGAACTTGGCGTTCACACGTGGCCCGAGCGAGGCTCGAACCTACGGCGGTGAGAGACCTAATGACTAAGAGTCAGCGCTCTTATCCACTAGGCCACGGAGGCCCGACCACTACTGCTGCTACTACAACAACAACTACTACAACTTCCTTATGAGGCATATTGTAGGTTGTCACATTTGCGAAAGCCACGAATGACGCTGGACAGTTAACATTTGAATTTCATGCGTGCTTAGTTTTTCGTGCTGTGAATGTGTGTTCTTGGTGGAGTACAGGCTCATTTCTACTCGCATGTAAGGTTATGTCGCACTGCTGTTGGGTCATTTCAATTTTCCATCCGTTGCTAAAATCCTGCCATTATGTTTAAATTGAATATATCGTTCTCCTGCATCCTACGTGAAGGAAATAACCCCATGCCTAACTGAATAAACAACGTGAAATGCTATTGGCAGGGACGATTTGTGTGAATGGCTTTGATCGGCTATTCAGTATAAGTAGGTCAATCCTGTTCGGCTTACCAAGCGGGTAGCACCAACGTGCTTCTAGTTCCCGGTTACCTTAAAAATCAGTTTATTCATGCATTGCTATTGGATCAAAAGGGAGGCCGTCTCACAGCGAAAAGGGGAACAAAGTCAACGATAGGAGCTGTGGTTGCGGCCTCGGCTTTGCACTTAGGAGTGCCTATCGGTGACAGCGATCCCTGGATCACTATGAGAAGACCATAGCAGAACTGGGCATGGACCCACCACAAGGAAAGTCCACAGCCCCGACCCACCCACCGGAGGGGTTGTGGCAAGCGAGAAGTTAAGACAAGGTGTAGCATTGTGGTTGCGACCCACTGGCTTTGCACTTATGAACGCTGCACCAAAGTCCTAGCTGATCGGGAGCCACACAGCCCGAAAGAGGACCACATGAAAGCATGTCGGGACTGAGTATGGACCCACCACAAGGAGAATCCATCGCCCAGCCCATCCTGAGGGGTGAGGCAAACGGGAAGTCAGGACGAGACGTAGCGCTGTGGTTGCGGTCCTTGGACTTTGCACTTAGGAGCGTTGCGTCAAAATCCTGGCTGATAGAGAGCCACACAACCCAAAGGAGAATTGCACAACAGCACACTAGCAAACAAAGCCTCTTCTTCAGGAACGCATATAGAAAAGTGGGACAGAAATAAGAAACAAGACGCCCTATCACATCTTTTTCTTTCTTTTTTCGCAACTCTCGCTTTCGAATAAAGGATGTACATAATAAGGTTACCCAAACGGAATGACCTGGGGGCCCTCAAAAGGGCCTTTTGCATACCACCACGACTGAAATACCGCATCTAGCCTGGTATATCATACAGCCCTCCGTACTGCCCTTGTCACATAACATAAAAATCACCAAAAACAGCAAATCGCGCCATGACCGTGATAAAGACAGACGGTCAAGATGGCCACATATCAATACAGACAAGGGCAATTAACTTACTAACTATGGCATGACTTAGCGCGACCCTGAAGGAAGGCTTTTAACAGACAACCACCCACGCGAAACTAAGCAACATTCAACCACACTAGGTAGGTAGATATAGTAATAGTTGTAGGATAGGAATACAGTAGAGAGGATAGTATAGAAAAGAGTGATAAAAAATCTGGAGTTAGAAGAAGAAGAAGAAGAGTTTTCTCAAAAAAGCGATTTCAAACTTTTTTATTTGTGTAAATATGAAACATTAAAAACAAGATAGCATAGGAGCGCTCGACTGCGCACGTGCGCAGGCGGACGCTTGTATGCGACCTACATGATTATATTACAATTTGCACTAACCACTTTGACTAAAGACATTGGCAAACGTTGTCTCGGGTCCCCAAGCGGCTAGGCAAGAATACATTTTTTTCAACTATGGTGCCTTCCTACACGTAGGATGCGATAATGAAATGCAACCATGGCGACACAAAATGACCTTCCTACGGTCCCACAGAATACGGCATCCTGCGTCGAGGAGGACATCACTTTTTCTTAACTTCAAACGAAAAAGCAGAAAAGGTGATTGACCTACTTTCCACATCCTCCGCGATAGAGGTCACCCACTAAGTAAAAAAAAAAAAAATACGAATTTGGGCCCGAGACTTGCGACCAGTCTTCTTCCTGGAACGCTAGCCGCACGTTAATCTGCATTGAAAATTGCATAGGCATGCCTCATTGGCACCCTAAGTCTGATGTCGCTAACCCAAGAACAAGTCCATGATTACTTTTCCCACTTTGTAAAAAGCTTTCGCATATAGTGATATCAGGTTATGTCGCACTGCTGTTGGTTCATTTCAATTTTCTATCCGTTGCTAAACTTTGCCAATATGATCTTTCTCCCGCATCGTACGTGAAGGAAATAACCCCAAACCTAACTGAATAAAAAACGTCTAATGCTATTGGCAGGGGAAATTTGTGTGGATGGCGTTGACTGGCTATTCAGTAAAAGTAGGTCAATTCTGTTCGGCTGACCGTGCTGAAAAGCACCAAGGTGCTTTCTAAAATATGAGGCTATTCATGCATTGAAATTAGGCGTTTTCTCTACCATGACAGGGGTGGGGGTAGAGACTAATGGAAGCCTAATACACGATAATGCATGAGACGCTTTTTTCCTCGGCCAGACAAAGGGCTGTGTACTGACACATTTTGCAACCGGAATTGGCAACGTGTCACCACACTCTAGAACCCGACTATTGGTCCGTATCTGCAACCAAAATTCAAAAACCGACAGAGGACTGCTCAATTTACAGGACAAACGCTTCACATTGGGTGCGTTTGTGCCTCCAAGGCATCTTGAGCGGGGGATTGGAAAGCGGGCATGACCTACTTCCCACATCCTCCGCGAAAGAAATCACTTCACTCCCCAAAGGCTATCCGATAACTGTCGAATTGACAGGAGTCGGCATATTGGCAGTCTGGGGATAGGAGCAGTACCAGTAACTAATCCCAGTTGGCGAACTGGGGGTAGCCCCTATGTGCTTAAGCGCCCGGTTACCTTACAAACTATGTCTGTTCTGTTCACTGAAATCGGACTCCGCTCGCCTTGTCGTTTGTGTCGGGGCTACACTGCATTGTCCAGGCCAAGATTCGTGGACGTGTGGCTAAGAAGTATACCAAAATAGAAGAGAAGGCATTGATCAGGAATCGATACAATTGACCCAAATCTCCCAGCAGTGACATCAAAGGGAATGAAACATAAACATTAAATAACTAGACCCTAATATAAACAAAATATCGGAAAGCCAAAAGGACGTATACTTTCTCACAAAATAGCAAACTGGCTATCCAAAACAAAATAATATAAGCAAAACAACCACTCAAAGACAAACCATAACAACTATAAACCGCGACAGAAGAACCACCTTGGAATGGCCTTTGAAACGAATTCCACGGTGTGTGTGTGGGGGGGGGGGGGGAGGTTAAATTGCAATCCTCGCCCTTACTTCCGTTGCAGTTTAGACAAATAATTTGTCAGTCCGCATGAAGGCCCCACTAAATCATCAGTGCAACTCTTCCGAGAAGATAAAAATCAAACAATCATAGTGATAAAACAACGGTGAAGACTCGACAGCAAGAAACCACTGAAATGCTGGAGCAAACGAAAACCAACAGTAAGACTCCGATGGGCCCGACCAGAGACAGAGAATGTAAATAAATTTAGATGGGGACGACGCTGCTGACGGACGGATAAACAATTGCATGTAATGCCATTTCTTGCTGATTTTGACCAGCGTTGTGCATTGTGTCTCCTCCTTACCAAAAAAATGTAGGGATAGACACACAAATAGAGCATTACATGCAACAACAACGCCACAACAAACACCACTCTTTGATATTATCATTATTATAACTGCTACGCCCGCCACCACCAACACCTATAACTCCCACAATTATTAGTCACAAATACTAATCAACTACTACTACTACTACTACTACTAGAGTTATTAACATTGTCTTCATCAGCATTCTTCAAATTTTAGACATAAGACGGATTGAAATACCATAGTTTCTGACCAATCAGCGATGCATTCTCATAGCCAATGAGCATTAGCATAGCCAATGTGCGAGTTCATGTGTAACCAATCAGAGTTCGTTTATTCGCAGCTAAAAGGAGGCAAGTTAAAACTGGGTCAACGCGTTTTATTCTCCGTCTAGATCTTCACAGAGACAGACAACATTAGAAATGGCTCGTAAAAAGCAGACTCCTCCTATATCTCGCGGAGGTAAAGCTTCACGAAAGCAGTTTGGTTTTGGTTTCAAGATCGCCCCAGCAACAGGTGGTGTAACACAGTCTCGTAGATACAGACGTGGATCCGTCGCCTTGAGAAGAACCCCTAGTTACCCGAAAAACATTGAACTCTTGATCAGAAAACTACCCTTCAACCGTCTAGTGAGAGAAGTCGCTCAGGATGTCAAGACTGATCTCCGAATCAAGACCTTTGCCGTCATAGAACTTAAAAACGCAAGTACAACTTACTTAGTTCGTCATTTCGAAGACAAAAACTACGAGGAGACCCGCGCCGCTCTTAAGGTTTTCCTTGAGAACGTTATCAGAGACGCCGTTACATACACCGAACAAGCTAAGAGGAAGAGAGTTGATTTTTGGGATGTTATCAACGCTCTTGGACGACAGGTGGAACTTAGGTACGGGTTTTGAGGTTAGACGTATGCTTCAACGGCAACAAAACGGCCCTTATTAGGGCCACCAAATTCTCAAGAAACGATACCTATTGAATGTTACACATGGTTCGATAAACACAAAACAAGGCTAAAAAGAAAAACAAAGTACTGCACAGGCTTGATTAAAAAGCAGGATTAAAAATGCCCCAAGAATACACAGCATTTTCCATTTCATCACGGTCACCTTTCGCACTGCTAAACTTTCCCTGCTTTCGCACTGCCATGTTACCGCGCTCACTATAGTAACAAAGCATTTACGGAAGGGGATCTTTCACCTGCACGCCGGTATGGTACGAAATAACGTCCCGATCTGTAAGACACCGACCAAATGTAGAGACTAGCACGGCATATCTTCTGTCTATATGCTATCTGCCTGTCTGTCTGCTTAGTTTCATTCTTTACATTGTAGCTATGAAAGCCTATCGTTATTATAACAGATTTTTATAAGTTTCTAGCGTATACGACTGTAGCATTTGGTGACTTCTCTCGCGGAGGATGTTGAAATTAGGTCAATCCATTCAGCCTGATATATAAGGAAAACCTATCCTGCATCCCAAACATAGATATAGGCACGGGAACAACTAGCATGGTGATCAGGAACTGACACAATCTTCTAAAACCTTCAACCAGAGGCAATAACTGCACAAACATATACATGAATACGCACGTACCTGCCGGTACATGGGTATTCATGAAACAGGAAATACCTAGGAACGAGCGAAAGAATGAGGAACGAAAGAATGTGAGTAAGCGTGTGAGCAAACTAGATAACTCTAGAACAGCCAACAGAACAAGAAACCGTGACCCTGGGGGTGGTGCTCCCAAACGGAGCAACTCCTCCGGCGGCGGCCGAAACATGAAAACTACAACAAGCAGGAACACAGAAGAGCTAACAAATTAAAACCTAATATTATGGCCCACCCAGCCCCAAAATCAAAACGCCAATTACCAGGCGTGTACATATTATAACGAGATACAAACGATTGGATCTAACTTCCACAAAAATGATTGGGTACACTCTCCACACGCCAGATGAGACCAAATATAGTTAGGAAAAATTTGCGACCCACCCAACCCAAACAAACTCAAGTGATACCCCAAAAAAAACACGCAAAAATCATATGCGAGCAGAGCAGAGCAACACTTTTAGAAGGAAAAATAATAACAAAAATAAGGCGTTGCAATGCAAAGATTGGAGCTCAAACTTTAGACCGCGGTTTAACAACAAAAACGTATCAGGAAGGCCAACACAATAGCTAAAACCTCGCAGAGGCTAGCCATAGCGCATCATGGCCAACCTACGCTAAGCAGAAGTGGGAAACTGCACCAATAAACCCACTTCATATCAAGCATTTATCCGCAAACCCCCCACATCGGATGGAGTCAAGAAGAACAAGAATGTGGCGAACGGCGTCGACCCAAACAGGATCTACACCACCCAAACACGTCCGGACATGACAGTACAAAAACAAAACAACTTGAAATAGCCAGAGACAGTACTAATCAAATGGCATAATACCACAACATGCACAGCCATTGCGAAACAAGCCCAAACAAAAGGAACTGTCTAAAAACGGCCATTAAAAGAGCATCAGACATACTCTGCTCACGTCCCGTTCACGTATACGACTATGCCACCAAAATCAGGATTGGCGAGCAAAGGCTCAAACAAGGCTTCGACCAAGGCAAAGGCCGCACGTTCTTCGGACAAGAAAAAGCAAAGGAAGAAGGAGGAATCCTACATCATATACATCCACAAAGTCTTTAAACAGGTGCACCCAGACACCGGTGGCTCCAGCAAAGCCATGTCCATCATGAAAAGCTTTGTCAACGATATCTTACGGAGAATCGTAGCTGAGGCTTCCAGACTCCCTCACTACAATAAGCGATCTACCATCACAGCTGTGCGACTCCTCTTACCCGGTGAACTCGCCAAGCACGCCGTCAACGAGGGCACCAAGGCTGTCTCCGTGGACTCCAGCAGCAAATAAGCTCGATGCAGTGAAGAATCTATACAAACAGCTCTTTTAAGGGCTATCAGTTATTTCGCAAAGAATAAACTTTCTTTAAAAGTCTGCCACTCCCCCGATTCTCCCCGTTCCTTTCATTTCTTTCGGCCCATATATAGATATTTGTACTACTACCACCACTACTGCTGCTTTTTTTTTGGGGGGGGGGGGGTTACGGCCCTTTCAAGATTATTTCACTCATATCGAGCCGATCGTTAATCAGAGGTGGGCGAAACCCGGAGTACCCGGAGAAAAACCACCTGACCTTACGTTGCAGAACTTGGCGTCTCACACGTGGCCCGAGCGAGGCTCGAACCTGTGGCGGTGAGAGACCTAATGACTAAGAGTCAGCGCTCTTATCCACTAGGCCACGGAGGCCCGACCACTACTGCTGCTACTACAACAACAACTACTACATGTACAACTTCCTTATGAGGCATATTGTAGGTCGTCACATTTGCGAAGGCCACGAATGACGCTGGACAGTTAATATTTGAATTTCATGCGTGCTTAGTTTTTCGTGCTGTGAATGTGTGTTCTTGGTGGAGTACAGGCTCATTTCTACTCGCATGTAAGGTTATGTCGCACTGCTGTTGGGTCATTTCAATTGTCCATCCGTTGCTAAAATCCTGCCATTATGTTTAAATTGAATATATCGTTCTCCTGCATCCTACATGAAGGAAATAACCCCATGCCTAACTGAATAAACGACGTGAAATGCTATTAGCAGGGACGATTGGTGTGAATGGCTTTGATCGGCTATTCAGTATAAGTAGGTCAATCCTGTTCGGCTTACCAAGCGGGTAGCACCAACGTGCTTCTAGTTCTCGGTTACCTTAAAAATCAGTTTATTCATGCATTGAAATTGGATCAAATGGGAGGCCGTCTCACAGCGAAAAGGGGAACAAAGTCAACAATAGGCGCTGTGGGTGCGGTCTCGGCTTTGCACTTAGGAGTGCCTATCGGTGACAGCGTTCCCTGGATCACTTTGAGAAGACCATAGCAGAACGGGGCATGGACCCACCACAAGGAAAGTCCTCATCCCCGACCCACCCACCAGAGGGGTTGTGGCAAGCGAGAAGTTAAGACAAGGTGTAGCATTGTGGTTGCGGCCCACTGACTGCACTTATGAACGCTGCACCAAAGTCCTAGCTGATCGGGAGCCACACAGCCCGAAAGAGGACCACATAAAGGAATGTCGGGACTTGGCATGGACCCACCACAAGGTGAATCCATCGCCCAGCCCCTCCTGAGGGGTGAGGCAAACGGGAAGTCAGGACGAGACGTAGCGCTGTGGTTGCGGTCCTTGGACTTTGCACTTAGGAGCGTTGCGTCAAAATCCTGGCTGATAGAGAGCCACACAACCCAAAGTAGAACGGCACAACAGCACACTAGCAAACAAAGCCTCTTCTTCAGGAACGCATATAGAAAAGTGGGACAGAAATAAGAAACAAGACGCCCTATCACATCTTTTTCTTTCTTTTTTCGCGACTTTCGATTTCGAATAAAGGATGTACATAATAAGGTTACCCAAACGGAATGACCTGGGGGCCCTCAAAAGGGCCTTTTGCATACCACCACGACTGAAAAACTGCATCTCGCCTGGTATATCATACAGCCCTCCGTACTGCCCTTGTCACATAACATAAAAATCACCAAAAACAGCAAATCGCGCCATGACCATAATAAAGACTGACGGTCAAGGTGGCCACATATCAATACAGACAAGGGCAATTAACTTACTAACTATGGCATGACTTAGCGCGACCCTGTAGGAAGGCTTTTAGCAGACAACCACCCACGAGAAACTAAACAACAAACAACGACACTAGGTAGGTAGATATAGTGATAGTTGTAGGATAGGAATACAGTAGAGAGGATAGTATAGAAAAGGGAGATAAAAAATCTGGAGTTAGAAGAAGAAGAAGAAGTGTTCTCAAAAAAGCGATTTCAAACTTTTTTTATTTGTGTAAATATGAAACATTAAAAACAAGATCGCATAGGAGCGCTCGACTGCGCACGTGCGCAGGCGGACGCTTGTATGCGACCTACATGATTATATTACAATTTGCACTAACCACTTTGACTAAAGAGATTGGCAAACGTTGTCTCGGGTCCCCAAGCGGCTAGGCAAGAATACATTTTTTTCAACTATGGTGCCTTCCTACACGTAGGATGCGATAATGATATGCAACCATGGCGATCCTACGGTCCCACAGAATACGGCATCCTGCGTCGAGGAGGACATCACTTTTTCTTAACTTCAAACGAAAAAGCAGAAAAGGGGATTGACCTACTTTCCACATCCTCCGCGATAGAGGTCACCCACTATGTAAAAAAAATATACGAATTTGGGCCCAAGACTTGCGACCAGCCTTCTTCCTGGAACGCTAGCCGCACGTTAACCTGCATTGAAAATTGCATAGGCATGCCTCATTGGCATCCTAAGTCCGATGTCGCTTACCCAAGAACAAGTCCATGATTACTTTTCCCACTTTGTAAAACACTTTCGCATATAGTGATATCAGGTTATGTCGCACTGCTGTTGGTTCATTTCAATTTTCTATCCGTTGCTAAACTTTGCCAATATGATCTTTCTCCCGCATCGTACGTGAAGGAAATAACCCCAAACTTAACTGAATAAACAACGCCTAATGCCATTGGCAGGGGAAATTTGTGTGGATGGCGTTGACTGGCTATTCAGTAAAAGTAGGTCAATCCTGTTCGGCTGACCGTGGGTGCTTTCTAAAAAATGAGGTTATTCATGCATTGAAATTAGGCGTTTTCTCTACCATGACAGGGGTGGGGGTAGAGACTAATGGAAGCCGAATACACGATAATGCAAGAGACGCTTTTTTCCTCGGTCAGACAAAGGGCTGTGTACTGACACATTTTGCAGCCGGAATTGGCAACGTGTCACCACACTCTAGAGCCCGACTATTGGTCCGTATCTGCAACCAAAATTAAAAAATCGCCAGAGGACTGCTCAATTTACAGGACAAACGCTTCACATTGGGTGCGTTTGTGCCTCCAAGGCATCTTGAGCGGGGGATTGGAAAGCGGGCATGACCTACTTCCCACATCCTCCGCGAAAGAAATCACTTAAATCCCCAAAGGCTAACCGATAACTGTCGAATTGACAGGAGTCGGCATATTGGCAGCCTGGGGATAGGAGCAGTACCAGTAACTAATCCCAGTCGGCGAACTGGGGGTAGCCCCTATGTGCTTAAGCGCCCGGTTACCTTTCAAACTATGTCTGTTCTGTTCACTGAAATCGGACTCCGCTCGCCTTGTCGTTTGTGTCGGGGCTACACTGCATTGTCCAGGCCAAGATTCGTGGACGTGTGGCCATTTAAATTTCCGTTTGATCTACGGAACAGCCAGATGAGCCAACGCCGAAGATGCGAAGGTTAGCCTGCCTTTTGCATTTAAAGGTCACCCAGGGTCAGAAATTCTGACTGGCACAGGCTATGAAACACGATTTGCAGGTCGGATGTGACCACGTTCCATGGCTGAGATTTGCTGCCTATAATTTTTCGGACCGCTTATCGAAATTTCTGTAGCTTACAGACAGCTTTCGGTTTCATTACACCGTGCCCGAGGCGAGAGTGATGCATCGGTCCTGATGTATCACTACGTGCGAAAGCTTTTTACAAAGTGGGAAAACTAATCCTGGACCTGTTCTAGGGGTAGCCCCTATGTGTTTTTTGCGTTCAGTTTCCTTAAAGCACTGTTTCAGACAGTCAGCCGGCCAGGCATTACCAGGTTCTTTGTTGAGATATTCAAATCGAACACAGTATGTCTGACCGTGGAAAAGGAGGAAAGGCAAAGGGCTAAAAGAAGAGCAGGTCACCAAGGGCTGGTCTGCAGTTCCCTGGGAGCTGAATCCACCGGCTTCTGAGGAAAGTGAACTACCTTTAGCGAGTTGTCTGACGTCACCATTGCTCTAGGTGGTGTACTGCGTAACATCCAGGCTGTTCTGTTGCCCAAGAAAACATCAAAAGCTTCAGCCAAGTAAACAGCTGGTCTTGCGTTACAACTATTTAACGGTCATTTTCAGCGCCACAAACATTTTCTGCTAAACAATCATATGATGTCTGTTTGTTGCTATTTTCTCCTTTCATGTCTTGTACATAATTAAGCTGTCTATAATTATTTTCAAAACATATATGTTTTAAACAGAGATGAATGTAAAATTGAATGAGAGTATGTCGCTCTGCAGGTCCACAACATTGAATGAACGTTTAAATTGATTTTTCAACATTGCTTCGACGAAGATGCAGTTCTCACTTGCTGCCAAGATCTTGGTGTTAACACGTTGATGTGCACAGACGGCAGTATATAGAATATGCTCCTCATGTAGATTTCTGAGAGAGTTGAAAACCATGCGTAACTTTAGGAGTCTTAATGTGAACAAACAGAAGAAAATCACCACATGAGTTTCAGTTCCATGTACAACCCAGTATATCGAACTTGTACCCATTCTTGTTAGCCAGTTCATGGACAGCCCAATATATCGCACTTGTACCCGTCCTTGTAAGCCTGTTCATGTACAGCCCAGTATACCGCACATGTACCCATTCTTGTAAGCGGGTTCATGTACAGCCCGGTATACCGGTGGAGCGCTCTGGTGCAGTGGTAGCGCATCGGATTTGTGATCGAGAGGTTGCGGGTTCGAGCCTCACGCTGACCAAAGTGTTGGGCCCTTGAGCAAGGCACTTCATCCACATTGCTTAAAAAGTACTGGTTACCACCCAGGAAATCCTGCTCGTATTGCTCATATGTGAGCGAGTAGCAGTAAGAGAAGAAAAAAAAGGAAAAAATACAGCACTTGTACCAATTCATGTACAGCCCAGTATACCGCACTTGTACCAGTTCAGCTAGTTGAAACTAGGGACCCATCGTGTATTCAATCAAAGCCACATTAAATGTAATTGATGTGATAAAGATGAACAAAACGAAACATAGAACCCAGACAGGAATTAAAAGCTACACTTTTGAAACTAGGATACAATACATTTGATGAACGAGGCCTACTTACCCCCCCCCCCCACACACACACACGAAATATCAAGCCTCAGATAGTTGAGGCAATCATTACATTTCTGAACGATACTGACTTAATTGATAAAATATAGACAGCTGCAGTCAAATGTAAATGAAAACTAACAACCCCTCACCTGTCCCCACTCCTATATACATAGATAAGATCATGAATATACATGTATAAGAGAAACATGTAATACTAGTCCCATTTTATTTCTCTTCCAGCGCTGGAATCCTTTCATGCAGCGATCATTAATACTGCATGTTTCATCCTTTTTCAGACACAGATTCCAATAATCACCCGGCCCCAATCCAATAATACCATATATCCTTGTCCCCGGGGGCTCGGGCGGGGATGCCCGGGGACATGATTCCCCCACTTTGGGCGGACTGGCCGTCTCCGGGGCGACGGCCCGGTGTCCTCGGGTGCACGGTATGACCCCACGGCGGTAACTAGTCACACTCATCCCTATACTTGCCAATATGACTCCCTTTGTGGACCCCGGTACTGGTGATTTAGGGAATTTAACTTTTGATAGATGATTGGCGCATGAACACACCTCCTAGTGGACGGTAATGACCCGTAAGTCACAGGCTCCCCTATGGTCCCGATGCGGGGGCTTGACCCAGCCACCGGCAACCACTAGCCGTGGGCGCTCGATCATCGTTGCAGGGCGCGTGATGTTTGGACATTGGTTTCCGCCACATGCTCCTGGCTCCAGGTGTGACTGGCGTATCGCGGTGCGCGTCGGGTACGGATACATATAATATTCTCTCATAAATAAAGGCATTGTTATTATTATTACCATAATAAACTAATATAACTAAAAATTTACACAGAGTCCCCTACTTTGGGATGGTGAGGTTAACACTCTTACCCCTAGACTAGTGTTAATTCAGCTAAAGGGGTAGCTGGGTTGCGGTTGATTGTTGGTGCGTGACTTGTCATGGTGTCTCTGAAGAGCCGGTGGTTGTCAGAGTGCCGTTGGCACGTGGGGCGCTGGGCTGCAAACTAGTATGAAAATTATAGTAATTAAAATTTTTCCTAGTTGTGATTTCGTGCTTGCTCGGGGTATGGGTTGGTTGCAACCTAGGTGGGGGCACTATCCCAATCAGACCGTGACCGCTTCGTGCCTCTGGCCTGCGTTTTCGCGAACAGGTGAATTGTTTTCATTGTCCTCGGTTGCATGGAGGCGAGGGGAGACACAAAACCCACACATGCTTATATATTGGTTACATGAGCTTATACCCCTTATAGACCCTTCCCTACATGACTTGGACCAGAGGCGGTTGTGCCGAGGCGGGGCGCTATGGTTGCGGATCATTTGCTTTGCACTTAGGAGTGATCCGCCGACGTAACACATCGGCGATGGACAAGTCTAAACCTAGGCTTATGTAACCCTAACCCTTGCCCTAACCCTAATTCCAATATATTAATCATAACTTCTCTTCCAGGTACGCGGGGATCTTTGACAGGGAACCCCACCATACCTCGTGTAGGACATCTACAGAGAAGTCGTTGAGGCCCCCTTGGGGGCCCCCTCCTGATGAAATCCGGAAGTATGCAAAGCGAAGGCAACATAGCTGGCCAGAACGGAGCATACATATCTGGAATATGTCACGCGCAGAACAATTCATTAGGCGGGGCAACGGTAAGACCAAATTTGATAGGGATTTGGACACAGGAAGACCCTTAAAAAGCCTTTTAGACCGATCGTACCAAATGAAATAAAAGCGAAATTGCACAACGGCTGGTTGGCCTCAAACTCGCCTTTCCCAAACCACACAACTTTTCACCACTAGAAAAATACGCCTATGCATAAACATTATAAGTCTGACCATATTGACCCGGAACATAAGACGGCCACAACACTACCGAGCACAATCTAGCATCCATTTTGGCAGATGTTGCTCTTTTCGGCCGACGATCATGTGGTGCATCTTCTGTTGAGCCTAGCCCACAGCCGAATTTCTTACACCAACGAAAAACTGTCGGAAAAGACATTTCGTTATGCCCATAAACCGAACATATTTCATCATATTGCATCACAACCTGTACATTCTAATGTATTTTCCTTCACGTAGGATGAGATAACGATATGCAAACATGGCGGTCCCATTTGACCCACTTAATATTTTTTATAAGAACACGACATCCTACGTCGTTGAAAGCATCACCTTTTCACAAACTAAGAAAGCTAAGAATGAAAAGGGGATTGACCTCCTTTTGCATCCTCCGCGATAGAAGTCACGCACTGCACTCTGATTGGCTGGATTAAATACAAACTAAGAGAAAGAAGCAACAAACCAAAAAAAAACTAAAAACACGACGTCCCAACACAATGCAGTTAGGGGCCAGTAGTATACGACACTACCAAGAACACCCTCGTAGGGACTTGGGGATGGGGAAAAAACATAGGCGTGTTTTCAGGGTGGTAGAGCACGGGTACTAGGACACTTTGCAATAGCCGAACTTGGCTGGTCCAATAGTAACCCTTCCTGGCTCACTTTTGGCCACCGTTCAAAATTCAAAATTACATGCATTATTACCCTTTAACAAGCACTGTGCCTGTAGGCGTTTTCTCTACCATGACAAGGGTGGGGTTTGAGTCTAATGGAAGCCAAACCCGATAATGCATGAGAAGCTTTTTCCTCGGTCAGACAAAGGGCTGTCTACTAGCACATTTTGCAGCCAGAATTAGGAATGTGCCACCACATTCCAGTGCCCGACCATTAGTCTGCATCTGCATTCAAAATTCAAAAGCTGCTCAGTTTACAGGACAAACGCTTGACATTGGGTGCTATTTGTGCCTACATGGCATCTTGAGCGGGGGATGTGAGGAGTGGGATTGACCTGCTTTCCACGTCCTCCTCGGAAGAAGTCACCTCACTCCCAAACGGCTAGCTGATAACTGTCAAATTGGCAGGAGTCAGCACATTAGCAGCCTAGGAAAAAAAGCAGTACCAACAACTAATCCCAGTCGGTGAACTGGGGGTAGCCCCTATGTGCTCTTGGCGCCCAGTTACCTTAAAAATAAAAGTCAGTCATTTATTTTATGAGTAGATGGTATATGTACATTGTTTTATTTGTATCTACTCATATAAGGTGTGAATTTTGACTTCCGCGGCCTAAAAGTGGGCATCAGTCGTGGCAGATCAAGTTGATCGCCCGCCTAATGTTAAAATGCTTGTACTGCCTGAACCCTTATATATTTTTGTAATCACTTAGCCTTTTGTTTTAGTTTTGGGATGGAAGGGTCGCAATTTAACATGTAGGGGTAAGCCAATCGAGGATTGTGTGGGCCTGAGACCCATTAGAGTGCAGTATCAATCGGTTGTGGAATAGTCGGTATCAATCAATTGTGTATTGGCATACTGCCTATGAGTTTTGATCCACCTGTGGTATGTAGGTGGATTTAGACGGGGGTTGGGTAGGCCGTTAGAAGGATGTTAAAAGTTTTGTGTTAGTGTTAGTGTTGGTCTCTCCGTTGTTGTAGATATAGTTGGGCCCCATAGGCGTTTGCCCCGAAGTGTTGGCTCCTTGAGACATAACCCCTGAGTTTTGCGCCCGGTAGCCTTCGTACGTTGTACCACTTAGTTAGTTGTAGGTTTTCATTCGTATCAGAATCAGATCGAAGTTGAGATTGTTACTGGTCAAGTGACATTTATTCACCAGGGCCTGTGATATGTGGAGGTAGTCCCTAACTCGTAAGTTTTGTGTTTTAATATTTGTGGTAATGAAGGTAAAATTATACGTTAGCGAATTTTCGAATTTTGTGCAGCTTCGAGCCACTAAATGGATCGAAAATGATAAAGGAGTCCTATGTAAGCTGCCTTCTGATTGGCTGGGCGGTATTGCTCAGTCAATCAGGGGGCAGTTTATTTATGGCTTTCGGCTTGGAGCTTAGACAGGTTACCTCCTTCACGTCCGATGTGGAGGTGTTTTAGTAGTCCTATTAAGCGATGCCTATATTTGGTTCATTATTGGTTTTAAGTGCCATCATCAGCACTGTATTGGTTGTATAGGGGACATTGCTTCAGTTTTTTCGGTTTTTGTTTGGTGTTGGTGGTGATGTGATTTCCAAAGTCCTGCTGCCTACTTAAGTCGGTATGACTTGTAAGCACAGGCAGTTCGACTCGCCCCGTTTGCCTTGGCTGGCTTGGGCCTATTGTGGGTTTTCTAGTACTCCTTTGTTTGATTTAATTTATCCCATGCGGTCATCTATTTCTTTAAGCCCCGATGTGTTGGGCTGAAAAGCATGCAGTTTTAGTATTTGTGGTATTGGGGTTAGTGAGAGTTTTCGTATTTTGTGCGTCTATGGGACACCAAGTGGATTGTAAATGATAAAAGATTCCTATGTAAGCTGCCCCCTTATTGGACGGGCGTTCTTGCACAGTCAATCAGGAGGCCGTTTCTTCAGGGCTTTCGGTTTGGTGCCTGGATATGTTATTTCCTTCACGTCCGATGTGGTGGTTGATTGGCTTTAGTAAATTAAAATCAAAAATGAGTTCCTTTAAGATCAGTGAAAATATTCATAAGAAAGAAGATGGGTCATACTACGTAGTTCCGGCTAATAAAGCCCCATCAGTGACCCCGCAATGATCCGGCAACGAAAGCCAGAGGAAGCAAACTGCAATTTTGCGAATTTCGAATAGGCAGTCGATTCAAAGACTGATATAAATCAAAATGAGGTCAAAATAATTAAAAACCTGTCTAGAATCTGAGTCTAAACTAATAATTTATTTCTGATTTCTCAGAATATTCACGCTGATCTCAAAGGACCAAAAGTAAAATATAAACTGCACTATGGTTGATGTACGGGGAGACGTTTTACGGCCGCCACACGGCACAACACCAGCTGCAGTGAAGGCAAATTAAAATCAAAAATGAGTTCCTTTAAGATCAGTGAAAATATTCATAAGAAAGAAGATGGGTCATAAGCCTACTGAGCCATGCCTATATTTGGTTCATTATTGGTTAGTTTTCTGTTTTCGCGTCCCCGTCAACACTGTATTGGTATTTTTGGAGACATTGTTACTGATACTAGGGATAAAACAAGCCCCGGGTCCTGCTGCCTAATGAAGTCGGTGTGACGTGTACGAGGACTGTTCAAATATGAATGCAACTAAGCACATAAAAATGATTCCGTGATAGATTTCGATGAAAAATTTATTTTGTCCCCTCAAAGTATTCCCCTTTAACAGATATACAAACTTTCAGTCTTCTGATCAAATCATTGAATGCATTTTGGTAGTCTTTTCGAGGTATACTATGAAGACACTGGAATAATGCAGAACCGAGGTGTTTGCGCTGTACAAATTTTCGACCAGAAAGGTATTTTTCAGCCGCGGGAACAAAAAAAGTCACACGGAGCAAGGTCAGGGGAAAACGAGGGGTGAGGGAGTTCAAAAACCTTTTCCTGCTTCAGATAGTCTTGCACAATGAACGCCTTGTGCGATGACCCATTGTCATGTAGCAATCTGACATTGGCCAAACCAGTTGCGGGTCTTCGTTCTTTGAAATATTTCTTCAATTTTCGAAGAACTTTATTCTTCTAAAACTTCGCATTTACAGATATGCCTTTAGGCACAGCAACCTGAATAGCAGGGCCCTGATTTGAAAAGAATATGGCATGCATTACCTTCTTGACGCCCATGGTCCGCTTTGCAATGCATGGTCTTTTGCAATACTTTGTTGCCCAAATTTTGTTCTGAATCTTTCGTTTTGGCTCAAAAAAGTGAACCTATGTCTCGTCACCTGTGACGACATTAGCGAAAGACCGTGCATTGTAATTTGGAAACTTTTTAAGCAACTTCTTGGCGCACTGCACGCGTGTCTTTTTCTGCTCATCTGACAGATGGGGAATCCATCTAGCATAGATATTTCTCATTTTCAAATCCCGTTTCAGAATTGTATGAGCTGCTCCTAATGAGATGCCAACCATACTAGCTATTTGCCCAGTGGTGTATCGTACATCGGTATTAACTATTTATTTCACTCTAGCATCCATTTTGGCAGATGTTGCTCTTTTCGGCCGACGATCATGTGGTGCATCTTCTGTTGAGCCTAGCCCACAGCCGAATTTCTTACACCAACGAAAAACTGTCGGAAAAGACATTTCATTATGCCCATAAACCGAACATATTTCATCAAAAATGTCTTTGCACCGTATATTAAGAATATAACGATCCTTAATATAGGTCCGTATTTCAACGGCGACTCTGACCTTCTTCCAACCATGTTTTGTATTAGTATACAAGAGTAGACAGTGTTTATCGAACGATATACATGGCTAAAGTGCACGGATTTTAACAGGTTTGGTATCACTGTATAGGTAAAATGTTTTTCTACGCTGTGAAATTTATTTCCAGGAGATTTTCGCATTAGTGCATGAGAAAACAATCTACATGCATTCATATTTGAACAGTCCTCGTAAGCATAGGCAGTTCGGCTTGCTCCGTCAGACTTGGGACTAAGTACTGTGGGTGTTCCAGTACTCTTTTGTTTGGTTTAAAATATTCCATACGGCCCATCTATTCCTTTGAGCCCCGATGGTTGTGGGCTGAAGAGCATGCATAGACGTAGATCACAGAAGGTGTGTGTTAGTTTTGTTTTTAATTTTGTAAGGTTATCATAGAGGATAGTGACAGATGGTTTTATTTATAAAGTCTTGGTTGATTCCTCTTTCCTCTTTGCTGCTTTTTCTTGTCCAATCCCGAAGCTCGAAACTGGGTTCTCAGGTTTTCAAAGGAACAATCGCAGACGCCGTCACCTCGCCGAGCCGGAAGACCGTATTTGTTGTCTGTATGGTCTGTATTGTTGTGTTGGCACGGTGCTTTCTTTTGTGGCCGGGCTCATCATTGACCCATTTACGATTTTGTATATAATGATACTAGATACATGTTCGGTATTGTCGTTATGGCTCTAAAAGGTTCACATTGTTTCGTGACAGTTCTATTCTGCTCTTCTCCCATGGCATTCAGTGTTTTATTATTGTTATTATTATTATTATTATTATTTTGTTAGGCGAAGGGAGATGTGATTATTTCTATCGCGGATTATTTCTGCAGCACACCCGAAGTACAGCTCAATGATCCGGGCAGCTCTCAGCAGCCCCAAGGAACGTGGAGGTTCATCAAGACAAGCTATCCTCAAGTACATTTTGGCCAACAGCAAAGTCGGCGAGAAGCAAGCGAACGACCATTTGAAACTTGCACTCAAAGCAGGCGTCAAGAGTGGTTCTGTGAAACAGCCCAAGGGAACAGGTGCATCTGGCCCTTTCAGACTTGGAGAGGCAAAGAAGAAGCCAGCAAACAAAAGCAGCCAAAAGCAGCGAAACCAAAGGCCAAGTCTCCAAATAAGAAGGCCAAGAAGCCAGCAGCGAAGAAACCAGCAGCAAAGAAGACTGCAGCTGAAATGGTCACCAAGCCAAGAAAGGCCAAGACTCCGAAGAAGTCAGCTAAGAAATGTACCAATAGAAGAGAAGGCATTGATCAGGAGTCGATATAATTAACCCACATCTCCCAGCAGTGACATCAAAGGGAAAGAAACATAAATATTAAATAACTAGACCCTAATGGAAACATAATATCGGAAAGCCAAAAGGACAGTTACTCTCCCACAAAATAGCCAACTGGCTATCCAAAACAAAATAATATAAGCAAAACACACACTCAAAGACAAACCATAACTAATGTAAACCACGACAGAAGAACCACCTTGGAATGGCCATTGAAACGAATTCCACGGGGTTGGGGGGGGGGGGGGGGTTGGGGGTTAAATTGCAATCCTCGCCCTTATTTCCGATGCAATTTAGACAAATAATTTGTCAGTGCGCATGAAGGCCCCCCTAACTCATCAGTGCAACTCTTCTGAGAACATAAAAATCAAACAATCTTAGAGATAAAACAACGGTTGCGACTCGACAACAAGAAACCACTGAAATGCTAGAGCAAACGAAAACCAACAGTTAGACTTTGATGTATCCGACAAAAGACAGAGAATGTAAATAATGTAGATGGGGGCGACGCTGCTGACGGACGGATAAACATTTGCTTGTAATGCCATTTCTTGCTGATATTGACCAGCGTTGTGCATTGTTTCTCCTCCTTACCAAATAAATGTAGGGATAGACACACATATAGAGCATTACATGCAACAACAACGCCACAACCAACACCACTCTGATATTATTATTATTATTATTATTATTATTATTATTATTATTATTATTACTGCTACGTCCGCCACCACCAAAACCTACAACTCCCACAATTATTAGTCACAAATACTAATCAACTACTACTACTACTACTACTACTAGAATTATAAACATTTTCTTCATCAGCAGTCTTCAAATTTTAGACATAAGACGGATCGAAATACCATAGTTTTTGACCAATCAGCGACGCATTCTCATAGCCAATGAGCATTCTCATAGCCAATGAGTGCGAGTTCATGTGTAGCCAATCAGAGTTCGTTGTTTTCACAGCTGAAAGGAGGCAAGTAAAACTGGGTCAACGCATTTTATTCTCTGTCTAGATCTTCACAGAGACAGACAACATTAGAAATGGCTCCTAAAAAGCAGACCGCTCCTACATCTTCCAGAGGTAAAGCTTCACGAAAGCAGATGGGTTTCAAGATCGCCCCAGCAACAGGTGGTGTAACACAGCCTGATAGATATAGGCGTGGAACCGTCGCCTATAGAAGAGCCCGTTGTTACCCGATTAACATTGAACCCCTGATCAGAAAACTGCCCTTCAATCGTCTAGTGAAAGAAGTCGCTCCGGATGTCAAGACTAATCTCCGAATCAAGACCTTTGCCGTCATAGTACTTAAAAACGCAAGATACAAACTACGAGGAGACCCGCGGCGCTCTTAAGGTTTTCCTGGAGAACGTTATCAGAGACGCCGTTACATGCACCGAACAAACTAAGAGTAAGATAGTTGATGTTTGGGATGTTACACACGCTCTTGAACGACCGATGGAACGTATGTGCGGATTTTGAGGTTAGACGTATGCTGCAACGGTAACAAAACTGCCCTTATAAGGGCCACCAAATTCTCAAGAAACGATACCTTCTGAATGTTACACATGGTTCGATAAACACAAAACAAGGCTAAAAAGAAAAACAAATTACTGCACGGGCTTGATTAAAAAGCAGGATCAAAAATGCCTCAACATTACACAGCATTATCCATTTCATCACGGTCACTTTTCGCACTGCTAAACTTTTCCTGCTTTCACACTGCCATGTTACCGCGCTCACTATAGTAACAAAGCAAAGGGGATCTTTCACCTGCACACCGGTTTGGTACGAATTAACGTCCCGATCCGTAACACACCGACCAAATGTAGAGACTAGCACGGCGAAATCATAAGTTCTGTCTTTATGTTATCGGCCTGTCTCTGCTTTGTTTCATTCTTTACATTGTAGCTATGAAAGCATATCGTTAAAATAGATTTCTGTAAGTTTCTAGCGAATACGACTGTAGCATTTGGTGACTTCTCTCGCGGAGGATGTGGAAATTAGGTCAATCCAATCAGCCTGATATATAAGGAAAACCGATCCTGCGTGACAACAACCCATTCAGGCATCTCATTCTCAGTTTGATCATTTCTCTGTTCAGATCTCGAACAGTCAACAACGCTCTTATCATGTCTGTCTGTATGAAAGAGTATCGTCTTCCTGAGCCACTTGTGGCTTTCTTGAAATCCTGTCGCCTGAGGTAAAAACAGGCCTCCACCATCAGTTTGTGACAGTTAGCCTTCGCTGGGATCTCAGCACTCCAGCTCCAATGAGACCCAGGAAGACAGCCAAGCCACAGCAGCCATCCCAGGAGAGACCGCTACAAGAGACAGCACATCCAGCAACAGTGACCATAGAGGTCTCTCCAGCAGCCACCATTTCAAGACCGACGACAGCCAGCGCCGAACCAGCGCCCGCGCCGACACTGCAGCGACCGACACCCTCGCCTGCACCAGCGCTTTCTTCGCCAGAGCCGTCCCAGCAAACACCGCCTGAGCCACCGAAGAAGCAGCGCCGCAAGACCTCGCCACCCAAGCCAGCCTACCAGCCACTCGCGCCGGACATGGATTTCGTGACGATCGACCAGCATTTCCGGGTACAAGACCACTACGACTGCCAAGCTGTCCGCCGCTATGATGATCATGACATCTACCTGCTTAGCAGGAAGCCTACGGGTCGAACCTACCCGTACGCGACAGAGTGCTATGCCTTCCAAGATCGGGAGAATGGCATTCTGAACGTGTCAAGGTCATCGGACGCGGGGGACGACGAGTTCGTCCCCGGAGCTTGGCGGTTCTACAAGCAGCACTTCTGCATGGCTAAGCCGGTAGGAGATGCTGAGGGCTTGTACCAACGCCTGGACCGTTACGCACTCATCCTGCCTGCTGGTTGGGAATAAGACTTGCGACCAGTCTTCTTCCTGGACCGTTAGCCGTGCGTTTTCCTGAATGGAAACCTGCATAGGCATGCCTCATTGGCAGCCTAAGTCCGATGGCCAAAATCGCGCGGCCCCAAAAGAGAGCACCGTTGACCTACTTTCCGCTCTCGAGCACAGTAGAGAAATCGCGATTTGCAGCCGAATTGGCACTGATTACTCTACATTTTTGGCTCAATTTAGACCGGCCTTCAAAATTTCTAAAACTGGCAGTGCTTCACTTTTCCTTTGCAGGGCACAGGCAGACCAACGCGATTGACTCTTGTTGGACAAACTGCCGCGATTCGCAGCCCAGAAGCACAAAACTTACGTCTCGCTGTGGAGCTATGGAGTTCAGTCCGCTCGACCTTGGCAGACGTAAAATACCTTAACTTGAACGAACGAACGAACGAACGAACGTGACAACATCCATGATATCATATCATGATCATTCTCTGTTCAGCTCTCGAACAGTCAACATCGCTCTTATCATGTCTGTATGAAAGAGTATCGCCTTCCTGAGCTACTTGTGGCTTTCTTGAAGTCCTGTCGACTTCATGGGGTGCCTGAGGTAAAAACAGGCCTCCACCATCAGTTCGTGACAGTAAGCCTTCGCTGGGATCTCAGCACTCCAGCTCCAACCAGACACAGGAAGGAAGCCAAACCACAGCAGCCAGCCAAGGAGAGACCGGTACAAGAAACAGCACCACCGGCAACAGTGACCATAGAGATCTCCCCAGCAGCCACCGTTACAAGACCGACGACAACCAGCGTCGAACCAGCGCCCGCGCCGACACTGCAGCGACCGACACCTTCGCCTGCACCAGCGCCTTCTTCGCCAGAGCCGTCCCAGCCAACACCGCCTGAGCCACCGAAGAAACAGCGCCGCAAGACCTCGCCGCCCAAGCCAGCCTACCAGCCACTCGCGCCGGACATGGAGTTCGTGACGATCGACCAGCATTTCCGGGTACAAGACCACTACGACTGCCAAGCTGTCCGCCGCTATGATGATCATGACATCTACCTGCTTAGCAGGAAGCCTACGGGTCGAACCTACCCGTACGCGACAGAGTGCTATGCCTTCCAACATCGGGAGAATGGCATTCTGTACGTGTCTAGGTCATCGGACGCGGGGGACGAGTTCGTCCCCGGAGCTTGGCGGTTCTACAAGCAGCACTTCTGCATGGCTAAGCCGGTAGGAGATGCTGAGGGCTTGTACCAACGCCTGGATCGTTACGCGCTCATCCTGCCTGCTGGTTGGGAATAAGACTTGCGACCAGTCTTCTTCATGGACCGTTAGCCGTGCGTTTTCCTGAATTGGAACCTGCATAGGCATGCCTCATTGGCAGCCGAAGTCCGATGGCCAAAATCGCGCGGCCCCAAGAGAGAGCACCGTTGACCTACTTTCCGCTCTCGAGCACAGTAGAGAAATCGATTTGCAGCCGAATTGGCACTGATTACTCTACATTTTTGGCTCAATTTAGACCGGCCTTCAAAATTTCTAAAACTGGCAGTGCTTCATTTTTCCTTGGCAGGGCACAGGCAGACCAACGCGATTGATTCTTGTTGGACAAACTGCCGCGATTCGCAGCCCAGAAGCACAAAACTTACGTCTCGCTGTGGAGCTACGGTGTTCAGTCCGCTCGACCTTGGCAGACGTAAAATGCCTTAACTTGAACGAACGAACGAACGAACGAAGCGTGACAACAACGGCGGACGCTTGAATGCGACCTACATGATTATATAACAATTTGCACTAACCACTATGACTAAAGAGATTGGCAAACGTTGTCTCGGGTCCCCAAACGGCTAGGCAAGTATACATTTTTTTTCTACTATGGTGCCTTCAAACACGTAGGATGCGATAATGATATGCAAACATGGCGACACAAAATGACCCTCCTACGGTCCCACAGAATACGGCATCCTGCGTCGAGGAGGGCATCACTTGACTAACTAAAATAAAAACGGATTTGGGCCCGAGACGGCGGAAGCCAACACACCATTTTACTATGTTATATGTTGTATGTACAGAATAAACAAAAAAAAAACACACAAATACAATCTCCAAGCACAACCTTGCATGTACAAAAATTGTCCTTCCCAGCAACTGTGGGCGGATGGGCCTGTCCCAAAAAGGACAACACCACAAACGAGATCGGCAAACGTTGTCTCGGGCCTCCAAATGGCTAGGCAGGAATACACTTTCCTCCTATGGTGCGTTACTTCACGTAGGATGCGTTAATGATATGCAAACATGGCGACTGACCCACTTATGGTCCCGCAGAGTGCGGCATCCTACGTCGAGGAAGGCATCCCTTTTTCTTAACTTAAAACGGCAAATGCATTAAAAGGGATTGACCTACATTGCACATCCTCCGCGATAGAAGTCACTAACAAAATAAATACGAATTCAAGCCCGAGACCGCGTAGGCCGGCACTTTATGTTATTATGTTACATATTGTATGTATAGATAAACAAAAAAAAAAAACACACAAAATATAAACCACTAGCACAATCTTGCAGGTACAAAAACTGTCATCCCCAGCAACTGTGAGCGGGTGGGCTTGCCCTAAAACGGACAACACCACCTTTAAGGCACAAGAAAACCAAACAAAACAGGTCCGTGGCGGGGTAAGCACATCCGCCCGCATATATACTTAAAAAATAGACCACCCAACAAGCTATGGAAACAGACCAAACAATGCAAAAATGCACATACGTAACATAAATATACAAATATCAAATAAAAAAAATAATAAACAAAAATACCAATAGCAAAATTGACCCTTTCCTGCTCTGATAGGGTTCGGCATATTGACAAGCAAAAAATTATAACGTCGAGTAGAAGACAAAGTGGACCGACTGCAGCGGATTTACGATAGACACGGACGTACGGGGCTGGAGCCGAGCGATGGTCTCCCCATTCACCGGCAACGTGGAATGGGGATACCACCGAACGGCTACGGTGTAGTGCCAGAATGGATTCGTTCCCTGGGACCCCACCAGCTGACGACCCGTGACACGGGAAAACTGGAAACAACAACAACAACAAACAACAACAACGTGATAACAACCCCGTGCGAAATTCGGTGACGGCGCTACACTACTTTGTGCAGGTCATGCATTGTGAACGCTGTGGCCATAGGAAGAGCTTTTTGATCAGGAACTGACGGCCTACTAACGGCTTTCTACTGAGGCAAGCAAAACAGAGATGAAACTGAAGAACATCGGATATAGCCTATACGTTGCCGGAACTCTGGTCTTTTCAAAGGCCTCCTTGCTCAAGCGGGCGCTGGCGACGGAACACGAATCACAGGTCAGAGTTAACCACGTTCCAAAACCACGATTTGCAGTCTATATTTCGGACCGCCAGTTGAAATTTCTGTAAATTACAAAACTCTTTCATGCACTGTGCCTGAAGTGAGAGTGACGCATGGGCCCCGATCTAATACTCGATGCAAAAGTCTTTTAGAAAGTGGGAAAACTAATCCTGAACTAGTTCTATGGGTGCCCCGATGTACTTCTAGCACCCGGTTACCTTATAAGTGAGTGAACAATCGTTGCAAGTATTCTATGGCTTGGAAATGTTCCCGTTCACATACACGACTTAGGTCAATCCATTCAGCTATAAGGAAAACCGATCATGCGTTACAAGTATTCTATAGTTTGCGACTATACGATAATTATGCCTCCAAAATCCGGATTGGCGAGCAAAGGCTCAAAGGAGGCTGCCACCAAGACAAAGGCCGCACGCTCTTCTGACAAGAAAAAGCGAAGGAGGAGGAAGGAATCCTACTGCATCTACATCTACAAAGTCTTGAAACAGGTGCACCCAGACATCGGTGTCTCCAGCAAAGCCATATCCATCATGAACAGCTTTGTCAACGATATCTTCGAGAGAATCGTAGCTGAGGCTTCCAGATTCCCTTACTACAACAAGCGATCCAACATCACAAGTCGGGAGCTCCAGGCAGCTGTGCGACTCCTCTTATCCGGTGAATTCGCCAAGCTTGCCGTCAACGAGGGCACCAAGGCCGTCTCCGTGGACACCAGCAGCAAATAAGCTCGATGCTGTGAAGAATCTATAAAAACAGCTCTTTTTAGGGCTATCAATTATTTCGCGAAGAATAAACTTTCATAAAAGTCTCCCGCCCCCGATTCCCCCCGTTCCTTTCATTTCTTTCGGTCCATTTTTAGATATTTGTACTGCTACCACCACTCCTGCTGCTCCTACAACAACAACTACTACAACTTCCATTAAATCCTTGTTTATGAGGCATACTGTAGGTCGTTGCATTTGCGAAAGCCACGAATGACGCTGGACAGTTTACATTTAAATTCCACGCGTGCTTAGTTTTTCGTGCTGTGAATGTGTGTTCTTGGTAGCGTACAGGCTCATGTCTACTCGCATGTCAGGTTATGTCGCACTGCTGTTGGTTCATTTCAGTTTTCCATCCGTTGCTAAAACCTTGTCATTATGTTGAAATTTAATATAGCGTTCTCCCGCATTCTACGTGAAGGAAATAACCCAAGCCTAACTGAATAAACAACGTCTAATGCTATTGGCAGGGACAATTTGTGTGAATGGCTTTGATCGGCTATTCTGTAAAAGTAGGTCAATCCTGTTCGGCTAACCCAAGCGGCTGGCACCAACGTGGTTCTAGTTCCAGGTTACCTTTAAAATCAGTTTATTCATGCATTGAAATCGGACTCCGTGCGCCTTGTCGTTTGTGTCGGGGCTACACTGCATTGTCCAGGCCAAGATTCGTGGACGTGTGGCCATTAAAAGGTCCGTTTGATCTACGGAACAGCCAGATGAGCCAACGCCGAAGATGAAAAAGTTAGCCTTCCTTTTGTATTTAAAGGTCACCCAGGATCAGACATTCTGACTGGCACTGGCTATGAAACACGATTTGCAGGTCGGATTTGACCACGGTTCAATGGCCGAGATTCGCAGCCTATATTTTTTTGCGGACCGCTTATTGATATTTCTGTAAGACCGCTTTCGTTATTGTTGCACCGTGTCTGAGGCGAGAGTGATGCATCGGTCCTGATGTACTTCGGGTATGCTACAGGCTTTTTTTGACTTTGTTGTTGTTTGTTTGTTTGTTTGTATTGGAGCTTAACGGCCTAGTCAACACTATTTAAGTCATTTTTGAGCCGGTCAGTTTATCTATACACACTTTTTCTGGCAATGTTATACGCAAGCAGTTACCCAGTACAGTGCACATTCTTTCGTCAGAAACTGCCCTAATGCTTCGTATTTACGGAACCTCTCAGGGGATTGTGATAGTTTTCTTTTTTGGTATTTGAGGTCTTGTTGTGTTGCTAGTCGTGTCCTTATTGTTAGTGGGAATGAGTGTTCTTTGAGTGATGGTGCTTTTGCTATTCGTTGGTCTAAAATATGTTCTAGAAAGGGTTATCCTTTGGAAGCAAGGAATACACCAAAGAACTGGAAAACATGGAGTGTACATGTTTTCTGGGCCAGACTAGCTAGGTTCGGCCATTTAGGCCTCATCAGTGACCCTAAAATATTTTCAAAATTCCACAATGGAATCAATGAACCCAAAGGACAAGAAAATATAAACTACACTATGATGTAGGGCAGGGAGACGTTTTTCGGTCGCCACACATTCCCAGACAAAAGCTGTCAAATATGTCTATGTTGTCTGTGTGTTCTCGTCCCTTGCCCTTGCGTTTACTTTGTTGGTCTGTCTGAGAGATACCTGTGTCAGGTGTTAGGGCAGTGGGGTAGAGGGGTGGCTGTGTTGGGGTCAGATTTTCTACCTTTGGACTTGGCAGATCGAGTATGTATTAAGGAGAAGGGGGGGGGATTCTGTCTGTCTGTCTGACTGGCTGGCTGGCGATTTGTTAATGGGTTTCATAGTTGTCTAAATAATTGTTGATATATATACAGATATGAGTTGATATCTCTCTATGTATTTACAGTAGCTACATATACGGTAGATTTATATAGTATGATATAGTATGATATGATAGAGATATTATGCATGAGAGAGGATTGAAAGATAGAATTAAGACTTCGATGGGTGGAAAAAGATTGAAAATTTGTTTTGTATTTTGAGTGTGAATGACAAACACCCCCGTCCGAATGCTGTTTAGTAGGCGGCCTCTGATTGGCTGATTGATGGGATTGAAATTCTGGTTCTGTGTTTTGAGACATGGCCTATGATGAGTCGATTTATCAATATCAGTTGAAATGTTTAAAACGGGCGTGATTGAAAGCACACTAGTTCATAAGCAGTATAGACGGTAGTCTCTTATTGGCTGTTGCGTGGGCTTGAAAACTTGGTTATGACTTTTAAAACGCGGCTTGTGATTGGTCGTGTTTCAATGCTGTATTTTAATCCGTTTTTGGTTTTATGCTTTTTCTTGAATATACCTTATTTTTAACGTATTTCGTTTTCCAATTTTCTCACTAGCACAAAGAATAAGTTTATTGTCCAGTACTAAGGCTGAGTTAATATACTATATGGCTGGAAATGATAGACCTTCTTTTGGTCTGCGTCACCTAGATTTTTTCACATCCGCCGTGAAAGAAGTCACTTTTGTGGTTGGTTTTTCACTTTTAGTTTTACTTATAGTTTTTCAGCTCGCCGCACACAGGAATGCGTCTTCTTTGTAGCCTGCGTGTTTAATTACTAAACTTGTTTTAGGATCTTTAGTATATATTGTTTGACTGCCAAGCTGTCCGCCGTAGCACTGCTAAAACTTACATGCAGTGCAAGCACGGAGCCAAAACCTTTTAAATGGAGTTCCAAAATTACTACAACTATCCTACGTTGCACCGAAACAAAGGCCCACATTGGAACTGTGTAACACAACCACAGCCCTTGAAAAAGAACGGACGCCTAGCAAAGAAACTCCGACAATTAAAGGTGCCCGTTAGCGACAGGACACATGCACTCCTGAAGCAAACGGGAAGACAAAATATAAGCCCCACCGAGACCTGGAAAGGTCACGGCAACGTTTCACAAACCCCTCAGGACAGAGCTTGGCGAATGGCTATAGGACAAGGGGATGCCCGTTGGCTCGGAGACACCTGGGACGTGAGGCGAAAAAACCACCTACAGGACCCTTGTCTGCTCTGACACGGTTCAGCATGTTGACAAGCAAAAAATTATAACGTCGAGTAGAAGACAAAATGGACCGACTGCAGCGGACTTACGATAGACACGAACGGACGGGAATGGGGATACCACCGAACGGCTACGGTGTAGTGCAAGAATGGATTCGTTCCCTGGGACCCCACCAGTTGACGACCCGTGACACGGGGAAACTGGAAACAACAACAACAACATTCCGCCGCTACGGTGACCACGACCTATACCTGCTTAGCAGGAAGCCTACCGGTCAAACCTACCGGTCAAACCTACCCGTACGCTACATGGTGCTACGCTTTCTAACATTCTTAGAACGGCACTCTGTACGTGTCGAGGTCATCGGACGCGGGGGACGACGAGTTCGTCTCCGGAGCTTGGCGGTTCTACAAGCAGGATTTCTGCATGACCAAGCCGGAAGGAGATGCTGAGAGCTTGAACCAACGTCTGGGTCAATACGCGTTCATCCTGCCTGCTGGTTGGGAATAACACTTGCGATCAGCCTTCTTCCTGGAACGCTAGCCGCATTAATACCTGTATGGAAACTTGCATGGCATGCCTCTTTGGCAGCCTTAGTCCGATGACGCAAAAATCACATAGGGGCTACCCCTAGAACAAGTCCATGATTAGTTTTCCCACTTTGTAAAAAGCTTTCGCATGTTGTGATATCATGTTATGTCGCACTGCTGTTGGTTCATTTCAATTTTATATCCGTTGCTATAACTTTGCCATTATGATCTTTCTCCCGCATCGTACGTGAAGGAAATAACCCCAAGCCTAACTGAATAAACAACATCTAATGCTATTGGCAGGGGCAATTTATTGGGTTGGCGTTGACTGGCTATTCAGTAAAAGTAGGTCAATCCTGTTCGGCTGACACTACAAGTATCACCAATGTGCTTCCTTAAAAATGAGTTCACTCATGCATTGAAATCGGACTCTTGGCTACCTCCCCACCCCACAAAAAATATACGCAATCATTAAGGCGAGCATCAAAAAGGAATGGGCGCGCATATGGCAGGGACAGCACGGCTTTAGACACTCGATCTGTCAGTCCCTGACCCCGAAATCTGTACAATATAGCGACAGCCAAAAGCTCGATCGCATATATACACGACTAAGACTCGGGGTCAACGGACTTAATGCACACAACATCTTCTATAGCGAGGCTGATCCATTATGCTGGCACTGTGGCGGGGTGGAGTGTGTTCAACACTACCTCGCAGAGTGCCCCGCACACGGTCCCGCCAGAAGGGAACTAAAGGGAGAACTGACAACATTAGGATACCAAGGGGAGATAAACGCGGTTTCTCTACTCAATCTAAATTCACAGGAAATGAGGGACGCGGTCTTCAAATTCTGTGAGAAAACAAACTACCTGGACAAAATATAGGGGAAAATTAAGGGCGCAGACTAAATGTAATCGCACTGTACCGTAAAACACACCCCGTACGAGAATACATACTTTAAACCAAAATCTCTGGAGACCCGAGTTCAGAACAGTAAAAATAAATATTCTAACCGCACCTTAGACGCTACCAACCAAAAAGGGCCGTAGTGATCAAAGGGCGGTCTTCTCACAGCGAAAAGGTGTGTCAACGATAGGCGCTGTGGTTGCGGCCTCGGCTTTGCACTTAGGAGTGCCTATCGGTGACAGCGATCTCTGGATCACTGCGAGAAGACCATAGCAGAACGGGGCATGGACCCACCATAAGGAAAATCCATACCCCCGACCCACCCTCCAGAGGGGTGTGGCAAGCGAGAAGTTTAGACAAGGTGTTGCGTTGTGGTTGCGCCCCACTGGCTTTGCACTTATGAGCGCTGCACCAAAGTCCTAGCTGATCGGGAGCCACACAGCCCTAAAGAGGACCACACGAAAGCACGCCGGGACTGGGCATGGACCCACCACAAGGAAAATCCATCGCACAGCCCCTCCAGAGGGGATGAGGCAAACGGGAAGTCAGGACGAGACGTAGCGCTGTGGTTGCGGTCCTTGGACTTTGCACTTAGGAGCGTTGCGTCAAAATCCTGGCTGATAGAGAGCCACACAACCCAAAGGAGAACGGCACACTAGCAAACAAAGCCTCTCCTTCAGGAACGCATATAGAAAAGTGGGACAGAAATAAGAAACAAAACGCATTGTCACATCTTTTTCTTTTTTTTTTCGCAACTTTCGCTTTCGAATAAAGGATTACATTATAAGGTTACCCAAACGGAATGACCTGGGGCCCTCAAAAGGGCCTTTTGCATACCACCACAACTGCAAAACCGCATCTCGCCTGGTATATCAAACGGCAAGGCAAGAATAATTTTTTTTCTACTATGGTGCTTTCTACACGTAGGATGCGATAATGATATGCAAACATGGTACACAAATTGACCCTCCTACGGTCCCACAGAATACGACATCCTGCGTCGAGGAGGGCATCACTTTTTCTAAACTTCAAACGAAAAAAAATAAAAGGGGATTGACCTACTTTCCACATCCTCCGCGAGAGAGGTCACCCACTAACTAAAATAAATACGAATTTGTTCCCGAGACGGCGGAAGCGAACACACCATGTTACTATGTTATATGTACAGAATAAACAAAAAAACACAAATATAATCTACAAGCACAACCTTGCAGGTACAAAAATTGTCCTTCCCAGCAACTGTGGGCGGTTGGGCCTGTCAAAAAAAGGACAACACCACAAACGAGATCGGCAAACGTTGTCTCGGGCCTCCAAATGGCTAGGCAGGAATACATTTTCCTCCTATGGTGCGTTCCTTCACGTAGGATGCCTTAATGATATGCAAACATGGCGACTGACACACTTATGGTCCTGCAGAGTGCGGCATCCTACGTCAAGAAAGGCATCACTTTTTCTTAACTTAAAACGGCAAATGCATAAAAAGGGATTGACCTACTTTGCACATCCTCCGCGATAGAAGTCACCCCCTAACAAAATAAATACGAATTCAAGCCCGAGACGGCGTAGGCCGGCACTTCATGTTATTATGCTACATATTGTATGTACAGATAAACAAAACAAAACACAAAATATAAACCACTAGCTTAATCTTGCAGGTACAAAAACTGTCCTCCCCAGCAACTGTGAGCGGTTGGGCTTGCCCTAAAACGGACAACACCACCTTTAAGGCACAAGAAAAACAAACACAGGTCCGTGGTTGGGTAAGCACATCCGCCCGCGTATATACTTAAAAAATAGACCACTCAACAAGCTGGGGGAAACAGACCAAACAATTGTTAAAATGTACATACGTTACATGAATATACAAAACTCAAATAAAAAAATAAAAAAACGAAAATACCAATATCAAAATAGACCCTTTCCTGCTGTGACACGGTTCGGCATATTGACAAGCAAAAATTTATAACGTCGAGTAGAAGACAAAATGGACCGACTGAAGTGGACTTACGATAGACACGGACGGACGGGGCTGGAGCCGAGCGATGGTCTCCCCATTCACCGGCAACGTGGAATGGGGATACTTCCGAACGGCTACGGTGAAGTGCCTGAATGGATTCGTTCCCTGGGACCCCACCAGCTGACGACCCGTGACACGGGGAAACTGGAAACAACAACATTGAAATCGGACTGCGCTCGCCTTGTCGTTGGTGTCCGGGTATATGCACATGCATGCATGCAGGTGGATACACTGCTCTTACTTACACATGCACGGGTAGTGCGGTGAGGAAAAAAAGTTCGAAGGGGGATCTGGGGGACAGTGGTTTGAGAGAAAAAGGGAGAAGGTGCGGGAGGGTTGAGGATAGCGTGCTGTGGGATTTCAGAGGGTATAAGTGTGATTGTTTTCCGGCAGGCACACATCGCTATGGCAGCGCCAGGTCACCGCCGGCACAACGCCGCGGCGCCGCACCGACGTCAACATGACGCTGCACAGGCGTCACTGCGCCGTACCGACGTCGATATGATGTCATAATCTTGCCATGTGCCTGCTGGTTAGGAGAAAAAAATGGAGGGAAAGAGAAAAGTGGGGGTTTGTAGAACCTATCCATTTCTTTCTTCTAGCTTGTAGCTGTTGTGTCATCCGATCAGCAGCACCTACACCCTCACCAGCTTTTTGTATCAACTTTGATATTGGTATTTTTTATTTGTTTTTTTTTTTTTTTTGGTATATTTATGTAACGTATGTACATTTTTACAGTATTTGGTCTGTTTCCCCCAGCTGATTGAGTGGTTTTCTTATTAAGTATAGATGCGGGCGGGTGTGCATACCCCGCCACGGACCTGTCTTATTTGTTTTTCTTGTGCTTTAAAGATGATAGCCGTTTTGGGACAAGCCCACTCACTCGCAGTTGCTGGGAAGGTCAGTTTTTGTACCTGGAAGATTGTGCTTGTAGATTATATTTTCTGATTTTTTGTTTATTATGTTCATACAACATATAACATAGTTTGCCGGCCTCCGCCATCCTGACTGACTGTTGTTTTTAAGGTAACCGGGCGCCAAGGGCACATAGGGGCCAAACCTGGTTCGCCAATTGGGATTAGTTGTAGGTACTGCTCTTTTCCCTAGGCTGCCAATATGCTGACTCCTGTCTGCTTGACGGTTATCAGCTAGCCGATTAAGTGTTAGGTGACTTCTTTCGCGTAAGAAGTAGGTCAATCCTACCTTTCCCATTCCCCGCTCAAGATGCCATGTAGGCACAGAACGCACCCAATGTTAAGCGTTTGTCCTGTAAAATGAACAGTCCTCTGGCGGGGTTCGAATTTTGAATGCAAATGCAGACCAATGGTCGGGCTCTAGAATTTGGTGACACGTTGCCAATTCCGGCTGCAAAATGTGTCAGTTTACAACCCCTTGTCTGACTGAGGAAAAAGCTTCTCATGCATTATTGGTTTTGGCTTCCATTAGACTCTACCCCCACCCCTGTCATGGTAGAGAAAACGCCTACGGACACGGTGCTTGTTAAAGGGTGATAATGCATGTAATTTTGAATTTTGAACGGCGGCCAAAAGTGAGCCAGGAAGGGTTACTATTAGACCAGCCAATTTCGGCTATTGCAAAATGTCCTAGTACCCGTGCTCTACCACCCTGAAAACACGCCTTGGCTGTGTCGCCACCCCCAGGTCTCTACGAGGGTAATCTTGGTAGTATCGTGTACTATTGGCCCCTAACTGCGCTGTGTTGGGATGTCATGTGTTGGCGTTTCGGTTGTTGCTTTTCTCTTAGTTTGTAGTTAATCCAGCCAATTAGTGTGCAGTTAATGACTTCTATCGCGGAGGATGCGAAAGGAGGTCAATCCTATTTTGCTTCTTAGCTTTTTCAGTATATGAAAAGGTGATGCTTTCATCGACGTAGGATGTCGAGTTCTTATAAAATCTTAAGTGGGTCAATTGGGACCGGACCGCCATGTTTGCATATCATTACCTCATCCTACGTGAAGGAAGATATCATATTGGGGATATACGGATTGTAATACAGTATGGATTAGTTCTGATTGTGTGTGGTAATGTTGTAGCCCTCTTTTGTCCAGGATCAATGTGGTTAGGCTTATAATGTTTACGCATAGGCTTGCCTTTTTAGTGGTGAAAAGTTGTGTGGTTTGGCAAAGACGAGTATGCGGCTAACCAGCCATTGTGCAATTTCGCTTTTATTTCATTTTGAACGGTCAGTCTAAAAGGCTTTTTAAGGGTCTTCCTGTGTCCAAATCCCTAACAAAGTTGGTCTTTACCGTTGCCCCGCCTGTTAAATTGTTCTGTACTTGACCTATTCCAGGAATGTATGCTCCGTTCTGACAGCCATGTTGTCTTCGCTTCGCATATTTCCGGGTTCCATCAGGAGGGTGTCCCTAAGGGGGGCTCAACGAGACAGCCTTCTGGGCACCCAGCTGATGACTTCTCGGTAGCTGTCCTACACGAGGTATGGTGGGGTTCCACGTCAAGGATCCCCGTGTACCTGCAAGAGAAATTATGATTAGTGTATATTGGCGTTAGGGTTAGGGCTAGGGTTAGGGTTAGGGTTACATAAGCCTGCTATCGTCGATGTGTTACGTCGGCGGAGCACTTATAAGTGCAAAGCAAATGAGCCGCAACCACAGCGCCCCGCTTCGGCTCAACCGGCTCTAGTCCAAGTCATGTAGGGTAGGGTCTGTAAGGGGTAGAAGCAGTGCTCATGTAACCACAATATAAGCATGTGTGGGTTTCGTGTCCCCGACCCCGCACCCATGCAACCGAGGACTCCGGGCCACCGTCCCGGAAACGGCCAGTCCGTCCAAGGTGGGGTAATCATGTCCCCAGGGGCACCAGCCCGAAGCCCCCAGCTACACGGAGGGGCAGAAATATGAGAATGGGGCCTACATGTATGGGTTGGGTATCATAAGCAGAACTGTTAGATTCTTAGTAAAAATAATTCACCTGTACGCGACGGCGCAGGCCAGAAGCACAAAGCGGTCACGATCTGATTGGGAGAGTGCCCCACCTAGGTTGCAACCAACCCCTGCCCCAGCAAGCACGTGATCACTTACAGGCGTATTTTTTTTATTTGAAGATTTTATTTTGAGAGAAACGTATATGTATCCGTACCCGACGCGCACCGCGACACGCCTGTCACGCCTGGAGCCAGGAGCATGTGGCGGAAACCAATGTCCAAACATCACGCACCCAGCAACGACGATCGAGCGCTCGCGGCCAGCGAGAGGCCGGTGGCTTGGTTAAGCCCCCGCCCCTGGTTATGAAACAAAGCACAGGGACCCAGATTCCCTTCCGCAGTCAGTAACCTAACGTTAGCAACATTGGTTGGCTCTCTGATTGAAACCTAGAAACTTTAGTCCCACGCCCAGTATATTTAGATATTGAAACTTCCTTATTGCGATGATTGAATTAAAGACTTGTTATAGAACAAAGCACAGGGAACCAGATTGCCTTCCGCAGTCAGTAACCTAACGTTAGCAGCAATGGTTGGCTCTCTGATTGAAACCTAGAAACCTTAGTCCCACGCCCAGCATATTTAGATTGAAACATTCATATTGCTTTATGATCTAGTTTAGAGAGTGGGGGAATCCTGTCTCCGGACACCTTCGCCCGAGCCCCTGTGGGCACGGATATTTGGTGTTATTGGAATAGGGCCAGTTGGTTATTGGAAGCTGTGTCTGTAAGAGAAAGAAACATGCAGTATTAATGATTGCTGCATAAAACGATTCCAGCGCAGTGGAAAAGAATATGTTTGATGTCATTTTGTTCATCTTTATCACATCTGTTACATTTGATGTGGTTTTGATTAAATACACAGTGGGTCCCTAGTTTACTGTGGTTTAGACGCAAACCACATCTTGTAAACTGCGTCATCTTTTCGGTTATCGCTGTAATGGATGATAGTATTTTTAACCTTTGGATCCAATCTATGGTAGGAGCGACCTTTGCTTTGTGGGTTGTCCCATAATTTTTGCCATTTTGTCATAATGGCCTGGTTAATTACCGGGTATATTTCAATTTTTGTTGGTAGGGTCCGATCGTTTTTACCGTTTGTCATTGCTGATTTGGCACTTGAGTCTGCCATTTCATTATCTGGGATATCTACATGGGATGGAATCCATTCCAGGTAGATATTGTTGCCTTTGTCTTTAGCCGAGTCTAAGAGTAGAAGTATTTTGTTTATTTTATCTGGTCTTGTTTTTGATTGGCCAGATTGGAGGGCTTGTATTGAGCTGAGGGAGTCTGTAAGTATGACTGCCTCCGGGATGTTGTTTTCAATGATCCATTTAATGGCATGTTCTATTGCTATCAATTCAATAGTAAATATCGACAGGCTCGGATTGGTTTTGAGTTCGATGTTCAAGTTTTCATCAGGGACCGAAACTGCTGCTACTGCTGTTTGTTTTTCAATATCTTTGCTGCCATCCGTATATATCTGTAATCTACCCCTATGGTTTTTTTTCTATATAGTTTATACTACTTTGTTTCATATTTTTTATGTAATTTTCGCCTTTCTTTCCAATGATGTCCTTGATTGCACAGGAGGGTGGGTTGTGCTTTAAGTCACACTTGTTTCTATAATGGGGTGGTTCGATGTCCTTAGGTATGTTCAGCTCAGCTATGAGCTTCTGAACTGTAACGGAGTGTGGTCGGTATTGGTGTGCCTTTTTAGTGGTTTGGCACCCATGTTCCCAAATGAGGTCATTTACGGGAAATTTTTTACCCAGTGGCGAGGGACGTGCCCAGTATTTTAGGATTAATTCCTCTCTTCTTAAATTGATAGGTTTTATACTACATTCTATTTCGAGTGCATTAATCGGGGTGGATATAAATGCCCTTGTTGCAATGCGAAGGGCTTGGTTTTGTACTGTGTCGAGCTTTTCATGTTGGGCTTGTGAGGCAGAGTTATAGGCCTGTGCGCCATAATCAAGTTTACTTAAGATGAGGGCTTTGTATAGGTTGATAAGGGTATGTTTGTCAGCACCAAAAGTTGTGCCTGTGACCAAACGAAGAATGTTTAGGTCCTTCTTACATTTTAGGATGAGCTGTTTTATGCGCTCATCCCATCTGAGTGCTTTATCAAGGATCATCCCTAGAAAGTTTACATTGTCCACAAATTCAAGTTTTTTGCCAAATAGTTCGAGATCGAATATGGAGGTGTCGATGTTTTTACGTCTAAAAAGTATGGCTTTAGTTTTAGTGTTGGACACCTTAAACCCCCACGCCTCGGCCCAAAATTCGATTTTTGAGTGCTTTTTTGAAGGTCATCTACGGCGCAACTGGGTGAATAATGTTTTCTCCATATTGCGCTATCATCTGCAAATTGCAACAGCTGCAGTCTTTCTTCAGGGTTGAGATTCTCTTTTAGTGTAACCATGATTATATTGAAAAGAATGGGACTGATAACACTGCCCTGGGGACAGCCATTTTCTAATTTGTGTTGATTTGATGTTTCTTGTCCCACCCTTACTTGAATTTTTCGATTGTGGAGGAAATTGTGTATCCATTTGAGCATTTTTCCGTTTATGTCAAATTGCTTCAGTTTACAGATGGTTCCTGTTGACCACATGAGGTCAAAGGCTTTTCCAGGTCTAGAAAGACGGTAGCTACTATCTTATTTTCCATGAAGGCCATATTTATCTCAGAGTCTAATCTGGTTAGTTGATCAGTGGTAGATCTGTTGGGTCTAAATCCGGATTGAGTGTCAACCAGGTGCCCTTTGTTTTCTAAATGGGCCGTCAAGCGTTTAGCAATCATGGTTTCCATTGTTTTGCAGATACACGATGTAAGTGATATAGGTCTGTATGACCCTGGATCCAGTTTGTTTTTATTTGGTTTCATAATGGGTATGATGGTGGCAAGTTTCCATTCAGGTGGGAGTTCTCGTCTTTGATAGGAGATATTCAAAAGTTTCAATAGTTCCATTTTAGAGTTATCTGGTAGTTGTTTAAGCATTTCATAATGGATTGTATCCGCTCCTGGTGTTGATTCCTTTTTGGATGATAATGCAGTTCCCAGTTCAAAAAATGTAAAGGGTCGGTTTAAGTCTGAGTTGTTTTCTGTTGCCTGAGGTTCCGGGGTGTGACCAAATCCCATATCTTCCATAATTATTTTAACGGCTTGAAATTTGGGCATATGGTTTTACGATTTCGACATATTGTCATAATGTTGTGCTAGAGCATTAGCTTTTTCTTTTTCTCCGGTAATGATAGTTTTGTCTACCTCTAGGCAGGTAATATGGTCAGTAGGTTTGCCCCTAAAACGGTTAATCATATTCCATACTGTTTAGGATTTGCCTTATAATCTAGTTTAGAGACAAAGTCACGCCATGAATTAATCTGTTTGTCCCTTTTAATGTCTCTAGCTTCATTTTTTAACCTGTTATAGTTTCGTTTTTGTTCTGGAGTTTTATTTTTAAGGTGTTTCTTTCTAGCTTGTTCACGTTTTTTGATAGCTATAGTAACTTCCTGATCCCACCAGGGCGGTCGGAGCGATTGTACTTTTGGTTTTGTTTTAGGAATGGTTTTCTGGCAAATTTGTTGGAGGGATTCTACAAAGTCTGTTGGATTGTTTTCATTTATTTTTAATGTTTCTGAGCACAGGATTTTGATTTTTTCCCAATCAGCTCTTTGTAAGTTCCATTTTGGATTGTGGGCTGTCCCCAGTGCATTGGATTTTGAAAGAAATGGTAGGTAGATGGGGAGGTGATCGCTTCCACAAGTGTTGCCCAGGGTTTCCCAGATTGTTCCTATGCTCAGGGCTGGAGTAGCTATTGACATGTCAGGCGACGTAGTATGTTCGGCCATCGTGGCTTCATCATTCTCATTGAGTATAATAAGGCAGTTCTTTATAACGAGGTAAAGTAAAGTTTTTCCCTTTGTGTCTGATTTAGAGCTCCATAAGGAGTCATGGGCATTAAGGTCGCCTACAAGGATGAAGTTTTTGGTACGGATAAGGTCAAGAACCTTTTGATATTCATCAGCTGTGGATTTGCTATGAGGAGGGTCATAGCAATTAAGAATAGTTATTTTATCTTTTTTGGTTTGGTCGCCATGAGGCGGGCAAACCGGGTCTAATGACCAGATTATAACTGTTCCATGGAGGGGCACGTGACGCGATCAACCAATCAGCTTTAACGATGATGCAATACTATACAGGAAACAGCCCGTCTGAATAGCGAAACAGACCGAAAAGCAAGCGTTTCAACTCCAACAATAAATATCTTAAGGGAAATGGATACACCTGGCAGGTGTGGCAGGAAGTCTACAATTTGTGCCGTATTTCGAAAGACACCTATACAAATACATTGTCATTTTTGGCCAAAGAAAAAGAAAGTTTAAAAAGAAAAATTGGAATATTTGCCTTTTTTGCTCAAAACATAGATTGCGGGGAGTCGACAGAAACACCTCGACGAGGCGATTCTATCGAGTACCCACAATCTAGTGTCTCAGAGCATGAATACGGAAATTAATGTATACCCCTGCAAACCCGAGCTTTACTATATACAGTGAAGATTATATGTTCTTGTCCTTGCGGATGATTGATTCCATTCTGGAATTTTGAAAATATCTGAGGGTCACTGATGAGGCCTAATTGGCCGAAACTAGCTAGTCTGACCCTGAAAACATGTACACTCCATATATTTTAGTTCTGTGGTGTATTCCTTGCTTCCAAAGGATAGCCCTTTTCTAGATAATATTTAACTTCACTTCAACTGGTGTACAGGAATGTGTGGCGGCGGTAAAACGTCTCCCTGCTCTACATCATAGTGTAGATTTTATTTCCTTGTCCTTTTTGGGTCATTGATTCCATTGTGGAATTTTGAAAATATCTTAGGGTCACTGATGAGGCCTAATTGGCCGAAACTAGCTAGTCTGGCCCAGAAAACATGTGCACACCATATTTTTCAGTTCTGTGGTGTATTCCTTGCTTCCAAGGGATAACCTTTTTTAGAACATATAAAAGGGGATCACAATTCTATAGGCATGATTTCGTGATGGAAATACAACTTTAAGGACCTTATGGTGAGTGCTGACCCTTAATCATTAGGGCTCTCAACGCTGTAGATTTGAGCATGGCTCAGGTCACATAATGAGAAGTTCTGCAACGGAAGGTCAGGAGATTTTTCATCGGGTACTCCAGTTTTCGCTCACCTCTGATTAACGATCAGCTTGGTGTGAGTGAAATAATCTTGAAAGGATCGTAAAACCAAACATAAAAAGATCGCTGGGTGTGTAAAAACATTTTCAAGTCTTTGCTACTAGAATTAACGTCAGTGCCAAGGTCGAAGGTTCTAACTCTTCCAAATATATAAAATATTTAGGGAGCGAAACAAAGTCATAAAGTTCATGGGTCGTTGTTTATTGTTCTTGAGCCCAGCACAGATAGCAATAGTTTCTGTTCAAAAACTTCATGACTACTAAGTGACCTGCCACCAGTTAAAGACCGGGTTGTTAAAAGACTTTTTGGCGCATTCGATGGGAGCTATTGTAACTGATAAGCCGGGAGAGGTGTTCTTTATTTCCACTCAATACTTGACGTTTCACTAATCAGTTTCTTTTACAATTAAATTGTGATCCAGAAAGATATACAAAAGGATTGCAAATTTCAGGTTTTTGCGGAGGTACCGCTCAAAGAAACTGCCGAGGTTTAAGATACAGTCTGATTCGCAGCACTTTGTCTGGGCAGGCTTAGATCTTCCTAGGCGGTTCAGCAATACTTCAAAGTTCGGTCGGTTTCAGCTCATGCAGTCCAATATATTGCTCCAAGGTCTGATCGGCCCCGTCCATCGGGAATTGAAGAAAAAGATTGGGCTGTATGATGCTTCCACGTAGAGCTGATACCGGCCGCACATGGGTAGTGTTAAATCGCCTAGAAGTTCTAAGCCTGTCCAGGAAAAGTGGCTCGAGTCGGACCGTTCATGCATTTCAACAATTTAGTTTCATTGGGCGACAGATTGGAAGCAATGTCTCAAAAAAGACTCAAAGTGTTAACAGGAACATTAACAACAAATGAAATAGATAACCAAGGCCCTATAGAAGGGCTGATAACTTAGGAAAAATCTTTTTACATACCCGTTTGAAAAACAACAACAACAACAACAAAAAGGTCGTATTAAGTTATGGGGTTGGTGCCCGTCCGTCCGTCCGTTCGAAAACTTATTTTTCGTGTCCGTATAACTCCTATTATACAGTTTTCATCCGATCAAGCCTAAAATGTGTATGTAGTAAGGCTTAGGTGTGAAGATGTGCCTTAAGTTTCGAGAATTACTGTCCACCAAATATTAACAGAGTTATGACCTTTGAAAACTTCGGTTTACATTTTCATTTGGTAAAGTTTTGTGCTATACATGTGTAAACCATATGTAAGTTACATTTAGTTTATACCTGCCATGGCGTTAAACAATTTACCACAGAATACTTATCACTACCTACCCCTCCTTATACCAAGGTCACAGACTTCGAAATTTTATATACACGTTGTATCAAAAAATAGAAGTGGAGGCAATGATCAGGAATCGTTACAATCAAACCACAGCTCCCATCAGAGACACCAAAGGGAAAGACACACAAACATGAAACAAGAGACCCTAATGGAAACACAAATAGCGGAAAACCAAAATGACAGTTACTTTCCCATAAAATGGCCAATAGGCTATCCAAAATAAAATAACATAAGCGACACAAACATCCAGAGACAAACCATAACAAAAACAAACCGCGACAGAAGAACCGTCTTGGAACGGTCAGCGGAAAACGAATTCCACGGGGGGGGGGGGGGATTGGGCTTAAATCGATTTTACGTGGCCAAAATCCTCGCCCTTACTTCCGTCGCGATTTAGACAAATAATTTGCTCAGTCCGCATGAAGGCCTCCAAACTTCAGACAAACCATAACAAAAATACACCGCGACAGAAGAACCGCCTCGGAACGTTTAAAGTTTATTATTTTTATTCAAAAAATGCATTGAGTGGGATAATGATATCAGCTGGCTCATATCAGAATGTAGACTGACAAGACCAAACCTATTGGATGCTTTTTGAAAGCAGCCAACTTGTTCAAATATATGGTGGTAGCACAGTATTCAAGATTGGGTTGTTCAATTTTGAGGTCTAAGTTTGTAAAAGGTAAATCGTTCCTAATATATGTAAGTACCCCGCCTCCTCTGTCTATTCTCTGTTTGAAGGAGGCGACTTTGTAATTGGGTATATGGGGTATTTTATCTTTCAACCACGTTTCTTTTAGGCAAAGTAGATGGGGCTTAAGTTTTTTATCTTCCAGTTGTGACCTAAGTTCGGAAATATTGCCCATGTTACGGATGTTCCATTGTATCAATTCAAGGTCAGAAGTTGTTGTTACAGCCGCGTGTGTGAAGCCGTTGCTTTAGTCGTGGGGCCGTGGGGGGTGTATTAGTGTCTACCTGAGGTCTCTTGTGGAAGTAACGTATAAATATTGTTACTATGATACGTTGCCTTAGGTAAATAGATTTTGATCGTCTGGTTTTTTGCTGGGCAACCGTTGTGTTGGCATTTGTTTTTATAGGATCGGCCCTTCTGACTTGATTGGATGAGGCAGTTCCTGTATTTTGCGGAGCATACCTCGGTACATTTGGTTTTTGGTTTAACGGGAACTGGGGGCAGGTTATGGGTCTGTATGAGGTAGGGTGGAGTGTTATCTCTTTCATCCACATGCTTCTCTATGATGTTTGTAACTACACTTTCTTTCTGTCTTTTACTCATATTTGACGTGTTTGTGTGTAAAATGTCTGTTAATATATGTTTTAATTGTAGAAGTGTGATAGTTTTTGTCATGTCTAGTCTAGTTGCTGGTTGTTCGGCAGTTTTTGTTTTATTTATTTTCGGAAAGTCCGTTTCTAAATTAAATAGTGAAGGGGGTTTGACCATCATGAGGGGAACTATTTTTTGTCGGTCCTGTGTGTGGTTGTATCTTTTCTTCTTTTTGCCCATTCTATATAAGTTATGTTATTTATCCTATCAATTGCATATTTCTGTTCAAGGAAGAAAGGGCAAGACTTGGATGCCGCGCCAGATTGGTCATTGCAATTGCTACATTTCCTTATTCGCGAGTCAGTTTTGTGTATGCACTGGCTATAGTTATGGTTTCCAGCGCACAATGGACACCTAACGGGGTTACCAGGACAGGAGTTCGTACTATGACCATGCTCCTGACAATTATTACATCAAATGTATGGTTATTTTACAAGGGTAGACTGGGTATGATTCTGTCCTGGTTAGAAGTAATGTGAGGGCTACCTGAACATTGAAAGTGATTTTGACCATATCTGTTGGTTGCTTAAGTTTATCAGAAATTCTATAAAGGTCCTTGATGAGTTGACCATTTTGGTTAAATGACCGTTGGAATTGGGCCAGGTTAGTGTTAAAGGGGATGTTTTATATCATCCCCTCCGCCATCCCGAGCCCAAATTAGTATTTATTTTAGCTTGTGGGTGACGTCTATCGCGGAGGATGTGAAAAATAGGTCAATCCCCTTTCTGCATTTGCCGTCTTAAGTTATGAAAAAGCGGTGCCCTCCTCGACGTAGGATGCCGTACTCTGTGAGACCGTAAGTGGGTCAACTTGAGTCGCCATATTTGCATATCATTATCGCATCCTACGTGAATAGGAGGCATAATTATGTATTTGGGGGCCCGAGACAACGTGTGCTGATCTCTTTATCAACGCTGTTAGTACAAGTTGTTATAATCATGTAGGTCGCATACAAGCGCCCGCCTGCGCACGTGCGCAGTCGAGCGTTCCTATGCGATCTTGCTTTTTATGTTTCATATTTAAAGTTAAAATGTTTGAATTCACTAATATCTCACAGACGATCAGAAACCGCTTACTCTCCAACTTTCGGAGTGGCGTTTTCTCAATCACTCACGATCTCGAAAAAATCTGATCTCAATCCTCATTCCACTATCTTTCGGCCTATTTTCAAATAAAAGACATTGTAAAAGGTTATCCATCCAGGGTGTTTTATCAGTTACATACGAAATAATAATTAGCTTCTCTGATCCTCTTTTTGCAATATACTTTGGAATAAGTGTTAACAATATTTCTTAAAAAAGAGTTGTCAAAATATGGAAAATTACAAGCCCACAAAGTCGCTCTCACATAACGATGCACCCGTGCGACATTGTGCATTTTTTCCCATCTCCAAAATGGCAATTTTTCTCACGATACTGTTCTAATAAATACTTCAAAAACGAGGCGGTTCTAACGAGTACCCTAGGTTGTGGGTGCTTGTTAGCGCCGCCTCATCGTGACGGTTTTAACGAGTACCCACAGCCTATGTCTTGGAGCAAAAATAAAAAAAATAATGTATACCCTCATAAACCCCAGTTTTCTCTAAAGTGGGATATAATGGGGTTTTCATTGCACGGACTTGTTCACGTAATGAGAAGCACTTTTTACTTTATTACCATATTACAAAAGTTATTTCTCTCGCGGAGGATGCGATAAATAGGTCACGCCAATTCAATTCGTTTTGGAACAAAATTTGTCATATTTTTGCTAATATCTAACAGCCAATCATAAATCGCCTACTATCCAACATTCGGAGTGGGGGTTCTCGATCACGTACGATCTCGGAAAACTCCATCCACTATCTTTCGGTATTTTTGCAAAAAATACATATTAAAAGGTTATTCGCCCAGGAGTGTTTCTTTATCAATCATAAAAGAAAGAATATTCGGCTTTAAGGTCCCCTTCTTGCAATAGTTTATATTCAAAGAGTTTACAGCAATCTTAGCAAGGCAACACGGAAATTTTCAACCTTTCATCAAAAAAGAGTTTATTATTATTATTATTATAGAACCCCCGCCATAGAAGAGAGAGAATACTATTTATTATAACTTTTCATAAAATATATCATAGCATATAGGTCCATCGCGAGCTAAACGTAAAAAACGGATTGAAAAACAACATTAGGAATTGACCAATCAGAAACCGTCTCACAAAAAGGGAAAACAGAATTTCAATCCCATCTGTCAACGAATGATTTTGTTGTTTTAAGGTAACCGGGCACCAAGAGCAAATAGGGGCTACCCCCAGTTCGCCAACTGGGGTTAGTTGTTGGTACTGCTCTTTATCCTAGGCTGCCAAAGTGCTGACTCCTGCCAATTTGACAGTTATCAGCAACCCGTTTGGGAGTGAGGTGACTTCTTTCGCAGAGGATGTGGAAAGCAGGTCAATCCCAACCCCAAGATGCTATGAAGGCACAAATCGCACCCAATGCAGAACGTTTGTCCTGTAAACTGAGCAGTCCTCTGGCGGCTTTTGAATGCAGTTGCAGACCAATGGTCGGGCTCTAGAATGTGGTGGCACGTTGCCAATTCCGGCTGCAAAATGTGTCAGTACACAGCTTGTTAGCACTGCCTCATTGAGGCGATTCTAACGAGTACCAACAACCTATGTCTTGGAGGAAAAATAAGAAAAATAATGACCGAGGAAAAAAAGCTTCTCATGCATTATCGGGTTTTTGCTTCCATTAGACTCTACCCCACCCCTGTCATGGTAGAGAAAACGCCTACGGACACGGTGCTTGTTAAAGGTTGATAATGCGAGTAATTTTGAATTTTGAACGGCGGCCAAAAGTGAGCCAGGAAAGGTTTCTATTAGACCAGCTAATTTCGGCCATTGCACAATGTCCTAGTACCCGTGCTCTACCACCCTGAAAACACGCCTATGTTTTGTCCCCAACCCCCAAGTCTCTACAATGGAGTTTTTAGTAATGTCGTATACTACGCGCCCCTAGCTGCGTTGTGTTGGGGTGTCATGTTTTTAGTGTTTAGTGTGTTGCTTCTTTTTCTTAGTTTGTAATTAATACAGCCAAGCATAGCGCAGTTTGTGACTTCTATCGCGGAGGATGCGAAAGGAGGTCAATCCTCTTGTCCTATTTAGCTTTCTCATTTTGTGAAAAGGTGGTGCTCTCGTCGACGTAGGATGTCGTGTTCTTATAAAATCTTAAGTGGGTCAGTTGGGACCGCCATGTTTGCATATCATTATCTCATCCTACGTGAAGGAAGATACCATAGGAGGAATGTATAGGTTGTGATGCAGTATCAGGTAGTACTGATTGTGCTTGGTAGTTGTGTGGCCGTCTTATGTTCAGGGTCAATATGGTCAGGCTTATAATGTTAATGCATAGGCGTATCTTCGTAGTGGTGAAAAGTTGTGTTGTTTGGGTAATGCGAGTATGAGGCTAACCAGCCGTTGTGCAATTTCGCTTTTATTTCATTTGGAACGGTCGGTCTAAAAGGCTTTTTAAGGGTCTTCATGTGTCCAAATCCATATCAAATTTGGTCATTACCGTTGCCCCGCCTAATGAATTGTTCTGCGCGTGACCTATTCTATATATGTATGCTCTGTTCTGGCCAGCTATGTTGCCTTCGCTTTGCATACTTCCGGATTTCATCAGGAGGGTGTCCCCATGGGGCCCTGACCCGGATGATGACTTCTCGGTAGATGTCCTACACGAGGTATGGCGGGGTTCCCCGTCAAGGATCCCCGCGTACATGAAAGAGAAGTTATGATTAATATATTGAGGTTTTGGTTAGGGTTAGGGCAAGGGTTAGGATTACATAAGCCTAGGTTCAGACTTGTCCATCACCGATGTGTTACGTCGGCGGAGCACTCCTAAGTGCAAAGCACCATCTGTCAACGTTGTTGTTGTTTTCCAGTTTCCCCGTGTCGCGAGTCGATGGGAGCTATTGTAACTGATAAGTCGGGAGAGGTGTTCTTTATTTCCACTCAATACTTGACGTTTTACTAATCAGTTTCTTTTACAATTAAATTGTGATCCAGAAAGATATACAAAAGGATTGCAAATTTCAGGTTTTTGCGGAGGTACCGCTCAAAGAAACTGCCGAGGTTTAAGATACAGTCTGATTCGCAGCACTTTGTCTGGGCAGGCTTAGATCTTCCTAGGCGGTTCAGCAATACTTCAAAGTTCGGTCGGTTTCAGCTCATGCAGTCCAATATATTGCCCCAAGGTCTGATCGGCCCCGTCCATCGGGGATTGAAGAAATAGATTTGACTGTATGATGCTTCCACGCAGAGCTGATACCGGCCGCACATGAGTAGTGTTAAATCGCCTAGAAGTTCTAAGCCTGCCCAGGAAAAGTGGCTCGAGTCGGACCGTTCATGCATTTCAACAATTTAGTTTCATTGGGCGACAGATTGGAAGCAATGTCTCAACAAAGACTCATACAGTGTTAACAGGAACATTAACAACAAATGAAATAGATAACCAAGGTCCTATAGAAAGGCTGATGACTTAGGAAAAATCTTTTAACATACCCGTTTGAAAAACAACAACAACAACAAAAAGGTTGTATTAAGTTATGGGGTTGGTGTCCGTCCGTCCGTCCGTTCGAAAACTTTTTTTTCGTTTCCGTATAACTCCTACTATACAGTTTTCATCCGATCAAGCCTAAAATGTGTATGTAGTAAGGCTTATGTGTGAAGATGTGCCTTAAGTTTCGAGAATTACTGTCCACCAAATATTAATAGAGTTATGACCTTTCAAAAATTCGGTTTACATTATCATTTGGTTAAGTTTTGTGCTATACATGTGTAAACCATATGTAAGTTACATTTAATTTATACTTGCCATGGCGTTAAACAATTTACCACAGAATACTTATCACTACCTACCCCTCCTTATACCAAGACTTCGAAATTTTATATACACGTTTTGTATTAAAAATAGAAGTGGAGGCAATGATCAGGAATCGTTACAATCAACCCACAGCTCCCATCAGAGACACAAACATGAAACAACAGACCCTAATGGAAACACCAATAGCTGAAAACCAAACTGACAGTTACTTTCCCATAAAATGGCCAATAGGCTATCCAAAATAAAATAACATTAGCGACACAAACATCCAGAGACAAACCATAACAAAAACAAACCGCGACAGAAGAACCGTCTTGGAACGGTCCGCGGAATTATTTTTATTCAAAAAATGCATTGAGTGGGATAATGATATCAGCTGGCTCATATCAGAATGTAGACTGACAAGACCAAACCTATTGGATGCTTTTTGAAAGCAGCCAACTTGTTCAAATATATGGTGGTAGCACAGTATTCAAGATTGGGTTGTTCAATTTTGAGGTCTAAGTTTGTAAAAGGTATATGTTAGGACCCCGCCTCCTCTGTCTATTCTATGTTTGAAGGAGGCGACTTTGTAATTGGGTATATGGAGTATTTTATCTTTCAACCACGGTTCTTTTAGGCAAAGTTGTGGGGCTTAAGTTTTTTTATCTTCCAGTTGTGACCTAAGTTCGGAAATATTGCCCATGTTATGGATGTTCCATTGTATCAATTCAAGGTCAGAAGTTGTTGTTACAGCCGCGTGTGTGAAGCCGTTGCTGTAGTCGTGGGGCCGTGAGTGGGGGCGGGGGTATTAGTGTCTACCTGAGGTCTCTTGTGGAAGTAATGTATAGATATTGTTACCATGATACGTTGCCTTAGGTAAATAGATTTTGATCGTCTGGTTTTTTGCTGGGCAACCGTTGTGTTGGCATTTGTTTTTATAGGATCGGCCCTTCTGACTTGATTGGATGAGGCAGTTCCTGTATTTTGCGGAGCATACCTCGGTACATTTGGTTTAACGGGAACTGGGGGCAGGTTATGGGTCTGTATGAGGGGGGGGGGTGGCGTTATCTCTTTCATCCACATGCTTCTCTATGATGTTTGTAACTACACTTTCTTTCTGTCTTTTACTCATACTCTTAAAAAAGAGTTGTCAAAATATGGAAAATTACAAGCCCACAAAGTCGCTCTCACATAACGATGCACCCGTGCGACATTTTGCATTTTTTCACATCTCCAAAATGGCAATTTTTCTCATGATACTTTTCTTATAAATACTTCAAGATTGAGGCGGTTCTAACGAGTACCCTAGGTTGTGGGTGCTTGTTAGCGCCGCCTCATCGTGGCGGTTTAAACGAGTACCCTCAACCTATGTCTTGGAACAAAAATAAGAAAAAAATAATGTATACCCTCATAAACCCCAGTTTTCTCTAAATCGGAGTATAATGGGGTCTTCATTGCACGGACTTGTTCACGTGATGAGAAGCACTTTCTACTTCATTACCATATTACAAAAGTTATTTCTATCGCGGAGGATGCGATAAATAGGTCACGCCAATTCAATCCGTTTTGGAACAAAATTTGTCATATTTTTGCTGATATCTAACAGCCAATCATAAATCGCCTACTATCCAACATTCGGAGTGGAGGTTCTCGATCACGTACGATCTCGGAAAACTCCATTCACTATCTTTCGGTACATTTGCAAAAAATACATATTAAAAGGTTATTCGCCCAGGAGTGTTTCTTTATCAATCATATAAGAAAGAATATTCGGCTTTAAGGTCCCCTTCTTGCAATAGTTTATATTCAAAGAGTTTATAGCAATTTTAGCAAGGCAACACGGAAATTTTCAACCTTTCATCAAAAAAGAGTTTATTATTATTATTATTATTATTATAGAACCCCCGCCATAGAAGAGAGAGAATACTATTTATTATAACTTTTCATAAAATATATCATAGCATATCGGTCCACTGCGAGCTTAACGTAAAAAACGGATTGAAAAACAACATTAGGAATTAGGAATCCGCGAGTCGTCGGCTGGTGTGGCCCCATTGAACGATACCATCCTGGCACTACACCGTAGCCGGTCGGTGGTATCCCTATTCCACGTTGTCGGTGAATAGGGAGACATCGCTCGGCTCCAGCCCCGTCCGTCCGTGTCTAACGTAAGTTCGCCGCAGTCGGTTCATATTGTCTTCTACTCGACGTATAATGTTTGGCTTGTCAACATGGCGAACCGTGTCATAGCAGGAAAGGCTCCTGTAGGTGGAGGTTGTCGCCTCACGTTCCAGGCGTCCTCGAGCCAACGGGCACCCCTCCCCCTGCCTTGTACCCATTCGCCGCGCTCCGTCCTGAGGGTTTTGTGAAACGGTGCCGTGACCTTTCCAGGTCTCGGTGGGGCTTATAGTTTTTCTTCCCTTTTGCTTCAGGAGTGCATGTGTTCTGTCGCTATTGGGCAGCTTTAATTGTTGGAGTTTCAGGGCAATGCGGTCTTTCTTTTTCAAGGGCTGTGGATGTGTTGCACAGTTCCAATGTAAGCCTTTGCTTCGGTGCAACGTAGGTTAGTTGTAGTAATTTTAGAACTCCATTCTAAAGGTTTTGGCTCCGTGCTTGCACTGCATGTAAGTTTTATCAGTGCTGTGCCTTGAGGTTGTGGTTGCCGCAATGGGGTGTGGGTTGTTTTTTGTGTAACGGGGTAGGCTCCTGAGTTTGAAACTTATCATTAGGGGGATCGTTTAGCAGTTGTTTTGTTTGAAAGTTTCATTGCAATTTGTAAAACGTTTCTAATGATTGCTATACACGTTTTATGTTACGCGTTATGCACCTTATAGCCAATCAGGGGATCCGAGATGTATAGTTTTTAGCCATTTTGTGGTTAGTATTTCTTCTGTTGTTTATTGTGCTGCTAAGTGGTTGCGGGTGTTTTATGTCGCACGCCACTGACCGCTTGCTTTGCACTTTTGTTGTGCGGGAGGTTGAGTTGTTGGGTGTTTGTTTAGTAGTACATACATACGCTTCCATTCCATGCATCTGCTTTGTCATACGTGCACTTTCAACTAGGCATTCGATTCCATACATACATACACCTCCACCTTGGTGCGTGTATGTGGACACACTGCTCTTTCATACACATGCATTGGGTGTGCAGTGAAGGGGGGGGGGGGAGAGAGGGGAGTGCGATGAGGACGTGGGGGGGGGGTGATGCGAGACTGAGAAAAAAAAGGAGAGGGTGTAGGGAGGCGGTGTTGAGGATAGCGTGCTGTAGGAATTGAGGGGATGTTAGTGTGATTTTTTACCCGGTATGTGCATGTCACCACGGCATCGTCAAACCACTGCCTGTGCGGCGCTACCGCGCTGCACCGACGTCAATATGACTCTGCATCAGCCATCACGGGGCCATACCGACGTCGATATTACGTCATAATCTTGCCTGCCGGGCTAGATAGAGAAAAAAAAGAGAAACGGAAGAGAGAAGGGGGTTTGATTTTGTAGAGTCCATCCATTTATTTCTTCTTTCTTCTAGCTTGTAGCTGCTGTGTAATCAGGTCGGCAGCACCTACACCGTCACGCCAGTAGCCTGTCTATGGATGTCGTCTAGGCCTTTTGTAACAATTTTGATGTTGGTATTTTGTTTTTATTATTATTTTTTATTTGATTGCACGACCCGCAGAAAAAGCAACCGACTGAAGTCGGTTGATTTCTAAGAGTGCCCTAAAATCACCGTGTCATTCTGTCATTCGGTCATTCTGTCAGTCTGTCAGTCCGTAACCCGTTTGTGAAAATTAGTGATCGTGACTTAACCGCTTGGAATATTTAAACAATTTTTGGCATACTGATAGATATCAATGAGATCTAACCAATGAACTTGCGAAATGTTACATTCCATTTAGTATAGCCTCGCCGAGGCGAAAAATGTGAAAATTTTCGAACTGCTTCGCCTCGGAAACCGTTTGGCCGATTGAAGTCAAATTTCATATGGAGCCTCTTTGGGATGGGGAAAACCAAAATTTGCTCATGGGGTCCAGGTCACATGACCAAAATGGCCGCCAAGCCATATATGGTTTGTCTGTCTGTCCGTCCGTAACCCGTTTGTGAAAATTTGTAATAGTGACTTAACCGCTTGGAATATTTAAACAATTTTTGGCATACTGATAGATATCAATGGGATCTAACCAATGAACTTGCGAAATATTACATTCCATTTAGTATAGCCTCGCTGAGGCGTTAAATGTGAAAATTTTCGAACTGCTTCTTCTCGGAAACCGTTGGGCCGATTGAAGTCAAATTTCATATGGAGCCTCTATGGGATAGGGAAAACAAAATTTGCTCATGGGGTCCAGGTCACATGACCAAAATGGCCGCCAAGCCATACATGGTAAAAACCCTTCAAAAATAGTCTTCTCCAGAACCACTGGGCAGATTTCTACGAAACTTGATAAATTTCTCTGGGATGTAGGCCCATCATAAATTGCTAAAAAAAGTGACCCTGAGTTGACCTTGATCTTCTTTGGGTCCGTCCGTAACCCGTTTGTGAAAATTGGTGATAGTGACTTAACCGCTTGGAAAATTTAAACAATTTTTGGCATACTGATAGATATCAATGAGATCTAACCAATGATCTTGCGAAATATTACATTCCATTTAGTATAGCCTCACCGAGGCGAAAAATGTGAAAATTTTCGAACTGCTTCTCCTCGGAAACCGTTGGGCCGATTGAAATCAAATTTCATATGAAGCCTCTATGGGATGGGGGAAACCACAATTTGCTCATGGGGTCCAGGTCACATGACCAAAATGGCCGCCAAGCCATATATGGTCTGTCCGTATGTCCGTCCGTAACCCGTTTGTGAAAATTTGTGATAGTGACTTAACCGCTTGGAATATTTAAACAATTTTGGCATACTGATAGATATCAATGAGATCTTACCAATGAACTTGCGAAATATTGCATTCCATTTAGTATAGCCTCGCCGAGGTGAAAAATGTGAAAATATTCGAACTGCTTCTCCTCGGAAACCGTGGGGCCGATTGAAGTCAAATTTCATATGGAGCCTCTATGGGATGGGGGAAACCCAAATTTGTTCATGGGGTCCAGGTCACATGACCAAAATGGCCGCCAAGCCATATATGGTAAAATCCCTTCAAAAATAGTCTTCTCCAGAACCACTGGGCAGATTTCCACGAAACTTGATAAATAGCATCTGGAAGTAGGCCCATCATAAATTGCTAAAATGGTGACCCTGGGTTGACCTTGACCTTCTTTGTGCCTAGGTCAAACTTTGACACATATGCTTTTGTATTGGAAAAGTGAGAATGCATTTTATCCTGCAAACGATTCAGAATACAATACTAAAGTAGAAGATATATTTTTGCTCCTTACGATAAGGCGCATTTATTGGGGGAACCGTTTTAGGTCCAGGTCACATGACCAAAATGGCCGCCATACCCATATATGGTAACACTCATAAAGCTAAAAGCATCCGGCGGGTCGTGCACTTCAGCTGAAGCACTGGTTTTTATATATATTTTGTAACGTATGTACATTTTTTGGCGTAGCTGCATAAGCTGGCTTTTGACCTACTTATTGATATTTAATAGTCTCGATTGAATAAATTGTAATTTGCGATTGGTTGAAAATGTGTATACCGCTTCAAAAAAAGTAACTACTACTTAAATACTGCAATTTTTCATTTAACTTAGTCAATTTAAACTCAAAACGGTGTCATAAATTATAGGACTTCATGTTTCACCACAAATTATTCCTTACGCTACAATATTACAAAGGTTGTTTCATTTGAAAGAAATTAGGTAAGATTAATGTGAATGCAATGATCAAGTAAGCCTTGTTTATTACAATTATGTCACTGAGTCATAAAAGTGCACATAAAGTATCCAAGAGAGGTAATAATAAAAATTAGGCAAGTAAGAGCTTTAAAAACAAAAAAAAAAAAAAAAAAAAAAAAACACGCAGGGCTGAAACTGACCGCACACGTGTACTGGTAAACCGCTTAGAGGATCTAAGCCTGCCAAGGCAAAGCGGAACGATTCGGTCCGTCTATGCTTATAAACCCTATTGGTTTCATTCGGCGATAGGGCTTGAGATGTCATTTCACCTCAATGTCGAGTAAAAGTCTCACAAAATTGGAAGCACCGTCTCCAAAATGACCTTTACAGTGTTGGTGGGGACGATAAACCTCAAATCAAACAAACAAACAAACAAAAAGCTTGTAATTTTGAACAGTGTAAGTCAATGCCCAAAGGCTCAGTGAACAAGGGGCGTTCAACAAGATCAACTTCATTCCTCTCAACTAAGTCGATAATATACGGAATTATCATGTACCTTTTAATGGTGTGCAAAATGGATTGTAAAATCGCATGTTTTAATTTGATATAATACGAACACATGTATACAGGAACTATGCCTTCAGCTTTGTAGAAATATTAGCAACATAAATAATATTGTTCATTCTTAACTAGGAAATAGGTTTGTTGAGCGATGGATTATAAAACCCACAACCCATATATGCCTGTATACCCCTGAAAATCCCAGTTTTTTTTATATAAAAGTGGGTTTTAAGGGTGTAAAAATTATATAGGCGTGTTTTCGTGGTGGAAATTCATTACTCGTCGAGGCGGTTCTAACGAGTACCCACATTCTATGTTTTTGAGCAGGGCTTCTCCTGTTTTTCATAGCTTTATTTGTTCAATTTTCATTTTCTCAAAATTCCACACATTTAGAATTTGGATGCAAATTTGTGTCAGTTTTCTCAGGAATTACTGGGACATTTGGTACAGATGTGAAAAGTGGTTCATTATGTTGTGTGTACCAGAATCAGGCTGCTGCTGCTGCTTATTTGTCCCTTTACATGTTCATTTTTATTTTTCTCCAAATTTTACACATTGAAAATTTGTGTCACAATTTTCTGATCGAGGAGCTATAAGGGCTTCAAAGTTGAACCTTCCCAGCAGGCGCATGACGTAATTGTGACGTCACATCAACGTCGGTGTAACGTTATGGTGTTTATGCAATGTCACATCTACGTCTGTGTATAGGACACACATTGATCATGACGTTTATTAGAATCAGCCTGCTTGTGCTTATTCTTCCATTTGTTTGTTTTATTTTTCTCTAACTTGCAAACACTGAAAATTTGTGTCACGAATGTCTCAGAAACAACTGGGCCTACGATGTTGAAATCTGGTATTCATGTGACTTATTCTTCCACAGACGTGTTCAAGTTTTTTGTTTTCACAAAACAATGACACATTGGTTTTGTTTCCTTAATCGTGTATTTTTTTTTGCGTTAAATGTATGTGTCAGCTCAATCGTTTTATCAATCGTCAGAAACAACTTTCTGGTGTGGCAAATCTGAAAAAAATATTTACTGAAACTAATCTATTTAACTCAGCGTATGACTGGCGGTATTCGACTGGGGGAAATTCGAAACGTGAAGCACTTTTTTTGTATTCGACTATAAAAAGTATAAGTGGAGGCAATGATCAGGAATCGATACAATTAACCCACAGCTCCCATCAGAGACACCAAAGGGAAAGAAACACAAACATGAAACAACAGACCCCTAATGGAAACATCAACAGCGGAAAGCCACACGGACAGTAACTTTCCGACAAAATGGCCAATAGGCTATCCAAAATAAAATAATATAAGCGACACAAACACCCAAAGACAAACCATAACAAAAATAAACCGCGACAGAAGAGTCGTGAATCCTTACCCCATAGATCAATTTCTGTTGTTTATAATAATAATCGACTTATCACTAGGTCGTATATCTTTTTTAAATATATACTTCTTATTTACAGATATGTCATGACTTCAGCAAACGTTATAGGGGGCTATAGTCATCTTCTGACAGGTCTAGTTGCCCTTGCGTAACAGAAATAGACAAAAAAGAGAGAAAGAAAACCGTTTATAGTCTTGAAGTATTCTTTTGGAATAAGTGAGCTAGAAATAAAAGCACGAAACAATATAATTTCGATAAAACATCGTTTTTTGGTAAACAGTGTTGACTCAGATGAAAGCATGTTCACAGTATTTAAGTGACCTCTGTCCTGAAGCTACTGGTCTGGTTGCAATCAGACAGTCTAAAACATCAGTGTGAAGGAGGGCTGAATTTATGAATGGAGTTATCCCTCTTGTTGCTAAAGCAGCAAAATCTTTCAAACTCTCCTTTATAAGGGCTGCTTGGATTTTTATTTCACGGAAATGTTTCTTCAAATATTGTTAAAACAATTATGTTAACCCCCCGCCCATCGGTGCCTGAAGAAATAGATTGGGCTGCATAGTGTTACACTTTGCTTACTCTTTATCAAAAAGGTGCCTGATTGGCAAGGAATTTTCAAATACTTTTGGTACTGTTTGAATTCATAATTAAATTTATATTTTGAAAACGTTCTTCTTTTCATATTGAACCCCAAAATAGTTTCAATATCATTTTCCGTATCTCTTACGCCGTTTATCTTTTTAAAGATATTACTTGTTACAATATTTGGTCTGCTTCCCCAACTTATTGGGTGGTCTGCCTTTTAGGTATATATGCGGGCGGATGAGCTTACCCCGCAACGGACCTGTCTTGTTTGTTTTTCTTGTGCTTTAAAGGTGGCGTTGTCCGTATTGGGGCAAGCCCACCCGCTCACTGTTGCTGTGTAAGACAGTTTTGTACCTGCAAAATTGTGCTTGTGGATTATATTTTGTGATTGATGTTTATTCTGTACATACAAACATATAATTTATGGTCTTTTATTAGACCATTACTTGAATATGCGGACGTCGTTTGGGATAACTGTACTTTGTATGAAGTTAACGATTTAGAGAAAATACAAAACGAAGCTGCTCGCATCGTCACCGGTGCAACAAAACTAGTCTCTATAGAAAGTCTTCATAATGAAACCAAATGGGAATCATTAGCATCACGTAGGAAGAAGCACAACTTACAACTGTTTTATAAAATGCAAAACGGCTTGACTCCTGACTATCTTTCTTCACTGGTACCCGCCCCAGTAGGTAACAATTCTACCTACAACTTACGTAACGCACGAGACCTAAGTACTGTACAAGCGCATTCTCAACTCTATTATAAATCCTTCCTTCCATCAGTTGTACGAGACTGGAATGGACTGTCTGAAGAAATAAGAAATTCGCCAAGCCATGTCTCCTTCAAAAGACAACTTGATCTTAACCTGGCTTCTTTGCCGAGGTACTTCTGTAACGGCAAGAGGACAGGTCAGATTTATCACGCTCGTCTGAGAATGAGATGCAGTTCTCTCAATCAACATCTATTTTCAAAAAACATTATTGAAAGCTCACTTTGCGTCTGCGGAGCTGTCGAAACTACTCAACATTTTCTATTTTCCTGCACACGATACACACATCTACGACAAGATCTCTACACTGAAATACAACCAATATGTCAGCCGTCTCTTGACGTACTTCTGTTTGGAAACCACGAATTATCGGATTCTAATAACAAGCAGATATTCTTAGCCGTTCAAGAATTCATAATCAAAACTAAACGATTCGTAGTAAACTTATAAGCTCCTGTAGTTAATATAATCCTATTATAAATAACCATATCTACTAATAGCATCATTAATAGTTTCCTTTACGACAGGATTCGTGCTATACTAGACCTCTAGCTTAACTTAGCCAGACAAGCTAAATGTGTAACATAAGATGTCACACTATCTACATTCATCTATTGTATTTTACATTCCATGTCCCCCGTGGAGCCAATCCAGCTAGACGCTAGGAATAAGTATCTAGAAATGAGTTTAACAAGAATATCCATAATAATATCATACGTCATTTTCACTTGTTCTGTATTATCACAAGTCATAACGCTACTATTGTACATTGATATTTTGTAAAAATGGGAGACAGAGTTCCATAAGTCTTTCGACTTTCTTCTGAATCCCATTGTATAATATTGTCTTTGTTGATTTATCTGTATGTATGTATATCATGTATTATACAAATAAATAAACGTTTAAACTAAACATATAATATAGTGTGTCGGCCTCCGCCGTCTCGGGCCTAAATTTGTATTTATTTTAGTTTGGTGACCTCTATCGCGGAGGATGTGGAAGTAGGTCAATCCCTTTTCTGCATTTTTTGTTAAAGTTAGGAAAATGTGGTGCTCTCCTCGACGTAGGATGCCATATTGGTGGTCATTTTGAGTCGCCATACTTGCATATCATTATCGCATCCTACGTGCAGGAAGGCACCATAGGAGGCACCATCTGTCAACTAATCAAAGGCTTGGATAAAGTGTTTTCATTCATACGTCCGCCATCGAAACAGATTATCTATCTATATTCGAATAAGAAGTCCACGTTTCACATAAATAATACACAGACCACCTAAAACGGAAACCAAGAACATCACAGGCAAACATGCGGGAACCCCCCTTCCACACAAAGTATATCCGATCTACCTTGTCCAAGGATAGAGGACCGGACCGCAATACAGTCCCCACTCTACCCCACTGCCCCAATACCTAACACAGCAGACTTCCAGTCAGACCCACCCCATCAAACCCCAGCGCAACCCAACTCTATCCAGCTACCCCACTAGCTGCCACAAATTACTCCCAGGCAGACCCCGCTCCACCAAACCCCAGCACAAACGCCCTATACCCCACTGCCCCACCACCTTTCACAGATGACAAGAGGACAGACTCCATTCCACCAAACCCAAGCACAAATCCCCCCTTTCACAACAGGAGTGGGAACACCAAAACAGACAGCCACCGACACTGGGACTCCACATAGAACTAACACACAATGTAAACGCAAGGGCAAGGCAGCAGGATGCACAGCAAACACCATTACGATAACACACCCTTGCGACAGAGTACAATTTCCATAACTCCAAAATGGCTACTTTTCTGATCAAAATCCGTGATATTTTTCTTATTTATACTGCAAACATAGGTTGTGGGTGCTCGTTAGAATCGCCTCATTGGGGCGGTTCTAATGAGTATCCACAGCCTATGTCTTGGAACAGAAATGAGAAAAATAATTCATACCCCGTAAACCCCAATTTTCTCTATATAAAGTGGGGTTTAGGGGGTCTTGTTTTCACGGACTTGTTCACGTTATGCACTCTTGACAAAAAAACTCAACCAAAGCAGCTCGTCACCAATAATAACCACGCAACATGTCATCAAACTCAAAAAAAGAAAACTATCGCTATCCCCCTTGGACACCCAAATTCCTACCAGCAAAAGATTTGACCCACTAGGAGACAACAAACGACAAAGCAAAATCCCCAGGTCAACAGAAGAAAACCAGGAAAAATCAAATAACAAAATCGAGAATAACTAACCCAAATTTGAAAAGAACATCCCAGAAATTACAAAGAAAGATAACACCAACGAAAGCTGCATACAGACCAGCTTCCGTTAAAAACCCATATTTTTTTCTCCGCGGTAATAGGCTTTTTGCTCGGAAAACAAGCGAGAAATTTCTCCGATAAGAAATCAAAATCGCATTTCAAAGATATTAATTTCTCCACGAAACACCGCGAAAATGGCTTTTTCTCCTAGAAAGACAATAAGTACAGGTAAAGACGTTCACGTGTTTCTCACACCGCATTGGTATGGGGATATTGCGGGGCAAGTATTCTTTCTCTAACTTGGAACAGAACTACGAAATTTTCAAGATAATCAGCGAAGTTTGTACGAACATACTATCAGGGTATCTTATTAAGTCTACTGTACAACCCGAAGGTAACTGGCCCCGTGTCCTAATGAGTAAGAGCACTGACTCTAATCATCAGGTCATTAGGTCTCTCCGCTGTGGTTTGCGCCTCGCTCGGGCCACATGTGAGACGCCAAGATCAGCAACAGAAGGTGGTCTTACTCCGGTTTTAGCTCAACTCTGATTAGCGACCCGCTCGAAATAAGTGAACTTATCTTGAAAGTGCTGTAAAACTACTTAATACCCCGAAGATAACGAGCATCCTTGTCCTAATGGGAAAAAGCGCTGCCACTTAATCATTAGGACTCTCAACGCTGTGGTTCGCACCTCGTTCGATTCAAATTCTGCAACGTTGCGAGCTGAGCGCGGTCGGTTCGAAATAAGTGAATTTGTCCTGACATCATGGAAGCACGCCTTTATAATTTTGACCCCCATTGAACCTTACTTTTATAAAGTAAAACTGGGGTTTACAGGGACACCACCTTACTTTTCTTATTTCTGATCTAAAACAAACATTGTGGGTACTTGTTAGAACCGCCTCTTGTTCTAACGAGTACCCACAATATATATTTTGTGCAGAAATAAGAAAAATATCATTATTTTTCATCTTAAAATTTCATTTTTTAGGCCGTAAAGTTCACACTGTATCTGTATAGGCGTGTTTTCGTAATGACGGGCGGTAAAATCACTATACAGTCCGGCAGATAACGGGCCACGTGTTTTAAAAGGTAAGAACGCTGACACTTAATCATTAGCCTTTCACCGCAGTTTGAACCTGAAAGACTTTCTCCCGTTTTAGTCCACCTCTTATTAACGACCAGCTTGTAATTAGAGAAATACTCTTTAAAGGACCGAAAAACCAAATCACCAATCAAACCTAGGAACAAGACGAGGATGATGGAAGAGGGAGTTCACAGAGAGCAACATCAAGGAATGGACGGTGTTTCAGGACTCTCTTGGGGCAGCGAGGGCAGACAGAGGTAGAGATGTTATTGCAAAGTAATTTATCGTACCCCAATAAGGAACTGAGGTGAGATAACATACAACACTCCTGAAACAATATTGCTAGCCTAGGAGAACCGCTAGTTAGTCCTTCAACTGGGGTTCGGGCCTCGCTCAAGTTGTTTGATCTAAGGTTTAACATCAACACTGTTTATTAGGCCAGTCAAAATAGTATTGAACCTCAAAAAAAAAAATCCTTCAGAAGGGTTTTCACTATTTTCACTATTTTCAAAATCAGTAAGGTGTCCTGACTTGCAGGAAAAAAATCCCCCAAAATACTCCCTGGCTTTTTGATTTTTGGGGTGAAATGTTTGAAATTGAAGTAAAAACGCCCAAAACAGGAATTAAATCATAAAATTTTCAAGAAATCACACCAAGTAGATATAAATAGCCAGACATTGATTTACTGTTGTCAAGTAGCAATAGAAAAAATACAGCTTCATACGTTCGCAAAAAAATTGTTTATTTTGGCGTAAAAATGTGGAAAATTGACGAAAAACGTGAAAAACGGGAATAATGTTTTAAAAAGTTAATGGTTAGGATTCTTGAAAATGGTTTGTTATAAAAAGGACATATGGGTCTAAGTTAACTACAGGAAAAGAATAAAACTTTTAAATATATAAAAAATATCATTTCGTGGGAAACGAAAAATGCAAATTTTTACATAAAAAAACACACTGAAATCCATTATTCGGGGCATGTAGAAACATAGGCCCTATTATATAATGTGGAACTTATTTATATAACCATCGTACTAAGATTTTTTGTTATGTAAATCCAATTTGCCAAAAGAAAAAATAATGGATTCTTAGTGTTTTGGTAAAACAGAGAATTTTCATAGTCTAAAAAATAGAACTTTATGAACATCAGCTAGCTTAACATTATGCTGAGATTTTTTGTTACGTAAATCCATTTTGTCAAAAGAACAAAAGACCCATGGGCCACTACGCTCGCTAGAGCTCAGGCGGGCATTTAACATGCTATGTTTTAATTGAACGATTATAAGGTCTCCCATGTTGTTCAAATGGTTCCGGTCCGTTGCATCTCAAGGTCACAGGAGGCAAAAATAGATTTTTTTTTTCAATGAAAAATCTTTTTCTCTGAATTCTCTGAAACCACAAGGCCCAGGTCTTTGATATTTGGTATGACTTTTTATCAAATGGACCTCTTTCATGTTTGTTCATATTATAGGGATGGCGACAAAAATGGCCCCGCTGCGGGGCCCACATGCTCTACATAGACTTACATAGGGAAATTATTTAAGAAACTTTTGTATGAGACCAGAAGGCCTAGGTCTTTGATTTTTGGTATGAAGCTTGGTCTTGTGGACCTTTATCAAGATTGTTAAAATTATAGCCCTGGGGCAACAACATGTCCAACCTGGGGCCCACTGGTTTTACATTGACATATATAGGGCGAAACCTTAGAAAATCTTCTTGTTTGAAACAAGAAGGCCAAGGTATTTGATATTTTGTATGAAGCTTCGTCTAGTTGACCACTTTTAAGTTTGTTCATATTATAGGCATTGGGACAAAAATAGCCCTGCTGCGAGGCCCACATGCTCTACAAAGGGATGTTTTTTAATTTGTTTTGTATGAAACCAGAAGGCTCAGGTCTTTGATATTTGGCATGAAGCTTGGTCTTAGGGACCTTTATCAAGATTATTAAAATTATGGCCCTGGGGCAAAAACATGCCCAACCCGGGGCTCACTGGTTATACATTGACTTTTATATGGCGAAACCGTTGAAAATCTTCTTGTTTGAAACCAGAAGGCAAAGGTCTTTGATATTTGGTAGGAAGCTTTATCAAGTGGACCTAATTCATGATTGTTCAAATTATAGCCCTGGGGTCAAAAATGCCCCCGCCCGGCGGCCAGCTTGGTTTACATAGACTTCTGTAGGAAAAACCTTTGAAAATCTTCTTGTCTGAGACCAGAAGACAAAGGTGTTTGGTATATTTGGTATAAAGCTTCGTCTTGTGTACCTCTACCAAGATTGTTTATTTTATAGCCCTGGAGCCAATAATGGCCTTGCCTCGGAGCCCAGTGGTTTTTATATAGACTTAAATAAGGAAAACATTTTAAAATTTTCTTGTCCGAAACCAGAAGGCTAAAGGCTTTGCACACCGGTGGGTCGGGCTTAAGATTATATGACGGTTCCAGCGTAAAAATATTTAATTTTAGTATTCTTTATGTTGGTTTGCGCCTGATGCTCCGTCTTTGGTCGGGCCCCTCGGAGTCTAACTGTTGGTTATTCTGTTGTTGCAACTGTCGAGTCCTCAACCTTGTTTCATCTCTGTAGTTTTTTTATTTGTATGTTCTCGGAGATGTTACACTGATGAGTTAGGAAGCCTTCATGCGGACTAAACAAAATTAGTGTATACCGCGACAGAGGTAAGGGCGATGATTATGGCCATGTGGGATCGATTTAAGCCCCAGTGAAATTCTTTCCACTGATCGTGCCAGGGCGGTTCTTCTGTTGCGGTTTATTTATGTTGTTGTTTGTTACTTACTGTGTGTATCACTTGTGTCTTTTTTTATTTTGGATGGCCATTTGGCCATTTTGTGGGAAAGTAACTGTCCTTATGGCCTTCCTTTGTTTAGGTTTCCATTATGGTCTGGTCGCTTCATGTTTGTGTTTCTTTCCCTGTGGTGTCTTTGAAGGGTGGAGTAAGTTAATTGTATCGATTCCTGATCTTTGTTTTCATTCTACTTTGATATTTGGTATGAAGCTTCAGCTTGTAGACCTCTGCCAAGATTGTGCAAATTATAGCCCTGGCGTCAACAATGACCCTCCCGGACCCCATTTGTTATGCCCCCAACTTCGAAGAAGTTGTGGGGGCATATTGGTTTTGCCCTGTTCGCCCGTCCGTCCTTCCGTCCTTACGTCCGTCCCACTTTTTACTGCATAGCATAACTTTAGAACCATGGGTGCTAGGTTTTTGAAATTTCATATATGGATTCCTCATGAAAAAATAATTGACCCGTGTTTTTTTTCTCGTCAGGATTATGCCCCTTTTTTGAGTTATGCCCCTTTGCAAAAAATACTATGAAATCTTGTAAGCAAGATATCTCAAAAACTGTTTGAGCTATTGCCCTGAAACTTTACATGCTGGTTGGGGATGATGAGTAGATGAACTGATTAACTTTTGAAAAAAATCCGAAATTTTTTTCTTGAGTTATGGCCCTTTGAAATTTTTCGCGTTTTAAGTTTGTAAGCAAGATATCTAAAAAAACTATTTGAGGTTTTTCCCCGAAACTTCACAGACTTGTCGGGGATGATGAGTAGATGAACTGATCAACTTTTGAAAAAAATCCGATTTTTTTTTTCTTGAGTTATGGCCCTTAGATTTTTTTCGTGTTTTCAGCTTGTAAGCAAGATATCTCAATAATTGTTTGAGCGATTGCCCTGCAACTTTACAAGCTGGTTTGGGATGATGTGTAGATGAACTGATTAACTGTTGAAAAAAAATCCTATATTTTTTTCTTGAGTTATGGCCCTTTGAAATTTTTCGCGTTTTAAGTTTGTAAGCAAGATATCTCAAAAACTATACGAGGTTTTTCCCCAAAACTTCACAGACTGGTTGGGTATGATGAGTAGATGAACTGATAAACTTTTGAAAAAAATCCAATTTTTTTTTCTTGAGTTATGGCCCTTTGATTTTTTTTCGTGTTTTCAGCTTGTAAGCAAGATATCTCAAAAATTGTTTGAGCTATTGCCCTGAAACTTTACAGGCTGGTTGGGGATGATGAGTAGATGAACTGATTAACTTTTGAAAAAAATCCGAAATTTTTTTCTTGAGTTATGGCCCTTTGAAATTTTTCGCGTTTTGGCGTCCTTCCGTCCTTCCGTCCTTACGTCCGTCCCACTTTTTACTGCATAGCATAACTTTAGAACCATGGGTGCTAGGTTTTTGAAATTTCATATATGGATTCCTCATGAAAAAATAATTGACCCGTGTTTTTTTTCTCGTCAGGATTATGCCCCTTTTTTGAGTTATGCCCCTTTGCAAAAAATACTATGAAATCTTGTAAGCAAGATATCTCAAAAACTGTTTGAGCTATTGCCCTGAAACTTTACATGCTGGTTGGGGATGATGAGTAGATGAACTGATTAACTTTTGAAAAAAATCCGAAATTTTTTTCTTGAGTTATGGCCCTTTGAAATTTTTCGCGTTTTAAGTTTGTAAGCAAGATATCTAAAAAAACTATTTGAGGTTTTTCCCCGAAACTTCACAGACTTGTCGGGGATGATGAGTAGATGAACTGATCAACTTTTGAAAAAAATCCGATTTTTTTTTCTTGTTTTCATATAAATATTATGTTTCAAAGTCTGACAAAGCCTCCTTGTAATTTTCTTGTGAGTGAGCTTTCAAGCGAAATTTGTACACGTGCAAGCTTCATTATTCCTGCAATCAAAATATTTCCAGTCTCTAGATGTTGGGAGAACACTATCTATGGGATAGATATCAATTCCAAAGCCATTACATACCACACTAAAATCATTTACAATGCAAAGTGACGAAAGTTCGAAAAGCTCATGGTGTTTCGAGAGGAGAGAAAGAACCCAATCACAGTGAAACTGTCCTCCACATGCAAGGGTTCGATTCCAAATGCAGATGAGATCCTGCAACGCATTTCTGAAGGAGAACTCATTGCTCCATATCCACTATACTACGGTTTAGGATTTGATTCAACGATGACCACATACAAATTTGGACCCATAGTTCATGAACAGTATCTTAGAGCATTACAGTTACATGAAAAACACTGGATAAAAGATGCAAGGTATTATGCTTCTTTGTTTTTCGCGGAAGAATAGTTTGTGGAACTTAATGCATGCTTGCTTAAGACAGGTTGCTCGCTTAATAAAGGTGGCCACTAAGACAAGTTTGACTGTATCTCTAAAACTGTATGAGCTATTATCCTGTAACTTAAAAAACTAGTAGGGGGTGATAAATAAACGACCTGATTAACTACAGCTTTTCTTGTGTAATTTCAGCATTACAGCCACATAAAAACAAGATATCTCAATTACTGTTAGGGACAAGCAGTGTTAGGGTCAAGCAGTTGGGGGCATTGTGTTTCATAAACACTGGCTCTAGTTACACTATAGATCAGGTGAGCGATCCAGGGCCATCATGTCCCTCTTGTATGAGGTAGTGGGATGGGACGTGGCCCAAACACAAAAAGACCCCCGGGTTGGTGTGACTGGATGAGTCTAACCATAATGAACAAGAACTATGTGGTTATAGGAGGGGATCTAAATGGTATCTGAGATATACAGCTTTTCATGAAGTGGCGGGGTGGAGCATAAATGGTGGGGTTGGGGGCTATGTTCATGTCACTGGATGCGTCTTATCATAAGGAACATTTAAAGTTATGGTTTAGGGGTGGGTTTCTGAACAGTTTCTCAGATAGTTGGCCTTTTGTGAAGTGAAGGCGTGAGACATGGCCCTAGTACACCCACAGTACCCCCAGCTCGGTGTGACTGTATGCGTGCAAAAAAAAAAGGAACAATAATATATATGTTTTGGGGTGAACAGGTATCTAACTGGTTGTTGTAAGAAATATGCGTGAAATGAAGGGGGCAGGTCAATGCCCCGGCACACCCTTGGGTTGGCATAAAAGCATATGCCTGAAAGAAGTTTTCAAGGAACATGTCTATAAAAAAATGTCAAAATATCCCACAAGGCTTGACAATAATTGCCATTTTTCTAATGTCCCAAATATAAGTCTATGGAAACTTGCCATAAGTTGCCATATTAACCGAACTAATGAGCCAATTTTCATAAAAAAAAACAGCACAAACATCAACTCTCCAGCCCACGGATGCTACAGATGAAATTTGGGCCAAGTCGACCCAGTGGCTTAAGAAGAGATGTCGTTTGAAAGGGTTGTTGCCACACGAACGACGACAACGATGACGATAATGACAATAGACGACTGCCTATCCTATAAGCTCCCAATGAGCCTTCGGCTCTGTTGAGCTAAACATTAATAAATGTTTAGTGTCACGTAGTGACAAAGGGAGCTTTTGTGATCCTGTTTTGTCTCTCGTCTGTCCGTCAGTGTGTGTATCCATCCGTAAACAATTTCAAGTAAATATGTCTCTAATACCCCACAACCGATCTTGATCAAATTTCATGAGGAGCATCCTCAGGTAGGGGTAAAGGCTACATAAGGTTTTCGGGCTGATCGGATGGGAACTCTTGTTGCCATGGTAACATATAGCTCCCAAAGACTTGCAATGGGGAAAACTTGAAAAAAAAATAACTTCTGAAACTACAGGGCCCAGCTCTTAGATATTTAGCATGTAGCAATGACACAAGGCCACATAATAAATTATGCCAATCATGCTCCCAGGCTTCAAGTAAGCTACAGCCCAGGGCTCTTTAGCTCCCATAGAATTACAATTGGAAAAACTTAAAAAAAAATCTTCTTCTGTGAAACCACAGCGCCCAGAGCTTAGACATTTAGCATGTGACAACTTCAAGTAGTTACCTACATAAACCCTGTCAATCATACCCTTGGGGTCCGAATTGGCCACACTGGGACCCCTTACCTCCCATAGTCATATAATGGAAGCTTAAAAAATCATCGCTGAAACCATGAAGCACAGAGCTTAGATATTTAGTATGTAGCAATATAAAATAGTCACCTACATAAATCCTGCTAACCATGTCCCTCAGGGCAAAATTGGCCAAGACCAGGGCTATTCAGCTTCCACAGACTCATAATAAAAAAGCTTCAAAAATGTTCTCCTCTAACACCAGATGGCCGAGAACTTAGATATTTAGCATGTGGCAATGTCAAGTGGTCTCCTACATAAATCCTGCCAACCATGTCTCTGGAGTCCAAACTGGCTATGCCCCAGGGCTCCATACCATAGACTTTTTTTAAATAGCTTAACCTCTAAAATCTTCTCCGAAACCACAGGGCCCAGAGTTTAGATATTTAATTTGCAGTAATGCCAACTGGTTATCGACATAAATCCTGCCACTCATGACATTGGTGTCCAAGGTGGCCCCGCTCAAGGGCTCATCAGCTCCCATAGACTTATTACGAACAAACTAAAAAATCTTCGTATTTGATACTACAGGGTGCATAGCTTAGACATATAGTATGCAGCAATGTCAAGTGGCCACCTAGATTCATAATGTTGCTAATCATGCCCCTAAAGTCAAAGTTGGCCACACCCTCAGGGCTCATTAACTCCAATAGACTTATAATGGAAAAAAACTTCAAAAATCTTCTTCCAAGAAACCAAAAGGCCCAGAGCTTATATATTTAGTATGTAGCAATATCAAGTGGTTACCCACATAAATGCCCATTATGTTACTGGGGTCCAAAAACCCTGGGCTCATTAGCTGCCAATGACTTAAAATTTGAAAAACTTAAAAAATCTTCCCTGAAACCATAAGGCACAGACCTTAGATGTAAGCAGGTAGTCACCTACATAAATCCTGCAAATCCTGTGCCTAGAGTCTTAATGGGCTATGTTTCAGGGCTCCTAAGCTTCGACAGACTTATAATAGGAAAAACCTCAAAACTCTTCCTCTCTGAAACCATAAGGCCCAACGAATCGATATTTAGTATGCAGCAAGGTCATAAATCCTGCCAGCCAAGTCTGTGGGGGTCCGAATTGTCCACATCCCTAGGTTCAATAGCTTCCACAGACTTAAACATGTGACTGAAAGAACCTCGAAACATCTTCTGCCCTGAAACCATGGGGTACACACGTATTTAAATGTTCCTCAGGTGAGCCATTTAGGCCCAATGAGCTTCTTGCTGGTTAAACTGAGCATTTTCATGGTCTAAAAAAAACAGATCTTTATGGAAATCTAAATATCAAGTTTGTTATTCTGTAGTTAACTGATACCCATATGTACATTTCTACATCAAAACATTTTAAAGAATCCTCACCACTTACTTTTTTAAAAAATTATATCTTTTTTTCCACACTTTTTTGTCATAATTTCGGATTTCTACCTTAAAAAGACCAGTTTCTGTGCAGATTTCTGTTGACAGATCTTTGATAGCTACTTGACAGTAGTGACTAGAGAGTGCACATCAGGTCATATAAGTTCCATGTAATACAATTTACTTTTGTAACGAAGTTTCTAAATGCCCCGAAATAATGAATAATGTTTTTATGCAAAAATTTGCATTTTTGTACCCCTCAAAATGATATTTTTACTACATTTATTTTTTTTATTTTGTTTCTGTCGATAACTTAGACCCATATGTCACTTTTTGCAACAAGAGAGATTTAAGAATCCTCATCACTAACTTTTCAAAACATTATCCCCGTTTTACGCATTTTTGTCAATTTTTCAAAGATTTTACCCCCCAAAAAAGACAATTTTCTGTAAACGTATGAAACTGAAAACTTTTCTATTGCTACTTGACAACAGTTTATCAATGTCTGGCTATTTAAATCAATTTGGTATTATTTCATGAAAACTTTATGATTTAATTCCTGTTTTGGCGATTTTTATTCAAATTTTGAACATTTCAACCAAAAAAATCGATTTCGCTAGGGAATATTTTTGGGGATTTTTCCTGTAAGTCAGGACACCTCACTGATTTTGAAAACAGTGAAAACCTTTCTGAAGGAATTTGTTTAAGGTGAAGGGTCTTTTTGGTCTAAAATGACGACTAGCCTATATGTCATATTAGCAATGTTACTTCCAATATTGTGGTAGTTTTATATGACATTGAAATGAAATGACATCTCAAGCTCTGCGGCCCAACGAAATTAACAGGGTTTATATTCAGGGGCACCTTTGTGCCTGGGCAGAATTACTTTCTAAGCGGTTTAACAGTAGTGTGTTGTGTTGTCGGATGTGCGCCTTGCTGGTGAACAGGGGCAAACGGCTCTGATACCTGCCGGGGTCGGCAACATTCCTTCGTGGAAATTGATCACGAAATCTTTCTTCTGGTAATTCTCTCACTTCCGCTGATTTGCAAAGGGCAGTTGTCAGTTTCTGGCGAAAGAATATGCACTCTGCTGGTCACACACTTACGAATAAGCCAGTCCAGGGTTAACTGACCGGCTCAAAAATGGATTTGCTGTTGAAAAGGAGAAAACGGGTTTGATATCTGCCGGGCAACATTCCTTCGTGAAAATTGATCATGAAATCTTTTCTCTGGTTATTCTCTTCCTTCCGCTGATTCGAGAAGGGCAGTTGTCAGATGGCGAAAGAATGTGCACTCTGCTGGTCACCCGCTTACGTATAATCCTGCCCAGGGTTAACTGGCTCGAAATGACCTAAATAGTACTAGTGTTGACTGGGCCGTAAAATCGAATACAAACAAATCCTGTGGGGTTGGTTTCAGCTCTGCTCGGAAGCACCCTGCTGCCGAATCTACATGTATTTCTTCAAGCCCCGGAAGGCGGGGACCCGCCTCGTTCAGTATGATCAAGTTTAATCGATGGTCAAGTGATTTTCTCCATCTTATCTCGCGCATGCTCACCTCAGTGCGGCAAGAAAGATTCGATATGCGTGAACGATTTATAAAAGGTTCATAAAACTTAAAAATTATAATCATAATTTTTCCTCTCATGCTTCACATGAATCGTATTCAAGTGAAAAAAAGGTCAGTGAGGGCTGGGTATGGAGTTTGCAACATACATGTATACACATGTAACATACTAATTAAAAAGGGATAAATGTCAACATTTTATTTTAATTGCATGAATCGTATTCAAGTGAAAAAAAGGTCAGTGAGGGCTGGGTATGGAGTTTGCAACATACCTGTATACACATGTAACATACTAATTAAAAAGGGATAAATGTCAACATTTTATTTTAATTGCATATAACAATAGTCCTGGAAGAGTGAAAAAAGTATCAGGAAAATAGTATCGGTAAAAAACGTATCAGTTTTAGGAAGGAAAAAAAGTGTCAGGAAAAAGTATCAGTTTTATCCAAATTCGTTTCTGAGTAACAATTATATGATGATTAAGAAACTTTTGTACATGTATGTTTGAGTTTTTTTTTTTTCAGTTTAATATTCAATTTTGCAGCCTATCTATGTTATCCTTGCTTTCTAAAAGGGATGAGATGTCCCAAAACTCGGAGGCAACGTCTCCAAAATGATCTATATAATGTTGATGGGAACATTAAACCTTCAATCAAACAAACAAAAGTGGTGCGAGTCGGACCTCCATGCTCAAAAACGCTATTCGGTGTTATTGTGTGACAGGGCTTGAGATGCCATTTCATCTCAATGTCGGATAAAATCCCACGAATTGGAAGCAACGTCCCCAAAATAATCTGATTACTGTGGACGGGGACGTAAAATCTCCTATCAAACAAACAAAAGTGATGCGAGTCGGATCTCCATGCTCATAGACCGTATTTGGTTTCTTTTTCTGGCACAGCTTGAGATGTCAATTCAACTCAATGTCGGGTAAAAGTGCTCAAAAAATTGGAAGCAACGGTTCCAAAACGACTTAATATAGTGTCGACGGTGACGTTAAGTAGAAGTAAAACAAAGATCAGGAATCGATACAATTAACTTACTCCACCCACCAAAGACACCAAAGGGAAAGAAACACAAACATTAAGCGACCAGACCATAATGGAAACCTAAACAAAGGAAGGCCATAAGGACAGTTACTTTCCCACAAAATGGCCATATGGCCATCCAAAACAAAAAAAACACAAGCGACACCCACAGTAAGTAACCATAAATAAACCGCCACAGAAGAACCGCCTTGGACGGTCAGTGGAATGATTTCCACTGGGGGCTTAAATCGTTTTTACGTGGCCACAATCCTCGCCCTTACTTCCGTCGCGATTTAGACAAATAATTTGTTCAGTCCTAACTCATCAGTGCAACATCTCCGTGAACACAAAAATCAAAGAACCACAGAGTTGAGACAACGGTGAGGACTCGACAGCAAGAAACCACTGACTTGCTTGAGCAAAAGAAAACCAAAAGTTAGACTCCGATGGGCCCGACCAGAGACAGAGCATCAGGCACCAACCAACATTACCTTGAATTAGATCTCTCTAATTCTCAATAAGCCTTTACGTTGGAGCCGTCATAGAATCTGAGGCCTGACCAACCGGCGTGCAATAAAAGAGGGAAGCAAAGTTGCCAACCGTGATTGGGTTAACTACCATGCATGCAGTTTGTCGTATAACATCCATGCTGTACCCAATCTTTTTATATCGAAGAATGATTTTACGAAATCGGGTGCTGAAGTTATTGCGGTTATATATTTTTCTGAATTTATATACTAAGTCACCATAAAATTCGGGTTCCGATAGATCTTGTTGCAGAAGAGATTTAAGTCCAATATTGAATTTTGAAATTAAATCAGAAGGGCGTCTATAAAATTTTGAAAAAGCTTTGCGTAGTTAATGGTACCGATAACCCTGATTAAGGAGTTTAGCCGTTAATAATTTATAACGAGTGTTGAAGTCAGTTACATGACTACACACTCTAGCAAATCGAATTAATTGCGAAATATAAACGCCATAGGATGGCGTACGAGGAACATCACCATCCAAAAAAGGAAAATTTACAATGTCAAAATCAAAGTCATCGCGTTTATCATAAATTTTGCACGAAACAAATCCATCTGCAATAGATAGATGTAAATCCAAAAACGGGGCCTCGTATCAGAAGAATTTGCTTTATTTAACTGAAGTTCTTGGGGGTAAATCTGACTGATCAAACCATCGAAATAGGTATTATCAATATTTAATAAATCATCTAAATATATAGAAGTGGAGCTAAAAGCTTCAATAATTTCAGATTGGTTATCAATGGAAAGCGACAACATGAAGTTTTTTTTATAACAATACAAGAACAGATCAGCCACAAGAGGTGCGCAATTCGTACCCATTGGAATACCCACAATTTGTCTAACTAACTTAGTACCGAATCTAATATAAATATTGTCAAGTAGAAAGGTGAGGGCATCACACACTTTCTGACATGACCAAAGTGTATAATTCTTATGCTCTTTAGAAGTGAAAAATGCATTTCTGACATTACATGCAAGATAGAGCGAATCTGCTCTGTGAAAAGCCCATTCAATTAAATCATTAAGCTTTTCTTTTATAAGATTATGAGGAAGTGTAGTGTAAAGAGTGGAGAAATCGTAAGAAGACCGACTTGAAGCATGAAAATGTCTGGATTTCAATTTATTTAAAACCTCATTCGAATTTTTTATAGACCAAAACAGATTTCTTCCTGATCTTTCAAAGACTTTATCACAATATTTAATTACATGCGTTTTAATAGCAGTTAGGCAGGAAGTTAATAATTTAGAAAGTTCAGTGGTAGTGCAAGAGCTAGAATTTGCAATAAACCGTGCTTTGTAAGGTCTTTTATGAAGTTTTGGTAACCAGTATAGCGTAGGAAGCTTGTCTTGGCCTTCGTTAACACACACAGCAAACTTGGTGGCTGAAAGACAAACATGTTTATCTACTATAGCTCTCTCTTCAGCTAAAGGCTGAAGTTCATAGGCCTTAGTACCACCAAGCTCCTGCTTAAGCGTGTTAACATAGTGGAGCCGTCACACAACGACGACGTTGTTAGCGGCCTTGTCTGCAGGGGCCAAAACAAACTTCTAATGAAATTCTTGAATACCTAGTTTAAGATGACGTAAAGACGTCTTGGGCTTAGGAGGTAATAAGTTAGTATTTTGAGAATAGAAAGAAATGCGTTTATTCACTAGTTTTAAACCTCCAATGAAACAAACAAAGGTGTTGAGAGTCAGACCCTTATGCTCGTAGAAAAATAGAAGTGAAGGCAATGATCAAGAATCATTACATTTAACCCACAGCTAAAAGGTGGTGGGAGCTGGATCTCCATGATTTGATTTCATTGGGCGACAGGGCTTGAGATGTTATTTCATCTCAATGTCGTTTAAACGTACTGGTAAACCGTTTAGCTGGTCTAACCCTGCCCAGGCAAAGTGGTACGAATCGGACCGTCCATGTACATAAACAGTATTTAGTTTCACTGGGCGGCAGGGCTTGGGATGGCATTTCTTAAGAATGTTTTATTCTGTTTCTTTTTTTTTGTCCGATGCTTGTTTTCCTGAAACTTTTTTTCTGATTATTTTTTCTACATTCGAGTCAACCATGGCGTCTATTCAATTTGCAACACAGGCCACGCCTTAAACCGAACTCTATTTTCAAAATGATTTTAAATGAACGCAATGTTCCCAAAGGACCAGAAAATATAATCTGCACTATAATGATGTACTGGGAGATGTTTAACGGTCGCCACACGGCATAACACCAGCTGCAGCGAAAATAAATACGTTTTGAATAGATGGTTCCTTTGGAAGCAAAGAATACACAAAAAATAGCAGACTCGGTTTTATTGAGTTTGTTGATGACCAGTACTGAAATGTGCAACACCTGCCACGCCCTCTAGCATCAGTGTAAGCAGACCTCTATTTTCAAAATTAGTCTAAATGAACTCAATGACCCAAAAGCACCGGTGGGGTCAAAATTATATAGGAGTGTTTTCGTGGTGCATATCCAAATTGACAGAAAGACAATTGATATAAAACAATTCAAAATTTATTCTCATTGTTTGCATAAATATAAATAAATTAGGAAATAGAAATTCTAGGCCAGCAAAGAAATATAAACGGGACATACCTCTCCATTATAAACATAATTCTACATTTCATAATTAAGACCCCGCCTCAGAAATAGATTTGTCTGCATGGTGCTTCCGCGCAGAGCTGAAACCGACCGAACATGAATAGTGCTAAACCGCTTCGAAGGTTTACGCCCGCGCAGGCAAAGTGTTGACCATTCCTGCTTATTAACCCTAACGGTTGGTTTGGACGATAGGGCTAAAGTCCCACAAACTGGAAGCAGCGTATCCAAAATCACCTTGAAAATAATGTAAAGCGGGGAGGGGGCGCAAAACTTCAATACAAACAAATATTCCATAATCGTATAATTTTCAATATGCCATTTACATGTGTTCCAGGTGCCTTGTAAGCAATAATCACCACAACACGATAACAAGCCCGTGAAACGATGACCCCTCTAAACCCCATTTTATATAGAGAAAAGTGGAATTTACGGGGCTTTACATAAGCTGTCTTATTTTTGCTGGGTACTCGTTAGAAACGCCTCATAACGAGCACCCACAATCTATGTTGAGACATACATATTCACAGCTATACAGTAGCAGAAATAAGAAAGACGTTATCATTTTTACCCAAAATTTGTAATTTCTGACACCGTGTTGGGCGCCATTATTTAACACGGACATGTTTTCCTGTCTGGCCTTTCTTCTACATAGAGAATAACAGGTGAGTGACATTTGATAAAAATTATCAAGTTTATCAGGCAAGGCTTCGATATCGCTTATAGAATCAAAATGCTTGCCGAGCGATTCTACATGCGTTCTCAAAGCCGAGCCTGATAAACTTGATATTAAATGACATGAAACTGGTATTCTATTTATCAGTAAACTATCCCCTTGTACACTCTTAAGTTAGCAATTCACGATCAGTGCTTTCCAACATTCCAATTGTGGGATCTTCACCCGAAAATGAGATAAAGAGCGTAATAGATCAGTGGTTAGTACACTTGTCTCTGATGCTAGAGGCCCCCGATTCGATCCCCGACGGGCGGTGATTATTTCGGTGTCCGAACACGCTCCATTGGCATCATTTGCAGGGAAGCTAAAAGGCTGTAAAACCAAACTTTCATGTCGGTGGTAATTAAATATCACATTTGTGCATTACCTTAACTGCGAAAGACTAATCAAGATATATACAGTCAATTCTAGCTTATGTGGATTCATTTTTGCAAAGAAGTGAAGTTGGTTGGGTAATTCAGGAGGGCAACTTGTCACAATATTGCCTAATTCACATATTTTGTATCTTCATATGCATTTGTAACTAATGCGTAACTATACCAAATTTAGTGACACAGATGCCTTTCTGGTATTTAATCTTTATCAGTGTGTCTAAACCACACAGTTTTGAAACCGAAACGGATGATGGACAAGACCCGGCAAACACAGCACATCCCACTCCGAGCACACACCGACCGACGTAGCTCATGAGACAGGTCAACTGGAGGCATCAGGCAAGAGGCGCCTACCAGGGAACTTACATGCGTTCCCCACCGAGCCAATATCAGCAAACATGGCCCACACTCCACGGAAGTCCTGGGCATTAGGAAGCAGATGCCCAAAGTAGCGAAACTTGCAAAATTTATAATATTACAAAAAGTGGCAACCAAATCCGCTAAGATACATGTCCCACCTGACAAGTCAGTCTTCGTTTTAAAAAAAAATAGAAATTTATACTGCAAAAATTAAAGATATAATATAGTTATTTAAATCAGTACCTGAGTACTGACGTCAACACCGCAGTATCAACCTTAGCACTAAGGAATGATTCTGAGCTGATGATACCCTCGGGGACGAACGAATCATCCACCAGCAGAGATACCGACCCAGTGGTAGCAATTTAATGCGTAACTATACCAAATTTAATGACACAGAGGCCTTTCTGATATTTAATCTTCATCAGTTTGTCTAAACCCCAAAGTTTTGAAACCGAAACGGATGATTGACAAGACCCGGCAATCACAGCACATCCCACATATAATGCCTTACTCAGAAAGGTTCATATGACATAAGGATGTCATACATAAACAAAGATACCTCTACATGAGATAATAAATAATATAAACCTGAATATTGCTTTTTCAGCTTTAATGTATCTTTGAATACTGCTTCGTTTACCATCGAGCCACAAAAAAATCCAGAGCAGCCCTCTCAAACATACTTTTTGAAGGTTAGGGTTATCAGAAAAATGCATTCAAGCCAACAATAGCGGATGATGTCACCTCCAACTCTTATTTTGACAGCTGAAGAAATTTGGGTTTTAGACTAATACATGTATATTCCAAATAGGACCACCACAACAGATTCATCTAATAGTATATGCATTTTCAATATTCCATCGATAGTTCTAAAGCACAAATGCAAAACAAGCCAGCTTGAAAGCTTTTGTTTCGTGTTAAACATTTTGCACACTTAAGGGTAATTGCCTTATTACTGTATTTTTGCTGGCCGGGACCAACCTGTCTATACATAGTATCGTATGTTCGATAGTTTCCGTTAAGCGCCCGATATGTTCCGTCAACGGTTATCGGATGATTTCGTCTGAATCCGACAAACGATTAATATACTTATCACAACAATTGTCGTCAGCTTTGTTGTCTGCTGGACGTTAAGTCATTGTTTCAAACAATGTGGGCCAAACTCAGAATGCTCTAGGAGCAGTTTCATCAGCATCCACACGGTTGACCTACATGCAAAAAATAGGTCTGAAAAATTGGAAAGAACCGGATGCTTTTAGCTTTATGAGTGTTACCATATATAGGTATGGCGGCCATTTTGGTCATGTGACCTGGACCTAAAACGGTTCCCCCAATAAATGCGCCTTATCGTAAGGAGCAAAAAATATATATTATTCTTTAGTATTGTATTCTGAATCATTTGCAGGATAAAATGCATTCTCACATTTTCCAATACAAAAGCATATGTGTCAAAGTTTGACCTAGGCACAAAGAAGGTCAAGGTCAACCCAGGGTCACCATTTTAGCAATTTATGATCGGCCTACGTCCCAGATGCCATTTATCAAGTTTCGTGGAAATCTGCCCAGTGGTTCTGGAGAAGACTATTTTTGAAGGGTTTTTACCATATATGGCTTGGCGGCCATTTTGGTCATGTGACCTGGACCCCATGAGCAAATTTTGGTTTCCCCCATCCCATAGAGGCTCCATATGAAATTTGACTTCAATCGGCCCAACGGTTTCCGAGGAGAAGCAGTTAGAAAATTTTCACATTTTTCGCCTCGGCGAGGCTATACTTAATGGAATGTAATATTTCGCAAATTAATTGGTTAGATTTCATTAATATCTATCAGTATGCAAAAAATTGTTTAAATATTCCAAACGGTTAAGTCACTATCACCAATTTTCACAAACGGGTTACGGACGGACAGACAGACAGGCCATATATGGCTTGGCGACCATTTTGGTCATGTGACCTGGACCCAATGGGCATAATTTTGGTTTCTCCCATCCCATAGAGGCTCCATATGAAATTTGACTTCAATCGGCCCAACGGTTTCCGAGGAGAAGCAGTTCGAAAATTTTCACATTTTTCGCCTCGGCGAGGCTATACTAAATGGAATGTAATATTTCGCAATTTCATTGGTTAGATCTCATTGATATCTATCGGTATGCCAAAAATTGTTTAAATATTCCAAGCGGTTAGGTCACTATCACCAATTTTCACAAACGGGTTACGGACGGACAGACAGACAGACAGACTGACAGAATGACCGAATGACCGATTGACCGATTGACAGAATGACACGGTGATTTTAGGGCACACTTAGAAAATCAACCGGGTCGTGCAATACAAAGCGGGCGAAACAAACAGTGACACCTTTATAGGTGACAGGACTATTTTAGCGACAGTCCAGAACTGAGACTAATACCGTTTCGTTTAATATCTGCATTTTAAACAAATGATGGGACGCTGCGATCTCGGCGTTTGATCTAGTCTACACTGTCTGTAAACCCAACACATGTGCGGTTCAGATTCTGTTGATAAACACACTGACCCAACATCGATACGAATTGCACACGGCTATTTTCTATTAATCGCCGTAACCTTGGTGTCCCCAAATCAGTGATAGGTACCTGTATTCCAGCACTTGTAGGGTTTCGTCCTTAACCTTTCGGTCGATTAATAAACAATCAACCAAAATCTTTTGGTCGACTGTTTATTAAAATATCCTAAAAAAACAACAGCGAAAAGCTGGCCAAGCATTATCTGCAGAGCATTTACATTACGAAAACATGCCTATTCAAATATTCTGGAAATGTTACCACCAAAAAATGAATTTTTTTAGTTTGAAAAAAAAATCCGCTATTTTTTATATTACTGCTCAAAAACATAGTTTGTGGGAACTCGTAAGGACCGCCCCGCCGAGACTGTTCTAACGAGTACACAAAATCTGTTTTTGAGCAGAAATGAGAAAAACAACATGGTATACCCCTGCAAAGACCAGTTTTACTGTATAAAACTTTGGTTAAAGGGGGCACAATTATATAGGAGTGTTTTCGTGATGCATGTCAAAACTGACGTAAATCATGAAACAATTCAAATTTAAAACAATTCAAAATTTATTCACATCTTTTGCATAAATATAAATAAATTAGGAAATAGAAATTCTAAGCCAGCAAAGATATATAAATGAGACATAAATATACATAGTAAACGTAATTCTATATTTCATCCCAGAAAAAGATTGGGCTGCATGGTGCTTCCGTGTAAAACCCAACAGAAACCGACAGAACATGAGTAGAGCTAAACCGCTTCGAAGGTCTACGCCTGCCTAGGCAAAGTAGCACGAGTCGGATCGTTCCTGCTTATTAACCCAAGCGGTTTGTTTGGTCGATAGGGCTTGAGCTGTCATTTCAATGTCAGGTAAAAATCCAGCAAATTGGAAGCAACGTCTCAAACATGACCTCACTAATGTTGAGGTGGACTCAAAACCTCAATACAAACAAACAATCTATAATCGTATAAATTTAAATATGACATTTACACGTGCTCCATGTGCCTTGTATGCATTAACCACCACATCACAATAACAAGCCCGTGAAACGAAGACCCCTCCAAACATCACTTTATATAGAGAAAAGTGGGGTTTACAGAGGTATACATTGTCTGCCTTATTTTTGTCCAAAAACATAAATTGTTCAAAGCAGAAATAAGAAAAATAGTATCATTTTTACCCAAAATTTGTTATTTTGGACACCATCATGTCTAGGCTTTCTTCTACATAGACAATAACAGGTGAGTGTCTTTTGATAAAAGTTATCAATTTTATCAGGCAAGGCTTCGAGAGCGCTGGTAGAATCGCGAGGCTTGCCGCGCCTGATAAACTTCATATCAAGACACGAAACGGGTACTCTATTTATCAGTTTATCCCCGTGAACACTCATAAATTAGGAATTTACGATCAGTCATCGATGGTCTTCAGTGCTTTTCAACATTGCGGCGGTCGATATATTTAGTATCAGCTGACAATATTTTTCCCACGCTAACTTTTGCAAGATACTTTTTTCCAGTAACAATAACATTGTTTCCAGTATTCCCATTCATTCATAAACTTAAAATGTCATGTTGACCTGATACACCTAACTTGTCCTGAGATGGCATATCTTTAACAGGCCAATGTGCTACAATGCAATCAATATAGGGGGTACCTGATAATGAGCAATTTCTGGTACGAGTAAAGCGTTATCATACTCGAGTTGTGTCTCGCATGAATTATTAAGTGGAATACTTTTGGATTGCTTCATTGAATTGGGGTTTACCGTTTCCCGTCAACACTATTTAGGTCATTTTGGATATGTTGCTTCCAATTTGTTGGACTTTTAACCGACAATAGAGATAAAGAGCCTGATAGTTCAGTGGTTAGTGCACTTACTTTTGATGCTAGATTCCCACGGTTCGATCCCCGGTGGGCGTTGATTATTTCGCGCCATTGGCATCATTTGCAGGAATGAATGTCAAAAAGGATTCACCGTCCTTCGGATCGGGTCATTAACTGTGCCTTCTCCTCCTCCCCCAAGCCACCTGTACAGGAAGTGTCATTCCCTACCTCTACCGTAATTACATGATTACAGTGTAGGCTTTCAGCCTGCAAACCTTGAATGTATGTTATGCGAGTAATGGTCAAATATTAACGATCGCAGTATAAGTAGAAAGAAAGAAACTTCTCAAGCCCTGCTGTCCAATCGGAAACCAAAAGACTTATATGCATTGAACAGTTTGACTCACACTACTTTTCCTGAACAAACTTATCTCTTCATCTCTGCGGTTGATTGATTTTTGTGTTCACGGAGATGTTGCACTGATGAGTTAGGAGACCTTCATGCGGACTGAACAAATTATTTGTCTAAATCGCGACGCAAGTAAGGGCGAGGATTGTGGCCACGTAAAATCGATTTGAGTCCCCCAGTGGAATTCGTTTCACTGACCGTACCAAGGCGGTCTTCTGTCGTGGTTTATTTTTGTTATGGCTTGTCTTTGAGTGTGTGTATCACTTATATTATTTTACTTTGTATAGCCATTTTGTGGGAAAGTAACTGTCCTTGATGTTTCCACATTACGAAAACACGCCTATACAAATACAGTGTGAACTTTACCGCCGAAGTAAATGAAATTTTAAAATGAAATTTATGATACTTTTCTTATTTCTGCTCATAATATAGATTGTGGGGGTTCGTCGAGGCGGTTCTAACGACCACCCACAAAATTTATTTTAGATCTGAAATAAGAAAAATTAGGTTTGCCCCTGTAAACCCCAGTTTTACCATATAAAAGTGGGATTCAAGGGGGTCAAAATTATATAGGCGTGTTTTCATTATGATTAGGGTCCAGTTATGGCAAAAATATCTTGTGTAACCATGAACATTGTTCGATATAAGGGGTAGTTCGAACTCACAGGGTTAATCATACCAACAGGCATGTTTGGGGTGACTTGAGGATGTTTGTTTGTTTGTTTGAGATTTAACGTCCCCGTCAACACTGTTTATGCCATTTTGGAGACGTTGCTTCCAATTTTGTGGGACTTTTACCCGACACTGAGTTGAAAAGACACCTCAAGCCCTGTCACCCAATGGAACCAATAGGGTTTATAAGCATGGACGGTCCGACTCGCACCGCTTTGCCTGGGCAGGCTTAGATCCTCTAGGTAGTTTACGAGTACTCGTGTGCGGTCGGTTTCAGCTCTGCCTGGAAGCATCACGTATTTCTGCAAGCCCCGGTGGGCGGGAGCCGACTCGAGGATGTTGATTTGATCTTCTATACAATAAAGGAATGTTGCGTGTACCCATTAGAATCGATTCGTACCCATTCGAATAGCCTCTTGTTACTCATTAGATACGCCTAATGTACTTTTCAAAATCTGAAAAAAGATTATCCTTTTTAAATGATTTGAAATTCTCTATGAACTTCTGAACGAGTACGATTTAGCCATGGTAAACGAGTCATCCGAGTTCGAATTATTTAAGTTATTCTGTACGCTTTACTCTTTCAAGGTTGCCAAAATATATGACGCTCAGAAAATCCACACATTTGGGTTAATGCTATCTTTCTATGTCATTAAAATGGAATTTGTTCTGAATCCAGCAGATAAATAGAGGATCTTACATGAGAGTGCATTTCATATGATATTTATGAAACGAGCCTTCGGCGAGTTTCATATATATCATATGAAACGACCACGAGTGACGGATTCTGTTTATCTTATTGACTGTTTTAAATTGGATTTTATCGCCTTTAAATTCGACAATTTTCAACAGAAAATGTATGGTTGACATGAACGTAATCATTACGTTACTTAATCCCGCCAAAATGTTATTACACGTGTGGTTATCCGATTTGTATTATAAGACGTTATCCACTGCTTATCAACGACGTCATATGATAAGTTTTTTTTTTGTTTCAAACATGCATGTAAATGGATTGTGTGTTCTTGTACCCAAAATCTAAGTTTCCTTGGCCAAGTTTAGAAAAATAGTTTAAACCATGGAAAACACCACTGGGTTAAAATTATGGTTTCCTGGTCTTTTTTGGCTTTCTGTCTGTGATGTTTTGATTAAGGTGTTGGTGATTCTGTCCCTTGGGAATATAAGTTATTTCACTATTTACCATATTCTTGCCTCATGCTTCAAAAATATATTGCGTGTACCCGATCGAACTGCCTATTATATGCTTTCCGACCCCCACCCATCGGGGCTTGAAGAAATATATGAGCTGCACGATGCTTCCACGCTGCGCTAAATCCAACCCGCACACGAGTACTGGTAAACCGCTTAGAGGATCTAAACCTGCCCAGGCAAAGCGGTGCGAGTCGGACCGGCCATGCTAATAAACCCTATTGGTTTCATTGGGCGACAGGGCTTGAGAAATCATTTCATCTCAACGTCGGGTAAAAGTCCCACAAAATTGGAAGCAACGTCTCCAAAATAACTTTTACAGCGTTGACGGGGACGTTAAACCTCAAATCAAACAAACTGAAATCATATATGCTTTCTAATGGGAAAAAAAAACTCCAGCTAAAGCAAAAATAAGAATTTATACCGCAATCAGGCATTCTAGTAACCTAATAAAGGGGGTCGAATAACTGCACGCTATAATCGCTAGTGACCTATAATACCTTCTACTGACCTATAATACGTCTAGTGACCGTTTATAGACCGGACCTACTTTTCAGGTCACTAATTTACAACTGTAACCAATAACATGCAACCTTTCATACATGGGAAAACAAACTGCAAGTTAAAATCTTTTCAACATTTATTTGAACAGATTTTCAGAAATTTCAGCTAAATTCTTACCTTTTCGGTCTTTCCTGGTTTGAATAGCCCATTGGAATAACTGCGCACTGCTACTGCAGTTGCGTCTCAACCTCGAAAATAATTTCTAAAGCTAAAATAAACTATTTATTTGCAGATTTTCATACAGAATTTAAAGCACTGAGAAACTTTTATTCGAGCGTCCATGTTGTTTCCTGCGTCTTTGTGGCGCGATGGCGTCAGAAACTTTGCACTAGTTGACATCACGTTATACTACGTGTGCGCGCCAAAGCACCGAATGTCGTTTAACATGCCTCACTGTCTGCTGTATTTTTGCTTAACTTTGCTTAATTATTGCAAAACCCCTTGGTTGAATTGCGGTATAAACTAAATACATGATAAGTGTCTTTAATAATAAAATATAATCGGTTCGCCGCGACTATTTTATAGGTCTCGCTAAAGCTCGCCCCTACAAAATTGTCTAAGGCTCACCGATTATATTTTACTATTAAAGACACTAACGATGTATTTGGTTTAAACGTATTTATTAGTTTAAGCAATACATGACAAGACAAATAATGATGTTTACAATATGTTAAAGGATTTGAACGGAAGCTAAATGTAGCTTATGAAGTTCATCCCCTGATAAATGAAAATGAGAGCGTTTGTACATATATTGGCGGGTTCACTTGAATACAGTTATACGTAGATGACTATACATAGTTGTACTAACCAAGGCAATGGATGAATGAAGAAAAGATCAAACAAAACAGAGAAAAAAGAACAAACAAGCATGATGTAATGAGAGAAGATGATGAGACAGATACAGCATATGAAAATGAAGATAGGCAAAGATGGTTATCTGAAGCGATTATTCAACCACCGACCCTTGCTGCATTCATTTGCAGATTGGCGGGGAGAATGATTCCTTTAATCATATGAAAGTGTCTTTATGTTAAAATCTTTTGCTGGCTTCTATAAATGCCAATACGTGACGGAAAATTTGTTCGTTATCTTCAAAACATCTTGATGCATCACCATATAAGAGTATTTTGAGATTGATGTTGGGTACAAATGATAGGTCTCGGAGTAGATGGTTGCGCTGATTTTGGTAATTAGCACATCGAAAGAAAAAATGGTAAGCGTTTTCAACGAGCCCGCAAGTACAAGATGGTGAGTCATTCATGTTTTTTGAAAAAAGATCACTTTTTAAAATACTACAATTGGTTCTCAAGCGAGCATGCATGACTTGCCATTTTCTCTTACCCCGGTAATAAAATTTTGGTATTTGGACCCTGCTTCCAGTAAGGGCTGTTTTAAAAGACGCCATTGAAGTAGTTTCTTTAGCCTGATTCGGTAAGTTATTATAGTCCCTGACAACAGAGGGTAAGAAAGACAAATAATAGTTATGTGTGTTACACTGAATAGTTGTAAAATCATTGGCATTTCGGAGGCCGTACATAGTAGTTTCACTAACTAAAGGAGGAACAAGATTTGATAAATAAGTTGGAACTAGATCGTGTTGCATCTTGAAGAATAAAATAAGCTTATGATTGGTTCTCCTAGTTTGCAATGATTCCCATCCAACTTCTTCGTTTAGAGATTGTAAGGAGACCAAAGCTGTAGCACCTGTAACTATCCTAGCTGCTTCGTTTTGAATTTTATCTAGTTCGCGCTTTTCATATTGTGTACAGTTGTCCCAAATAACGATGTATTTACTATATTATATCATTTTATAATGTGATCAATTGCTTCAATACTGACACAAATGCGGATTCCAACAAACTATCGGCTAAAACCTTTCTACCTCACTTTGTGGCGCTGTTGGCATACACACACACACGATCAAGGAACATACAAAATAGAATTGAAGGCAATGATCAGTAATCGATACAATTAAACTACAGCTGCCATCAGAGACACCACGGGAAAAAAACAAAAGCACAAAACCAGACCCCAACGGAAACAGCACTAGCGGAAAGTCAAAAGGACAGTTACTTTTCAAAATTGAAAATGAAGAAAGTTTTCTGGGCAAGGATGGCTACATTGCAGTTTCGGCTAGCAGGCCTCATCAGTTACCCTCGTGAATCTGTACAAGGTGGTTCGTAGCTCTAGATATTTCCTTCAAATATGAAAGTGTAACAGTTTTTCTTGCACACCAGGCAAGGCAATCCGTGATTTTACGCTGGGATAGAAATTTATGTTCTGACCCTGGTGTTCCGACCCAAAATCGAATATAGTCGCGTGTTTGATAAATGCACTGGTTGGTTATGACCTCGTATGCGCCTCAGCACGTTACATGACGCTACTAAACATTCCTGCAGAGTCATCACAATATGGCGGACGTCGGTAATCGAAGTGACTGCAGCATTAAAAATCCGCACTAATAAATGGAAGGTGTGCAAGAAAAAGAATCATGTATGGGTGTGAGGGGTGGATAGAAAAATCCGTCCCTCGGGATCACTGTCCGGCATCACTCGGCAAGCCTCGTGATGCCGGACAGTGACCCTTGGGACTGATTTTTCCATCCACCCTCAACACCCAAATAAGATTCTTATAACCTATCATAACGAAACTTCAATCACTTGAACATCAACGGCTCGTATATCTCAGCTGACTCGAACCTATTCTTGGGTTTCTAGAAATTCTTCTGATGGCTCCGGATACAAAAACTTTGGGGTGTATTTTGCGATTTTTCTATTATTATTTTATACCCTTGATGTGGCGATTCTGATGAGTACACAAAGCATGCGAGTTTCATAAAGATCGAAAAGATTTCCATAAAGACTCCCCATTATGGCCCCTGGCCTGGGGCAATATTAATACCCAGTGACTCGAACAGATTGCCGTGGTCCCAACAGTGTTCCAGCCATTGCTATTCGACTAAATATTTCAGAACATAGATTTTAGATGCTTATCAAAACCTACTAGTTTGGCCAGTAGAAATATCAGTTTCCGAAATTAATCTTGGTATAAAGGGAATGTGTGGCGGCCGTAAAATGTCTCCCTACCCTTCATCATAGTGTGGGTTATATTTTGTAGTCGTTTATGATAACTGATTTCAATGCGGAATTTAGGAAATATTTGAGGGTCACTGATGAGTCCTAATTGACCAAAATTAGCTAGTCTGGACCAGAAAAAAAAACCTTGCACAATCAATAGTTTTCAGCTCTGCGATCCAGTCCTTGCTTCCAAAATTTTACCCTTTTTTCAGAACATTATAATAAATAAAAGCACTGTTTAAGTTCCATCGTGTCACTTCTTTGAATGTACAGACATGTGAAATTTAAGTTCATATGGTTGTGAGAATGTCTTTCCACACACTGCGCATGAGCACACTCTGTCACGTGCATGAGTCCGTCTCACGTGGCTGTCATGTGCTGCGTGAGAGGCAAAGGCTTTACCGCAATGCTTGCACTGAAAGAAGAAAAAAATTGCAAATAAATAATAAAAGAACAGACAAGTGTCAAACATTTCTCGCATCTGTTAATCGCCATCTTTATAATATTTGCACCTAATATTGTTCTTTCTCTCTCTCTCTCCCTCTCTCTCTTTCTCTCTCTCTCTCTCTCTGGGCCGGTACTTTATTTTAATCAACGATGCCTATTCATTTTTTTTTCAGACAACAAGTTATCCGAAATAGTTCGTGTTTACAATTTTGATCATTCAGACAGTTTGCTAAAGCACAAGCCATCCAGTATAGTAAGACTAGCAGTCATCCAACTATCCCACCTTGTATTTAGTAATGTCACCAACAGTTGTAGCATTATTTTTATTCTGCAAGAGTTGTTATATTATGAATAACCCTTAGTATATTACGCATGTTTGACAATTTCTGTAATAGAAAATCAAATAAGTGTGAAAATCTACCGCAGACTTCGTCAAACGTATATAACTTAGTTGGCGGCGCGTTGTGATTGCACGCTAATTGTTCATATGCACAGAACACGTTGCACTTGCAACGTTTATTTGTCACCCATGAACAATAAGGGTCTCTGCTGTCCACAATATGTGTGATCCAAACGCTTATTGTTCACCATTTCATTTTAACTTAGGAAATATTCAACTTCATGTTGCTTTTCTTTCAAAAGTTCAAATGCCATCCAATAGAAAGCATCCATATTTGGACCATCTGTACCCTGGAGGGCCGGTCGGGCCTATCGGAGTCTAACTGTTGGTTTTCTTTTGCTCCAGCATATCTGTGGTTTCTTGCTGTCGAGTCCTCATCGTTGTTTTATCCCTGTGTTCGTTTGCATTTTGTGTCTCGGAGATGTTGCACTGATGTTTTAGGAGGCCTTCATGCGGACTGAACAAATTATTTGTCTAAATCGCCACGGAAGTATGGGCGAGGATTGCAGCTGCGTATAATCGATTTAAGCTCCCAAGTGAAATTCGTTTCACTAACCGTTCCAAGGCAGGTCTTCTGTCGAGTTTATTTTTGTTATGGTTTGTCTGTTGAGTGTAAGTATCGCTTATGTTATTTTGTTTTGAATAGCCAATTGGCCATTTTGTGGTAAAGTAACTGTGCTTTTGGCTTTCCGCTATTGTGTTTCCATTAGGGTCTAGTTATTTCATGTCTGTGTTTCTTTCCCTTTGGTGTCACTGACGGGAGATGGGTTAATTGCATCGATTCCTGATCATTGCCTTCACTTCCATTTTTCATGCCATGATTCCTGATCACAGGGTTGATGTCCTGGGATGGGGCTTGATGTCAATATCTAGAACATCTTTAAAACGTTTTTCTAATTATCTGTTGGGGTGGATGGATGAGGCAAAGGTGACGTGTATTTTACGTTACTGGGGCGTCAAACTGATATTGGCTTACAGATTGGCAAAGCCTGATATACGTACAGCGGGCAAGAGTAGAGGGGGTGTTATTTCTCCTCTTTTTACACTTCCATTATTTTTTCCTGTTTCACCCCTGTTCCTCACTTTCATCTCTGCTATCTCTTCTATCTATTTCTCCCTTTCTATGGGAGAGGACTTAAAAAGACCCACACCACGGATTGACGTGCCGTTAAATGCAAAACAATCAGTCAATATACTTTTCTGTTATGAAAACAACTTAGGCAGATAGTTTGTCGGACTTGGGTCAGCCTAGTATTGACTATGTTTCGAAACTGGCCTAGAAAAACTAAAACACTCATTTGGATCAATACTGATAATGATTACTTGCAATGTGACCTCCAGAGTGTTAACAAGGTTTTCTTTATAATTGGTCTGGTGACCTAGTTTCTGACGCCTAGTGAGCTAGTTTCATGTTTCGTTGACATTTGGTCATAACCGTGTCCTCTGTAGTGTTAACAAGATTTTCCTCTGATTTGACCTGTTCATCCTGTTTTTGATCTAGACTTCAGGGTCACTGATGAGGCTTTATTAGCCGAAACTACGTAGTATGACCCATCTTCTTTCTTATGAATGTTTTCATTGCTCTTAAAGGAACTAATTTTGATTTTTATTCATACAGGCAAACATTCTGAACATGTTTTATTAAAATTGGCTGAAAGAGTGTTAACAAGGTTTTCCTTTGATTTGACCTTGTGACTTAGATTTTGACCCCCAAGTGACCCAGTAACGAACTTGACTTAGATTTCGGAGGCAATCACCTAGCAAGTTTCATTAAAATTGGATCAAAACTTTGACCTCTAGAGTGTTTACCAGGTTCTTCTGTTATCTGACCTGGTGACCTAGTTTTGACCTAAGTGACCCAGTATCGAACTTGACTTAGATTTCATAGAGACAAACATTCCCAGTTTCATTAAAATTGGGTCAAAAATGTGGCCTCTTAAGTGTTAACAAAGTTTTCCTTTGATTTGACCTGATGACCTAGTTTTTAACCAAAATGACTCTGTATTCAACCTGACTAGAATACATGTAGACAAACATTTTCTGAGCAAGTTTTATTATAATCGGGATCAAAAATGTGACCTTTAGAGTGTAAACTAGGTTTTCATTTGGTTTGATAAGGTGACCTGCTTCTTAGCCCCAAGTGATCCAGTATCAAACATGTACTAGATTTCACAGAGGCAAACATTCTGAGCAAGTTTCATTAATTTGGTTCAAACCGGTTCAAACCTTTGACCTCTAAAGGTTAACAAGGTTTTCCTTTGATTTGACCTGATGAATTAGTTTTTGACCAAAAGTGATCCAGTATCATACTTGAACCAGATATCAAAGATGCAAACTTTCTGAGCTACAGTTGGGTCGACACTGTGGCCTCTAGAGTGTTTACAAGGTTTTCCTTTGATATGACCTGGTGACCTACTTTTTACCCTAAGTGACCCAGTATCAAATCTTACCTAGCCTTCATACAGGCAAATATTCTGAAGATAAGGTCAAAACTGTGTCTTCTAGAGTGTTAACAAAATTAATTGTTGACGACGGACGACGGATGATGGGCACAGGCTGATAACAATAGCTCACCCTGAGGTCACATGGACAGTAAGCGTTGTGTGGACAATAAGCGGTGTTACACGGCAGCTCTTTCTTACCTTAAATGGCTTTTCCCCCGAGTGTTGTCTGATGTGTGTTCTAAGAATACTGGAGGCTGTAAATGCTTTATTACAGTATACACATTTGTAAGGTCGTTCGCCTGAGTGAACCTGAAAGGGAAGCACTCTTTCTTGTAAATAAACAATAATATTACGTCAGTATCTCAAAGTCTGGATCCGCGAAGCATCAATATGTCGATGCCAGAAACATAATGTCAAAATGCCAATACCAAAGCTAAAGTCGATATCTTTTAATCGTTTTGCCGCATTTCGCGGATATAGCGTTTTTGTTTAATTTGTTTGTTTGTTTGTATTGGAGATTAACGGCCAAGTCAACACTTTTTAGGTCATTTTTGAGCCGGTCACTTTATCTATCCACACTTTTCTTGAGCAGGCTTATACGTAAGCGATTAACCAGTACAATGCGTATTCTTTCGCAAGATACTGACAACTGCCCTTATTGAATCAGTGGAAGGGAGATAATAACCGTAGAAAAGATTTCATGATCAGTTTCCACGAAAGATTGTTGCCGACCCCGGCAGGTATTGAACCCACGTCCTCCTGATCACCGGTCAGACGCGCATCCGACTGAGCTACCGAGGCCGGCCAGACAGCTTTTTTAAGTTTGATATTATAACAACATGTTAAGCGAAAAGATTGTAGAAGAGGAACTCAGCCAGCTTCTGGTATCAATCTTCAGACAGTTAGTTGGGGCCCCCGGTGCCCAGCTGCTGGATTTCTTTTGCATCAGAAGTTCAGTTATTTCATGCTGTCGTGTCTTCACCAATGTTTCATCTCTGTATTTGCTTGATTTTTTATGTTCTAGTATGAATTGAAATCCTTCACGTACTGAACAAATTGTCTAAACCACGGACGAGGATTATGACCATGTAAAATGGCGTGGAGTGCAGCCACTTAAAATCTGTCTAAGCCTGCCCCATCAGCACCCCAACACCACACACACACATACATACACACACACACACACACACACACACCAAAAAAGGTTTACTGATCGCTCCAGTATTTGCCTTTGCATGTATGTACTGCAAATATCTTTTTATTTTGAAAAGCATTTTTGCCCTTCTGGGAAAGAAACCCTCTTTTTGGATTTCATTTTGTTATACTATAATCACGATGACGTTGCTCTGTGTTCGTGCTACTTATCCTTGGATGACTTGTATTGAAGGTATAGAGGATCTTACACGAGTGTTTGTGTATTAATGAATTTAATAAACGAGTTGAGGAAAAGGGTTAAAATCCGAGGCTTAACCGAGCATGTTATCCTTTCCTCAACGAGTTTAATAAATTCAATAACACATGAGCACGAATGCAAGATTCTATTTATCATATGACATTTAACACAAATTTTATTCACGATTGATTTAGAAAAAAATGTAAACATTCCGCCATTAGTAAACGTAACGTCGTTTAGAACGTCGTACGTGTAACGTTACGGGACGTATCTAACTAATTTGCATATTTAATCCACTAGTGAATTTTTGAATTTATTACATGATGTTATTACATTCTCAGACGCGACGTCATATGATAAGAAAGGTTATTGTTTTGATTCCTGATCATTGCCTCCATTGAACAAAACCTAAGTTCGATTCTGTCACCCACACTACTTAAATAGAAACAACCGATTGGTCTATCTGAAACGATATCTATTTGTAAGAACCGCGGTCACTTATCTGTCACTAATGTGTGATCGAACTGTATTTGGTTGTTTCCAAGGTTCAGCTAACGAGGAGGATACGTTTGTTCGACCATGGGTGACTAGTTCCCCGGTGTTGCCCAAAGCACTGCAGAAAACTAGAACCCAGCAACCAAACTAAACTAAACATGATTTAACTTCCTCTACATCTGGATAGCCAATGTGCAGCATGCATAGAGCACTAGTGTGCAGACAGTCAAAAGCATGTTCTTGAATAAATATCTATGCGCATGGCTGTTTGAAGCCATTATCAAATGGACCGAAAGCCGTACTCAAACAGCAAAAACCATGTTCAAATCATGGAATTCGCGTGCTGTTTGAACATGGATTTTGAGCTTTTAATATTACAAGACTGGCCTTCCTTTGTTTACGTTACGTTGAGCGACGTAACGTTATCGCCCTGAACGTAGCGTTTTAGGGTTCTATGATGACGTCAAATGGTTACTGCGTAACAACGTCATTGTAAACACATTCTGAACTGGCCGCCATGTTGGTTCACCGGTCGCATTTGAAGAGTTTATATGGTGTTTATATGGAGCTTTGGGGCTTTTTCGTCAAAATTTGCGGTCGGAATCGTACGTTATGCAAGAACAACGATCATTCATGGCTATTTCATTGCATTAACATTTGCCGGATCCCTCAGAAGATATTTGAACATTCGGCTTCCTCGGGACCCGGCGAATGTTAATGCATGAAAAACCATGGTTGATCCCTATAATATACAGCAAACTCCTAGGGCAGACAATATAGACTCTACGCATTTTAAGCTCTGAACTAATTATTAAAATATTCAGAATATATACACCAGTTGCTATGTATTTCAGGCTCGCATTATAGACATAGACCTTTCATTACGAAAACACGCCTATACAAATACATTGTAAATTTTACCGCCGAAAAAACTAAATTTTTAGATGACAATTTGTGATATTTTTCTTATTTCTCCTCAAAATATAGATTGTGGGTACTCGCTAGGACCGCCTCTTCGAGGTGGTTCTAACGAGTACCCACAATCTATATTTAAGAGCAGAAATAAGAAAAATAATGCTTACCCCTGCAAACCCCATTCTTTCTATACAAAAGTGGGGTTGTCCCCCGCCCATAGGGGCTTGAAGAAATATATGGGCTGCATGATGCTTCCACGCAGAGCTGAATCCGGCCCGCACACTAGTACTGGTAAACCGCTTAGAGGATCTAAGCCTGCCCATGAACCGCGGTGCGAGGCGGACCGTCCATGCTAATAAAGCCTATTGGTTTCATTGGGCGACATAGCTTGAGATGTCATTTCATCTCAATGTCGGGTAAAAGTCCCACAAAATTGGAAGCAACGTCTCCAAAATGACCTTTACAGTGTTGACGGGGACGTTGAACCTAAAATCAAACAAACAAAATATAAAAGTGGGGTTCGAAGGGGTCAAAATTATATAGACGTGTTTTCGTGATGAAATGACCCACATTAATGTCCTTCAGTCAAGCACTGAGCAGACGACCAATAGTCAAATCACACCTTCCAAGTGAGACTTATGGCGACAGAAAATATCTCAGAACCAGGAAAATACAGAAATCTTCATCTGATTACAGCTCTTGTGGTTATGAAGTCTGTTTTTGATAAGTTGGCGGACTTATCACACCTTCATAGCTAGACATGTTACTTCAGAAACAAAAAATGAACATAAATATGTTCTAGAGAGGGTTATCCTTTGGTTCAAGGAATACACCACAGAGCTGATCAATAGGCTGATCAATAGGCCTCATCAGTGACCCTCAAAGTTGTCAGAAGACCATATTGTCCGCCTATGGGCACCTAAGTAGCTTCATAATTGGAGCCAGTAGCTCCGATAAGCAAATGTAAAGTAAAATATATTCATGAAACAACAAACAACTAAGGTAGGTTTATCATACATAGTACAAATTTGTTTCTGTTAGGTAAATTTTCTACATAGGAGAATGGCCTATTGTTCTCTAAGTCTTTTAACTGGTTTCCTGCCCAACGGACAGTTGTCAAATGTGTACAAATGTGTACGAATTTGTTTGAATCACTTTTCGCGTGAGGTAAATGGTAGTCAATCAATAGATCGTCGAAGGAACATTGACGCTAATTCCGGTTGACATTCCATTGCCGCTATCTATTGCTTGCTGGCGTGATTCATTATTGTGCCATTAGAAGTAAGTCATTAATAAATATTAAAAATTAACTTGGTCGTAATATTGAACCTTGTTGAAGTCCCGAACTTATTTTGGAGAATTAAGACATTCCATGTCCGCTATCTACTGCTTGTCAGCGTGATTCAGTGTTGTACCATGGGAGGTAAGTCAAGCATAAATATTAAAGGTTTATTAATTGTGTTTACTAAACGTTGTCCACGAGAAACGTTAGCAGAGACCCTTAACAAACGAATAAGTCAAATGTTGCAGCAGAGAATACCTATCCAGTGTATAAAAGAGTCTAAGATCTGTAGATATAGTTTTACGTGGATTCAAGCTTCCAGTTTTGACCTAGGCTATACTGCATACTGAACGTTCTTCAAAAAAGATATCCTTTCAAGAATATAGCGAAAATAAACTGAATACTGGACCAGTCCAAGTAGTTTCGACTAATTAGGCCTCAACCGTAACCCAAACTCAGCAATAGACTCGATGATCTCAAAGGACTTGAAAATAAAATCTACACTGTGATGAAGGACAGGACGCCTTTCAATACTGTAGCATAGTTAAATGTTCTAAAAATGAGAATTCTTTGGGAGCGAATAGCAATCCAAAGGAAATGAAATATTTTTTTAATTGCACACTTTGTTTCTTATTCATACAGGATTACAAACACATCGACCAATACCTATTCGAGACAGTTTCCTGAGTTGTTTCCTTCATACAATATACCGATACCGAAAAATTTCATTGTGTTTGTTGAAAACATTCGCACTCGTAATCATCCTGCTGTTTTCGACACACTAGATGAAATATTTTGGTACTCACCTCAAAAAAGTAAATATTCTCTATATACATGTACTAGCAGAAAATAATTATTTTTAATGATATTTTTGCCTTTTCTGTGAGATAAGCATCCGGGCATAAATCCTTATAAAACATTTTTTACAAAATATAAGTGAAGGTAATGATCAGGGGTCGATACAATTAACCCACACCTCCCATCAGAGACAACAAAGGGAAAGAAACACGAACATAAAATAACTAGACCCTTATGAAAACATCACTAGCGGAGAGCAAAAAAGGACAGTTACTTTCCCACAAAATGGCCAATTGGCTATCAAAACAAATACAAGATTTTTTTTTTTTTTCTTTTTCGTTTTTTTTTTTTTTTTTTTTTTTTTTTTTTGCAATATAATTTGTAACGAGCAAGGCGTAGCAGAAAGAAAAAGCAAACAAGCCTTATGGAAAAAATTTACAAAATTTATTTGCAAACTATCTTTAACCTGTAGAAGTAAGAAAATTTTACTTAGCTCTGTTTTGAAATATCCTTGAATGAAACTAATTTCCTTAATCCCACAGAATTCACAGTCCGAAATAAAAAATAATATCCTTTAACAATCCAACACAGAATTCGGAAATAACTTTTCTTATAAAGTAGAAGTAAAACAAAGATCAGGAATTGATACAATTAACTTACTCCATCCATAAAAGACACCAAAGGGAAAGAAATACAAACATTAAGCGACCAGACCATAATGGAAACCTAAACAAAGGAAGGCCATATGGACAGTTACTTTCCCACAAAATGGCCATATGGCCATCCAAAATTAAAAGACACAAGTGATATACACAGTAAGTAACAAACAACAACATAAATAAAATGCCACGGAAGAGCCGCCTTGGAACGGTCAGTGGAAGATTTCCACTGGGGGGCTTAAATCGATTTTACGTGGCCACAATCCTCGCCCTTACTTCCGTCGCGATTAAGACAAATAATTTGTTCAGTCCGCATGAAGGCCTCCTAACTCATCCGTGCAACATCTCCGTGAACACAGAAATCAAAGAACCACAGAGGTGAGACAACGGTGAGGACTCGACAGCAAGAAACCACTGAAATGCTGGAGCAAAAGAAAACCAACAGTTAGACTCCGATGAGCCCGACCAGAGACAGAGCATCAGGCACCAACCAACATTATCTCTTTAATTTTCAATAAGCCTTTACGTTGGAGCCGTCATAGAATCTGAGGCCTGACCCACCGGCGTGCAATTAAAGAGGGAAGCAAAGTTGCCAACCGTGATTGGGTTAACTACCATGCATGCAGTCTGTCGTATAATATCCATGTTGTACCCAATCTTTTTATATCGAAGAATGATTTTACGAAATTGGGTGCTGAAGTCATTGCGGTTATATATTTTTCTGAATTTATATACTAAGTCACCATAAAATTCGGGTTCCGATAGACCTTGTTGCAGAAGAGATTTAAGTCCAATATTGAATTTTGAAATTAAATCAGAATGGCGTCTATAAAATTTTGAAAAGGCTTTGCGTAGTTTATGGTACCGATAACCCTGATTAAGGAGTTTAGCCGTTAATAATTTATTACGAGTGTTGAAGTCAGTTACATGACTACACACTCTAGCAAATCGAATTAATTGTGAAATATAAACGCCATAGGATGGCGCACGAGGAACATCACCATCCAAAAAAGGAAAATTTACAATCTCAAAATCAAAGTCATCGCGTTTATCATAAATTTTGCACGAAACAAATCCATCTACAATAGATAGATGTAAATCCAAAAACGGGGCCTCGGTATCAGAAGAATTTGCTTTATTTAATTGAAGTTCAAGGGGGTAAATCTGACTGATCAAACCATCAAAATAGGTATTATCAATATTTAATAAATCATCTAAATATCTAGAAGTAGAGCTAAAAGCTTCAATAATTTCAGATTGGTTATCAATGGAAAGCGACAAAATGAAGTCTCTTTCATAACAATACAAGAACAGATCAGCCAAACTTCAAACCCAAACTTCAAACTCCAAAGGCTGACTCAAAGAGAAAAATCAAGCTCTTTTACAGACCCCAAGATTTCTCTAGAACATTACATAGGGCTGTCGAATAAGATTAGGTAATTTTCTAAAAATAATGTAACCCTGAACTTTCTGGACAAAGTACGTTTCCTTGTAAACAAGGTTTTTTTTTCCAGAAACCTCTTTAAGAATAAACAGGATATTAATAGCATGATTAGGTCACCCAGTGGGGTGAAAAGTGGGAATCAGAAAAATATATTCTTATGCATTACAAATTTAAAAGACAACTCATGCAAGATTCCCTTAAGACCATTCATGCAAGATTTCCTTAAACGCCGACCAGCCTGTGTCGATTTCGATACTGTCGAGTTCAACTCTGCCGTCTACGAGAATGAAATGTCAAATTCAATCTCTTCAAAAAGTATACAACATAAATGATTATCACTTATGATTTGTTTGTAATCGATTATTTGATAAGTACAAATTACTACCCAAAGTTGTGCCTAAAATAGCAGGATGAGTGTCAAACAGTGCAGACCCTGGTGAGACGCCGCTGCGGCATCTCATCTGGGTCTACACTGTTTGCTCAGGCCTGTCTTTTCAAATACATATGGTAAAGTACAGCATATGGTAGGAGTCATGCTCCAGTAGAAAGCCAAACAGGAAAACTTATGACCAAATCTTCAGCGGTTACTAATCGATTATCTATCTAAGTGACAGGACTGATAATCGATTAACTTCTCAGCTCCGATTAGCTAGCCCTACTTGCGACATCTTCGAATTCGACAAAAATAATCGTGGTGCCATGGTCAAACTTATGTACAACTTTAGAAAAGCAACGTACCCTCATATGTTTGTTGAGACTTGATGACTGGCTGAAACTTTTAGCACACACTAGACATTTGTGAGGTCTGTGTTTCTCATGTACGTGTAAAATATGTATCCTTAATCGGTCCCGCTTTTCAAACGACCTGAAATATAAGTGCAAATATTTTTGAGGAAATGATACAGAAATAGTAGTGAAAAGTAATAATATACACGTCAGTCAACGGTTTTTAAGTTCTGGGGCCAGTTGTTCAAAGCATCGTTAGCTTAACGAGCTCGTTAGTGGTCAAATTGTTAACTGTTCTAGCAAGAACAATATCGAAAGATTTGGTATTTTTGCTGAAACAATGCGAGCAGCTTTTGCATCCGCAAAAGCTGCTCACATTTTTCAGCAAAAAATATAAGCAGATTTGCCATAATAAATGATCAAAGTTTTAACGATACGTTAACTAACGACGTCGTTAGTTTTGAACAACTGGCCCCTGAACTCGATTGTCATGACAGTTTGTTGTGCGAAAGTGAGATTATGCGTTGATGCACATGAAAATGTAACGCGTCATCTGATTGGATAGCGTAAAAACTTGGGTCAGTATATTCTGCGATGCCCGTTCTATTTGAGTACAGGCTCATAAAAGCACGTATATTTACAATAAATAAATGTTGTCAAATGCAAATTTAAATTTTATGATATGACCATTTAAATTAAGATTTAAAAACAAATTTTAAACAATTTAAAAATATATCATGAAATGATAACATGTCATGAAATGAGGAAAATTATTTTATTTCTTCTTATTAGAACAAGCCACAAAAGGAACTGCAAGAAAAAATGTCAACATTACCCAGAAAATAAATTAAAATTTTTGAAGTGAAATTTAAATCTAAAACAAAATTATCATAATCATCCAATTTTAAGTTTACATTAACAATAGATATTCTTAAGGACAATTGTTAAACGATGGTACCGATAGATTTTGTCAGTAGGTGCTTTATAAATAGAATTTTATAGTTTTTTTAAAAAAAAATCAACAATTTTTTAAATGTTTCAAAAGCCTTTATTTTCATTGACATTTAAAGAAAACAAAACATCGTTGCGTTCGCGTCTTCGTAAAATAAATTTTCCGACCGTAAATCCACTGATCTGTCTCCCCAAATGACAATTTTGAAGACAGTTTTAAAAATATGATAACTGACAAGCAGTGAAGACACTGATCAGATGCTACATACAATTTGTAACACAGTGTCTGATCATGGTCATGTTTGTGTTAAGTATGGATTTGTATGCAAAACACATAAGGAATAAAATAAACGTGACCAAAATATATTGTACATGTAACTGGCCCTCTCTAATACTATTAGGTGGGAGAGATTTTTTGTTCAGTTAAGGGTATTTAACCTAATTTTCGCGCGGTTAGACTGCATTTGTCCATGCCGATGATAATCACAGAATGTTCAGCTACGAATGTCGCGACCTTTAGGAGAATTGGAACACCTTCAGGGGAGGCAACTCCTGCAGAAGTATTTTGTCTCCCATGTCAATAGGGGTCAACTCCTAAAGGAAAGAATTTGCTCCTGAGGAGAAAATTCTTTCCTTTAGGAGTAGACCTTTTTTTTCAGTGGAACAGCGCTTTTTGAAAAGCAAACAGGATGTCCCGAAAGTTGTATCCCTTTGAAAATGGCGGAATAATCTGCCAGAGGTTCCCATTCCTCTTAAAAACAGCTTTGTGTAGAACTACAAACACTATGCGTGCGCGGTGTAACGTTATTGGTCAGCGATGGTCACGTGAACAACCACATAAGGATGCTTCAGGATCATTTAATACCCTAAACTGCGGAAACCGGGAAGGGAAATGATTTTGTTAAGTATGTTGTGCGAACAAGATATTATGTTGTGCAAATAAGATATTATCTTGTGCGCACAAGATAATATCTTGTTCGCACAACATATTAACTTGTGCGACAACATAATTTATCTTGTTCGTACACCATATTATCTTGTTTACACAACATAGATCTTGAGAAGTTGTGCAAACAACATATTATCTTGTGCGGACAAGATATTAAATTATGCGAACAAGATAATATCTTGTCCACACAAAATCTATGTTGTGCGGACAAGATAATATCTTGTTTGCACAACTTAATATCTTGTGCACACAAGATAATATTTTGTGCAAACAGTATATTATGTTGTCTGCACAAGATAATATGTTGTGCGCACAAGATAATATGTTGTCCGCACAACATATTATCTTGTTTACACAACATAGATCTTGGGAAGTTGTGCAAACGAGATATTATCTTGTGCGGACAAGATATTAAGTTGTGCGAACAAGATAATATCTTGTCCACACAAAATCTATGTTGTGCGGACAAGATAATATCTTGCTTGCACAACTTAATATCTTATGCACACTGGCAAGATAATATGTTGTGCACACAAGATATTATGTTGTACGCACAAGATAATATGTTGTGCGCACAAGATAATATGTTGTCTGAACAAGATAATATCTTGTCCGCACAAGATAATATGTTGTGTGCACAAGATAAAATGTTGTCCGAACAAGATAATATGTTGTTCGCACAACAAATTAAAAAATGAAAATTCATGTCCCTTTCCGGGTTCCGTATTAAACAGTTGACCTTTCGAAACATTAACCCCATTAAGACAACACTCCTATACAAATACATTGTAAACTTTACCGCCGAAAAAAGAACGAAAATTTTAAGATGAAAAATTGTGATATTTTGCTGCTCGAAACATAGATTGTGGGTACTCGTAAGAACCGCCTCATAAAGAGCACCCAAAATCTATATTTTAGAGCAGAAGTAAGAAAAAAAAGGATTACCCCTGTAAACCCATGTTTTACTATATAAAAGTAGAGTTCAAGGGACTCAAAATTATATAGGCATGTTTTCGTGACGGTGGCCTATATTTTCATTCTTATTCTATTTTTATAGATAATTTTGTTAGCAAATAGTGCAAACCCTGATCATGCGTCTGATCTGGGTCTGCACTGTTTTCCAAGGAACCCCTTTAGGGGTTTCCCGCCTACAATGGGTTAATACATTTGAGGCCGATCGGGAAACAATTGACCTCTCGCATGTACTGAATGGACGTGCCCACCTTTAATATACTACTCAAAGTTTGATAGGGATCACTTTTTTAATGCAAAATAATTTTTGGATGAATTAATCAGCTGAATCCAAATTTGATACATAATGATAGAAAACGTATCCTTCACAAAACCTAGTGATTAATTTTGTCAACTGGTACTGCATTCAAGCGTGACAACAGCAAACGTCTTGGCACCCCCAAAATTTGCCGTAACACGAAGGGATTTGGACAACTGATTTTTCACAAATTTCCAAATTTGTTTAGACAAACGTGCTTAATAGCGTGTATGGCGTACAAGGGCATCACTTACAGTACGACATCGCTTGCGCATGCTCGTAATCCGAGTCTGTATCCGGTTTTGTGAAATCAGCTTTCATTCAGCAACCAATGCATCTTTGAGCTCCTGTAAAGTCCTCGGATGCACAGGTCGGGCTGAAACAGCACTCTGTAGCATGTCCCGCGCATGCTCAATCGGATTTAAGTGCGGTGACCGAGCAGGCCAGTCCATACGAACGATTGTCTCACGTTCCAGGTAGGAATCAGTGACGTTGTCAGGGTTGGGACGGGCATTATCATCCATCAGAATAAAGTCCGGGCCGATAGCATCTGCATATGGTCCCACAAACTCATCAAGAATCTCATTACAGTACCTCACTGCCATTAACGTTCCGTTTTCAACGACGTACAAGTCAGGTTTACCGTTCACGCTTATCCCAGCCCAAACCATGACTGACCCCTTTCCATAGCGATCATGCTCTGCCACATTCAAGTCATCGAATCGCTGTTTAGACATTCTCCACACTAATTGACGTTTATAAGTGAAGTCTAGACAGAATCTGGACCCCTCAGTAAACAGTACTGGCGTCAAGTCACGAACCGTCCACCTGACGTGAGTTCTGACAAAGTCTAACCGGTCTAGCACGTGCTGTCTCGTCAACGGGACACGTACAGCAGGCCTCATGGCATTAAGTCCGAACTCGTGGAGTCCGTTTCTGACAGTTTGTGTAGAAATTAGTACTCCAGTTCCGTTCATAAGCTCGTTATGCAAACGCGTAGCGTTCAGGAACCATTGACGTCGAGACTGAATCAACAAGAAACGGCCCTGACGTTGAGTTGTAGCCCTTTCTCGACCCCGCCGCGGCTGTGTGAAGGATTTCCGTGGGTAAGATGCCGACTCCACATTCGTGAAACCACGCTCTGAGACACATTCAGAATCCCAGCAACACGACGTTGAGAGACGCAAGATTCCAACATTCCGACGCAACGATTCATTTCTTCGGGGCTCAGACGGTTTCTTAATTGTCCCCCTAGGCATTTTAGTGTTTCACAAATCAAATGAAGTCCTTTTTACGCTTGGTAAAGGAACACTGACAAGTTTGATTGGTCTGTTGGAAAGCAGTGCTACGCAAGATTTTGGGGGTGCATGAATTCATTTGCGAATTGTGAGAAGTGTACACTTTTATGAGTACTGAACTGCACACGAGTTTCTGCTTAAGATATTTTTCAATATACCGAGTACAAATTCTGTCAAGAACTTATAAATTTTCTGTGCAAAATTTGGTACATAAAAAGTGATCCCTATCAAACTTTGAGTAGTATATATAGCTGGAGTTCAATTCAAAATTTAGGGGTACCAGTTGAGCTGATTTTATTTATTTATTTATTTATTTTTTTTGGGGGGGGGGTTTGGTTTGGTTTACGGCCCTTTCAAGATTATTCTACTCATATCGAGCCGCTCGTTAAGCAGAGGTGGGCGAAAACCGGAATACCCGGAGAAAAACCACCTGCTGACGTTCCGTTGAAGAACTTGGCGTCTCACATGTGACCCGAGCCAGGCTCTAACCTACAGCGATGAGAGACCTATTGATTAAGAGTCAGCGCTCTTATCCACTAGGCCACCGAGGCCCTAAAGCTGAATTCAGAACGTGATTTAAAAATGGCTTTACGTGTTGAAAACTGTGCAGGTCCAGATCAGATATCACAAATAGCGGCGTCTGAGTTTGGTCCTGCATTGTTTTTCAGTGCCCCAATCACGAAAAAACGCCTATATAAGTATGACCCCATTGAACCCCACTTTTATATAGTAAAACTGGGGTTTACAGGGATAAACCTAATTTTTCTAATTTCTGCTCCAAAATATAGAAAGTGGGTAACCGTTAGAACCGCCTCGATGAGGCGGTTCTAACTTGTACCAACAATCTATATTTTGAGCAGAAATAAGATAAATATCATAAAATTTCAGCTTTAAATTTTCTCTTTTTGGCGGTAAAATTGAATTTGTAAAGGCGTGCTTTCGTAATACATTTTTGGGTTTCCTCTATAAAATAGGTTAAAGTAATGTTTTACCGTGTGCAAAGATGGCAGGGATATTTCCTGTCGCCCTGATCCACACAGCGTGTATATTTCAAATGTTTGTCCCTGTAATACCTATAGGCGAACACCTTCCCACAGCGGTCACACTGAAACCCTTCACTGCCTGAAAATAATAAATAGTCTGTAAATACTAAGTTATACAGTTTGTTTGTTTTGTTTGTTTTGTTTGATTTGAGGTTTAACGTCCCCGTCAACACTGTATGGGTCATTTTGGAGACGTTGCTTCCAATTTTGTGGGACTTTTACCCGACATTGAGATGAAATGACAATTCAAGCCCTGCCGCCCAATGAAACCAATAGGGACGGGCCGACTCGCACTGCTTTGCCTGGGCAGGCTTATATCCTCTAAGCGGTCTACCATTACTCGTGTGCGGTCGGTTTCAGCTCTGCGTGGAAGCATCATGCAGTTCCCTTAGTTATTCAGAGAAATCAAAGCACTGACAGTACTGGTGGGTCGACTGTCTCAGAGTGAATGCTTCGCCAAATGGTCCTGAAGCCATAAATTCCTGTTCTTTCAACAATCAGTGTAGACCCTGAACAGCGGCTCCGCCCGTTGGGGCATGAAGAAATAAATGGGCTGCATGATGCGTCCACGCAGAGCTGAAACCGACGCACACGAGTACTGGTAAACCGCTTAGAGAATCTAAGCCTGCCGAGGTAAGGCGGTGCGAGTCGGCCCGTTCATGCTTGGTTTCATTGAGCGATTGGGCTTGAGATGTCATTTCATCTCAATGTCGGGTAAAAGTCCCACAAAATTGGAAGCAACGTCTCCAAAATGACCTATACAGTGCTGACGGGGACATTAAACCTCAATTCAAACAAACAAAGACCTCTGTGGCATCTGATCTGGGTCAACACTGTTAGCCAATGACCTAGTTCGCCAGACAAAGCCATATTTTGCAGATACCAACGCTTCTACACAGCAATCTGACATCACATAGAGAAGAGCACCGATGCTACAAATAACCGTTATCTGGATTTTTAGCTGGCCCCCGATAATAGCAAACGGGAAGCTTTTGTAGTAAGCAACTTTGGATCGATTGATAAACAATCGATCCAAAAGGGCTTACAGGGGTATACATCATTTTTTATTATTTCTGCTCCAAAACATAGATTTATGCAACAACATCCTATCATTCAAAGATGTTTTGTTGTTGTTGTTGTTGTTGTTTGTATTAACTTTTGTCTGACCCACCCAACCCGATTCCAAAACAACCTATATTCGTACAGTCTGAGCAGGTTCCTCTTCTGCATGTCATGATATTGCACGCACAGGAAAATACATTTACGATTCTACCAATTTGAAGTTGAGAATTTTGTCTTAATGGAAATGGAAACACCTGGCAGATTTTTTCCGCCATTTTGCAAAGGGAGGCAACTTTCGGGACTTCCCGTTCGCTTTCCTATAAACCCTGTCCCACTGAAAAAGGGGTCTATCTTTAAAGGAAAGAATTTGCTCGTCAGGAGAAAATTCTTTCCTTTAAGAGTTGACTCCTATTGATATGCGTTGCCTCCCATAAAGGTGTTCCCAATCCCCTTACGTTCTTACATGTCCGCAATTGCGATAAAATCAAGAAGCCGTTATGTGAATAAAAAGAGGATCTTACACGAGTGGTCAATTCATATGAGATTTATGAAACGAGCCTTTGGCGAGTTTCATAAATTTCATATGAAATGACCACGAGTGTAAGATTCTGTTTATCATATGGCCACTTTATATTGGATTTTATCGCCTTTAAATTTGACAATTTAACCACAAAAAAAAATCTATGGTTGACATGGACGTCGTCATGATGTTACTTAATCCCGCCAAAGTGTTATTACACGTGTGGTCATACGATTTTTATTACACGACGTTATCCACTGCTTATCGACGACGTCATATGAATAAAGAGCGATATTTCAGAGGTCTGTTGAACCGCAAATTACTCATTTCGTAAATTTCACACCCATAAGAAGAATAGGTACCAAATACGTCACATTTGCCAAATGTGAAATTTACCTATGGTCAGTTTCGATAAAATTTGATGTCAATTTGTACGGTGGTATATTTAGGACATTCAATTAAATATTTTGAAAAATATTATGTCGAGCGCACGAGATATTTTAATATAATATTTTGAAAAATATTATGTCGAGCGCTCGAGATAATATCTTGAGCGCTCGTCATAATATTTTTTTTAACGGAGTGTCTATTGACAATCGTTTGTCAATAGCACAAAGTCGGTAAAAATGCTATTGACAAACGTTTGTCAATAGCACAAAGTCGGTAAAAATGCTATTGACAGACGTCTTTCAGATTTCAGAGTCGAAATGCGAAAGTTTTTTTTTTATATTTCTTTTCAAGGATTTCTGTTTTTCCTGTCATTTCTGACAGAAACATAAACATAATAGATTTCATGTAACTTTTGTATTTTATCATATTTCTCTGTCGTTTCTCTCCTACGACTCATGTTGAAGTATCTAAAAGTCAGATTATGATTTAAGTACGATTCTTGGTCACATGGAAATATCTAGCGGGTAGAGGGGAGAGGGCGCAAAAATGTGTCGGTAGGGCAAAATTTAACCAATACTGTTGCTGAAATCGCCCATCTTTTCTAAGGGCTCATCTGCATCCTAGGTTTGTAGCACTGAAACCGTTGTTTCAAATGCTGAGGATGAAACATGTACACTAAAGCGAAACATGGACTTGCTACTTTCCGCTAGAAGCGGTTTGAATTAACTTTCGACTGAGAGCCATAGATGATGCGGGTTTGGCCCACCGGTTCGCGGCATCTTTCTTTTGAAAGACATTCCTCCTTCCGCTGGTTTGTTTGATCTGAGATTTAATGTCCCCGTCAACACTGAATATTTCATTTTGATTCCAATTTTATGGCTCTTTAACGCTTCATAGGAAAGAAATGACATCGTAAGACCTGTCACCTAATGAAACTTTAATTGTTTATTACCATGGACAGTCCTATTCGCACCGCTTAGCCCGGGCAGGGCTATTATTTTTCACTTCTGTGGTGCATTCCTTGCTTCCAAAGGATAACCCTTTTATAGAACATATTTAACTTCACTACAGCTGGTGTGTGGGAATGTGTGGCGGCGGTAAAACGTCTCCCTGCCCTACATCATAGTGTAGATTATATTTTCCTGTCCTTTGGGATCATTGATTCCATTGTGGAATTTTGAAAATATCTGAGGGTCACTGATGAGGCCTAATTGGCCGAAACTAGCTAGTCTGGTCCAGAAAACATGTACACTCCATAGTTTTCACTTCTGTGGTGCATTCCTTGCTTCCAAAGGATAACCCTTTTATAGAACATATTTAATTCTCTCAGCGGTTTAACCGCAAATTTTGTGCGGTCGGTTGAAGTTCTGCGATGAAGCATCATGCAGCCCAACTATTTATTCAAACCGCGATGGGCGGGGGCCGTCCTTCCGTTGGTTCAAGTAGGACAATAGTAGGTAGCAGATAGTATGAGGAGTGCTTAGATTGGAAGGTCAAAGCTTGTTGAGGAAATATGTTTTATGTATTATAAATGTCACTAAAATGACCTAAAATGTGATGACTGGTACTTATCTTGTATCCCAAAGATCAGCGTTTTTCTTTCTTAATCTGATTTTAATTTGTTAGGAAGATCACAGAACAATGATCAAACAATAATCAAATGGTTATGATAATAATATTTTCACATTATTAATCAAAACGATGCTAATACCTTTCTTCAATAGACTTACACGGAAGCGGTGAACAAATACATGTCAGCGGATTCATGATCAAGCTCAAATATTACCTTTCTTATGTATGCATGACAGCATATGCTGTGTGTACTCAATAGAAGCGATTCATCAATGCACTTCTAATGAGTACCCACATCGTATGTTTTCACATGTCTTATCTGGAGCCTCATATATGTAATAAAAAGTTAATTTAGCTAGTTCTTATTTTCTGTTTTGTTTGTCTGTATTGGAGTTTACTGCCCAGTCAACACTATTTAAGTCATATCAAGACGGTAATTATAAGGCATATCAAGCCGGTCAATTTACCTATCCACAATTTCCCAAGACAGACTTACACGGAAGCGGTGAACACATACATGTCAGCGGATTCATGATCAAGCTCCGAGCAAGAATGTTGGTGACCCCGGCAGGCATGGAACCCACGACCTCCTGATTAATACTATTTAGGTCATATCGAGCCGGTCACTTTGTCTATCCACAATCACAAGAAAATCTTACACGGAAACGGTTAACACATACATACGCATGCTTTCTATAAAAATTGATAACCGCCCTGCTTGAATCAGTGGGTCCATGATCAATCGTTACGCAAGAATGTTGCCGACGCCGCCAGGTTTCGAACCCACATCCTCCTGATCAACACTATTTAGGTCAATTCTAGCCGGTCAGTTAACCTACCCGCACTTTTCCCTGACATGTTTATAAATAAGCGGTTAACAAGTACAGAGCACTTTTCCATGGCATAAGTCGACAACTGCCCTTCTAAAATTACAATTATGTACAAAAGAAATATAAAAAGAAAAACAATTTTCGCGTTTCGACTCTGGAATCTGAAAGACGTCTGTCAATAGCATTTTTACCGAGTATGTGCTGTTGACAAACGTCTGCCAATAGCATTTTTACCGAGTTTGTGCTATTGACAAACGTTTGTCAATAACATTTTTACCGACTTTGTGCTATTGACAAACGTTTGTCAATAGCATTTTTACCGACTTTGTGCTATTGACAAACGTTTGTCAATAGACTCTTCCTTTTTTAGCTCACCTGAGCCGTAGGCTCATTGGTGAGCTTATAGGGTGGTCATGCTGTCTGTATGTATGTATGTATGTCAACATTTTCAAACATCTTCTCCTCTGGAACCGCTGGGCGGACTGAAGCCAAATTTCATGTGGGGCCTCAGTGGGATGGGGGAACAAAAGTTTGTTCGCGGGGTCCAGGTCACATGACCAAGATGGCCGCCATGCCCATATATGGTAAAAACCCTTCAAAAATCTTCTTCTCCGGAACCGCTGGTCCGATTTTCACCAAACTTGGTATGTGGCCTTGGGTACTCGGGCCTATCATAGTTTGTTCAAATAATGGCCCTTGGATGACCTTGACCTATTTTATGCCAAGGTCAAATTTGGTAATATAGGCTTTTGAATTGCAAAAAGTGAAAACGGTGGATTTTTCGAAAACTGTTGCAGCCTTTGGCCTGAAAGTTGGTAGATGACATCAGCTAAATGAGTTAATAAGTATATATGAGATTTATAGGTCAAGGTCATTCCGTGACCTTGAGTCAAGTTTTTTAATATGTCAAATTTTAAACTTATTTTTCAGGGTAACTACTTGGTCAATTTTGACCAAATTTCACATGCAAACTTTATGGGAGAAGGACATGTAAATTAAGTTGATGATGTTGGGTCACATAACCAAGATGGCCGCCATGCCCATATATGGTTAAAACCCTTCAAAAATCTTCTTCTCTGAAACTACTGGACGGATTTTCATGAAACTTGGTATGTAGCATCTGGGACGCGGGCCCATCATAAATTCTTAAAATGGTGACCCTCGGATGACCTTAACCTATTTTATGCCAGGGTAAAATTTAGTCACATATGCATTTGTATGGGAAAAAGTGAAAATGCATTATATCTAACAAACCGTTTAATATTCCACCACTAAATCATATATATTCTTGTTCCTTAAGATAGGGCGCATTTATTGACATGGGGTCCACCAGGTCCCTTAAAAAAAACCTTCAAAAATCTTTTTCTCCGGAACCGCTGGGCCGATTTCCACCAAACTTGGTATGTAGCCTCGGGACTCGGGCCCATCATAGTTTGTTCAAAGAATTGCCCTGGGATGACCTTGACCTATTTTATGCGAAGGTCAAATTTGGTCACATTGGCATTTGTATGGGAAAAAGTCTAAATGGCTGATATCTTGCAAATGGTTGAGAATACCGCCCCTAAACCATATGTATATTCTTGTTCCTTGTGGTTAAGCATGTTTAATGACATGGACCTTGGGAGTCTAGGGGGTCCCCCGGGGACATGCCCCAACCCCTTCATTTCAAAAAGTGCCCAATATCTTGGAAACTGTCCAGATCCCCACCCATAAACAATATATATTCTAAGGGGCTTTAAGTGACATGCATCTTGAGACCCTGGGGGCATGCCCCACCCCTGCATTACATAAAATGCATCAAATCTCAGAAACTGTTCAGATCCCCTCCCATAAATCATATATTTTCTTGTTTCTTGTGATAAGGGGCATTTAGTTACATGGATCTTTGAACACCATAGGATAATTTGGGGGCCGACACCCCCTTTAGAAATGGTTAAGCTCTCCACACATTAACCATATATTTTCTTGTTCCTGACCTTTTAGCTCATCTAAGGCTTTATCTTGGCTAAATATAACTGAAAATTCAAACTCAAAAGTTTTCCAACTGATCTTCAAGAGTCAGGAATGTGATTAAGGACCACTTGGTCATACAGCCAGATGCATTTAGTGACATGGACCTTAATTTGGGCCCCTGGGGGCATGCCCTACCCACATCATTTAATAAAATGCGTAATAGTTCCCCACCCATTAACCATATATATTCTTTCTCTATATACTAATGTGGACATTTTCTCTTTTGATAATGGGTTTTCAGAAAAAAACTCAATAAAAATTATATCAGGATAAAGAACAAGGTTTACAACAACTAGCGTTGCAATAATTTAGAAAATCTGTTGACAAATAAGGATTTTATAACCAAAAACACATTTAAATAGGGAAATTTCCATTGTTAAATTGCTAGCAAGGGAGGTAAATATTTCCCCGCAAACTTTCAATTTCTTCATACACTGTTACTAAATAACTGAAATAATCATAAATGATGCAAAACACATCATGAAGTTCAAAACATTTAAATCGAGGCCAAAACGATTCCAGAATCAAAACTTTATGATCATGGATTAATGTAAAATGTAAAATCTCTATTCAAATCTTATTTTGGTCATAATTTTTTTAATAGTGAACCGATTTTCAAAATTTTTGTGGCACATGTTTCAAGAAATTTATAAGCAACTATTGCTAAAGAAATCATCAATCCTTGTCTTTGTTTACTATAACGAATCTCCGAAATATCATTATCAGAGGACAAAAACAGAACATTAAAACACGTTTGGTGACATGGATCTTAGATCCATAAGAGGTCTAGAGGGACCTTGGGTGCATGTCCCTTAGCCCTTTAGACCTAAGGCTGTCAGGTGAGCGTCTTCAGGACCAATGGTCCTCTGGTTTAAATAGAGGATCTTACACGAGTGGTCATTTCATATGAAATTTATGAAACGAGCCTTCGGCGAGTTTCGTAAATTTCATATGAAATGACCACGAGTGTAAGATTCTTTTTATCATATGACTACTTTAAATTGGATTTTATCGCCTTTTAATTTGACAAGTTTTCTACGAAAAAATGCATTGTTGACAGACGTTACTTAATCCCGCCAAAGTGTTATTACACGTGTGGTCATACGATATTTATTACACGACGTTATTCACTGCTTATTAACGACGTCATATGATAAATTCGATTAGCAAATGACGTCGTTGATAAGCAGTGGATAACCTCGAGTGATAGAAATCGTCCGATCTCACGTGTAATAACCCTGTGGCGGGATTAAGTAACGTCATGACGACGTCCATGTCAACCATACATATTTTGTGAAAAAAAAAAAACTGTCAAATTCAAAGGCGAAAAAAAAAAATTAAAGTGGTAATATGACAAACAGAATCTTACACTCATGGTCATTTCCCACTCGTCAAAGGCCATCTATTATCATATTACGTCGTTGATAAGCAGTGGATAACGTGTAAAAAATCGTATGACCACACGTGTAATAACACTTTTGCGGGATAAAGTAACGTCATGATGACGTCCATGTCAACCATGCATTTTTTGTGGAAATTTTGCCAAATTTAAAGGCGATGGAATCCAATTTAAAGAGGCCATATGATAAACGTTCATAAATTTCATATGAAATGACCACTCGTGAAAGATCATCTATTAGTCCACTAGTGGATTAAATATGCAAATTCGTTAGATACGCCCCGTAACGTCACACGTAAAACATCCTTATTGTCGTCGGGTTTACTAATGGCGGAATATTGACATTTTTGTACAGAAATCGTGAAGAAAACGCGTTTTAAATATCATATGATAAACAGAATCTTGCATTTGTACCCACGTATTATTGAATTTATTAAACTCGTTGAGACGGCCCCCGCCCATCGGGGCTTGAAGAAATAGATGGGCTGCATTATGCTTCCACGCAGAGCTGAAACCGACCCGCACACGAGTACTGGTAAACCGTTTAGAGGATCTAAGCCTGCCCAAGCAAAGCGGTGCGAGTGTCGGACCGTTCATTCTTATAAACCCTATTGGTTTCATTGGGCGACAGAACTTGTGATGTCATTTCATCTCAATGTTGAGTAAAAGTCCCACGAAATTGGAAGCAACGTCTCCAAAATGACCTTTACAGTGTTGATCACTCATGTAACATCCTCTATGTAAACCCCAGTTTCAAGACCTTTCACGACCTTGTTGCATGTATAAACCCTATTGGTTTCATTTAGCGATAATGATTAAGATTTCATTTGTTTGTTTTTTTTATTTGAGGTTTAACGTCCCCGGCAACACTGTAAAGGTCATTTTGGAGACGTTGCTTCCTATTTTGGGGGACTTTTACCCGACGTTAAGATGAAATGACATCTCAGGCCCTGGTTTATAAGCATTGCCGGGCCGACTCGCACCGCTTTGCCTGGGCAGGCTTACATCCTCTAAGCGGTTTTCCAGTACTCGTGTGCGGGTCGGATTTAGCTCTGCGTGGAAGCACCGTGCAGCCCATATAATTCTTCAAGCCCCAATGGGCGGGGCCAGAGATGTCATTTCATCTCAATGTCAGTCAGGTAAAAGCCCCACACAATTGGAAGCAAGCCTCCAAAATGACCTAAGTAGTGTTGACGGGGAGGTTAAACATCAAATCAAACAAATAAACTAAATAAAGCTGGAGTTGAAACTGTATCACTGTCAATAACTACAGCAAGTTTTATTTAAATTTGAAATTATGAAAAAAAAAAAGATGAAAAATGCTGATTTTTTTTTCAAAGGGCCGTAACTCTGACAATATTGTAGTAAGAGTTACATAACTTGCCAAGAAACTGTGACCTTATGTTTAAAGTTTTAAGTTGATGCGTGCTACGCTTTGTAAGTTATTAAGGAAAAAAAACATGTAAAATGTGGTCGACAGACGGACGGAAGATATATAGGGAGGAAGATTCCATTTGGTTCAAAAAGGGTTAAGCCACAGATTGATATAAATTAGACTTACTATCCGCTTCCTCCGCTGCGCCTCCGTCGGCCATTTCTTTCAGTGCCACGGGTACCCCCATAAACTGTAAGTAACCGTCCCCGTACCACACAAGTAGCTCTGTTCCCTGGTGAATATCTTTACACACCTCGTAATACACATCCCCTTCAACCTGGAAAATACATGTATAGTAAAATTCCGAAAGGTTGCAGATGACATCACACACCTACAGTTATTTTTCTTGCTGGAGACACCCAGGCTCATTTCCAACATTTCCAACAGAATTTTAATGTACTTTCCTTGTAAATAACTTTCTTGTCCTTCGGAAAATTATGACTAAACATTGGTTATGTTAATCTTTTGCCCGTTAACAACAATCACGGTCAAATATTAAACCTTTCAGTTTTGTTGTGACTGTGGGATAAGTGGTCAAAAATGAATGAACTTCTACACAGAAACCTGCCTGGTGTCTCCAATATGGCGGATCAAGGGAGACTAATCTTGCAAAAATGCTGTGTCTGCAACCTCTCAATTAAGACCACCTAAAATTAAGACTAAATCTGCTTTTATAAGCTTATAAAGGTTTCAGTTATTCATCACTGTTTGTGTTTTCTACACTCAGTGTCGCCTATTAAAAGACCACCTTTGGGACTGTTCAAAAGTGGTCTTGAAGACCACTTTTGAACAGTCCCAAAGGTGGTCTTAATTAATGAATTTTACTGCGTATGTTCTATGTTGGGTTGACCAAAAGTTAACACTACTGCAGAGTCTATGCTGCTGTTGTTCACGCGATGAAGTCGAAATCGCGAGCAAATTGTGGCTTTGTGTGTCATGCTCAACCCTTATGCTGCTGTTCACGAAAACCCCAACAGTTGCAAACGGTGTAGATCCAGATCAGTTAGATTCTTAAAAAGCCATCTGATCAGGATCTGTACTATTTGTTGTTCAGTTTACGATCTGGAATGAATAAATAACATCAAGTAATTTGACTGGCTGAAATGTAAATGGGTGTGGCGAAATTAATTTTTGCAGCGGCAAAAGACAGAGTGAGTGATGGTTTGAGCTTTACGTCTCACCAACAGCTAAGGTCATACGGAGGCGGTACTTCGGTTTAAAGACTCATCCGAAAGTCAGGGCAAAAGACAGGTACGAGACTCGTAAACGAAAATAAAAAAAAAAAAGCAAGTACCAAAAAGTGAGTTTCTATATAGAATTGGCAAAGGGTCCCTAATTTGAACATTACCAAACATTAGCAAACACTGTAGACCTAGATCAGACGCCACAGAACGCGAATAGGTTAATGTTTGCGTTGGACAAAACAGTCTAAAATCAGGTTAAAAATCTTTTTTTTTTTTTTTCAGCCTAAACACGGGACAATCTCACCACTGGTGCTACCCGTGCTTTGATTTATTTTTATTTTGTTTTTTAACTATAAAGGTCATTTTGGAGACTTTGCTTCTAATATTGTGGGACTTTTGCCCGACATTGATATGAAATAACATCTCAAGCCCTGTCGCCCAAAGAAAACCAATAGGGTTTATAAGCATGGACGGACTCGCACCGCTTTGCCTGGGCAGGCTTAGATCCTCTTAGCAGTTTACCAGTTCTCGTGTAGAATCCTCCGTGGTGTAGTGAATATGCTACTCGCCTTGCAAACCAGGGGTCGCAGGATCGATCCCGGGCTTCTCCAGACTTTCGAATGAGTCTTTAAACCGAGGTCCTGTCTCCGTATGACCTTAGCTGTTGGTGAGACGTAAAACTCAAGGCACTCACTCACCAATCCTTGTGTGTGGTCGGATTTAGCTCTGCGTGGAAGCATCATGCAGCCCATTTATTTCTTCAAGCCCCAATGGGATGGGGCCTTTTTATTATATTTTAATATTTACTTTATGAAAAATGTTTGCTATCGTGAACTTTCATCTTTGTGTCGTGGATTAGCTCGGATAGCCCAGATGCGGTTCGGATAATGCTTTGGTCACAACCCCGTCCGATTAGGCTTAGGTTGTACTCCCGGCATGATTTTTAGCCTGGTCTCCGGCCGGACACCTGATATGGCCGGCCGGTGGCCGGGGCTCTCAGGCAACATCGGGGAGCAGCCCGAAGAGTTTTAACTCGAAGTACAAATTTCTCCGGTGTCCCTTACATTTTCATAATCGGCCACATATCCTTCACCGGCACAACGTTTAAGTATCAACCGATATCCGTCCGGGAATCGAGCGGTAATCCGCCGGGGTATGTAACTCAGAGGAGAAGTTTTAGGACCGGACATGGGCCAATATCCGGCCGATCTCTGTTTACACATTGGAAAGTAACCCACCGTTGTCCGATCGGCTTGAATCGGTGTGGACCAAATATGTTACAGACTTCGGCCGGTCAGCGGCCGGCTAGAACCGGACTTCGGCCGGGCATCGGGCGGACTATATAACCCCCGCCAGTCGCCGTGTACAACATTATAGCGCGTTTCTACACAAGAGACAACACACCGCCCGACAATCGCCCGACATTCGGCCGGACCTGGTACAAGCATTGTTCGTTGTCCGTAGGATACGCGGGCGATATTCGTACGATCTCCGGTGAATAGGTCTGTTATCGCTCGGACATCATGGGATAATCGGCCGATTAGTATTAGATGTTCGGTCGGTATTCACTGCCTCGCCGGCCCCCTAAAAAAGTCTCTTTGGAAACAGACGCCGTACGATTACCAGCGGTCTTCGGACATTCGCCATTTATGTAAATGATGTGTGACAAATTTTTGACCGGTGTTGTCCGATGTCGGAAAAAAGGCCGGCTGAGTCGAACTCTTCTCTTCTCGTAGTTCCAGACTTGACTTGACTTGATAGATTTTGTAAGGTAACCGGGCGCTAAAAGCACATAGGGGCTACCCCCATCTCGCTAAATGGGATTAGTTTATGAACTGCTCTTCCCAGGGCCTCCAATGTGCTGGCACTTGTCAATTCGACAGGTGTCAGCTGACCAATGGGAATATACTGAACTCTTAATCGGAGGAAGGCACAAATCGCACCCAAGGTACAGCGTTTGTCCTAAGAAACACAGTTCTATAGCGATTTTAGAATTTTGAGTGCAGGAATCAGACCAAAGACGGGCTCTAGTATGTGATGACGTGTTGCCAATTTCGACTGCCAAATGTGTCAGAGCACAGCCCTGTTTTCGAATGTCTGGCCGAGGAAAAAAGCTAACATACATTATCAGTTCTGGCTTCCATTATTCTCTGCCTCCACCCCTGACATGGCAAAGAAAACGCCTTCGGTCACGATGCTTGTTAAAGGGTGATAACGCATGAAATTTTTGAATTTTGAACAGGACTCTAAAGTGAGCCAGGATGGGTGACTAATAGACCAGCCAATTCCGGCTATTGCAAAAAGTCCTAGTACCCGTGCTCTCATCACGGAGACCTGCCTATGCAAGTGGGGTTCAAAATTGGACAGGTGTGTCTTCGTGATGTGTTTGGAGGTATGTGTTTGTTTGGGAAAGGCAGTGATGAGGCTAATCAGCCGTTTTGCAATCCCGCTAATTTTTATTTTTGAATGGTCTTCCAAAAGGCATTTTTAAGGGACTTCCTATTTCCAAATACCTAGCAAATGGTGGATATTGCCGTTGCCCCGCCTATAAAGATATTTAGCGTGTGACCTGTCCCCGTTTGTATGCTCTGTTCTGGCAGTATTTATGCCTTCGCTTTGCCTACTTCAGGGGACTTCATTCTGTTGGTACCTAGGGGAAGCCCAGTACGGGCTTTCTCCCAGGTGCCCTCAGGATGTTGTCCTGACGGGCTCCGTCGAGCCTCCTCGCGTTCCTGAAATAGAAAAGTCGGATTAGGGCTTTGGGACCCCATGTGTGCGCTTGGATCAGTGTAGTTGTGTCCAGTTTCTTGTCCCCCGGGGTCCCACCTGTACCTGTAATACAAACAAAAGTCGTTAGTGCATATTGTGCTTGTGCTAATATGACCCCGCCATCCGTCACATATTTTGGCTTCCCATTCTGTGCACAGGGCGGGCCGGGCTTGTGAGAGGGGTCCCCCCACAAAGGCACGGTCCGGCTCTTAGGGTAACTTGTTCAAAACCAAGTTAACGGGTGGCGCGGTTATTGTGAAGAATTACCTTCCCATGGGGGCTGCCTGTCCTTCCGCGGCATGTTACCTCATCGGAACACTCATAAGTGCAAAGCACATGAGCCGCAACCACAGTGTCCCGAATCGGCTTGTCGCCGCAGGTTCAAGCATGTCCTTGGGAGTTTTCGGGCTATGGGATTTTCTTATGATGCACCCTTGCCCGTGGTCTGTTATGATGTTGAAGGTATGGGAGGGTCATTGGTTTGTCCTTTGACGGGGGTAGCCTCGGCGTGGCACCCATAAGTGCAAAGCAAATGAGCCGCAACCACAGTGTCTCGCTTTGACGCCCCCGTCTCAGGTCCAAGTGCAGATTGACGGTAGGTCATGGTTGCCTAAGCGCGGTGTGTGGGTAACAAAAGCTGTTTTTCTTATATAACTTCCCAGTAATTTGTGTCTTTAAGGAATTTCTTAACCACCTCGGCTATGGCCGAGCAGTGTTTTTCGGGGGGAGCGAGGAGATCTTGTAGGTGTACCGATTCATATCCTAATTTGAACATTTCAGATTTTATCTCCTCTCGTGCATGGGCGTTTGTTACACATTCAAACAAGATGTGTTGTGTTGTTTCTAGTTCATAGTTATCGCATTTTCTGCATAGACCTGTTGTGTTTCCTAGTTGAGTGAGGTTGGCATTTAGGCTGTTATGGTTAAATCTCAAACGGGAAATTACCACGTCTAATTTTCTGTTGTTGCTAAATTGGTGGGCAGATTTACCTACTGTGGGCTGGAGGAGTTGGTAATGCCTCCCGGTGTTGGTTGGGTTTCTATCCCATAGAGCTTGCCATTTTCTCGTTATGGCGGTGTCTATGATTGTATAGATCTCCCGTTTTGAAGGGAGAGTATAATCTTTAATACCTATATCTAGTGCTAATCTGGCTGTTTCGTCGGCCGCCTCATTACCGGGGATGCCGACGTGGGATGGGATCCAGTCGATTTCAATGTCTTGCCCTTCTCTTTTTGCCTTATCTAGTTTAGACAGGATTGAGTCAATTTGGTCAGGTCGTGTTTTGGATTTTCCTGACTGTAGGGCCTGGATAGCGCTAAGGCTGTCCGTGAGTACTGTGGCTTTGGGTGTCTTAACTGTGATGGCCCAGGAGATGGCCCAGTGAATGGCAATCAGTTCAGTTGTGAATACTGAGAGGTGTTGGTTTGTTTTAATCGGTACTTGAAGATTTCTCTCTGGGACAACAAATGCGGCGCCGGTTTTTCCTGTTGTGGGGTCCTTACTGCCATCTGTGTAGATTAGAGTTTTCCCAGCATGGCTGGTGCGAACATAAGAGAGGCTTTTATTTTTCATGTATTCATTTGTATTTTCTTCTTTCCTCCCCAGGACCTGATGGAGGTAACAGGAGGGTGTGTTGTGTTTGAGATCCCATTTGGGTCTGTACTTGGGTGCCTGGATCTTATCGGGTATGTTGTGCTCTTTCAGGAGGGCACGGACTTTCTTACAATATGGGTTGTAGTTCTTGGCTCTCCTACATGAATAGCAACCATGATCTGTTAATAGATCATTCACTGGGAGGGATTTGCCAAGTGGGGAGGATCTAGCCCAGTATTTTAGTATGAGTTCTTCCCTTCGTAGATGTAGTGGTTTAAGTCCACATTCTACCTCTAGTGCGTTGATTGGGGTAGATCGGTATGCTCTTGTTGCTATCCTGAGGGCGTGGTTTTGAATGATATTCAGAGTTTTAAGGATATTCTCTGACGCGGAGTTGTAAGCCTGGGCTCCATAATCTAGCTTACTAAGAATAATGGCTTTGTATAGGATCAGGAGTGTCTTTTTATCAGCACCAAAGGTGGTACCTGACACTACTCGTAGTAGGTTCAGGTCTTTTTCACATCTTTCTTTGAGATCTTTTATGTGATCTCTCCAAGTCAGATGTTTGTCGAGGATCATGCCCAGAAATTTGATGTTCTGGGCCCATTCTATTTCCCTACCAAAGAGGTATAGTTTGTTTTGAGTGGTCTTCAGATTTCGTCGTTTGCTGAATATGATTGCTTTAGTCTTTAGGTTTGATACTTTGAATCCCCATCTTAGTGCCCAGGTTTCGATTTCTCTTAGAACTGATTGTAGGTCTTTGACCGCCAGTTCTAGAGTAGAGCGTTTCCCCCACACCGCGCTATCATCGGCAAACTGTGACAGGCCTATATTATTATGTGGTTTCAGGGCCTCGTGAAGGGTGTTAACAATTACGTTAAAGAGTATGGGACTTAGTACTGAGCCTTGGGGGCAGCCGTTTTCCAGGATTAGTTCCTCTGAGGTATTGTCCCCAACTCGGGTTTGAATTTTTCTATCCTTGAGAAAGCTATGGATCCACTTTAGCATGTTTCCGCTTATTCCGTATTCCTTTAGTTTGGTTATGGTGCCGGTTGACCACATGAGGTCAAAGGCCTTTTCAAGATCGAGGGCTACCGCTACTAGGATTTTGTGTTCCATGAAAGCCATGTTTATTTCTGATTCCAGTCGGACAAGTTGATCAGTTGTGGATCTGTTAGGCCTGAAGCCTGATTGGTTGTCTGAGATGATATTATTAGCTTCTATATAGTTGGAGAGGCGTTTGGCGATCATGGTTTCCATAGTTTTACATGTGCATGAGGTGAGGGAGATGGGTCGATATGATTGTGGATCCAGCTTATCCTTGAGTGGTTTTTTTATTGGGATTGTTGTGGCTAGTTTCCATTGTGTGGGGACTTCTCCTCTACGCCAGGAAGTGTTTATGAGGTCTAAGAGTTTTTGTTTGCTATCTGGTGGGAGCTGTTTCAGCATTTCAAAATGAATTTTGTCCGCTCCTGGAGCTGTGCTGCATTTACTCTGCAGAGCATCATTAAGTTCAAATAGGGTGAAGTCGCAGTTCAGGTTACTGCTTCTTCGGTCATCGTTGAAGAGGTCAGGGAGAGATTGGTTGAAGGTTCTCTCCTCGGTCTCTTTTATTGTTTGGAAGGCAGGATCTTGGTTGGAGGTTTTCGACATATTATGGTAGTGGTTGGCAAGGGCGTCTGCTTTCTCTCTATCATTAGTTATGGTCTGGCCGTTAATTTTGAGACAGTTTATCTTTTCAGTAGGTTTACCCCTAAATTTATTAAAAGTAGACCACATTTTCTTACTAGTGGTCTTATGGTTAAGTTTGTTGACTATTTCTTGCCACCCTTGTTTTTGTGCTATTTGTAGGGTGGTTCTAGCGTGTGCCTTAGTTTTATTGTAGTTATTCTTAAGCTCGGAAGTTCTATTTTTCAAGTAATTCTTCCTCGCTTGCTCGCGTTGATTTATGGCTTTCCTACAATCTTGATTCCACCAGGGTGGGAGTAGTTTTTTACGTTTAACTGAGGTCGTTGGAATTGTACTGTCACAGATCTCTTTTAGGGTGGACGTAAACTGGTTGGCAATTTCGTCTATGTTTTGGTTGTCACTAATTTCTAATTTTTGTGAGCAGAGATTTTTAAAGAGATCCCAGTCGGCCTTGTTTAGGTTCCATTTTTGGGAAACGGCTGCTCCCGTGGTGTTGTATTTGGCATTATATTTGGACAAAATGGGGAGATGGTCACTACCACAGGAATTGTCAAGGGTATACCATTCTGAGCGGGCTGAGAGGTTTGGGGTGGCTATGGTGATGTCAGGTGAAGATTCAGTTTCTGCCATGGTTGGTGCCCCATCATTGAGGATGGTAGCCCCGTATTCAAGTAATAACTCTGATAGTGCCTTCCCCCTTGGGTTCTGCTTTGGGCTCCATAGCGTGTCATGGGCGTTAAAGTCACCTACAAGTATGTAGCTTTGGTGCGGGATATGATCGAAAAGTTTTCTTAGTCTATCTAGTTCTTTTGTTGCGTTTTTATTGCTGGGCGGGTCGTAACAGTTTATCAAGGCTACTTTACAGTTTTTCAGATGGATGGTGACAGCGCACGATTCAAAAGTGGGGTCATTGATATTTAGGTCTAGCTTTTCGAATGAGATGTTATCTTTCATATAAATGGCTACGCCACCTCCTCCTTTTTCCTGTCTGTTGGAGATGGCGGCAAGTTTGAATGTCGGTATCGTAGGGGTTCTTTTATTATCTTTGAACCAGGTTTCTTGTAGGCATATAGCGTGGGGGGATATTGTTTTTTCATCTAGAAAGGCTCTAAGTTGATGTAAATTGACAGCGCTACGGGAGTTCCACTGCAGAACGTCAAGTCGGGAGGCTGGTGGAGGGGGGGGGGGTTTGCAGTGGAGTCCGCCATAATATTTCCTTATAGGGTCGGGTGGGTGGGGGTCAGAATGTCTATGGGCTTGGGGTCGGGTTTGTTGGGTTGGGTGTTGAGGTATCCATGGGAGTTGGGTTGTCTGCTCTTAGTGCTGCTATACGCCTGTTGGTGGCATTTGTATGGCAGTGCGTTTTTTGTCTAGCCGGGGTGTCTGTTATGTTTGTACTCAGGTGTGGGTTTATGTGGGTGTGGGTTCTGACGATATTTCCCACTGCTTTCGCTTTGTCTTTTGGGGCTAGGGTGAATTTATCCAATTTCATCACCTCAACGAGGATGGTGATGAGTTGTTCTGTTGTAACATACGTTTGGTTATGGCTGGGTGTATGGCTAGGGTTAGGATTAGGGTTAGGTATGGGATAATTTGGTACTGATGGGCTGGCTATGGGCTGTGTCTGCATCTGGGTTATAGTGGGAGATGTTTGGGTGGGGTTATGAGTGGGGGCATCGTCTAATGGGTGTGCAACATGAACGACGGACTCCTGTATACGCCTAATGTTCCATTCCTCCCTGGTTATTCTGTTAAGGGTATCTACCTTCCTTTTGTATGTGAGGAAGGTAGGGCACTGGGGGTAAGCTGCACCGTGTGGCCCCTCGCAGTTTGGGCATTTCCTGTATCTATAGTTGACTTGGCATTGGTGATGGGAGTGCCACATGCTACAGTGGGGGCAGACTTTTATTTTGTTTGGGCACTTCCCCGCGGAATGACCATGAGACTGGCAGGAGTTGCACCGTATGTACGGTACCCTGCACGGTTGGATAAGGTAGGTCCTATCAGCTGTTTTAATAATGCTGGGCGCGAACTTTTCTTGAAAGGTCACTTTCACTACCCTGGTTGGTTTTTTGTTTCTTGTGAGCACACGTTTTGTTTTTATTATGTTGTGCCCACTTGTGTTGAGTTTGACCTTCAGCTCTTGTAGGTCAGTGGCTATGGGGACATTTTCGATGACGCCTGTGCTTTTGAGAATGCCAGTGCCGGTATTGGAGTTTATTGGAGGGTCGGGTCTTTGGGTCTTTGGACCCCTTTTTCTGCCAACTGGGGGGCTGCTTGACAGCTGAGCTTTTGGCTCGAAGGACAGCCTGTGGTTGGCTGTGTAATGTTTTGCTTTATGGCTGGCCTGGCTTGTTATTTTGAAGGTGATCCCGGGGTTACCTTCTGGTCCAAGGGTGTATTTGATATTGTCGTATTTAAGAAAGGCTGTGAAGTCCCTGATAGTTTCTTTCCTTTCTGACTTTGAGATGGGTCCCCCGACCTTTGTAATGGTGACGTAGGTGAGAGATGGGGATACTGGTGGGGATCGGGGTGGATTTGGGGATGGTGTAGTGTTTGGTTCCAGAGAAGACGTAAACCCTCAAATCAAACAAACAAAAGCTCAGTGGTGACCCGGATAGCTCAGTTACGGCCGGATAGCTCAGTGGCGACCCGGGTAGCTCGGGGTGACACGGATAGCTCGGGGGTGACACGGATAGCTCAGTGGCGTCCCGGATAGCTCAGTGGCGACCCGGGTGGCTCGGGGTGACACGGATAGCTCGGGGGTGACACGGATAGCTCAGTGGCGACCCGGGTAGCTCGGGGTGACACGGATAGCTCAGTAGTAATGCGATTAGCCCAGTGGCGTCCCGGATAGCTCAGTGGTGACCTGAAAAGCTCAGCTGCGGCCTTGAGTTTTCAGTGGCGGTTCGTATAACTCATTCCAATGATTGTACTACACACATCTGCTGCGCGAGTTCGTATCGCGTTAGGCAAAACTTCGAGTGGTGAAAATACCACACAATTGGAAGCAATGTCTCCAAAATGACCTATACAGTGTTGACGGGGACGTAAAACCTCAAATCAAACAAACAAAAGCTCAGTGGTGACCAGGATAGCTCAGTAGCGGTCCGGATAGTTCAGTGGCGACCCGGGTAGCTCAGTGGCGACCCGGGTAGCTCGGGGGTGACACGGATAGCTCAGTAGTGATCCCATTAGCTCAGTGTCGTCCCAGTTATCTCAGTGGGGTCCTGAATAGCTCAGTGGCGGCCTGGATTTTTCAGTGGCGGTCCGTATAACTCATTACAATGATTGAACTACATACATCTGCTGCGCGAGTTCGTATCGCGCTAGGCAAAACTTCGAGTGGTGAAAAATATTAAGTCACTGAACTTGCCAGCAAGTATGAGGGTTACACTGCCACTGGAACGCTGACTCTTGATGATTAGGTCTCTCACCGCTGTGGTTCGAGCCTCGCTCGGGTCACATGTGAGGCGCCAAGTTCTGCAACGGAAGGTCAGGTGGTTTTTCTCCGGGTACTCCGGTTTTCGCCCACCTCTGATTAACGATCGGCTCGGTATGAGTGAAATAATCTTGAAAGGGCCGTAAAACCAAAACCAAAAAAAAGTCCAAGGGACCATATTTGTCATAAAATAGGTCAAGATCAACCTAAGGTCATCATTTGAATAAATTTTATACTACTCAGTCACGGGCCTGATACTACATGCCAAATTTCATGGCAATCAACCCAGCGGTACAGGATACATAAGATCTCTTCGGGTTTATACCATATATGGGTGTTGTAGCCATGTTGGCCATGTGACCTGGACCATTCAAGTAGACTTTTCATTCCAACTTTTTTTGAAGCTGCACATGAAATTTATCGAATTTGGCCCAGCTTTTTTAGAGATGAATTCCTTTAAAATGCTGATGTACAAACAACGTTACAGAATGACCTTGACTTTTGACGTTCATAGACATACCGTCATTTCATAAGCTACTTTTGTTTTGAATGAATGCATTGTTTTACCTTCTTTCCATTCTTGCCATAAAATAGGTCAAAGTCATCAAGGATCATCATTTATATAACTTTTGACGGGTTCAAGTCTCTTTCACTGTTTTCCAAGATTCAAGGTCATCTGACTTATAGTTCTGGAGCAGAAGAATTTTAAAGGTTTCTTCAATATATGGTTATGTCTGCCACCTTTGTCATGTGACCACGACCAATTAAGTTTTGTTCCCGTGAGGAATAGATATTCTATATAAAATCTGACTCTAAATTGCCGTGTGGTTTATGTGGAGATGTTTGAAATTTTGATAGACAGTCAATCCTAATGACCTTGAGCCAAGGTCATTGAATGACCTTGACTTTTGACATTCATGGAGGCTCATATAAGACTTACTTCCATCCCATAAACTATAAATGTTTTGGATAACTGCACTGTTTTACTTTTTTCCCCATTCGAGCTTTTGGGCCAAATTTGACTGAACGAGAAAATTGGTCAAGGTCGACCCAGGTTCATTTTGCATAACTTTTTTGGGCTTAAGTCCCTCTTGCCGGTTGTTAGTCCAATGTCATTTGACTTACGGATCTGAAACAGAAGATTCTTAAAGCTTTTTACCATATATGGGCATGTGGGGCCATTTTGGTCCTGTGTGCAGGACCAATTACATCAGTCCTAGTGACCATAAGTCAAGGTCACTGAATGACCTTGATCTCTGACATTCATAGAGGTTCATACATTTTATAAACTATAATTGTTTTGGATATGATCACTGTTTAACCTTTTTCTCATTCAACGCTTGAGGGACCAAATTTGACCTTTCCGAAAATAGGTCAAGGTAAACCCACGATCATCATTTATATAACTTTTGTAGGGCTCTAGTCCATTTTGTTGTCTGCCGAGTTTCAAGCTCACCTAACTTACGGTTCTGGAGAAGAACAGTTTTTATTGTTTGCACCGTATATGGGCATGGCGGCCATCTTGGTCATGTGACCAGGGCCAATTATATAATCTTTAGTTCATGTGAGGCACAGCTGTCCTATATAAAATATGACTTAAATTGGCCCAGCGAGTTTCTGTGAAGATGTTCGAAAGTGTAAACGGACGACGACGAAGGACAACGGACCATTGGTATACTATAAACTCACCTTGAAAGCCTTCGGCTGAGCTGAGCTTAAATGGCGGAAAGCATAAACGGTTTATGCAGTCTCCTAAAACGCTAAACTGTTAAACCATTGTATAGTGGTGGACTCTTCCATTATTATATGTTGGACAAGTCCATTTTTTTTCAATATTGACGAAAATTTCCTGTTGGCAAACAGTGTAGACCATGATCAGACGCCGCATAATGCGGCATCTGATCTTGGTCTGCTCTGTTTTAAGAATGGATTAATATATATGTACCTGCAAAGCGATGAGATTCTGTTCCTGGGCGTATCTTGCGCAGTTGACAAACGCCATCCAGTTTCCGGCGTTCCGTCTTCCGTCTATAAAATGGCTGAGTTTCCCCTCCTGAAACACCTGTCAGTTAGTCAGGTTTGAGAAATACAGTGAATAACAATAACTTGAAAACCGATGGCTTGCGTCCGCCAATCGGGGCTTGGGAAATAGATTGGGCTGCAGAGCTGAAACTGACCCTACATGAGTACTGGTAAACCGCTAAGAAGGTGTAAGCCCGCCCGAGCCAGACCTTCCATGCATATAAATCCTGTCGGTTTCATTGGGCGCCAGGGATTTAGATGTTATTTCATCTGAATGTCAGGTAAAAGTCCAACAAAACTGGAAGCAGCGTCTCCAAAATGACCTATACAGTGTTGATGGGGACGTTAAACCTCAAATCAAACAGACAAACAAACAAATCACCGATGGCTCGTTTACCACGGCTGAGTCGAACTCTTCTCTTCTTGTAGTTCCAGACAAGAAACAGTTAGGGATGTTTTAGACATAGTTCCTTCTTTTATCTTGAAAATGTTGTTGTTTTTTTTTTTTGAGTCATTAACCCTTTTTGTACCAATGTGAACATTCCTCCATATATATAGCAGGAGTCCATGTCTAAAATAAAGGATGACAGGTCGTGGTATCTTCAAAATTGATTTGGAAAATGGCTGAACTTTCCGCAAATAGTGTAGGCCCTGATGAGACGCCGCGATCTGTGGCGTCTCATCTGGGCCTGCACTGTTTGCCAAGGTATCCCTTTTGGGGTTTCAGGTACAAAATGGGTTAAAACATCCTCGATGTAGTGGTTCTAATGAGTAAACAAAATATATCTTTATTATATTGTACATCGAAAAGATAAGCCTAAATTGTTGTCTATCCCGTTAACAAGTCTATGCAATGAAAAGCCCTATAACCCCCCCCCCACCCACCCACCCCCCCCCCCCCCAACACTTTATATGCAAAGGGTAAACATTATTTATTCCTGTGCCAAGACATAGGTTGTGGGAACTCGTTAGAACCGCCTCAATGAGGCGATTCTAAAGATCACACTAGACCTATTTTAAGACTTTCAGAATAAATAAGAAAAATATCGCTTCTAACTAGTTACCAGACTCCGATGGGTCCGACCAGAGACAGAGCATCGGGTACCAACCAACATTAGCCTTTACGCTGGAACCGTCATAGAATCTGAGGCCTGACCCACCGGCGTCTGTGTTTTCGAGCAGAAATAAGAATTATGATATATACCCCCGTTCACCCCAGTTTTACTATATGAAAGTGGGGTTTTACGGGGATCTAAATTATATGATGAAGAAATAGTTAGGAATCTTTTAGACAGATTTTCTTCTTTTATCTTATGTATTATACTCATTTAAAAAATAGTGGCCGACCTCGGTAGCTCATTCGGATGCGCGTCTGACTGGTGATCAGATGGAGGCGGGTTCGATACCTGCCGGGGTCGACAAGATTCTTTCGTGAAGATTGATCATAAACTATTTTCTACGGTCATTCTCTCCCTTCCGCTGATTCAAGATGGGCAGTTTTTGGCGAAATAATATGCATTGTACTGGTTTACCGCTTACGTATAAGCCTACCCAGGAAAAGTGTGGATAGGTAAACTGACCGGCTCAAAAATGACCTAAAATAGTGTTAACTGGAACGTTAAACTCCAATACAAACAAACAAACAAAACATTATTTCTCTTATTTCTGCTCTAAGTCATAGGCTGTGGGTACTCGTTAGAACCGCCTCAATGAAGCGGCTCTCGCGAGCATCCACGCCCTATGTTTACAGTATAAATAAGAAAAATGTCACGGATTTTCATCAGAAAAGTAGTCATTTTCGAGATGTGAAAAAATGCACTGTGTTCAATGGGTGTGTTATCGCAATGGGCTGAGTCCCATAGTTCCAGACAAATTACGAAAACACGCCTATTCAAACATATTGACCATTTTTCCACCAAAAGATGAAAATTTTCAGATAAAAAATTGTGATATTTCTCATATTTCTGCTCAAAGTATAGATTGTGGGAACTCATTAGAACCGCCTCGCCGAGGCGGTTCTAACGAGCTCCCACAATCTTTGTTTTCGAGCAGAAATAAGAATAATAATGTATACCCCCGTAAACACCCGTTTTACAAAATAAAAGTGGGGTTTGGGGGGTCAAAATTATATAGGCCTGTTTTTTATGAAGAAATAGTAAGTAATCTTTCAGATAAATTTTCTTCTTTAATCTTATGTATACTCATTAAAATCGCATCAGTGCGGTGACTGTAAAGAGTAAACACAGTGTGTACGTATATTACATCATGTCAACAAGTCCGTGAAATGAAGACCTCGCTAAACCCCACTCTATCAGCCCCCGCCAATTGGGGCTTGAAGAAATATATGGGCTGCATGATGATTCCACGCAGAGCTGAAACCGACCCGCACACGAGTACTGGTAAACCGCTTAGAGGATTTAAGCCTGTCCAGGCAAAGCGGTGCGTGTCGGCCCGTCCAAGCTTATAAACCCTATTGGTTTCATTGGGCGACAGGGCTTGAGACGTCATTTCATCTCAGTGTCGGGTAAAAATCCCACAAAATTGGAAGCAACGTCTCCAAAATGACCTTTACAGTGTTGACGGGGACGTTAAACCTCAAATTAATCAAACAAACAAAAGCCCCACTCTATATAGAGAAAACTGGGGTTTGCCATTTGGGGGATGTGAAAAAGGCGCACTACGTCGAACGGGTGTGTTATCGTTCTGATAAGATTCCGTGCAGTTAAACCCTTTAATCCCCGTTTTATATAGAAAGGATATACATTTTTTTTCGCGGCTCCCGCCCATCGGAGCTTGAAGAAATAGATTGGGCTGCATGGTACTGACACGCATAGCTGAAACCGACAGCATGTGAGTACTGGTAATCCGCTTAGAGGTTCTAAACCTGTCCAGGTAAAGTGGTGCGAGTTGGACCGTCATTGCATATTACCCATTGGTTTAACTGGGCGGCAGGACTTGAGATTTTGTTTGTTTGTTTGTTTGATTTGATTTGATGTTTAACGTCAGCACTGTAAAGGTCATTTTGGAGACGCTGCTTCAAATTTTGTGGGACTTTTACCCGACCTTGAGATGAAGCTCAAGCCCTGCCGCCCAATGAATCCAATATGATTTATAAGCATGGACAGGCCGACTCGCATCGCTTTGCCTGGACAGGCTTAGATCTTCTAAGCGGTTTACCAGTACTCGTGTGCGGGTCGGTTTCAGCTCTGCGTGAAAGCATCATGCAGCCCATATATTTCTTCAAGCCCCGAGGGGCCACCAGGACTTAAGATGTCATACCTATGGGGCTGTTCAAAAGTGGTCTTAAGTTTAAGACCACTTTTGAACAATCCCAAAGGTGGTCTTAATATAGGACTTTTACTGCACCTAGCCCCATTCCTGCATTATACAGATGATCTAAAGTGTCATTAGTATTACTTTAATCATTCGCTTGCCCTGTTCATCTGCGAGTGTTAATGAACCTCTAGCTATTATTTGATTAGTATCACATCATAACGTCAATCTAAATACCGTTTTAACGCTTTCTATTTACCAGCTCCCCTCAACAAATACAATTTATTGTTTACACTAACTTTAGTCTAATCAGCGATCACGATGAACGAGATTCAAGCACGGCGTTAGGCAGGGTGACAACTTGTTACCACTATTATTTGATCATAAGGAACAATAGCGACCAGCGGTCTGAAGCGTTTGAATTGCTCTCGAGACTGCAATTAAGTTAGTCGTCCATTAATTCCATAAATGTGGATTTTGAGTGTATTAGTTTAGTATTAGGAGAGAGATTTGCTGCAACAGCTCCTTAACTCATTTTGTACCGGAAACCCAAAAACTGGTATCCTGGCAAACAGTGCAGGCCCAGATCAGACGCCGCAGATCGCGGCGTCTGATCAGGGCCTACACTATTTGCAAAAAGTTCAGCTATTTTCCAGTTAAATTTTAAACATAACACAACCTGTCGCCACTAAATTTCGAAATGGAACCCTGCCAATATATAAGGAGGAAGCTGTCATTCTCGTACAAAAAGGGTTAAAAAAAGATGCTGCGCAATTCAGCAACATGTCTATGCAAATTTATGCATTGTTTCATGGCTTTACGATTTTTTTAGACGCATATCGTTTTCTTATTCTGTTACATTTTAGAATCACCTCAATTACACTGAGTTTAATACTTTAATAGCTCTGAACACAAATAAAAACTGAATACCTATGCTAACCCTATTTTTCTCGATTACGGAAGATTTGCCAAGATTTTTCATTTGAAGGAATTCTTAAGGTGATGTTTAATCGCCTTTATGTCAGCTCTGACCTTAATACTATTAACCGGGCCGTAAAAACCCTTATCATATCACAGGCATTGAAAAATACAGCGCCAGGACGTTTTCCCGCCACCCCAGTTCATCATGCTTCATCAGCATCACGCAAACACGCCTATATAATTTTTACCCCCCTCAAACCCCACTTTTATATAAAACAAAAAGGGGGGTTACATAGGTATACATTTTTTTATTTCTGCTCAAAAACATAGATTGTAGGTACTCGTTTTTTTTTTTTTTTTTTTTTTTTTTTTCATTTCTGGAGGCTAAAGATTTCAATATATTTGAACAGGCGTGTTTGCGTAATGAGTTTGAAACAACTTACCTCCCACATTAAGGAATTATCATCATTAGCCTTAATCTCACTGGTATTTATGATTCTTCCCTTAAAGGGGCCAAACTTTGTCCCCTTTGATACAACTGTTCTCGTACAGAAAACACCATAATGGATGACACCCGCAAACACGGTCTTTCTGATAGTCAAACCTGCAATAAAGAAATAGAAATAATATCATCACGTGAACAAGTCCGTGAAATGAAGACCCCCTTAAACCCCACTTTATATAGAGAAAACTGGGGTTTACGGGGGTATTCATTATTTTTCTTATTTCTGCTCCAAGACATAGGTTGTGGGTACTTGTTAGAACCGCCTCAATGAGGCGGTTCTAACAAGCACCCTCAACCTATATTTTAAGCATTTATAAGAAAAATATCAAGGTTTTTTATCAGAAAACTAGTAATTTTGGAGATGTGAAAAATGGACTATATCGCACGGATGAGTTATCGTAATGTCAATCAACACACTCTCCATGAAATTTTTTGTTTGTTTTTATTAAAACACCGCCAATGGCCTTGGAAAACCTTTCTAGGGAACTCTTGAGCAGGAAGGTATGGGCAAATGTAAGTTTGTGCATTTTCTAGCTAAAAGTCCGATTTACAGGTCTACAACCATCTTTAGCTCATTAACTACCGGAAAGCTACTGGGTTTTACCCGATAGCTGGTATATTACATTTTTGACCGAGTATATATATGACATTCAAAATAATGATGTTGATGAATACAGACAACTAAATATAACGAAAACACGCCTATATAATGTTGACCCCCTTTAACCCTATTTTATATAGTAAAACTTGGGTTTACAGGGGCTATAAATTACTTTTCTTATTACCGCCTCGTTCTAACAAGAACCCACAATCTATGTTTAAAGCAGAAATATGAAAAAATATCAGACTTTTTCATCTGCAATTTTCATATATTTTTTTCTTTTTGGTGGCAAAATTTTCAATATATTTGAATTTTCGTAGTGGCACGCATTTGACCAATACAAAATCAAAACTTTACCTGGTGGAAGATCGAGGCCCTCCAGGTCAATAGTCTGAGGTTGTTGTGTTTGTCCCGTATTTCTATATCCCTGGTGAGCTGGTGGCGGGCTCATAGATTCACTGTTATTGATACCCAGAATTCTGTCAATGCCTGGAATACATGTAGTATTGACACTGAAATTAGTACCTCAACTATTCACCATTTTTGCATTATCTGCTGGTTCCTAGTCTGAAGATTGTAAGTGTTGGAAAAACAGGTAACCAGACCCCCCTGACCTTAAAAGGTCAGGGGGGTCTGGTTACCTGTCTTTTCAATATTGACAATTTGCAAGCTGGGAGCCAGCAAATAATGCAAATATGGTGAATTGCTGTTTACTGAATTATTGTTCGCATGTACGAAAGAACTGGCAAGCTATAACCACTACGCAGACGTCAACGACACACCTGCGTCGACGTAATCTTCCAAAACTTCACAATGCTTCTGTGATGGCATATTTTCCTAATTCTAGGATGGATTAGATTTTGTTAGGCGGTACCCGGTACCTGTTCGTCACTTTCGGGTGAAGGTCAGGGTCACGCTTTTTGTTTGAGAGAAATAAAGCATACCGTGTGCTTAAATGGTGTTTGTTTTCCTGTCTCTAGACATAACCATTTTTGATGAAAATGTTTGATCTTTCATTTTGTCAAAATATAGCATCACGTGAACAAGTCCGTGAAATAAAGACCCCCCTAAACCCCACTTTATATAGAGAAAACTGGGGTTTACGGGGGTATATATTATTTTTCTTATTTCTGCTCCAAGACATAGCTTGTGGGTACTCGTTAGAACCGCCTCAATGAGGCGGTTCTAACGAGCACCTAAAACCTATGTTTGAAGTATAAATAAGAAAAATACCAGGGATTTTCATCAGAAAAGTAGCCTTTTTTTGGAGATGTGAAAAGTTGCACTATGTCGCACGGGTGTGTTATCGTAATGGATTGTGGGTCCTAAATGAGGCGGTTCTTTGTTTGTTTGTTTGTTTGGAGTCCAACGGCACTATTAAGGTCATACCGAGACGGTCGGTTTACTCAACCTCATTTTTCCTGACCAGGCTTATATCATTAACGCTCAAGGAAATATAAGCTGTTAACCATAGTACAGTCAGAAACTGACAACCGCCCTTCTAGTATCAGAGGAAGGGAGGAATTGACGGCAGAAAAGATTTCAAAATCAAACACCACGAAAGATTGTTGTCGGGTTGGCATGTATCGAACCCGCGACCACCTGTCAACAGTCAGACGCGTATCCGACTGGGCTACCGAGGCCAAAGAGGCGGTTCTAAAGAATTTTTTATTTATTATTATTTCTTTTATTTTTGGTTTTACGGTCCTTTCAAGATTATTTCACTCATATCGAGCCGATTGTTAATCAGAGGTGGACGAACACCGGAGTACCCGGAGAAAAACCACCTGCTCTTCCGTTGTATAACTTGGCGTCTCACATGTGACCCGAGCGAGGCTCGAACCCACAGCGGTGAGAGACCTAATGATTAAGAGTCAGCGCTCTTATCTACTAGGCCACGGAGGCCCGCAGGTTCTAACGAATACCAACAATCTAAGTTTTTAAGTATAAATAAGAAAAATAAGGAATGCCCCCGTAAACCCTACTTTTCTCTATATATAAAGTGGGGTTTAGAGGCGTGTTTATTACGCATACCTTTTTACCTGATAGTTTGTTTGTTTGATTGGTTGGTAGGGTTGGTAGGTTGGTTGATGGTTGGATGGTTAGTGGGTGGGTTGTCAACCAGCAAAGAATGTCGGACCAACGCCGGACCGATAGCGATACGACGTGGTAACGTCGTACCGCTATCGGCCCGAAGTTGGTCCGCTGTTTTGTGCTGACAGGGTGGGTGATTGATAGTTTTTTTTTTTTTTTTTTTTTGTTTGTTTTTGTTTCTTTGACAAGCACCAAGTGTTTCTCTGGTGTTAAAAGAGTACCTCCAGCGTTTTAATTATGCTTTATTATTATTTTTTGGCCTGTCTGTTTTTCTGACATCCATCAACTTATGCGCACCAAGGCTTTTTTATGTGTATGGAATCATCTTTGGTCAAGAGTGATGAAGAATTGAGTTAGTGAGACCCGCTTATGCCTAAACTTAATACAGATTGGCACAGAGGCGGTGAGAAATCACATAATAGGCAACGGTATGATTGAATTAGGGTTACCCAGTCGAGGGATAGAAAATCAACAATTGAATCAATGCGGTGCACGTGTAAGAATATTACACAACAGATGGCGGAAAGTGATGATGCGATGTGTGAAAAGTAGCAGATATCTCGTCTCCACAGAGTTTGCAGAGTCAGAGGATCTGCCAGGGATTTTCGTTTATCCATTACGAAAACAGGCCTATACAAATACAATGTATATTGTAAACACTACCGCCGAAAACCGAACCAAAAAAATGAAATTTTTATGCTGAAAAATTGAAATATTTCTCGGCGAGGCGGTTCTAACGAGTAACTTCAAACTACGTTTTTGAGCAGAAATAAGAAAAGTAAGGTTTACCCCGCATGCAAACCCCAGTGTTACTGTATAAAAGTGGGGTTCAATGGCGTCAAAAGTTTATAGACGCGTTTTTTTTTTTTTTTTTTTTTGTTGTTGTTTTTTTTTTTGGTTTTACGGCCCTTTCAAGATTATTTCACTCATATCGAACCGATCGTTAATCAGAGGTGGGCGAAAACCGGAGTACCCGGAGAAAAACCACCCGACCTTCCGTTGCAGAACTTGGCGTCTCACATGTGACCCGGGCGAGGCTCGAACCACAGCGGTGAGAGACCTAATGATCAAGAGTCAGCGCTCTTAACCACTAGGCCACGGAGGCCCGTATAGGCGTGTTTTCGTGATGATTTGTGTTTCATCAGTTTCTTATGTGTTGTAAAACTGGGGTTTACAGGGGTATACATTATTTTTTATTTCTGTTCAAATACTTAAATTTTGGGTACTTGTTAGAACCGCCTCGCATTACCTGTAACTCGGACAATACGAAATTACTTGATTTATGACAATTTTATTAATTGGCTTCAATTGATCTTTGACCTCAGTATTAATACTGATGACCTCCGAACAATACAGTATATACAGGATCTTACATGAGTGCTCATGTATTATTGGATTTTATTAAACGAGTTGAGGAAAAGGGATAAAATGCGAGGCTTTGCATGAGCACGGATTCAAGATTCTATTTATCATATGACATTTAAAACCCATCTTATTCTCGATTGTTCAACAAAAGTGTCAATATTGCGCCATTAGTAAACGCGACGTCGATAAGGACGTCGTACATGTAACGTTACGGGGCGTATCTAACTAATTTACATATTTAATCCATTTATGGATTATCGTCGAATTTATTACATGACTTTATTACACTCTCAGACGCGACGTCATATGATAAATAGAGGATCTTACATAAGTTTTCATGTATTATTGAATTTATTAAACGAATTGAGGAAAAGGTATAAAATGCGAGGCTCTGCCGAGCATTTTATCCCTTTTCCTCAACGAGTTTAATAAATTCAATAATACACGAGCACGAATGCAAGATTCTGTTTATCATTTGACATTTAAAACGCATTTTATTCACGATTGTTTACAAAAATGTCAAAATTCCGCGATTAGTAAACGCGACGTCGTTAAGGACGTCGCACATGTAACGTTACGGACGTATCTAGCTAATTTACATATTTAATCCACTAGTGGATTATCGAAAATAATACATAGAGGTTATTATATGGTAAAGGTGTGCCTCTAAGTCATATTGGCACCGGAAGTGATATTGGCCCTCGGGCTAAATCATATTGGCACCGGTATGTCATATTGGCCCGAGGGCTTTAGCCCGAGGGCCAATATCACTTCCGGTGCCAATATGACTTAGAGGCACACCTTCACCATATCATAACCTCTTTATTACATCATTTATATAGCATAGTTATATTGCAATGTGAAGAAATGAAGGCAAAAATAATATTTACTTTTTAAAGGTTGATGCCGGGAACGTTTCATTGAGTGTATTGAGGATATATTTTGGTTATCCGCCAAAAAAAAAAGAAATTCCTTTTCAATTATGTAACTGTATGTAGGCCTACACTAACCATGCTCACGGTAATACAGTAACACAGTAGTGCGCAGCAAATTACGTCACAAGTGACGTCGCAACTGTAAGAATCAAAACAAAAACAAATCGCCATTCTAAATACAGAATTTCTGCAGTTCAAAGGATGCTATTTAAGGTATTTTACAGAATGTTTTGTGCTTATTTGAAGACCATTTTCATTTTAAAGGTTCATCAAGCTAATGCTTAATAGATTCCGTGTGTAGCCGTCGGTCGCGGTGGTTGTTTACTTTAAAATACAAGACAATTTTTAGGGACATTTTCCCTCCCACAGATTTCTTCCGGACAATTTCCAGCTCCTCATAAGTGAAGGGATCCGTTCGTTTAAGGTTGTTGGCAAGACATTATTTTTTCAAATGTTGGGACATCCCTGCTGTGCTTGAAAGCAACGCCCTTCACAATGCTTCCCAATGGTGAGTGAACTTTTTTTAAAAAGTATTTTGTTTTTCATTTTTCATGCTTGCCACGAAATATCAGACTTTTCTAAAAATCTATTGTTATCACTGTCTTCTATCGCTCTGTCTAGGTCCAGCAGTCGGGTTGACATTGCTTCAAGTGATTTTTCTGCGGCCATTTTGCAGCTTATGGGGTACGGCATTGACGTTCTATTGCTATAGTAACAGAGTGGAGCAGTGCCAATATGGAAAGGCAGTGCCAAAATCCATATTATATGGATTTTTGGCCCCGTCACGTGACTGTGCCATCAAAATAGCGAAAAAATGAGCCTGTATTGAAAGATTCTAATGTAATTTTTCTATAGAAGGTATGTAATAAATGGCATTATTACACTCTCAGACGCGACGTCATATGATACAGTCAATTAATAAATGGCGTTATTACATTCTGAGACGCGACGTCATATGATAAAGTTCAATACATGTATTATTTTAGGCTGTTCAAAAGAATAGGATATTTAGCACTTGAGCGGCCAACTGAGGCCTCAGCGAGCCTTTGCATAATCAGGGTCTCGCAAGAGCTTTTATGGCTCGTTGAGGTAAGTTTCTTTTTTCGTGGCCCCAATACAATAACACACGCGTGAGACATCTCCAAAATGGCTACTTTTCTGAAGAAAATGCACGATATTTTTCTTATTTATACTGCAAACGCAGGCTGTGGGTGCTCGTTAGGACCACCTACACCTCACTGAGGCGGTTCTAACGAGTACCCACAACCTATATCTTGGAGCAGATTATTTCACTTATTTCGAGCCAGTTTCTAATTAGAGGTTGGCGAAAACCAGAGTATCCAGAGAAAAATCACCTGACTTTCCGTTGCAGAACATGCCGTTGACATGAGGTAACTTAATGCAAGGCGACATGTATCAAGCCCTAAACATTGGATGCACAGGAGCATATGAAGAACGTAATTCTAACACGGCACGCCTGTACAGGCAATGGAAAGGAACTGTGGTTGATTCTGCAATAAATGCGAATAATCGCCAGTTTATGCGTGACTCTTTTCTTTGATGTTAGACGGAGTAACGCCATTTTCTCGCATCGATAACGTTACAAAAGGACTTAATGGCGGGATTTCTTCTAACAATGGCGAAATGTTGGGAGAATTTGAAGGAAATAACATTATTGCCTATTTTCAGCATGTTAGAATCGAAACAGATCAGCTGTAGTATGTGAACTGTTGAGATTGTAGGTCAATTGTAAGAAGACAAACCACTCGGGCTACGCGCTCGTGATTTGATCTGCTTTACAACTGACACCCTAACTGCGATTCATTACTCAACAATTCAATCTGTTTCTTAAATCAGTGATCGCTAGAGGACCTTTTTTCAAAGATTGGCTTATTCGTTCACAAATATTTGATCTGACATGCGCTACTTGTGTCTCATCCCTTCCAGGTGAAAGGATACAATAAAAATCTACAAAACGAAACTCGCTAAGTCACCGCTCAGGACCATTTTACTTGCGCACCAGATAAGGAAATCCATAGTTTTAGCTTGGGATAGAAATTCTGTACTAACCCTGGTTTTCTTACCTATACTAGGGACAGGGTATAATCGAATATTGTCTCGTGTTTCATAAATGCGCTGGTTGAATACGACATCATATGAGCCGTCGTTAAGGTTGACGTCGTTACACGTTACGTGACGTCACTAGACATCACTATATATAGTGTCATCACAATATGGCGGACGTCGGCAATCAAAGTAATTACAGTATTAAAAACCCACGCTCAGAAAGGGAAGGTATGCAAGAAAAAGAATCCTGAATAGGTGTGAGGTGTGGAAAGAAAAATCCGTCCCTCGGGATCACTGTCGGCAAGTCTCGTGATGCCGGTCAGTGACGCGCGGGACGGATTTTTCCATCCTGCCCTCACACCCATGTAAGATTCTTATATTCCAGCCTACACTCAGGGACAATCAACCCACCGGTACTGTCAGTGCTGTCAGTGTTTTGATAAGTAGTTCGGGCTTCTTATACCGGCGTTCGTAAGATATAAACCAAAGCGTCAATAGTTTGGTTCATGTTTTATTTTAATTTTCTAAAATACATTAAAACTAGTATATGCAATGGGTTAATAAAATTAAATGAAAACAACCGCTGAATCAACAACAGGACACGGGTGGGCATTTTTACATGGGGCTGATTACACAACCGGCTTAATCTATTGTTCATATAATCGAGTTAGGCTTAGCTCTGCTTTCTTAGCCTCGATAGATATTTGTCATTAAAGTCAAGGAATTTCATTACCTTTTAATCTTATAATAATCTAAAACGGGTAGTTTATCTGCTGAAAAAGGAACTACATTTTGTCTCAGTATTTATCCGCCGAGGCGATATCTATCACTGAATAATAAAAGCCTCCGCGAAAATATTGAGTCTTTCAACAAAAATATTGATATTCCATATCAGAGGGAAAAGAAAACACGTAACTTATACGATCTTGTGGCTAATCCTAGAGTACTTTCAGAAAGTGACCAAAAATTAGAAATTCTAGCGAATAAAGGATTTAGATAAATAAAGAACAATGGATTTATACATGATTTGTTTGATTTGAGGTTTAACGTCCCCGTCAACACTGTAAAGGTCATTTTGGAGACGTTGCTTCCAATTTTGTGGGACTTTTACCCGACATTGAGATGAAATGACATCTCAAGCCCTGTCGCCCAATGAAACCAATAGGGTTTATTAGCATGGACGATCCGCCTCGCACCGCGGTTCCTGGACAGGCTTAGATCCTCTAAGTGGTTTACCAGTACTAGTGTGCAATGATAGGCCCAAAGTCTTGAACTTACACCGTATGTCTAAGACTTAAAACAAACACACCCGAAGATATTGAGATGCGTGCCTTTTATATGTTGGATTTTAGATATATCTAGCGAAATAAAAACATAAGTAATACTATATAATAATTTAAAAAGAGTTAATCTGTAAATTTAATGCACGCGTCGAAGTTTATAATTTTTGGGCAAATGACGACAGTCGTCTTTAAATCACATTAAAAATATTGAGAGAACATTCATTCTGTTTACTCACAACTTTATTTTTAAGGTAAAGGACACATCGGCCATATTTTCTGAGACAACTTTGGGGCCCTCCTTAATTTCCTTGCTGTGTGTCCTTCCGTTAAAAGCTAACTACTCTTAAAAGAAAGAAAAATTCTACCCTTTAAGGGCAGGTCCGAATTGGCGTGTGACAAGCCCATCGGGGCTTGAAGAAATAGATGGGCTGCATGATGCTTCCACGCAGTGCTGATATCGACCACACCCGAGTACTGGTAAACCGCTTAGAGTATCTACGCCTGCCCAGGCAAAGCGGTGCGAGTCGGACCTTCCATGCTTATAAGCCCTATAATTTTCATTGGGAGACAGGGCTTGAGATGTCATTTCTTCTCAGAGTCGGGTAAAAGTCCCACAAAATTGGAAGCATCGGCTCCAAAATGATTTATACAGTGTTGACGGGGACGTTACACCTCAAATCAAACAAACAAACAAAACTTAAAAGAAAGACTGTAATAAGCAAATACTTTTCTTTAAGCGTAGATTCCAATTGACATGGGACAAAACTCTTTTGAAAGAGTTGTCTCCCCTGAAGGTGTATCAAGTCATGATGTATATTTGACCATAGAACAGTACGTCCTCTCTTCTTAATTTTTGTTTTGTTAACCGAGTAATTACGAAATTATTATCATCAGGAAAAAAAGCCTATTTGACCCCCTTAAACCTAACTTTTATATAGTAAAAATGGGGTTTTCAGGGGTAAAGCGGTTCTAACGAGATGAGGCGGTTCTAAAGAGTACCCACATTCTATATTTTGAGCAGAAATATGAAAAATATCACAAATTTACATCTTAAAATATCGATTTTTCGGCGGTAAAGCTTACAATGCATTTGTATAGGCGTGTTTTCGTAATGATTATAATTGATTTTGAGAGCGCCCCGCCCATCAAAAGATTGGGCTGCATAGTGCTGATTTGACTACTCTTAAACCGCTTTGAAGATCAAAGCCTGTCCAGGTCTGCCAGTGCCTTAAACCCTAGCGGTCTCTTCAGGCGGCAAGGCTTGAGATGTCATCTCATCATAGTCGGATAAAAGTCCCACACCATCGCGAACACCGCTAAAATGTCATGAATAATGTTGACGGGGACGTAAAACCTCAACACAAACATTTCGTATACAAGTAAAGTAAAGATTTCACAGAAACTATAAAAGCTAGAAGCCTCAGACTTGGTATGCAGTGCAATAATGATGACAAATTGTGTCAGAGACAAAGGGCTTTCTAGGCTTATTTGCTCTTTCATTCTTCTTTCTCTCCATACAGGTCAATGTTAAATTTTCGTCAAATATTTCTCGGAAACTATAAAAGCTATAGAAGCCTCAAACATGGTATGCAATGCAATATTCAGGGCTTGAGATGTCATTTCATCTCAAGGTCGGGTAAAAGTCCGTCAAAATTGGAAGCAACGTCTCCAAAATGACCTTTACAGTGTTGACGGGGACGTTAAACCTCAAATCAACCAACCAATGCAATATTGTATTACAGACAATGGGCTTTCTCGGATTATTTGTTCATTTATTCTTTCATTCTTCTTTTAGCTCCAAATAGACCAATGATTATACTTATATCATGTAATAGACAATACGCCTTATCGGTTTCTCCATTCATTCGTTCTTCTTTCTTTCCATATAGGCTAATGTTAATATTTTCGCCAAAGAATTCTCAGGAACTATAAAAGCTGGAAGCCTCAAACTTTGTATGCAATGCAATAATGATGAATTAGACTATAAAGTGTAAGAGACAATGTGCAATTGTTAGCGTATTCGTTTTTTCTTTCTCTCCATACAGGTCAATGCTAAATTTTGTCAGACATTTCTCATTAGCTGCATGATGATTTACATTACGATAATAAGTCCGTGAAACGAAGACCCCTCTAAACCCCACCATATATAGAGAAAAGTGGGGTTTCAAAGGCATTTGCATATACTGCCTTATTTTTGCTCAAGAACATAGATTGTGGGTACTCGTTAGAACCGCCTCAATGAGGCGGTTCTAACGAGCACCCAGAATCTATGTTGAAAGCAGAAATAAAAATGATTATTACCTAAAAACAATTATTACCTAATATTTCTCATTTCTGACACCATGTTTGACGCCAATATTTTACATGGACATGTTTTCCCAAATTATAAATGACACCTGTGTATTTGTTTGTTTGAGTTGAGGTTTTACGTCCCCGTCAACACTATTAAGGACAGACTTTCGGAAAAGTCTTTAAACCGAGGTCCCGTCTCCGTATAACCTTAGCTGTTGGTGGGACGTAAAACTCAAACACTCAACTCAACTCAACACTATGAAGGTCATTTTGGAGACGTTGCTTCCGAGTGTGTGGGACTTTTACCCGACATATAGATGAAATGGCTTCTCAAACCCTACCGCCAATTGAAACTGCTAGGGTTTAAGGAGCGGTCCGACTCACATCACTTTTCCTGGGCAGGCTTAGACCTAAGCTGGTTACCAGTACTCAAGTTCTGTCGGTTTCAGCCCTGCGCGGAAGCGCCCTGCAGCCCAATCTATTTCTCAAGGCCCCGGTGGACGGGGCGCAATGACACCTGTGTAATGAACACCCTCGTAAAAGCACAGGAAAAAGTGACACAGTCGTTCCCCCGCTTAAACGGGGGTATAGTCAGATTGTCTGGCAGTTCTAGTTTACGTTAAGAAAACACGCCTATACAAATACATCGCAAACTTTACCGCCGGAAAAACGAAAATTTTAAAATGAAAAATTGTGAGATTTTTCTTAATTCTACTCAAAATATAGACTGTGGGTACACGTGGGTACATCGAGGCGGTTCTAACGCGTACCCACAATCTATATTTTAGAACAGAAATAATAAGAAAAAAAATAAGGTATACCCCTGCAAATCCTAGTTTTATTACATAAAAATGGGGTTAAAGGGGTTCGAACTTATATAGGTGTGTTTTTGTGTGATGATTGCGTTTGAACTCTCTGACAATATTTATTTATTTATTTATTTATTTTTCCCGGGGATCTAAAGCCGCAGTAATATGTGCATGATTTCCCAATGGTTTCGATGTACCCTCTGTCTAATTCAAATCATCAAATCATTTGAACCAGCGCTCGACAAAACCTACAATAAGACATGTGCGCCCAACGAAGACTCAGATCAGCCTGCGCATCCGCGCAGTCTGATCAGAGTCTTATTTGTGCGCTCTAAGGATAGCTAAGGGCCCAATGCTCCTTCATGCAGCAAGAGAAGTCTCTGGTTAGACTATATGGATGCGTAGGCTGATCTGATTCTTCGCTGGACACATGTCTTATTGTAGGTTTTGTCGTGCGCTGGCTCACTTTGTTTCTTTATGTACATCTGTCAAACACCGGTGTCTAAGACTTTTCATGGACTCGAAATTCACACCTGTGCGAAAAGACCACCACGTTATAATGTTAATTTACTAAAGATATTTAGTTTCAAAACCAGTGACTGTCACTTTTCATTTCAGCACGTTGGAAAAGTTGATGTTTAACACGAAATCATGTTTCAAAATATAAAGTAAATATTACAATATTATATAGCTTTTATTTTCTGTTTATTTTTGTCTATCTTAAAACTGGCAGAACTTTACTTAGAGAACGAATATCTCTGTGAATGTTTGTATTTCACTGAAGATGCGTTGAGTAAATACTTAACTACTCTAAATCGGTTAAAATATTCTAATTTGAAATAATACAGAATTAAGGTCGCTTTTTAAATTAGGAAGGCTCAACCCGAAGAAATATTACTCATCACGTGAAAAAGTCCGTGAAATGAGTACCCCTACACCATACTTTATACAGACAAAACCGGGGGTTTACGGGGGTAAACATTATTTTCCCTTTTCTGCTCCAAGACATAGGTTGTGGTTACTCGTTAGAACCGCCTCGTTGAGGCGGTTCTAACGAGCACCTGCAACCTATGTTTGCAGTGTAAATGAGAAAAATTTCCGGGATTTTCATCAGAAAAGTAGCCATTTTGGAGATTTAAAAAATGCACTATGTCGCACGGGTGAGTCATCGTAATGAAGCCCCATTTTGTCCTGATTTTGTCCTGGAATGAGTACCCCCCTACATCCCACTTTATATAGACAAAACCGGGGGTTTACGGGGGTAAACATTATTTTCCTTTTTTCTGCTCCAAGACATAGGTTGTGGGTACTCGTTAGAACCGCCTCGTTGAGGCGGTTCTAACGAGCACCCACAACCTATGTTTGCAGTGTAAATAAGAAAAATTTCCGGGATTTTCATCAGAAAAAAGTAGCCATTTTGGTGCATGGGTGAGTTATCGTAATGAAACCCATTTTGTCCTGATGCTAGATCAATTATGAAAACAAGCCTAAACAAATGCATAGTAATTTTTTTGGCCAAAAACAATGAAGATTTTATGATGAAAAATTGTGATATTTTTCTTATTTTTCTGCTCAAAATATAGTTTGTGGGTACTCGTTAGTATCGTCTCATCGTGGGTACACGTTAGAACGGCCTCATCGATGCGGTTCTAACGAGTACCCACTGTCTATATTTTTGGAGCAGAAATAAGAAAAATAAGGTTTACCCCTGAAAACCCAAATTTTACTATATAAATCTGGGGTTCAAGGGGTTCAAATTTTATCGGCGTGTTTTTGTTATGCAATGAAAAATTTATCATATTTCAACTAAATAGTTATATTTGTAGACGAATTTTGCCCGGTTCGTACGTTCTAAATTCCAATGTTTCAGCATTTTAACTGCAAGAAATTAATTCCAATTTATTCCAATAATATCATATCTTAAAAATACTCATACACTGGGAATACTTTTCGCCTCCGCCATCGGGGCCTCGAGAAATAAATTGGGCTGCATGGTGCTTCCGCGCAGAGCTGATTGTTTGTTTTTGATTGATTTGAGGCTTAATGTCCCCGTCGACATTGTATAGGTCATTTTGAAGACGTAGCTTTCAGTTTTGTGTGACTTTTACCCGATATTGAGATGAAATTACATCCCAAGCCCTGTCGCCCAATTAAACCCCGAAACCCCTCTTTGTACAGGGAAGAGTGGGGTTTATGGGGGTATATATTATCTGCCTTATTTGTGCTCAAAAACATAGATTGTGGGTACTTGTTAGAACCGCCTCCTTTTTAGCTCGCCTTACGAAAGTAAGGGAGAGCTATTGCCATACCCCTGGCGTCCGTCGTCGGTGTCAGCGTCGGCGTCCGCATTTGGTTAAAGTTTACCTGCAAGCTCATATATGTGATGTTTTACAAGTTTATTTTGAATATATAATTAACAATTGGTAAAAAACAATATTTAACATTATCATTGTACTTCATTTTACAGTTTTTTTTTGGCTTAAGTTGGACTTTTTGATCCTCTGTATTACCTCCCTTCTTTCCCTGTGTTAAAGTTTACCTGCAAGCTGCGTGAGTTCAAATCCCGGGGTAGGAATGTGTTTTTTTTTTTTCTTTTTAAAAACATAACGGGTCTGGGGCTCAAGGTCAAGGTCACTGCGGCTAGAAAAAAACATTGTCCTCTGTAGCGTCTTCATTTATTAATGGATTTTAATATAACTTCACACAAATGTTGGGTATAATGATATCTCGAGTGACTTTGACTTTCAGGGTCCGGGGCTTAAGGTCAAGGTCACTACTTTCAGGTTCATAGGGCCAAGGTCACTGTGGCTATTTAAAAAAAAACATTGTAATCGCTCTTGCACCTTAACTTATTGATGGATTTTAATATAACTTCACATAAATGTTGGGTATGATCATATCTCTAGCAAGTTCGACTTTCAGGTTCCGGGACTGAAGGTCAAGATCACTGGCTATTTTTAGAAAAAACTTCGTGATCGCTCTAGTGCCTACATTTATGGATGGATTTTAATATTGCTTCACACAAATGTTGGGTATGATATTATCTCGAGCGGGTTCGACTTTCACGGTCTGGGGCTGAAGGTCAAGGTCACTTTGGCTTTTTTAGAAAAACTTTTTCATCGCTCTTGCGCCTTTATTTATGGACGGATTTTGATATAACTTCATACAATGTTGGGTATGATGATATCTTGAGTGACTTTGACTTTCCGGTTCCGGGGCTGAAGATCAAGGTCACTGGGGCTATTTTTAGAAAAACTTTGTGATCGCTCTAGTGCCTACATTTATGGATGGATTTTAACATAACTTCACACAAATGTTGGGTATGATGATATCTCGAGCGTGTTAGACTTTCAGGTCCAGGGCTGAAGGTGATTTTTAGGAAAACTTTGTAATCGCTGTTGCACCTTCATTTATTGATGGATTTTAATATAACTCCACACAAATGTCGGGCATCATATCTCTCGAGTGACTTTGACTTCCAGGGTCAGGGCTGAAGGTCAAGGTCAATGTGGCTATTTTTAGAAAAACTTGGTCATTGCTCTAGTGTCCACATTTATAAATGGAATTAAAGATAACTTCATACAAATGTTGGATACGATATCACGAGTGAGTTCAACTTTCAGGGTCTGGGATCAAAGTCACTGTGGCTGTTTCAGAAAAAAAATTAGTGATTGCTCTAGTACCTACATTTACGGATGGATTTTAATATAACTTCACACAAATGTTGGCAATGACGATATCTTGAGCGAGTTCGACTTTCAGGGTCTGGGGCTGAAGGTCAAGGTCACTGTGGCTATTTTTAGAAAAACTTTGTCATCGCTCTTGTGCCTTCATTTATGGATTGATTTTAATATAACTTGACACAAATGTTTGGTATGATGATATCTTGAGTGACTTTGACTGTCTGAGTCAGGCCTGAAGATCAAGGTCGCTGTGGCTATGTTTAAGAAAAACTTGATCATTTCTCTAGTGCCACATTTATTGATGGATTTTAAGATAATTTCATAAAAAATGTTGGGTATGATAATATCTCGAGTCAGTTCAACTCTCAGGGTCTGGGGCTCAAAGTCAATGCCACTGTGGCTATTTTTAGAAAAACTTTGTCATCACTCTTAAGTACGTACATTTATTGATGGATATAATATAATTTTACACAAATGCTAGGCTAGGCTTTTTTTAATTTGTCCTGCTCAAGGGGATTCGTATCGTCTGTGATGCCTTATTATTACTTGGAAGTTTGTAGAATTTTTCTTTATCAAATAAAGATTTCTTTTTCATTTTTTTACAGTGGAAATGCTTGAAAACAGGATGATTATGGGTCCTTTTTGGTTCTCTTTTATTTGCTGCAATCTGTTGGGCTGTTTTACAGAAGAAAAAAATTTGATGACTTGCCCTCATCCATCTTAGGCCCCCAAAGGCGAGCTATGTTGTCTTCTGACAACTCTTGTTGTTCTAATATTTGTCACTTCTGACACCATGTTGGACCCGATTATTTCTCATGGACATGTTATTCTAATACGCTTAGGTCTAAGCCTGCCCGTTCGGCGCACTCCTTAAATCCTAGTGGTTTCCTTGAGCTGTCATTTCATCTCAATGTCGGCTAAAAGTCCCACAAAATTGATAGCAACGTCTCCAAAAAGCAAAGACAAAACTAGGATTATTTTACATATATTTTATTTATCTATTTATTTATTTATTTATTTATTTATTTAACACGGGAATCTTAAGTAACAATTATATGTGACTGTTACGTGTTACGCTGTTGATATCAATGAGGGGTGCAGCCTAACCTGGCTTACACAAATACATTACCCGCATCCGTGTAATGAACACGTTATATAGAGAAGAGCGGGGTTATTTATTTGTAGACGAATTTGCCCTAATTCTAAAACTAATTCAACTATTTAGATGAAATATGATACTATTCGTTTATCTCGAATTAGGGCAATTAAGGCGTAACTATACCTAATTTAGTGACACAGAGGCCTTTCTGATATTTAATCTTCACCCCAAAGTTTTGAAACCGAAACGGATGATGGACAAGACCCGGCACATCAGCACATCCCCCTCCGAGCACACACCGACCGACGTAGCCTATGAGACAGGTCAGCTAGAGGCATCAGGCAAGAGAGCCTACCCGCGGACTTATAGGGTCCCCCACCGAGCCAACATCAGCAAACATGACCCACACTCCACGGAAGTCCCGGGCATCAGGAAGGAGATGTCCAAAGTAGCGAGACTTGCAAAATGTAAAATATAACAAAAAAGGTAAACCAAATCCGCAAAGATACATGTCTCATCTGACAAGTAAGTCTTAGTTTTAGAACAATTAGAATTTTATGCGTCAAAAATTAAAGATATAATATAGTTATTTAAATCAGTACTTGAGCACTGACGTCAACACTGCAGTATCAACCTCAGCACTAAGGAACTGATACTGAGCTGATGATACCCTCGGGGACGAACGAATCATCCACCAGCAGAGATATCGACCCAGAGGTTGCAATTAAGGCGTAACTATACCTAATTTGGTGACACAGAGGCCTTTCTGATATTTAATCTTCATCAGTGTGTCTCAACCCCAAAGTTTTGAAACCGAAACGGATGATGGACAAGACCCGGCAAACACAGCACATCCCCCTCCGAGCACACACCGACCGACGTAGCCTATGAGACAGGTCAGCTTGAGGCATCAGGCAAGAGAGCCTACCCGCGGACTTATAGGGTTCCCCACCGAGCCAACATCAGCAAACATGACCCACACTCCACGGAAGTCCCGGGCATCAGGAAGGAGATGTCCAAAGTAGCGAGACTTTCAAAATGTAAAATATAACAAAAAGTGTAAACCAAATCCGCTAAGATACGTGTCTCACCTGACAAGTAAGTCTTAGTTTTAGAACAATTAGAATTTTATGCGTCAAAAATTAAAGATATAATATAGTTATTTAAATCAGTACTTGAGCACTGACGTCAACACCGCAGTGTCAACCTCAGCACTAAGGAACTGATACTGAGCTGATGATACCCTCGGGGACGAACGAATCATCCACCAGCAGAGATATCGACCCAGTGGTTGCAATTAAGGCGTAACTATACCTAATTTAGTGACACAGAGGCCTTTCTGATATTTAATCTTCATCAGTGTGTCTCAACCCCAAAGTTTTGAAACCGAAACGGATGATGGACAAGACCCGGCAAACACAGCACATCCCCCTCCGAGCACACACCGACCGACGTAGCCTATGAGACAGGTCAGCTGGAGGCATCAGGCAAGAGAGCCTACCCGCGGACTTATAGGGTCCCCCACCGAGCCAACATCAGCAAACATGACCCACACTCCACGGAAGTCCCGGGCATCAGGAAGGAGATGTCCAAAGTAGCGAGACTTTCAAAATGTAAAATATAACAAAAAGTGTAAACCAAATCCGCTAAGATACGTGTCTCACCTGACAAGTAAGTCTTAGTTTTAGAACAATTAGAATTTTATGCGTCAAAAATTAAAGATATAATATAGTTATTTAAATCAGTACTTGAGCACTGACGTCAACACCGCAGTATCAAACTCAACACTAAGGAACTGATACTAAGCTGATGTCTACCCCCCCCCCCCCCCCCACGACCGTTCCTAGGCGGTTCGTCTGTCGCGGTTTATTTTGTTATTTTTGTCTTTGAGTGTTTGTATCGCTTATTTTATTTTGTTTTGGATAGCCAATTGGCCTTTTTGTGGGAAAGTCACTTCCCCTATTGATGTTTCCATTTGGGACTATTGTATAATGTTTGTTTCTTTCCCTTTGGTGTCTCTGATGGGATCTGTGGGTTAATTGTATCGATTGCTGACCATTTTCTTAACTTCTTTTTTACGAGGGGTCATTATTTCCTTTATTTCTTGTCCTAGACATTATTTTTGGGTACCTGTTAGAACCGCCTCGTTGCGACTGTTCTGTCAAGCACCCAAAACCTATGTTTGGAGTAAGAAATTGTGACAGATCGTGGGAGATCGCAACACATCTCCACAGAACGCAGTTTTTGTCTTGTCCAAGATCGACCCCGATCACCACGATTTGGAAGCACGATTAGATGCGATCTGTCGCGCTTTGTTACGACGTTATACGACGTGATTCCATGGTCTCGATTTGACAATTGATCGTGTTAATCGTGGAAAAAAATTTGAACCGTTCAAAAATTTTCTACGATTAACACGATTGCCACGACTGAACTCAAAATCTTATAAGATCTGATTTTAGCCCACGATTATAAGATCACGATTTAAATCGTGGCGCGAATAGTGGGAACATAGCATAAAACTTTCAAACAGGAAAATATTCAAGGGGAACTATGGTGATTCATAAGTGAGGGATAATCTCTGGGTGGACCATGGGGATGCATACTTAAGCAAACAAATGCTTTAAGACATGAAAAACTCTGGGGGAACATACTTACACAGAACAAATGCTTTAAGTCTTCTAACCAGCGTTTACGTCGGGGTTACACAGGAAATAACGAGATAATCAACAAGAATGTGAATATGACGGTAGCACATGTATAGGTATTCAGATCACCTGCTTGGGGAGGTCACTGGCAAACGTTTTGAAATTTCATGCATGCATTTCTCGTGATGAAATAGTTGATACATATTTTTCTCATCAAGATGAGTTTTTGCCCATTGAAAAAAATATTGATGTAATGTTTGTAAGCTTAATATCTAAAAAAAAAAACTTGTGATGCTAGCCTTGAAACTTGGATAAATGATTGGTAGTTTACTTGAAGTTTAACGTCCCCGTTTACACTGTGTAAGCCATTTCGGAGACGTTGCTTCCAGTTTTGTGTGACTTTTACCAGACACTGGGATGAAATGACCATTCAATGTATAAATTATATAAAATAAATTTCAGACACTGCAAAACAAAAAACATACTAGAGAGAGAGAGAGAGAGAGAGAGAGAGAGAGAGAGAGAGAGAGAGTTGGCATTAGTTTTCAGTTTTCAAGTATGCTACATTGATAGCGACATGTAAACTCGTATTCGACACATTTTCACCGGATTTTAGCCTCTATTCACCTATCATAAATTGTGATCTACCTTGATTTCTATAAAATATTATTTGATGAGTGCCTAAGATAGGGGAGGAGGAGTGTATTGACTTAGCGGTTAACATCTCGCAATTGTGTATAAGTATCGCATTAGATTAGTCGCTTGTATTACCCCCGTAAGATATTTGCTGTCGGTAATTGGGCTACGCCTTGGAAAAAGGCTTCTTCGACCATCTGCTCTCAGCGAAGTCCCACATTAGCCACAAACTTAGTCAGGCATAGACGTTAAGGGTGGATGGAAAAATCACGAGGCTTGCCGAGCGATGCCGGACAGTGATACCGAGGGACGGATTTTTCTATCCACCCCTCACACCCATGCAGGATTCTTTTTCTTGCATACCTTCCTATTCTGGGCGCGGGTTTTTAATACTGCATTCACTTCGGTTGCCGACGTCCGCCATATTGTAACGATACTACAGTGATATCTAGTTACGTCATGTAACGTGCTATGATGTCAACCTTAACGACGGTGCATTTGAGGTCGTATTCAACCAGTGCATTATCAAACACGTGAGACTATTCGATTTTGGGTAAGAACACCAGGGTTAGAACAGAATTTCTGTCCCCAGCTAAAACTTTGCATTTCCTTATCTAGTGTGCAAGAATATAGTCTTCCCTGACAGTATGAAGAAGACTTGAGTCACAGGACATCTACAGTCAACACTCTTTATACCGACATTCGATATAACGTCAAAACGGTTTGTAACGGCAATTTCAATGAAGCAAATCCTTTGCTCAAGATGAGAAGATTGCTAGAGATATTCAGGAATATTGTAATTATTTAATACGACAAGAAACAAATGCTGTGGCTATTTGTTAGAATCGCCTTGGCGAGGCGATTCTAACAAATGTCCACAACATTTGTTTCTTGGAGTAATTAAGGGAGAAAGTCATTACTATACCTATTATACTACTTCTTATTGGGATTCGTTATAGCGACAAATTCTCTATTGTGGCAAATTGTTTTTTGTTTGTTTGAGTTGAGGTGTAACGTCTCCATCAACACTATTTAGGTGATTCTGGAGACGTTGCTTCCAATTTTGTGAGACTTTTACCCGCCACTGAGGTGAAATGACATCTCAATCCCTGTCGTCCAATAAAACCAATAGGGTTTTTATGCTCTGGACGGTCCGACTCGCACCACTTTACATGGGTAGGCTTAGACCGTCTGAGCAGTTTACCAGTATTTGTCTGCGGTTGGTTTCAGCTCTGCGTGGAAGCATCATGCAGCCCAACCTATTTCTACAAGCCCTAATGGGCGGGAGCTTTGTGGCAAATTGTATAGGGAACAAAAACTGTCGTTATAGCGAAGGTCCTCTGTATACAGAGCACAGCCAAGACTCTGATCAGACTGTACGGATGCGCAACCGAACCTTGGACTTGGCTAAGCGTACATGACCGTACACCCATTTTTGCTTGGCGTGGTTCAATATTCAAGTAACATATCCACAAAAAACTACTTTCTCCTCTGAATAAATAAAGTAGGCTAGGGTACGTTGACACTTAGAATAGGTAAATAACTGTGCAATATGATATTTTTGACGAAAATCTGTATTAATCTCTGCTGTACCGTAGATTTTGGCAAATGGCTACCAGCGCTTTTTAAGTTAATTTCACGGGCTCGTAGATTATTTGCCGCAAAACATGAAAATGTGGGCTTCAACACTGAGCCGCTTCCCACCTTTACTCTTTCATTCGAGATTTCTACAGGTAACGTTCAAGAAATGTAATGCTTTTGTTTGTTTTTGTTTTTTTTTTTAATTTAACGGCCCAGTCAACACTCTCTGGGTCATCTCGAATCCGTCAGATTACCTAACAACACTTCCTGGGTGGCTTTCATGCGGACTGAACAAATCGCGACGGAAGTAAGGGCGAGGATTGTGGCCACGTCTTCTGTCGCGGTTTATTTTTGTTATGATTTGTCTTTGGGTGTTTGTGTCGCTTATATTATTTTAGTTTGGGTAGCCAATTGGCCATTTTGTGGGAAAGTAACTGTCCTTTTGGGTTTCCGCTATTGACGTTTCCATTAGGGTCTGTTGTTTCATGTTTGTGTTTCTTTCCTTTGGTCTCTCTGATGCGAGCTGTAGGCTAATTACATCGACTCCTGATCATTGTCCCCATTTCTATTTTTTATACATAAACGGTTAACCAGTACAGTGCACATTCTTACGCCAGAAACTGACAACTGCCATTCTTGAATCAGCGGAAGGGAGAGAATAGCCGTAGAAAAGTTTTCACGATCAATTTCCACGAAAACAAAATGTTGCCGACTCCGGCAGGTATCGAATCCGCGATCTCATGATCAGCAGTCAGACGCGGATCCGACTGAGCTACTGGGGCCGGCATAATCGACAGTATGTCAATTATTCACCATAAAACCTACGGAATGAATGTATTTTCAAAGTGTAACAACCATCCAGAATCCTAAAACCTATATGATAATAGTAACAGTTAGGTAATAATTGTCTTTAAAATAGTCATTTGATGAGGTAAACTGTCAGTTTTTACATTCGATAAATTGCCTTACGGTAACGCGTCAGCAGAACCGTAAAACGCATTTGCGTAAAACCCGACGGTTTAATTCCACAAATGATCGTAGCGCTCTTATTCCATTTCCAATGCTCGTTGCCAGCTGCATGTGACCAAAAGCCAACCAATGGAAAACGACAATAAGAAATTACAATGTACTTGCGTATGTAACGCGACGTCTGACTTCATAACGCTAAAATTTGCGACGTTTTATTCTGCGATATACTGTATCATACAGTGTTGCTTTTCATTGGTTAGCATTTGGTTTTACCTAGCTGAACGCGCTTGTCGTTTTGTACAAACAGAACAATTTACCGAACAAAACGAGCTAATACGTGCATTAGAATCGTGATGCCATTTGGTTCGCTTTTACGGTCGCAAATTACACTTTACGGCTCCGCTATTGCGTCACGGTAAAACGAAATGTTCGACCGTTACACTACCGTTTTACCGCTAATTTACCTCCCCAAATGATAACTGCTTTTGCAGAATAGTCGTCACATTATATTAACAAGTGTCCAGCGCAAGAATATCTGTTTTATAACATGTGAGCCAAGATCAACAAAGGCTCATGAGATTTCCCACTCATGAGACTTCCCATCGGAGACTTCCCATCGGAGACTTCCATGGAACCTATGGTCTATCCAGGAAAGCACCGATGACTCTAACCATACTGATCAGACGACAAATATAATCTATCAAGTCTCCTGTAAACCCACTTTACATGGAGAAAATTATTTTTATTTTCAGGTGTATACTTTATTTTCCTATTTCTGCTCCAACACATAGGTTGTTAGTACTCATTGAGGCGGTTCAAACGAGCACCCACAGTCTATTGTTGGAGCAACAATTAGAAAAAAATATCGCATTTTCATCCGATTTGGAGATATGAGAGAATGCACTATGTCACACGGACGTGTTTTCGTTGTCTTTGTCCTATTATGGAGACAGATTGTCTGGCAACGGGTTTGATATTGATCTGTGCGGACAGTTCAGAATAAGATCAGGGAAGCTATGTTCCCATTTAGTAGATGGCCACGCTCATTTTGTCCGCATGAACATCACGTTGACAAGTCCGTGAAATGAACACGCCTGTTAACTCAACTTTTGATTGGGAAAAGTGGGATTTACAGTGGTATATATTACGTTTTTATGCTTACTAAAACATAGACTGCGGGTACTCACTGGAACCGTTACAGGGAGGTGGTTCTAACGAGCATCCAACATCCATATTTGGTGCTAAAGTGAGAAGAATATCAAATGTTCGAAAAAGAAAAAGAAAAATGTTACTTCTAGACCAATAAAAGTCACCATTATATCATACGGATATGTTAGCGTAATGAAGTGCTACAGTTTACTTACCATAGCTGAGATCCATGGATCTGAGTCCCGACAGCGCATGTCCGTTGTGTTTATCCTCGCTCTTGCTCTTAGTATATCCGTACAATACCATGTCAAGATCATCCTGACTAAACGCCGGAAACCCGAACGGCGGCCCAAAACGAGGCTTGTATTCGTCGGGACTGGTTGGTGAAACAGTATGTGATGACACCGACGAACACGGGATGGGTAGAACACCCTGGACAGGAACACCGATGGGGAAAAGTTGCTGTCGTGGAAACCGGAAACGGTCCAACGAAATTCTGAAAATACACAGCATAAAAGTATGTCAATCGGACAGCGAGACAATAAAAGTGCAATATTCAAATATTCATTAGAAGATGTGCAGAAGACAAGAACCATAACTCTGGCTTTTTACGTTGTAGTTATTGCCCTTTGAACATTGAAAATAGTATTTTGGGTTATTTGCATGTGTCAGGGAATGAGTATGTAACTTGAAAATCGTATGAGATAGATTTTCTTGAATTTTAAAGAAATGTAAAGCGCCTTGAGAGGACGTGCGGCAGACAAACAAAAAACATAACTATAGTTTAACTGCTTTTGGAGGTATATCCCTTTGAATATTAGAATTGCTTATTTTTGTCATTTACCTTTGTCCGTTTTGTAATTTGAAAACTTCTCAGGTTGATTTCATACAACTTTACAGAAATGCAAAGCACCATTCGATGATGTGCCAAAGATAACCATAACACTAGCTTTATACAATAAAGAAAAGAGAACATGCAGGAGTCAAGGATCGTCACTCTGATTTACCTACTTTTGGAGTTATTGTCCAGCGAATATTGAAAACAGCATTTTTTGTCACTTACTCGTGTCCGCTCTGGAACGTGAAAATCATTCGAGATTAACAAAAATGAAAAGCTCTATGAGCAAACATGAATCGTACAAGAACCAAAACTCTGACTTTGCTATTTTGGAGTTATGGCCCTTTGAACTGAAAAACGGGGTGTATTTATCTCCCTATTTCTGCTGTGTAATATGAAAACTGTTTGAGATATTCTCATTAAACTTTACAGATATGTAAAACGCCTTAAAAAGGCATGCAGAAGTAATGAATTACTTACTCTTTGAGTTATACCAACAGTTACTTTAAATATTTTTGCAATGTGCCTGTACCTTACTTAATAAGCACGCCTCTATAATGTTGACCTCATTAACCCCAATTTTATATAGGGTTTACAGGGGTATAATATATTTTTCTTATTTCTGCTCAAAATGTACTCGTTAGAGCCGCCTCGCCGAGGCGGTATTTTCCGTTGTTTGAGCAAAAGTATGAAAAATAACAATGGTTTGAGCAGAAGTATGAACAATAACACAATTTTTAACTAAAAATTTTCAATTTGTGGTGTTAAATTTTCAATATATTTGAATAGACGTGTTTTTGCAAGACTATAGAAAAGATGAACGATAACTCCGATTGTTGTGGCCGTTCAAACAGTGAAAAGGTTGTTGTTTTTTTTTCTTTCTTGTCTGTTGGGTTTTGTCTTTTAACGTTTTTTTTTTTTTGTTTTTGTTTTGTTTTGCTTGCTATTTACACAACTTTTCAGGACCCTAATGTATAATAAAACAGATTTTTTTTCGGGGAATATCTGCTCAGAAAATTCAGAAATGTTATGGTCTCGAAAATTTTGAATTAAGAGTTCTATCAGTTGCTTTTGTTCTTCACATCCGTCTTTAGAATAATGTACGTATGGAGGGACATGGTCATTGCTCCTATTTGCTTCTAGCATCGAATTTTCATTGGAGAGACAGAACAAAAAATCACGAAAACACGCCTATTCAAATACATTTTAAATTTTACCGCCAAAAAAGACGAACATTTTCAGATGAAAAATTGTGATATTTTTCTTATTTCTGCTCAAAGTATAGATTGTGGGTACAAGTTAGAACCGCCTCATCGAGGCGGTTCTAACGAGTACCCACAATCTTTATTTTAAAGCAGAAATAAGAATAATAAGGTTTGCCCCTGTAAACCCCAGTTTTACTATATAAAAGTGGGGTTCAAGGGGGACAGAATGATTAAGGGGTGTTTTCGTCATGTATGGGGAAGGAGGGCGTAATTTCCTTCCACGGGTGTAAGATTCTGTGTATCATATGACGAGAAGCTTAAAGAAAATCCGACAGAAAACATAACGTTGTTACGGGTGACGCCATGACATTGCACATATGATTTTTCTTAGGTTTTGTTTGAAGGATATTTACTCTCGTTTTTTTTTTTTAGTTGAATACCAAAAATAATTCATCTCGCGTGTTGAAAACATAATAATTTTCACGAGTGCGAAGCACGAGTGAAATTCTGATGTTTTCAATACGCGAGTTGAAATATTCTTCACAATGGTGAAAATTCTGATGTTTTCAACACGCGAGATGAGATATTTGTGGTATTTATCAAAACAGAGTAAATTTTCTTTTTATTTTATACGGACAACAAACAAAAACTGTAATACGGGCCGCTATTGTGAAAATAACATAGTCATCTTATTTTTCAAGATGGGAAAATATCATATATATTTTTACAATATAATTTTTGTTTGTTTCAGATATGCAATGATTTCACTTTTAATTCTAACACAGCGCGCCTATATAGGCAATGGAATATAACTATTTTATTCTGCAACAAATCACAGCTCGGAAGAGCGTGACGAGTGACGTCAATAAAATTCCCAATTTATGACGTCACTAGTCGATTTCCTTAACGTTAGACGGTGTAACGTCATTTTCTCGCATCGAAAACGTAAGAAAAGGATATAAATGCGTGTGTTTCAGTCGATAATTTTAGCGGGATTTCTTATAACAATGGCGAAAGGTTGTGAGATTTTGAAGGAAACAACAACATTATTGCCAATTTTCAGCGTGTTAGAATCGAAATAGATCAGCTCTTTACAACTGACCTCCAAACTGAGATTTATTACTCAACAAATCACAGCTACAGCTGATCTATTTCTTAAATATAAAATGACGTTATCCACTGAATAACAACGACGTTATACATGTTATGTACATGTTATATGTTACTAGTATCTTTATTTGTACAGCAAGATCCTCTTGCTGCTGCAAAGGGGATTCTCAATCCTTTATTAGAATTAGACAGGTTTAAAGAGAAGGTGGGTGAAAGGGTTTATACTTTTGCTATCATTTAACACTTTTTACTGTCAATCAACAAGAAATTACGAAAACACGACTATACAAATGCATTGTAAACTTTACCGCCGAAAAAAAACGAAAATTTTAAAATGAAAAATTGTTATATTTTTCTTATTTCTGTTTAAAATATAGATTGTGGGTACTCGTTAGAACCGCCGCATCGAGGCGGTTCTAACGAGTACCCACAATCTATATTTTAAAGCAGATATAAGAAAAATAATGTTAACCCCCTGGAAAGCCTGGTTCTACCATATAAAAGTGGGGTTTAAGGGGGTCAAAATTATATAGGCGTGTTTTCGTGATGTTGCCCTGTTGAAATTTATTTTGCCACAAATTTCTGACTGTCAGCCATTCAAATTTCTTGATATAATGTATTCATTCAAATTTGCCAAATAAATGACAGTGTAAATTCTCATCAGATGGCTATCTGATCAGGATCTACACTGTTAGAGATTGTGGTTCAGTAGGACATGATTAATTAAGCCATGTTTCCAAGTCCTACAACTAACGTACATTTACTGGTGGTCCGAAAAGTCTAAAAATATCACGTAACAAGTCCATAAAAGGAACACCACAATAAAAAGTGGAGTTCTCAGGGATATATACATGAAGACAGCATACCTTTAAGAGTTAGCGCTTTCCATTACGAAAACATGCCTATACAAATACATTGTAACTTATACCTCTAAAAAAAACTAAATTTTACATTTTGTTTTGTTTGATTTGAGGTTTAACGTCCCCGTCAACACTGTAAAGGTCATTTTGGAGACGTTGCTTCTAATTTTGTGGGACTTTTACCCGACATTGAGATGAAATGACACCTCAAGCCCTGTCGCCCAATGAAACCAAGAGGGTTTATTAGCATGGACGGTCTGCCTCGCACCGCGATTCCTGCCATGGACAGGCTTAGATCCTCTAAGCGGTTTACCAGTACTATTGTGCGGGCCGGATTCAGCTCTGCGTGGAAGCATCGTGCAGCCAATATATTTCTTCAAGCCCCTTTGGGCGGGAGTGGCTAAATTTTAGATGAAAAAAGTGTGATATTATAATATTTAACCCTGTAAATCCAGGTTTTTCTGTATAAAAGTGGGGTTAGAGGGGGTCAAAATTATATAGGCGTGTTTTCTTGATGCCTTCTATCTTCCTTTATTTATTTATTTTTTATTTGTTTGGTTTTGGTTTTATCGGTAATCAGAGGTGGGCGATATATACCTTTTATATAGAGAAAATTGGGGTTTGCGGGGGTAAACATTATTTTTCTTATTTCTGCTCCAAGACATTGGTTGTGGGAACCTGTTAGAACTGCAAGTTCTTTTAGAACCGCCTCAATGGGCACCCATAACATTGGAAGCAACGTCTCCAAAATGACCTATACAGTGTTGACGGAGACGTTAAACCTAAAATCAAACAAACAAATTACGATTCCAATGAGCGTCCAGAATTTATGTTTTTTGCGCACAAATCAACTAAGTATGCATCATATACTGAATACTTGTTTTTAAAGTTCACTTTATATGGAGAAAAAGTTGGGTTTATATAGGTTTACTACATTTTGTCTTTTTTCTGCTAAAACATAGATTGAGAATAAATGTTAGAACCGCCTCACGCATTACAATAAAACACCCGGAATTTTTTTTTCACATCTCGAAAATGACTGCTTTTCTGATGAAAATCCGAAATATTTTTGTTATTTATATTGCAAACATAGGTTATGGGTGCTCATTGAGGCGGTTCTAACGAGTACACGCAATCTATGTTTAGGCTGGAAATATAGAAAATGATGTATACCCATGTCAAACCCACTTTTCTCTTACGAGGGGTCTCCATTACACGCTCTTGTTAATCTGATTATTTAACGTCTATAGTAATGTAATTCTTCTGTGCTACCGAGTTGCTTCAAAATGTATGTTTGCAGCATAGAAAGTAAAAACAAAATCATATTTTTTTTCATTACATCACGAAAACACACCTATATAATTTTGCTCCCCTTGAACGCCAGTTTTATATAGTAAAACAGGATTTTAAGACGAAAAAATGTGATATTTTTTTATTTCTGCTCTAAAACATAGATTGTTGGTATTCGTTAGAACCGCCTTGATGCGGCGGCTCTAATGAGCACCAAAATCTATATTTTGAGCAGAAATAAGAAAAATATCACAATTTTTCATCTTAAAAAAAAATCCTTTGCAGTGTGTTTGTCATTGTTTGTATAGGTGTGTAATCGTAATGTCTCATTCCGAAATATAGAAATATTTAAAACATACATGTATATGATATTGTCCCCCGCCCATCGGGGCTTGAAGAAATATATGGGCTGCATGATGCTTCCACGCAGAGCTGAATCCGACCCGCACACGAGTACTGGTACACCGCTTAGAAGATCTAAGCCTGCCCAGGCAAAGCGGTGCGCACGAGTCGGACCGTCCATGCTAATAAACCCTATTGGTTTCATTGGGCGAGGGCGACAGGGCTTGAGATGTCATTTCATCTCAATGTCGGGTATAAGTCCCACAAAATTGGAAGTCACGTCTCCAAAATGACCTTTATAGCGTTGACGGGGACGTTAAACCTCAAATCAAACAAACAAAAATGTATATAATATAAAAAAATATATTGAATATTTCTACAACAAAATACTTATTTATTTGACTGATGCTCTTGTGCTGAATAAAAAATGAAAGCGTTCCAATAAATAAATAAATAAATAAATAAATAAATAAATAAATAAATAAATAAATAAATAACATTGCGATAACACACCCGACCAACATTTTTCACATTTCCAAAATGGCTGCTTTTTTCATGAAAATTCGTGATATTTTTTCTTATTTATATAGCAAACATTGTCTTGAAGCAGAAAAAAGAAAGATAATGAATACCACTTAAACCCCAGTTGTCTCTGTATAAAGTTGGGTTTAGGAGTATTCATATCACGGACTTGTTCATGTAATAAATAAATAAATAAATAAATAAATAAATAAATAAATAAATAAATAAATAAATAAGTTTGTGTTTCTTCAGAATCTGATTGACTTCAATGCTTGCAAAACGAAAAAAAAATCTCTCCAGCCTGTTTTACCCATCCTCACAATTTTCCATTACGAAAACACGCCTATACAAATACATTGTAATCTTTACCGCCGAAACAATGAACATTTTATGATAAAAAAATTATGATATTTTGCTTATTTTTGCTCAAAATATACATTGTGGGTACTCGTTAGAACCGCCTCATGGAAGCGGTTCTCACGAATACCCACAATCTTATTTTAGAGCAGAAATAAGCAAAATAATGTTTACCCCCGTAAACCCCAGTTTTACTATATAAAAGTGGGGTTCAAGGGGGTCAAAATTATAAAGGCGTGTTTTCGTGATGAAACAAATTGCACGTACTGGTGCAGAATTAAATCAATCTGTATTTATTTCTGTAAATAATTAACACTTTCGGAAATATTTTACTGTCATTATTATCATTTTCATTATTATTCATTTATTATCAATGTTATTGTTATCATTTTTTATAAATTTATTATTATTATTATTATTATTTCTGTTATTATTACCATTATAATTATTATTATTTTCTCTCAGGCAATAAATAAATACACTGTGAAAAAATAAAATAAAATAACACTATTATATGTACGTACATGTATGTACGTGTACGTGGACTTACCCTGGAAATCTCGCTAGAAACTGTTCTTGCGTCTGGAAACGCAACATTTGTGTCCGAAGATGATCCATTTTATCACTTTTTTTTTTTTTAATATTTCCTCTTTTTTTTTCTTTTTTTTTTTTTTTTTGTCTTTCTGTCTTATTTGGCGTATTTATTGTTTTTATTTCATTTATTATAACTTTTCATTTTTTTGTTTTTTTTTTGTCTGCTTTAAACTATATAAGATACTAGTTTTGTCCTTTTCACATTAAAACGGACACTTTTATTGAGTTCTCTTCATTATTTTCGAGTACCGAAAAAATTGACAAATTATAATAATTGTTTACAAAGCGATCACTCAATAACCAATTGCTATTCGCAGATTTTCTTTGTCAGACATGCGCAGTCAAATCAGTTCAAATAAAGGAGTGAAATAATAAAGGAATTAACCAATAAGCCTCCGCATGAGAAAAGGTTAATTATCAGAAATGTGAGCAGCAAAGACTCTGGCAAGACTGCGCTGAGTCTTTGCTGCTCACAGACATGGATAGCTAATGACCGTTTTCACAAGAGTCGGCACAAATCTTGTTGTGAGACACTATATCTCCAGCGAGCGTAACAAAACTGTCTGATCAGAGTACTATGCGAGCGTTCTGGGATTTTTTTTTTTTTTGTTTGAGTGATTTGAGGTTTAACATCCCCGTCAATACTGGATAGGTCATTTTAGAGACGTTGGGACTTTTACCCGACATTGAGAGCCCTGTAGCCCAATGGAACAAATAGGGTTATTAAAACATGGACATTCCGACTCGCACCACTTTGCCTGGACATGCTTAGATCCTCTAAGCGGTTTACCAGTACTTGTGTGTGGTCGGTTTCAGCTCTGCGCGGAAGCATCATGCAGCACATCTACTTCTTCAAGCCCCGATGGGCGGGGGCAACAGCACCACGTTAACAAGTCCGTGAAATGAACACCACCCCACTAAACCCCAATTTTATATAGAGAAAACTGGGGTTTAGGGGGGGGGGGTACATATTATTTTTCTTATATCTGCTCCAAGACATAGGTTGTGGGTACTCGTTAGAACCGCCTCAATGAGGCGGTTCTAACGAGCACCCACAACCTATGTTTGCAGTATAAATAAGAAAAATATCACGGATTTTCATCGATTTTCATCAGATGAAATCGCCATTTTGGAGATGTGAAAAAAATGCTCTATGTCGCAAGGGTGTGTTATCGTTGTGAATGGATGCACACGCGCAGTTTAACAGAAATCGGAGCTAGCTAATAGGACCGTTTAACAAGAGTCGCCACAAGTCTTGTTGTGAGACGCTATATCTCTAGCGAGCGTAGCAAAAATGTCTCATCAGAGTACTAGGCGAGCGCTCTGCATCACGTAAACACGCCTATATAATTTTGACCCCCTTTTATATAGTAAAACTTGGGTTTACAGGGGTAAGCCTTATTTTTCTTGTTTCTGCTCTAAAATATAGATTGTGGGTACTCTAACGAGTGTGTGTGTGTGTGAATTCGGGTTTAACGTCGCTTTCAACAATTTTTCAGTCATATCACGACGGTGCCTGGTTGCGACAGGGAGCTCAATGCTCACTTTTATAGTGCTGACTCACTGAAGTATCATGTCCCAGACACATTACATGATACCACACCCAGGCACATTATCCTGACACTGGGTCGACCAGTCCTAGCTCTACCAAGTAAATCTGAGTGCCAAGCGAGGAGCAGCTAGTTCCATTTTTAACGACTTTGGTATGTCGCGGCCCGGGATCGAACCCTTGACCTCCCGTTCCCCGGAGCGGACACTCTACCAACTGAGCTATCGGGGCCGGTGGGTACTCTAACGAGTACGCACAATCTATATTTTGAGCAGAAATAAGAAAAATGTCACAATTTTTTCATCTTAAAATTTTCATTTTTTTGTTTCGGCGATAAAGAATACAATGTATTTGTATAGGCTTGTTTTCGTAATGGTGAATAACAACATCACGTTACCAAGTCCGTGAAATGAACACCACGCCCCTCTTTGGGTTTTACGGGTGTATATATTATTTTGCTTATACAGTCGAACTTCGATCGCTCGAACACCTCTGGGACCTCGAATAACTGTTCGAGACAGGGGTAGTTCGAGCCACTGAGGTTACTGCCAGGAGGCATAACGAGATACTCTTAGACATCTTTTCGATCTCCTATATTGCAAATGGATGCTGTGTGTACTCATTAGAATCGCCTCATCGAGGCGATTCTAATGAGTACACACAGCATACATTTGCAAGAAAAAAAAGACTAAAATCTCCTTAATTATCCCCCATTATTTCTTATGTAGAGGATTTCGCTAGGGGCTCAAGAATGGGTTCGACACATCCATGGTAAACGAGCCATCGGTGTTCGAGCCATCGAAGTTCTACTGTATCTGCTCCAAGACACAGGTTGAAGAGGTACTCGTTAGAACCGCCTGAATGATCAGCCGAACAAAAATCGGAGATAGATAAGGAGCCTGTTCACAAGCGTTGGCACAAGCTTGTTGCGGACGCAAAACTGTCATCAGAATCTGTGGATAACAAGACGCAAAGCCCAGCCTGATCAGAGTATAACTTGACGCACATTTCATTAGGTATTTTTCTCGGGACTCGTGCTCCTGGAGGATATTTTTGCAAGTAACAAATGATAGTCTATCTCAGACGTAATAATGACTTTTTCCTACCATTCCCGAATTTTAACAATGAGAGGAAATTTTAACAGAACACTGATATACCAAAATATATGAATTGAAAACAAAACATTATGTTTTTATCCGTATAAAAAGTGACTTAATCTACGAGTACTGCTGTATCAAAAGTAGGTTTTATTTACATTTATCAGCTTTCTTTATATCTATCACATACCTGTGTAAAGTGTCACCCCCGCCCATCGGGTCTTGAAGAAATAGATTGGCTGCATGATGCTTCCACGCAGAGCTAAAACCGACCGCACATGAGTACTGGTAAACCGCTTAGAGGATCTAAGCCTGCCCAGGCAAAGCGGCGCGGGCCGTCCATGCTTATAAACCCTATTGGTTTCATTGGGCGCCAGAACTTGAGATGTCGTTTCATCTCAATGTCGGGTAAAAGTCCCACAAAATTGGAAGCAACGTCTCCAAAATGACCTAAACAGTGTTGATGTTAAACCTCAAATAAAGCAAGCAAGAAGAAAAACAATATATACCCACGTAAACCCCTGTTCTCTGGGCTGCTCATTTCACGGACTTGTTTACGCGATGTTATGTGGCAACGGGGACGTTAAACCTCAAATCAAACAAACAAACAACCTGTGTAAAGTGACGTTATTTTTCGGCATCACACAGACATGTACATCATTTTTGACCCCCTTGAACGCCAGTTTTATATAGTAAAACTGGGGTTTACAGGAGTAAACCTTATTTTTCTTATTTCTGCTCTAAAATATATAGTTTCGGTACTCGTTCAATGAGGCGGTTCTAACGTGTACCCTAAATCTATATTTTGAGCAAAAATAAGAAAAAAATATTATTTTTCACCTTAATTTTCTTTTTTCCGGTGGTAAAATTTACAATGTATTTGTATAGACGTGTTTTCATAATGGGGACCCAGTTTCTCAAAGCACCGTTAGCTTAACAAGCCCGTTAGTGGACAAAACAGTAACTATTCTAGTAACTGCAATATCTAATACAGTGACATTTTTGCTGCTCACATGTTTTTCTGCAAAGAATATAAGTATATTTCCTATTTTAACCTCTTTTGTACCAAATGGATACTTCCTCCTTATATATAGCAGGAGTCTATTTCAAAATTTATGTTGGGTGGGGGGGGGGGGGGGGGTGGGGGGATGGGGGGGGTGGGGGGGGGGCAGGTTGTATTTTTCTTCAAAATCTATTTCATTACGATAACTCACCTGTGCGACATGTGCATTTCATTTTTCACATCTCCAAAATGACTACTTTTCTGATGAAAATCCTTGATATTTTTCTTATAAATGCTCATAACATAGGTTGTGTGTGCTCGTTAGAACCGCCTCATTGAGGCGGTTCTAACGAGTACCCACAACCTATGTCTTGGAGCAGAAATAAGAAAAATAATGAATACCCCGTAAACCCCAGTTTTCTCTATATAAAGCGGGGTTTAGGGGGGGGGGTCTTCATTTCACGGACTTGTTCGCGTGATGTGGAAAACAGTTGAACATTTTGCAAACAATGTAGGCCCTGATCAGACGCCACGTTCTGCGGTGTCTGACATGGGCCTGTACTGTTTGCCAGGGTACCCGTTTTGGGTTTCCGGTACAAAATGGGTTAAATTATCAATAGTTTTTACGATATGTCTTACTTTAAAAAAAAATACATCATATCTTCATTACGATAACACACCGTGTGACATAGTCAGTTCTTTCAGATATTCTAAATGATCATTTGTCTGGTGAAAATATGTGATATTCTTCTTATGTACACTCCAAATATAGTTTGTGGGTACTCGTTAGAACCGCCTCGGTGAGGCGGTTCTAACGAGTACCTACAACATAAGTCTTGCAGCAGAAATAAGAAACAATATATACCCCTATAAACCCCACTATTCTCTATAAAATGGCGTTTAGTGAAAATGTAAATGTTTGAAGACAAAAGACTTGAGTTGTTTTTGGTGTTTTTTTTTTTTGTTTTTTTTTTTTTTTTTCCGCTTTGATTTACTTCAAAGATGGCGGCTTCTAATTGTATAATCATTCCGCCGTGCCCATTAGTTTTTTTTTTTTTTTTTTTTGTTTTTGTTTTTTTTTTTAGGTTTAACGTCCCCGTCAACACTGTATAGGTCATATTGGAGACGTTGCTTCCAATTTTGTGGCAGTTTTACCCTAAATTGAGATGAAATGACATCTCAAGCCCTGCCGCCCAATGAAACCAATAGGGTTTATAAGCATGGACCGGCCGACTCGCACCGCTTTGCCTGGGCAGGCTTAGATCCTCTAAGCTGTTTACCAGTACACGTGTGCGGGTCGGTTTCAGCTCTGCGTGGACGCATCATGCAGCCCATCTATTTCTTCAAGCCTCGATGGGCGGGGGCGTGGCCATTGGTAAGTGCATTCTTTCGCTTTCGAAAGAATTCCTAAAATTACAATTTTGCTGGTATTTTTAAACATTTCATAACAAAATTAGAATTATAATTATAATTATTTCGCACTCTGTCTGAAATAAACTTGACCAGGTTTTGCATTGCATACACGTGCCTGTAATGCATTAAGTTAACGAGTCCTTGAAATGAAAACCCCAGTAATCCCATTTTATAAAAGACAAAACATAGCTTTTCATATTTTTGTTCAAAAACATATGTTGTGGGTACTCAATGAAGCGGTTCGAACGAGCAACAACAACGTATGTTTCGAGCATTTACCATATTTGCAGTATCAGCTGGTTCCTAGTCTGAATGTAAGCAGTGTTGGAAAAACAGGTAACCAGACCCCCCTGACCTTGAAAGGTCAGGGGGGGTCTGGTTACCTGTTTTTCCAATATTGACAATGTGCAAGCTGGGAGCCAGCAAATAATGCAAATATGGTGAATAAGTAAAATGAGCCGGGGCACAGCATTTCCTACAATTTTTATGGATGCTTGCGCAACCATATAGTCTGGCCAGAGACTTCCTTTACTGCATAAAGGAGCTTTCCTGAGAGCGCACAACGAAGACTCTGATCAGACTGCGGGAATGCGCAGCCTTATCTGAATCTTCGCTGGGCGCACATGTAAATTGTAGAAAATGTTGTGCCCCGGCTCAAATGTCATATATTTTCTTTAGAAAAAAAAACACAAAAACACTTAGTCATGCGGGTATGTAGTCCTAATGGCTACTATAGAGGAAATTTATTTTCGTAAACTGAAATCTGTTAAAATAAATTTATTGAACACAAAATCAAGTACATGAAAAAGCTGAAAAAATGTCATAAAAAAACGTTTTAATGTTTCTCTTTTTCTTCTTCTTTTGCTTCTTCTTTTTCTTCTTCTTTCGCTTCTCTACGAACTTTATGAGAATTGCTTTAAGTGATTCATTAACCATAATATTTACTTGTTGAAGTTCTATCCAATAACGAAAACAAACAAATCCATGCATATAGCCCGGGGGTAGGGCCGTTGACTCCTTATCCTTGTGATTATCAGCTTAGCTACTTCAAAGTCGGTTTATTCTTCAGCATGTATTTCTATAGAAATTCTGGTGATCGCGGTTTTAAAGTGTTTTAATAGCTACAGTAAATATTTAGGCTGACTTATGATTCTTACGATTGGCGGTGCCTTAACACTGTACATTTTGGCCCTCCAAAAATCCTTTAGTTATGATTAAAAATGTATTTGCTTCGTCATCCAGACGACTCAGTGAAATGGAATCCTGTGCTTTTTTCTTTTTATTTTTATTTTCTTTTTCGTGTGGGGGGATTACGGCCCTATCAATATTATTTTACTTATATAGATCCGATCGTTGATCAGAGAATAATGGAAGGAAAATAAAGCGAATCAACATGTTAGCAAGTCCGTGAATTGAATGCCCCTATAAACCCAACTTTATATAGAGAAAGCTAGGGTTTACAGTGGGGTACATTATTGCACGACCCGCAGAAAAAGCGACCGACTGAAGTCGGTTGATTTTCTAAGTGCCCTAAAATCACCGTGTCATTCGGTCAATCGGTCATTCTGTCATTCTGTCAGTCTGTCAGTCTGTCTGTCCGTCCGTAACCCGTTTGTGAAAATTGGTGATAGTGACTTAACCGCTTGGAATATTTAAACAATTTTTGGCATACTGATAGATATCAATGAGATCTAACCAATGAACTTGCGAAATATTACATTCCATTTAGTATAGCCTCGCCGAGGCGAAAAATGTGAAAATTTTCGAACTTCTTCTCCTCAAAAACCGTTGGGCCGATTGAAGTCAAATTTCATATGGAGCCTCTATGGGATGGGGAAACCAAAATTTGCTAATGGGGTCCAGGTCACATGACCACAATGGCCGAGAAGCCATATATGGTCTGTTTGTCTGTCCGTCCGTAACCCGTTTGTGAAAATTGGTGATAGTGACTTAACCGCTCGGAATATTTAAACAATTTTTGGCATACTGATAGATATCAATGAGATCTAACCAATGAACTTGCGAAATATTACATTCCATTTAGTATAGCCTCGCCGAGGCGAAAAATCCGTAACCCGTTTGTGAAAATTGGTTATGTGACTTAACCGCTTGGAATATTTAAACATTTTTTGGCACACTGATAGATATCAATGAGATCTAATATAACCAATGAACTTGAGAAATATTACATTCCATTTAGTGTAGCCTCGCCGAGGCGAAAAATATGAAAATTTTCGAACTGCTTCTCCTCGGAAACCGTTTGGCCGATTGAAGTCAAATTTCATATGGAGCCTCTATGGGATGGGGGAAACCAAACTTTGCTCATGGGGTGCAGGTCACATGACCAAAATGGCCGCCAAGCCATATATTGTCTGTCTGTCCGTCCGTAACCCGTTTGTGAAAATTGGTGATAGTGACTTAACCACTTGGAATATTTAAACAATTTTTGGCATACTGATTGAAATCAATGAGATCTAACCAATGGACTTGCGAAATATTACATTCCATTTAGTATAGCCTCGCCGAGGCGAAAAATGTGAAAATTTTCGAACTGCTTCTCCTCGGAAACCGTTGGGCCGATTGAAGTCAAATTTCATATGGAGCCTCTATTGGATGGGGGAAACCGAAATTCGCTTATGGGGTCCAGGTCACATGACCAAAATGGCCGCCAAGCCATATATGGTCTGTCTGTCTGTCCGTCCGTAACCCGTTTGTGAAAATTGGTGATAGTGACTTAACCGCTTGGAATATTTAAACAATTTTTGGCATACTGATAGATATCAATGAGATCTAACCAATGAACTTGCGAAATATTACATTCCATTTAGTATAGCCTCACCGAGGCGAAAAATCCGTATCCCGTTAGTGAAAATTGGTTATGTGACTTAACCGCTTGGAATATTTAAACATTTTTTGGCATACTGATAGATATCAATGAGATCTAATATAACCAATGAACTTGAGAAATATTACATTCCATTTAGTATAGCCTCGCCGAGGCGAAAAATGTGAAAATTTTCGAACTGCTTCTCCTCGGAAACCGTTGGGCCGATTGAAGTCAAATTTCATATGGAGCCTCTATGGGATGGGGGAAACCAAACTTTGCTCATGGGGTGCAGGTCACATGACCAAAATGGCCGCCAAGCCATATATTGTCTGTCTGTCCGTCCGTAACCCGTTTGTGAACATTGGTGATAGTGACTTAAACACTTGGAATATTTAAACAATTTTTGGCATACTGATAGATATCAATGAGATCTAACCAAAGGACTTGCTAAATATTACATTCCATTTAGTATAGCCTCGCCGAGGCGAAAAATGTGAAAATTTTCGAACTGCTTCTCCTCAGAAACCGTTGGGCCGATTGAAGTCAAATTTCATATGGAGCCTCTATGGGATGGGGGAAACCAAAATTCGCTCATGGGGTCCAGGTCACATGACCAAAATGGCCGCCAAGCCATATATGGTCTGTCTGTCTGTCCGTCCGTAACCCGTTTGTGAAAATTGGTGATAGTGACTTAACCGCTCGGAATATTTAAACAATTTTTGGCATACTGATAGATATCAATGAGATCTAACCATTGAACTTGCGAAATATTACATTCCGTTTAGTATAGCCTCACCGAGGCGAAAATTCCGTAACCCGTTGGTGAAAATTGGTGATAGTGACTTAACCGCTTGGAATATTTAAACAGTTTTTGGCATACTGATAGATATCAATGAGATCTAACCAATGAACTTGCGAAATATTACCTTCCATGTTGTATAGCCTCGCCGAGGCGAAAAATGTGAAAATTTTCGAACTGCGTCTCCTCGGAAACCGTTGGGCCGATTGAAGTCAAATTTCATATGGAGCCTCTATGGGATGGGGCTAACCAAAATTTTCTCATGGGGTCCAGGTCACATGACCAAAATGGCCGCCAAGCCATATATGGTCTGTCTGTCTGTTCGTCCGTAACCTGTTTGTGAAAATTGGTGATAGTGACTTAACCGCTCGGAATATTTAAACAATTTTTGGCATACTGATAGATATCAATGAGATCTAACCAATGAACTTGCGAAATATTACATTCCATTTAGTATAGCCTCGCCGAGGCGAAAAATGTGAAAATTTTCGAACTGCTTCTCCTCGGAAACCGTTGGGCCGATTGAAGTCAAATTTCATATGGAGCTTCTATGGGATGGGGGAAACCAAAATTTGCTCATGGGGTCCAGGTCGCATGACCGAAATGGCCGCCAAGCCATATATGGTAAAACCCTTCAAAAATAGTCTTCTCCAGAACCACTGGGCAGATTTCCACGAAACTTGATAAATGGCATCTGGGACGTAGGCCCATCATAAATTGCTAAAATGGTGTCCCTTGGTTGACCTTGACCTTCTTTGTGCCTAGGTCAATCTTTGACACATATGCTTTTGTATTGGAAAATGTGAGAATGCATTTTATCCTGCAAACGATTCAGAATACAGTACTAAAGTATAAGATATATTTTTGCTCCTTACGATAAGGCGCATTTATTGGGGGAACCGTTTTAGGTCCAGGTCACATGACCAAAATGGCCGCCATACCCATATATGGTAACACTCATAAATCTAAAAGCATCCGGTGGGTCGTGCACTTCAGCTGAAGCACTGGTTTTTTCTTATTTCCGCCCCAAGACATAGGTTGTGGGTACTTGTTAAAACCGCCTCAATAAGGCGGTTCTAACGAGCACACACAATCTATGTTTGCAGTATAAATAAAAAAAAATATCACGGATTTTCGTCAGAAAAGGAGTCATTTTGGAGATGTGAAAAAGTGCACTATGTTCAGTGTTCAGTATTTGAGTTTTACGTCTCACCAACAGCTCCCGCCCATCGGGGCTTGAAGAAATAGATAGGCTGTGCACTATGTGGCATGGGTTTGTTATCGTAATGTAGAGAAAAATGTGGTTTACGGGTATGCACATTATTTTTCTTATATCTGCTCCAAGACAAAGGTTGTGGGTACTCGATAGAACCGCCTCAACGAGGCGGTTCTAACGAACACCCACAACCTATGTTTGCAGTATAAATAAGAAAAATATCATTGATTTTCATCAGAAAAGTAGCCATTTTGGAGATGTGGAAAAGTGCACTATGTCTCAGGGGTGTGTTATTGTAACGCACCGACAGCGCTTTGGGTCGATTGTCTCTTAGTGTAGGTTGGAAAATGCCCTGTTTTGTTTCTTTGTTTGAATTGAGGTTTAAAGTCCCCGTCAACACTATTTAGCTTATTTTGGAGACGTTGCTACAAATTTTGTGGGACTTTTACCCGACATTGAGATGAAATGACATCTCAAGCCCTGTTGCACAATGAAACCAATAGAGTTTATAAGCAGGGACGGGCCACGGGCCTCTGAGGTTCAATCAGAGCACATACAATACTTTAAAAGTCACCCACCATACACAAAATGCCTGTCAGCGAGCGTAGCTCGCCATATGCACAAACAGGGCGTTTACCCCCTCTTGATTAGCCGATTTATTGCATTGATGTAACGTCAGGCGCCCGTGGACAAGCCAACTTGCACCGCATGGCCTAGGCAGGCTTAGATCCTCTAACCGGTTTACCAGTACTCGTGTGCGGTTTTGTTTCAGCTCTGCGTGGAAGCATCATGCAGCCCATATATTTCTTCAAGCCCCGATGGTCGGGGGCCGTGGTGAAAATGCATGTAAGTTCTACTTTTGTAACGGATAGGTAAGAAAATAAAAGGGAACGAAATAAAACAAAATTAATGCAAACACCGACAGTGCGTGTCCATCACGCGAACAAGTCCGTGAAATGGATACACCCCCACTAAACCCAACTTTATATAGAGAAAACTGGGGTGTAGGGGGTACATGTATATATTATTTTCTTATTTCTGCTCCAAGACATAGAATGTGTGTACTTGTTAGAACCGCCTCAATGAGGCGGTTCTGGCGAGCACCCACAATCTATGTTTGCAGTATAAATAAGAAAAATATCACGGATTTTCATCAGAAAAGTAGTCATTTTGGAGATGTGAAAAAGTGCACTATGTTCAGTGTTCAGTGTTTGAGTTTTACGTCTCACCAACAGCTCCCGCTCATCGGGGCTTGCAGACATAGATAGGCTGCATGATGCTTCCACGCAGAGCTGAAATCCGACGCACACAAGTACTGGTAAACAGCTTAGAGGACCTAAGCCTGCCCAGGTAAAGCGGTGCGAGTCGGACCGTCCATGCTTATAAACCCTATTGGTTTCACTGGGCGACAGGGCTTGAGATGTCAGTAGTTTCATCTCAATGTCCAGTAAAAGTCCCACAAAATTGGAAGCGGCGTCTCCAAAATGACCTATAGTGATGACGGGGACGTTAAACCACAAATCAAACAAACAAACAAATGTTTGCAGTATACATAAAAAAATGTCGCGGATTTTCATTAGAAAAGTAGTCATCTTGGAGATATGAAAAAGTGTCGCTACTATGTCTCACGTGTGTGTTTAATACAGCACTTTTGGGTCGATTGACTCTGAGTGTAGGTTGGTAAATGGTTATATTTTGTTTCTTTGTTTGAATTGAGGTTTCGTGTCCCCGTCAACACTAATTAGGTCATTTTGGAGACATTGCTTCCAATTTTGAGGGACTTTTACCCGACATTGAGATGAAATGACATCTCAAGCCCTGCCGCTCAATGAAACCAAAAGGCTTATATGCATTAGACGGTCTGACTCACACCACTTTGCCTGGATAGGCTTAGTCCTTCTAAGCGGTTTACCAGTACTCGTGTGTGGACAGCTTCAGCTCTGCGTGGAAGCATCATGCAACCCAATCTATTTCTCCAAGCTCCCAAACTGGTCTTGTACTTAAACTGTTTTGTTTTATTAATTCCGTTTCGATAAAACATCAACGCGGAAAAGTGCATTCTTGCACACCAGACAAGGAAATCCGTGATTTGACCCTGGGATAGAAATTTATGTTCTGACCCTGGTGTTCCGACCCCAAATCGAATATAGTCGCGTGTTTGATAAATACACTGGTTGATTACAACCTCATGTGCGGCGTCGTCATGCGTGACGTCACTAAACATTCCTGTTGTGTCATCACAAAATGGCGGACGTCGGTAACCGAAGTGACGTGACAGCAGCATTAAAAATTCGCAATAGAAATGGAAGGTATGCAAGAAAAAGAATCCAATATGGGTGTGAGGGGTGGATAGATAAATCCGTCCCTCGGGATCACTGTCCGGCATCACTCGGCAAGCCTCGTGATGCCGGACAGTGTCCCTCGGGACGGGTTTTTCAATCCACCCCTCACACCCATATAAGATTCTTATATTCTACGGTTAATTTTCTGATGAAAAATTGTGGTAAGATTCTTATCTATACTCAAAACATAGGTTTGTAGGTGCTCATTAGAACCGCATCATTAAGGCGGTTCTAACGAGTACCCACAGCTTATGTCTTTTGAGCGAAAACTTAGTAAGGAAAACTAATAATGTATACCCCTGTAAACACCAGTTTTCTCTATAATTGGTTGAGTTTACGAGTCGAACTTGATAAAGTGGTGAATATTGAAAAACAATTTTCGGTGCTTGCAGGCCCCTTGACTGACAGACTGAACTGGTTTTTAAGGTAACCGGGCGCTATAAGCACATAGGGGCTACCCCTAGACCGTGCAATAAAGGTGAAAGTGGTCTGTAAGTTACCGTGGTTTTTGACATAGTCTCCAAATAGTTGTGGGCTGTCAATCGCGGCTATGGAACCTGGTCAATTCCGACCTGCAAATCGTGTTCCATAGCCATTGCCCGTCTGGCCGTGGTAGAGGTGGAAGGCAAGGAGGCTAAGTTTTAGTGCTTCTGGGCTGCGAATCGCGGGAGTGGTCAGCGGAATACGAATCGTGCTGATCTGCCAGTGCCCTCCCCTTAGTAAAATAGAAGCACTGTAATTTTGAATTTTGAACGCCAGGTCGAAAGTGGGCATGAAGCAACAGAGAAATCAATGCCAATTTCGGCTGCAAATCGCGATTTCTCTGTTCCTTTTCTGTGTGCTCTGTTTTTAAACCGATCCATGTATGTGAGGTTTACTTTATTGGTCAGTTGCAATCACGTGGGCAGCGACAAAATTGGTAGGTTTGTCCGTGTTATGAAAAATACCCCCCCCCCCCCCGCAAACACACACACACAGACACAGACACACACATACATTGACGACCCCACCCCAATAAGAAATGAACAAAAATGCACACGTCATGCCCATTTGATCGATCTAGTTGAATTTGACAGTGTCGAAAAACGCAACAGTGGACGGTCGGTTCGACTTTTTGGCCGAGTTCGATAGATGGATTTAGTTCGACTCCGATACCTATGGACACCTGACTTCAAGTCGTCAGTATCGATTAATTGTACGGAAACAGGAATTTGCACTTCATAATGATAACATACCGGTGCGTTTGTTTTTGTTGAGGCTTTACGCCCCTGTCAAAACTATAAAGGTCATTTTGGAGACGTCGCTTCTAATTTTGTGGGACTTTTACCTGACATTGAGATGAAATGACATCTCAAGCCCTATTGCCAAAAGAAACCGCTAGCGTTTAAGGAGGATCTAAGCCTGTCCAGGAACCGCGGTGCGAGGCGGACCGTCCATGCTAATAAACCGTATTGGTTTCATTGGGCGGCAGGGCTTGAGATGTCATTTCATCTCAATGTCGGGTAAAAGTCCCACAAAATTAGAAGCAACGTCTCCAAAATGACCTTTACAGCGTTGACGGGGACGTTAAACCACAAATCAAACAAAACTAGCGTTTAAGGAGCGGCCCGACTCGCACTACTTTTCCTGGTCAGGCTTAGAGACCTTCTAAGTGGTTTACTGAAGCTTGATCGGTTTTAGCTCTGCGCAAAGCACGATGCACCAATTAATTTCTCCAAGCCCCGATGGGCGGGGGCGCGCATACCCGTTTGTACAATGTCGTCTTTGACATTTCCCTCATTTCTGCCCCAAACATAGATTGCAGGTGCTCAGAACCATCGCATAGAACAATGAATGTTTTGAGCAAAAATAAGGTAACTAATGTATACCCCTGTAAATGTCACTTTTCGCTGTACAATTTGGGTTTACGGGGTGTTCAATCACGGACGTAGTTACCCGATGTGTAACGGGCCTCCGTGGCCTAATGGATAAGAGCGCTGACTCTTAGTCATTAGGTATCTCACCGCCGTGGGTTCGAGCCTCGCTCGGGTCACGTGTGAGACGCCAAGTTCTGCAACGGAAGGTCAGGTGGTTTTTCTCCGGGTACTCCGGTTTTCGCCCACCTATGATTAAGGATTGGCTCGATATGAGTGAAATAATATTGAAAGGGCCGTAAAACCCAAACCAAAAAAAAAAAAAGTAACCCGATGTGTTATCGTTGATTAGGATAACGCACACGTGTGAGATTGTGCATTCTTACATATTTACTTTAAAAAACTATTCTGATGAAAGTTTGATGTTACAGTAACATTCCCATATTAAGACCACCTTTGGGACTGTTCAAAAGTGGTCTTAAAGACCACTTTTGAACAGTCCCAAAAGTGGCCTCTGACCAGAGGACGTTGTATGCAGAAAACACGAAGAAACAATAAATGCATCCTTCTATAAAATACGATTTTTAAAGCAGAAACAGTCTTAATTTTAGGTGGTCTTAAAAGCGGAATTTTACTGTATTTTCTTGTTCCTGTGCCACATAAAAGAATGCGATACTCACTTGAACTGCCTCATTGAGACGGTTCTAACGGGTACCCACACGATCTATGTTTTTTTAGCAAAAATAATACTTTTGTATACACTGCTTTTCATGAATATAAAGTTGCATTCTCAAGGATGTCTTAAAGACCACTTTTGAACATTCCCAAAGATGGTCTCGTATTAGAAGACACTGGGTGTAAAAAAAATGAAAGAAAGACACAGGGAGCGCGACAATCACAAGACGCAGCGCACTCTCGACACCAAGAGGAACAGGAAACATACACAAAACAAGAAAAATTACGAGTGTTTATGAAATGGAACAATCAACCCTCTCTTCCCCATACGGGAAGATCAGACCATTAGAAAACACTAAACAACAACTCACAATACACCACGGGGGGGGGGGGGGAGCTTAAAGATATTTTACCGACCATATCTTCGCCCTAGGTTAGGGTGTTGTTTCCAACAATAAACATAAATATATTCGGATTAAGTTTGCATAATGATTTCATGATTTTATGACTTAATCAATGCATCATAACATAGACATAAACCAAATTTAAACACTGAGATGAAGCAAAGATGAGGACTGCTAGCCGATCCCCCTTACACTTTGGCCAGAGCTGGAGAACATCATTAGTTAAACCACGATGGGCCGCGCGACAAACATAGTATCAGGCCTCAGCCCTCTTTCAACAAAGATTTATGCCGAACCACAAAGAAAGAATATCTGAAACCGTCACAAGCAGGTCTTAATAGCGGAACTTTAGTGTTTGTTTGAGTTAGTTTGTTTCATTTGAGGTTTAACGTCCCCGTCAACACTTTATAGGTAATTTCGGAGACGTTGTTTCCAATTTTGGTGGATTTCTACCCGACATTGAGATGATATGACATCTCAAGCCCTGTCGCCCAATGAAACCAACAGGGTTTATAAGCATGGACGATCCGACTCTCACCGCTTTGCCTGGGCAGGCTTAGATCCTCTAAGCGGTTTACCAGTACTCGTGTGCGGGTCGGATTCAGCTCTGCGTGGAAGCATCATGCAGACCATATATTTCTTCAAGCCCCGATGGGCGGGGCGGTATTGACGGGGACGTTTAACCTCAAACCATACAAACAGATGATTCACCATGACACATTTTAGAGTTTATTTATTTATTTATCGTAATTACATGAGCCGTGCAACGGACTATGATTCTTGCATATTTATCTTTACATCGTCAAACGGAATAGTCAGAAGGTAAACGAGCACCCATGTTATATGTTTGGGTCATTCATTAGAATAATATCACTAATTCTCTCTATTATTTATTTTTTTTTTTAATGAAAATCAGTGATTTTTTTCTGCTCGTAAGAACCGGTGGTTCTAACATGTACCCACAACTAATGCCTTGAAGCAGAAATAAAAACATCACGAAAACACACCTTAATAAAGTTTATAATTTTGATCCGCTTGAACTCCACTTTTATATGGTAAAACTGTGGTTTACAGGGGTTAACCTATTTTTTTTCTTATTACTGCTCTAAATATAGATTGCGGGTACTCGTTAGAACCGCCTCGATGAGGCGGTTCTAACGAGTACCCACAATCTATATTTTGAGCAGAAATAAGAAAAATATCACAATTTTTCACTGTAAAATGTTCATGTTTTCGGCGGCAAAGTTTATAATGCATTTGTATAGGCGTGTTTTCGTAATGAAACAAAAATGTATACCCCACCCAGTCTATATAAAGTTGGGTTTAGAGGAATGTTCATCACACGGACTTGTTATTGTCATGATGTCCGTGGTGTAAACTGTCTACCATAGCCCCTTTTATGGGACACTAGGCATACGATATGGCTTCATGCCAAATGACCAATTATTTTCATCTTAATTGCAATATTCATAATCTTCTAAATTTAGTGCATATTGGCCAAACGTGCAGTCTCCTACTGTTAATATGATAGTGTCGCAAGGCCTCTTGGGTCAGCCCCAAATTCTCTATTTCATGATTACGTCAGAAGTTAGCTCAGCGCGTAATGACTTTACGGTACTTTAATGGTCAGTTAGTTCACACTGGGTAATTCGTTGCAAATGGTCATTTCTTTATAATCATAATTAAATTTTCCAAGATGAACATCTGTGCACAGTTATTTCAATAGCATTGGAGTGAGGTCAAGTCCAATTACGTCCTCACGTTTACAACATCTTAAAGTACAGTTTACAGTAAAATGGGGTTTACAATGGTTTTGTTTGTTTGATTTCAGGTTTAACGTCCCCGTCAACACTGTAAAGGTCATTTTGGAGACGTTGCTTCCAATTTTGTGGGACTTTTACCCGACACTGAGATGAAGCAGGGCAGGCTTAGATCCTCTAAGCGGATTACCAGTACTCGTCAGTGTGCGGATCGGTTTCATGAGCTCTGCGTGGAAGCATCATGCAGTCCATATATTTCTTCAGGCCCCGATGGGCGGGTGCCGGGGTTTACAATGGTATCTATACAGTTAAATTCCGCTATTACATTGTAAGACCACCAAAAACTAAGACTAAATCTGCTTTTAAAAGGTTATTGAGAATGACTTAGTTATTCTTTCTTTGTGATTTATAGACCCAGAGACCACCTTTGGGACTGTTCAAAATTGGTCTTAAGACCACTTTTGAACAGTCCAAAATGTGGTCTTAATATAGGAATTCTATATTTTGTTTCTTACTAAAAATCATTTGAGCAAGTCCTTGAAATGAATACCCCTATAACCATATTTTATTTAGACGAATATAGGGTTTACACTATCAGCATTATTCTCACTTGAAAACATAGATTCATGGTACTCATTAGAATCGTCTCAATGAGGTGGTTCTAATGTTTACCCTCGACATATGTTTGGCTCAGAAATAAGGAAAAATCAACTGTAAAATCTCCTTTTACATATACGAAAAGAGGCATGGTCAAGTCTCATCTCAGCATGAAATTTATTACGCTCAAAACAATTAAAATACAAACAAATTAGGCAATTTTCCTACTCAGATCAGCACAGAATGTCAGGCCTATCCTGTTCATTTTGGCCCCCGCCCATAGGGGCTTGAAGAAATATATGGACTGCAGGATGCTTCCACGCAGAGCTGAATCCGGCCCACACACTAGTACTGGTAAACCGCTTAGAGGATCTAAGCCTGTCCAGGAACCATGGTGCGAGGCGGACCGTCCATGCTAATAAACCCTATTGGTTTCATTGGGCGACAGGGCTTGAGATGTCATTTCATCTCAATGTCGGGTAAAAGTCCCACAAAATTGGAAGCAACGTCTCCAAAATGACCTTTACAGTGTTGACGGGGACGTTAAACCTCAAATCAAACAAACAAAATCCTGGGGCCAGTTGTTCAAAACTAACGACGTCGTTAGTTAACGTATCGTTAAAACTTAGCTCATTAAATATGGCAAATATGCTGAAATTTTTGCTGAAAAAATGTAAGCAGCTTTTGCGGACGCAAAAGCTGCTCACATTTTTTCAGCAAAAATACCAAAATTTACGATATTGTACTTGCTAGAAGAGTTAACAATATGACCACTAACGAGCTCGTAAGCTAACGATGCTTTGAACAACTGGCCCCTGTTCATTAGTTTTAACAGCTGAGTTAACAGCGTGAAAAAAGTTTTAGGCCGGGTCAGGTGAGCGTCAGCGAAAGAAGAAACCAGGCCCCGAAGTTATAAAAAAATTCAAGCTCATCAATGCTTAAATCAGCACAGAATATTATTTGTCCTGTTCATAAATTTTACTTGTTGGCATTTTAAAATTTATGAGCAGGAGTCAAAAACATCGAATAAATGTAGTCCATTTTAAGTAGCCTCCCTTGAATATATTTTTTTTAATTGAGAAACAGTATCTTTTGTATTTCTCTGTGTTAATTTCTCACCTGTTTTTATATAAGAAGATGAAACAAATTCCACAAATTCAAATAAATTAATTGATATAATAAAAATAGTCATTGTCTAAAATTGAAAGAAAAAGAAAGTAACTGACTACTTTTGTAGGGGATGGCCAGAGACGTCCAGTTATATGCAAATTACAAACTTGTAAACATTATAGCAAAATAAATTACAAATTCGCACTGCAAGTGGGAGGGAATAAAAGGGCCTTTACCGTGATGGTACTCAGCGCCCTACTGGGCGTTGGGCGGAATCGCAATCAAGAGATTTCGGAGGCAGAATTTCTGGCAATAGTGGCAGCTGGTGCTCAACAGGTCTGGCGCCCACAAACATCCTTTATCTATCCCCGGTCATTTACCCGAGATGTAAAATTTGTTCATTCTCGTCTGATTAATTTTAACCCTTATCCTTCTGTTAACTTTGCAAACGGTGTAGATCCAGATCAGATGGCTATAATGATTTTCGGTAGATTGGGCTGCATGATGCTTCAACGCAGATCTGAAACCGACCGCGCATGAGTACTGGTAAACCGCTTAGATGATCCAAAGTGGTGCGAGTTGGACCGTCCCTACATATAAACTCTTTTGGTATGTTTGGGCGGCAGGTCATCTGATTGTCGAGTAAAAGTCCCACAAAAAATTGGAAGCAACATCACCTAAGCCAGGGGAATCCCCTTTTACAGTTATATTTTGTTTCCATATTTAGTAACTTGTAGTACCCGGATCGGGGGACAAAAAGGCCATTTTTGGTATGTTCACAGAAATCAGTATGTGCAAAAAGTTAGTCAATCAAACAAATAGCTTAAAACACCAACTTTTAAAACACATAAAGGTCTAACTTTTTACCGTTCAGAATTTTTTTAAATGATTTTGTTTAAAAGTTATTGATCCTCGAAGTTGATTGATTAACTCTTTTCTGTCAAAAACTTTCATGACCCCGAACTCCGATCGGTGTCTTCAAAAACATTCTGAACCCGTTTGGCCGGGGTATATGTCAAGATAAATTTCTATCATACGTGCAATTGTTGTCCCGAGTAGAAATATCTTAGCATTTCAAGGTTTCAAGATTTTGTCATCGACTGTAAAGTTCTCCAACTGGAGCGTGAGTAAAACATTCATCAAATGAAAAACATGCTACGAAAACACATCTCTGGGAAGTTGCGAACCCCTATGGATGCCTGTGAAGATGAGCATGGTCCAATTATGAGAAAACAATGTACAGCCCTGGCACTTATACTGAATGTTAGTGTTTTCAACTGGTCATATGACCAGTAGTTAAGTGTCCATTTGGCTAGTAGTTTAGTGTCAATTTGACTAGAGATCCACCCAGCTAGCATGCAACAGCGGGCCAACGTCGGGCCGACAGCGATACGACGTTGCCACGTCGTATCGCTGTCAGCCCGACGTTGGCCCGTGATTCTTTGCTAGCTGGGTGGTTACTATAATGTTGCCACTGTAGCTCCCACAGAGGTCCAAAATATCTGGACATGTGAAGACTGTGTGGGTACAGCAAAAGATAAGACTACTCGAACGACAGTCTGATCCGTGTTTATAAAGGCAACCAGCACAAGTCCAGACCAGACTGAACCAGGAGGAACAACCTATTCTGAACCTGTATCATGAACCATGAGATCATGGAAATCCTTAGGTTGTTATTTATTCAGCCCATCATCACACCGCCTTATTATTAACAATAAATGGCATCAAAGATATCCTGTAATTTAACCAGTTTAAATGTTCGTTTTAGTAGATAACAACAAACTTCAGGACATAGACTATTGCTGCAGATATCAGCATAAGATACCAACACAGCATACAGCCCCCAACCAAATTTCTCCAAAGTGCAGCCTGATCCAGGTCTATACCCATGCAAGCATTGCAAGCGCAGGTTCAGGCCAGTGTTCCAAAGACAAAATCTGAACCCGAACCATCCACAATGACGAGCATGCCCTAAAACCCGTGAGTCCCCCCTATACCGCGGAAATAAATCAGTCCATCATCAATGAAGCCTGGCCATCAACCATAAACTGCATTTCCTATAAAAAAGATTAAACGTTCTAAAAATTTCCTGAAAAGTTTCACAAGCACTTTGCAGAATTTCGCAACTTTTAAAGGTAACTGACAATCACTACTTTTTGAACTCATGATATTCTCTATTTATAGAACATATCTCTTGGCAATGCCATATTTATTTTCGAAATAAGTGTATTCCAACACATAGTGGTATACACCTACATGTCTGTGGAGTGAACATAGCTCACAGGTTCTGTCGTCCCTTGCAGAATAAGGAATCTTCCCCTTTCGATAGGCATTTCATGGTTGAGAGATCATAAGTAGTAAGAGGAATCGAAAAATGTTGGAATGGTTTTGATGGGAGGTGTGAGAATATTGTATCGATTCCTGATCATTGCCTTCACTTTTATTTTATACAGTTACTCCTTCTTAAATACCTTATAGTTTAAACATTTAGGAGCTTCATAAACAGATCTCTTTCAGGTTACTTGTCATTCCCTATTAGTCTGTGCGTCATGGTTTTTGCAATATTTATAGAGACCTCTTGTTGCAGTCACACTTCTGCCTTATTACATCCATGAAGATGTTCTTTATTCTTAAAACCTCGCTTAGAACGAAAAAGTACGGGCGAGCTTAAATCAATTTTACGTATCCACAATCCTTGTCCTTGCCCTGCCAGCATTCTACATAAATCTACAGCGGGCCGTTAGCGGCCCGTCAGCTACCCTGACGGGCCGCTAACGGCCCGCTGTAGATTTATGTAGAATGCTTACTGGGTGGTTCTGTCGTGGTTTAGACAAATAATTTGTTGATTTCTAACTCATCAGTGCAACATCTCAGAGAACATGAAACTCAAATGACTACAGAGATGAAACAACGATAAGGACTCGACAGCATGAAATTACTGAAATGCTGAAGCAAAAGAAAAACCAACGCATTCCGGTCGGCCCGAGGAGAGACAAAGCCCACACTTGCTAATTCGATAACCAACTATCTATTTTTACAGGTAGGAAATTGTAATCTATCTTCATATAATGAACAGGTCATATTTGACCATGTTTTTTTTTTTTTTTTTTTTTTTTGTTGTTTTTTTGTCACTGGGTCTCTATGCTTATGGACATATGTACATGTATATAGCTTCTCATAGGTCTAAAGTGGAGCCTCTAATTTATGAAAGTTTTGACTTGCATTATCTCCTTTGTTTGTATAAATAGGGAAATAATCACCAGGAACAATGCCCGAGGTAAACACTAAACTGGACAACCTTTGGAAGGCAGAGAGTATCATAGTTTTAGAATATTTCAAAAATTCATTCAAAATGAAATCAGAGGCACAATCAAAGTCAAATGGGGGTACTCCTGATTTCTATTGTTCATTTTTATTTTTTATCTTTAGAGAATGCTGCTTGCATTGAAGACACCGGTAAGCTCTACTTTCTTCTTTATATAGGAAGAAACTGGGCTTGCCGGATTATATCTTATTATTACATCCTGTTGATACTGAATATGTTAATCTTACCTCTGCTTTAGATACCCATAAACCTCGCAAAAGAATGGACAACAAATAGATGATATCATAATCTTAAAATCTGGCGAGCAATAACTTGTGTTCAGAATATGCCGATGAAATGACAAGCAATAAACAGTCAGACTGTAGAAGTCTCAACTTGGTATTACGCAAGCATACCTGTGCAATACACTGTAAATTTTAAAGGAATCAAAAGAATAACAAGAGTACCATGATGGTCCTGTATCGCTCACCTGAGTCTATTCATCACCTTGTTTTTGATCCCACATGACCCATATTCAAACATATTCAAGATTTTATAAAGGCAAACATTCTTGGCAAGTTTCATGAAGCTTGAACCAAAAATGCAGTCTCAAGTATGATTTGACCAATTCTGTTTGTTTGATTTGAGATTTATACTATTTAGGTCATTGTGGAGACGTTGCTTCCAATTTTGTGGGACTTTTACCCAACATTGAGATGAAAGGTCCGCCCCTTCATGTCTGACAGCATTTATAGTTCTGCAGCCTGAAGGTTGATTTCAATCATTTCTAATCTGTAGCATGCTTATGGTGGGGAAATTATGAAATAAAAGTAGGTCGAGTGATGACAATGTTTTTTCTAAAAATAGCCAAAAAGAACTTTGACCATGACCCAAGCACCCTGAAAGTCTGAATTGCTTGAGATACTGTATTATCATACAGAATATTTGTTTAAAGTTATGATAACCCATAAAAGGCGGGAAAACCCTGAAGGGGTAGCCTGGCAAACAGCATAGGCCCAGATCAGACGTCGCAGAATGTGGCATCTGATCAGGGTCTGCACTGTTTGCTAACAGCATTTTCTGTCAAATAAAATACCTCTCCTGACCAAGGTATTACAAAAAGAGGACAATTCTGAGCAAGTTTGATGATGATTGGACTAAAAATGTGGTCTCTAGAGTGTTTTTCTATGATTTAACCTACTGACCTACTTTTTGACCCCACATGACCCATATTCGAATTTGACCTAGATATTGTCAAGATGATCCATCTGAGCAAATTTGATGATAATCAGACTAAAATTGCAGTCTCTAGAGTGTAAAGGTTTTTCTTTGATTTGACCTCCTTTTGACCCCACACGACCCATATTCGAATTTGACCTAGATATTGTAGAGATTATCTTTCTGAGCAAGTTTGATGATGATTTGACCAAAACTGTGGCCTCTAGAGTGTTAGCAAGGTTTTTCTATGATTTAACCTACTGACCTTCTTTTTGACCCGACATGACACTTATTCGAACTTGACCAAGATATTGTCAGGATGATCATTTTGAGCAAGTTTGAGGATGATTAAACCAAAACTGTGGCCTCTAGAGTGTCAACAAGGTTTTTTCTATTATTTGACCTACGGACCTATTTTTTTTGGCCGACATGACCCATAATCGAACTTGACCGAGAAATTGTCAGGATGATCATTCTGAGCAAGTTTGGGGATGATTGGACCAAAACTGTGGCCTCTAGAGTGCTATCAAGGTTTTTCTGTGGTTTGACCTACTGACCTACTTTTGTACCTGAAATGACGGATATTCAAACTTGGCCGAGATATTGTCAGGATGAACATTCTGACCAAGTTTCAGGAAGATTGGCCCAAAACTGTGGCCTCTAGAGTGTTAACAAGGTTTTTCTATGATTTGACCTACTGACCTACTTTTTGACCCGACATGAATCATATTAAAACTTGACCGAGATATTGTCAGGATGGTCATTCTGAGCAAGTTTGAAGATGATTGGACCAAAACTGTGGCCTCTAGAGTGCAAACAAGGGTTTTCTGTGGTTTGACCTACTGACCTACTTTTTGACCCGACATGACCCATATTCGAACGTGACCAAGATATTATCAAGATGATCATCCTGAGCTTGTATGAGGATGATTGGACCAAAATTGTGACCTCTAGAGTGTTAAAGGCATTTATTCTTGATTATTGAGGACTATCATTTCATTACATAATATTATTTAGCCCTCAGAGCTGACTTAAGAGAAGTCCTCTGTCTTCACAGGTAAGGGGCCTCCTTGGGGTGAGTGAGTGAGTGAGTTTTAGTTTTACGTCCCACCAACAGCTAAGGTCATACGGAGACGGGAAGGGGCCTCCTTGGGGAAAATCAATAAATTACTTACTGTTGACTGGAATATATTATTGATTTTCCTCTTAAGTGCCTCAGTCAGGGGATTCAACAAGAGCTCCTAATCACCCTATTAAGGGCCGCCTTTGATCTGCTACAGTCAGTATATCACAGGGGGCAATAAAACAATTATGAACACACCGTGTGTTTTACTGTTACAGAATAAATGCCTTTAACAAGGTTTTCCTTTGATTTGACCTGGTAACCTACTTTTTGACCCGACAAGACCAATATTAGAACTTGACCGACATATTGTCATGATGATCATTCTGACCAAGTTTGATGATGATTGGATTAAAACTGTGGCCTCTAGAATGTTAACAAGAAAAGTTTACGCACGCACGACGAACGACGCACGCCGACGCCGGACATCTCACAGTCACAAAAGCTCACCATGACCTTCGGTCAGATGGGCTAAAAACAAAACATCAGACGAATAGTGTTGTATTTTCCTTATTTCTGCTCAAAGCATAGATGGAGGGTTCAGTGAAATTCTTTTCACTGTTCGTCCCAAGGCGGTTCTTCTGTCGCGGTTAATTTTTGTTATGGTTTGTCTTTGAGTGTAAGTATGCTTATATATTTTTGTTTTTGACTTTCCGCTATAGATGTTTTCATTAGGGTCTCGTTATTTTATGTTTGTGTTTCTTTCCCTTTGGTGTCTCTGATGGGAGCTGTAGGTTAATTGTATTGATTCCTGATCATTTCCGTCACTTTAATTTCTTGTTAAAATGGCATCATAAAGGCGTTTCTACTGAGTACCCACACTCTATGATATGTATGTTTAAGAGCAGAAATAATAAAAACGCATGTTAATACTTAATCATGCAAACCCAAGGTTTTTTTTTCTTTTTAAAGTAAAAAGTAGAGTTTACCAGGGTCTTAACGCATATGCATGATACATTTTAATGGGTTGATGGTTATTTCCTGCCGAATGCATTATATATGCATTATGTCATGCAAAGAAAATAAACAAAGGTCCTTTTTTTAAAGATAAAATTTAAATAGCAAAACAGACTAAGATGCTAAGATGTCCCTGTTCGGGGACAAAATTAACACAACTCTACCTTGAAAGAGATCCCGAAGGGTCGAGAATATATTTAGAAGCCCTAAGCGGAGTCATGTGTACCCCGATCAGGGACCTTTGAGTTTTTGACAAAAATGTTAATCAATCAACTCTGATGATCAATACTTTTTTAACAATTCCGAACGGTAAAAACTTTACATCTTTTAGAAGTTGGAGTTTTCACCTATTTGATAGAATAAGTAACTTTTTGTACAGACTCAATTCTGCGAACTCACCCAAAAATTCACCCGCGATCAAAATGCGACAGAGGTAAAAGAGGACTCCCCTGACTCCGATCGCGGGGGTGGGGCTGGGGTGGGGGTGGGGCGAGGTGGCTTCAACTGATGGTAGGACACGGATATGTTACTCAAAAATAGATAGTGGGTTCTCCTAAGACAGCTTCGATGAGACAGAAGCACGAGAAAAAAAAAAGAGGGCCATAATGGCGCTGGATCGCTCACCTGATCCATAGTGTAACAAGTGGGCCCCGTGGAGGGGAATTATTGGCCCCAGGGCTATAATTTGCAAAATCTTGAGGGAGGTCTAAAAGGTGACATTTTGGCCTCAGGGCTATAATTTGAACAATCTTGATAGAGGTCCACAAGATGAAGCTTCATACCAAATATCAAACACCTGAGCCTTCTGATCTCAGACAAGAAGATTTTTAAATGTTTCCCTATGAAAGTCTATGTAAAACCAAAGGGCCCCGGGGCGGAGGCATTTTGGCCCTAGGGCTATAATTTGAGCAAACTTAGTAGAGGTGCACTAGATGAAACTACACACCAATATCAAAGACCTGGGCCTTGCGGTTTCAGAGGAGCAGATTTTTTAAGAGTTTTCCTATATAAGTCAATGAAAACAAAAGGGCCCCGGGGCGGACATTTTTGACCCCAGAGCTATAATTTGAACAATTTTGATAGAGGTCCACTAGATGAAGCTTCATCTTGATAGAGGTATACAAGACGAAGCGCCATAATAAATATCAAGCACCTGAGCCTTCTGGTTTCAGACAAGAAAATTTTTAAAGGTTTTCCCTACTTAAGTCTATGTATAAGCAAAGGGCCCCTGGGCGGGGGCATTTTTGGCCTTAAGGCTATAATTTGAATAATGTTGGTAGAGGTTCACTAGATGAAGCTACACACCAAATAGCAAATGCCTGGGCCTTGCAGTTTCAGAGGAGAAGATTTTTTAAGATTTTTTTTCTATATTGGTTAATGTTAATCCAAAGGGCCCCGTTGCGGGGGCATTTTTGGCACCAGAGCTATTATTTGAACAATCTTGATAGAGGTCCACAAGACGAAGTTTGTTACCATATATAAAACACCTGAGCCTTCTGTTTTCAGACGAGAAGATTTTTTAATGTTTTTCCTATATAAGTCTTTGTAAAACCAAAGGGCCCCGGGGCGGGGGCATTTCAGGCCCCAGGGCTATAATTTGGACAATCTTGATAAATGTCTATAAGATGAAGCTTCATACCAAATATCAATCACCTGAGCCTTCTGGTTTCAGACAAGAAGATGTTTAAAGATTTTCCCTATGCAAAATAGAAGTGAAGGCAGTGATCAGGAATCGATACAATTAACCCACAGCTCCCATCAGAGACACCAAAGGGAAAGAAGCACAGACATTGAACAACTAGACCCTAATGGAAACATCAATAGCGGAAAGCCAAAAGGACAGTCACATTCCCACGAAATGGCCAATTGGCTATCCAAAACAAAACAATATAAGCGACACACACACACACTCAAAGACGCACCATAACAAAAATAAACCGCGACAGAAGAACCGCCTTGGAACGGTCATTGAAACGATCTCCACTGGGGGGGGGGGGGGCAAAATCTATTTTTACGCGGCCACAATCCCCAAAGGGACCCGGAGCGGGAGCGTTTTTTTGCTGCAGGACTATAATTTAAACAATCTTGGTAGAGGTCCACTAGATATAGCTTCACACCAAATATCGAAGACTTGTGCATTGCGGTTTCATAGGACAATAATTTTTAAGTTTTCACTAAAAATCTATTTTTGGTTCTCGTGTCCTTGATATGTAACGGACCGGAACCATTAGAACAATTTTGAAAGGGGACCACATAAGCACCATTCCGGTGAAGTTTGGTCAAAATCCGATCAGAGACTGAAGAGGAGATGTAGTTTGATTTGAAGAAATTGTTTACGCACGCACGGACGCACGACGGATGAAAAGTTATCCCAAAAGCTCACCTCGCCATTACATGACAGGTGAGCTAAAAAAAACAACATAAATTGCCGTTTCTGACACCATGTCACACAGTGAGCAGCAATGTTTCGTACCCATTGCTATGAATCGCGTTCTAAAACAAAAGTTCTGTTTTTGTTGAAATTATACTTTGTCGCAATAAAAGCGCTACAAGACTTATACAGGCCCCGCCCATCGGAACCTTGCGAAGTCGACTGGTCTGCATTATGTTTCCACGAGGAGCTGAAATAGACCGCACATGAGTACTTGTAAACTTCAAGATGGCCAACTGCGAAACGGGATGATTTTATCAAATCTAAATCTCTATGTCACACCAATGCCTCAAATCAAGTTTCAGTTCAATTTGACCTTTGGTTCGAGTGGAGATGTCGTTTGAAGAATTTCAAGATGGCCGCCATGGTGGCTATCTTGGATATCGGAACAGAACGATTTTAGCAAATCTGAATCTTCATGTCACCCCAATAGCTCCAATCGAATTTCAGCTCAATTCAACCTTTGGTTTCCGAGGAGATGTCTTTTGAAAAATTTCATGATGGCTGCCATGGTGGCCATCTTGGATCTCGGAACAGAACAGTTTTAGCAAATCTGATTCTCTATGTCACCTCCATGCCTCCCATCAAGTTTTAGCTCAATTCGGCCTTGGAGGAGATGTCGTTGGAAGAATTTCAAGATGGCCAACATGGCAGCCATCTTGGAAATCCGAACGGAACCATTTTAGCAAGGCTGAATTTCCATGTCACCCCGATGCCTCCCATCAATTTCCAGCTCAATTTAAAGAATATAAAGGTGGCCATCATGGCAGCCATCTTGGAATTCTGAACGGGACCATTTTAGCAAATCTGAATCTCCATGTCACCTCGATGCCTCCAATCAAGTTTCAGCTCAATTTGACCTTTGGTTCGGGAAGAGATGTCGTTTGAAGAATTTCAAGCTGGTGGCCAGCTTGGAAATCCGAACGGAACCATTTTAGCAAATCTGAATCTCCATGTCACCCCGATGCTTCAAATCAAGTTGCAGCTTAATTCGATCTTTGTTTCTGGAGGAGATGTTGTTTGAAGAATTTCAAGATGGTTGCCATGGCGGCCATTTTGGATAGCGGAACGTAACAATTTTAGCAAATCTGAATCTCCATGTCACCCCATGCCTCCCATCAAGTTTCAGCTCAATACGACCTTTGATAATGAAGGCCTCCTAGCTCATCAGTCTAACATGTCCGTGAACACAAAAATCAAACAGCCACAGAGATGAAACAACGGTGAGGACCCAACAGCAAGAAACGAATTCCACTTGCGGGGGGGGGGGGGATGTCTTTTGAAAAATTTCAAGATGGCTGCAATGGTGGCCATCTTGGATTTCGGAACAGAACAGTTTTAGCAAATCTGATTCTACGTGTCACCTCCATGCCTCCCATCAAGTTTTAGCTCAATTCGGCCTTGGAGGAGATGTCGTTGGAAGAATTTCAAGATGGCCAACATGGCAGCCATCTTGGAAATCCGAACGGAACCATTTTAGCATGGCTGAATTTCCATGTCACCCCGATGCCTCCCATCAATTTCCAGCTCAATTCGACTTTTGGTTCGGGAGATATCGTTTGAAGAATTTAAAAGTGGCCATCATGGCAGCCATCTTGGAATTCTGAACGGGACCATTTTAGCAAATCTGAATCTCCATGTCACCCCGATGCCTCCAATCAAGTTTCAGCTCAATTTGACCTTTGGTTCGGGAGGAGATGTCGTTTGAAGAATTTCAAGCTGGTGGCCAGCTTGGAAATCCGAACGGAACCATTTAGCAAATCTGAATCTCCATGTCACCCCGATGCCTCCAATCAAGTTTCAGCTCAATTTGATCTTTGGTTCGGGAGGAGATGTCGTTTGAAGAATTTCTAGCTGGTGGCCAGCTTGGAAATCCGAACGGAACCGTTTTAGCAAATCTGAATGTCCATGTCACCCCGATGCCTCAAATCAACTTTCAGCTTAATTCGATCTTTGTTTCTGGAGGAGATGTTGTTTGAAGAATTTCAAGTTGGTTGCCATGGCGGCCATTTTGGATAGCAGAACGTAACAATTTTAGCAGATCTGAATCTCCATGTTACCCCATGCCTCCCATCAACTTTCTGCTCAATACGACCTTTGATAATGAAGGCCTCCTAGCTCATCAGTCTAACATCTCCATGAACACAAAAACCAAACAGCCACAGAGATGAAACAACGGTGAGGACCCAACAGCAAGAAACGAATTCCACTGGGTGGGGGGAGATGTCTTTTGAAAAATTTCAAGATGGCTGCAATGGTGGCCATCTTGGATTTCGGAACAGAACAGTTTTATCAAAATGATTCTCTATGTCACCTCCATGCCTCCCATCAAGTTTTAGCTCAATTCGGCCTTGACGGAGATGTCGTTGGAAGAATTTCAAGATGACCAACATGGCAGCCATCTTGGAAATCCGAACGGAACCATTTTAGCAAGGCTGAATTTCCATGTCACCCCGATGCCTCCCATCAATTTCCAGCTCAATTCGACCTTTGGTTCGGGAGATATCGTTTGAAGAATTTAAAGGTGGCCATTATGGCAGCCATCTTGGAAATCCGAACGGAACCATTTTAGCAAATCGGAATCTCAATGTCACCTCGATGCCTCCAATCAAGTTTCAGCTCAATTTGACCTTTGGTTCGGGAGGAGATGTCGTTTGAAAAATTTCAAGCTGGTAGCCATCTTCGAAATCCGAACGGAACCATTTAAGCAAATCTGAATCTCTGTGTCACCCCGATGCCTCAAATCAAGTTGCAGCTTAATTCGATCTTTGTTTCTGGAGGAGATGTTGTTTGAAGAATTTCAAGATGGTTGCCATGGCGGCCATTTTGGACAGCGGAACGTAACGATTTTAGCAAATCTGAATCTCCATGTCACCCCATGCCTCCCATCAAGTTTCAGCTCAATACGTCCTATGATAATGAAGGCCTCCTAGCTCATCAGTCCAACATCTCCGTAAACACAAAAATCAAACAACCACATTGATGAAACAACGGTGAGGACCTAACAGCAAGAAACGAATTCCACTGGGGGGAGGGGGGCGGGGCTTAAATCGATTTTACATTGTCATAATCTTCGCCCTTATTTCCGTCGCGATTGAAAATTTGTTCAGTCCGCATGAAGGCCTCCTAACTCATCAGTCCAACATTTCCGTGAACTCAAAAATCAAACAACCACAGAGGTGATGCAACGGTGAGAACTCGACAGCAAGAAACCACTGATTTGCTTGAGCAAAAGAAGACCAACAGTTAGACTGCGATGGGCCCGACCAAATAAGTCTGAATAACTCCATCTTTTTCTAATGAAACAATCCTCGTTACAACTTATTATATCACATTTGCTGACAAAAAAAAAAAGTTTGATTTCAGTAACTGAATACATTTGTATTTCTATTCGTTTTTAAGGATACATCAGATACACTTTCTGCTAGGAGGGAAACAACTTTTATAAGTGACTTTCTGTATGCTTTCATGTTCACTACTCCTATTCACTAAGCTCTACTGACACTGGACTCGTTTTCAAAGGAAAACAATTGCTCATAAGGAGCAAAGTCTTTCCTCTAAGAGTAGGCCCTTAAAAGGAGGCAAACATATTTGTAGAGTTGTGAAGGTGTATTCTGTGCCCTTAAAATTTTAAAAATTGTTAAATATGCAACTTATTTCTTCTCGTCAGTGCATCTATTCATTTCATTATTGGAGTGCACCTTTGCACTTGTCACCTGTCACTGCAACAGGCAGCACTACTATCTTCGGGCTTATATCCACTACGATAACACACCCGTGCGACATAGTGCATTTTTTCACATCTCCAAAATGGTCATTTTTTCTGATGAAAATCCGCGGTATTTTTCTTATTTATACTGCAAACCTAGGTTGTGGGTGTTCGTTAGAACCGCCTCATTGAGGCGGTTCTAACGAGTACCCACAACCTATGTCTTGGAGCAGAAATAAGAAAAATAATGTTTACTCCCCGTAAACCCCAGTTTTTCTCTATATAAAGTGGGGTTTAAGGGGGTCTTCATTTCACGGACTTGTTCATGTGATGAAAAGCGCGGAAACTATAACGTGGCCAAGTTTAAAAAGCGCTTGAAATCATGTCATCATAAGCGCGGCTGGCCTGAAGGCCAGTTATCGAATTAAGACTGTATGACCTTATCTTGGGGTTCGGAGTTTGGAGTTCGATTTTGCCGATAGTGTGTATAGTCGGTTGGAACAAATATACTGAACCGAAAAAGAAACGCAACTTTTTAACCCAAAAGATTTTCATGCAACCATCAGGTTGACGGAAAAATCATTTTGCGATTGACTTTCATACTTTTTAAACGTTCTTATGCAGAAAACATTTGGGAGATATCTGTACAGTTTAACGCTCCACTTGGCAATTCGTTGTTTTCAACATTTCTTCGTGTAGTACATTAAATGTATAAAGTAACCTCATCATGTCGGCATATTGTGTTACCTGGAGTTTAGGTTTCAAAAGTCCGGTAAAATTTCTCTACGGAATATGGTACGTTTGACGCAAGATCAACGTAACGTAGCGGTCCAAATACTTCTACTTGGGACGTCTCAGGCTGTCATCGCCAGGAACTTCCAAGTGAGTAGATCGACGATAACTCGCTTGTACCAGCGTCTACGTCAAACTGGAACAACAAATGACAGGCCCAGAAGTGGACGTCCACACGTCACGACACGTCGACAGGACCGATACATCCGTCTAATCCACCTTCGTAATCGGTTCGTACAGCCGTCGAGACGTCTCAGGTGACACCAGGAACGCACAACAATCGAATAAGTGCAGATACTGTCAGGAATCGCCTTCGAGAGTTTGGCTTACCTCCTCGTCATCCGTACGTTGGTATGCCATTAACACCACGACGACGCCAGGTTAGAATGGCGTGGCTCACACAACATAGGCCTAACCTGTTTCCCCTTCGTCAGTGACGTAACGTAATGTTTTCTGACGAGTCCAGGTACTTGTTGTACAGAGCTGACGGTCGTCAACGTGTGTATAGGCGTGACGGAGAGCGTTATCGTGGCAATTGTTTGGTTGAACGCTATTGATTTGGAGGCGGTGGGTTGATGGTGTGGGCTGGCATATCGTGTGGTCATAGAACGCCCCTGGTATTCATTGATTGATCTTTGACGGCTCAGCGTTACGTTTACGTCGTTTTACGACCGGTAGTTGTTCCATATGTACGACAGCACAGCGTTACGTTTCAGCAGGATAACGCTCGGGCGCATGTAGCAAGGCTTAGCATGGCGTTTCTTCATCAAAACAACGTTGACGTGATGCATTGGCCTCCGTATAGTCCAAATCTCTCTCATATAGAACATTTGTGGGACGTCTTGGGTAGGCGCGTACGTAACCGCCCCTAGCCGCCAACAATGCGTCAAGCCTTGCGTATCGCGCTCATACAGGAGTGGAATGCTATTCCCCAGGCAGAGATCAATCGTTTAATCCTGTCCATGACCAGGCGTGTGCGTGCAGGACTGAATGCAAACGGAGGACATACTCGCTATTAACTGCTTATGTTTTGAATTAGTGAAATGACTACCTCTATGACAAAACGGATTTGTGTTCCAAACATTCTCACTGGAAATTGCACTCTCTATGGTAGTTACATTTAGGAATGATTATATTAATGCGCCATTAACTCGATTTTCTGCAAACATGGTTATTTCTGCAAATATTCGCATGTATATTTGGAGTTGCGTTTCTTTTTCGGTTCAGTAGTTGCGTTTCTTTTTCGGTTCAGTATATACATCAGATACGAATTCACCGTTTGCCATGACGTACCATCCTGGACTACCCAAAGGCAATGATGTCGCCAATAAACATTGGTCTATCATTGAATCGTCTCAAGGTCTGAAGAAGGTATTTCCCCCAAAAAAACAGCTATCGTATACAGATGGCCAAGCAATTTAAGGGATCTTTTAGTAAAAGCCAAAATAAAACCAGACTCTGCAGATGATAGGTCGAAACCTTGCGGGGAAGAGCTTGGTTTTGCTGCAAGGTGATGTGTCACACGCAAATAGACAAGTCATCAACCGGTGCCCCAATGAAGCTTAAAAGCAACACAAACGGTAAATCAAGAAATGTGATCTATTTGATCACATGCACTAACTTCAACAGTATGTTGGCGAATTCACAAGCGGATATATGGTCATCGTTCCGACTGCAAACACAGGCGATTTCACAGATCTCCTGTAGCTGAACACTTCAAATCACCAAGACATGACTTCAATAGTCATGCTTCTTTGTGCCGCACTGATCATAATCAAAACTGGTCCGATGCAGCCAGAAAACTCCGGGAAACCTACTAGATTCGGCGGTTAAATTCACAACAGCCGTATGGAATTACCAAGGGGGAATGATCCCCTTAGCTGACTAATAATGCACAGCCGGAATGAGTGATTTGTTTTTGGCGCATCAGTGAACATCCAAACAGATGATGCATATAAATTCAAAATTTAAACCCCATTCAAATTAGTTTTCATAGGATCACACAGCCAACAAGTTGGCGTTTCCTGTTATGACCACCAACCGTTTTATTTGTAGCGATGTGTTTACTGGCAATCGCAGGTACACGGACACGGACATGTGTCCGCGTGCTTTGCACATTCTATTAAGGAAAATCCTTTAAAAAGATTCTTAACCAACTTCAGAAACGAAAGCTTCTTTTCACTGCAAATAATTTGCAGGCTAAAATAATTTGTTGAACACAATTTGTTTATTTAATTTGAATTATTTTCTTTAAAAAAATCTGCTTTGCCTATTTAGTCATTTGTAGAGGTGTGTTTGTTAGGAACTGAATAATTTGTATTTAGCTTTTGTCCACACTAGCAACACTTATGGGTCCCATCATTTGGTGACCATAGCAAACGCTTATCTTCCATGAAACAAATATTTAGTGGATGAGTGTTTGAGTTTTACGTCTCACCAACAGCTAAGGTCATACGGAGACGGGACCTCGGTTTAAAGACTCGCCCGATGTCTTCGATCCTGCGATCCCTGGTTTTTAAGGCGAGTAGAATATAATTGCTTTTGTATTTTTCACGTTCCTTGTATGTATTTCAATGTAGTAAATACTTACCTCTGAAGAAGCCGAAAGGCAAAAGCGCGCTCAGGTACAAGTCATTTTTTTTTCTTTTTGCACTGTTTCTGATAAAATCTCCCTATATATATCCACCATGTTTCGTTCATTTCAAGCTTTCTGAAGATCCACTTTGTGTTATTCTGTCCCGCTCTCTTGTCAAGCATGAAATTACTATTAAATCCAGTGAACCACAAAATGATGGCCAGAATCTTCACTGGTGGATGGTATACGTCAGTCTAGGCTCAGTACATTTTTATTAAGCCACAGTAAATACATGTTTAACGTAATTCAGCTTTATCATGTATGACATTATTGCCTTAAATTCTAGTTTTATGATCCTTCATGTGTAGATGTAAAACTGGAAGTAGTACTTTCATCTCAGGTGTATTAAAGTATGAAAGGAAAAATACGAGTATTCAGTTAATATTATGGTATCATCTGTTTAGGCCCCTGCCCATCCTGGCTTGGAGAAATAGATTGGGCTGCATCGTGCTTCCACACAGAGCCGAAACTGACCACACATGAGTACTGGCAAACCCCCTGGAAGGACTAAGCCTGCCCAGAGAAAATGATGCGAGTTAGACCGTCCATTGCATATAAGGTTTTCGGTTTCATTGGGCAGCAGGGCTTGAGATGTCCTTTCATCTTTATGTTTTTGTATTGGAGTTTAACGGCCCAGTCAACACTTTTAGGTCATTTTTGAGCTGGTTAGTTCACCTATTCACACTTTTTTCTGGACAGGCTTAAACGTAAGCGGTTAACCAGTACAGTGCACATTCTTCTGCCAAAAACTGACAACTGCCTTTCTTGAATCAGCGGAAGGGAGAGATTGACCGAAGAAAATATTTCATGATAAATCTACACGAAAGTATGTTGGGACCCCGGCAGGCATCAAACCCGCGTCCTCCTGATCACCAGTCAGACGCGCACCCGACTGAGCTACCGAGGCAGGCTTCATCTCAATGCAGAGAACAGATAAGCAGGTTATTTGCGTAAATACTATATTACTTTAAAAGAATATTCAATAGAAAAAATAAGTTGAAGGGTAACAAAAACCAAGTAAAAATCCAAAATACCCAATTCATACTGACATACTTGCATATGAATCTTTTGATTCAGAACAGTTTGTTCTTCATATGTAATGGCCAAGTCAGAAATTATCAACTTCGAGGTGCTTACTTTTTACACAATGCACAACTGTCTTAGTACTAAACACTGAAAAGATCCTTTTAAGCCTCGGTCAAGTTGTTAAATAATAAGTACACATGTATATTAGCCATTTAGTTCCGATAATGTTGGTAATCAAACATGAGATGCCCATTTATCTCTTCAAATACCCAATTGAAGTTGAATATATCGGGTTTATCCGATTCCATACAGAAGCTCATATCTGTTCTTCTGTCAAGGTCGGGTAAAAGTCACACAATATTGAAGCAGCGCCACCAAAATGACCTGAATAGTATTGACGAGGACAACATCAATTCAAACAAACAAAAGCTATCATCTTTTTCTGTCTTAGATGAAACAAAAGGGCCATGATGGCCCTGGTCGCTCACCTGATCCATATTGTACAAATAAGATGTTAGGTACGCTCGTAATATGGTGTAGTAGAGGGTTTGGGTTATTTTGATTGATGGTGACCCAAGGAATAGTCTTATGAAATTATGTCAAAATCAGTCTGGCTGTTTAGGAGTTGAAGTCATTTTGAGGTTCGTGTGTTTTAGCTCTGGTGGCCATCATATTCAGTGGAGCTGAATATTTTTGGCAAATGTGTGCCATCTTATCAGATATCCTTTGGGCAAAAGTCTTAGTTCCTCTTTTTGTGTTTATGTGCTATTTCTGCTATGTGCTTTAGTGTTTTGACGTGTATGTGAAGTGCTATATGTGTTATTTGTGTTTCGCGGATATATGGACTTTTAAATCGTTATTTTTACGTGGTTTTGCGTTTTCGGTCGGACAAGGAGAACAAAGAAAACAAGACAATCTACATGACAGGTATAAGTGCTATTTCATTAATGGTATTTATTAGTTACTATTTATTTGCGTCATTTTTCAATTTTGGGAGCCAAAACAAGTGTAAGCACCAGGTCTGTTAGCAAAATTTGCAACCTAAACAAGAGCATAAGTCTGTGTTTAGCTAGTTACATTTTCGGTGAAAAACATTTTTCTCAACTGGTGACCTACTTCCCGCATCGGGCGTGAAAGAAATAACCACAATTTCAATCCGTTTTTTTTTTCATCAGGCGTGTCATTCTCGGTGGTAATTAGATTATATATTTCGTTTGATACTATATATTGATCTGGTGATCCAAACTAGATAGTCGTGAAATCATAGATCTGTAAACCTGATCTTAAAACTAAAGATAACTTTTCAACAATTGGGTACGGACCTATCATTTGCAACTCAGGACTAATCCCTCAGTTTCATCGATTATCCTACATCGGACGTGACTGAAATACCATTTTTCAGTCCGGTTTTTTTTTTTTCGGCCCGCCCACGGGCGGCCGTATATACGATACCCCTTCGCAAAGAAATAGCGAAGAAATCAAAAACGTTCCAATTCATAACAGGAGTTGTTTCCTGGCTCGGTCTCTTTCATTTCTGTTGCTCCTGGAAACCTGTCACTTTTGAAACTGAGGTAGTCATTGGTTATGTTAAGCTCGGAAAATCAATTATGCTCTTTCTAAACAGAAGTGAAGGCAATGATCAGGAATCGTCACAATTAACCCACAGCTCCCATCAGAGACACCAAGGGAAAGGAACACAAACTTGAAACAACTAGGCCCTAATGTAAACATCACTAGCGGAAAGCCAAAAGGACAGTTACTTTCCGACAAAATGGCCAATTGGCTATCCAAAGCAAAACATATAAGCGATACATACACTCAAATACAATCCATATCAAAAATAAACCACGACAGAAGAACCGCCTTGGAACGGTCAGTGAAACGAATTCCACTGGGGTGCTTAAATCGATATTACGTGGCCACAATCCTCGCCCTTACTTCCGTCGCGATTTAGACAAATAATTTGTTCAGTCCACATGAAATAAGTAGTTCAGGCTTATATCTGCAGTCACCTGGCGCACCAAGATGGTTAAAACGGTAGACGTTACCAGGTTACAACTGCGTGAGGCACATGCAATAATCATTGGTTCTCTTCGGGTGCTTCAGAAGCGGTTGGTCATGTTTAACTTTTCTGACCCAGAAAAACATGCACGTTCAAAATTTTCAGTTCTGTGGTGTATTTCTCGTAGACTTACATCAATATTGAGACGACTAACCCATACTTGAGAAAAAAGGAGCTCAAACAGAGGTCCTTATAGCCTGGAATAATGAATGATGTCTCTGATACGCAATTAAGTCATGTTTTTTTTTTTTTCAGATAATGATGGGAGAAATTGTCTCGATATAGATATGATGTTTATTAGAGACATATTTTAAGTGCACGTTCTTAGTTTCTTTATGTAAGTAGAGTGTGGGTTTATCAGTAGGCGGTAAGGTTCGTTAGTTTTCCTATCCTGTCCTATCTTGAGTCGGTCTCTGACCATTTCCTCGCTTAAGTGGGTGGCTACATTAAGATTTTAGTTAAAATCACTGGATGCGTCCTTGAAACTATTTCGAAGAAAAAATTATCCAGCAGAGGTATGCTTTCACAAATCTACATCACACGGCCTCTTAACTCCTTTGCAGTCTTGACATCTACCAATAAGGAAGGTAATCACAATGAAGAACAGTTCTGGGGGGAATATTCTTCAGGGCACCCCTGTGGAGGACTGGTTGTTACACGTATAGGCACATAAAGGGCATTGTGTTGTTTACGTCTGATGCATCTTTTACAAAACGGGCAAAGTCATAGAATATACTTTGGTGATATGGCTTGAAACGTCATTTATCTCAATATCGGAAGGAACGTCTTCAAAATGACCTTAATAGCGTTGATGGGGGCAGAAAACCTTAGCATAACCTAATAAAACAGGTTCGGGTATCTTAAACAGGTTCACACAAATCATCATTGATTATGTTTTAAAGGATGCTTCAGGATAACTGTTCACGACAGGCGTCCATGGTGCGGCTCTCGAATTCGTTTAGCACGTCCTAGATGCTAATTTGTGCCGCCATCACCAAGATTCATACACCAGGACCTGTGATATGTGAAGCTGGTCCCAATCTCTCATCAAAGAGATAAAAATGGCTACACTATCCTCAGCACTTCAGCTGTGGAAATGATTGACTCGGGAAGGATATTCCAATCTCTAATGGTCTGAGGCATGAAAGAACCTTTGTAAATGTCAGTTCTGGCAGGAGAGATCTTAAACGGCAGTGAATGGTGATTTCTACAGCGCGTAGTTGGTGGGGATGGGGGCAAGGTAATCTGTTGGAATGCTGGCAGCACACTTTCGACCTTTGTATAACAGTATGAGCCTACTGTGTCTTCTCCTTTTCTTGAGAGACTCCCATCTTAATTTTCCTAGTGTTCCAGTCATACTCCCAGTTTCGAACCAGTAATTGCTTGTTTATAATATAGTGACTCTATTTTGAACTTTTTCATTTTCTGCATTGGGATCCAAGATACAACTACTGTATTCCAAGATTGGGCAAACAAGTCCATAATACTCTGCCTCTTTTACATATTGAGGACACTGATGAAGATTCCGCCTCCGATCTATTTGCCTTAGTGTACATGTTGCTAATGCATGTATTCACTCTCAAATCAAGTCTGATTGTGGAATAAGCCCCAATTTCATTGGTTCTCTTCCTAGTCATCTGCCTAATATTGCATTTATAGGGCTGAAATATCATGCCCTATTTTCGTGCTCAACATCCTAGTTTATCTGTATCATTCTGAAGTTTCACGGAGTCCTCTGTATCCCTAAGTTCCCGGTATCAAACACAGTCATCGTATTTCTGTGCCAATGTCAATGGAAATATCACTAATATGCCGGGAGAATAGCAGTGGACCAAGAACAGGCCCTTGTGGGACCCCAAACAAAACTGTCGCCCACTCCGAAGAATCACTATTAGCATCAACTCGCTGTTTTCTATAGCAAAGAAAGGAATATATGTATTTGAGAGACTTCCCCCTAATGCCGTAGTCAAATAATTTATATTGCAGGAGCTCATGAGTCGGTAGTGTCAAAAACCTTCTCGAAGTCCAGAATAAATATGTCCACCTTTATGTCCATTGAGCTGTGGTTAATATCACATTCAAAACAACTTGGACATTAGTATATCATTGACTTGGCTTTTGCATCCAGGTAGACAAAGGATAATGCATACGAAACACTGGTTCTCTCTCAGCTAAGGTATGCGGCGATTTGGCATTCCAGTGTTATTTCAGATTCAACAGGTTGAGAAGGTCAAACAAGATCAGCAATCAAGATTGTCAGCAATGGTGATGCCAAAATATTGGCGGATTTAATCTGGCCTTGTGTTTGCTGGTGAAGTGAGTAGTTTGAGAGGTTCCGTAACAACCACGTTGTATATTTTGCCACATTGAAATTCATCTTTCTTCGAATACTGCCTACGCCCTCGCGGGAAATTTCGGCAGTGTACATTACATACACTCCAGATTTGCAGGATGAAAGCCTACTCAGTAATCATGTAATTATGGTAGGGATCTTTTAATGCACATGGGGCTTGTTCTTCCTGCACAGGCGGCCTCCAGTTAACGTCCTGATCCGAAGGACGGTGCACTTTGTCGCATTCATCTGCCAGCCTGTCGAGGTTACCTTTTAGAATAAGAGAGTCATGAGAATATACAGGACGCAGTCATGAGCAACAAAGGATGGATGGCTTGAAAAAAATCAGGGAGATCATTAATTAACACTAAGTAAAGGACTTGTTCAAGTACCTACCCTTTGGGTACACCAGACAAAACAGGGAATGAGACTTTAAATAGTTTACGCTCGGCCATTTAGCATATGTTACTTGTTGCGAGCTCCCAGAGAACGATGGGCTAAACCACCTTTGACTGGATCATCTTATCCTGTAGTGGTACGAAAAGCAGCAGCGGAGATCCGTCTTGCCGTTTTATATTCTTGTTTGTTTGACTTGAGGTTTAACGTCCCCGTCAATACTGTAAAGGTCATTTCGAAGACGTTGCTTTCAATCTTGTGGGACTTTTACCCGACATTGAGATGAAATGCGATCACAAGCCCTGCCGCCAAATGAAACCAATAGGGTTTATAAGCATGGACGGGCCGACTCGCACCGCTTTGCCTGGGCAGGCTTAGATCCCCTAAGTGGTTTACCGGTACTCGTGTGCGGGTCGGTTTCAGCTCTGCGTGAAAGCAGCATGCAGCCCATCTATTTCTTCAAGCCCCGATGGGCGGAGGCGATCGTTTTATATTCTGGTAACGTCTACTTTTGATCTGATGTTCGTGTTTGAAAGTTCAAAGGTAATAGGACAGCGGAAAGAAATAAACAGATTCGATTGTATATCAAAGGGAACAAAATACATTCTTTCACACAACTTGCCAGGATATACATCATAGCCGAGGTGGCAGCTGTAAAGTTTACTTAGGATAATTCGATCGACCGTCTATAGCACAAGTATAAGCTTTTACAAAAAGCCCGAGTCTACTGTTAGTACATATTCTTAATTTGTGTAGTCATAGGATTGAAAAGTCAAATAACAAAGCTGTTCATGTGTATGCTGTAATTTTGTGCCAGTTATTATGAAAACTTGTATAATAGCCAAAGATTCCAAAAGTTGATTCCAGTTTCATATATAAACAAAACTACCAATCTTGCACTATCTATCTATCTATCTATCTATCTATCTATCTATCTATCTATCTATCTATCTATCTATCTATCTATCTATCTATCTATCTATCTATCTATCTATCTATCTATCTATCTATCTATCTATCTATCTATCTATCTATCCTGCATCACCCTGTCGTGAGGATTATGTGCAGCTGCGCGCGTCAGAGAACAGAAAAGTATGATAGAAGAGAAAGTGTTAGAATTTAGAAGCGTTTAAGAGTAAAAACAGTATGTGGTATTTGTGATGAGGTTAAAAGCTGGTAAAACAATATTTCAAGGTGCATGGCATTGTATGTTGGAGGATGCATATGGATGATCTTGATGAATCGAGAGCAGAGCATACAACAGACTGAGAATGTAGATAATTCCATTGTACAACAGCCAAGGGAAAGAAACTGTATATGTAGTAACTGGCAGTAGTATGAATTTGTAAAAAAGTGCATTTGCTGCATGCGTTTAGTGAATCTGATTGGGTGACGGATATATGGAGGCAGTGGTATCTCAACAAGACCATTAACTGTCTTGTAGAACAATATGAGGCGTGCATCAGTACGTCTCTGTTCCAAGGATCTCCACCCAAGATCATCTAGCATCTGGGTCACACTACTGTATGAAGAGTAGTCATTTTTACCCATCTAATTGCTCTTCTTTGAACCCTCTCAATTATGGAAATGTTGGACTGAGTGATTGGGTTCCACACTGTGGAGGCATACTAGACTTAGGGTCTGACCAAAGTACTATATGCTGTGTCTCGTATGTTTTGATGTTTGGTGCAAATATTTCTATGTAGGAAGCCTAGGGACCTATTTGCCTTTGTGCTCACGTTTTGGATGTGGAATTCCATGTTAAATCATGGCTGATTCAAGTCCTAGGTATTTAGCATGATCAGCCCCCTGAAGGACCTGGCCACGAAGAATGCAGGCGTGTTTGATGGAGTGCCTGTAACGGTACATGTGCAGGACTTGTCATTTACCTGGGTTGAAATCAATTTTCCAGTTTCCTTCCCAAGTTTCAAGTTTCTGGAGGTCCGTCTACGATGTTTTAGAGTCATTTTTGCTTTTGACAGCCAAATAAATTGCAGTATCGTCTGCGAGAAATCTGACCTTTGAGTGGATCTTCTCAAGTAGGTCATTAATATATAGGAGAAACAGGATCGGTCCCAAGACTGATCATTGGGGAACCCCTGATGTGACCGGAATATGAGACGAGGTTTCCCCTTCTAAGGCTGTGCATTTGGTACGGTCCGGAAGAAAGGCTTTGGTCCAGTTTAGGATCTCTGATGTTATGTCATGCTGGTGCAGTCTGTAGATGTATTTAATATGGCTTACATTGTCAAATGCCTCGCTAAAATCAAGGAGAATCAGGTCTGTCTATTGACCTGAGGATCAAATTCGTGCGAGCTCATCATACAAGATACAATTCCTGTTGAGATGCTTTGTGAGGTTTGATGCCACAATGTGCTCCATTAAATGGCAGCAAACACAAGTTAATATGATGGCCCTATAATTTGAAGGGTCGCTTTTGTCACCCTTTTTGAAGAGAGGGTGACAGTGCCCGTTTTAAAATCCGAGGAGATCTGACCACTGATAAGAGACTGTTATAAAATGACCTATAAGATGGGAGCAATTAGGTCTTTAAGGTTTTTAAGTACTACAGGCTCGAAAGCATCTGGACCGGCTGCTTTAGTAGGGTTAAGGATTTTTGCCAGTGATATATTGATAGTGGGCATATCCGGGTATTTCGGCATGAATTCATTCGAAACATCGCTTTTGTTGATATAACCATTTGCCAGTCCTTCCTTGAGGTCATTTTCGGAAAGCTGACTCAACCTTAACGGTGATAGAGGTGTAAAGGAGGAATGAAAACTCTCTGGTTATACCCCCGCAAACGAAGTTTGAAGGGGGTATATAGGAGTCAGCTTGTCGTCTGTCGTCTGTCGTCGGTGTCTGTCGTCGGTCCGTTACAAAAAACTTTAACATTGCTCATAACTTCCTTATTCTTTGACCGATTTCTTTAATATTCACACACCACACACCTTGCCACTAGTACTTAAGATTGATATACACAAACCTGACCTTGACCTTTACGTTGACCTTCCTCAAGGTCAAATACTTGTAAAAATTTGTCGTCGGTCCGTTACAAAAAACTTTAACATTGCTCATAACTTCCTTATTCTTTGACCGATTTCTTTAATATTCACACACCACACACCTTGCCACTAGTACTTAAGATTGATATACACAAACCTGACCTTGACCTTTACGTTGACCTTCCTCAAGGTCAAATACTTGTAAAAATTTGTCGGACAACGCATGCGGGGGTATAATTGGCGCCCGTTAGGCGGCAGCTCTAGTTAGTTAGTTGTCTTGTCAGAGTTAGTTATGCAGGATGTGCCAGTAACTGGATCTATTAATGGGCGATACCTTGCAAATCTTGTTTACAGTTTTTAATAAAAGAAAATAAAATCACAGAGAATTTTGAACGACCTGCCTCAGTAGATAATAAGACACTTACTGGATCTTCATTTAATCCAAGGACACTAGCAAAATAGCTGTCATAAGCCTGTTTGATTTTGGCTTTGACTAAGTGGCGCACAATAACAAAGTGTTGTGACAACCGGGAAATGGAAAAACAGTAGTACATATACATCTACTTTCTCATTGAAGGTTAACCTTATTCCAAGCCAGACAGTTATCATTTCAACAAAAGTGAAAACAAGCGTGGTAGCTCAGTGGTAAGTACACTTGCCTATGATGCTATAGGCCCCCGGTTCGATTCCCGGCAGCTGTAATAAAATTGCAGTGTCCGAACATGCTCCACTGGCATCATTTTCAAGGATGAATGCCACGAAGTACAACGTCCTTCGGATCGGACGTTAACTGGAACCCCGCCATTGTGCAGGGAGTACCATCCCGTGTGCAAGCTACCGTAATTACACGATTACATGATTACCCTTGTGCGTCCCCAGCTAGAGTATGCTACTGCCATATAGAACCCCGATACAAAAAGGAACACCCATCAGGTTGAAATGCTCCAAAGACGTGCAGCCCGTTGGACCATGAATGACTATGCCAGAACAGCTAGCGTCTCTTCATTTTTGCATAAGTTGGACTGGCAACCCCTTGGAGAAAGACGTTCATTTGATCGTCTTTGACATTTACAATATAGTAAACGACCTTGTGGATGTGTCCCTTCTTGATGTTATCCAGCCCCGTACTCATAGAATTTCAAAGTACCGCCATTCTATGACATTTCGTCAAATTCATACTGGTAAGGTTACATATAAGTATTCATTCTTTCAAACAATGAAATTTTGTATTCTATCGTTGTCTATGACCTGAAAGTGTAATGGTTCATTCAGATGAATGAATAAATACCAAATGATGATGTCATTTATAGAACTTTGTCCTGAATATTACAGATTTACTTATTTTATTTTCGCCGCCACTGAAGCTCCTGGGCTGATTGAACGAAATTATACATAGAGTCCCCGGGATTGGGAAATCAAAGTTGGTAATAAGATCTTATCTCATGATCAAGACGGCCACCATCCCCATACCCAGTAAAACAACGTTGCAAATCTTCTTTCAGGAAGCTTAAATCTTAGTATGCTGCAAGACTGGGAGACTGTAGTTCTACCGGATTTGTTGCACTAGACACCAACACACGCAGTTTTATTTTCATGTCATTGCAGCTGGTATTAAGTGTCGTGTGGTGGCGATCGAACGTTTTCCCATGCTTCATCATTTCTATTTCAAATGAAATCTTTGAGCCAATTTTGAAATCTTAAGAAATAATTGAAATACTGCTAAAATAATCGTCGTAGAGCGTAAGCAGTCCTGCGACGTAAACTGATGCTCTTTAAGGGTCTTTATAAAATCTGTGTCTATTGTTTACCCATTTCTAAAGGCACTTTTCTTTTAAAGAAAAAAGTATGCAGATCTAGTCCCCGCTAATTAATAAATGTGCCATGAATTATCTTGTTTCTTTTTTTTTTTTTTTTTTTTTTTAACTCACCTGGCCGAAGGTCATGGTTAGCTTTTGTGACCGTGAGATGTACGGCGTCGTCGTTCGTTGTCCGTCGTGTGTAAATCTTTCTTGTTAACACCCTAGAGGCCACAGTTTTGGTCCCAACATAATCAATCTTGGTCAGAATGATCATCATGACAATGTCTCGGTCAAGTTCGAATATGGGTTATGTCGGGTCAAAAAGTAGGTCAAAATGTCAAAACACAGAAAAAACTTAACAATCTGGAGGCCCCAATTTTAGTCCAATCACCATCAGACTTGTGGCCACGTAACATCGATTTAAGCCCCCAAGTGGAAATCATTCCACTGACCGTTCCAAGGCGGTTCTTCTGTGGCGGTTTATTTATGGTGTTGTTTGTTACTTACTGTGTGTATCACTTGTGTCTTTTTATTTTGGATGGCCATATGGCCATTTTGTGGGAAAGTAACTGTCCTTATGGCCTTCCTTTGTTTAGGTTTCCATTATGGTCTGGTCGCTTAATGTTGTGTTTCTTTCCCTTTGATGGGCGGAGTAAGTTAATTGTATCGATTCTTGATCTTTGTTTTACTTCTACTTTGGTCAGAAGTATCATCTCGACAATATCGAGGTCAAGTTCGAATATAGGTCATGTCTGGTCAAAAAGTAGGTCAGTAGGTCAAATCATGGAAAAACTTTATAACACACTAGAGGCCACAATTTTTGTCCAATCATCATCAAACTTGCTCAGAATGTCATACTAATAACATCTTGGTCAAGTTCGAATATGGGTCATGTCGGATCTAAAAGTTGGTCAGTATGTCAAGTAGAAGTAAAACAAAGATCAGGAATTGATACAATTAACTTACTCCATCAATAAAAGACACCAAAAGGAAAGAAATACAAACATTCAGCGACCAGACCATAATGGAAACCTAAACAAAGGAAGGCCATATGGACAGTTACTTTCCCACAAAATGGCCATATGGCCATCCAAAATTAAAAGACACAAGTGATACACACAGTAAGTAACAAACAACAACATAAATAAATCGCCACAGAAGAGCCGCCTTGGAACGGTCAGTGGAAGATTTCCACTGGGGGGCTTAAATCGATTTTACGTGGCCACAATCCTCGCCCTTACTTCCGTCGCGATTTAGACAAATAATTTGTTCAGTCCGCATGAAGGCCTCCTAACTCATCAGTGCAACATCTCCGTAAACACAGAAATCAAAGAACCACAGAGGTGAGACAACGGTGAGGACTCGACAGCAAGAAACCACTGAAATGCTGGAGCAAAAGAAAACCAACAGTTAGACTCCGATGAGCCCGACCAGAGACAGAGCATCAGGCACCAACCAACATTATCTCTTTAATTTTCAATAAGCCTTTACGTTGGAGCCGTCATAGAATCTGAGGCCTGACCCACCGGCGTGCAATTAAAGAGGGAAGCAAAGTTGCCAACCGTGATTGGGTTAACTACCATGCATGCAGTCTGTCGTATAATATCCATGTTGTACCCAATCTTTTTATATCGAAGAATGATTTTACGAAATTGGGTGCTGAAGTCATTGCGGTTATATATTTTTCAGAATTTATATACTAAGTCACCATAAAATTCGGGTTCCGATAGACCTTGTTGCAGAAGAGATTTAAGTCCAATATTGAATTTTGAAATTAAATCAGAATGGCGTCTATAAAATTTTGAAAAGGCTTTACATTGATTCTGAAATTAATCATAAACGTCATTTCTTCAAAATATCCTTCATTAATAAGGGTATGGATTTTATAGATTTGCCCAGTATCTTCCGTGAGAAATCGGTGCTTTCTTCCATTCCTGCTTATTTTCAAAATACTGAAACACCTATAATTTGCTATAAATATAACAAACCTGTTAGATCTATCATTTTTAATTTCAATAAACTTGTTTCAGATCTTGATATTGATACTAATACTCCTGATTCATGTGATTGTAAAAACTCAAAGTATTGCTATCCTGCTGCTGGTCATGTAATTACTGGCAATTTGAAAATTATTCCTGATTCTAGGATAAGGAATATAATTTCTAAAGGACCGAAATATCGGTTTCCTTCTAAAATTGATTTCAGTAAATGTAGAGATGAAATCGCTGCTTCCTTGAATGAATTCGGTAATCGATGGTGTAAGCGAGAGTATGTTGAGTATAAAGCCCTAAAGGACTGGAAACTTAGCATTTTAAGACTAGTGAATAAACGCATTTCTTTCTATTCTCAAAATACTAACTTATTACCTCCTAAGCCCAAGACGTCTTTACGTCATCTTAAACTAGGTATTCAAGAATTTCATAAGAAGTTTGTTTTGGCCCCTGCAGACAAGGCCGCTAACAACGTCGTCATTGTGTGACGGCTCCACTATGTTAACACGCTTAAGCAGGAGCTTGGTGGTACTAAGGCCTATGAACTTCAGCCTTTGGCTGAAGAGAGAGCTATAGTAGATAAACATGTTTGTCTTTCAGCCACCAAGTTTGCTGTGTGTGTTAACGAAGGCCAAGACAAGCTTCCTACGCTATACTGGTTACCAAAACTTCATAAAAAACCTTACAAAGCACGGTTTATTGCAAATTCTAGTTCTTGCACTACCACTGAACTTTCTAAATTATTAACTTCCTGTCTTACTGCTATTAAAACGCATGTAATTAAATATTGTGATAAAGTCTTTGAAAGATCAGGAAGAAATCTGTTTTGGTCTATAAAAAATTCGAATGAGGTTTTAAATAAATTGAAATCAAGACAGTTTCGTGCTTCTAGTCTGTCTACCTACGATTTTTCCACTCTTTACACTACACTTCCTCATAATCTTATAAAAGAAAAGCTTAATGATTTAATTGAATGGGCTTTTCACAGAGAAGATTCTCTCTATCTTGCATGTAATGTCAGAAATGCATTTTTCACTTCTAAAGAGCATAAGAATTATACACTTTGGTCATGTCAGAAAGTGTGTGATGCCCTCACCTTTCTACTTGACAATATTTATATTAGATTCGGTACTAAGTTATTTAGACAAATTGTGGGTATTCCGATGGGTACTAATTGCGCACCTCTTGTGGCTGATCTGTTCTTGTATTGTTATGAAAGAGACTTCATTTTGTCGCTTTCCATTGATAACCAATCTGAAATTATTGAAGCTTTTAGCTCTACTTCTAGATATTTAGATGATTTATTAAATATTGATAATACCTATTTTGATGGTTTGATCAGTCAGATTTACCCCCTAGAACTTCAGTTAAATAAAGCAAATTCTTCTGATACCGAGGCCCCGTTTTTGGATTTACATCTATCTATTGTAGATGGATTTGTTTCGTGCAAAATTTATGATAAACGCGATGACTTTGATTTTGAGATTGTAAATTTTCCTTTTTTGGATGGTGATGTTCCTCGTGCGCCATCCTATGGCGTTTATATTTCGCAATTAATTCGATTTGCTAGAGTGTGTAGTCATGTAACTGACTTCAACACTCGTAATAAATTATTAACGGCTAAACTTCTTAATCAGGGTTATCGGTACCATAAACTACGCAAAGCCTTTTCAAAATTTTATAGACGCCATTCTGATTTAATTTCAAAATTCAATATTGGACTTAAATCTCTTCTGCAACAAGGTCTATCGGAACCCGAATTTTATGGTGACTTAGTATATGAATTCAGAAAAATATATAACCGCAATGACTTCAGCACCCAATTTCGTAAAATCATTCTTCGATATAAAAAGATTGGGTACAACATGGATATTATACGACAGACTGCATGCATGGTAGTTAACCCAATCAAGGTTGGCAACTTTGCTTCCCTCTTTAATTGCACGCCGGTGGGTCAGGCCTCAGATTCTATGACGGCTCCAACGTAAAGGCTTATTGAAAATTAAAGAGATAATGTTGGTTGGTGCCTGATGCTCTGTCTCTGGTCGGGCTCATCGGAGTCTAACTGTTGGTTTTCTTTTGCTCCAGCATTTCAGTGGTTTCTTGCTGTCGAGTCCTCACCGTTGTCTCACCTCTGTGGTTCTTTGATTTCTGTGTTCACGGAGATGTTGCACTGATGAGTTAGGAGGCCTTCATGCGGACTGAACAAATTATTTGTCTAAATCGCGACGGAAGTAAGGGCGAGGATTGTGGCCACGTAAAATCGATTTAAGCCCCCCAGTGGAAATCTTCCACTGACCGTTCCAAGGCGGCTCTTCTGTGGCGATTTATTTATGTTGTTGTTTGTTACTTACTGTGTGTATCACTTGTGTCTTTTAATTTTGGATGGCCATATGGCCATTTTGTGGGAAAGTAACTGTCCATATGGCCTTCCTTTGTTTAGGTTTCCATTATTGTCTGGTCGCTGAATGTTTGTATTTCTTTCCCTTTGGTGTCTTTTATGGATGGAGTAAGTTAATTGTATCAATTCCTGATCTTTGTTTTACTTCTACTTTGCGTAGTTTATGGTACCGATAACCCTGATTAAGAAGTTTAGCCGTTAATAATTTATTACGAGTGTTGAAGTCAGTTACATGACTACACATGACTACACATTTTTTAGAGGGTTAAACCTTGTTAACCCTCTAGAGGCCACCCTTATTTCCCTATGTTAAATAATAGAAGTAAAACAATAATCCGTTTACTTGCAACCTCTGTATTATAATGGATAGAGCTTAGTACTCTGATTCAAGGGATTGTGAGTTCATTTTTTCTTTCTATTTTTTCACACCCATGCATGCACATATGCATACTTGCATGCACAAATGCACTTACACATGCAAGTACAGACATGCATGCACATGTACATCACACATGCATGCATGCAAGCACACACACATGCATGCACGCATGCATGCACGCATGCATGCATGCATACAATCACACATGCATGCATACTTGAATGCGCACACGCATGTATGCATGCTTGAATGCACACACATGCATGCATGCACAAACACAATTTCTCACATGCATGCATCCATAAAAAATGCATGCACACACACACATGCATACATGCACACACGCACTCATGCATGTATGCACTCACACACAACTTGTTCAATTCAGGTCCCTATAGACGAGCTATGTTGCCTTCTGGCAACTTTTGATGAAGAGTTTCACTCTACTTACCCTACCCAGAAGACTTAACCGGTTCCCAGCTCATTATTGTGTTGCAATAAAAATATGGCACCAGTACAGATTGCTATTTTAAGAATAAAATCAAATGCCCCCCCCCCCCCACACACACACACATGCACAAACCCATTATCACCATGATTCATTGGTAGATTGAGCCTGTTCACACACAACCTCTTGTCACTACCCCCACCCCAATCAAAACACCTTGTCATAGCCTCACCTCCGCACAACCCCTTGCCACCATAATTCATTGATAATTAGACTGAGTCTGTTCACGCACAACCTGTTGTCCCCCCACAACCCCTTGTCACCATGAGTCATTGTAAGTTACTCCTTCTGTTCACACATTCACACACAACCTCTTGTCAACCCCTCAACCCCCTCCCAAGATACACACACACACACACACACACACACACACACACACACACACACACACACACACACACACACACACACACACACACACACACACACACAACTCCTTGTCTCCATGAGTCAATGATAGTTAAACTGAGCCTGTTTATCTTCTGGTGCTCTAGGACCTGACCCACGATGTCAAAGGGATCAACCCCCCCTTACCTTTTCAGTTGTGCAAGAAGGATCAGGAGGGCGATCCAGGGTCACCATGACCCTCTTGTTTTTGTGTTTTTTTTTTGTTTTTTTTTTTTTTTTGTTTGTTTGTTTGTTTTAGCTCACCAGAGCCAAAGGCTCCGGGGGAGCTTATAGGATAGGCAGTTGTCCGTCGTTGTCGTCGTCGTCGTCTGGCGTTAACATATTCAAACGACATCTCCTCTGAAGCCACTGGGCCGATTGAGTCCAAATTTCATCTGTAGCATCCTTGGGCTGGGGGATTGAAAGTTTGTGTTTTTATGAAAAATGGCCCATTAGTTTGGTTGCTATAGCAACTTAGAGCTCCCATAGACTTATAATGGGGAAAATTGAAAACTGGCATTAACTGCCAAGCCTTTGCAGATATTGGAACAAAACTTTCAAAGAAATGTTCCATAGGCGATCTACTATCTGCCGTATGATTTTAGGCCTTCTGCTCATTTTCGTTGGTTGCCATGGAAACCAAAATAAAAAAAAATAGACAAAAAATACTTAAAAAATCATCTCCTCAGAAACCATATGCTCTAGGAGGCTGAGACTATATGAAAATATTCACCATATTTGCCTTTACAGGTTTTGTGTTTTTTATGAAATTTGGCCTTTTAGTTTTGTTGCTATGGCAACTTAGAATTCCATTGACTTATAATGGGGAAAACTGAAAAATGGCATTTACTGCCAAGTCATTGCAGATATTTTGACAAAACTTACATAAACATGTTCCTTGAGTAAACTTCTCTCAGCCATATGCTTTTATGTCAACCTGGGGGCCCCTAGGTTGTGCCGGGGCCATTCCCCGCCCCCTCCACTTCATAAAATGCCTTATATCTCAGAAACCTTACAGATCCCAACCCCTAAACCATATATATTCGTGTTCCTTATGATAAGATGCATTAAGTGACACCAACCTGGGGGTCCCCCGGGATGTGCCGGGGACATGCCCTGCCCCCTCTATTTCATAAAATGCCATTTATCTCAGAAACCATTCAGATCCCCACCCCTAAACTATATATATTCTTGTTCCTTATGCTAAGATGCATTAAGTGACACCAACCTTGGGGTCCCCCCGGGATGTGCCGGGGACATACCCCACCCCCTCCACTTCATAAAATGCCATTTATCTCAGAAACCATTGAGATACCCACCCCTAAACCATATATATTCTTGTTCCTTATGATAAGAAACATTCAGTGATACCAACCTTGGGGTCTCTCTGTGGTGCGCTGGGGCCATGCCCCGCCCTTCCACTTCATAAATGCCATATATCTCAGAAACCATTCAGATCCCCACCCCTAAACTATATATATTCTTGTTTCTTATGATAAGACGCATTCAGTGACACCAATCTGAGGGTCCCCTAGGATGTGGCGGGGCTTATGCCCCACTCCCTCCACTTCGTAAAAGGCTGAATATCTCAGAAACCATTCAGATCCCCACCCCTAAACCATTTAAATTCTTGTTCCTTATGATAAGACGCATTCAGTGATACCAACCTTAGGGTCTCCCTGGCCGCACGGGGGCTATGTCCGACCCCTCCACTTCATAAAAGGCCCAATATCTCAGAAACCGTTCAGATCCCCACCCTTAAACCATATAAATTCTTGTTCCTTATGTTAAGATGCATTCAGTGATATCAACCTAAGGATCTCCCAGGCCGCACCAGGGCTATGCCCCAACTTTCCACTTCATAAAAGGTGATATATCTCGGAAACCCTTCAGATCCCCACCCCAAAACCATGTATATTCTTGTTTCTTATGAAAAGACGCATTCAGTGACACCAATCTGGGGGACCCCTAGGATGTGCCAGGGCTATGCCCCACCCCCTGCACTTAGTAAAAGCTCAATATCTCAGAAACCGTTCAGATCCCCACCCCTAAAGCATATAAATTCTTGTTCCATTTGATAAGACGCATTCAGTGATACCAATCTAAAGGTCTCCCGGGCCGCACGTGGGCTGTGCCCCACAACTTCACTTCATAAAAGGTGATAAGTCTCGGAAACCATTCAGATCCCCATCCCAGAGCCATATATATTCTTGTTTCGTATGATAAGACGCATTCATTGAAACCAACCTGGGGGTCCTCTGGGATGTGCCCGGGCCATGCCCAACCCCCTCCACTTCGTAAAAGGCTCAATATCTCAGAAACCATTCAGAACCCACACCCCTAAACCATATTGTTCCTTCTTGTTCCTTATGATGATACACATTCAGTGATACCAACCTAGGGGTCTCTGGGGGTGTGCTGGGGCTATGCCCCACCCTTCCACTTCATAAAATGCCATATATCTCAGAAACTGTTCAGATCCCCACCCCTAAAATATGTATATTTGTGATCCCTATAATAAGACTCGTTCACTCACATCAATGCGCGGTCTCTATGTGCTAGGGCAACATGCTGATGCCATGGCCCACGCCACTACTTCATAAAAGGCCATATATCTCAGACAACATTAAGATCCCCACCTCATAATCATATATATTCTTGTTTCTTATGATTAGACACATTCAGTCACACAAACGTGGTGGTCCACAGGGGCCATTCCTCTCCTCATCATTATACCCCGGCATACGAAGTATGCAATGGGGTATATAGTTTTTGTCTTTTCCGTCTGTCTGTCTGTCTGTCTGTCTGTGTGTCCGTAAACTATTATTTTGTGTCAAAGATATCTCAGGAACTGCTTCACATAGAAACTTGAAATTTTGCACACATGATCAGTATGACTACTTGTATTGTGGGAAAGAAAATAAGGGCCAAGGGGTCAGGCCTTTTAGAGTTATTTCCCTTTGTAGTTCTTGCTGTTTAATAGTGTATATTTTTATTTTGTGTCAAAGATTTCTCAATAACTACTGTACATAGAAACTTGAAATTTTGCAAACATGATCAGTATGACTAGTTGTATTGTGGGAAAGAAAATAAGGGCCAAGGGGTCAGGCCTTTTAGAGTTATTTCCCTTTGTAGTTCTTGTTTCAGCTGAGGTGATGGCACTGGCCGGAAGTATACGTGCCCCACTGGGCACTTTTGTCTAGTTTCATAAGAGGGCCTCATATCTTGGAAACTGTTCATATCCCCACCCCTAAACAATATATTTTCTTGGTCCTTATTATAAGACACATTCAGCGACAACAATCTTGGCTTTCCTGGGGTCTGCCAGGGCCATGCTCCAACCCCTTAGCAGCTTAAAAGGCCTTATATCTCAGGAACAGTACACATCCCAACCCCTAAACCATATATATTCATGTGCCTTATGATAAGATGGATTCAGTGATACCATTCAGGGCTCTGTTGGGTCCATGTCTCATCCTTCTGCCTCATAAAAGGCCTAATATTTCAGATACAGAGTCCACATGGGTGCTCATTTTGAAATGGGGGTTTGTTTGGGAGACTTTATTATCAATAAATTAAAACCTGAAACCATACAAGGCTGCCAGTGGGCAGTGTCCGCCTGTGTTCTGGTGAGCATTGTGGCCCATGGGCCTCTTGTTTATATATACTACATTTAACGAATCGCATTGTTCATACAAACTTTTCCATGAAAAAAAAAGTTGAAGAAAAAGTTGAAATGTTCATTCATAGCTGCTATGTTTATTGATAAAACTTGAGAATCAAATGCTAGGCGGGCCGTTTCAGCTTTTTTAAAAGTTATCCTTGTATACGCATGCATGTATGCAAGGATGCGCATGTGCATACAGGCACACTCTCACACATGCATGCATGCACACACCCATGCAAGCATACATGCACACACATATGCTGTCTGCACATATTCAGGCATTGGTTATATTCTTTGAAGTTGCATTTCTAGGACAACTTCGAGACTCTCAACTTGTGACCAACTTCGACATCGGACGTGATTAAAACAACCTGATTTTTAATCCAATTTTTGTTGACCGTCCATGCTTATAAACCCTATTGGTTTCATTGGGCGACATGGCTTGAGATGTCATTTCATCTCAATGTCGGGTAAAAGTCCCACAAAATTGGAACCAACGTCTCCAAAATGACCTATACAGTGTTGACGGGAACGTTAAACCTCAAATTAAACAAACAAATAATCCAATTTTTGCATCTAGCTCACACTTTTAGTGTTGTACATTAGTTATATTCTTTGAAGTTGCATTTCTAATTGGTCACCGAGATTTGTAAATTGGACCAGATACAACTGTTTCATAACAGAATTTTTATTTTTAAACTAAGAACTAAAACCCCCTATATTCATATCGATTGAGTCGTATCTTGCATCGCATGTGACTGAAAGCATCATCATTTCAATCCGTTTTAGACCTTAAGCTCGAGCAAAGCAGGATCAATTCCAACATCGGACGCGATTGAAGACATCGGATTTTTCAATCCAGGTCGAACTCTAACTTGGATACTGCAATAGTGGTACAATATGGTTATATCTTTGAAACTGGTGACCCAACTCTATAAGGCATTGAACTTGAAAAACCGGATTTGTAAACAAAGAAAATTTCTATTTCGTATATATTTCGGTTTAGATCTAGGACTAAATAAAACCCTCGATTCAAGTTGGCAAACATCCCAAACCGGCAGTGATTGAAAACATCATTTCAATCGGTTTTGGTATCAAGCTCAGACATAAACAATACCCACATCGGACGTGATTGAAAACATCATTTCAATCCGTTTTTGACGTCAAGCTTAGACATAAAAAATACCCTGATCTGACGTGATTGAAAACAGCCTATTTTCAATCCGTTTCTGACTTAGCTCAAATACAAACTTTGGATCGTTTTTACTTAGAACTCAAACTTAAAGAGCAGTAACAAAGAAATTTTAAAAATTCTTAGTATAAAGCAGAGTGAAAGCAGACACAAAGAGGGTCATTTTATTGAAAACGGCGTGCAAAAATTCCCTTTCGTTCCGAAGTTATGCTCATTTATATTTGATATTTTAGATATTTATATTTGAGATTTTATATTTTTCTCTAAGAGTAGCCTCCCCTGCATTTTATTTGATTTTAACCCACAGTGCAATATTCTGTGATGTCATAGTGGCTGTAAACTTTTTTTCCATTTTGCAGTTGCCTAATACAGTTTTCTCACGCCCTTTGATTACTTTGTATCTTGTTCATAATTTAGGATAGAAATGAGAAATTGTATTTCGAACTTCAAGCTTAAATTTACTATTAAAGTATTTTTTCAAAACGTTTAAAACTGCCATTTAATTCAAAATTTCATTCCAACTAGTTAATGTCAGTGTTTTTACATGCCTTATGAACAGATCATTAAGTTGTTCTGTATATTATATCATCCACTTACAAATACAAGAATTTGAATTTAATTTTTTTTTAATATTGAAAGTTTGAATTTAAGGTTAGCAATTGAAAATATGAGAAAACTGGTTTAGCATATCAGTTGAGATCAGTTTAAATAATTCAAATATGTGATTATACAGTTCCTCAGGACTATAAAACACAAAGTATTTCATATTTAAAAAGGTTAAAAAATTTAATGTGCATCTATGACGTCACAGAATACCTCATGATTATAAATGAGGCAGTCTGAAGCTGCTGTGTTTCCATGAAATATTTCACACTTCAAATTGTAATATCTTATAATTTGTATTTTTTTTTTAATATTTTAAGTTTGAATTTAAGGTTAGCAATTGAAAATATGAGAAAACTGGTTTAGCATATCAGTTGAGATCAGTTTAAATAATTCAAATAGGTGATTATACAGTTCCTCAGGACTATAAAACACAAAGTATTTCATATTTAAAAAGGTTAAAAAAATTTAATGTGCATCTATGACGTCACAGAATACCTCATGATTATAAATGAGGCAGTCTGAAGCTGCTGTGTTCCCATGAAATAGGTCACACTTCAAATTGTAATATCTTGGAAACAAATAAAGATAATTTGATACGGTTTTCGCCCTTCGATTACTTTCATCAATGTCGTTTTAAATGTAATGGATTTCTATACCTTTGTATATGACCGTTAAGTCTGGCATACAACTTGGTTTCTAAAATGGCTATATCTCTTAAGAATTCTTTCAGCCCTCTACAGGCTGACACCAATGAAGATGGCACTATTGAGCCAAGCCCTGAGACACAAGCAGAGCTGCCCTCCTCTCAGTATGAAACCCTCCTCGGTAACGCCCTACATAGCCCAGATAGGACAGGCCCCACCAATAACACCCAATATGCTCAGTCCCCGGGTAGCCCAAAATCAGATCATTCCACTCAGGAAAGACCCTTTCCAAGCTATGCTCAGGTCACCAAAAGAACTAGCCCAACAACAACTATTGATAATGGGCTCTTCTTCATTACGTTCATGCTCGTAGCGAACAACAAATTTATCAGCCATGAACTGCTGAACAGAATCTGCACATGATTATATAATTACATAGGATCAAGATATTATACACTCCCTTCAATATACCCTCCGTAACAAAGTAATATTTGGGGTATAAACATCTAGCCAGTAAGGCAAACCACTTCCACGTGCAAAGTCCTGATTTACCTACATTAGAACCATCGACAAAAACAGACCATGGCAAATCAAAACAGAATTAGGGTAAGGTCAACGATAGAGTCCTCAGCAATGGAATAGTGGACACCAATGGTCAAAATGAGACCCAATTTAAGGACACCTTCAGTTTCAGAATCAATACAATTATCAGCTTTAAGCCAATAACGGATAGTCAGGGTCACACCTCGAGCGCAATCCTGACCTTCGACATGTGTGAGCCACCACCCTGAATCCAGGGGCAGGCGTGGAGAACGAAAAACAGCCCCTTCTCTACAGTCTATCCAGATGTGATCACTGCAAGAAATTTGGCCTCAGGATTAAAAATTGCAGATGGAAATCTCCAGTGTGCATGGACTGTGCTGGCTCACGCTTGTCAGTTGCCCATTTGGCTGGAACCAAGAGAAATGGAAATGCAACAACCTCGGGGCTTCGAGGCACTCTAATAACTTGTGGAACTACCCAGCTTTTCAAAGTTACAAACGAAAAAAAAAATCAAATAAAATAAACAGACTCATTAAGGAATCCTGGGAGGAGAGGAAGAAGACCGCTTCCAAAACGAAACATTTCGGACCCGAGAACAGAGACACTGCCGTCTCGCCCCAAACCATAAAGAATCCCCAACCCACCACCCCAGACCAAAGCTAATAAAACTACCCCCACTACACCCATGTCCAACAGGACCCCTCCCCACCCCCCTGAACAAAGAACCTGCCCCATTTGATCCAGAATCCATTATTGTCCTGACAAAACCTGACCCTCACATAACCGCTCAACCCGACCCATCCCCAATAACAGTACCCCCTCCAACAAAGAACATTGGTGCCATACCTGGTCTGACCTAGCTTTTCAAAGAGGTCAACTTCCTTCTTTCAAACAGGATAGAACTATTTCAGGAAATGGCATCAACAGGGAGGGAAAAAGCAGTCCTCTCACTAGTCACTGTCACGGACGCCTTTGTCAAAGCAAATGGCCCTGACCGCTACATCAATGACGGAGCGCCTAACGCAAACAGGAAAGAGGAGGTAACTCAAACCAAAATAGTTCCCTCTATGTGGATACCAGTCCTGTTTTCCCTACATCAACAGATAGCCTAGAAAAACTCTTACGAAATTACTGGTATAAAATCCTTATATCAACCTAAGCCAAACGCAGAACCAATTTCATACTCGGAAGAAGACGCCGAGGATTTAATTGATCGTATTCACAGGAAATTATGTACACCCACGGGAAGGGCACCACCACAGATGCACGATAGCCAGGGGGACCAAAAACAAACGGCGGATTTTGTATCCATTGAACAAGTGGAAAAGGATGGAAAATGGATTGGAACAACGGGACCCCATTTATCCCCGACAAACAACGTTAATGGGACGGCACCCACCATCCCATGAATCCTTTACCAAATTTCACTCAGCAACTAAGATCAGAACAGGCGGATGCACACCTAGGGGGCATAAAATCAACATAAACAGCAGTGCGATAAGACAGGGTTATCAAACAAAAAATGTTTCGGGAAATTGTTCACAAAGATGGATATCAAATATCCAGCGAAATAGTCCAAAAACTACACACCTAAAAATGCTACTGATAATGACTGGTAGTAGCAAGAGACAGTCTGACAATCGTGCAATGGGATGTCCGCAGTCTCCTGCGCCTTCCATGGCACGAAAAAGAGCGGAATTCTACAACTATATACTATCTACCAAAGAACTCGCAGAGGTATTATGTACATTTATACAGGAGACATGGAACAAAAGTAATCAAAACCACTAAAATTCAACGGCTACAAGGAACCTGTATCATATAGGCGGAAAAACGAAAAAAACGGGGCTTGGGTGGCTATCTTTGTCAGGGAAGGTTTAAACTCAAAAGAAATAAACTATAAATAGAACAACAATCATGTAGAAGCAGCTTTAGTCAGAATGTTTGGAACTAAGGATTTTACTGACATCCTTAACTTTTACTCTAATTGGGAGATAATAGCATAAAACAAGATTTTGAACACCTCAAGGGACACGTAGGCCACAATTCTATAATGGTGGGGGACTTTAACGTTCGTTATTGCATCTGGGATGACTCCTTTTCGGACCATGAAACAGCAAAAAGTAGGGAAATCATAGACTTTTGATTGGGTACAACATGGATGTTATACGACAGACTGCATGCATGGTAGTTAACCAAATCACGGTTTGCAACTATGCTTCCCTCTTTAATTGCTAGCCAGTAGGTCAGGCCTCAGATTCTACGACGGTTCCAACATAAAGGCTTATTGAGAATAAGAGAGATCTAATTCAAGGTAATGTTGGTTGGTGCCCGATGCTCTGTCTCTGGTCAGGCTCATCGGAGTCTAACTGTTGGTTTTCTTTTGCTCCAGCATTTCAGTGGTTTCTTGCTGTCGAGTCCTCACCGTTGTCTCACCACTGTGGTTCTTTGATTATTTGTGTTCACGGAGATGTTGCACTGATGAGTTAGGAGGCCTTCATGCGGACTGAACAAATTATTTGTCTAAATCGCGGCGGAAGTAAGGGCGAGGATTGTGGCCACGTAAAATCGATTTAAGCCCCCCAGTGGAAATCTTTCCACTGACCGTTCCAAGGCGGTTCTTCTGTGGCGATTTATTTATGTTGTTGTTTGTTACTTACTGTGTGTATCACTTGTGTCTTTTTATTTTGGACGGCAGGCCCCCGCTCATAGGGGCTTGAAGAAATATATGGGCTGCATGATGCTTCCACGCAGAGCTGAATCCAGCCCGCACACTAGTACTGGTAAACCGCCTAGAGGATCTAAGCCTGTCCAGAAACCGCGGTGCAAAGCGGACCGTCCATGCTAATAAACCTTATTTGTTTCATTGGGCGACAGCGCTTGCGATGTCATTTCATCTCAATGTCGGGTAAAAGTCCCACAAAATTGGAAGCAACGTCTCCAAAAATGACCTTTACAGTGTTGACGGGAACGTTAAACCTCAAATCAAACAAACAAAAATTTTGGATGGCCATATGGCCATTTTGTGGCAAAGTAACTGTCCTTATGGCCTTCCTTTCTTTAGGTTTCCATGATGGTCTTGTCGCTTAATGTTTGTGTTTCTTTCCCTTTGGTGTCTTTGGTGGGTGGAGTAAGTTAATTGTATCGATTCCTGATCTTTGCTTTACTTCTACTTTATCAACGATAACAACATTGTAATACTAAATGACGGGACTGACACGCGCATGGACGAGGACACAGGACTTTCGACTGCAAAAGACTTGACTTTACTCACAACAGGAGTATTTCTGGGCTACCAATGGCGCGTGCTCGATGACTATTCAGGCAGTGATCATTTTCCAGTCAGAACCATTTGGTGATTGTGACGGCTCTTGTAAATAGTATTAACCACTTTAGAACCAAAAATATAAATATATATACAACCATAAAAATGCACAGACACGTTTTTCTGTATCGCAACCTACAAATACCTCCTAAGATGGTTTTCTTCACTTACGATTTGATTATGATATGCAAACATGGCTCATTCTGTCCCACTTTACGATTGCATAGATACGTCAACGAGAGCCCAACACAGATTAGCGGAAACATAATCGGAAGTAGGTCAACGCTGAGCGCGGCCCCAAGAGAAAGCATCGTGGTAAAATACCAATTCAGACCACATATAGACAACAAAATTGCCTTTCAGTTCGATGAGGTGACTGCGTCTACAAATGTTTCTTGGAAAACCTTAGAACCACGGGTTGGTCTTCGGGATCGGTCCAGAAAGGTAGCAAAGAGGAATCAACTACGTGTTAACCTAACTATCTACCACTATCCTCTGTGATGACAAACTAACCTAATAAAACTAAATGCCTACACTCTGCTCCACATCTATGCATTGCTTTTAAGCCCCCCATCCATCGACGCTTGAAGAAAAAGATGGGCTGCATGGTGCTTCCGCGCAGACCTGCAAACGATTGCACACGAGTTCTTGTAACCCGTTAGAAGACTTAAGCCTGCCCTGGCAAAGCGGAGCGAGCCGAACCTTCAATGCTTATAAACCATATAGGGGTTTCATTTGGTGGCAGGGCTCGGATGTCATTTTATCGCAACGTCGGGTAAAAGTCTCAGAAAGTTGGTAGCAACGTCTCCAAAAAATGACCATACAGTGTTGACGGGGACGCCAAACCTCAAACTAATCAATAATAACCAAAATCTAGGCATGGTTTCATATATGACTTCTAAAAAGCACAAAAATGGTTCAATTTAAAAAGTTACTCACCGAACTGGTACAACGTGGAAGGGCCACCGGGCGCGGACTCAGGGGCGATGTCTCATTGAGCCAGCACTTCGGCGAAAACGCCTATGAAAGCCTATGCGACAACTTTGGTGCAGATAGACATTAACACTAACAACAATACACCAACTGTCTTCAAACGGCCCATCCAACCCCTGGTCACAAACCACCTCATTACTGCAGGTGGCTACTAACTACTGTGCGATATGCAAACAAAAATCGATTGTTACCGACTATTCCACAACTGATTGATACAACACTACAACGGGTCTCAGGCCCATACAACCCCCGACTGGTTTGCCAAAAGATGATAAGTTGTGACCCTCCAACCCACGCCTAAAATAAACGGCTTGGTGAAAAAAGTAATCAAGGGGCTTAGGCAGTACAAGCATTTAACATTAGGCGAACATTCAACTTGATCTGCCACGATTGGTGCCCATTTTAGGCCGATACGAATAAAAAAACAGAATCTACTCATCAATAAAATGCGCTGTACAAAGTCTCACATATAGATGGTCCAACGCATCCCGGCCCGCTTTTGAAATAACCCTTGGTTGGAGCAAAGAGGATCCCACCTGAAAGGCTTGCCGCCTACAGAACAGCAACTAGACCCAAGATCCAAACTTTTCCTCCAAATTCACAAACAACAACTATCATTAGCGAAAACGACGATGAATAGAACACATTGCAAAAGGCCTCCATCTGGCCAGAAATCTACGAGTCGCCAGCTCACAAGCGCGACCCCAAGAGAGAGCAAAAATCTTTTACTTGACCTACTTTTGCTCTCTGGCAGGATTGAGAGATCGCAATATGCAGCCCGCTGGCACTGATCTCTTCATCGTTTTATTCCCACATTTGGCATGGCATCCAAATTCTAAATTACAAGCGCTCCTGTCCTAGGTCGAGACTGTATCCGCTGTCTCCACCGCACCCGTTTGTCTCGTTTTTAGGGCACTGGCAAGCAGCGAGACTAGTTGGGTGCTCACGTGTCGCGATTTGCAGCCCTGGAGCGCTTCAAACTGCGACCGAGTTGTCTAAGTATATCCCGTTGGAACCAGGCGATCGTTAAACTCTCGTATAGTACAAAACCAAACGAAACGAAACTGACGTGCTACACATTCCAGGTACAATAATCGACTAGGTAGGATGTATTAATCTCTCTTGACAGTACACAGTAGTATACGTTGGTCTACACAATCAACGCTTTCACACTTATGTGAGCTGTGAAAACAGGACTTAAGACGTGTAATACAATGGGCTTATACAGGGGGAAGAACCTACGTCAGGGCAGTGATGTCGTAATCATTATTAGGTTTGCTGGCGTTTACTACACAAAAGGTATTTGTCACAACAAGTAGGCGCGGTCGGTGCATTAGGTCATAAAAGAATCAAACATGCTGAAGTCTGTTTCAGAAATGTGGCTTTTTCTTTAAATAACTCGACACAAGCTGATTTTGCTATGATGTCGGAAGTACTATTGTTTACAGCGCAGAATCAACTCTTGTGGCGAAGCTATCAAAGTCTTTGCAATGTTTCTAGGTAAAATTAGCTCACCGATGGGGTACAAATATTGTTCGTTACCAGCTGAAGTATGTTTTCGGAAGACCTGCAATGTATATATCTAATTTGAAGCATTTATTCATCTGCCCTATTTACACCAATATGGCCGCACCTGAAACGGGTATAACATCTCTGCTTTGACGTAGGTTGTCACACTTGCTATAGGATTCCAGGACATTTGACTCCCAGTGAAAAAGAATTAACTGACGTTTGCCCTCCAGTTGAAAATACAATCCGGACATTTTGCACCCCCGCCTCCCACAAACAGCGCTAATTTCGTATGGACATTTACCCCACCAGTGGTTATTTTGCAGGTGGACATTTGCCCATCAGTGCGTATCTCAGAAAGGGACAACCTACCCCCCCCACCCTCCCCCACGATACACCCAGGCCATAAATAAAGAAAAAAAACTGTAAATATTCTTTTACACTTATTACACTTATCAGCATAAAGAAAGGTTTCCAGCAATGAATTTGACTCCAGCAATGTAAAAGTACTAGGATTAAAGGATGAAAAATGCTAGTTCTACAGATTTTAAAGATGCCATTATAGCACACATATGTATTATCGCATTGGATTCAATAGGGTTTCTAATGGTATACTTTATTTTACTGATTTCTTCACAAAATATAATTACAAGCAAATAAATAAATTCACCAACATCACCATGATTAATCTCAGTGCTTATGCTGACAGTGTAAACATTTCTAGTGTCATAAGCACATTTTCTTGTGAAAGTAAATAAACTTCAAGAGACTTACTGAAGCTGAAAAGTATTTTTTATTAAACTGGTATTTAATTGCTAATAATTATTTCTATTTTAAAATCATCTTATGTGAAATTACCTCACCTGAAATTATATTCTTCAGTCTTTTAACAAAAGGAAAATACACTTACCCTGTAATGAATGGAAAAGCATGAACTTGTGAGTTGGTAAATAATAAGATTAAATAAGAACGTATGTGTAATTCTCAATGTTAAATCCTGTTATGAAACTTTGTTCCAGTCTAAAGAACTTGAAATGGCTATTATCTCCAAAACAATCATGCACTCTTCGCCATCATACTTAATTGACACTTGTAAAATGCAACAATGAAAGAAACAAAATAACACATTGCCCTAGCATGAGGTTGTGTGTGTGTGTGGGGGGGGGATGTCCCTTTTTGAAATAAGAAATGGGGGGCAAAAATGTCCACCAGCAAAATAAGCACTGGGTGGGGGCAGATGTCTATACCAAAAATAAGCTTGGAGTGGGGATCGGGGATGGGCATATGTCGGGGTGGTTTTTCAACTCGGGGGCAAATGTCCATTAATCCGTTTTTTCATTGGGGGGAGTGGGGTCAAATGTCCTGGGGGTGGGGGGGGGGGGGGGCAAACTTCCTGAGACCGGCTTATATCGTAAAATCGATTTGGGCCCCCCAGTGGGGGTCTTTCCGCTGACCGTTCCAAGGCGGTTCTTCTGTGGCGGTTTATTTGTGTTGTTGTTTGTTACTTACTGTGTGTTTCGCTTGTGTCTTTTTGTTTTGGATGGCCATATGGCCATTTTGTGGCAAAGTGACTGTCCTTATGGCCTTCCTTTGTTTAGGTTTCCGTTGTGGTCTGGTCGCTTAATGTTTGTGCTTCTTTCCCTTTGGTGTCTTTGATGGCTGGAGTGAGTTGATTGTATCGATTCCTGATCTTTGTTTTGCTTCTACTTTTTATAGACGTGCAGGAACAGACAGCTAGTTATAGACTCATAAAGATCAGAAAGAGTTATGGAGAAAAACTCCCACGCAGGGACAAAGGGGGTCGAGGGCTGGTGGGGAGCCCGTGGAGCTGGGTGGATCCGGGGATCTTGAATGCATGATGGACCAGTCCATGTCTAGCCCTGCACTGGATGATACGGAGACGGAAATCACTGGATCCACATCTGGAGGGGCACATCTGGAGGGGACATCACGGCACACCCGGTGGAGATCTCTGCGGTTAGGGACTCATGGTACGACCAGGCGGCATGACATCTACACCCAAAGCGGGGGTGGTGGGCGGCATCCCCCCTTCGGGTCAGAAACGTGACAGGACTACCCTGTCCAGTGATTCGGAGGGGTCTCCTTCGAGTGGCGTCCCCGACCCAAGGCTACTCACCTTTGACAAGGGGCGGAGAACTCGGACTCGGAACAAGCCCTGGTCATTGATACCGAGGCTGGGACCAAGGCCGAGTCCAAAGACGGATCCAGGGTCGTGGCCTCAAAAAATGGTAGGTCACACACAGAGGGAAGCGGGACCTCTGGCTCTCACCAGCGCCCAGGGCACTCTGCCCCTGCCTCGGGCGCTGAACGACTGGAGGTGCGCCAATCCATCGCGACGGGCATGACTAACGTTTACGTCATGTTCGCGCTGGTTGGGGCGCCTTCCCCATAAAAAGTAGAGTTTTGCAACCAGCTTCAGGTCCTACATAGGTGGGGTCTTTGAAGTCCGAGCCCCGGGAAAAGGAAAGGGCCCTATATTTAACATCATAGCCGCCAATGCGGCAAAAGCCAAAGCATTCCAGTTTCAGGGCCTTGACCTAATGGCAACAATAGGGAACAGTATGACTGAGCTACAAGAAAATAACAATACACGAAACAAACCACACCGACAACAAACAAAAAAGGACGAACGCTTTGAAGGTATATATAGAAGAACAGAAAATGAAACGTTGCAACTTGAGAGTATTATGCTATTCCAAGAAAGCAGATGTTTGAGGCAGATAGGTGCAAGACAAATGTGCAAGATGTTGGTCTTTGAGGAGCAATTCCTGTTTACCTTCAGTTTACGTCGGATCAAGTACAAGGGATACATCAAGGAAATTAGTTGACAGCGTTTACAGGCAGTATTGCTATTACTGAAGGAGCTATTTTCTGTCTGAACTGACCACACGAGCTTGATTTGGTTGTTGTAAGGACGAAACTGCGTATGGGCTGGTAGCTAGTGGGAAACCTTTACCCGGGAGGTTGTCGGCTCAGTTCTTTGACTTCGCTGGATACTTCTGATGCTGGGAGGCATAATGCACGGCGCTAGGGTGCCAGGAGCCGGGTTTGATTTCATGAGGAACTGATGGGTCCCACGGGTTGAAGATACGAGCTGGATGTGAAAGAGAATTCAGTATAAGCAGTCCTATCTGGGATATAAGCGGTGACTTGAGAGGTCTGGTGGCCAATGACCAAGTCAATGGCAGTAGTGGCAAGCCGGTTTTGCAGTGGTGGTTCATGATCAACTATTATTGTTTGCTGTCTGTCAAGAGAGGCATACCCTTCGGTTGTAAGATGTGATTGGGTAATAACCAGCTTGCAATCATGGTTGCCAGAAAAAGGATAATCCGATATGCTGTGCCAAGCTGTCGACGATACAGAAAGGGCCAGAATTGGAAATCCAGTAAACAGACAGATTCGTTGCAAGTTCGTGGTATGAGAAAGTTACCTACAGTAACCGATTAGGACAGAATTAGAGTTGAAGCAGTTCAGCTTTAATAGAAGTTTTAGAGTCCAGGACTGAACCAGTATGGATGTTGGCAATGGATATCAACTAAGGTGTTGCAATGGCTGTCTTGGGGAGCTACAGGGAAGCAAATATGGAGATCAGCTCGGCTGGATGATCATGTTTACACATGTGATAAAATCGATTCTGTCACGTGCTGGGGCATTAATTGTGTACTTTACAAGGACCTACTTATCAGTCTAATTGGTGCTACAGGATCTACTCAAAATACCCTATGGGTTGTGTACTATCGCTGTACGCAGATAAGTTTGACGCGCTTTACCACTAGCATTGAAAATGAGGTGAGAAAGCTCTCAAGAGGCCCCTCAGGGGGTGTGATCAAATATAAAGTTTATATTTTATTTATTTATCTTACTTATCTATGTAGTTTATTATGCCCCCGCTTATTCGGAGAATAGCGTAAGGGCATTAAGTTTTACCTCTGTCCGTCCGTTCGTTCGTCCGTCCGTCCCGACATCGTGTCCGGGCCATAACTCCTAAACCGTATGGAATATATTCATGAAACTTCACAGGTGCATGCACACTGAGACGATGTGTAATGAACAAGAAAGACAACTCTTGCATTTTTGGTTTTTTGATAATCTGCCCTTGACTTAGTACCATATAGTAAACCGTGTCCGGGCCATAACTCCTAAACCGTATGGAATATATTCATGAAACACCACAGGTGCATTCATCACACTTAGACGATGTGTCATGATCAAGGAAGACAACTCTTGCATTTTTGGTTTTTGGATTATCTGCCCTTGACTTACATCCATATAGTAAACCGTGTCCGGGCCATAACTCCTAAACCGTATGGAATATATTCATGAAATTTCACAGGTGCATTCATCACACTTAGACGATGTGTCATGAACAAGGAAGACAACTCTTGCATTTTTGGTTTTTGAATTGTCTGCCCTTGACTTAGTACCATATAGTAAACCGTGTCCGGGCCATAACTCCTAAACCGTATGGAATATATTCATGAAATTTCACAGGTGCATTCATCATACTTAGACGATGTGTAATGAACCAGGAAGACAACTTTTGCATTTTTGGTTTTTGAATTATCTGCCCTTGACTTAATACCATGAAACTTCACAGGTGCATCCATCATACTTGGACGATGTGTCATGAACAAAGAAGACAACTCCTGCTTGTTTAGTTTTTGAACTATCTGCCCTTGACTTACATGCATATATAGTCAAATGGTATGTCGAGTGCGGGCCATAACTCCTAAACCGTACGGAATATATTCATGAAACTTCACAGGTGCATCCATCATACATGGACGATGTGTCATGAACAAAGAAGACAACTCCTGCTTGTTTAGTTTTTGAATTATCTGCCCTTGACTTACATCCATATATAGTCAAATGGTATGTCGAGTGCGGGCCATAACTCCTAAACCGTACGGAATATATTCATGAAATTTCACAGGTGCATTCATCACACTTAGACGATGTGTAATGAACCAGGAAGACAACTTTTGCATTTTTGGTTTTTGAATTATCTGCCCTTGACTTAGTACCATAAAGTAAACCGTGTCCGGGCCATAACTCCTAAACCGTATGGAATATATTCATGAAACTTCACAGATGCATTCATCACACTGAGACGATGTGTCATGAACAAAGAAGACAACTTTTGCATTTTTGGTTTTTGAATTATCTGCCCTTGACTTAATACCATAAAGTAAACCGTGTCCGGGCCATAACTCCTAAACTGTATGGAATATAATCACGAAACTTCACAGGAGCATCCATCATACTTGGACGATGTGTCATGAACAAGGAAGAAAACGCCTTCTTAAATTTTTGAATTATCTGCCCTTGACTTACATCCATATATAGTTAAATGGTATGTCTTGTCCGGGCCTTAACTCCTAAACCGTATGGAATATATTCATGAAACTTCTCAGGCACATTCATCACACTTAGACGATTTGTCGTGAACAAGGAAGACAACTCTTGCATTTTTGGTTTTTGAATTATCTGCCCTTGACTTAGTACCATATAGTAAACCGTGTCCGGGCCATAACTCCTAAACCCTACGGACTATATTCATGAAACTTCACAGGTGCATTGTCACACTGAGACGATGTGTCGTGAACAAGGAAGACAACTCTTGCATTTTTGGTTTTTGAATTATCTGCCCTTGACTTAGTACCATATAGTAAACCGTGTACGGGCCATAACTCCTAAACCGTATGGAATATAATCATGAAACTTCACAGGTGCACCCATCATACTTGGACGATGTGTCGTGAACAAGGAAGACAACTCCTGCTTGTTTCGTTTTTGAATTATCTGCCCTTGACTAACATCCATATATTGTAAAATGGTATGTCGTGTCCGGGCCATAACTCCTAAAGCGTATGGAATATATTCATGAAACTTCATAGGTGCATTCATCACACTTAGACGACGTGTCATGAACCAGGATGACAACTTTTTGCATTTTTGGTTTTTGAATTATCTGCCCTTGACTAAGTACCATATAGTAAACCGTGTCCGGACCATAACTCCTAATCCGTATGGAATATATTCATGAAACTTCACAGGTGCATTCATCACACTGAGACGATGTGTCATGAACAAGGAAGATAACGCCTGCTTAAGTTTTTGAATTATCTGCCCTTGACTTACATCCATATATAGTTAAATGGTGTGTCGTGTCCGGGCCTTAACTCCTAAACCGTATGGAATATTTTCATGAAACTTCTCAGGTGCATTCATCACACTTAGACGATATGTCATGAACAAGGAAGATAACTCTTGCATTTTTGGTTTTTGAATTATCTGCCCTTGACTTAATACCATATAGTAAACCGTGTCCGGGCCATAACTCCTAAACCGTATGGAATATATTCATGAAACTTCACAGGTGCATTCATCACACTGAGACGATGTGTCGTGAACAAGGAAGACAACTCTTGCATTTTTGGTTTTTGAATTATCTGCCCTTGACTTAGTACCATATAGTAAACCATGTCCGGGCCATAACTCCTAAATCGTTTGGAATATAATCATGAAACTTCACAGGTGCATCCATCATACTTGGACGATGTGTCATGAACAAGGAAGACAACTCCTGCTTGTTTAGTTTTTGAATTATCTGCCCTTGACTTACATCCATATATAGTCAAATGGTATGTCGTGTCCGGGCCATTAATCCTAAACCGTACGGAATATACTCATGAAACTTCACAGGTGCATTCATCACACTTATCCGATGTGTCATGAACAAGGAAGACAACTCTTGCATTTTTGGTTTTTGAATTATCTGCCCTTGATTTATAACTATATAGTTAACCGTGTCCGGGCAATATCTCCTAAACCGTATGGAATATATTCATGAAACTTCACAGGTGCATGCCCCCGCTTATTCGAAGAATACCAGAAGGGCATTAAGTTTTACCCCTGTCAGTGTGTCCATGTCCCCGGCTATTCGAAGAATAGTGAAAGGGCATTATGTTTTACCCCTGTCTGTGTGTCCATTTATCTGTCCATCCTTTCATTTGACTGATTCAAATGCTGCATCAAATAATATGAAATAAAGGCACTGCCTTTTGGGCAAACACACTCATTTACACCCCTATCTATCTTCATATACTGGGTCGGTCATATTTGGCTAAACAAAAAAAGGTGTATGTGTGTGGGGACTTGGGGTGGGATCGTTGGATGAGTCCTTAAAACTATTTACAATCATATTAGCAGAGGTATATAAAAACGCATACCTATGAGTCCAAATCTATACTGTACGGTCTTTGACTCCTCTGCCGGTCTTTGAACTCCTCTGTGGTCTTGCCATCTACCGCAGACGAGGGAAGACTATTGCACTGAGGAATAGTTCTGGGGGAAAATGCTTAAGGGCATCACTATAGATCTTGTACATATGGTATTGTGTGTTATTTACTTTTGATGCCCTTGTTTGAGTTAAAACTGCTACGGGGGTCGAGTATTTATCTTTATCGAGAGGCACTATACCTGTATCTTATAAAAAAAGGTAAAGGAGGACTTAGGTAGTTAATACTGGTGTAGAACATCAATAATACCATCAGTGGTAGTAGCTCAGTGGTAAGTGCACCTGCCTCTGATGCTAGAGACCCCCGGTTCGATTCCAGGCAGTGACAATAAAGTTTGGTATCCGAACATGTTCCATTGGCATCATTTGTAGGGATAAATGCCACAAAGGGCACCGTCCTTCGGCTCGGGACGTTCACTGGAGACTCCCTGAGCAGAAAGAATCATCCCCTCTGCAGGTTAAAGAGCCTTACCGTAAACCGTAATGTCATAATCACCAAAGTAGAAGTAAAACAAAGATCAGGAATCGATACAATTAACTTACTCCACCCATCAAAGACACCAAAGGAGAAGAAACACAAACATAAAGCGACCAGACCATAATGGACACCTAAACAAAGGAAGGCCATATGGACAGTTACTTTCCCACAAAATGGCCATATGGCCATCCAAAATAAAAAAAAAACACAAGTGATACACACAGTAAGTAACAAACAACAACATAAATTAATCGCCACAGAAGAACCGCCTTGGAACGGTCAGTCGAAAGATTTCCACTGGGGGGCTTAAATCGATTTTACGTGGCCACAATCCTCGCCCTTACTTTCGTCGCGATTTAGACAAATAATTTGTTCAGTCCGCATGAAGGCCTCCTAACTCATCAGTGCAACATCTCCGTGAACACAAATAATCAAAGAGCCACAGAGGTGAGACAACGGTGAGGACTCGACAGCAAGAAACCACTGAAATGCTGGAGCAAAAGAAAACCAACAGTAAGACTCCGATGGCCCCGACCAGAGACAGAGCATCAGGCACCAACCAACATTACCTTGAATTAGATCTTTCTAATTCTCAATAAGCCTTTACGTTGGAACCGTCATAGAATCTGAGGTCTGACCCACCGGCGTGCAATTAAAGAGGGAAGCAAAGTTGCCAACCGTGATTGGGTTTACTACCATGCATGCAGTCTGTCGTATAATATCCATGTTGTACCCAATCTTTTTATATCGAAGAATGATTGTACGAAATTGGGTGCTAAAGTCATTGCTGTAATATATTTTTCTGAATTTATATACTAAGTCACCATAAAATTCGGGTTCCGATAGACCTTGTTGCAGAAGAGATTTAAGTCCAATATTGAATTTTGAAATTAAATCAGAATGGCGTCTATAAAAATTTGAAAAGGCTTTGCGTAGTTTATGGTACCGATAACCCTGATTTAGGAGTTTAGTCTAGTCGTTAATAATTTATTACGAGTGTTGAAGTCAGTAACATGACTACACACTCTAGCAAATCGAATAAATTGCGAAATATAAACGCCATAGGATAGCGCATGCGGAACATCACCATCATCACCAAAGTAGGCGTTTGTCCTGCAAATCTCATGTGTATGTACACCTGCAGGTAATAGTCAATGGTGGCCTAATGCAGTAAGGAGATAGATAGATAGATAGATAGATAGATAGATAGATAGATAGATAGATAGATAGATAGATAGATAGATAGATAGATAGTCCAGACGAGAAGCACTTTCCTCCCAACCGAGAAGCCTCGGTAAATGCTTCGGTAAATGCTTCGGTAACTCGTGGGTCCAATCGCGGTGGTGCATTTTACCGGCTAACATTTTCGCCTCAGTGTAGATTGGTTCCCCTTCGTTATTACCTCCCCTTCGGTACGCACATAACGATAGGTAGCGAGTAAATTGATTTGAGGTAGAGAATCCTACTCTTACCACTGCGCATGCCTACAAGAGCGCGTCTGTTAATTTAAAATACTGCAGAAGTGGGCCAGCTGGCTGTGTATTACTCATTGTAAATTGTATCTGCGAGTGTTAAAAAGATACATACTTCAAGATAATGATAAGAATGTCACTAGTCTATGTAAAATAAATTATTATAAATGATTTCAGTATACTAAGTTTCGATCTTTTTGTTTCATCAGGTATGACTGACTCAGCAGTTAACCTTGTTGAACTCGGGTATTTCCAATACCGCGTCAGTGCTAATGCTATAAATAGACGTAATGGCTTCTGCTAGTTTCAATCGTTATGTTGTAGCCACCTAGCGGAGACATTTACGACAAGGGAACCAATCTAGCCTCAGTGCGGTAAACGCGTGACATAGTTTCGAAAAACATTCCCGCGACCAAACTACAGCGTTTGATGCAACGGTCTCTCGAAGGTAGAAATTCTCAGGTAGCCAGATGTAACTATTCCCAGGGCTTTATTTTATACGCGAGTAATTTGTGACTTTGTGAACAGTTGTAATTGCTTGGCCAGACGAGAAGTACTTTCCGGTAAATGCTTCGGTAAATGCTCCGGTAACTCGTTGGTCCAAGCGCGGTGCTTGGTTTTAACCGGCTTACATTTTCGATTTAAACGCGCGACGTAGTTTCGAAACTTTCCCGCGATCAAACTTCAGCGTTTGTTGCAACGATCTTCGAAAAGAGCTTTTTAAAATTATTTCGATGCTTTTTTGTGTTTGTTTTGTAATGGGACTTGACTCCTTCTTGTTTTGAGAAGCAATTTTTGGATGTGAATACAATTCTCATGAACTCTGCAAAGATGGCGGATTATCGCGAGAAAATGAACGAGATTCCAGGCGAGATTTGGATGCCTTAGTATGTTCTTCCAGCCTCTCTACAGTAAAGCAAACACTTCGTGTGTTTGCTATAATCATGAAACTTCACAGATCTATGCATGCCCCAGCCTATTCGAAGTATAGTGAAAGGGCATTAAGTTCTACCCCTGTCTGTGTGTCCGTTTATCTGTCCATCCGTTCATTCCTCCGATCCAAATGGTGTTCAGGCCATGTACTGGTGTCCAGGCCATGTACCGTATGGATAAGACTGCTGTGGAAGTTCACACCATGAACAGTAAAAAATTACACTACTATGTAAGTAAGCAATAGTTTACATTTCCTTTTTCTGTCATATTTATATATATTAAAATAGCATACAGTAGCTGCTTGTGTACATAACCCTCTGTATCATAGCTTGTCTTCATATCCCTCTATATCATATCTGTATTTGTATATCACTCTCATATTCACATGTTTCAAGGCACCAACTCCAACTATAATACAGATGACTGAAAAATCAAAGGTTTCCTTTTTGGCATTTGACTGATTTTTTTCTTTGGCTGTACTTAAAAGCCTTTCTGTGGTTAAAAGCAATTGTTAAAACAGCAGTTTAAAAAAAAATAAACATTAACCAGTTGTAAGTAAATACATTTGTACAGTGTAATTGAGGTGAAAATTATAGTTGGAATTTTAAAGGCTTGGGTCCACGCTCCCGGTGCTGGAAACATTTCTTACTCATGCTTGTATATAACATTCACTGTTGTAGTAGCTTTCTGCACTTTTGGCAGAAGTAGCACGCTATTTATTTACTTTGCCTGGTCTTTGTTTATTTAACTGCGTTATGCATGATATAGTCAGAATTTGCTTTCTTTTCTTTTGACAATATATTAAACCAGTAGTACTACTTTTCACTATTTTCTTGTTATCTTGTAGCAAGCTTCAGGAAATCCATGCCTGTTTCTCCCTCACTTTTTATGCTACACTGAAACTTAAAGCGATACTGAAAGTTAAACTTGAAGTGTTTGTGCTATATTTGGTGATGCCATATAATTTTATTTAACATAAAATGCATGAGTAAAAAATGGCTAAAAGCCTATCATTTTCACCGCAAACATTTCTATGGATATACATACTGCTGCAACTCCTTCTGAAATATGTATTTTAACTAGTTGAATTTAAGAAAAGATATTTTACCCAAATTCATGGGAAAAAAAGCAAATTAGAAATCATTCTTCCTGTCTCGGACAAGTATGCAGCAGTATTGATTTCCATGGAAACATTTGCGGTATGTGCGGTAAACATTTTATTAGATAATAAAACGCCTACTAATGACTCAAAATGACTCAAAATCATCAAAGTTGATTTTTTTTGTCCAAAATGTTATATTCTATCACAAACATCATAATTATTTCCAAAATACCCATATCCAGGGTAGATATATGTTGCTTTGGGTATTTCATGCGGCCGCTTTGGAACAATAGCGTTTTTAAAAGGATAGACCACAATGTTTAATTGTCATTTCAGTAGAAATGAAGGGCTAACAAAGACCAAGCAAACACCCATTGGAGTAAGAGATGTCGTAAATTCACCATCGAAAATATCAAGTTAAAATTGTTCTAATCTAAGAAAACATTGTTAAATAGAAGGTTTATATTTATATTTTACTTTTGGTCCTTTGAGATCAGCGTGAATATTCTGAGAAATCGGAAATAAATTATTGGTTTCTTATGAATGTTTTCATTGCTCTTAAAGGAACTCTTGACCCATCTTCTTTCTTATGAATGTTTTCATTGCTCTTAAAGGAACTCATGTTTGATTTTTATTTTGCCTTCACTGCAGCTGGTGTTGTGCCGTGTGGCGGCCGTAAAACGTCTCCCCGTACATCAACCATAGTGCAGTTTATATTTTACTTTTGGTCCTTTGAGATCAGCGTGAATATTCTGAGAAATCGGAAATAAATTATTGGTTTAGACTCATATTCTAGGCAGGTTTTTAATTATTTGGACCCCATTTTGACTTTGAATCGACTGCCTATTCAAAATTCGCAAAATTGCAGTATGTTTCCTCTGGCTTTCTTTGCCGGATCATTACAGGGTCACTGATGAGGCTTTATTAGCCGAAACTACGTAGTATGACCCATCTTCTTTCTTATGAATGTTTTCATTGCTCTTAAAGGAACTCTTGACCCATCTTCTTTCTTATGAATGTTTTCATTGCTCTTAAAGGAACTCATTTTTGATTTTTATTTTATATACTGTTTGAAAGGAAACTTTGTGGTCCTATTCCTTTAACATTAGCCAGGTTTTTGTGGATATAACCAATTACATGCACCACCACCTCTTAATTACAATTTTGTTAGGGTCCAAATCATGAATAATTTTTGTTCCAGATCAGTGTTATATACATTTTAGTATATGTTTCATAGAAAAATGGCCATTCATAATCTCTAAGACTGTAAATTGTCATTTTTTTATAAAACCTTTTCAGTTTTGTTTCGATATAAGACACTTGTTTAAACAAATCATTGTCCTAATCAGAATAACCTATTATTGTGTATTTTGACCCCAACAGCTGTGCTATTAGGAGGTTGTGGTGTGCTTATTTGTATTTAAATGCATTATGTATGTTTCAGGTTCAAGATGTCTCAAACACCAGCCAGTGAATCGACCAGTGAACTACAGTCCAACTTGTGTTGAGCAAGCACCTCAGGGATAATGAAAATGTGCTTGCTTAAGACAGGTGCTTGCTTAATACAGGTGAATTCTTATGTATTTGCCTTTTTCAGGAACTAAATGCCTGCTTGCTTAAGACAGGTTGCTTGCTTAATAGAGGTGGCCATTATGACAGGTTTGACTGTAACTGCCAAACTATGACGTCCACTAAGCCAAACCAGTCCACACCAAACCCATCTTCCAGTCCATCTCTTTTCTCTGGTCAGCAGCCAACTGCCAGTGCCTCTGGCTCCCTATCTCCTTCAACTCAATTCAAAACACCAGTGAAAATGTACACTCCAATTCCCATTCCAGCAAAAGATTTTGAGCCATCTCCAGGAACGCAAACCAAAAAATGTGCAGTCTCACTTGGATTCTTGCCAAACAGTGCTCAGTTCTAAATTAAGCGACATTGATACACACGTTAAAAGTGCTCTATACAGTGTGTCACACAATAATGTCTAGGAGGCGAACGAAACTTTGGAAAAAAAAACAGAAGACTACTGAACGCAGCACTCCGCAAGAATGGCTGTATGCTAGAAGACGTCACAAACAAATTCGAATCCGTAATGGAAGTTCAGTTCAAGAAAAATGATGACATTCAAAAAGAGCTAGATGAGACAAAAGAGAAACTCAAAATATGCACTAGTGATTATGCTATGGATATGTTCTTATGCTGATAAAGATGAAGAAAATACAACAGAGTAGAGTGATTTGAATTGACTATGAAGGATAAAAAAGGAAACCAATTATCTCACAGAATAAAAACATTTATTTAGATTTTTAGAAAGGAGTTTCTTGGCATTGCTTTATAATTTTTTTACAAGATGAACGTTCAAACTAGTGATTATGCTATGGATATGTTCAATGATTCTGATTAAAAAGAAGAAAATACCACAGAGAAGAGTGATTTGAATTGACTATGAAGGATAAAAAACAGTAGACTAGATAATAGGAGTAAAATGGTGATAATTAAAGAAAATTTTCCTTTTTTTCAAGATTAACATAGGTTTTGGGTACTCAAACGAACCGTCTCACCAAGATGGTTTATTTGAGTACCAACAACATATGTTTTCATTGAGAAATAAGGAAAGTTATCTTTAATTATCACCATTTTACTCCTCTTATCTAGTCTACTGTAAAAAGGAAACCAATTATCTTCTAGAATAAAAAACACTTATTTAGATTCAGAAAGGAGTTTCTTTACATTGTTTTGTAATTTTTACAAGATTAAAGTTCATTATTTTAGTTACTTTTACTTTGATTTGTTTCTTGGTTTCTTTTGCTCATTGTAAACATAATGGTATAAAGGTATAGGAGTCATTCAAGTTTTCCCCATAGACCTCAGTAAGCCTCAGTGTTAGATTAATGGGTGTAGTATATATTTTATGGACAAGAATTCTACTGTTCAATCCTGGAATTTTGACATTTCAATTTGAAAGTAAAATTTTCCATTTTTGTTTGTATGGTTGGATGGAGATGCTTATTTATGCAAGTCTACAGGGAACCCCTTAATATGTTCTATATCTTTATACCATTATCTTACAACATGCAAAGAACCAGAAACATTTTGCTTGAAGTTTAGTAAAACTGTTGCTTATATGGACATTCACTTGAAACGTACAAAGTGTACGAAGTAACCTTAAAGGGAAAGGATTACAAAAAATAACATTTCACCTCAAAAGAAAGAGCACGAGGAGACAAGAATTTCGGTACAAATTTTATGAGATTCGGTTGAGTGGTTCAGAAGTTATGATATTTTGAACAAATCATAAATTCTGGTTGTGTGAGTTCAGAACGAGGCTGTGAGTTAATGAGGTCATAACCTCACTTTTGAAAATCTTAAATTACAGGCATTCTTCTGCAATAAAACATCAATAAGTGGTCAATATGCATTCATGTTATCAAAAGCAACGTGATCTTACAGCTTTATAGTCCAAATTGTTAATCGTTTGCTGTAAACAAGCATTTTTCGATTTTGTTCACGTGACTAGACAATCAATATGACAGCCCCCATAGACAAATAGTATGAAATGTTCAAAATGCCATAACCGCTCAACCGATTTTCATGAAATTTGTACCAAAATGTTTGTCTCCTGGAGCGAATGTTACTTTTTGTGGTTCTTTCCTTTTTAATCCTTAAATCTTTTAATCCTCAGTTCAGCAATTCCTACAGTTCATTTGCTGCTTGTCGTGGATAAACCACGATTTTATTGTTTTACTTAATTTCACTTAATTATCTTAACTTATTTTTAATGATCTAAGCTTAATTTGCATGTAATTTTGACCACTTGAGGTCGGCGATTAGGTTAGATGACGTTGGAGACAGTAAATATGGTTACAGACAAATTAAACATGTAAAAGTAGAATTTGAAAGGTTTTAACAATATTTAAGACAGAAATTTTATACCTTTTGTGTGGCTTGTGACAGTAAAGTTTTATACTGACATTTGTGTTTATGTTTGCCACACAATTTGGTGCCGGAACCCGGGAATCAATGCTCTTGGACTAATTCAAGGTAATGTTGGTTGGTGCCTGATGCTCTGTCTCTGGTCGGGCCCATCGGAGTCTAACTGTTGGTTTTCTTTTGCTCCAGCATTTCAGTGGTTTCTTGCTGTCGAGTCCTCACCGTTGTCTCACCTCTGTGGTTCTTTGATTTTTGTGTTCACGGAGATGTTGCACTGATGAGTTAGGAGACCTTCATGCGGACTGAACAAATTATTTGTCTAAATCGCGACGGAAGTAAGGGCGAGGATTGTGGCCACGTAAAATCGATTTAAGTCCCCCAGTGGAAATCTTCCACTGACCGTTCCAAGGCGGCTCTTCTGTGGCGATTTATTTATGTTATTGTTTGTTGCTTACTGTGTGTATCACTTTTGTCTTTTTATTTTGGATGGCCATATGGCCATTTTGTGGGAAAGTAACTGTCCTTGTGGCCTTCCTTTGTTTAGGTTTCCATTATGGTCTTGTCGCTTAATGTTTGTATTTCTTTCCCTTTGGTGTCTTTTATGGGTGGAGTAAGTTAATTGTATCAATTCCTGATCTTCGTTTTACTTCTACTTTGGACTAGACATTACTGGCTATAATTCAGGGACAATAGGAAGATGTCATTGTCATTTCTGAAGGGGAACAGGACCAGATTCAGGAATCTGCTGGCTAAGGAGTGACAAAGGGTAAGATTTTGATAGATGAAAACAGTGAACATGACACCAACACATACATACGGGATGTGAACAACTGCATCAAGAGAATTAATGACTATATTACAAAACTGGAAGAGGCGAACGAAAAATTATCTACAGCAGTAGAATGACAGGAGTGGGCACAGGATATAGAGACACTCATCAGGGAAGACTGGGATTTTATTTTGACAGTGACGGAGTGTCGAGATGAACTTGTAAAGGCTTATTGAGAATTAGAGAGATAATGTTGGTTGGTGCCCGATGCTCTGTCTCTGGTTGGGCTCATCGGAGTCTAACTGTTGGTTTTCTTTTGCTCCAGCATTTCAGTGGTTTCTTGCTGTCGAGTCCTCACCGTTGTCTCACCTCTGTGGTTCTTTGATTTTTGTGTTCACGGAGATGATGCACTGATGAGTTAGGAGGCCTTCATGCGGACTGAACAAATTATTTGTCTAAATCGCGACGAAAGTAAGGGCGAGGATTGTGGCCACGTAAAATCGATTTAAGCCCCCCAGTGGAAATCTTCCACTGACCGTTCCAAGGCGGCTCTTCTGTGGCGATTTATTTATGTTGCTGTTGTTACTTACTGTGTGTATCACTTGTGTCTTTTATTTTTGGATGGCCATATGGCCATTTTGTGGGAAAGTAACTGTCCTTATGGCCTTCCTTTGTTTAGGTTTCCATTATGGTCTTGTTGCTTCATGTTTGTATTTCTTTCCCTTTGGTGTCTTTTATGGGTGGAGTAAGTTAATTGTATCAATTCCTGATTTTTGTTTTACTTCTACTTTGTGGACATACAAAAATCAGATCAAAGGTCACCAACGGACAACTGGTCAACGGTTACAGTAACGGGGAACAAGTTTGATGAAATGATCCAGCTGACTAGCCAGATGCAACAGGTCATACTTGGACAGCAGCAGCTACAACAACAGCAGCAGATAAGTATTGGACATTTAAATTCTAACAAAACGGTCTCAGTTAGAACACCAATATCAGAAATCCCTACATTTAGCGGAGATAGACTTAAATGGACAGAGTTTTGGGACACTTTTGAGGCCTCAGTAGATAAAAATACAACCATATCAGACATTGAAAAACTTAACTTCTTATTAAGCAAATTATCAGGAGAAGCCAAACATTCTATGTCTGGGATCTTATTGTCAAATGAGAATTATGCTGTGGTGGTTGAGCTGCTTAAAGAGAGGTATGGTGACTCCCAAACTGTAATAAACTCACATTATGTAGAAATGATAAACTTAAAACTGGCTCAAAACACCGCTAGAGGCCTTCGCGTTTTGTATGACCAAGTTGAGAAACACTAAAGAAGTCTACAGGCCTTGGAGCAAGATATCAACCAAGATGTTTTCATTTCGATGATAACGTCAAAAATTCCCAAGGATGTCTTAATGCAATTATAGATACAGAAGGGAGACTGTAATAAATGGACAGTGAATGAGCTGAGAGAACGGTTTAAACAATATGTTGCAGCCAGAGGGAGAGCTGAACATCAGTTTTCTCAGACAAAGGCAGAATCAACCAATGAACATTATAAGCCAATGGTTATGGCAAGCTCTGCAGAAGCTCTAATGGCAGGAGCTCACGGAGGCAATAATAGGAAGGAGAAACCAACGTTTACATCCAGATGCCGATATTGTGACGGGTACCACTGGAGTGATGAGTGCCCAAAGTATACAACGATGGACGCAAGGAAACAGAGAATCAAATGCTGTTGTTTTATCTGTTTAAAGGATGGTCACACCGCCAGCGACTGCTTAAAACGGGGAAGCAGATGTTATTACTGCAGACAGGTGAGCCACCATCACCGGAGTCTTTTGTCCGCAAAAATTTGGTACAGCTTACAGAGAGTTAGCAAAGTTAGCAGATGAGATACCAATCGAGGACGGGCAGGTAACCACAGAAAACAGTCTTATTTCCTCAGGAGAAATGGTATTAATGCAGACTGCTAGGGCCGATATTAAGAATAGAACACAAGGAGGCCGGCACAATGTAAGACTAATTATTGATTATTGACAGTCAACGGACCTACATCACAGAATCTCTGGCCAGAAAGTTGAACTTAAAAATGAGGAATAAAGATGAAATAATGCTGGTAACCTTCGGTTCAGAAAAGCCTAGAAAGATCAGTTCCCCCACAACCAAACTAGACATAATCTTAAAAGATGGTAGCACACTGCAGAGCAACGCAAATGTGGTACCGCATATTGCTGGATCCATTCAAAGGAGACCTACTGACCTGAAGTCACTTAAAAACTGGAACTGTCTATGGGGTGAATTTCCACTGACGGATGATTTACCCATGGAAACTGAAACCTCTTCAGTTGAGCTGCTTATCGGCAACGACTATTATCTGGACATCATTTTGCCACAAAAGATAGAGGTACATAAAGGGTTATACATGCTTGGATCTAAACTAGATTGGATCTTGTCAGGAAGGACGTCTGAAATAACCAATGACACAACCGAGGCTAGCATGCTGGTAATCACCCACGGTACAGAGGTTGGAAGGGAAACCTCATGCTCACAGCTGTAGACGCATCTCTGCCTTCAAAACCAAGTTTTTAAGACTTTTGGAAGCTAGAGTCAATAGGAATAAACGACTCAGCAGTGGTATCAGATAACAATATAGCCCTTGAAAAGTTCAAAGAATCGTTGAAATATCAGAATGGTCGATACTCAGTAACGTGGCCATGGAAGGAGGAAAGCACAGAGTTACCAGAGAACCAATCAATGGCAGTAGGACGGCTAAAGTCACTAGTAAGAAGAATGAAGGACAACCCGGATTTGATACAGAAATACGATGACATCATTGGAGACCAGCTTATACAAGGTATCATTGAAAAGGTAACTACAGAATCAGAGGGTACAATCAAACATTATATCCCTCATCAGGCGGTTGTCAATCCAGCAAAGACAACAACCAAAGTCAGGATTGTCTATGATGTCTCGGCAAAAACAAAACCAGAGCACAAAAGTCTCAATGAATGTCTTTACATGGGACCAATTTTACTGCAAAACCTAACAGGCATCTTATTTCGATTTCGCATGAAGGAAATAGCAATGGTGGCAGACATACAAAAAGCATTTTTACAAATAGGGCTTCAGGAAGATGCTAAGGATGTCACTAGATTCTTTTGGCTGAAAGATAAGAATATTATAGATATAGACAACAATATCCAATCATACCGTTTCTGCAGAGTCCCATTCGGAATAATAAGTAGCCCATCTCTCTTAGCAGCAACAATTGATCACCATCTCAAAGGGTCTGCCTCTTACACAGCATAGGATATCAGAGACAATATCTATGTTGACAATGTTATAATTGGTTCACAGTCAGTATACCAAGCAACAGAGTTTTACTCAGAATCAAAACAGTTGTTTGAAAGTGCCTCTATGAACCTACGGGACTGGATGTCGAACAGTGATGAGGTACTAAACCAAATACCAATATATGATAGAGCAAATAGAGACAGGATGAAAATCTTGGGTCTAACTTGGGCAGTGAAACAGGATACTCTGGGACTGACACACCAAATCAGGGTAAGCTCAGATTTGTCTAAACGAACAATTCTTCAACAAATAGCTTCCATCTATGACCCACTTGGCTTGTTCAGTCCAGTTACTTTAAGAGGAAAAGTATTTTTGCAAAACCTCTGGAACAAGAATATTTCCTGGGACACACAATTATCTGCAGAAGACAAAACAAAATGGGTCACTTTATGTGAAGATATGAAAGAGTTATCAAGTTGTCATTTTCCTAGATACATTGGGGTATAGAACACGGAGGGAAAACAAACTACCAGCTGTTGGTCTTTTGCGATGCATCAAGATACGCGAACCAGCTACAGTATCTTTGCTCCAAGAAACTACCTGCCTTCGCAGAATAGACCTTATTCTCTCGAAAACCAGGCTGGCGCCAAATAAGCAAATAACTATACCAAGACTTGAGCTGTTAGCAGCAGTGATAGGCATACGGTGTTTGAAGTTTGTACACGAAGAACTGAAGGTGAATGTAAGTGAAAAACATGTATGGATAGACTCTTAGTGCGTGTTAAACTGGCTCAGTAGTGAACGGCCCTTGGCGACGTTGGTTGAAAACAGAATCAAGGAAATGAAATCTGATAAAGATGTCAAATTTCACTACATTTCAACGACAGAAAATCCAGCTGATATTGCGAGCCGAGGAGCTTCAACCAGCGAACTTCCAACACAACAGATTGTGGTGGCATGGCCCAGAATGGATGATGAACACGAGAGAAGCTTTGCCTGAATGGAACTGTGAGGACACACGTGAACAATCAGATGAAGTAAAGTCTCAAATAGAATCTGAGTATAGAAAAGTAAAGGTGATGTTTGAAGCTAAACTCCTGGCTGGGGAGGATCATTCTGAGAATCAATTACTGAATGCTCCATTCAATTTAAATCTTCTCATCTGTGACAAAACTCTGGCGAGTGACAGCACTTGCTTTGAGGTTTGTCAATAAGTTGAGAAAGAAAACAAATCAGAATGGTTCTCTTGATGTCATTGAAGTGACAAATGCTGAAACTGTGTGGACAAAGTTTGTTCAGAGACATTACTATGGTGAAGTAGTTGACTCAATAAATAAGTCAACACGAAACAACATACAGTTTCAACTTGGAATATACATAGACAGACATGGCTTGCTTAGGTGCGGTGGGAGATTAGAGAATTCCAAACTTTGCGAAAATGCAAAACATCCAATTCTTCTAACAAAGGGTCATACATACAGGGACTTGATAGTTGAAAGGTACCATAAATCATCTATGCATGCAGGAGTTGCCCAGACATTATGTTTAATTAGGCATAGGTACTGGATACCTCAGGGACGATCAACAGTCAAAAGGGTTCTGAAAGCATGCACAGTATGCCGACGCCATGAAGGTAGGCCTTACAAGATGCCAGTGATACCGCCTTTACCAGCTGAACGAGTTACAGAGTCACCGCCCTTTACGTATACTGGAGTTGACTATTTGGGTCCTCTTTTCATAAAAAGAAATGAAAACAATGAAAAAATATGGGTTTGCCTGTACACGTGTTTAGTGACAAGGGCTGTTCACCTTGAAATGATGTACGATATGTCAGCTCAGCAATTCTTACTAGGGTTTCGGAGGTTTCTGGCACAGTACGGCAACCCACAAAAGGTGATTTCAGACAATGCAGCGCAGTTCAAGCTTGCATCCGACGCAATATACAAATTATGGGGAGAAATACTGACAAAGGACCATGATGTCGTCTCTTACGCAGCGAATAGAAATATTCTGTGGGAGTTTAATGTAGAGCTAGCACCCTGGATGGGTGGCTTTTATGAAAGATTGGTAGGTCTGGTAAAGAGGTCGCTTCGAAAGGCCTTAAGCAAAACATGTATAACCTCTGAACAGCTTCTGTCATTACTAAAGGAAACAGAGGCTGTAGTCAATTCGAGACCACTAACATATATTGGGGACGATATAAACTCTAATGTGGCACTAACACCGGCACATTTCCTGTCACTTAATCCACAGATAGGATTACCAAGCTATAACCAGGATGATACAGATGATGATGATTACAACCCTGAAATGACCAAAGTCTTAAAATGCTAAGTTTCCAGTCCTTTAGGGCTTTACACTCAACATACTCTCGCTTACACCATCGATTACCGAATTCATTCAAGGAAGCAGCGATTTCATCTCTACATTTACTGAAAGAACCAGTGCTTCAGCTGAAGTGCACGACACGCCGGATGCTTTTAGCTTAATGAGTGTTACCATATATGGGTATGGCGGCCATTTTGGTCATGTGACCTGGACCTAAAACGGTTCCCCAAATAAATGCGCCTTATCGTAAGGAGCAAAAATATATCTTATACTTTAGTACTGTATTCTGAATCGTTTGCAGGATAAAATGCATTCTCACTTTTCCAAAACAAAAGCATATGTGTCAAAGTTTGACCTAGGCACAAAGAAGGTCAAGATCAACCCAGGGTCACCATTTTAGCAATTTATGATGGGCCTACGTCCGAAATGCTATTTATCAAGTTTCGTGGAAAGTAGAAGTAAAACAAAGATCAGGAATTGATACAATTAACTTACTCCATCCATAAAAGACACCAAAGGGAAAGAAATACAAACATTAAGCGACCAGACCATAATGGAAACCTCAACAAAGGAAGGCCATATGGACATTACTTTCCCACAAAATGGCCATATGGCCATCCAAAATTAAAAGACACAAGTGATACACACAGTAAGTAACAAACAACAACATAAATAAATCGCCACAGAAGAGCCGCCTTGGAACGGTCAGTGGAAGATTTCCACTGGGGGGCTTAAATCGATTTTACGTGGCCACAATCCTCGCCCTTACTTCCGTCGCGATTTAGACAAAAAATTTTGTTCAGTCCGCATGAAGGTCTCCTAACTCATCAGTGCAACATCTCCGTGAACACAGAAATCAAAGAACCACAGAGGTGAGACAACGGTGAGGACTCGACAGCAAGAAACCACTGAAATGCTGGAGCAAAAGAAAACCAACAGTTAGACTCCGATGAGCCCGACGAGAGACAGAGCATCAGGCACCAACCAACATTATCTCTTTAATTTTCAATAAGCCTTTACGTTGGAGCCGTCATAGAATCTGAGGCCTGACCCACCGGCGTGCAATTAAAGAGGGAAGCAAAGTTGCCAACCGTGATTGGGTTAACTACCATGCATGCAGTCTGTCGTATAATATCCATGTTGTACCCAATCTTTTTATATCGAAGAATGATTTTACGAAATTGGGTGCTGAAGTCATTGCGGTTATATATTTTTCTGAATTTATATATTAAGTCACCATAAAATTCGGGTTCCGATAGACCTTGTTGCAGAAGAGATTTAAGTCCAATATTGAATTTTGAAATTAAATCAGAATGGCGTCTATATAATTTTGAAAAGGCTTTGCGTAGTTTATGGTACCGATAACCCTGATTAAGGAGTTTAGCCGTTAATAATTTATTACGAGTGTTGAAGTCAGTTACATGACTACACACTTTAGCAAATCGAATTAATTGCGAAATATAAACGCCATAGGATGGCGCACGAGGAACATCACCATCCAAAAAAGGAAAATTTACAATCTCAAAATCAAAGTCATCGCGTTTATCATAAATTTTGCACGAAACAAATCCATCTACAATAGATAGATGTAAATCCAAAAACGGGGCCTCGGTATCAGAAGAATTTGCTTTATTTAACTGAAGTTCTAGGGGGTAAATCTGACTGATCAAACCATCAAAATAGGTATTATCAATATTTAATAAATCATCTAAATATCTAGAAGTAGAGCTAAAAGCTTCAATAATTTTAGATTGGTTATCAATGGAAAGCGACAAAATGAAGTCTCTTTCATAACAATACAAGAACAGATCAGCCACAAGAGGTGCGCAATTAGTACCCATCGGAATACCCACAATTTGTCTAAATAACTTAGTACCGAATCTAATATAAATATTATCAAGTAGAAAGGTGAGGGCATCACACACTTTCTGACATGACCAAAGTGTATAATTCTTATGCTCTTTAGAAGTGAAAAATGCATTTCTGACATTACATGCAAGATAGAGAGAATCTTCTCTGTGAAAAGTCCATTCAATTAAATCATTAAGCTTTTCTTTTATAAGATTATGAGGAAGTGTAGTGTAAAGAGTGGAAAAATCGTAGGTAGACAGACTAGAAGCACGAAACTGTCTAGATTTCAATTTATTTAAAACCTCATTCGAATTTTTTATAGACCAAAACAGATTTCTTCCTGATCTTTCAAAGACTTTATCACAATATTTAATTACATGCGTTTTAATAGCAGTTAGACAGGAAGTTAATAATTTAGAAAGTTCAGTGGTAGTGCAAGAACTAGAATTTGCAATAAACGGTGCTTTGTAAGGTTTTTTATGAAGTTTTGGTAACCAGTATAGCGTAGGAAGCTTGTCTTGGCCTTCGTTAACACACACAGCAAACTTGGTGGCTGAAAGACAAACATGTTTATCTACTATAGCTCTCTCTTCAGCCAAAGGCTGAAGTTCATAGGCCTTAGTACCACCAAGCTCCTGCTTAAGCGTGTTAACATAGTGGAGCCGTCACACAACAACGACGTTGTTAGCGGCCTTGTCTGCAGGGGCCAAAACAAACTTCTTATGAAATTCTTGAATACCTAGTTTAAGATGACGTAAAGACGTCTTGGGCTTAGGAGGTAATAAGTTAGTATTTTGAGAATAGAAAGAAATGCGTTTATTCACTTGTCTTAAAATGCTAAGTTTCCAGTCCTTTAGGGCTTTACACTCAACATACTCTCGCTTACACCATCGATTACCGAATTCATTCAAGGAAGCAGCGATTTCATCTCTACATTTACTGAAATCAATTTTAGAAGGAAACCGATATTTCGGTCCTTTAGAAATTATATTCCTTATCCTAGAATCAGGAATAATTTTCAAATTGCCAGTAATTACATGACCAGCAGCAGGATAGCAATACTTTGAGTTTTTACAATCACATGAATCAGGAGTATTAGTATCAATATCAAGATCTGAAACAAGTTTATTGAAATTAAAAATGATAGATCTAACAGGTTTGTTATATTTATAGCAAATTATAGGTGTTTCTATATTTTGAAAATAAGCAGGAATGGAAGAAAGCACCGATCTCTCACGGAAGATACTGGGCAAATCTATAAAATCCATACCCTTATTAATGAAGGATATTTTGAAGAAATGACGTTTATGATTAATTTCAGAATCAATGTAAGGACGGAGAGTATGCTGAGTATAGCCTCTAGTTAAGAGAACCGCATCATATAACTGATGAGAACTATCGTAGAATTTATTCGCCTCGGTGTCCAAAGACGTAAAACAGAAACGGGTAATGAACTTAAAAATAAAAGCATAGAGTGGCGTCCATGATTTAATAATATAATTGACAGTCACTTCAGTCTAGTATTGTTTCGTTTAAACGCACGTGATTTACGTTTAAAGTTACCATTTTTCCTGGTGCCGTGAGATCTAGTTCTGCGTTTTCGACATTCCAGGAGTGAGAAAATATCAAAGTCCGGCATTCTGGAAATATTACCCTCATGATAAATGTTGTCATTAAATCCCAGTGGAAAAGGGGTCTGTAAAAATTTAATCCATTTCAGTTCAGCTTCATGTCTTTTGATTATTTTGAATCTAGATGTAGAATTTGCATCGTAATAAAGTTTTTCCACTGGTTGTATAATAATGTTATTTACAGAATGACCTGTACGTCGAAAGTGACGGTACAAGAAAGTGTCAGTTTTCTTAGGCTTACTCATTCTACGATAATGCTCGTTCAATCTAGTTTTAAGCATGCGGTTAGTTTGACCGACGTACTGCATATTACAGTTTGCAGAACGTCAAGTAATTAGATAAATTAAATCTGTAGACTGTCATGTCAAATCAGACATGTTAACTACAGAGAAGCGTCTACCGTTTACAGATGAAGTAACGGTAGACGCAGTGCTTAAATGCGAACAACATCTGCACCTCTTGGCATTGCACTTAGAAATACTAGGATACATTCCACTTCTTTTCCACGGATTAGTATATTTTCGAAGGATGGGTGATTTGAGAGGAGATAGTCTTATACGAAGACTACTCCCAAAAACATTGGTATTGCCTGCTCCTTTGAGATTAACTGAAGTTACAGAAGACAAATTTAAGGGTCTAACCAATACCGAAGGCAACATAGTATTAAAGTTCTTAATAGAATGGGGAATCCGTACAGAAGAAGCAGAGTGTAACCTAAGGGGTGATATTGATATTTTAAATGTATTTGTAATACTCATTTTGGCTAGTAAGGTTGTGATACCGTCAAAACTAAAGCGATGTTCATACCGGTTATTAAATAAATAAAATTACTGAAGAAGATTCCTTCGAATAGAAGGAAGGTACAACAAAAGCCCACAAAACATCCTAGTCTACTTAAAGTACAGGGATGTCAAACAAGTAGTTGTTATACAACGAGGAACGAACATCGGTTTAATTATGACCTTCAACAGGTATCTAAAGGATGTCAATTGATGGAACAGTGAAAAGCAATTGCATAAGCAATCCCTGAGGATTGGAAAAATAAGAGCATTAAATGCATGTACGGGGAGACCTTTTACAGCCGCCACACGGCACAAACAAAACAGCCCTGATATGCAAAGTAGAAGTAAAACAAAGATCAGGAATTGATACAATTAACTTACTCCATCCATAAAAGACACCAAAGGGAAAGAAATACAAACATTAAGCGACCAGACCATAACGGAAACCTAAACAAAGGAAGGCCATATGGACAGTTACTTTCCCACAAAATGGCCATATGGCCATCCAAAATTAAAAGACACAAGTGATACACACAGTAAGTAACAAACAACAACATAAATAAATCGCCACAGAAGAGCCGCCTTGGAACGGTCAGTGGAAGATTTCCACTGGGGGGCTTAAATCGATTTTACGTGGCCACAATCCTCGCCCTTACTTCCGTCGCGATTTAGACAAAAAATTTTGTTCAGTCCGCATGAAGGTCTCCTAACTCATCAGTGCAACATCTCCGTGAACACAGAAATCAAAGAACCACAGAGGTGAGACAACGGTGAGGACTCGACAGCAAGAAACCACTGAAATGCTGGAGCAAAAGAAAACCAACAGTTAGACTCCGATGAGCCCGACGAGAGACAGAGCATCAGGCACCAACCAACATTATCTCTTTAATTTTCAATAAGCCTTTACGTTGGAGCCCTCATAGAATCTGAGGCCTGACCCACCGGCGTGCAATTAAAGAGGGAAGCAAATTTGCCAACCGTGATTGGGTTAACTACCATGCATGCAGTCTGTCGTATAATATCCATGTTGTACCCAATCTTTTTATATCGAAGAATGATTTTACGAAATTGGGTGCTGAAGTCATTGCCCAGTGGTTCTGGAGAAGACTATTTTTGAAGGGTTTTTACCATATATTACTTGGCTGCCATTTTGGTCATGTGACTTGGACCCCATGAGCAAATTCTGGTTTCCCCCATCCCGTAGAGGCTCCATATGAAATTTGACTTCAATCGGCCCAACGGTTTCCGAGGAGAAGCAGTTCGAAAATTTTCACATTTTTCGCCTCGGCGAGGCTATACTAAATGGAATGTAATATTTCGCAAGTTTATTGGTAAGATCTCATTGATATCTATCAGTATGCCAAAAATTGTTGAAATTTTCCAAGGGGTTAAGTCACTATCACCAATTTTCACTAACGGGTTACGGACGGACAGACAGACAGACCATATATGGCTTGGCGGCCATTTTGGTCATGTGACCTGGACCCCATGAGCAAATTCTGGTTTCCTCCATCCCATTGAGGCTCCATATGAAATTTGATTTCAATCGGCCCAACGGTTTCCGAGGAGAAGCAGTTCGAAAAGTTTCACATTTTTCGCCTCGGCGAGGCTATACTAAATGGAATGTAATATTTTTCAAGTTCATTGGTTAGATCTCATTGCTATCTTTCAGTATGCCAACAATTGTTTAAATATTCCAAGCAGTTAAGTCACTATCACCAATTTTCACAAATGGGTTACGGACGGACCCAAAGAAGGTCAAGGTCAACCCAGAGTCACCATTTTAGCAATTTATGATGGGCCTACGTCCCAGATACTATTTATCAAGTTTCGTGGAAATCTGCCCAGTGGTTCTGTAGAAGACTAGTTCGAAGGGTTTTACCATATATGGCTTGGCGGCCATTTTGGTCATGTGACCTGGACCACATGAGCAAATTTTGGTTTCCCCCATCCCATTGAGGCTCCATATGAAATTTGACTTCAATCGGCCCAACGGTTTCCGAGGAGAAGCAGTTCGAAAATTTTCACATTTTTCGCCTCGGCGAGGCTATACTAAATGGAATATAATATTGGTTAGATCTCATTGATATCTATCAGTATGCCAAAATTGTTTAAATATTCCAAGCGGTTAAGTCACTATCACAAATTTTCACAAACAGGTTACGGACGGACAGACTGACAGAATGACAGAATGACCGAATGACAGAATGACACGGTGATTTTAGGGCACTCTTAGAAATCAACCGACTTCAGTCGGTTGCTTTTTCTGCGGTTCGTGCAATCGTGACAACATGGAAAAAGGGGTTGAAACATTTAGATAGTTTCTGGAGAATATTGCGAGAGGACTATCTGTTAAACCTGAAAGAGCGATCACAGAGGAATCTCAAGGAGTCGAGAACAAAGTCACCATTCAGCCCAAATGTTGGTGATGTGGTTCTCGTCAAAGATAATCTGCCAAGAGGAATGTGGAGAATTGGCCGCATACATGAACTTTTATCCAGTCGAGCTGGACAAACACGATCAGCAAAGGTCAAACCCTCGACCAACAAGATAGTTGGCCGACCATTAAACTTACTATATCCGGTTGAATGTTCACATGAAAGGGACAATGAAGCTGTGACACAACAAACAAATGAACATTTAACATCTACACCAGGGGATGGACTAACACAACGAAAGCACCCTAGACGTGGATCAGCCATAAAGGCAATGGCTAAAATAAGAGAACAATTGTGACATTATATTGCTGGCGGAAGTGTCGTGGATAAACCACGATTTTATTGTTTTACTTAATTTCACTTAATTATCTTAACTTATTTTTAATGATCTAAGCTTAATTTGCATGTAATCTATAAAAAGTGTGAAGTCTTTTGACGTTAACGTCACTTGAGGTCATCGATTAGGTTAGATGACGTTGGAGGCAGTAAATATGGTTACAGACAAATTAAACATGTAAAAATAGAATTTTAAAGGTTTTAACAATATTTAAGACAGAAATTTTATACCTTGTGTGTGGCTTGTGACAGTAAAGTTTTATACTGGCATTTGTGCTTATGTTTGCCACACTGTTGATCGTTCTAAGGCGGTAGTTTGAGTGCTGTTCATTCAATGTTATATGTGTGGTGTGTCCTCAAATTTGTTACTCCTTGTAGTTTAGTGTTTTCAAATGGTCTTAGGTTTTTCTTGTTTCTTTAGGTGTTTCCTCTTCCTCTTGGTGTTGAGAGTAGGCTGCGTCTGATGATTGTGGTGTACCTGGGTTTTTCTTCTATATTTTTATATTTACATTCAAGTAACACTGAAATCAGCCTGTCCTTCCACACAGTCCCGAGCAGTCTTCAAGGAAAGACTGATTGGACTGCATGGATGCAGAGACGGATATTTGAGTCTGTCCACGGCGTGCCACTTACTGTAGGAATTGCTATGCCCTGGCTCAGTTATTGTGTACATGTAAATGTGTGCTTGAGTTGGGGGACAGTAACTCTTAAATTTTTGTGTGTACAGCAAACACCCAAGACCCAGATCAGATTGTAAATCTATGTATATCTATGTACTAGAATGGTTAGTAAAAGACTTGTAGCATCTTCCTTATGCTAATCAGGTGCGCACATGAGCATAGTGATCAGCATTATGATGTAAGCACTTAAAATAATAGAAATACTGTGTTCCAGCTCCTTTAATTTTGTTGACAGTATTGAAATAAAGTGTTTTTTTTTTAGGATTTTATGGGAATAAACAAACAAACTGATGGAAGGAGAGCTTACACATTTCAACTCTGTTGGTCCGAAAAGGTATGCAGCATTTTCCAGGCTTTTAAATTACCATATTTTTACCCCATTAAGTGCACCCTGTCACTATAAGTGCCTCCTTACATTTATTTTGACAACAACAATTTCAGTAATCCAGAAAGTCACTAACTGTTATATTAGGTTTTTTCCCTCTTTTTTCAATCACAGGCTTCAATAATTTATGAAGGAGCACTGCACTTGTAGCTATCCTTTAAACTTACATCAAAGACTGAGAGTCACCTAAACCTTTGCATTTTGTATGTTACAAAAAGGTAATTTTTTTCTTAGTGTGGCCCATTTGCTTTGTTATTTGATCTAAGCATCTCTTAAAAATTTCTTTCTTTTTGTTTCAGGTGCTCGACACTTGACACCGTATGTCCTGAAGCACTATTCTGGTAGATATAGAAGTTAAAGAACTGATATTGTCTCACCTAATAGTGACTGTATTAAATACAGCTGTAATTTACTACATATCAGTGTGCTACGGCAGTAATACAAATATTACTATTTAACCAAAGACTTCTACCATAGAAGGCATTCAGACGATTTGCCATCCAAATCTAATCATCCTATCACAGGCCTGCTTACTCTCCTGTCACAATGAATAGACGTCAGAAGGAGCGTGAGCGTAAAAGGAACTGTGGAGAGAATATTTCTGAAGCTGGAGGAACTGTAGGTTTTTGTGGGGTGTATCTTAGCATTTTAACATCCATAAGTTTATAGCAACATGAATATAGACATTCATTAGCATTAAACAAATTGGTATCTGTATATGAATTGAAAAGTGAAATACTCTAGTTCTAAGTGCTACAAAATCCGGTCATGAAAGATGGGTAATATAGAACATTGACAAGTTCAGGCAATCCGGATTGTCGAGTAAGGGCGGTATGAGAAAGTAGAGAGCAGACGATAGAGGCGAAATGGCAGAAGATGCTTCAACTATGTCTACCGGAAGTCGTTTGGCTGGAGGAGACATACCAATCACCAAAGTGAGTTATAATAGTAATAACACGTACGAAGAGATAGAAATACAGAGAGATCACACAATAACACTCAAAGTAAAGAATAGACAGCTCATAAATACAGAGGAGCTACTTGCTTATCTAGAACATTTGGACCTAATTCAACACACAGTATGCGTGCAAAAGATACATGACGGGGATCAACTCTTTGAACTTACAACAAAAGAAGAAACGAATGTCAACGATTACAGGCGCAAATTAGAAGACCAACAAATAGTGATCAATGGAAAGATCTTGCAGTTAACGGAAACTAAACCGTTAAAAGATTCACGAAATAATAATGTTATAAAAGTGCTAATCTTTGAAGCTCCTTATGAGCTAGAGGATATTTATATCCTTAATAAGTTATCAACCTTTGGTATTTTACAAACCAAAGAAGTGCACAACCATAAATTCAGAGGGTCTACCATATATAATGGGGTACGATCAATCAATTTCAATCAAACAATAAAGCCCATACCCACTACAATGTTTGTGAAAGGGAATAGAATAAAATTAAAACATGAAGGGCAAGATCGTACACCCATAATTATGCTCACTATGTAAACAAAAAGGGCATTTTAAAGATGATTGTGGAATCGCATATGTAGACCCTGATCAGCCGCATGGCAGTGATATTAATCCTATGTCATGGAAAAACATAAGAGCGGAAATTGCAGCAAAAGAACGAGAAAGGAAAGCAGAAATATTAAAAGAGAAGAAATAATTCAACAAGAAAAACAAAAACCACATGAACAACAAGAACAACAAAAACAAGAACAACAAAAGCAACAACAACAACAAGAACAACAACAAGATCACAACACTATAAAAAGGAAAGAAACAACATTAACACAATAATTAGAAGAAAATGAAAAGCAAATTAGTGATGGTGAATGGCAAGTTGCAGAGATAAAAAAGAAAAGGAGAAAAAATAGAAGAGAAAAATTAAAGCAAAAAGAAAGTGAACGTGAATTAGAAAAAAGTGAAAGTGAATTAGAAAAAGATCAACAGCAAGAAAATGAAATAGAATTAGAAAATGAAAGTGAAAATGAATATCAATCGCCTGAAGATGAAATGAGTACATCATTTGAAAGTAACACAATAACAGATGATGAAATGACAGCCGAAACAGACAGCAACACATCTGCTAAACAGATGGATGAAAGATAAAAATGAAATCCACTAGAGTAGAATACCTTAAATGTACAGTTAGAGTATCTATAGTTAGAAATGTATATATGTCATAGTTTGTATGTTTTGTATATGTTAGTCCCTTGTATTGTATTTAAAAATTTTAATACTATTATTAGATATTTAGATATATATGTATGTTTTCTGTTTATTCACAATACTTATAATGGCATGTATAAATCTATATTATTATTTTTTATTATCATTATTTCATTTAGAACTATTATCTATATGCATTTATTGATGTCTTGTATCTTAGGTAAGAAATTAATAGTAAGTTATATATGTGTTCTGACAAATATCTACAACATTTATATAGAGTATATTGCTATTGTTATTATAGTCAGAACCATAGATTTATTAGAAAAAATTTGCTCATTTTCAGATAAAATTATAATGTTTCTGACGAGTACCCACAACATATTTTCACATGGAAGTTTATATTCTTTAGAGTATATGCTTGTTAAAAATTTAAATGTCTATGTTATCAGGAACATTTCTGCATATTCAGATACAATCATAATATTTTTGAAGTACATGCTTGCTGAAAATTTAAATGTGTATGCCACTAGAATATTATTATATGAACTTACTATTCTATACATGTATATTGAATGTTATATGTTTATTGTAGATGATAAATATACACTTTTCTAACGAGTACCCACAACATATTTTCAAACTGATTTTATGTTTACAGGAAAACAACTGACATTTTTGTATCTTTCTATACTTCTCATTCAGAATGATCAACATAGTAAGTATTAATGTAGCTGGACTAAAACAAAACAGGAAAAAATTTCAAAATTTATAATAGAAAATAATTTTGACATTTCAGCAATTCAAGAAATTCATAGTTTTGATAAAGATCTAATACACAAATTTGAAAAGGATACAGAAGGAATTTTTTATGTAAATACAGAAAAAGGATGGACAGGTACAGGAATTTTAATTAGAAATAGTATTCAAAATTTTAAAATAGAACATATTAATATTGATTTAGATATATTGAAAAATAGAATAACTCATTTGAAGATTCATTTACATGAAACATTTAATATTATTAACATTAATGCACCAGCAGATAGCTCTGAAAGGACAAAATTTTATAAAAAGTTATATAATTATATAGAACAATTTTCATAAAATTTAATACTTATGGGAGATTTTAATTATGTAAATACTGATTTAGATAGATTTCCAAAACCCAATAAATATGATAAAAGAATTCAAAAAATTTTCAAGGAAGGGAAACTTAAAATAACTGACACTTTTAAAAAAAATAATAAAAATAAACAGGATTTTACACATAGAATATCTAGAATAGACAGAATTTATGTGTCAGATATATTTATGAATAAAGTTAAAAAAAGTAAACATTTAAATTTCTTAGCAGATCATAAACCAGTACATATTCATATAAATTTAAAAGAAATCAAATTTTGGGGGGATTTTTATTGGAAAATTAATAATAATTTTTTAAAAGATAAAGAATACACAAAAGAAATTACAACAATTATAAATAAATATATACAAAGAAAATCATATAATACTCCTCTAGAAAATTGGGAAATTTGTAAAAAAGAAATTGCAAAATTTTCAAAATCCTATAGTTAATTTAAATCCAAACAAAGAAACATAAGTTCTAAAATTGGAAAAGAAATGTTAAATAATGTTTTTTCTAATAATCAAGATGTTTCAAATAGAATTCAAAATAAAGAACAAGAATTTCAAAATTTCAAAAATAAAGGTAACTTAGTAAGAGCAAAAAGTGAAGCATTAAACTCAATATATGAAGAGGGAAGAGAAATAAATAAAAAATTGGAAATCAAAAAAGGTCATCTAAATTTATTTTTCAAATAGAAAATTTAACAGAAAAAGAAGATATTTTAGAAGAAATAAAAAAATTTTATCAAAATTTATATGAGTCTCAAAAAATACCAGAAAAAGAAATTCAAAATTACTTAAAAGATTTCAATCCATCAAATGTAACTCAAGAACAAATTAATGAATCAAACTTTTTTATAACAGAGGAGGAAATAAAAATAGCAATATCAGAATTAAATGAAAATAAATCACCTGGAGAGGATGGAATAAATACTGAATTTTATAAAACTTTTAAAAATTTATTAATACCTATATTATCTGAAGTTTTTAATAATATATATTTACAAGGAGACTTAAAAGAATCAATGAAAAAAGGAATAATTACACTTATTTATAAAAATAAAAGAGACCCAAACAACTTAAAATTTTGGAGACCAATTTCTTTACTTAATGTAGATTATAAAATTTTAACAAAAATTCTAACCAAGAAAATATCACATCTAATAAATGAACACATTAATCCACTCCAAAGTACAGGATCAAAAGAACGTAATATAATTTACAATTTATTAAATATTGAAATAGTTAGGGAATATATAAAACAAAATGATATTAAAGCAGCTTTTATAGCATTAGATAATGAAAAAGCATTTGATAGAGTTGAACACAATTTTATAAAAGCAGTATTAGAAAAATATAATATTCCAAAACAAATAATTCAATGGGTTAATATAATATATAAAAAATATGACATCAAAAGTAATGGTAAATGGAACTTTTACAGAAGAGATAAAAATAGAAAGATCAGTAAGACAAGGGTGTCCGCTTTCAATGTTATTATATATTATAAGTATAGAACCTTTAATAAATAAAATTTATCAAAATAAGTTAACAAAAGGAATTAAAATACCAAATTATGGATCAGAACTTAAAACTATACAACATGCAGATGATATTACATCAATTATAACAGATGATAACTCATATTTACAAATAAAAGAAGAATATAAAATTTTTGAAAAGGTATCTGGATCAAAAATAAATGAAGACAAAACTGAAATTTTAAAATTTAAAAATTTTGACACAATCCCAAACAAGTATATAAAAGATAACATAAAAATTTTAGGAATTTATTGTGTAAAAATGAAATGAAACTTAATTTTGAAGGAAAAATTGAAAAAATGGAAAAATTAGTAGAACAATGGAAAAATATTAGACTTAATTTAATAAATAAAGCTATAGCAATAAAAACATATATAATTTCTATGATACAATTTCAATTACAAATTATTCTTATTCCAGAAAAATATATTAAAAAAAGTGAACAAATTTTTTTTTCCATTTTTATGGAATTATAGAAGAGAAAAAATAGCAAGAAACTTATTAATAAGAACTAAAGAAAATGGAGGAATTGATTTTCCTGATATTAAAACAAAAAATTTAATAAATTTTATTAAACATATACAAAAAAATGCAAGAAAATTTATCTCAACCATGGTGTGGACTTTATATTTATTGGTTTGGTTTATATATGAAAAATATACATTCAGATTTTATCAGTAATAAATGGGTTCATAATATCTTTATACCAAAAAATCTTATACATATAAAAAATTTAATACTTAAAAATAGAACTGACACTAAAATTTGGATATTAAAAACAAACACTTTATATAAATCTATAATTGATAGTTATAATATAATCTCAAAAAAAGAAAGAAATTTTTCATATTTAAATTGGAAAATAATATTTAAAGCAATTTCAAATTTTAAAAACAATAAAGATAGAACAATTATTTATGGATATATATATAGTGTATTACCTACAGGAGAATTTTTCATAAGATACAAAATAACTAATATAATACCAAAATGTACAATGTGTAATAAAAGAAATTTTACAGAAACTCATATTTTTCAAACATGTATTTTTCATAAACAAAAAAGAACAGAATTATTTAAAACACTTAAAGCTATAGATATAAATTTATCAATTGATTATACTTTACTTAAATTTGGAAATAATAAAAAACAAACAGATATAGTAGATTACCAAATAGCAAATTTAATTTTTAAATACATAATAGAAGTATGGAAGGAAACAAAAATGCCAGTGTTTTAAATACTCAAAGTTGTTATGAGATACTGATATTTCTTATCAGAAATCTTAAACAACAGGAGTTAGAATAACTAGCAAAATAGAAAAAATTTGAAAATAAATATTGGGAGAAAAAAAAAAAAGATGATGAAACTAGGACACAGCTAAAATAACTATGATCTATTATAGAATAGTTATGAAGCAAGTGCCACAAAAATAAAAATAAAAAATAAAAAAAAAATAAAATAAAATATCAAGATGCATCCACCAAAAATCAGCTCTCTCAAAAGAGTAACAATACATAATTTAATTCAGTATTGATCAGACATAATTTTAGGAATAGAAACATATATAAACCCTCCTGAGGCACAAGCTTACAAACTGTTTATATCAGTCTGATATTAATTCATAGATGTTATCATTTTTACTGAAAAGATAATTATACACTGGACAAAATATTACAGCAGATTCAAAAATCTCTTTCTTTCAGACCATTGCAGTACCCATTTTGAAGATATCACAAAACAGTGATCAGAAACGACAGAAAATAAAAGAGAGTTCTAATGAAGCCATTGTCCAGTCTTCAGAGCGAGGCCAGCTGACCACCTCCTTCATCACAAGTGTCTTTCCAAATGAAGTAATTATAATACATACGTATACCTATGGCATAAAATTAAGCATATTTTTATTTAGCATCCCGTTTTAAGTACAGCATTTGAAGATTTTATACTATCCATTTTTTCCTATTAGACAGAAAAACTTACCAGTTTACAGTATGAAACAAAACTATTCCTACATGAACACAGCAAAGGCTTAGATCAGTTTACATAAAACTTTAGAATGCATGTCATTTCATTATCAAGATTTAAATTATAATATATGCCTGACCATTTATATATCTGTTTTTTTTTTTGTCTTAACTTTCCTTTAGTTCTATACCATATGGATAAGTTCCAAATCTTGTGTGCTCGCTGAAATTTAACTTGACTTAATTATTTGAAACAGAATCCTTCATCAGAAACACGTCCGAAACTATTTCAACCTCTGTTTTTTGCTGTAGTCTGATGAACCAGTGAAATTTAACACACCACAAAACAGCCATAGCCGATAAAACAGAATAGAAGGCCCTACAGAAACCACCAAGAAATCATAAGAGCAAGGTCAACAAACCAGCTCCATTATCAGAAATGGTCATCTGAACCAGGTATATTTCAGTTTGTGTTTCTCATTCATTCAATAAATACTCATCAGTTTAGACTGTGGGACAACACAAAACAATTTCTACATGTACATAACAGAGGCTTAGATCTGCAAACAAACTTTAGAATTTCATATCATTATTTGAGAAGTGACACATGAAAAGAACCATTCCGAAGTTCTGTAACGTCAGTGTTTAAATGTGCATGCTCAACACAACAGAGGCTTAGATCTGCAAACAAACTTTAGAATTTCATATCATTATTTGAGCCGTGACACATGAAAAGAACCATTCCGAAGTTCTGTAACGTCAGTGTTTAAATGTGCATGCTCAGTCCCTAAAATGGTCTAGAGATTTGATATATTGCGGAAGGTTCCTCTTGGTCTACAGTTCATAAGAGCAAAAAGCGAAGGTTCTCTTTCGACAGCGTGTATGCCCTGGTTCGCCTGAACCTATGCTTTTTGCATATGCTAAAATGGCTCTTTTCCTGCGATGTGGCTAATATGCTTAAATTATAAATATAACTTTTTAAATAATTGAAACAGAATCATTCATCAGAAACACATCCAAAACTATTTCAACCTCTGTTTTTTGCTGTAGTCTGATGAACCAGTGAAATTGAATACACTACAAAACAGTAGCCATAGCCTACAAAACAGAACTGAAGGCCCTGCAGAAACCACCAAGAACTCATCAGATCAAGGTCAACAAACCAGCTCCATTATCAGAAATGGTCATCTAAACCAGGTATATTGCAGTTTGTGTTTCTCATTTATTCAATAAATACTCAACAGTTTAGACTGTGAGACAACACAACACCATTTCGACATGTTGAGCGGCATGGCGCAGTGGTAGAGTGCTTGCCTTGTGATCAAGGGGTTACGGGTTCGATCCTCACCAGGCGCACGAGTTGTCACCTTGAGCAAGTCACTTAATCCACATTGCTCTATTGAGAATGACTCTATAACCCAAAGAGCTTCTGTCACAATCGATGAAATAAGAAATAAGGTTTATACATGTACATAAACAGAGGCTTAGATCAGCCTTCGTATCTAATCAGTACTTGTAGTATGGGCTGTATGATTATCTAAAGACCCATTGCTGAGGATTTTATTCATCCCTTTTGCATTTAATGGAAAATGAAAATCAATAATTGTGTTCTATTTTTCTGAAAGCATTAAAACATTCATTTATTATGCTCCCCGAAGGGGGAGCCATATAGTCGCCGCTTTGTCCGTCCGTCCGACCGTCCGTCCGTCTGTCCGCACCAACGAAACGACATTTAGGGGGCAAAAAATTTGGACAGTTTGACACTTAAGTATATATTCGTGAGTCCAAATGGGGTTTATTCCGTTATTTGGGTACTTAAGTGGCAAAAATTCGCTCTTAGGTGGCTTGCTGCTTAAGAGAATTTGCCGCTTAAGTAGTCAATATGCCGACGCCTAGCCACTTAAGTATCCGTTCGTGAGAACGTCCGTCCGTCCGTCAGTCCGTCCGTCCGTCACGCTCTATATCTCTAAAAGTATTAAAGGTATTTAAGTGAAACTTGATATACTGATAGAGGGCTATGAGGGGAATCGTAAATTACAAGAACCATAACCCTGTCACCAGTATTTATGGAGTTACTTCCCTTCTTAACTATTTCAATGAAAAGATTGTCTAGAGCATATCTCTGAAAGTATAGAAGGGATTTAAGTGAAACTTGATACATTGATAGATGGCCATCAGAGGAAGTGCAGAGTGCAGGAACTGTAACTCTGTCACAAGTAATTACAGAGTTATTTCCCTTTTTAGTTTTTGCTATATTAAGCTTGTCCGGAGCATATCTCTAAACGTTTTAAAGGTAATTTAGTGAAACTTGATACACTGATAGGGGGCTATGAGAGAAATCTCAGAATGCAAGAAGCATAACCCTACCAACACTATTTACAGAGTTACTTCCTTTCTTAATTAGGGCCCCACACAGTATTTTGGGTGCCCTATAGTAATCTCCTTGTCAGTCAGTTTCAAATCTAAACCAAAACATTTAACCGGTTATAACTTCAAAAGTATTATCCCTACCTCTATGAAACTTCACACTCATACTATCAATCACAAGACCTACATTCTGACAAACCATATTGCTTTTGTCTGTGTGTTTGTCACGCCTTAACCAAAAAACTTAACCTCGGTCATAACTTTAAAAGTATTCGCCCTACTCTCATGAAACTGCACACACTTACTTACTATCACAAGACCTACATTCTGACAAAGGGCCATAACTATATTGCTTTTCGGTGTGTGTTTGTCAGGCCATAATCAAACAACTTAAACTCGGTCAAAATTTTAAAAGTATTTATCCTACTCTCATGAAACTTCACACACATACTTACCATCACAAAACCTACATTCTTACAAAGGGCCATAATTTTGTTGCTTATTTTTACTGAATTATCTCCCCTTTTTCAAAAATATCTCTTGTTGTTTCATAACCATGGGTAATAGGGCTTTCATATTTCACATATGTATTCCTTGTGACATTCTTCATTGAAAATCACTTACTAGGGAACACAAAACTGAGTTTCTTTGTCTTATGGTTTAAGATTTACATGCCCTTGCATGGAAGGGGCCTTACATTTCTCCTTATTTTTGCAGTCTTTGTTGAAAATCACTAACTAGGGAATTCTTAGACTTTAGGTTAAACTCATTTGGTACCGGCAACCCCAAAAGGGGTAAGTGGCAAACAGTGCAGGCCCAGATCAGACGCCACGAAACTTGTGTTTGTCACGCCTTAACCTGGCCCTACTCTTATGAAACTTCACACACATACTTACCATCACAAGACATACATGCTGACAAAGGAGAATAACGTGTGTGTTTGTCACACCTAAACCAAAAACCTTAGCCTCGGTGATAATTTCAAAAGTATTTTGTCTACTCTCATGAAACATCACACACATAATTACCATCACAAGACCTACATCCTGACAAATTGCATTTGGGTGTGTGTTTGTCAGGCCATACCCAAACAACTTAAACTCCGGTCAAAATTTTAAAAGTATTTGTCCTACTCTCATGAAACTTCACACACATACTTACATTACAAAAACCTACATTCTGACAAAGGGCCATTACTATATTGCTTATTTTCACTAATCATCTCCCCTTTTTTCAAAAAAAATATCTCCTGTTATTTCATAACCATGGGTGATAGGGCTTTCATGTTTCACATGTGTATTCCTTGTGACATTTTCCATTGAAAATCACTTACTAGGGAACACAAAATTGAGTTTCTTAGCCTTATGGTTTAAGATTTACAGGTCCTTGCAGGGAAGGGGCCTTACATTTCTCATTTTATTTGCATTCTTTGTTGAAAATCACTACCTAGTTTCTTTATTTGTACTCCAAACATCAGCTAAGGGTACTCATTAGAACCTCCTCATTCAGACGGTTCTAACGAGTACCCATAACCTTTGCCTTCAAACAAATCTTATCAAACTTCAAAGTGTATAGGATCATTTCACTAAAATAACCCTCCTACTACTGCGCATCTTCGGGGAGCATCATTCGGTTTCACCGATGCTCTTGTTATTTAAAACATGATGCCTTGATTAGTCCATCCCTTTAGTATTTTAATTTTAGAGTTTGGAAACTAATAATTATGCTCTATCTTTCTGAATATATTGAAACTTGCATTGCTTACCTAAAACATGATTTTTTTCTGTTTCATATTTAGTCACAACAAGTCCAGCCATACCACCCAGCAAGATTAGCAAGACTAGTTGGTGGAAGTTCAACAGAAATAACAGATGATCTGATAGACGTAGCCATAAATATGATGAAGACATTCTGTATCCGAGAAGAGGTCCCATACAGCTGTTATTATACGCCAGTGCAGTTAGAGTACTTCTGTTCAACAACAGTACAAAATGATTCAGATTTTCAAGTCGAAAACATACTTGCTGATAAATTGTCAGTAAATATTCATCATCTACCAGGACATTGGGTTACTTCATATTACAATTGTGAAACTGGACATATTCATATTTATGATTCTTTGATATCTCAAGTCCATTTCGACCATATACATAAACAACTCCTTATAATGTATGAAAAAACATTAGTGAAAAATGCCATTTATGAAAAAGTTACTCAACAGTCAACTGACCCTGTATGTGGATAGATTGCTATTGCATTTGTTTATACTTGTGTGATTTCTAAAAATCCTACAGAAATAACTTATGATATTACAAAACAAAACTTCGTCACCATTTTCAACAGTGTCTTTTAAGTGGACAACTTTCTGAATTTCCAGCTGTAACTTCAAGCAGAACACACTGTCTGCTTCAAAACTACTTCACTTACCAGTTACAAAGAACAGCTGAAAAGAAAAACAAAGAACGTATCTCTTACCATGATGTTGATTGTTCAGCATCAGATGAAAAAAGGGCCAAAGAATGATAACTGCACCCGACAAAAACATAGCAAAGAAAACCAAGACTCTCCAAGTAGTGTCAGATGAAAATGAAGCAGAAAGAAGAAAGGCTGCCCGTATGATACCAAAAAAAAAAACAAAAACAAACTGGGACAGCCGCAGGAGGAATAAGTAGATGAAAAGGAAGCACACAGAAGACGTAAAGTTCACTATACGGCTCAGAGGATCCACAAACAGAGTTCAACAGAAACAGTAGCTAAAAAAGAAGCAGAAAGAAAGAGAAAGGCTGATTATAGAGCTCAGAAGAAACAGAAGCAGACTCAAGCAGCAAGAGCAGCTGAAAAAGAAACAGACAAAAGAAGAAAGACTAACGATAGAGCTCAGAAGAAACAGAAGCATAGTCCAGCAAAAAGAGCAGCTGAAAAAGAAACAGACAAAAGAAGAAAGGCTAATGATAGAGCTCTGATGAAACAGAAACAGAGTCCAGCAGAAACAACTATTGAAAAAGAAGCATACAGAAGAAGAATGGTTTATTGTAGAGCTCAGAAGAAACAGAGTGAAACAGATACATTAGCTGAAAAAGAAGCAAACAGAAGAAGAATGGCTTATTCTAGAGCTCAGAAGAAACAGAAACAGAGTGAAACAGATACAGCAGCTGAAAAAGAAGCAAACAAAAGAAGAAAGAATGATGATAGAGCTAAGAAGAAATAGAAACAGAGTCCAGCAGAAACAGCTGCTGAAAAGTTGTCAGAAAATTTGAGGAAAAGAAAACAAAGACATCCAGATAATATTGAAAGCTCTTTAATGCAGTTCCAAAAAGCAATTAAAGACTATGCCAAATACATATGCACATGTTGTCACAGACTCCTATATAAAAGGAGTGTAACAAGAGTCAAACATTCATCTTTTCCTTCATTATCCAAAGAAATGAAAACAAGGTGTTTACTTAAGGTGAAGTCTCTGAAAAATTTACAATGGATTTGCAATACATGTAAATCTTACTTGTTGAAAAATAAAATTGCACCACAAGCTGATACAGATGATTTAAGAGCACCACCTATACCAGAAGCCTTAACACAATTAACTTCACTATAGATTCGATTGGTGTGTCAGAGATACCTATCCATGAAACCTTTGGCTCTGCCAAAAGGTAAACAAACAGGGCTAAAAGGGACAGTTGTTAACGTTCCAGTAGACCACGAAGCTGTTTGTAGAAGTCTACCTTTGACCCCACGTCAAGCTGGTATAATACCCTTGAAACTTAAGAAAAGAATAAAATACAAAGGGTATGAAAAATTCCAGTATATCCGACCATCTAAAGTTCTGAACGCCCTCCATTGGTTAAAAAACAACAATACTCTGTATCAAAATGAAGTGCATGAGAATGTTAACTGGGAAAGAAACTGTTCTGAAGAAGACGTGGATATTTGGAAAGAGCTGACTCAGAATTTAGAAGAAAATGCTACAGAAATAAATAACTCCAAAGAACTCCATTCCATCAAGATGCAGTCATCTGATGATGAACAGGTCAATAACTTGGAACAACAGAATGTCATCGAGCTGCAGTCATCTGATGACCAACCAGCCAGTATTCCTCAACAAAATAATAACTCCAGTCATGCAGAGCAAATCAGTTCAGAGATAACAGAAAAAGAAATTCAAATGGATGGCGGAGTAGATGTCTATGAAGATGACCCTGTTTCTAAACTAAGAGGCGTTAGATACGATAGATGTGTCCAATCTGTTAATCCAGCTCTTGATGTTGACAAAGTTGTAAATATAGCACCAGGAGAAAACAAGCATCCAATTAGCATCTTGATGGATGAGAATTTCGAAGAGATGGCCTTCCCTCATTTACTGCCACATGGAAATTTTGGATGGAAATATAAACGTCAGGTCCCAATATCAGCAAAGAAATACTTCCAGAAGAGAATACTTAATGTTAATCCCTCCTTTGCCCAGGATGTTGAGTATCTATTTGTAGCTCAAACAATTACAGAAACAAAGCAGATTATGGACAGTATGACAGTTGCATTGAGGAAATGTTATAGGGGTTCAAAATATCAGCCTTCAGTGACTGCTGGACGCTTAACAGATATTAGTGCTCTACAACAGATAATTTTTAAAGACCAGGCTTATAGATTTTTGCAGCCTGTCAGAGAAACACCGCCATAGTGGCAGAAAGTACAGTATAAACTTCTAGCAGCTATAAGCAATTGGGTATCTTTACCTGGTTCTTAACTCTGTCAGGAGCTGACTTAAGGTGGCATGACACCACCCAAGAGATCCTTTCTCAGTCAGGACAAGTGATGTCTAATGAAGAGGTTGATGCTTTAAATTGGGAAGAAAAATGTAAAAAATAGTGAGGTCTAACCCTGTTACAGCAGCAAGACATTTCCAGTAAAGATTGGACCTTTTCCTCAAACATGTAATTTTTGGAAAAGCACAGACAATTGGACCTGTTGTTTACTTTTTCTATCGCATAGAGTTTCATCAGCGAGGCTCGCCACATGCCCATGGAGGTGTTTGGATTCTCCACAAATAATTGCAGCTTTTGTTGATAGATATGTCAGTTGTGCATTGCCTTCTGTCCAGTTGGACCCTGAACTACATTCGTTAGTAAGTCAACTCCAAAGGCACACTCATACAGCTATCTGTAAGAAAAAAGGAAACAATTGCAGATTCGACTTTCCAAAACCTATATCATCAGAAACAGTTGTATCCACTTCCAGTCCTCCAGAGAGTTCTGATGAACTATCCACATTGAATAAAGATACAGCAAAAGAAACACTTTCAATTGTAAAGTCTTACCTTCAAGAGACAGATGAAGTCGAAAACTTCACATATGAAGAAGTATTGAGCCAGTGTAAAATGACAAAGAGAGTGTATCAGGACTCACTGAAAGCTTCATCAGACAACACCACAGTCTTTTTAATAAGGAAACCATCAGCTGTTAATATCAACAATTACAACAGATGGATGTTATTTGATTGACAAGCCAATATGGATATACAGTTTGTGTCTAATCCATATGACTGTATTGACTATATTATCAAGTACATAACTAAAGAAGAAAGAGACATGGGAACTTTACTTGAAGCAGTTGGAAAAGAAACAGCTGATGCAGGAATAAGAGAACAGATGAAAAAGTGTGGTCAGGCTTTTCTAAATGCTAGGTCAGTGTCAGCACAGGAAGCAGCTTACAGACTTTTTGGACTTCCATTGTATAAATTCAATTTTGACAGCATCTGGATACCAACTGGCTTACCAAATGAGAGAGTTAATCTTTTAAAATCGTCTACAATGTTGCATCATATAGAATATGATAATGAAGATGTATTTGTGCCTGGTCTTCTTGAAAAACATTCAGTTAGACCAGCAAGATTAGAACACTGGTTCTTGGCCCTCTTTGCTTCTTGGTATCGACCAGACTACAAACAAACAGGTGCAACGGACTTTCAACCAGATGTTCTGCAAAATGTGTCATCAGCAGTGACTGAAAACCGTGTGCATGTTGTGAAAGATGCACCCTCATCGTTAAGACTGGAATTGCCAGCAACAACTGTCAACATGAAGAAAAGGACAAAACAGGCTGTTATCAAATATTACAAGTTTTCATAATACAAGCAGCCAGAATCTTACCACCATTCGCAGCTCATTCTCTTCATACTTTGGCGAAATGAGGAACAAGACCTGCTCAAAGACCATGAAACATACTTTGATAACTACACTGATTGTGAAGAGACAATCAATACAAACATATCATATATTCGGAAATATGAACAGCTCATCAATGAAGCTATAGAACATAGTGACGAGCAACCAGTCAATGCATTGGATGCCATTGCACCAGAAACTCAGCATGAACAGTATGACTGTGAAGAAGAGGGTGTACAAGTAGATCCAGATCATGCCATTCTTCTTCCTGGAAACCATTCATCTCATGCAACATTGCATGTATCACAGGGGAACATGCCAGTTCCCTTAGCTATTGAGACGCAGCCAATTTTACTTCCCTTTTGTGATTATGCAAAATATGTAGTCACTTAACAAAGAGCAGTATGAAGTTTTCCAGATTATACTAAATTGGTGTGTGGCATATCGACAAACGAAAACTAAACCAGAACAATTACATTTATTTGTATCTGGTGGGACAGGAACTGGAAAATCACATCTTATAAAAGCCATTTATCAAACAGTTCCGATAATGCTCAGAACAGAAGGAGAAGAGCCGGATTTGCCCAAGATTTTATTGCTAGCACCAACTGGTCCAGCTGCTTTCAACATAGAGGGAATCACAATACATACTGCTTTTCTTCTCAAGATAAAGGATTCAAAAAAGAAAAGAAGAAGAACCAGTGCTTACGAACCTCTCTCAGATGAAAAAAGAAACACATTGAGATCAGAATTTTCATCTCTTTTCTTCATCATTATTGATGAAATTTCTATGGTTGGGAGTGATCTTATGCTCAGAATACATTATCGCCTCAATGAATTATTTGGTGGCAGACACAACTTTGGTGGAATCTCAATCATCACCATTGGTGACATGTACCAAATTCGGCCTGTTGGGATACCCTTCATATTTTTACCCCCAACTGAGAAGTATGCTGCCCTAGCCCCTTCATTGTGGTCAGATTTCAAATATATGGAGTTACATAGAATAATGAGACAGAAGGAAGATAAAGCATTTGCGGAGATGCTCAATAGAATACGTACAGCAAGCCACACATATCAAGATATCAAAGTACTACAAGAACATACTTACCAAGATGAATCAGTAATTCCAGAAGATACTGTACATGTATATCCTTATAATAGAGAAGTAGACGATTATAACAACAGTATGATGCAAGCTCTGCCTGATGCATCTGTCACACTTACAGCAGTTGAAAAGACTCCTGCAGCATTGAAAAACTTCACTCCATCTAATGACCATACAATCACAGAAGGATTACCAACCACAATAACTCTTAAAAAGGGAGCACGAGTGATGGTGACCCGAAATATTGACGTTATAGATGGACTAGCCAATGGATCAACAGGACAAGTCATTGATTTCAAACAGTCTACCAGCAAAACAGTAATTACTGTATTAGTGAAATTTGACAATGCTAAAGTTGGACGAAATGCTAGGCAACAGTCCTCAGTTGATATGTCTGGCTTTGCTGCTGATGTTGTACCTATTGTTACAGTGGAAGTGTCATTCTCTCCAAATGACAACAATTTGAGAGTGACAAGAAAGCAATTCCCATTGAGACTCTGTTGGGAATGCACTTTACATCGAGTTCAAGGTGCAACATTGCCAAAGATAGCCATAAATTTTGAAAGAGGTTTACGATCAGGACAAGCCTATGTGGCCCTCAGCAGATCAAAAACATTGGATGGTATTTATATCAAAGGTTTCAGGGAAAACCAGATAAAAGTTGATAAAGACGTAGTCGTTGAAATGAAAAGATTGTCAGAAGAAGCACAAAGCAAGAAGCCTTTTGATGTGTTTACTCAAAACTCTGTTTCTGTAGCTATTTTAAATGCACGTTCTGCAAGGTTACATTTCAAGGACATTACATCCCATCCATTATTTAGTGAAAGTGACATACTGTGTATAACAGAGACTAACATAGCCACTTGTTAGGGAAACTTGTTTGAAATAACTGGTAGAAAACTCATCTTTCTCCCTTACAACCCAGCTTCAAATTGCCATGGAGTAGCAATGTATATCAGAAATGACATCTTTGCCGAGCAATGTGCAGCTTTTAACTTTCCATATCTAGAGCTTCTGTGTGTAAATATCAATTCAGAAAAAAATGAGGAGGAAAATATGTCTTGTGTACCGATCACCATCAACTCAAGTGCGCTCTTTCATTGAAAAAATATCTGAGTGGACAACAGAAACAAATCCGAATATTATACTTGGAGACATGAACATTGGCATGAGATCAAGATCCTACCAAAATCTTGTGAATGCACTTCCCTCCTACTGCCAGGTAGTGCAAAACCCGACACATATCAGTGGATCAACTTTAGACCATGCTTTTCAACACAGACAGTATCCTGAACCAGTGGTTAATATTTTCGCCAAATACCTTTCTGATCATTCCATTGTCCACCTCATACTAAAAGAGAGACAATCTGTTGGTAACTGACCAATTCTATTATATCAGGAAGAAGACAGCTAGAGAAAAACCCTGTCAAGGGCAGCTGGAGTCACATCTTGTGATGAATATATGAAGACAACTACAGACAAACTCTGTGACTGATATATGAAGACAGCTACAGACACACCTTGTGATTGATTAGTAAAGACAGCTGATGACAAACCTTGTGATTGACACATGAACACAGCTGGAGACAAACCCTGTGATTGATACATGAAGACAGCTGCAGACAAACCCTGTGATTGATACATGAAGACAGCTGGAGGCAAACCCTGTAATTGATACATGAAGAACAGCTGGAGACACACCCTGTGATTGATTTATGAAGACAGCTGGTGACAAACACTGTGATTGACACATGAACACAGCTGGAGACAAACCCTATGATTTATACATGAAGACAGCTGCACACAAACCCTGTGATTGATACATGAAGACAGCTGGAGGCAAAACCTGTAATTGATACATGAAGAAGAGCTGGAGACACACCCTGTGATTGATATGTGAAGACAGCTGGTGACAAACCCTGTGACTGACACATGAACACAGCTTGAGACAAACCCTGTGATATATAAATGAACACAGCTGGACGCAAACCCTGTGATTGATATGTGACGACAGCTGGTGACAAACCCTGTGACTGACACATGAACACAGCTTGAGATCAACCCTGTGATATATCAATGAACACAGCTGGACACAAACCCTGTGATTGATACATGAAGACAGTTGGAGACAAACCCTGTGGTTGATATATGAAGACAGCTGGAGACACACCCTGTGATTAATATATGAAGACAGCTGGAAACACACCCTGTGATTGATATATGAAGACAGCTGGTGACAAAGCCTGCGATTGACACATGAACACAGCTGGACACAAACCCTGTGATTTATAAATGAACACAGCTGGAGACAAACCCTGCGATTGATACATGAAGACAGTTGGAGACAAACCCTGTGGTTGATATATGAAGACAGCTGGAGACACACATTGTGATTGATATATGAAGACAGCTGGAGACACACCCTGTGATTGATATATGAAGACACCTGGTGACAATCCCTGTGATTGACACATGAACACAGCTAGAGACAAACCCTGTGGTTGATATATGAAGACAGCTGGAGACACACACTGTGATTGATATATGAAGACAGCTGGAGACACACCCTGTGATTGATATATGAAGACAGTTGGTGACACACCCTGTGATTGATATATGAAGACAGCTGGAGACACACCCTGTGATTGATATATGAAGACAGCTGGAGACACACCCTGTGATTGATATATGAAGACACCTGGTGACAAACCCTGTGATTGACACATGAACACAGCTAGAGACAAACCCTGTGATTGATAAATGACCACATCTGGAGACAAACGCTGTGATTGATATATAAAGACACCTGGTGACACACCCTGTGATTGATATATATATAGACAGCTGGAGACACACCCTGTGATTCATATATGAAGACAGCTGGAGACACACCCTGTGATTGATATATGAAGACAGCTGGAGGCACACCCTGTGATTGATATATGAAGACAGCCGGTGACAAACCCTGTGATTGACACATGAATACATCTTGAGACAAACCCTGTGATTGATAAATAAACACAGCTGGAGACAAACCCTGTGATTGATACATGAAAACAGTTGCCGACATACCCTGTTGTTGATATGTGAAGACAGCTGGAGACAAACCCTGTGCTTAATATATGAAGACAGCTAGAGACACACCCTTTGATTGATATATGAAGACAGCTGGTGACACACCCTGTGGTTGATACGTGAAGACACCTGGTGACAAACCCTGTGATTGATATATGAAGAGAGCTGGTGACACACCCTGTGATTGATACATGAAGACACTTGGTGACAAACCCTGTGATTGATTCATGACGACAGTTGGAGACACACGCTGTGATTGACACATATAGACACCTGGTGACACACCCTGTGATTGATACATGAAGACAGCTGGTGACACACCCTGTGATTGATACTTGAAGACAGTTGGAGACACACCCTGTGGTTGATATATGAAGACAGTTGGTGACACACCCTGTGATTGATATACGAGTATGAAGACAGCTGGAGACACCCCATGTGATTGACACATGAAGACAGCTGGAGACACACCCTGTGCTTTATACAACAAGACAGCTGGAGACACACCCTGTGATTGATATATGAAGACAACTGTAGATGCCTCTAAATAAAATCAGGTTAATATACATGCAGTCATAAAATATATGCATCAATATTTTGTAAATATTGATGCATATATTTTATGATTGATTTGAAGTACATTTGTAATATTTTTAAGGAATGGCATTTGGCTGGGGCATCCGTGTCCTATGGACACTTTTTCTTGTTTATTTTGTTTCTGTTTTTATCATTATTGTTGGTGTTATTATTTTGTGTTTATATAAGAAAATCGAATCAAAAGGCAGCCAGTTGAGGGTCAATCTAACTACTGTTCGGTAATTCGATTGCTGAAATGGTTAATGGCTAAATTATCTGGAACATATCGCAGATTTGTAAGAAGTATTGCATCATTATATAACATATGTTTTGTTCATTTTCATATAATATAGATTGATTGTTTAAAGTTTCATACAATTGTCTATTTATGTCTATATCTCTTTGAACTATTATTAATTCATGTGTAAGGTGTTTTTCGTTTATCATAAAAATATGCATTCTTGAAATATGTGTTTTTCAGTTTTAGGTACTTTACAGAAGTCGCATATGGGTATAGCACATATTTTTTTATATTTATGTAAGAGTTCTGCTGTATGTAAAATTCTGTGAATATATTTAAATATTATAGTTTTATTATTTATGTATTTAGATTGACTTATTATTTTCCAAATAGTTGGTTTAAAGTTTTCTTTTGAAATAATAAAATTATTAATTTGCTTAAAATGTGTAAGTTGCCAAATAGGCACATCATTTTTGTATATTAAAAGTGTGTTTTTAATATTCATCATTTTGTTAGGTATGTTTAGTGTATGAACATATTGATTTGATGGTACTGTCGGACATATTGTTGTAAAAGATAGTCCAAATCAGTAAATATATAAAGACGTCCATGTTTTTTTTTTCAATCTTGTAATAAACTTTTGAATCTTTGAATATGTAAAGTGTTTTGTTTACTTTGAATGTCTAACATTGATAGTCCTCCATTATTTATATTTTATTGCATAGTTTTTCTGTTAATTTTATCTATTCCATTCCAAAGAAATTTATGTATTATTGAATTAGTTCTAAGTTTATATATATGGTATATCTGTTATTGTCATAATATAAAGAAATACACTAGCTATATAGGTTTTATTACAATTATCTTTTGTATAATATTTATTTATTTTGGAATTTTCCCACTGATCTATTATTAATTGAATCTTTTTAAAACGTTTTCATATTTTGTATTTTGATCATTATAACCCGATATAATTCCAAAAAAAAAATATGAGTTTTTACATAACTTTGTAGGTAATAATTGCATATCTTTCCATTTCCCAATTTTCAAAATTTCTGTTTTGTCATTGTTCGCTTTAGCTCCTGATAATTTTGAGTAATTTTGGTATTCTTCCATAATATATTTGTATGATATTTCTGCCGAGATTAAAGCACTTGTGTCATCATCATGTTGGATGGTTTTAATTGGTTTATTATAACTAGGAATTAAAATTCCAATTATGTTTTTATTTTGATTAATATTAAATATTAGGGGTTCCAAAGAGAAGGCATAAAGATACATAGATAAGGGACAGCCTTATCTGACAGATCTTTCAATGTTTATGTGATTAGATAATGCCCCATTAACTATTATTTTGGATTTTATATTTTTCGTTAAAATAGTGAAAAAGTTTAAAAAAATTGTTGGAAAATTATACTTTTGTAAGACCTTATATAAAACATTAAGGTTCTACTCGATCAAATGCTTTTTCTTGGTCTAATGAGATAACTGCTCCATATTGATCTTCATTTTCAACATAGTCAATGATGGTTCTCTAATTTAATGCATTGTCTGTTACTGTTGGTTTACCGGGTCTACAACTTTGTAAATTATTCATGAGATCAGTGGCATTAGCTTAAAGTCTATTTGTCAGAATTTTAGTTAAAATTTTATAATCTAGGTTTAATAAGGAGATTGGTCTCCAATTTTTTTAAATTTGAGATTTCTCCTTTATTTTTATATATCAATGTTACCAGACATAATGTCATACTTTTGGGAGTTCATCTTTTAACAAAATGTTATTATAAACTAAGGTTAAAATAGAACTTAGGTCAGTTTTAAAAACTTTATAAAATTCTGGGGTTAAGCCATCATGTCCTGGGAATTTATTATCATTTAATTGTTGTATTGCGATTTCAACTTCTTTTTGTGTTATATATTCTCCTAGATTGTTTTTTTTTTTTTTCGTTTTCTTTTAATGTAGGCGGATGAAAATTTTCTAAATATTTATCTATTAGCTTATCTGGTATTTTTGGGAGGCATAAAGTACCGTATAAAAATTCTCTCTTTCATTTATTATTTCTTTTTTATTTTGTTTGCCAGTTATTGTATGAATAAATTTACTATTACCTTTTCTAAATTCAGTTTTCCTATTTATTTATTTTCCTTTTTCCATGAATTTTATTCAATGTTCATTTTTAGTTTTAATTTGATGCCCTTGAATTTCGATTTTTTTTTATTTCTTGTAGCGCCTTCTTAATTGTTTTTTAGTTTTTTTATCTTTAAGATTATTTATCATTTCTTGGCTTAACTCTTATTGTAATTTTGATTTGAAGTATTTTGGAGTATTTTCTAATCGTTCCTTTAATTATTTCCCAATTATCTATAGTATCTTCATTATAGGTTTGTTTAAGTATATCCTTAATTTTGGTCTTGTAATAATCATCCATTAATAACATGTTGTTTAATTTCCAATATGAAATACCCCATTTTTTGATTTTTTCTATTTCAATTTCTAGGGTGACTATTTTGTGATCTGCAATTTTTTCTCTATGAATGACCATTTTAATGTTTGGTAATAAGTGTTTCGATATGTATATACGATCTGTCCTACTAGTTGTGTATGTGAAATCTATTTTATTTGGGTAACAGATTCTGTAAGTATCATATATATAATGTTCTATATTATTAAATGTTTTATTAATCATAGTATCATAGTCACGAAATTGATAAGATGTTTTGAACAGAATTGAAGTCTCCAAGTAGAAATAATGTGTCCTTATTGTATTGGTTTAGGTAGTTTATCAAATTTTGGAAAAAAGTTTTCTTTATCATGTAGCCTTTTGCAGGTGCTTATAAATTGATTATATTAATTGTTTCATTTGTTTCAATATGAATGTGTATTTTCCTAGTTTTAAAATTTTCATCCAAATTAATGTCTTTGATTTTGCTGTTAAACATATTATTTCTAATTAGAATCGCTACACCTGCTGTATTCATATTGCTATTTATATAAAGAATACCTTTTGTTTCTTTTTCAATATAATTGTAAATTTACGGAACCAGGGAAGGGACATGATTTTTTATTATGTTGTGCGAACAAGATAATATCTTGAGCAGACAAGATATTATCTTGTTCGGACAACATATTATCTTGTGCGGACAAGATATTATCTTGTTCGGACAACATATTATCTTGTCTGCACAAGATAATATCTTGTCCGCACAACATATATCTTGTGCGGACAAGATAATATCTTGTGCGCAGAAGATAAAATCTTGTCCACACAAGATATTATCTTGTTTGCACAACTTAATATCTTGTCTGCACAAGATAATATGTTGTTTGAACAAGATAATATCTTGTTCACACAAGATAATATCTTATTCATACAACTTCCCAAGCAGTATGTTGTGCAAACAAGATACTATGTTGTGCGAACAAGATAATATCTTGTCCGCACAAGATATTAAGTTGTGCAAACAGAATATTATCTTGTCCGCACAAGATAATATATTGTCCGCACAACATAAATTATGTTGTCCTCACAAGATAATATCTTGTCTGCACAACATATTATCTTGTTCACACAACTCAATATCTTGTCCGCACAACATAAAAAAAAATTATGTCCCTTCCCGGGTTCCGTATAAATGTGATCATTTTTGTCACATTTTGTTTCCTGTAAACATATTATATCTACTTGACTGTCAATAATGTAGTGAATAAGTTCTTCACTATGGGACCTCAGTCCATTAACATTCACTGTTGCTATCTTCATTATTATAAGAAGGAAGACTGTTACACAGATATATCCCCGTCAGGATGAAACCCATTCCTCGAGTCTTTATTGGTATATAATTCATATGGTAAATCACTTTTATTAAATCAGATATTATAATTATGGGAATTAAAGGGATGACTTTCTACTGTTTGCTGGAAACTCTGGGTGCTTTCAATCACGTTCGCGTATGTCTTGGTGTTTTCAGTGAGGTGAATCCACGAAAATGTCATTTTTGTATCCGTTTTGCCTGCCAGGCTTACGAAACCTATTCCTTTTGTCTTTATTGATATAATTGTGTATAATTGTATTTGAAATAAATTATTAAAATCATAATGAATTAAAGGAATCGGTTTCTGTCCGTCAATAAACCAAGTTAGGATTGAAACTAGTAGTGCTTTCAGTGAGGTCCGTGTCCTCTGAATGTTTTCATTCACGTTCGTACTTTTCTGGGTGTTTTCCTAGACGTCCGCGCTCATTTCAATCCCTTTTTTGCACAAAAATGTCACAATTTTATCATTGTATCTGCCAGGCTCATTGAACCTATTCTTTGAGTTTTAAGTGATATAGCTATGAATAATTGTATCATAAATGAAATACTAAGATCACAAAGAGTAAAAAGAATAGGTTCCCGTCTGGCAGAACTAGATAAAAGATGACAATAATAATCCATAGTAATATGAAATAGTTATATCTCCTCATTAGTGTTCCAATATTCACTCATTTCCTGGCGCCAGGGCTCACCAGTTTGATTGTAGTTTCCTTGGCCACATTGGAAGTAGGAATTGTCAGAATCAATTTGGACTGTGAGCTTGCAATTTCTGATTCACTTTCAGTCGATTCTTCGCCCTGTTCTTTTGTTTGTATTTTAATCTGTTTGTTGCTTTTATGATTTTAACATCTGCTTTTTGTTGAATTTACCTTTTTGTATAGCTCTTTTGCTTTCGACAGTTGTCCATTCGTTCTGTATTTGTGCCTTTGGTTTTTCAATAATAATGTCCCCCTCTATTTGAGTTATGTCGTTAGTCTGAGGTTGTTTTTGTTCTTGTTTTCGGGTTGTTCTGTATTGATGTCATTAATTATATCGTTTTCCTGAAAGGCACCATCCGCCCATGTGCTTTGTGTTGTGTCTTGTTGCAGTGTAGGGCAGTTCGTCTTGTAGTGATTTTTCTCTTTGCATATTGAACACACTGGCGTTCTGTTTTGCCCATTGTTTTACTTTAATGCGATTCCCCTTCACAAATAGTGTTGTTGGTATGGATTTGACTATCTCAGTAAAGTTGATAGATCTCGCCCCATCACATATATTGGTGCCTTTGAATTTGTGGTGATCTATTTCTGGGGAGTGAAGCATTCCATATGTCTTTAGTTTTTCAACAACATACGTGTCTGGTAGCTCATACGGACACTCGAAAATGAGGACCCGTATCACTGGAATTTTGACAAAATCCTTTAAGGGTTTAGTTCCTACTATTTCCACTTTCTTACTATCAATAAGAAGGTCTTGTGAGGTGTTTATTAGCAACTGATTTTTGTACATGTATTTCCATTTTAAAGGTTATTTCGTAAAGGTCTACTCTTTCATCTGTGATTTTCTGGATACATGTAATGTTCTTTATTTGATCCAGATTCTAAAAAAGGCAAATATTTTATCTGGTGCAATGTCATCATAATTCCTAATCCGTAGACACAAGGTTTTCTCTCGAGGGATTTCCGTTTCTTTGATGTAGTAATTTTCATTGTTATAACTCCTGATGGACGCCATAGTGGTTGTTATCAAAATCCAAGTCCTGAAAAGGATTGTTGAATGTAGATCTTCACTATAATCCACTCTATTCTCTGTATAGTGTTCACAGAAGTAGTCTATGCAATATTGTGGCACGTGTTTAGCCAGGAATAGTTAAGAAACTATCCTGTCCAAACTTGTGCCAGATCTTATAGTATTTGGGCGTAGCCTTTATTTATTCAATTTTAAGATCTTTAATCTATCCCCCTTGAAACCCCACTGAGAAATTATTCCTCATGTGGCTCCTCAGGGGTTTAAGACATAGGTGAAATATACAATATCATAGTTTGATTTTATATTGTATTATATATTTTTATGTATTTATTATTAATATTATTAATAATTTTATGTTCCTATTTATTTTATGTTTGTATTATTTTAATTTTATATAAGTGAGCTGAACAGTGAAGGGCTAGTTGAGGATTAATCTATCCAGCCCCTCTCCATCCAACCCACTATTTGGTTATAGTTTTATTGCTTGGTATATATCCCATATTTGTAGTATGTTTGCTTGGTATATATCCCATATTTGTAGTATGTATTGTATCATTATGTTCCCTATTTTTTGTTCATTTTCACAATCTACTGTTTGATTATTTAATGTTTCATAGAGTTGTTTATCAATATTAATATTGTTTTGAATATTAAATAATTGATTTTTGAGAGTTTGTCATTCATTATTAAAAATTGTACATTCCTTGAAAATGTGATTTAAAGTTATTGGTGCTTTACAATGGTCACACTTTGTAATATCTTTTAGTATTTTGAATTTATATAGATATTCAGGAGTTGGTAATATTTTATGTATATATTTAAAAATTATAATTCTATAATTTATGTTTTTTATTTTACTTATCATTTTCCAAGTAAGGTTCCAGTTTGTATCAGGATAAATAGAAGTTATCTTTGGTTTAAATTTTTCTTCTGAAATAATGAAATTATTTTTCTGTTTAAAATGCTTAAATTGCCATATCAGACTTTTTTGATGAGGCTTTATTAGCCGAAACTACGTAGTATGACCCATCTTCTTTCTTATGAATGTTTTCTTTGCTCTTAAAGGAACTCATTTTTGATTTTTATTTGCCTTCACTGCAGCTGGTGTTGTGCCGTGTGGCGGCCGTAAAAAGTCTCCCCGTACATCAACCATAGTGCAGTTTATATTTTACTTTTGGTCCTTTGAGATCAGCGTAAATATTCTGAGAAATCAGAAAAAAATTATTGGTTTAGACTTATATTCTAGACAGGTTTTTAATTATTTGGACCCCATTTTGATTTATATCAGTCTTTGTATCGACTTCCTATTCGAAATTCGCAAAATTGCAGTATGTTTACTCCGGTTTTCTTTGCCGGATCATTACAGGGTCACTGATGAGGCTTTATTAGCCGAAACTACGTAGTATGACCCATCTTCTTTCTTATGAATGTTTTCTTTGCTCTTAAAGGAACTCATTTTTGATTTTTAATTTCATTTCTATAATTTAAAAGTGTACTCTTGACATTTAAAATTTTATCTGGTATATTTATTGTATGTACGTATCGATTGGATGCTATTATTGGGCATATTGTTTTAGAATATAATCCGAACCAATAGATATATAAAGATGTCCACGGTTTTGTAAAGTCTTGAAAGAGGTTATTAAATCTCTGCATATGTATAGTTTTTTGCTTAGTATGAATATCAAGCATTGATAATCCTCCATTATTTATATTTTGTTGCATTGTTTTCCTACAGAGTTTATCTCTTCCATTCCAGATGAATTTATACAATATTGAATTAATTCTAAGTTTATATAAATATGGTATATCATTTATCGTCATGTTATAATGAAAAACACTTGCTATATAAGTTTTAATTACTATAATCCTCTGAATAATATTTATTTTTGAATTTTCCCATTGATCTATTTTTTGTTGAATTTTTTCCAGAATATTTTCAAAATTTTTATTTTGATCATTTTGTCCAAATATAATTCCAAAGATTTTTATATATTGCTTTGTTAAATGAATAGGTAATATTTGCTTATTTTTCCATTTCCCAATTTTTAGAATTTCTGTCTTATCATTATTTATTTTTGCCCCTGAATTTTTTGAGTAATTTTTATATTCTTTCATTAAGTGTGTATATGGCATTTCTGTAGAGATTAGTGCACTTGTATCATCCGCATGTTGTATGGTTTTAATTTGCTTGCTGTAATTTGGGATTGAAATTCCTTCTATATTTTTATTATGATTTATATTGTATATTAAGGGTTCTAAAGAAAAAGCATATAAGTACATTGATAAAGGGCAACCTTGTCTTACTGATCTTTCGATTTTTATAGATTTAGATAATGTTCCGTTTATTATTATTTTGGATTTTATGTTTGTTGTAAATATTTTGAAAAAATTTAAAAAGTTTATTGGAAAGTTAAATTTTTGTAGTACTTTATATAAAAAATTATGTTCCACCCTAACAAAAGCTTTTTCCTGGTCTAAAGAGATTACTGCGCCCTGTTGATCTTCATTTTCGACATAATCAATTATTGTTCTTAAATTTAATGCATTATCTATAATGGATGCTTTGTCTGGTCTACAACTTTGTAATTTATTAATGAGATTGTTTGCGTTATTTTTTAGTCTATTTGTTAAAATTTTAGTTAATATTTTGTAATCTAAATTTAATAAAGAAATGGGTCTCCAATTTTTTTAATTCGAATTTTCTCCTTTATTTTTATATATAAGTGTAATTAGGCCTAAAGTCATACTTTTGGGGAGTTCGTTTTTTTAATAAAATGTTATTAAATACTAAGGATAAAATAGGGCTTATTTCAGTCTTAAAAGTTTTATAAAATTCTGGAGTTAATCCGTCATGTCCTGGCGATTTGTTTTCATTTAGTTGATTGATTGCATTTTCTATTTCTTTTTGTGTGATAAATTCTCCTAAATTATTTTTCTCTTGTTCATTTAATTTTGGTGGGTTAAAGTTTTCTAAATATTTATCAATTAATTGATCAGGTATTTTTTGTGATGAATAAAGTTCTGTATAAAAATTTTCTATTTCTGTTATAATTTCTTGCTTGTTTTGTTTGCCATTGATTGTATGAATAAATTTACTGTTTCCTTTTCTATATTCCGCTTTCCTTTTTAGTTCTTTTCCTTTTTCATAAATTTGATTTAATTCTGTATTTTTTGTTCTTATTTTATTTCCTTGAATTTCAAAATATTTTATCTCTTGTATTGAGCTTTTAATTGTGTCTTTGGCTGTTTTATTTTTAAAATTATCTAACATTTCTTGACTTATTTCTTTTTGAAGTTTTCTTATTTTTGAATTTTGATTTGATATATTTTTGGAGGTTCTTTTAATTTTTTCTTTAGTAATTTCCCAGTTTTCTATTGTGTCATTGTTATAATTTTGTTTCAGAAGTTCTTTAATTTTTATTTTATAAATATCATTACTTAATAATTCATTATTCAGTTTCCAATATGAGTTTCCCCATTTTTTTAATGTTTCCATTTCTAATTCTATAAAAACTATTTTATGATCTGCTATTTTTTCCATATGTTTGACTGTTTTAATGCATGATAATGAATGTTCCGATACATAAATTCTGTCTATCCTACTATTAGTAAAGGTGAATTCAAGTTTTGTTGGATAAAATAATCTAAAGGTATCCTGAATTTTAAATTCTGAATTGTTGAATAGTTTATTAATCATAATATCATAATCTCGAAAGTTATTTGTAAATCTATCAATTTGTTCTTGTACATAGTTAAAATCCCCCAATAAAATTAAAGTTTCTTTTGCATATTGATTTAAGTATTTTTTAAAATCTTGATAAAAGTTCTTTTTAATTGTATAGCCCTTAGCAGGAGCATATAAATTAATTATGTTAATCTTTTCATTGGTTTCAATTTGAATGTGTAATAGCCTATTTTTAAAATTTACTTTGTTTACTTCATTTACTTCATTTTTTACTTCTTTCGTTTTCATATTTAATAAATGTCCTCTTATTAAAATAGCCACTCCTGCTGTATTTGAACTGCTGTTTATGTAAATAATTCCCTTTGTTTCTTTTTCAATGTAAGCCCATACTGGGTCATTCCTCTCGCATTTAGTTTCTTGCAAACATGCAATGTCTAATTGATTATCTATAATGACTTTAATAAGTTCTTCTTTATGAGATCTGATCCCATTAATGTTCAAAGTAATTATCTTAAACATCGAAGTAAATATATCCAAACGTTATAAAATAATCATTTTGTTTAAAAAACATATTGTTTTTAGTCTTTAAGGAAGATTGAGTAAGTTTTATTCCTAAAATATTTTTGTCACTAAAGAGGCTTGAAATGATGGGTGTTTTCGCTAACGTCCGCGTGCAATCCAATATTTTGACATTTTCTGTTCTAAAAGGGATTGAGATGTTAGGTGTTTTCTCTAACGTCCGCGTTGATTTCAATCCAATATTTTTGTCATTTTTTATTCCGAAGTGGATTGAAATGTAGGGTGTTTTCGCTAACGTCCGCGCTGATACCAAGTCTTTTTCAATCCCAATCTGTCTCAAGAGGAATTGAAACTGAAGTGCCTTCTCCAAGGTCCGCTTCCAATATGTGATAGTTTCAATCCCTCCTGAGACCGAAAGAGATCGAAAAAGTGATGTTTTCTCCGAGGTTCGCGCTTTATTCTGTTTTTAATCCATTTTACACTAAGTGACAAAAAAGGTGTCTTAGACTCAATCTTCTCCATTTTTTCAGTTATTTATCTTCGCCTGTAGACCATGTTTCTGACGGCACATAGTTCCCTTGTCCACATTGAAAATATGTGCTATCAGTATCTGGTGATAAGCTTTCCGATTCACTGTCTGTTGTGTTTGTGTTCTCGTCTGTTTCTTGCATTTTGGGTTGTTTTTCTTTTCGTTCAGGATTTTGGTTAATCTTTCTTTTTTCTCTTTTGGTTCTCTTGTTTTCCACCGTTTCCCATGCCTGGTTGTTTGTTGATTTTTCAATAATTATATCTCCTTCTATTTCTGTTATATCATGTGATTCTGAGTCTTGAGTTTTTTGTTGTTGTTGTTCGTCATCCTGTGGTATGGTTTGGGATTTGTTTAGATCTTCTAGACTCTCATCTTCCGTGAAAGCGTTGTTTGCCCATGTACTGGGTTGTTCCTCCACTCTCAGAGTTGGACAGTTTGTTCTGTAGTGATTCTTTTCTTTACATATTGAGCATACCGGCGTCCTGTCTTCGCCTACATGTTTAAGTTTTATTCTGTTGCCCTTTACGTATAAGGTTGTCGGAATTGGGTTGACTATTTCAGTGAAATTTATTGATCTCACTCCATTTTGAATTTCCGTCCCTCTAAATTTATGATGATCAACTTGTTGTGATAATAATAATCCATAGTTCTTTAGTTTGTCAATAAGGTAAGAGTCTGGTAGCTCATATGGACATTCATAAATTAGCACTCTTGTAATTGGAATTTTCACGTAGTCCTTTAGTGGTTTAGTCCTGGTGATTTCTACTTTCTTTCCATCAATTTGTAGATCCTGTGACGTGTTCGATAGTAACTGTTGACACTCTTTCTTTATATTTTCTGATTTGAAAGTTATCTCATAAATATTAACTCTTTCCTCTGTAATTTTCTGAATGCAGGTTATTCCTTCTAGTTGTTTTAAGTTTTTAAAGAAAGCAAACACTTTATCCGCAGAAATGTCGTCATAGTTTCTGATGAGTACACTCAAAGTTTTCTCTCGTGATATTTCGGTTTCCCTTAGGAAAAAGGATTCGTTGTTATGAGTCCTAATGGACACCATATTGGTAATAAACCAAGTCCTAAAAAGGACTGTTTTAAAAAACACACTTCTTTCTTCAAAGTAATCAAAACAGTAGTCTATGCAGTACGATAACTGAAGACGTAGTCTATGCAGTACGATAACTTGTGTTTCTGTAAAACGCTAGTGTAAAATGTTGCACTTTCAATTAGATTTTGTATAAATTCTTTATTAAACAAAAGTTGTGTTTATACTGAAATAGAATTTATCTCATTTTAATCTCAATTACTGGGATTTTCATCACGCATGAAGCAAAACTATAATCAATATCAATAATTATATAATTCGTATGATATTTATGCCGTTTTGAGCTATACGACATGAAAGAGGAACAAAATAACATATGTTGTACATATGACGTATCTTGTATGACTTGTTACACGATTGGACAGGAAACGTTAACTTACGTTAAGGTAGACCAAAACACCAGCATAAGTGCAAACACGACATCGATAAGCTGGAAAGATAACGCTTTCAAGGCGTAATTACTTTTTTACACTGAAAATAAGGAAATGTTATCCATCATTCGCAGAAATATTACACCGATATTTCATTACACTGAATAAAGTGTAATGTTCACAGCTACATCGCCCTTCAAAAAATGTTACCCTGTAGTATGACTAAAATTACGCTATTTAGTAGCAAACCTTACACCATAAGTAGTGTATCATTTCAAACACGGAACGTAACTCTTGTTTTGTAGAATTGTTACACCAAACACCAACTTTGCAGTGCTACACCAAAGTTGGAGTAATCTATACAAGTTATCAGTGTATTGTTACACAAAGTAACACTTAACACCCAAATGGTGTATGGTTCTAGATCACACGAGTTTTAGTGTAAACTTTACTCTGTCTTTACGTCGAGTTAACACTTATTTTTTACAGTGCGCCCAATGAAACCAATAGGGTCTACAAGCATGGACGGTCCGACTCGCACAGCTTTGCCTGGGCAGGCTTAGAAGCGGTTTACCAGTACTCGTGTGCGATCGGTTCCACGCAGAGAAGCATCATGCAGCCCATTTATTTCTCCAAGCCCCGTCGAGCGGGGGCCGTCAGAGTGTAAAGGCCCATCATGTTTTACTCTCCTACTAACATATTTAGTTTTTACTTTGTATCGGCATGGCAGTCATTCTTGAACTGTGACCCGGACCATTCAAGCTTTTGTTCCCCCATTGCCTAAGAAGCCTCCGTGGTATAGTGAATAAGCTACACGAATCGCAAACCAGGGGTTGTGAGGTCAATTCTGGGCTTCTCCAGACTTTCTGAGAGTCTTTAAACCAAGGGTCCGTCTCCATATGATATTAGTTGTTGCCGGGACGTTATACTCTCCTTCCATTGTCAGCATATGAAATATTATCCAAATTGGCCAACGTTTTCACGGTAAAAGTCCTTTTGTTGCTCACGTCTGTGCCTTTGGACCCACCACTCACAGCTACTCTAAACGTGGAACAAGAAAGCCAACTATCATCTGACAATAAGCTTTAGCTCTACACGTTTACTTCCCCTGAGCTTATGACCACTTTCACCCATTGTTTTGTTATAACGTCCGCGTCAACACTGTAAAGGTCAGTTTGGAGACGTTGCTTCCAATTTTGTTGGACTTTTACACGACATTGAGATAAAATGACATCTCTTATATACCCCGTAAACCCCAATGCGCGTTACTCGGACTTGTTAACCTCAGGAAAACTGGAGTCAGTTGTTCAAAGCATCCATTATGATAAAACACCCTGTACGACATTCTGCATTTTTTCACATCTCCAAAATGGCTATTTTTATGATGTTCCTTTTTTTCTTATCCATACTGCAAACATAGGTTGAGTGTTCTCGTAAGAACCGCCTCATTGAAGCGGCCGCCTCAAAGAGGCGGTTCTAACGGGTTTGTTTGTTTGATTTGAGGTTTAACGTCCCCGTCACCACTGTAAAGGTCATTTTGGAGACGTTGCTTCCAATATTGTGGGACTTTTACCCGACACTGAGATGAAATGACATCTCAAGCCCTGTCGCCCAATGAAACCAATAGGGTTTATTAGCATGTACGTTCCACCTCGCACCGCGGTTCCTGGACAGGCTATGATCCTCTTACCGGTTTACCAGTATTCGTGTGCGGTCTGTTTCAGCTGTGCGTGGAAGCATCATGCAGCCCATATATTTCTTCAAGCCCCCACAACCTATGTCTTGGACCAAAAATAAGAAAAATAATGTATATCCCCGTAAACCCCAGTTTTCCCCATATAAAGTGTGGTTCAGGGGGTATTCATTTCACGAACGAGTAAATTAGTCGTCAAACTGTCAACTGTTCTAGTAAGTGCAATATCTAATACAGTGGTATTTTTGCTGAAAAAAAAAAACGTGCATAAGCTGCTCACATTTTTTCAGCAAAAAGTATTAGCATATTTGCCACATATTAAATGATCATTATAAGTTTTAACGATACGCAAAGGCTAACAACGTAGCTAGTTCAGTGGAACAGTAGGCCCCTGTACTCGTAATTTTAAAAACTGGACACGTCGATCCCCGCCCATCGGGGCTTGAAGAAATATATGGGCTGCATGATGCTTCCACGCACGGCTGAAACAGACCGCACACGAATACTGGTAAACCGCTTAGAGGATCTAAGCCTGCCCAGGCAAAGCGGTGCAAGTCAGACCGTCCATGCTTATAAATCCTATTGGTTTCATTGGGCGACAGGGCTTGAAATGTCATTTCATCTCAATGTCGGGTAAAAGTCCCACAAAATTGGAAGCAACGTCTCCAAAATGACCTTTACTGTGTTGACGGGGACGTTAAACCTCAAATCAAACAAACAATGGAAACGTGATTAGACCAAAATCTTTTATAGTGTTTATATCGACTCAGTGTTGCTAAATTATTCATTTTCTTCCATATTTGTACAATTGATTTATATGCTGCTCTGCTTCCTTTGAACATCTCCGCCAGCTAGTATTGGTTCATAGAATGCGTATTTTTCTTGCACATAAATTTTTTTAACAAGCATAATTGATACTTTACAGTTTATCAATACCGCAATGCATTTTCGTAATTAACCCTTTTTGTACAAAGTGGAATCTTCCACCTCATATACAGCAGGAGTCTATTTCGAAATTTAGGGTTTTCATCAAAATCTATTTAGAAAATGACTGAACTTTTAGCAAACAGTGAAGGCCCTGATCAGACGCCGCGTTCTGCGGCGTCTGATCTGGGCCTGCACTGTTTGCCAATGAACCCTGGTACTGAATGGGTTAATCATGGATTTTTCCATATTGTAACTTGGGACATGTCCATTTCAAACTGAAGAAGCGTCAGGTTTATGTATGTTTGTTTATTTTATATTTGTAAACAGAAATTCTTATTTCTTGCGCAAATAGTGTAGAACAAGACCACGTCTGTGGCGTCTGATATGGTCTACACCCTTATTTGGAATGTCAGTGCATGACTTATCTGAAGAATGGTTCTATTGCTATGCCCCTCCAATATGATTGGAAGAGCCCATACAGCTAGTTTATTGGACTGGTCTATTGGATTCAGGGTTATTGATTGATCTTGTGTCAGACGACCATTCTTGGAACTGAACTTGACTGGATTCTATTTAAGGTAATATTTAACATGTTTGCATATGGTGCTAATGGCGCTAATTTATTTATAAACGCTTGTTGCTGCTGTCTGTCGCCACAGGTATTGCAATACCTGATTACAGTGTACATGCAAATACGGGCCTCCTATTTTTTGGATGAAAAGCAATGAGGCGGTTCTAACGAGTACCCACAACCTATGTCTTGGAGCAGAAATAAGAAAATGTATACCCCCATAAATTCCAGTTTTCTCAGTATAAAGTGGGGTTTAGGGGGTGCTCATTTTACTTGACGGCAAATCCCACACCTATATTAAATACGAAGTTCACATGAGAATGCCTATTCAAATATATTGATAATTTTACCCCCCCCCCCCCCACTCCCCACAACCATTTAATAAAATGAACATTTTTAGATAGAAAGTTATGATATTTTTCATACTTCTGCTCAAAACAAAGACTTTAGGAAGTTGTTAGAACCACCTGGCGAGGCAGTTCTAATGAGTACCCACAATATATGCTTTTGATCAGAAATTAGAAAAATAATGCATATCCCTGTATAATAAAGTGGGGTTTAAGCCCAGGTCAAAATTTTATAGACCTGCAGGGATAATCCTGGCTTGCAATTTTTACAAACTAGGTAACATCCAGAACAACAACTCTTTACATTATAAAATCAAAGCGCCAAAGGCACTGAAATGACAGATTCATATGAGAAAATCATAACACTGTGAAAACTTACAGAATCTTTATATAGAAAAAGCTGGGGTTTACTGGGGTATACATTATGTTTTTTTTAATTTCTGCTCCAAGACATAGGTTGTGGGAACTGGTTTTAACCGCCTCAAGGAGGCGGTTCTAACGAGCACCAACAACCTATGATTGCAATTACAAAACAGAAAACTACATGGATTTCAAAAAGTAGCCTTTTTCACACTGGTAAAGGCAAGTGCGCAGGGTAAGGAACAAACACACCGGATAAGGAAATTTTTCCGCTCAGGATAAAAAAGAAAATGGCGGAATGGGTATCAAATGTGCAGGTTTGTTGTTGTTCCTGATCTCGTGTTATGGTGACTAATCAATACGGCTGCTCACATTAGCTTCACGGAAGACACATATTATTCACAAATTTATCTTCGAATCGATGGTCCGAATTCGACAGTTACATTCAGTCAAACGGAGAACCGGACACAGTGGAGCTACTCCACAGCGAAATCTCATTATTTTACATGACACGCTCTTCTGGGAAGATGGCATGCACTTTTTTGTTGGTTGTAGACATACACATGATAAATCGGACTGTTGCAAATACGATTTAAGGAAAATTTGAAATTAGAAGGCACGCAGCGAGAAATCCTGGTTCAATTTTCAATACAACGCCCACGGGCAAGGAAATGGGTACATCGCATATGATAAGACACAAAATTTTCCTGGGAAAAATTTTCCTGGGAAAATGGTTGTTGTATGGTCGAAGCACTAGGAAATTTCCATTTCAGCTTAGGTTTTCCGATATTGATAATTAGTCCTATATAGTTTAAAGCACCGATTGTGATCTTTAGGAAACGTTCAACGTTTTTGTGCATTGTCTTGGCATGTGGAGTGCTCTGGTTCTAGCACTGTACCCCCCGACCCCCCCCCCCCCCCCCCCAACATACACATACACTATGAATCTAGGACGATTTGGCCCGGACGATTTGACCTAGGAGAATTCGGCCAAGGAGAATGTGGTCCGTAAAAATATATTGGGTAGGACAACTTGGCAAGGCTAATATAATATCCTGTGCAAATTGGCATTTAAATGTTTTGGGTTTGTTTTCAGTAATGCCTCTTGGTTTGTTTGTTTAAGAGTTTAACGGCACTGTCAACACTATTTTAGGTCATTTTTGAGCCGGTCAGTTTACCTATCCATACTTTCCCTGGGCAGGCTTATACGTAAGCGGTTAACCAGTACACTGTTCATTCTTTCGCCAGAAACTGACAACTGCCCTTCTTGAATCAGCGGAAGGGAGAGAATGAACGTTGAAAAGGTTTCATGATCAATCTCCGCGAAAGAATGTTGCCGACTCCCGCAGGTGTCGAACCCCTGCCCTCCTGATCATCATCAGACGCGAATCCGACTGAGCTACCGAGGCCGGCATAATCATTCAGTTACCAATACATGTACATACTTTAATATTTGCCTTGCCCATTGGGGCTTAAGAAATAGATGGGCTGAATGATGCTTCCACGCAGAGCTGAAACCGACCCACACACAAGTACTGGTAAACTGCTTAGAGGATCTAAGCCTGCCCAGGCAAAGCGATGCGAGTAGACCCGCCCATGCTTATAAAGCCTATTGGTTTCATTGGGCGGCAGGGCTTGCGATGTCGTTTCATCTCAGTGTCGGGTAAAATGCCCACAAAATTGGAAGCAACGTCTCCAAAATGACCTTTACAGTGTTGACGGGGACGTTAAACCTCAAATCAAACAAACAATATTTGCTTTAATTATATCTGCACCCCCCCCCCGCCCCGGAATATTTGTTTCATAAATATTGTATGGTGATTGATAGCCAAAGGAAGTTTTATGAAAAGATACAACTTCAAAGAAAAACAAATCAATAAAATGTTTGGTCATTCACAAATAAGGTATGTTTTTACCATGACTTTACCCCTACCCCCAGCTGATTGTGACCAAAATTGCAAAATTTGTCACCTTTATGGCTTTCAAAATATAATGGCCTAGCCTTGCCTGTACATATTTTATATTTTGTATACAGATACAGTTTTGATATGTTGACATGTGATGAAAATATATAAAAAAAATGAACTGTGAACTCTGTGTTTATTTTTTTCATAAATTAATTTTTGGTCATTATCAGAAATGTCAACATAAAATTGCCATAACTCCGTTCATAGAAAAGCTAAATATATGTTGTTATTACTGATTTTCTTAGTTAGTAACCAAGGAATAATTTGATACCTGTTTCATTTTGATCCTGTAATGTTTCATTTTTCGTATATCTCCATGACTACGCAAGTAGGTGGGGTAACAAGATACGACTCACTTAGTGTACAAACAATGAGCAGTGCTACCTGATATATTAATGCGCCAATTGAAACCGGGTTTCTAAGGGCACTTTCTATTGTCTTTTTCTTTCGAAGGGATATACTTTTATCACACTTTTCTTACTATTTTCGTCACAATTTATTATCTCAATACAGACACATCAAACGTCAAGTTATGCTGAAAATACTTGAAGACGAAACAACTCGTTTCTGTGTATGCTTCAATTCACGACGCCTGTTAGCAAGTGAAACGTCGCACACTGAAGAGGATTTGAGTGAGGGTCAAAAAGAAGCCAAATCATATCAGGCCCTTTAATGACCATGTAATAGGTATGTCTCACGAATTTGGCGAAGTTATCTACCTTATTTTCAGCCAAAAGAACAAGCATACAATTTTCTACCAGAAATACTGCATGGACAAATACATCATTTCTCTAATTCATGATCGCGATGAACCCAATCCATCTATCCCCCATAGGGGATGACTGCAATGCGCATGCCAAGACAATGCACACAAACTTTGGACGTTTCCTAAAGGTATCAATTGGTGCTTTCAACTATGTAGGACTAATTATTAATATCGGAAAACCTAATCTGAGATGGAAATTTACTAGTGCTACGACCATACAACAACAATTTTCCCCAGAAAATTTTGTGTCTTATCATATGCGTTGTACCCATCTCCTTGCCCGTGGGCGTTGTATTGAAAATTGAACTAGGATTTCTCACTGTGGGCCTTCTTATTTCAAATTTTCCTTAAATCGTATTTGCAACAATCCGAGTTATCATGTGTATGTCTACAACCAACAAAAAAGTGCATGCTATCTTCCCAGAAGAGCGTTTCATGTAAAATAATGAGATTTCGCGGTGGAGTAGCTCCACTGTGTCCGGTTCTCCGTTTGACTGGATGTAACTGTCGAATTCGGACCATCGAATATAAATTTGTGAATATTATGTGTCTTCCGTGAAGCGAATGTGAGCAGCCGTATTGATTTGCAACCATAACACGAGATCTAGAACAACAACAAACCTGCACATGTGATACCCATTCCGCCATTTTCTTTTTTATCCTGAGCGGAAAAATTTCCTTATCCGGTGTGTTTGTTCCTTACCCTGCGCGCTTGCCTTTACCAGTGTGTTTTTGGAGGTGTGAAAAAATGTACTATGTCGCACCGGTGTTAACTGGTAATGTATCCTATGATAAAAGGACAAAAGAAGTTATCTAAAGGTTGCCATATCAACAACTATGTACAGATGGTGTAGATCTGCATGTGATCTGAGTCTTTTCTGGGTGTGTACCCAAAGGTGTACATCATTTTTGTTTGTTTGAACTGAGGTTTATAACGTTCCCATCAACACCACAGTTAAGCTTTGATGGCTGGAATACGTGGGAGCATGAAAACTTGTTCTAGAAAGGGGTAGTTCGAGCCACTGAGGGTTATTCATAGAGCCATGTCAGGAGGTATTATGCTCATATAAATATAAAGGGACCGGCCCCGATAGCTCAGTTGGTAGAGTGTCCACTCCGGGGAACAGGAGGTCACGGGTTCGATCCCGGGCCGCGACATACCAAAGTCTTTAAGAATGATACTAGCTGCTCCTCGCTTGGCACTCAGATTTACGGGGTAGAGCTAGGACTGGTCGACCCAGTGTCAGGATAATGTGAATGGGTGTGGTATCATGTAATGTGTCTGGGACATAATACTTCAGTGAGGCAGCACTATAAAAGTGAGCATTGTGCTCCCTGTCGCAACCAGACTCCATCGTGATATGACTGAAAATTTTTTGAAAGAGACATTAAACCCGAATTCACACACAAAAATATAAAGGAAAGGTATGCTGTGTGCACTCTTTAGAATTGCCTCATCAAGGCGATTCTAATGAGTACACACAACATTCCTTTTACTACCTTCCTAAATTATACCTTCTTGTGTCTTATGAGGCATTAACGAAACAATTTCCTAGGGTCCTAGGGACCCAAGAATGAATTCAAATCAGCCATGGTAATCATACCATCAGTGTTCCAGCCATTGAAGTTTCACTGTATTAACCCTCATCTTGCTGAATATTCAGTTAAGCCACACCCATTTCTGTCTATCAACCAATCAAATTACTTGATGTAATTTATTGCTACAAATTATTAAACTGAATCCCAAACAGTGTAGATCCTGATCAGATGGGTTCGGAAGCCATCTATTCTGGATCTACACTATTTGCAAAGTTAAGGGTTGTCGTGAACAGCAAGATTAGGGTTAAGGTCATTTTGAAGAGAATTGCTTCCTATTTAAAAAATTTGAGGAACTTTTACCAAACTTTGAGATGAAATGGCATCTACATGTTTATTACTGGTTAGCAACTTAGGTCTAAGTCTGCCCAGGAATAGTGCATTCAGGTATGTATACATGTAACTGACCGCAACTGACATAATTCCTAATTGGTTGAATAGCCCAAAATCTGCCAACCTAGCTGTCACTCCAAAACATTTATTTTCATCAAATTTTAAACCTACATAGACATATGAAGAGAAATCATAGTCCTATAGAATGTATTAGAGACGTGACACTCAACTGAGTGAAATAGGGCCCTCTTGTTATTATAGAACACCAAGAATTAAACCCGTTATGCATCTGGGCAGTAATTCTCAGTGACTGGAACAGCTCGTCTCGAACAGATCTTCATTTCGAGCAATTGCAGTTTGACTATACATACTTTCCAGGTGCATAGGCTGATCTGATACTTTGGTGTGTGTAACTGCTCGAAGACCGGTCCCCGCCCATCGGGACTTGAAGAAATATATGGGTTGCATGATGCATCCATGCAGAGCTGAAACCGACCCCCACACGACTACTGGTAATTTAAGTCGCTTAGAGGATCTTAGCTTGCCCTGAGCAGTGCGAGTCGGCCCGTCCATGCTTTTTTTTTTTTTTTTTTGATTTTACGGCCCTTTCAAGATTATGTCACTCATATCGAGCCAATCGTTAATCAGAGGTGGGCGAAAACCGGAGTACCCGGAGAAAAAACACCTGACCTTCCGTTGCAGAACTTGGCGTCTCACATGTGACCCTAGCGAGGCTCCCCGTCCAAGCTTATAAACCCTATTGGTTTCATTGGGTTGCAGGGCTTGAGATGTAATTTCATCTCGATGTCGGGTAAAAGTCCCACAAAATTGGAAGCAACGTCTCCAAAATGACTTTTACAGTGTTGACGGGGGATGTTAAACCTCAAATCAAACAAAATCAAACAAACTGTTCGAAGACATTTCACTTCTCACACAGGCAATTGGCCCTCATGTAAATGTTCAGTCATCTCAAAACTATCAGATTAAGCCCCACATATTTTATTGTTTCTTTCCAGACATAATTTTATACATGTACATATATATAATTAGAAAAAAAAAATATTTTCTGTTAATCCATTTTGTACCAGAAAACGGGTAATTGGTGACCAGTGCAAGACTAGATCATACGCCACAGATTGTGTCATCTGTGGGCCTATGGTACACTGTTAGCAAATAGTATAAGCCATTTTCAAACAAAAGTTTTGAAGAAAACGACCGGACACCCATAAATTTGAAAGGGACTTGTGCTATATACATGTACATGTATGCTATATACATGTACATGTATATAGGTGGAAGATTCCATTTGGTACAAAATGGGTTCAGGTCTGTCTTCAGAGAAGTCTGAAGATCAAAAACACTCTGTGAAATGAACACCTCCTAAACCCCACTTTATATAGAGAAAACGGGGGTTTAAGGGGCCATGCCATATTGTTCTTATTTCTGCTCCAAGTCATAGGTTGTGGGTACTCGTTAGAACCGCCTCAATGAAGCTGTTCAAACGAGCACCCATAACCTATGGTTACTCGTTAGAACTGCCTCAATGAGGTGGTTCTATCGAGCACCCACAACCTATATTTGCAGTATAAATAAGAAAAATATCAGGGATTTTCTTCAGAAAAGGTGTGAAAAATGCACTATTTCTCACGGGTGTGTTATCATAATCAGCTTGGCCCCGGAATCCATACAGCAACATTGCTACCGGTATTTGGAATTCATTAGAATCCACTGCTGACTGTTATACTGGTGATGACTCTGATCAGAGGGAATGTGCAGGCAGCTTGTAGCTTCTCCCTACATACAGACTCATGAAGTGTCATTGTTTGCCTGGCTGAATATGAAAGCTAACCCTTCTCTTGCTGAATATTGAGTTTAGCCACACCCATTTCTATTCCTACAAATTCATAAATTGAATGTCAAACAGTGTAGACCCTGATCAGATGGCTTCTTCGATCTGGATCTTCACTGTTTGCAAAGAAAAGGGTTGTCGTGAACAGCAGGATAAGAGCTAAAATGCTTTATGATTTAATGCAATATATTTTATCAGGCTGTTTCTGATCAGTCATTTGACCTTTCATTTTCGATATTCTGTTGAGAATAGGGGAACCATTTGATGAGAACTGGGAACCAGTGGGAATTGCTTTTGACAGGAATTTCTGAGAGTTTTGATCAGATTGTGTTTTATATTGATTACAACATTTTACTTTGTGGTGTTTGAGCTGATTGTCACCAGTTTGGAGGAGATGCTTTGTTATAATTGGACAGAAACTCAGTGATATGAAAGCCTTTTCTTGTCAAACTTAATTGAACATGTCACTTGAGGTGAAGCTGTGTACCATATACAGTAAAATTCCTATATTTGTTTGTTTGTTTGATTTGAGGTTTAACGTCCCCGTCAACACTGTATAGGTCATTTTGGAGACGTTGCTTCCAATTTTTGTGGGACTTTTACCCGACATTGAGATGAAATGACATCTCAAGCCCTGTCGCCCAATGAAACCAATAGGTTTTATAAGCATGGACGGTCCGACTCGCACCACTTTGCCTGGGCAGGCTTAGATCCTCTAAGCGGTTTACCTGTACTCGTGTATGGGTCGGTTTCAGCTCCGCGTGGAAGCATCATGCAGCTTATGTATTTCTTTAGGCCCTGAGGTGAATGAAACAGATACAGATACAAAAAGAAGCTACATACCATATATATAGCGGAACACTGTGGTGCAGTGGTAAAGCATCGGACTGGGGATCGAGTTCGATCCCCAGGTGAAATAGTAACCATGGTTGACCATGTCCATCATGGTTTTGGATGGTCTACCATATGTTTTTCCATGGTCAGCTGTCAAATACTATATAAAAAAATGATCTGTATCACATTTTTTTCTTGGTCAGCCATGGTGTTAGATAGTCCGCTATGTTTTTTCAAGGTCGGCCGTCAAATGCTATGAAAAAAAAAGAATATCTGTTATCACACTTTTTCTTGGTTAACCATTGTCACCATGGTTATCAACATGGTCAACCATGGTTGTTGGTGGTTTGATCAGAGGGTAAAAATTATTACTATGTTTGACCATGGTTTATCTTGGTCAGTTGCCATAAAAATTCCAACTAACCAAACCATGGTCTGCCATGGCCAACATATCTGATTTAGTTCAATTTTGAACTTTCAGTAGCCTCACAGTACACTTGAACTTTACATCACGTGAACAAGTCTGTGAAATAAAGACCCCCCTAAACCCCACTTTATATAAAGAAAACTGGGGTTCAGGGGGGTAAACATTATTTTCCTTATTTCTGCTCCAAGACAGGTTGTGGGTACTCATTAAAACCGCCTCAATGAGGCGATTCTAACGAGCACCCAAAACCTATGTTTGGAGTATAAATAAGAAAAATATCACAAATTTTCATCAGAAAAATTACCTTTTTGAGGTTTGAAAAAAATGCACTATATCACACAGATATGATAATTTATAATTGTTAAACTTTTGAAATTTGCGTACTTGAAATTATTAATACTTATTCATATTTATGAACACAAAAATGCTTGCAATAAATACTAGGGGTGAAAGGATTCATTGAAATCGTATCGTATCATGATACTTTGGCTGAAGATATGCATATCGTATCGTGGAGCTAATATCGCGATACCTGACAATACACCAAAAAGTACAATTTCCAAAGAAAATGACAGCTTAACATATTTCAACACCATTTTCATAACAAATTACAAAGATCTTAATTATTACCGAGATACATTGATCGCATCTTACTGAGGCTTTGTTACACAAGATTGAACTTTGAGATGGTTTTGAGTCGGTTTGAAAATTGTCCAGCTCTGATGTAAGCAAGAAAGAAGTATCGTTATATGTATCGTATCGTGAGGAAAGTATCGCGATACGTATCGTATCGTGGGGTGACTGTATTGTTACAGCCCTAATAAATACCATCTAGGGTGACACCTTTATAAAACTTTTGTATCAACACTTTGATCACCTTTCAAGAATGTTATTAAAAGAATGTATGGAACAAAAAATACTAAAATACTATCTGCTTATTAGGCAATGATACATGTGCTGTGTTGCCTTCTGATCTGGCTATTTGAGCTATTGAACTTTGACTGTAACGCACATTTTTTTTAATTAACACATAAAATGCCAATCACGACAATTGTTGTCTGCTTTGCCATCTGCCGGTTGCCTTAAAAGTCATTTTTTGCAAACAATATGGACCCAGATCAGACTGTTCCTCTTGGACACTTTCAGCTGTAGTTTTTCTCAGTGTCTTAAGGGTTAAGAAATGTGCATAGAGTTGGACATGTTTTTCTGTATTTTGCCTGCAAACACATAGATTTTTTATAAGGGCCTCTACTGTTTGCTAAAAGTTCAGTCATTTTCCAAATAAATTTTGATGAAAACACAACCTTACAGTACGGCTCAGGTATTTGAACCGTTTTTCTTTTTCATTCCGCGGACAACTTTTTAAATCCGCGTTTTTCCGCCGAATGGTTTAGTGTAAACAACTCCGAGTGAAAATATTTTACTCCAAGTTATGCGCTCGATATTCCGAGGAAATTCCGCGGACCTCAGAGCTTACCTGTGATATTTGGAGTGTTTGCGAGTATTTGCGAGTGGTGATTAATTTAATTAAACATGTGTCGCCGGTGCGACGTATCAGAGGACAATAATGGCGGCCGAAACCCGTCAAAATTTCGCTGACAGTTATCACCTTTGATTATTTGTTTCTCATTTTTCCGATTATACTTCACATTAAAATTATTAAAGAATGGAAGACAAATGATTATATTATATCAAAATAATTTTCTTTCTTTGAAAATCTTAAAATTACATGGAGAAATTTTGAGTTCAAAATGACCGATTTTGCAGTTTAATAGAAGCCAATACTGGCGGCCGAAACCCGTCAAAATTTCGCTGACAGTTATCACCTTTGATTATTTGTTTCTCAATTGTCCGATAATATTTCACATTTAAATTATTAAAGAATAAAAGACAAATGATTATATTATATAAAAATAATTTTCTTTTTTTGAAAATATCAAAATTACATGGAGAAATTTTGAGTTCAAAATGACCGATTTTGCAGTTTAAAAGACGCCAATTATGGCGGCCGAAATCCCTTGAAATTTCGCTGACAGTTATCACCTTTGATTATTTGTTTCTCATTTGTCCGATTATACTTCACATTAGAATTATTAAAGAATGGAAGACAAATGATTATATTATATCAAAATAATTTTCTTTCTTTGAAAATCTTAAAATTACATGGAGAAATTTTGAGTTCAAAATGACCGATTTTGCAGTTTAAAAGAAGCCAATAATGGCGGCCGAAACCCGTCAAAATTTCGCTGACAGTTATCACCTTTGATTATTTGTTTCTCATTTGTCTGATAATACTTCACATTAAAATTATTAAAGAATGAAAGACAAATGATTATATTATATCAAAATAGTTTTCTTTTTTTGAAAATCTTAAAATTACATGGAGAAATTTTGAGTTCAAAATGACCGATTTTGCAGTTTAAAAGAAGCCAATAATGGCGGCCGAAACCCGTCAAAATTTCGCTGACAGTTATCACCTTTGATTATTTGTTTCTCAATTATCCGATAATACTTCACATTAAAATTATTAAAGAATGAAAGACAAATGATTATATTATATCAAAATAATTTTCTTTTTTTGAAAATATCAAAATTACATGGAGAAATTTTGAGTTCAAAATGACCGATTTTCCTGTAATTTTATGATGTTCAACATGCTTTCAATTACGGACTTGAAAGAGTTGTATGTACTCGTCATGCCCAACTGATTCCTTTGTTTGAAATCACTTCGCAGTTTCACACCCTGGTAATTAATGATTACCTCTTTGTTGACTTTTGACATTGTTTACATTATAATAACTATCAGTGATAATTATTATCTTATAATTATATATAAACATATATGACGGTAAAAGAACACTAAATAAACAAAAAAACAATGCCCAGGTATTTCGTCAAATTCCTCCGAGTATTTCCGCGTAACTTCGCGAGAAAATATTGCCTCCAGGTACGATATTACGACTCGGAATAATTTCGCGAAATTTCGCGTACCGCGGACCTTGCGAGTGTTTTCGAGGAGTGTCCGCCGAATATATACATATACTCGGAACAATTCCGAGTGTTTTTGAAAGTACTCGAAACGCCGAGATTCGGAATAAAGAGTTTTTTGGTTCTTATACCTGAGCCGTACTGTACATTCCTAAATTTTGAAATGGAATCCTGCTATATATAAGGAGGAATATTCCAAATACCAACAAAATCTGAAACTTAAAATGTATTTAAATTGTGTTCACATAAAAGAAACAAAATAAGGTATGTAAATATAGTAGTGCATCATCAGTGCATGGCATGTACATGAAAGTATATTTTATATTCCGGCTCAGGAGGGTGGCAGGACTTGAGATGTCATTTCATCTCAATGTCATGTGAAAGTACCACAAAATTGGAAGCAATGTCTCCAAAATGACCTAAATAGTGTTGACGAGGATGACAAACCTCAAATCAAACAAATACTCAGGTTCAAAAGCATTGTCTTATGCGAGCAATGTAGAACAAATGGATCTCTTGTCAAAAAGTTGAAATGAATGTGTCTTTAGGCTGAGTGGCATCTTTCTGGTGGCCTATTAATGGTTTGTGATAGGTTTTTGGTGTTTTCGGTGTGTATTTTGTAGTGTTTTTGTGGTGGTTTGTGAGATTTTATAACAACTGAGCTAGGATATAATATTTTGAAGTGGAAGATGCACATTCAAAGGAGTAGTAATCTTTGAAGGAGTTTTAGTTTGTTTTCTTTTTAGCTCAACTTAATCCTTATCTTGCTGTTCAGGACAACCCCTACCTTTGCAAACAGTGTAGATCCAGATCAGATCAGGATCTATACTGTTTGGCATTCAGTTTATAAATTTGTGGCAATAAATTACATAAAGTAATTTGATTGGTTGATAGACAGAAATGGGTATGGCTTAAATGAATATTCATCAAGATAAGGGTTTAAGCACAGGTGCGCAATTGTGGTCACTATTTGTCCATCTTCAACGATGTCTTCAAATGACATATTAACCGTTGAACCAATTTCAAAATACAAAATTTAATGTTATACCAAGTCCAGGTGGTTTTTATGTCCCCCCCACTGGAGGGGAGGGGGACATATTGTTTTTGGGGCGGATCCTGTCTGGTAGGCGTAGCCTGTCTGAAGCACTATACATTGTATGTCCTATACCTATGGATGGATTTTGACCAAACTTGCATAGACACATTACTAGGATGGGGGAAAACAGTCATTAGGTCAGGATGACCTTGACCTCATTTTCAAGGTCACAACAACACAAAAACAGCCCTTTTGGGGCCAAAAATGGCTTGTCTGCACTCTATCTCATTAAGGAATTGATTGATTTTAGTCAAACTTGTCACAATATATCATTACAACATACCGCAGATTTCATTAGATTTTGGTATCTTGACCTCACTTTCAAGGTCACAGGGACCCCAAAACAGTCATTTTGGGGCCAAAGATGGCTTGCCTGCACTCTATCTCATTAACAAATTGATTAATTTTAGTCAAACTTGGCAAAATATATCATTACAACATACAACAAATTTGATTAGATTTTGGTGACCTTGACCTCATTTTCAAGGTCACAGCGATCCAAAAGCAGTCATTTTTGGGCCTGAAATGGCTTGTCTGCACTCTATAGCATTAAGAAATCGATTGATTTCAGTCAAACTTGGCATTACAACAAACAGCAGATTTTATTAGATTTTGGTGACACTGACCTCACTTTCAAGGTCACAGCGACCGAAAAACAGTCATTTTTGGGCCAAAAATGGCTTGTCTGCACACTATCTCATTAACGAATTGATTATAATTTTAGTCAAACTTGGTACAATATATCATTACAACATACCACAGATTTGATTAGATTTTGGTGACCTTGACCTCATTTTCAAGGTCACAGCGACCCAAAAACATTCAAAGATTGCTTGTCTGCACTCTATCTCATAAAGGAATTGATTGATTTTAGTCAAACTTGGTACAATATATCATTACAACAAACCACAGATTTTGTTAGATTTTGTGACCTTGACCTCATTTTCAAGGTCACAGCGACCCAAAGACAGTCATTTTTGGACCAAAAATGGCTTATCTGCACTCTATCTCATTAACAAATTGATTGATTTTAGTGAAACATGGTACATGTACAATATATCGTTACAACATACTGCAGATTTGAATAGGTTTTGGTGATCTTTGCCTTTTTTTCAAGGTCACAGGCTCCCAAAAACAGTCAATTTTAGGCCAAAAATGGCTTGTCTGCACTTTATCTCATTAAAGAAATTGATTAATTTTAGCCAAACTTGGTGCAATATATCATTACAACAAACCGCAGATTTGATTAGATTTTGGTGACCTTGACCTTTTTTCAAGGTCACAATGCCTCAAAAACAGTCAATTTTGGGCCAAGGCCAAAAATGGCTTGTTTGCAGCTTAAATTTTTGTGACTTTAACCTAGTTATTAAAGTCAAATGGGTGTTTAAGATATTTTTATGGTGGGAGGACATTGTTTTCCTCTGAAATCATTTCTAGGGCTCCCAGGGGTTCTCTAATTTTCAACCACCTCTGATTATTGATCAACTTGATTTCAGTGAAATAATCTTGAAATTGCTGTAAAAGCAAAAGGTTCTTAAAAATGTTCAACATAAAAATGCACATTTTTCAAGGTTTACCTGTTCATTTGTTACCTTCAAGTTCATCAGCAAAATCACCAGTAAACCTTTCAGGGTTTATTAGGATTTCAACAAAAATTGAAATTTAGACGTAATTTGTGCATACAAAATGAAATTTAGACAAAATTTGTACTTAATGAGACCTTTTATCATCATTAAGAGTCAGATTATGGAATTTATTGAGGAAAACTCTTCCTAGATAGAACTGATTTTCACACTTCAGAAAAGCTTAATTAACTATTTTCTCATTTAGTTTTATTAAGAAGGAGGGATAAACCTTCAAGAAAGGCAACTCCTTCAGGACTTAGATTTGCTTTTTCATCACGTTAACATGTCTGTGTGATCAACGCCCCCCTAAACACCACTTTATATAGAGAAAACTGGGGTTTAAGTGGGTATGCATTATTTTTTTCATTTCTGCTCCAAGACATAGGTTGTGGGTACTGACATGGGTCATCAACAATTTGCTTTAAATGCGAACTCCTTCTAAACCCTTGTGCCAATTTGATTCAAACTTTACAGAAATGTTGCCTGGCTAGCTTCCTCCCAAAAAAGCTAAAATCATTCCACTCCTTATGAACAAGATGGCTGCCAGAGCTAAAAATAGAAACATTTAAAATGACAACTCCTCCTGACCTTTGGACCAATTTCATTCAAACTTCATAGGAATGTTTCTTTATTAAGCTTCTACCAAAATAACTAAAACAGCTCTGCTTCAATGCACAAAATGGCTGCCAGAGCTAAAAATAGAAAAAACATTGTAAATTTGCTTCAAACACGAACTCCCCCTGAACCCTTGGGCCAATTTGATTCAAACTTCACAGGAATGTTGCCTAGTTGACTCCCTACCAAAATAGCTAAAATCATTTCACTCTCATGAACAGAATGGCCGACAAAGCTAAAAATAGAAAAGAAAAATTAAACAACAACTTTTCCTGTATCCTTGGGCCAATTTCATTCCAACTTCATAGGAATGTTGCTTAGGTGACACTCTACCAAAAAGGCTAAAATGGTTCTGCTCCAATGAGCAAAATGGCTGCCAGAGCTATAAATAGAAAATCATCATAAAATTGCTTCAAATTAATGCAAACTCCTCCTAAACCATTGGGCCAGTTTGATTCAAACTTCACAGGAATGATATCTACATGTAACTGGCTCCCTACTAATAGCCAAAATCGTTCTGCTCTGATGAACAAGCTGGCTGCCAGAGCTAAAAATACAAAAACATAAATTTGTTTCAAATGTGAATTCCTCTAAAACCCTTGGGCCATTTTGATTCAAACTTCACAAGAATGTTGCCTAGGTGACTCCCTACCGGTATAGCAAACATCATTCCACCTTGATGACCAAGAAGGCCACCACTCTGATGACCAAGATGGCCACCAGAGCTAAAAATAGAATGTACTAGAGACAGTGACTTTCAGTTGAGCGAATTAGGGCCCTCTTGTTTTTGCACCCCAATGACTTTTACACATTTTATGTTGACATTCCATATCTTCTCAACTATAAGGCCTACAACCACCAAACCTTGAATAGTGCTTGTCCTCGATGTACTGAATTGGCAGGTACCTTTACCTGTTGACCTTGACCTATATTATGCACTCCAGTGACTTTGACACATTTAACATCCATGTTCGATATTTTCTCAAATGTAAGGTCTGCAACTGCCAAACCTTCATAGTGCTTCTCCTCAATGTACTGACTCAGCAGGTTCTTTGACCTGGTGACCTAGACCTATATTTTGCAATCCAATGACTTTTACATTTTTAAGTCAAAGTTCCATATTTTTTTTTCAACTACAAGGCCTACATCCACCAAACGCTGAATATATAATGCTTCTCTTTGATGCACTGACTCGGCAGGTACCTTGATCAATGGGCCTTATTGTCCTATATTTTGCGCTCCAGTGACTTTTGCACATTTTATGTTGACATTCCATATCTTCTCGACTATGAGGCCCACAACTGTTAAACCTTGCATTGTTTTCTCCCAATAGGTACCTTGACCTGGTAACCATGACCTATATTATGCAGTTCAGTGACTTTGACACATTTGTAGAATTCTTGTTCTTATTTCTGCTTGAAGACATAGGTTGTGGGTACTCGTTGTCAAACCGCCTAAATGAAATGTCAAGCCTTATTGATCTGAAAAATTATGAAAATGAACTACTCATGACGCTTCAAGTTAGTTCTACATGTATTAGGCCACTACATCAAGTAGCGACCTTTTGCTTCCGATGGTTTCACCAGGTAACAAACTGAATTTTCAGGCAGCAAATTTGCTACTTGCTACTGTTAATTTCCAACCCTGCTTGCAGACTATTTGAATGTAATATTTGCAAAAATAAGAAAAAAGTACATGTCTATGTCATAGTCCAAATAGGAATTTAGCCAGATCCGGAATCTGGCTAGGCCAAATAGGAATTCCTATTTGGCCTAGGCAGATTCCTAATCTGGCTAAATTAATATTTAGTTTAGCCAGATTCCAGATCTGGCTAAACTCTGTTTAGTCCAAATAAGAATTCCTATTTGGCTAGGCAGATTCTGGATCTGGCTAAGCTGGTTAGGCCAAATAGGAATCTTGTTGTTCTATGGATAATGTATGGCTGGATACATCTCCTAAGATGTCGGTAGCCCTGTGGCCATCCTTAAAAATAATCTATATGGTGTTGTAGGAAGCAAGAGGAATATAAAATTCATTCTTAGAAAAAAAAAAGAAATGTATTAATTATTTTTCATGAACAGTCATAAAATTGTTTGGGCAGTAGTCATATTTAACTGGGTCTGTAGGGTGACAGCAAACAAAATATTTTTAGGTCCTGGTGAAGGATTGTCTGAGGACGTGTCACCAGTAAACAATTCTGATTTTGGTCTCTTTTTTTTTTTCAAAGACAAATAAGATCTGATTCATCATTTTTATAAGACCAAATCCAATTTATAAGAACAAAGTCGCTAAACAAAGTTGTCTTTTGTCATCAACTATTGTTATTATCTACTCATTTAAGAGCAGAAATAAGAAAACTGATCATGATCCTCAGCTTACATGTATTTTCCCAGTATAAAGGAGGTAGTTAATTGGGACTTCAGGTCATAGAATTGGTACCATTACAGCAAATCTTAAAACAGGTAGTCAGATCATGATATGGAAAACATATTGTACCATTATATCATACATCATATTAACAGGTCTGTGTAATGAACACCCCTCCAAACCCCACATTAGTGGAACAGGACTTATCTAAAAGCTCATAGATTTTTTCTTTTTACTCCAACACTTTCATGTTCACTTGTTACTGAACTCTAAAATCTTAATAATGAAGAAGAATCCATAAGAGATAGACTTCAGAATATAAACCAATTATGAGATTGCACGACCCGCAGAAAAAGCAACCGACTGAAGTCGTTTTTTTCTAAGAGTGCCCTAAAATCACCGTGTCATTCTGTCATTCTGTCATTCTGTCAGTCTGTCATTCTGTCTGTCCGTCCGTAACCCGTTTGTGAAAATTGGTGATAGTGACTTAACCGCTTGGAATATTTAAACAATTTTTGGCATACTGATAGATATCAATGAGATCTAACATATGAACTTACGAAATATTACATTCCATTTAGTATAGCCTCGCCGAGGCGAAAAATGTGAAAATTTTCGAACATTTTTGAACTGCTTCTCCTCGGAAACCGTTGGGCCGATTGAAGTCCAATTTCATATGGAGCCTCTTTGGGATGGGGGAAACCAAAATTTGCTCATGGGGTCAAGGTCACATGACCAAAATGGCCGCCAAGCCATATATGGTTTGTCTGTCTGTCCGTCCATAACCCGTAAGTGAAAATTGGTGATAGTGACTTAACCGCTTGGAATATTTAAACAATTTTTGGCATACTGATAGATATCAATAAGATCTAACCAATGAACGTGCGAAATATTACATTCCATTTAGTAAAGCCTCGCCGAGGCGAAAAATGTGAAAATTTTCGAACTGCTTCTCCTCGGAAACCGTTGGGCCGATTGAAGTCAAATTTCATATGGAGCCTCTATGGGATAGGGAAACCAAAATTTGCTCATGGGGTCCAGGTCACATGACCAAAATGGCCGCCAAGCCATATATGGTAAAAAACCTTCAAAAATAGTCTTCTCCAGAACCACTGGGCAGATTTCCACGAAACTTGATAAATAGCATCTGGGATGTAGGCCTATCATAAATTGCTAAAATGGTGACCCTGGATTGACCTTGACCTTCTTTTGGTCCATCCGTAACCCGTTTGTGAAAATTGGTGATAGTGACTTATCCGCTTGGAATATTTAAACAATTTTTGGCATACTGATAGATATCAATGAGATCTAACCAATGAACTTACGAAACATTACATTCCATTTAGTATAGCCTCGCCGAGGCGAAAAATGTGAAAATTTTCGAACATTTTTGAACTGCTTCTCCTCGGAAACCGTTGGAACTGTGGGAAAACCAAAATTTGCTCATGGGGTCAAGGTCACATGACCAAAATGGCCGCCAAGCCATATATGGTTTGTCTGTCTGTCCGTCCGTAACCCGTTGTGAAAATTGGTGATAGTGACTTAACCACTTGGAATATTTAAACAATTTTTGGCATACTGATAGATATCAATGAGATCTAACCAATGAACTTGCGAAATATTGGAGCCTCTATGGGATGGGGGAAACCAAAAATTGCTCATGGGGTCCAGGACACATGACCAAAATGGCCGCCAAGCCATATATGGTCTGTCTATCTGTCCCTCCGTAACCCGTTTGTGAAAATTGGTGATAGTGACTTAACCGCTTGGAATATTTAAACAATTTCTGGCATACTGATAAATATCAATGAGATCTTATCAATGAACTTGCGAAATATTACATTCCATTTAGTACAGCCTCGCCGAGGCGAAAAATGTGAAAATTTTCGAACTGCTTTTCCTCGGAAATCGTTGGGCCGATTGAAGTCAAATTTCATATGGAGCCTCTACGGGATGGGGGAAACCAAAATTTCCTCATGGGGTCCAGGTCACATGACCAAAATGGCCGCCAAGCAATATTTGGTAAAAACCCTTCAAAAATAGTCTTCTCCAGAACCACTCTGCAGATTTCCACGAAACTTGATAAATAGCATCTGGAACGTAGGCCCATCATAAATTGCTAAAATGGTGACCCTGGGTTGACCTTGACCTTCTTTGTGCCTAGGTCAAACTTTGACACATATGCTTTTGTGTTGGATTTTATCCTGCAAATGATTCAGAATACAGTACTAAAGTATAAGATATATTTTTGCTCCTTACGATAAGGCGCATTTATTGGGGGAACCGTTTTATGTCCAGGTCACATGACCAAAATGGCCGCCATACCCATATATGGTAACACTCATAAAGCTAAAAGCATCCGGCGGGTCGTGCACTTCAGCTGAAGCACTGGTTTTCTTCCATCTTTGGTTGCTACATAATGTTAGTATAAAATTGTCTTTCATTGTTTTTCACACATATTTTAATCAGGCAGATGATCAGTTTATCATGAAAGTAATTAGCCAGGGTGGTCTAAACAACACATTATTAAAGACAAAAATGAGTGCAATAAATACTTCATATTATTATCTAGTTAAAACAAATCTATGAGAAATAAAAAAACTATTTTTGTTGAAGCAAATTATCAATATTCAAACAAGGTCTGTGACCATTAAACAAGATTCCTATTTGGCCTAACCAGCTTAGCCAGATCCAGAATCTGCCTAGCCAAATAGGAATTCTTATTTGGACTAAACAAGAGTTTAGCCAGATCCGAAATCTGGCTAAACTAATTATTAATTTAGCCAGATCCGGAATCTGCCAAGGCCAAATAGGCATCTGGCTAAATTCCTATTTGGACTACGACATCTACAAATGTTGTGTTTGACAGTATGAGGGTCAAAACGCTTGTTAGATAAAAAATGAGCCAGCGCGTGACAAAACCTACAATAAGACTTGTGTGCCCAGCAAAGACTCAGATCAGCCTGCCCATCCATGCAGACTGCCCAATGCTCCTTCATGAAGCAAGAGTAGTCAATGTGTAGACTATATGGATGCGCAGGCTGACCTGATTCTTCGCTGTGTGCACATGTAAGTTAAGGCTGACACGATTAATTGTATAATCCATAAATCGATCGATAAATTCAACAAAAATGATTATCATTTCTGATTTGCTTTTAATCGATTACTTGATTTGCTTTTAATTGATTACTTGATAGGTACAATTTACTACCCAAAGTTATGCCTAAAATAGCTGGATGAGTAGCAAACAGTGCAGACCCTGATGAGACGCCGCATTCTGCGGCATCTCATCTGGGTCTACACTGTTTGCCCAGGCCTGTCTGTTCAAATATACAATGGGTAAAGTGCAACATATGGTAAGAGTCATGCTCAGAAGAAAGCCAGACAGGTAAAATTATGACAAAAACCTTAGCGATTAATAATCGATTATTGATCGCAATGACAGGACTGATAATCGATCATCTTTTCAGCTCCGATTAGCCAGCCCTAAATATTATTGTCTTCCATAGTTGTATCTGGTTGATTATTATTTACATTGTAAATGGTTATGGCTGTTCTGTATTTGGATTCTGACTTCTTGTAAATTGTGATCGGAATTGCCGCACATTACGAAAACACGCCTATACAAATACATTGTCAATTTTACCACCGAAAATATGAACATTTTAAGATAAAAAATTGTGATATTTCCTTATTTCTGCTCAAAAATATAGAAATAAGAAAAATAAGGTATACCCCTGTAAACCCCAGTTTTACTATATAAAATTGGGGTTAGTGTAGTTTATATTTTCTTGTCCTTTGGTATCATTGATTCCATTGTGGAATTTTGAAAACATCTGAGGGTCACTGATGAGGCCTAATTGGCCAAAACTAGCTAGTCTGGCCCAGAAAACATGTACACTCAATATTGTCATGTTTTGTGGTGTATTCCTTGCTTCCAAAGGATAACCCTTTTATAGAACATATTTATACTGGGAAAATCTTTAAAAAGGGTAAAGCTTGTGAGATAAAAAAATACGAATATGATGTCTTCCAATAGTTCAATCTGGTTTATTGTTATTTACATTGTAAATGGTTATGGTTGTGCTGTATTGGGATTCTGACTTCTTGTAAATTGTGATCGGAATTGCCGCTTACTATTGATTGGAGTAGCGCTCTGGGATTTGATTAATCTTTCCCATTGCATTGTGCTATATTTTTTCATCTTCGCCTTGGGAAAACATATCTGATGAGGTGTGCTGCCGCTGGCGGTTTGCCGCTTGAATGTTTTTCGTAATGATGATTCGTTTAAGCTGACAAATGAGGACATAATTGATCGTCATGTTTTGCATGATCAAATTTTCAACTGTATGCATAGCAAAACTTAGCTCTCTCTTAGCCCATAACCCACTGAATATGACAGCCTCTACCTTTGCAAACACTATAGATCCAGATCAGATGGCTTCTCTGATCAGGATCTACAGTGCCCTGCCATCGGGGCTTGGATAAATAGATTGGGCTGCATGATGCTTCCACGCAGAATTGAAACCGATCACACATGGGTACTGGGATCTAAGCATGCCCGGCCAGGCAAAGTCATGCGAGTCGGACCGTCCATGCATATAAACCCTATTGGTTTCATTCGGGGACAGGAATTGAGATGTCATTTTGTCGCATTGTCGGGTAAAAGTCCCACAAACTTGGAAGCAACGTCTCCAAATTGACATTAATATTCTTGAAAGGGGCGTTAAACTGCCAATCAAACAAACAAAACAGAGTGCGAATTGACCAAATACATAATAACACTATAATATTTGATTAATTGTTGTGGCTAAATTAATGTATTCAGCAGGAAAAGGGTTATCTATTGGTTAGCATATTTGTTTTGCTACATTTACCCTTAGTATTGGACACTGCAACTCCTTACTACCGGTATACTTGATCTAAAATGTGAAAAAAGTACAACTAACCTATTTTGTACCAGAAACCCCAAAACGGGTACCCTGGCAAACAGTGCAGGCCCAGTTCAGATGCCGCAGAATGTGGTGTCTGATCTAGGAGTCCACTGTTTGCTAAAAGTTCAGTTATTTTCCAAATAAAATTTTATGAAAACACAACCTGACACGCCTAAATTTTGAAATGGTCTTCTGCTTAATATAGTGAGTGAGTGTTTGAGTTTTACGTCCCACCAACAGCTAAGGTCATACGGAGACGGGACCTCGGTTTAAAGACTCATCCGAAAGTCTGCCTGCTTAATATAAGGAGGAAGATTCCATTTGGTACAAAAAGGGTTAACCCATTGCATAAAAGGGAAACCTTGGCAGACAATGCAGGCCCTGATCAGACGCCGCAGAATGTGGCATCTGATCAGGGCCTGTACTTTTTGCTAAAAGGATTTTTCTTCAAATATAGAATTAAAAACGAAAAAAAAAAGTCTGACACCCCTTATATGACAAATTGATGTGTCCAACATACATGTATAGCAGTGGAAGAGTCCACTTAGTATACAGTGGGTTAACTACCCAAAGTAGCGGATGAGTAGCAAACTGTAGAGTAGACACTGATAAGACATCTTGTTCTGCGGAGTCTCATCTAGGTATACACTGTTTGCTCAGGCCTGACTGTTTGAATACATGTGGTAAATATGTTAACCCATTGTATACTATAAGAATCTTATATGGGCGTGAGGGGTGGATAGAAAAATCTGTCCCGAGGGACACTGTCCGGCATCACGAGGCTTGCCGAGTGATGCCGGACAGTGATCCCGAGGGACAGATTTTTCTATCCACCCCTCACAAAGCCTCGTGATGCCGGACAGTGATCCCTCGGGACAGATTTTTCTATCCACCCCTCACACCCATATTGGATTCTTTTTCTTGCATACCTTCCATTTCTATTGCGAATTTTTGATGCTGCTGTCACTTCGGTTGCCGACGTCCGCCATTTTGTGATGACACAACAGGAATGTTTAGTGACGTCACGCATGACGCCGCCGCGCATGAGGTTGTAATCAACCAGTGCATTTATCAAACACGCAATTATATTCGATTTGGGTCGGAACACCAGGGTCAGAACATAAATTTCTATCCCAGGGTAAAATCACGGATTTCCTTATCTGGTGTGCAAGATAGTGGACTCTTCCATTGCCAAGACCATTTGTCATATAAGGGGAGTCAGGCCTATTTGTTTTCGGTTGTATTCTACTTTTGATGGAAAACTCTGTTTGCAAATAGTGCAGGCCCTGATCAGAGCCCTTTGGGGGTTTCCCGCATGCAGTGGGTTAAAGGCTTATTCAAAATTGTATATACCCCACACATCTGGGCTTGCAGAAATAGATTGGGCTGCATACAGCTGAAGCGGGCGGAACATTAGTACTTGTAAACCGCTCAGAAGGTCTAAGCCTTCCCAGGCAAAGTGGTGCAAGTCAGACAGTCCCTGCTTAAATTTAATGCTAGCAGTGTCTTTGGGCAGTAGGGCATGAGATGTATTTTCATATCAATGTTGGATGAAAGTGCAACAAAATTGAAAATGACCCCAAAATGATCTCAATAGTGTTTATGTGAAACACCCAGAACTGAGTCTGAGTCTGGCAAAGATCAGTTCTTCGCAGGTTGCATTGTGCCAAATTATACTTCATTGCTGAGCCATTGTGATCTTTGAATTGAAATTTGCTGCACAAGTATTTAAATCCTTCAAAAACACGAGGTAGCCAAATTCTGCAAGTGGCCCTAATGAGAAGAAAGCTCAACAGATAAAATGGAAAAATAATCATTTTGATCATTTTTGTCGCTCCTGCTATTAGCATGGCGCGATATAGGCGCCCGGTTTTCCGTCCGACCGTCCGTTCGTTTGTCAAGGCGTCAACATTTGCGACCACCCTAGCGTTCACCCTGGGGTTCAAGTTTATTTCTCAAGAACTATAAGAGCTTTATATAGGATATTTGGTACAAACTTGTATCACGGGATGACAACTTACATGCAAGCAACCATATTTGACCTTGACCTACATTTCATGGGTCACTGACTTTCTAAAATATTGCGACCACCCTAACGTTCACCCTAAGGTTCAAGTTTATTTCTCAAGAACTATAAGAGCTTCATTTATGATACTTGGTACAAACTTGTATCACGGGATGACAACTTACATGCAAGCAACCATATTTGACCTTGACCCACATTTCATGGGTCACTGACTTCGTAAAATATTGCGACCACCCTAGCGTTCACCCTAAGGTTCAAGTTTATTTCTCAAGAACTATAACAGTTTCATTTATGATACTTGGTGCAAACTTGTATCAGGGGATGACAACTTACATGCAAGCAACCATATTTGACCTTGACCTACATTTCATGGGTCACTGACTTCGTAAAATATTGCGACCACCCTAGCGTTCACCCTAAGGTTCAAGTTTATTTCTGAAGAACTATAAGAGCTTCATTAATGATACATTGTACTTGGTACAAACTTGTATCTGGAGATGGAAACATAAATGCAAGCATCCATATTTCACCTTGACCTACATTTTATGGTTCACTGACTTTGTAAAATGTTGCAATCACCCTAGCGTTCACCCTAATGGTTAAGTTCATTTGTCAAGAATTATTACAGCTAAATCAATGATACTTGGTACAAGCTTGCATTTAAGAATGGCAACTTCTATGTAAGCATCTATGTTTGATAGCCTAGATGTCATGGTTTGCTGACTTTGCGCCCCCACAGGCACAACCTAGCCTTCGGGGGAATTCTTGTTCTATTAAATCTTTACATTTTTTGGATCCATCTTTAAACTGTGTTTGTTATAATGATTTGTTTGTTTGTTTAATTTGAGGTTTAACATCACGGTCAACACTGTTTAGGTCATTTTGGAGACGTTGCTTACAATTTCCTGGGACTTTTACCCGACATTTGTATGAAATGACATCTCGAGCCTTGCTGCCCAGTGAAACCAGTAGGGTTTATATGCATGGACTATATGCATTTACTTGCACCACTTTGCCTGGGCAGGCTTAGATTCTCTAAGTGGTTTACCAGTACTAATGTGCTGTCAGTTTCAGCATTGCATGGAAGCATCATGCAGCTGACTCCAATCTGTTTCTTCAAGCCTCAGTGGGCGGGGGCCAAACCAAACAATGATGCACTGATAAAATAGAAAAATAATCATTTTGATCATTTTTTGCTCGCCTGTACGAAGAACATGGAGAGCTATTGTTGTCATCTCGGTTGTCAGTGTGCGCGTTTGCCTGTGCATTCCCGTCACACTGCATTAAAGTTTTTCACTCACCATATTTACAACTTGGATACCTGGGAGTGTCTTCTGAGATTCCAAGACAACACACCCCTGGGTTCATGCCTAGAATGGGGGCTAGGGGTCAAAATCTAGGACACCTTTGTAATTTGTTGTATACCTTTCCATTAACCCTTTTGGTACCAGAAACCCCAAAATGGGTAAATGGCAAACAGTGCAGGCCCAGATCAGACACCGCAGAACGGGGCATCTGATCAGGGCCTCCCCTTTTTGCTAAAAGTTCAGTCATTTTCCAAATAAATTTAGATGAAAACACAACCTGACATCCCTAAATTTTGAAATGAGCTCCTGCTATATATAAGGAGGAAGATCCCAAAAAGCGTTAAGACACAATTGGTTATACATCAGCCAACCAAGTGGCATTGATACAAGTGTAAAAGGATGAAGGTCATGGTGACCTACATTTCATGGTCCAATGATTTTGCCTTAAACATGTATCTTGAAGACTATTTGTTGGAGAAATGTCATACGTGGGATATTAGTTCCATGTGTCCCCATGATTGACCTCAAAATATATCTAGGTCACTGTGACCTATATTTCATGGTAGTGCAATTTGCCTATATTCTTGAATACTATTTATTTGATTTAGAAATGTCATACCTTGATTATTACCTTGATATTTATTCCATGTTTGATGGAGAAATGTCATACCTGGATTCCCTTGCGAAATTTTTAACAACAATTCAAGAAAAGTTCTTTCACAGTTCAAGAACAAAGGTCAAGAACTGGACATGAATTGCTCTTAAAGTGTCAAGAACAGTTCAAGAACATTTAAAGAAATGTTAAATTGGACAATCTTTAACAAAAAGTACAGTTCAAGACTGAAGTTCTCACACAGTTCAAGAACAGTTCTTTAACTCTTTTAAAGAACTTTTGTTCTTGAACTATTGAAGAACAGCCTTTAAGAACTTTTCAAGAATACAATGTTCTTAAAAATTCAAGAACACTTGTTCTTAAAAATTGTCCAATTTAACATTTTTTAAAATGTTCTTGGATTGTTCTTGAACACTTCAAGAGCAGCTCATGTACAATTTTTGAACAGTTCAAGAGACACATTAGTTCTTCAATTGATCAAGAACTGTTCCAGAACATTATAGTTCTTGCATACTTCCAGAACATGTTTCAACCACTTTGAGAACCGGTATTCTTGAACTGCATGCAATTCACAATTTGAACTGTTCGAGAACTGCTCTTAATCAGTGAGTGAGTGTTTGAGTTTTACATCCCACCAACAGCAAAGGTCATACCGAGACAGGACCTTGGTTTAAAGACTCGTCCAAAAGTCTAGAGAAGCCCGGGATCGATCCTGCGACCCCTGGTTTACAAGGCGAGTAGCATAACCACTGCACCACAGATGCTTCTGCTCTTAATCAGTATAAATTATCCCATTTCATACTTTTTATGAGAAGTAGGTCTCAACAGTTTTGCAAGGGCTGATAACTCATCAATTAAGCAAAGTAGAGTTGTCATTCTGGTGTAAGCCATACTGTCCCATGGTGTTGAATCCACCTGTGAAGTTCAAAATTTTAACTCAAATCAGTCAAATTGACAAAGAGTTTCATGCTGGACACAAAATTTTGGCAAGGGCAGGTAACTCATAAATGCAGCAAGGTACAGTTGTCATTCTTTTGCATGAGACATTGTCCAGTCATGTTGAATCCATCTGTGGAGTTGGACAGATTTCATTTTATAATACCAGACATTATATTTTATGCGCTAACAAATGTGACAAACTGACAAAAATGACATGTGTGTCCAGCCCAGACTCAGATATTTGCCTTGGCACTGCCCATGCTGATCAGAGTCTTTGCTCAGTTAGCTGTCTACATGAAGAAAAGTAGACCCTTTTTACACACTGGGGAAAGAGCAACTCTTTAATGGTCTCATCTGGTGCTGCAGGAAAAAATTATACCCACCCACGCATCAGATAAATGGTGCTGCCATGTGGACAGCAGAAGATTTAAACATTTGCTCAACCATATTTACCAAAAACACCTACTAATCTTGGAAACTGTCAGAAAGAAGTCTTTGGCAAAAAGAGACTGGTCAATAATCAGAAATGAAAGCTGAGATCTGAATGACATCATCAATTATGTGACTTAAATCATGTGACAAAGTTCTGAAACTGTTCATAAAGTGTTCTTGAAAAAAAAAAAAAATCAAAAAAGTTTCAATACATTTTAAGAACACAAGTTCAAGAAAAGCCTTTGAAATAATCAAGAACAAATTTAAGAACAATTTAAGAATGCCTTTCAAGACACTTTGTTCAAGAAAAGTCAGTGAAGTGTTCAAGAAAAGTTTAAGACTAGTTAAAAAATATCACAAATTCTTAAAAAGTTCTTGAACTGTTCCTAGAATGTGTACTTGAATAGTTCCACTACATGTGTTCTCGAAAACCTTCATGAACAGATTAAGAACTCTTAAGAGCATTTCAAGAACAGTTCTTTAGTTAAGAACTCCATTTCGCAGGGGTTATTAGTTCCATGACTGCAAAGTATATCTAGGTCAATGTGACCTATATTATATAGTTCAGTGATTCTGCCTATTATCTTGAATAATATTTGTTGGAAAAATGTCATAACCTGGGTTATTAGTTCCATGTGACCCCATGACTGACCTCAAAATATATCTAGTTCACGGTGCCCTATATTTCATGGTTCAGTGATTTACCTATTATCTTGAATACTATTTGATATCTGGATTATTAGTTCCATGTGACCCGATAATTGACCACAAAATATATCCAGGTTTAAGTGTGACTGATAATTCATGATTCAGTGATTTTGCAATGCTACTTGGAGAAATGTCATACCTGGATTATTAGTTCCATGTGACCCGATAATTGACTGCAAAATATATCCAGGTCAGTGTGACCTATATTTCTTGGTTCAGTGATTTTGCCTATTATCTTGAATACTATTTGATAGAGAAATGTCATACATGTACCTGGGTTATTAGTTCCATGCGACTCCATGATTTACCTTAAAATATATCTAGGTCAGTGTGACCTATATTTCATGGTTAAGTGATTTTGCCTATTATCTTGAATACTATTTGATGGAGAAATGTCTTACCTTGATTATTTATTCCATGTGGCCCCGTGATTGACCTCATATTATATCTAGGTCATTGTGACTTATATTTCATGGTTCAGTAATTTTGCCTATTATCTTGAATACTATTTTGATGGAGAAATGTTATACCTGGGATATTACTTCCAGATAATTGACCTCAAAATATATGTAGGTCAGTGTGACTCACTGATTCTGCCAAATACTTTGAATACTATTTTTTGAAGAAACTTCAAACCTGAATTATAAGTTCCATGTGACCAGCTGATTGACATAGAAATACAATGTATATCTAGGTCAGTGTGACCTAATTTCATGGTTCAATGATTTTGCCTTATAATTCAGACACAATTTGATTCTGAAATGTAATATGTAGAATATAGGTTTCGTGTGAACTGATCATTGACCTCAAAATATATATAGGTGAGTGTGACCTATATTTTATGGTTCAGTAATTTTACCTTACCGTATATCTTGAAGGTGCAAAATAGGCGAGCTATGCTGTCATGCGACAGCTCTTGTTTCTTTATGATCTTTCCATCTTTAACCTGTGTTTGTTATAATGAACAGTGTTATAAAGAGGTTTTAGTGTATGTATGAGTGAGTGTGTTTGAGTTTTATGTCCCACTAACAGCTAAGGTCATATGGAGATGGGACCTCGGTTTAAAGACACATCCTAAAGTCTGGAGAAGCTCGGGATCGAACCCTGGACCTCGGGTTTATGAGGTGAGCAGCTTATCCACTACATCACGGAGGCTTCTATGTGCTTTTCAGTAAACTGGTACAAATCAGTGTCATCCATAGAAATACCACACACATGATGGAGTGTCCTTTTGTAATGGAAATAATGAGGGAAAATTGCAGTTTTAGCAGGATAAACTGTTCAGCTGAAGGCAAATTATTTCCCAATACCGATAGAACTCATTGGAATATGTCTTCTGAGGAGTGTTTTACTGAAAATGATGCTAATACATCAGTTTGCTCCTGGGACTAGGGACTATCATATACCGTAATTACTGTATGTACCTATAACAAACAGTGTAGACCCAGATGAGACGCCGCAGGATGCGGCGTCTCATCAGGGTCTACACTATTTGCCTCTCATCCAGCTATTCTTAGACACAACTTGGGTAGTAAATTGTACTTGTTCAAATTTTAGACCAAGTATGGTAAAGAGATATGTCCGAATATTTAGGGTAAATACGGTAAGCCCTACGAACCCCACCTCCCCCCCCCCCCCACCCTCCATTGGGGCTTGAAGAAATGGATTGGGCTGCATGATGCTTCCACACAGAGCTGAAACGGACCGCACACGAGTACTGGTAAATCGCTTAGAGGTTCCAAGCCAGCCCAGAAAAAGTGGTGCGAGTCGGAACGTGCATGCATATAAACCCTGTTGGTTTCATTGGACGGCAGGGCTTGAGATGTCATTTCATCTCAATGTCGGGTAAAAGTTCCACAAAATTGAAGCAACATCTCCAAAATTACCTACACAGTGTTGACGGGGACATAAAACCTCAAATCAAATGATAGGCCATGGCATAAGAAAACCTGTTTTCTGGTTGATCAAACTTGTTTGATTTGAGGTTTAATGTCTCTATCAACACTGTAAAGGTCATTTTGGAGAGGTTGCTTCCAATTTTGTGGGACGTTTACCCAATTTTGACATAAAATGACATCTCAAGCCCTGCTGCCCAATGAAACCAATAGGGTTTATAAGTATGGACAGTCCGACTCACACCGCTTTGCCTGGTCAGGCTTAGATCCTCTAAGCAGTTTACCAGTACTCGTGTGCGGGTCGGTTTCAGCTCTGCTTGGAAGCATCGTGCAGCCCATCTATTTCTTCAAGCCCCGATGGGCGGGGGCCGACAAACTGAAAATTTTGGACACCTTAAGGAATTGTCGTAATTCTACTATTAAATTTTGACAAATTTGTTTCATGATCCAGCAAGAAGTCCAAAAGGTGCAGACTGAATGGCAAACAGTGTAGATCCTGATCACAGCTATCAAATCTTGACTGGAATCATGCGTTGGGTTTATCAAGCCGTGTAGACCCAGATCAGCCAGCCTCTGGTCAGAGTGTACACTGTTTGCTTACAGTAAGGAATTTAAGGGTTAAACAAAACAGTCAAAGGCCTCGTTCAGGACAATACCGGTAGTTTTAGTATCAGACTAGCATTAGAGTCTTGAAAGTTGAGAATACTAGTTTCTGTATCAGACCAGATTTAGAGTAGTGAAAGTTTAGATACAGAAACTAGTAATACTAGTTTCCGTAATAGATTAGCATTAGAGTCTTGAAAGTTTAGAATACTAGTTTCTGTATCAGACTAGCATTAGGGTTTTGAAAGTTTAGAATACTAGTTTCTGTATCAGACTAGCATTAGAGTCTTGAAAGTTTAGATATTAGACACTAGTAATTATTATAACTAGTTTCTGTATCAGACTAGCATAATAGAGTCTTGAAAGTTTAGAATACTAGTTTCTGTATCAGACTAGCATAATAGAGTCTTGAAAGTTTTGAATACTAGTTTCTATATCGGACTAGCATAATAGAGTCTTGAAAGTTTAGAATACTAGTTTCTGTATCAGACTAGCATTAGAGTCTTGAAAGTTTAGAATACTAGTTTCTGTGTCAGACTGGCATTAGAGTCTTGAAAGTTTAGATACAGAAACTAGTAATTATTATAACTAGTTTCAGTATCAGACTAGCATTAGAGTCTTGAAAGTTTAGAATACTAGTTTCTGTATCAGACAAGAATTAGAGTCTTGAAAGTTTAGAATACTAGTTTCTGTATCAGACTAGCATTAGAGTCTTGAAAGTTTAGATATAGAAACTAGTAATTATTAAAACTAGCTTCTGTATCAGACTAGCATTAGAGTCTTGAAAGTTTAGAATACTAGTTTCTGTATCAAAGTAGAACTAGAGTCTTGAAAGTTTAGAATACTAGCTTCTGTATCAGACTAGCATTAGAGTCTTGAAAGTTTAGAATACTAGTTTCTGTATCAGACTAGTATTGGAAAGTAGAAGTAAAACAAAGATCAGGAATTGATACAATTAACTTACTCCACCCATAAAAGACACCAAAGGGAAAGAAATACAAACATTAAGCGACCAGACCATAATGGAAACCTAAACAAAGGAAGGCCATAAGGACAGTTACTTTCCCACAAAATGGCCATATGGCCATCCAAAATAAAAGACACAAGTGATACACACAGTACGTAACAAACAACAACATAAATAAATCACCACAGAAGAGCCTTGAAAGTTTGGATACAGAAATTAGTAGTTATTATAACTAGTTTCTGTATCAGACTAGCATTAGAGTCTTGAAAGTTTAGAATACTAGTTTCTGTATCAGACTAGCATTAGAGTCTTGAAAGTTTTGAATACTAGTTTCTGTATCGGACTAGCATTAGAGTCTTGAAAGTTTTGAATACTAGTTTCTGTATCAGACTAGCATTAGAGTCTTGAAAGTTTTGAATACTAGTTTCTATATCGGACTAGCATAATAGAGTCTTGAAAGTTTTGAATACTAGTTTCTATATCGGACTAGCATTAGAGTCTTGAAAGTTTTGAATACTAGTTTCTATATCGGACTAGCATTAGAGTCTTGAAACCTTAGAATACTAGTTTCTGTGTCAGACTGGCATTAGAGTCTTGAAAGTTTAGAATACTAGTTTCTATAACAGACTATAGCATTAGAGTCTAGCTTGAAGGTTTAGATACAGAAACTAGTATATCAGACTATCATTAGAGTCTTGAAACTTCAGAATACTAGTTTCTGTATCAGACTATATAGCATTAGAGTCTTGAAAGTTTAGAGACAGAAACCAGTAATACTAAACTTTCAAGACTCTTAGGCTAGTTTGTGTAGCTTTCATATGAGTCCCGTTTGTGTGTTACCTGGTTGCAGACCCTGAAGATAGCTTTTTGTCACACCTGCTTTAAGCATGGGGAGTTGAAATTTCCATCCACTATAAGTGTGCCCATCTATTTGTCAAGCCATCAACATTTGGGACCACCCTAGTGTTCACCCGAATGTTAAAGTTCATTTCTCGTGAACTATAAGAGCTTCATTAATGCTTGGTAGAGACTTGCATCTAGGGATGGCAACTTTTATCCAAGCATCCATATTTGACCTTCACCTATATTTCATGGTTCATTGACTTTGGGAACTTTCGCGACCACCCAAGCTTCACCTTAAAGTTCAAGTCCATTTCTCAAGAACTATAAGAGCTTCATTAATGATACTTCATACAGACTTACATCTAGGGATGACAGTTTTAATGTAAGCATCCTTATTTATTTGGCCTTGACTTATATTTCATGGTTCACTGACTTTGCACTCCCACAGGCACAACATAGCCTTTTGCGGAATTCTTGTCTTGTGACAGGGCTTGTATTAGAAATGATGTAGACAGCTGATCAATCTAGACTCACAATGAATATGTATCACAATCTGGGATAGTCAAAATGAGAGACTGGCTGCCTATGCTGGAATTGAGAATAATTATCCCATTTTATATGGGAAACGCCAGAACAGGTCATCTCATCGGGGCTTGAAAAAATAAATAAGAAATTTCATGAAAAAATTCAAAGCATCACAATAACAAGTCGGTGAAACGAAGACCCCGCTAAACCCCACTTTATATAGATAAAGGTGGGGTTTACGGAGGTATACATTATATGCCTCATTTTCGCTCAAAAACATAGATTGTGGGTACTCGTTAGAACCACCTCATTGGCGGTTCTAACATGCACCCACAACCTAAGTTAGGAGTAGAAATAAGAAAACTACCATAAATTTTCATCATAGTATGAAGAATTGAAAAATGCACTGTGTCGCATGAGTGTGTTATCGAAATGTTTAAGTACTGTTCATTTCCAAAAGTTCATGAACAGAAATAAAAAAAAAAACTTATGAAAACTGTTCATGAACTGTTCACGACAGGCTTTAATATTTATCCCTGCGCTTCTGAAAATATTATCCCCACGCTTTAAAACAAAAGTGTTTGGGGATATTGTGAACGCCTCTGTCCATCTGTCCATCCATCCATCTGTTCGTCATGCTATCTCCTCCTTAAACACTGGCCGGAATGCAAGGGGTCACTATTGTGACTACACTGTAAAAAAGTCATGCCATTGCCCTAGCACCTACATTTCTACACCAATTTCAATATAACTTCACACAAAAAATTAATGTTCCTTATGACAATATCTTGAGCGAGTTTAACTTTCAAGGTTGTGGCCTCAAGGTCAAGGTCACTATAGCTATTTTAAGAAAAACTTTGTCGTCACTCTAGCGCCTGTATTTGTTCACCGATTTCAATATAACTTCACACAAATGTTCCTTATGACAATATCTCGAGCGAGTTCGACTTTCAAGGTCGTGGCCTCAAGGTCAAGGTCACTGTGGCTATTTTTAGAAAAACTTTGTCATCGCTCTAGCGCCTATATTTGTCCACCGATTTCAATGTAACATCACACAAATGTTCCGTATGAAAATATCTCGAGCGAATTTGACTTTCAAGGTCGTGGCGTTAAGGTCACTGTGGCTATTTTTAGAAAAACTTTGTCATCGCTCTAGCGCCTACATTTCTTGACCAATTTTAATATAATTTCACACAAATGTTCCTTTTGACAATATCTCGAGCGTGTTTGACTTCCAAGGTCAAGGTCACTGTGGCTATTTTTTAAAAAACTTTATCACTATAGCTTCTACGTTTCTTGACCGATTTCAATATAACTTCACACAAATGTTCCTTATGAAAGTATCTCGAGCGATTTTGACTTTTAAGGTCGTAGCCTCAAGGTCAAGGTCACTGTGGCTATTTTTAGAAAAACTTTGTAATCGCTCTAGAGCCTACATTTCTTGACCAATTTCAATATAATTTCTCACAAATGTTCCTTTTAACAATATCTCAAGTGTGTTCGACTTTCAAGGGCAAGGTCACTGTAGCTATTTTTAGAAAAGCTTTGTCTTCGCCGCTCTAGCACCTAAATTTCTTGTCCGATTTCAATATAACTTCACACAAATGTTCCTTATGACAATAACTTGAGCGAGTTCAACTTTCAAGTTCAAGGTCACTGTGCCTATTTTTTGAAAAACATTGTCATCGCTCTAGCGCCTACATTTCTTGATTAATTTCAATATAACTTCACACAAATGTTCCTTATGACAATATCTCGAGCAAGTTGACTTTCAAGGTCATGACCTCATGGCCAAGGTCATTGTGGCTATTTTTAAAAAAAACTTTGTCATCTCTCTAGTGACTACTTTTATTGATGGACTTTTATTATCCCCACACTTTTGAAGAAAGCGTTGGGGGATATTGTGAATGCCTTCGTCCGTCTGTCTGTCCATCCATCACGCTATCTCCTCCCTAACCACTGGCCGGAATGCAACCATATTTGCCACATGACTTCCGTACATGGTGAGGGCATGCGAGAGGGACATTATGTTGGCTCTGCCTAAAGGGGCCATTCTCAAGGGATCAAAAGGTCACATCTGCTGTGTGGCAAAAGGATGGGGATTTGCGATGGCTTGTCATCGACTGCTTGCTCTAGTTCATCTTGTTATGAACTGCATTTCATATATTAGGGATGTGCCACATCTTACTTCTTGCCATGGGTGTATGATGCCCCACTTGTGAAGCTCTTGTTATTTTGTCAGTAACTATCAACACCACCTTTCATAATAATGGATACAAATACATGTAAGCAAGTGTTGATCTTATATTTATTTTACACATAAACTTAAACTGACAAAAATGTTTTTTTGCAAGTTACTTATTTTTTTTCGGCACAAAAATAATAGACTGTTGCAAAGTGTGCTATTCAGAGTTAAGGATTAAATCTTTAATATAGGACTTCCAGGGTCCTCTTGTCTCTTCTAGTTTTGATTTTCTTCTAGAAACATAGATTTATTAGGTGTTTCTGGCAAGTCCCCATCATGTATGCCTTGGTAATAAAGATAAAGAAGCTTATTATTTTATGTTGCATATTAGAAACAAATAACTTAAGCTCTATAGAGCTTTTATTGCGAAAAACAAAGTATCCATTAACAATTAACAAATACTTACCTGCCTTCATTTATCTTCCTAGGACTACCCCTGATAATGTGAGCTCCTAGTACCATTTTTTACGCCTTTGGTATGGCGCGGGATCAAACCCGCAACCTCTTATTCCCAAAGGGGACACTCTGCCACTAAGCTATTTTGGTCTGTTAGTAGCAAAAATAATATGTACCTGAAAGGCTTGTAAACCCCACTTTCTCAATATAAAGTGGGCTTACTCATTTTGTACCGGAAATGCCAAAACACGTAATTGGCAAATAAAGCATTCCCAGATCAGACGCAGCCTAATGCATGTGTCATTTTCAAATATATTTGTCGTATTTTTCTGTGAAAATAAGGCTTGATGTATACATGTGAATCATTTGCATAGATGATTTAAATAATTCCAAAAATAAATTGTTGTCAGCTCTAATACTTTTAGGGTTATATAATATTCGATGCTGTGTGGTGAGTTACCATCTTTCTTCGTTCAGTATATACATAATATTATATGGATCAGTTGGGACCAATATATATTGTAAAAGATCAAGAATGTAGACTGCCGATCAATCTACAAGAAATATACTGGAACGTTATTGTACAGAGGTGTTGCTCACCGTAAAAATTCTAACAATTCGGACACCTTGAGGACTTGCTGTGATTCTCCTAAAATTTTAACAAGTTTCTTTCATGATCCAGGAAGGAGTCCAAAACGTGCACACGGAATGGCAAACATTGTAGACCCTGATCAGACTGCTCCTTCAGGAGCAGTCTGATCTGGGTCTGCACTGTTTGCTTAGGCCTATCTGCCCCAATACTTAGGATCATTACGGTATGCTGGAATGGATAGACATGAATAAACTACGAGTGAGCGATGTTGTCTTGATATAGAAACACATCAATATATTGAGCCGTTCTTTCAATAGATAGTCTTTAAGGATATTGATTTGAGCGGTGAGTTTGCGAAGTTGATTAATCTTGGACTTCTTCTGATAGTCAAACCTCATTTTAATTAAGATTTCAGAGGCGGCTCTAACTAGTACCCACAATCTATGTTTGGAGCAAAAGTGGATTTATCGGAAAAAATCATTTTTTGGTGGTAAAATTTTATCAATACATGTATATTTGAATCAGCGTGTTTTCATAATGAATTAAACCATACTTTTCTTTAGTTCTTTTTAGAAACATAAAGTGTGGGTACTTGTTAGACTTGATCCCCACACTGTGGGTATATCTATTCTCCTGATTACAGTGAGATTCCACTATCTACCCATTTTGTCCCAAATGGAATCTCCCTCTGGTCTATTTCAAAATTTGCGGCCCCTGCCCATCAGGGCTTGAAGAAATAGATGGGCTGCATGATGCTTCCATGCAGAGCTGCATATGAGCACACATGAGTAATGGTTGACCGTTTAAAGGATCTAAGTCTGCCCAGGCAAAATGGAGCGAGTCAGACCGTCCATATGCTAATAAACCCTATTGGTTTCATTGGTCAACAGGGCTTGAGATGTCATTTCATCTCAGTGTCAGGTAAAAGTCCCACAAAATTGGAAGCAACGTCTCCAAAATGACCTATACAGTGTTGAAGAGGATGTTAAACCACAAATCAAACAAAACAAAACTACAGTCAAACCTGTGAACAAAGGCCATCTATGGGACAGGACAAATTTGGCCGTTATTCACAGGTGACCTTTATTCGGAGGTTTGACAATTACCAGCAGGCCGACAGTGTCCAAAAATTCTTACATTTTGATTAAATAGCAAGCTGTCACTGGATGAAGAAGCATATTGTTTTTCATTTAATTTACATGTTTACATGCCAGCAACCCCACACGTGTTTAAATCTTTCATAAAAATTTTTTTGGAACCGGTAACAAATATTTTCTCGATAGCTAAACGGTTGTGAATAGAGGTGGATAGAAAACAGCGCTGTATAGCTCCCGAATTATCCTCCGTGTCAATAACCAACAACAGCGTTCGACTTTTCCCGCCGAGCGTCTGCTATTTGGCGCCAAAACATAACCATTCATGAGATCGTAGAGTAGTCCGTTTTTATTATGCAAACATATACCGTTAGATGTAGCTAATTGTCTGAGGAGGATTAAATCATTTTCACATTGATCTTGGATTAAATTTTATGACTGGAGGATAAACGCAAATTAGAGACATGACTTGACCATATTTTCACACCTTATCGACACGCACCGCAGGGTGGCAATTATATGACAGGGATTAACAATGGTGTCATACTTGAACCGTAATAAATACACAGATGGTTTGTCTCTGAATTGACAGTGCCGCAATTATTGTGATTTACTTACTGGGCTAGTTTTACCATCTTTAGGATTGTCCGCCAATTAAAAAAAAATGTTTTGTCAATTTTTCTTCACATTTCTAATAAACTATCTTCAGTTCTTGTGTAAAATTTATTCAATTCAACTCACTCACAAACCGTAACATGTTTGACCAGATCGCCAGGATTAAGGACTGCAACACCAATCAAGCAGGCCAATTATATGCCAATCAATGGCGATAATTACCTCAAAGCTGAAATCATGAGCGTGATGGATCCAATTATAGACCGTTATTCAAGGACAGCAACTCAGCTTGGGACTGAATAACGTGACCGTTGACCGTAGTGCACAGTGGACCGCTATTCCCAGTTAGTTTATTAGGGAATTTCGATGGGAGGGGTTGAAAATGACCGTTGTAATAAGGGGACCGTTATTCGGAGGTGACCGTAAGCACAGGTTCGACTGTAGTTCAAAATTTAGGAGTGATAGGTTATCTTTAAAATTTATTTGGAAAAAGGCTTAACTTTTTGCAAAAAGTGTAGGCCCTGATCATTCTGTGGCATCTGATCTAGGCCAGGGCTGTTTGCCAATTACCGGTTTCCAGTACCAAATGGATTAAGACCAGCTGAAATTGTGACTAATTCTGCTTTTAAAAGCATATGTAGAAGGTTTCAAGTATTCTTTCTATGAATTTCTACACAGTGTTCTCTAGAATAAGACCACCTTTAGGACTGTTCAAAAGTGGTCTTAAAGATCTATTGTGAACAGTTCCAAAGGTGATCATTTCTCTTTTTAATTTTATATAGGAATGTCACTGCACACATCATAAGTTTAAGGCAGATCAGTATTACTCTCTCTGAAAAAGGTTTAACTTCAGATGGTAAACTGCTCTCCGCCCCCTCCCAGCCCCGCCATCCCTTATTATCAGTGATGAGGTTCTGACAGGTAAGGGAGTTAATAAGTGCAGAAAAAATAGTCGAGACATCAAGATAAAAAGTCTGTGAAACGAAGATCCCTCTAAACCCCACTTTATAGAGAGAAAGGTGGGGTTTACGGGGGTATTCATTATCTGTCTTATTTTTGCTCAAAAACATAGATTGTGGGTACTCGTTAGAACCGCCTCATTGAGGGGGTTCTAACGAGCATTCACAATCTATGTTGAAAGCAGAAATAACAAAGATGTTATAATTTTTACCCAAAATGTGTAACTTCTGACACCATGTTGGACGCCATTATTTCACACGGACATGTTTTCCAAATGGAGTAGTATGTTTTCTTAGAATTCTTCATCTCATATAGCCGGGGAGCCTGGCTATATAGATAGGGACAAGGGTAGTTTTATTTAGTTACACTGTCTTCATGCTTATATAAACATTCACATTAATAGCTGAACCACAATACATTAATAGCTGAACCAAGGTCCCGTCTCCGTATGACCTTAGCTGTTGGTGGGACGTAAAACTCAAACACTCACTCACTCACTCACATGCTGCATTAAATACTCAAATACATGGGTGTCAAGCAGCCTGTGTGCACCAGTGTTAAAGTAAAAGTCAATGTCAGCCTAGAAACAGCCGGGTATTGGCTGTTGCTCTTCACGAAGTGGGTTCGTACTTCTCAACATCTGTTAAGAAAACAATTCAATGAGACAGAGACAGGATGCAGTGATTGTGAGACGAGGTGATCACATTGATATTCCAATGAGAATATCTGTATTTGATGGTAGATTACTAGGCGGTTCTAACGAATACCACAATATAAGTTTTTCAGCAGAAGTAAGAAAGATACCGGTACTGTATACCCCTGTAAACCTGAGTTTTACCACAGATGCTTGGGGTCAGGTCTGATTAGCTTTCTAGCCCGACAGAACAGGTCTACTATCGATAAAACTTGTTTGAAGGCCTTATAGTAGAGCCTATCAGTGTTGGGGACCTTTTTTAAAACATTGTTTTAAGGCCAGAGCCTATCAGTGATGGGGACCTTTTTTAAAACATTGTTTTAAGGCCTTCAATCAAGTTTTATCGATAGTAGGCCTGTTCTGTTAGGCTAGAAAGCTAATCAGACCTGACCCCAAGCATTTGTGAGTTTTATTGTAGAAAGTGGGGTTCAAAGGGGTCAGAATTATATAGGCGTGTTTTCCTGATGCACTGCCTTACACAGACTTGAGTCAGAGTCTGTAGCTGAGTCAGATGTGAGTCTGACTGTAGAAAAGAAAATCTGAAATTGCTTATCCTCCCTACATTCAACACGAAATGGCCAATTTTAATTGGTGAACCATTTTACGTAACAACCTTGTTCTAGTCTGACTGGTGATAAGAAGTTTGATTGTTGGTTCAGTATCTGCCTGAGAGTTGGTACTTCATCAATTTCTTTCGTGCCGATTGATTGTGAAATTTTTTCTGCGGTCTGCTGATTCAAGAAGGGCAGTTGTCAGTTTCTTGGAGAGGAATGTGCACTGAACTGGTAAACAGTACTGTATATTAGCCATCCGAAGAAACTGATGGCTCAGTATGACCTAAATAGTGTTTACATTGGACTGGTGAACTCAGGACAAACAAACAAAAAACCCAGACCAGTATGTTTGGGTTTAAATCTGAGTTTCTGTAGTCGGACAGAGCTTTTGTTTTTAATACATCAACCCATTGAGTACCAAAAAACCCCAAAACGAGGTACCCTGGCAAACAGTGCAGGCCCAGATCAGACGCCGCAGAATGGGACGTCTGATCAGGGCCTCCACTGTTTGCTAAAAGTTCAGTCATTTTCCAAATAAATTTTGATGAAAACACAACCTGACACCCCTAAAATTTTGAAATGGACACCTGCTATATATAAGGTGGAAGATTTCATTTGGTACAAAAAGGGTTAATCAGACAGGAATCTGTCTGTTACAGACATAGCACTAGGAATGGATGTGATCAGCATTCTGTCTTCTTTATAGACTGCTGCTGTATTCACTATAATCAACCTACATGAACTTGCTCTAATACAAGAATCTATATCCAGTGTAACTTTTTCAAGAAGTATCGTTTTTGTTTATTATACCCACTTTTTCAAAGAAAAATTGGATACATGTATATTGTTTTCGTACCAGAGTTGAGTGGGCGTCTGTCTGTCTGTCTGTCCTTCTGTCTGTCCGTCCGTCACGTTTCTTGTAAAATGGATCTCCTCTGCAACCACTGAAGTTATACTTTTGAAACTTTGCATGTGGATAGTACATGGTATGTAGATGGCAGTGGGCTACTTTTTGTGACCTTGACCCAAACATGACCCAAAGGTCAAAAAGTATGACTTTGCCATATCTTTAGTGTCATTCATACAAAAAGCGGGTATTTGCGATGGTATACCATCAACTGCGCGATCCAGTTTGATTTGAGGTTAAATGACCGCGGGTCAACACTGTAAAGGTCATTTTGGAGACGTTGCTTCCAATTTTGTGGGACTTTTACCCGACATTGAGATGAAATGACATCTCAAGCCCTGCTGCCCAATGAAACCAATATGGTTTATAAGCATGGACAGGTGGACTCGCGCTGCATTGCATCGGCAGGCTTAGATCCTCTAAGCGGTTTACCAGTACTCATGTACGGGTCGGTTTCAGCTCTGCATGGATGCATCTTGAGCCCATACATTTCTTCAAGCCCTGATGGGCGGGGGGCATTTCAAGAAGTATTGTTAAATTCCTCAAAGTTAAGACACCTTAAGGACTTGCTTTTCCAACATATAGAAATGGAAGAGTCCACTAGTATACATTGGGTTAGGTCAGGTGGTCTTTCTCTGGGTACTCCGGTTTTCACCTGACTCGGATTAACAATCAGCTGATATGAGTGAAATAATCTTGAAAGGGCCGTAAAACCAAAATAAAAAAAAGGGTTTCATATTATACGTGTGCATTCCCTGTCACAAGACCTTCCCAATGGTACCATAATTTTTTACCTTGTGACCTTGACCTTGACATTTAATCTACTTTTCAAAAACTTTAACATTGGCCATAACTTTCATTTGGTAAGTGATAGGGCTTCCATATTTCACATGTGCATTCCTTGTCACAAGACCTTTCCATTGGTACCATAATTTTTGACCTCGTGACCTTGTTCTTGACATTGACCTACTTTTTAAAAACTTAAGATTGGCCATAACTTTTGATTGGTATTAGTGATAGGGCTTTTATATTTCACATGTGCATTCTATGTCACAAGACTTTTCCAACGATCCAAAAGTATTTTACATTGTGACCTTGACCTTGACATTTGACCTACTTTTAAAAACTTTAACATTGGCCATAACTTTTTATTGGTGAGTGATAGGGCGTTCATATTTTACTTATTCATTCCATGTCACAAGACCTTTCCAGTGGTACCATAATTTTTACCTTGACCTTGACATTTGACCTAATTTTCAAAAACTTTGACATTGGCCATAACTTTGATGGGTAAATGATAGGGCTTTCATATTACACATGTGCATTCTATGTCACAAGACTTTTCCAATGAGCCCAAAATATTTTACCTTCTGACCTTGACCTTTGACCTACTTTTTAAACCCTTAACATTGGCCATAACTTTTTATTGGTTTATTCATTGATAGGGCATTCATATTTCACTTTTGTATTCCATGTCACAAGACCTTTCCGTATTTTTTTACCTTGTGACCTTGACGTTTGACCTACTGTTTAAAAAGAACTTTAACATTGGCCATATCAGTGATTAGGCTTTCATATTTCACATGAGCATTCCTTGTCACAGACCTTTTTAGTGGTACCATAATTTTTGACCTTGTGACCTTGTCCTACTTTTTTAAGACCTGAACATTGGCCAAACCTTTTGATTGGTTAGTTATAGGGCTTTCATATTTCACATGTGCTTCCGGGGGCATCAATGTTTCACAAACACATCTTGTTATGATTTGATTAACCTTCTATGTGCACTGTGCTATAATTATAACAAATACGGTATATAATGTTATATATATTCCTGAAACTGCTTGGGATTGTATTGTGTCATAGTGAAAGACCATTAAAAAGTGCTTGTTCCTGATAATGAACAACCATGGTCATAAAGTGACACTAAGTCTGCATTAAAACCCATTGATTTTGTCTAGGGGGCTGTATAATCTAATTCCTGAAGAGACTGACCATGCATCAGCATTAATCTCTCTCACAGATTGGTTTTCTGAATAAGTCTGCAGCAGTACTGCTAATAAAACGGTCGGTCATATGACAGTCATATGACATCGCTGTCGTTTAGTGGAAGAATATGATGTCATAAAAATGATATAACCACATTATATCACGCTTAGATGTAGTGTGGTAGTGCCATCTTACAGGGACTAGAACACCACTGAGACCATAAAAAGTTGTTTGCTGAGAAAAACTACATCTGAAACTGTCGTCTGCTTATGTCGTCTGCTGATTTTTTTGCAAACTTTCTTAAAAATATTTTTTGCATACAGGCAAACAGTGTGGGCCCAGATCAGACTGCTCCTACAGAATGATTGCACAGACTTGATAATGTGATGTCTATCTCTTCGCTGCGGGGGTCAAGTCTCACTTAGGTCACATGGGGTCAAGTTCTGTAGCAAAAGGTCAGGTGTTTTTTGTCCCAGTACTTTTGACTGCCACTGATTTATGATTCCCCCCCCCCTCCAAAAGTCTAGCCCCCGCCCATCGGGGCTTGAAGAAATAGATGGGCTGCATGATGCTTCCACGCAGAGCTGAAACCGACCCGCACACAAGTACTGGTAAACCGCTTAGAGGATCTTAGCCTGCCCAGGCAATGTGGTGGCAGTCGCTCCATGCTTATAAACCCTTTTGGTTTCATTGGGCGGCAGGGCTTGAGATGTCATTTCATCTCAATGTCGGGTAAAGGTCCCAAATAATTGGAAGCAACGTCTCCAAAATGACCTATACAGTGTTGCCGGGGACGTTAAACCTCAAATCAAACAAACAAATCCAAAATAAAAAAAAAGGTAGATGTGAGGGTGAGGGGACCGTAATGCGCCCTTTAAGTACAAAAATATCTGTGCCTTTAGTGATATTGTGTTATGAACTCAGCTGAGGGTATTACATTTATGTTCGGCGAAAGTATTTCGACACCTCGGCTTCTTAATTACCATGTTTGTTCTAAAATTTGTACAAGTACAATTTACTACCAATGATGTCTCTAAACATCACGTGAACAAGTCCGTGAAATGAACACCCCCCCTACACCCCACTTTATATTGAGAAAACTGGGGTTTACGGGTGTGTACATTATTTTTCTTATTTCTGCTCCAAGACATAGGTTGTTGGTACTCGTTAGAACCGCCTCAATGAGGCGGTTCTAACGAGCACCCAAAACCTATGTTTACAGTATAAATCAGAAAAATATCACAGATTTTCACCAGAAAAGTAGCCATTTTGGAGATCTGAAAAAATGCACTATGTCGCACAGGTGTGTTATTGTAATGAAAAGCTGGGAGATGGGCAAAGGGTGATTACATAACGTAAATATGTCAGGCAGATGAAAAATTAATATGATGAAAAAAATCTCAAACTGATGAGCTTTTCAAATGAAAGCTTATTTGAAATACTGTAAAAATCCTAAAAATTCGGACATCTTGAGGCCTTGCTGTAATTCTCCTAAAATTTTAACTAGAGCGCGCAGTCGATGGCATATGCCATCACAAATCCCCATTCCCCACGCTTCTGGCAGATCCATATATATGTGTAATGGTGCTTTCGCATGCCCTGGTTTGTGTCATTGAGTGCATCTTATCATAAGGAAAAAGAATATATATGGTTTAGGGGTTGGGATCTGAACGGTTTCTCAGAATCCATAAGACCTTTAATGAAATGGAGGGGGTGGGGAATGGCCCTAGCGCACCCCGGGGGACCTCCAGGTAGGTGTCACTGAAAGCATCTTATCATAAGGAACAAGAGCATATATGGTTTAGGAGTGAGGATCAGAATGGTTTCTGAAATGAAGTGGAGGGGTGGGGCATGGCCCCAGCGCAACCAAGGGGTCACCCTAGTTGGCGCCTCTAAATGTGTCTTAACATAAGGAAACAGAATATAAAGGTTTAGGGGTGGAGATCTGAATGGTATCTGAGATATAAGGCTTTTAATGAAATGGAGGGGGTGGGGCATGGCCCCGGTGCACCCCCATGGACCTCCAGGTTAATGTCACTGAAGTCTTATCATAAGGAACAAGAATATATATGGTTTAGGGGTCGGGATCTCAACAGTTTCTGAGATATTAGGTCTTTATCCCCCGACTGAATAGGTTCGGGGGATATAGCGATCAGCCTGGCGTCCGTCCGTCTGTCTGTCCGCACAAACATATAAGTGTTAGGGGTTATATTTTGTCCAACCTTATGGGTTTATTCCGTTAAGTTAACATTATAAACTCATAAACCTTACTGTTTAGGGGCTATTTTTCGGCTTAGGAGCTTAATTTCTCTATGGGAGTTTATAATGGGAAAAGCCCATAAACCGGATTTGTTAGAACGTCCGTCCGTCCGTCCGTCCGTCCGTCCGTCCGTAGACGCAACCTTGTGATGGCCCTAACTCCTATACCCTTTGAGATTCATTGATGGTTCTTGCCACAATTGTTCACAAGGCTGAGACGGCGTGTCATGCGCTAGAACCAGAACCCTGGATTGCATACTTTTTTAGTTACCTCCCCTTTTAATAAAATAGAATGACTACTTTGTGATGGCCATAAGTCCAATACCCTTTGAGGTATGTTGATGGTACCTGGCACAGTTGTTCACAAGGCTGAGACGGCATGTCATGCACAAGAACCACAACTCTGGTTGTCATGGTTTTTGAGTTATCTCCCCTTCCAATAAAATAGAGTGACTACCTTGTGATGGCCATAACTCCAATACCCTTTAAGATATATTGATGATACCTGACACAGTTGTTCACAAAGCCGAGACCGTGTGTCATGCACAAGAACCACAACTCTGGGTGCCATGGTTTTTGAGTTATCTCCCCTGACAATATAACCTAGTGATGGCCATAGCTCCAAAACCTTACAGATCCCCACCCCTAAACCATATATATTATTGTTCCTTATGATAAGACACATATTCATTGACACCAACCTGGGGGGCCCCCTGGATGCGCTGGGGCCTTGCCCCACCCCCTCCACTTCATAAAAGGCCCAATATCTTGGAAACCGTACAGATCCCCACCCCTAAACCATATATATTCTTGTTCCTTATGATAAGACACATTCAGTTACACTAACCTGGGGGCCCGGGATGCGCCCGGGCCATGCCCCACCCCCTCCACAACATAAAAGGCCATTTATCTCAGAAACCGTTTAGACCCCCACCCCTAAACCATATATATTTTTGTTCTTTATGAGAAGATGCATTCATTGACACCAACCTAGGGGCCCCCGGGATGCGCCGGGGCCTTGCCCCACCCCCTCCACTTCATAAAAGGCCCAATATCTTGGAAACCTTACAGATCCCCACCCCTAAACCATATATATTATTGTTCCTTACTATAAGACACATTCAATGGCACCAACCTGGAGGCCCCCTGGGATGGGTCAGGGCCCTGCCCCCCCACCCCCCCCCCCCACTTCATAAAAGGCCATATATCTGAGAAACCATTCAGATCCCCAACTCAAAAACATATATATTCTTGTTTCTTATGATAAGACTCATTCAGTGATACCAACCTAGGGGTCCCCCGGGATGCGCCATTGCCCCACCCCTCCACTTCATAAAAGGCAATATATCTCGGCAATCTTTCAGATCCCCACCCGAAAACCATATATATTCTTGTTTCTTATGATAAGACGCATTCAGTTACACCAACCTGGGGGTCCTCTGGGATGTGCCCGGGCCATGTCCTACCCCTCCACTCCATAAAAGGCCCCAAATTCTCAGAAACCGTTCAGATCCCCACCCCTTATCCATATATATTCTTGTTCTTTATGATAAGACGCATTCAATGAGTCCAACCTAGGGCTCTTCAGGGGTAGCTGGGGCCATGCCCCACCCTGCCACTTCATAAAAGGCGATAAATCTCAGAAACCTATCAGATTCCCACCCCTAAACCATATATATATATTCTTGTTTTTTATGATAAAACGCATTCAGAGACACCAACCTGGGGGTCTCTTGGGATGTGCCCGGGCCATTCCCCATCCCCTCCACTTCATAAAAGGCCCAATATCTCAGAAACCGTTAAGATACCCGCCCCCTACCCATAAACCATATATTTTCTTGTTCCTTATGATATGATGCATTCAACGATATCAAATTGGGCTCTGTTGGGTCATCTCCCACCCCTCCACTTCATAAAAGGCCTAATATTTCAGATACAGAGTCATCATGAAATGGGGGTTCATTTGGGAGACTTTATAATCAATAAATTTAAAACATACATGGCTGCCAGTGGGCAGTGCCTGCCAGAGCTCTGGTGAGCATCGTGGCCCATGGGCCTCTTGTTTCGTTATCTCCCCTGACACTTATCTTGTGATGGCCATAACTGCAATACTTTTGTGATATATTGCTAGTTTAATTCTGGTGCACTTTCTATTGGTGAACAATCTTCTGAAGGCCATATTGGCTTTTGGTCGGGGGATTTGCCATCTCTTCCGATGGCTATTTTTTACAAAGTGGAGGGGGTGGGGGCATGGCAAGGGCACATCTCAGGAGACCCCCAGATTGGTGTCACTGAATGCGTCTTATTATAAGGAACAAGAAAATATATGGTTTTGGGGCGGGGATCTAAACGGTTTCTGAGCTATTGGGCCTTTTATGAAGTGGAGGGGGTGGGGCATGGCCTGGGAACATCCCAGGGGACCCCCAGGTTGGTGTCACTGAATGCGTCCTATCATAAGAAACAAGAATATATATGGCTTTGGGGTGGGGATCTGAAAGGTTTCTGAGATATATATCGCCTTTTATGAAGTGGAGGGGTGGGGCATGGCCCCGGTTCACCCTGGGTGACCCTTAGGTTGAAATTACTGAATGCGTCTTATCATAAAGTACAAGAATATATATGGTTTCGGGGTGGGGATCTGAAGGGTTTCTGAGATATTGGGCCTTTAATGGGGTGGAGGGGGTGGGGCAAGGCCCAGGCATATCCCAGCGGACCCCAGGTTGGTGTCATTGAATGCGTCTTATCATAAGTAACAAAAATATATATGGTTTGGGGTGGGTATCTAAACAGTTTCTTAGATATTCAGCTTTTGCTAAAGTGGAGGGGTCGGGGCAATGCCTGTGCACACCTAAATTTATCTTTGCTCTTACACGCCCTCATCATGTAAGTAAGCTATGTACCAAATTTGGTTGCATTCCGGTCAGTGGTTAAGGAGGAGATAGTGTGACAGACAAACAGACAGATGGATGGATGGATGCATTCACAATATCCCCTTACGCTTTTTAACAAGCTTTTTTAAAAGCATGGGGATAACAGATTTGTCCAAAAAGTCCAGATGGAATGGCAAACAGTGTAGATCCTGATCAGACTGCTCCTTCACTGGGTCTGCGCTGTTGGTTAAGGCCTGTCTGTCCCAACATTTAGGATAATGGTAGTCATTAGTGTGAGCTCCTCTTTAATCATTCGCTTAAGTCTTGGGGCAATATAACCCTTATCCTGTTGAACACGCTCCAACCCTTACCTTTGCAAACATTATAGATCCTGATCAGAATTAAGCCATCTGATCAGGATCTAAACTGTTTGTCATGCAGTTTTTGAATTGGAAAACTCAGTTATATCAAGTAATTTGATAGGTGGAAAATCAGAAATGGTAGTGGCTGTATTAGTTCATTCAGCAGGATAGGTCCCCTGAGGAGCTGTTTATGCTGTCTACATTGATTATCGTGAAATATTTTCTATGGTCATTCTGTCTGTTTGCAGTTGACGGAACTTGCATTCGAGGTATAAAGAACAGTTATAATGAGGATTATTGAAGATCATTTACAAAGGTAGGGAAATCTTTGACATTACCATGCTGAATATTTCAGTATGCTGCACTTGTTTGCTTGATTTGATGTTTAACGTCCCCATCAACACTGTATAGGTCATTTTGGAGACGTTGCTTCCAATTTTGTGGGACTTTTACCCGACATTGAGATGAAATGACATCTCAAGCACTGTCGCCCAATGAAAGCAAAAGGGTTTATATGCCTGGACAGTCTGACTCGCACTGCTTTGCCTGGGCAGCATTAGATCCTCTAAGCGGTTTACCAGTACTTGTGTGCGGTTGATTTCAGCTCTGCATGGAAGCATCATGCAGCTCATCTATTTCTTCAAGCCCCAATGGGCTGGGGCCGGGCTGCCAGAGCTTAAAATGTAAATATCTGTAATTGACAACTCCGCCTATGTCCTTAGTTTATTTTCTGTTTTCATTCAAACTTCACAGGAAGGTTGCTTAGGTGACCTTCTTGGTTAATACCAAAATGGTTATGCTCCAATAAAGAAAATGGCTGGCAGACTTAAAAGTAGAAAAACTTTAAAATGACAACTCCTTATTTCTTCAGCCAGTTTCATTTAAACTTTGCAAGAATGTTGCCCAGGTAACCATCTAAGTGCACCAGTTGTTTCAAGGAATAAGATGGCTGTCTGTTATTAGGGCCCCGCACTGAAAGTGTGGGTGCCCTATAGTAATCACTCTGTCCGTCCGTCTGTCTGTCCACAAATTTTTTTATCCTCCATAACTTTTTATTATTCCTGGATGGATTTAAATATTACTTGGCATCACTCTGTCCGTCCGTCTGTCTGTCTGTCTGTCCGTCTGTCCGTCCACAAATTTTTTTATCCTCCATAACTTTCTTATTCCTGGATGGATTTAAATATTACTTGGCAGAAATGTTAACCATAATGTGTTGGAGTGTTGCGCGCAAGACTCAGGTCCGTACCTCAAAGGTCAAGGTCATACTTAGAGGTTAAAGGTCAAAAAAGGGTCTTTCCTGTGTCCAATTAATAACTTTGTTATTATTCCTGGATGGATTTAAATATTACTTGGCAGAAATGTTAACCATAATGTGACGAAGTGTCACACGCAAGACCCACAGCCGTACCTCAAAGGTCAAGGTCATACTTAGAGATAAAAGGTCAAAAAAGCGTCTTTTTTATTGTGTCCAATCTATAACTTTCTTATACCTGGATGGATTTAAATATTACTTAGCAGAAATATTAACCATAATGTGACAGTGTGTCACGCGCAAGACCCAGGTCCGTACCTCAAAGGTCAAGGTCATACTTAGAGGTGAAAGGAAAAAAAAAAAACGATTTTTTAACATCAACATTTTTCCTACTCCTCTGATAGCGCTGCCGGGGCCCTAGTCAGTTTCACTGACAGCTCTAGTTCACATCACTTTCAGAAGCTATTTGACATCTTGAATTCAGATGAGCAATCTGGGCTATATTGGCCCTCTTGCTTTCTCAAGGATGGCAGTCTCTGTGATCCACACTTTCAAACTGGAATATTTTTGCAGTTTGCATGCAGATCTCAAGCAAATTTTATCTGTAGCATGTCTTTATTTGGGGATTGCTTGCAAATGCATTTTAGGAAAATTGCACCAAATTGATGGTTGCTATGGCAACTGAAAGTGCTTGTCCCATAGGCTTATTTTGGGAAACTGCTTGTGAACATTGAAACTTGCAGATAACAGTGACATACATAAAATATCAAACAAGTTAGAAAATGGGTCAGATCGGACCAACAATAGCAGAGTTAAGTCCCCTTGGTTGTCAAAATGGCTATTATCTTCAACCTTGTGAACAGCGTAGCTAATTACCTTGACCTTTTTTCAAGGTCACAGGCGCTCAAAAACTCCATTTTGGGACAAAAATGGCTTGTGTGCACTCTATCTCATTAACAAATTGATTAATGTTAGTCAAACTTGGTACAATATATCATTACAACATACTGCAGATTTGATTAGATTTTGATGACCTGGTCACAGGCCCCCAAAAGCAGTCAATTTTGGGCCAAAAATGGCTTGTCTGCTGCCCTTTATCTGATTGACAAATTGATTAATTTTAGTCTATGAATTAAAAATCACTCTATTTCAAATTTTCGGCCCTTGGCCTTCTTCAGGAATCTATTAATTCGTCGAACAACTAAGTGACATCCATCTTGTGATGCTGACAGGAAGAAAGTAATGATGATCTGCCGTAGCTAGGGACGACGTCGTGTCACTTCCTTAAAGATGCAGACAAGTTGGCGTAACGTCAGAAGACACGACGTCATCTCCCGCCAAAACTCGGGAAAGCACCATCACCAGCAGCCCACAGCATCACAAGAGGACCAGGCTAACTCACAACCATGTTATGAACTTACATTATAGAAAACACTCAGATAAATAAATATATAAATAAAAAAATAAACAAAAGTAAAAATAAAAAAATAAAAAAAAAAAAATATTAAAATGCCAACAAAAGAGGATAAATAAATAAATAAATAAACAATAGTGATAAAAATGAGAATAGAATAATAATTATGCATTAACTAAAGCTAAAATGTGTAGCAGATAAATAGGAAAAAGTATGAATAAATAAATCTGTACAGCTAAAAGAACCATAATAAACCATAAACTACTGCAGGCAAATTAATCACTTGAATGCCCAGTAAAGGCAGTCCATGCACTTGTGCATTTGCGCAGAATGATGCGAGTTTACACTGGACTTCCACTGAAACCGAGGTCATGGCGGGTAGCCTATGTCACGCCCTATTCCCATACATGCAATACTAGCAGCCCAGGGAGGAACCAGATCAGACTGAACATCAGTACAGTCCGATAAGGGTCCCCGACGCGCATGTCATTTAAGAAATGAAATTTATTTTTCTGCAGTTCATGGAAGCACGAACGCAGTGGGTCGCGTGCAAAGTAAAATGAACCCCGAAGGGGTTCATGTAAACTTTGCTAGCGACACACTATTGCTCATAATTTCATGAAAAGCAGAAAAATTAAGTTTATTTTTATATTTACATTATTTGCCCCTCATCACTGGGCGAAAACAAGCTTGTAGGGCAAACTTTTAAAGCTGAAAAACATTTACACGCTGTTTTTCTACGAACAGCGGAGGAGCGTTGACGTCATCAACGTCCATTGAGAACAATGGTTTAGAATGACGTCATTTAATGTCACTGAAAATCATGTGATTCGATGCGTTCATGGAAGTATGAATGCAATTGTTTTCTATAGGTTTACATTAGACTTTACAATGGAAATGTAAATATAGACATCTACATGCATCTGCCCACGCTGACAGCCAGGACACAGATCAGCCGCACTTTGGTGCAAGCTGAGCCGTGCCCTGTCTGGGCATACAGGCCTAAAAGTGGAAGTCCAGTGTAAACTCGCATCATTCTGCACAAATGCACAAGTGCATGGACTGCCTTTACTGGGCATTCAAGTGATTAATTTGCCTGCAGTAGTTTATGGTTTATTATGGTTCTTTTAGCTGTACAGATTTATTTATTCATACTGTTTCCTATTTATCTGCTGCACATTTTAGCTTTAGTTAATGCATAATTATTATTCTATTCTCCTTTTTATCACTATTGTTTATTATACCCGCTTTTTCGAAGAAAAATCGGGTATATTGTTTTCGTACCACCGTTCGATCCGGCGTCAGTCCGTCTGTCCGTCCGTCCGTCCGTCTGTCTGTCTGTCCGTCTGTCCGTCACGTTTCTTGTGATTGGATCTCCTCTGCAACCACTGAAGTTACACTTTCGAAACTTTGCATGTGGATAGTACATGGAATGTAGATGGCAGTGGGCAACTTTTTTGTGACCTTGACCTCCACATGACCCCAAGGTCAAAGGTCAAAAATTATGATTTGCCATATCTCCTAAACTATTGGAGTTACACTTCTGAAACTTTGCTTATTGGATGGTCCTTGGAATATAGAATATGTCAGGTTACTTTTGGTGTGACCTTGACCCCAAGGTCAAAGGTCAAAAAGTATGATTTTGCCATATCTTCTAAACTATTAGAGTTACACTTCTGAAACTTTGGTTATTGGATGGCCCTTGGAATATAGAATAAATACAGATACTTTCTGTGTGACCTTGACCTCAACATGACCCCAAGGTCAAAGGTCAAAAATTATGATTTGCCATATCTCCTAAACTATTGGAGTTACACTCCTGAAACTTTGCTTATTGGATGGCCCTTGGAATATACAATATGTTGGGCTACTTTTGGTGTGACCTCGACCCCAAGGTCAAAGGTCAAAAAGTATGACTTTGCCATATCTTCTAAACTATTGGGAGTTACACTTCTGAAACTTGGTTATTGGATGGCTGTTGGAATATGGAATAAATTGGGATGCTTTAGGTGGACTTCAACATAACCCCAAGGTCAAAGGTCAAAAAGTATGACTTTGCCATATCTTCTAAACTATAAATGTTACACTTCTGAAACTTTGCTTATCAGTTAGAATGTTCTTTGCAACTTTTTTTTAACTTACATGTAGTTTTGGCTAGCTAATACATAGTCATTAGTGTTATTAATAGAAAAAGCGGGTATTTGCGATGGTTTACCATCGACTGCAGATCTAGTTTATTTATTTATTTATCCTCTTTTGTTGGCATTTTAATATTTATTATTATTTTTTTTTTTTTTTTACTTTTGTTTATTTTTAGCTCACCTGACCGAAGGTCATGGTGAGCTTTTGTGACAGTAAGATGTCCGGCGTCGTCGTGCGTCGTCCGTCGTCCGTCGTGCGTAAACTTTTTCTTGTGAACACACTAGAGGCCACAGTTTTGGTCCAATTATCATCAAACTTGCTCAGAATGATAATCATGACAATATCTCGGTCAAGTTCGAATTTGGGTCATGTCGGGTAAAAAAGTAGGTCAGTAGGTCAAATCATAGAAAAACCTTGTGAACACTCGAGAGGCCACAATTTTGGTCCAATCATCATCAAACTTGCTCAGAATGATCATTGTGACAATATTTTAGTGAAGTTTGAATATGGATCATGTCGGCTTAAAAAGTAGGTCAGCGGGTCAAATCATAGAAAAACCTTGTGAACACCCTAGAGGCCACAATTTTGGTCCAATCATAATCAAACTTGCTCAGAATGATCATCATGACAATATCTTGGTCAAGTTCGAATATGGGTCATGTCCGGTCAAAAAGTAGGTCAGTAGGTCAAATCATAGAAAAACCTTGTGAACACTCTGAAGGCCACTGTTTTGGTCCAATTATCATGAAACTTGCTCAGAATGACCATTGTGACAATATTTCAGTCCAGTTCGAATATGGGTCATATCGGGTTAAAAAGTAGGTCAGCGGGTCAAATCATATAAAAACCTTGTGAACACCCTAGGGGCCACAATTTTGGTCCAATCTTAATCAAACTTGCTCAGAATGATCATCATGACAATATCTCGGTCAAGTTTGAATATGGGTCAAATGGTTCCGGTCCGTTGCACATCTAGGTCACAGGAGCCAAAAACAGATTTTTTTCACCAAAAACTTAAAAAATCTTCTTCTCTGAAACCACAAGGCCCAGGTCTTTGTTATTTGGTATGAAGCTTCATCTAGTGGACCCCTACCAAGATTGTTCAAATTATAGTGCTGGGGCCAAAAATGCCCCCGCACGGGGGCCCTTTGGTTTTACATAGGCTTATATAGGGAAAATCTTTAAAAATCTTCTTCTCTGAAACCACAAGGCCCAGGACTTTGATATTTGGTATGAAGCTTCATCTAGTGGACCCCTACCAAGATTGTTCAAATTTGAGTGCTGGGACGAAAAATGCCCCTGCCACGGGGCCCTTTGGTTTTACATTGGCTTATATAGGGAAAATCTTTAAAAATCTTCTTCTCTGAAACCACAAGGCCCAGGTCTTTGATATTTGGTATGAAGCTTCATCTAGTGGACCCCTACCAAGATTGTTCAAATTATAGTGCTGGGGCCAAAAATGCCCCCGCCCCAGGGCCCTTTGGTTTTACATAGGCTTATATAGGGAAAATCTTCAAAAATCTTCTACTCTGAAACCACAAGGCCCAGGACTTTGATATTTGGTATGAAGCTTCATCTAGTGGACCCCTACCAAGATTGTTCAAATTATAGTGCTGGGACAAAAAATGCCCCCGCCACGGGGCCCTTTGGTTTTACATTGGCTTATATAGGGAAAATCTTTAAAAATCTTCTTCTCTGAAACCACAAGGCCCAGGTCTTTGATATTTGGTATGAAGCTTCATCTAGTTGACCCCTACCAAGATTGTTCAAATTACAGTGCTGGGGCCAAAAATGCCCCCGCCCCGGGGCCCTTTGGTTTTACATAGGCTTATATAGGGAAAATCTTAAAAAATCTTCTTCTCTGAAACCACAAGGCCCAGGTCTTTGATATTTGGTATGAAGCTTCATCTAGTGGACCCCTACCAAGATTGTTCAAATTATAGTGCTGGGGCCAAAAATGCCCCCGCCACGGGGCCCTTTGGTTTTACATAGGCTTATATAGGGAAAATCTTTAAAAATTTTCTTCTCTAAAACCACAAGGCCCAGGACTTTGATATTTGGTATGAAGCTTCATCTAGTGGACCCCTACCAAGATTGTTCCAATTTTAGTGCTGGGGCCAAAAATGCCCCTGCCCCGGGGCCCTTTGGTTTTACATAGGCTTATATAGGGAAAATCTTTAAAAATCTTCTTCTCTGAAACCACAAGGCCCAGGACTTTGATATTTGGTATGAAGCTTCGTCTAGTGGACCCCTACCAAGATTGTTCAAATTATAGTGCTGGGACAAAAAATCCCCCCCTGCCACGGGGCCCTTTGGTTTTACATAGGCTTATATAGGGAAAATCTTTAAAAATCTTTTTCTCTGAAACCACAAGGCCCAGAACTTTGATATTTGGTATGAAGCTTCATCTAGTGGACCCCTACCAAGATTGTTCAAACTATAGTGCTGGGGCAAAAAATGCCCCTGTCCCGGGGCCCTTTGATTTTACATAGGCTTATATAGGCAAAATCTTTAAAAATCTTCTTCTCTGAAACCGCTAGGCCCAGGTCTTTGATATTTGATGTGTAGCTTCATCTAGTGGACCTTTGACAAGATTGTTCAAATTTTAGCCTTTGTTGATGTTTGGTATGAAGCTTCACCTTTAAGACCTCCCTCAACATTATGTACATTAAAGCCCTGGGGCCAATAATGGCCCTCTCTGGGGCCCACTTGTTACACTATGGATCAGGTGAGCGATCCAGGGCCATCATGGCCCTCTTGTTTTATTTATTTATTTATTTATCTGAGTGTTTTCTATAATGTAAGTTCATAACATGGTTGTGAGTTAGCCTGGTCCTCTTGTGATGCTGTGGGCTGCTGGTGATGGTGCTTTCCCGAGTTTTGGCGGGAGATGACGTCGTGTCTTCTGACGTTACGCCAACTTGTCTGCATCTTTAAGGAAGTGACACGACGTCGTCCCTAGCTACGGCAGATCATCATTACTTTCTTCCTGTCAGCATCACAAGATGGATGTCACTTAGTTGTTCGACGAATTAATAGATTCCTGAAGAAGGCCAAGGGCCGAAAATTTGAAAAAGAGTGATTTTTAATTCATAGACTATTTGTTATTTTCCCTGCGGAAATATAATTTAGAAGAATTTTTGATTAATTTTAGTCCAACTTGGTACAATATATCATTACAACATACTGCAGATTTTATTAGATTTTGGTGATCTCAACCTTTTTTCAAGGTAAGTCACGCCATCAAAAACAGACAATTTTGGGACAAAAATGGTTTGTCTGCACAATATCTCATTAACGAATTGATTAATTTTAGTCAAACTTGGTACAATATATTATTACAACATACTGCAGATTTGATTAGATTTTGGTGACCTTGACCTTTTTTTCAAGGTCACAGGTGCCCCAAAGCAGTCAATTTTGGGCCAAAAATGGCTTGTCAAGGACTCCAAAAACCTGTTCTTTTGGGGCCCAAAAATAGCTTATCTGTACCACAGCTTTATCATTTAAAAATTAATGGATGTTGGTCAAACTCGGTACGATATTTAAGTACAGTCTACCAAATTTGATTAGATTCTGGTGATCTGACCTTTTTAATGACTGGGTCACAGGCTCCTGAAAACTGTCAGTTTTTGTCCAAAAATGGCTTGTTTGCAGCTTACATTTTGGTGACCATAACCTGGTTATCGATCTGCACTCTTTGCAAACAGAGCAGTATGTTGTAATGATATATAAAGTCAAATAGGTGTTTAAGATATATTTATGGTGGGGGACATTGTTTTCTTCTGAAAACATTTCTAGTTTCATGGTATGGAGGAAAAATAGTTTGTTTAAATGGTTTAGCTAACTTTACCACAATGGTAAAAACCTTCAAAAATTTTATCCTCAGAAACCAAATGGCTCCACATGCACACAGCACTCGGGTGAGCTATTCAGGACCATTAATCGGTTCCGTTTTTTAAAATATATGTAAAATCTTATGTTTTACATGTGAATAATAAATTTATCTTAATCACCTAACTTTCCCCACATGCCATACCCTGTTTACTCTGAACAACTATCTATTTTAAAAAAAAACATTATGCATACCTGTGATAATTGTTTTAATGTATGATGGAGATTTGCCATTGTGATGAGGGAGTTCTATAGGGAAATTCTCAGTTCAAATGAGGATACTAACATTTAGCATAAATTGTCAAAATTGGGGACTTAGCTCCCTCCTGATGAGGGAGGTATCATAGGTATTATGGTACCAGAGGTGTTCAGTTTTCACAAGTTAACCCTTATGCTGATGTTCACAACAACCCCTATCTTTGCAAACAGTGCAGATCAAGATGAGATGGCTTCTTGAGACGCCATCTGATGAGGATCTACACTGTTTGATTTGTTTGTTTGTTTGTTTGATTTGAGGTTTAACGTCCCAGTCAACACTCTAAAGGTCATTTTGGAGACGTTGCTTCCAATTTTGTGGGACTTTTACCCGACATTGAGATGAAATGACATCTCAAGCCCTGTCGCCCAATGAAACCAATAGGGTTTATTTGCATGGACGGTCCGCCTCGCACCGCGGTTCCTGGACAGGCTTAGATCCTCTAAGCGGTTTAATTACCAGTACTAGTGTGCGGGTCTACACTGTTTGACATTCTGTTTGTAAATTGCAGGAGTAACTTACATCAAGTAATGTAATTGGTTCAGTGTCAGAAATGGGTGTGGCTAAATTAATTATTCAGCGGGATAAAGGTTAACTGTATAATTCCTATATTAAAACCACCTTTGGGACTGTTCAAAAGTGGTCTTTAAGACCACTTTTGAACAGTCCTGAAGGTGGTCCATGACCAAAGGTCACTGTTTTCAGAAAAGAGAAAGAAAGAATAGCTGCATCCTCCTAAAAAGCTTTTTAGAGCAGAATAAGTCTTAATTTTAGGTGGTCTTAACTGATTTTGTACCAGAAACCCCAAAATGGGTACCCTGGCAAACAGTGCAGGCCCAAATCAGATGCCGCGTTCTGCGTTCAGGGCCTCCACTGTTAGCTAAAAGTTCAGGCATTTTCCGAACAAATTTTGAAGAAAATACAACCTGACACCCCTAAAATTTGAAATGGACTCCCGCTATATGTAAGGAGGAAGATTCCATTTGGTACACAAAGGGTTAAAAGTTGAATTTCACTGTACTTCTTGAAAAAGATCTTGATGTGTTTTTACAAAATATTCCAAAGCCCCCGCCCATAGGGGCTTGAAGAAATATATGGGCTGCATGATGCTTCCACGCAGAGCTGAATCCGGCCCGCACACTAGTACTGGTAAACCGCTTAGAGGATCTAAGCCTGTCCAGGAACCGCGGTGCAAGGCAGACCGTCCATGCTAATAATCCCTTTCATTGGGCGACAGGGCTTGAGATGTCATTTCATCTCAATGTCAGGTAAAAGTCCCACAAAATTGGAAGCAACGTCTCCAAAATAACCTTTACAGTGTTGACGGGGAGGTTAAACCTCAAATCAAACAAACAAAACAAATTATTCCAATTTGTGCTCTATTAAAAATTTTGAAGTTTTATGGTATGGTCTATGTTTGTGAGCCAACGCAAGACTTTTAATTAGTTTTAGAAGCATGAAGATCCGATGCTTCATTTAATCCCATTTTAAAAGACAGAAATAAAATTCAAGATTAGTTTAAACAACTTTCAGAGATGACAATTACCAAAAGTCCCAGGAGTGATTGTTGTCTCCAGGAAATGCCAGCATTTATTAGTCTGTAACTCTCTTTACAGAGAAACAGCAGTCATAGGAATAGTGCCATAAACATGTCCAGTCTTTGTGCTGTTTAGCCTTTTTTATACCCCACCACACCGGCCCCCGCCCATAGGGGCTTGAAGAAATATATGGGCTGCATGATGCTTCCACGCAGAGCTGAATCCGGCCCGCACACTAGTACTGGTAAACCGCTTAGAGGATCTAAGCCTGTCCAGGAACTGCGGTGCGAGGCGGACCGTCCATGCTAATAAACCCTATTGGTTTCATTGGTCGACAGGGCTTGAGAAGTCATTTCATCTCAGTGTCGGGTAAAAGTCCCACAAAATTGGAAGCAGCGTCTCCAAAATGACCTTTACAGTGTTGACGGGGACGTTAAACCTCAAATCAAAACAAAAAAAATACCCCACCACACAATAATGGTGGGGTATTATGCTGCTCACCCTGATGGTTATATAGGTCACAGAGGAAAGTGAAAGTGATTATACTTCCATGTAATCTCCACGCTCTTTTCCAGGCTTGAAACTTGGAAATGGACCTATGCAATCAAGTGATATTTGTATACATCTAACATATTCTTCTCATGCTGGCCCAGGCTATGAATCGCTTATTCATGCTTACATGAACCTGGAAAGCTGTCGTGAAATACGGATTTTTGCAATGACTGTTAAACCCTTCTTCGCTTGAACTGTCACGCTACTGTTGCATGCTGAGCTCCCGTTTACCGCTCTTGGTTCCATGCGGATCTCACGACCGCCCACGTAATTTCCACGCATTTTCCACACAGATAACTTGACTGGCTTCCTTGATTTTACCGTGGATGATATAATCATCATGGTGTGCATACTGTACCTTCCAGTGTCTGTCCATCCATCCATCCATCTATCTGCACCATTTCTGTTCTATAACATGATTTTTTTCAAATTTTGCATACACATTTGTACCAGGGATATGTGGTTTGGGATTGTTAATGACCATCAATTGCTAATAAGTGGTTTTTGGACATTACCGGTCGATAACAGGAGAATTTTTTCAAGGATTTTCTTTAAATTTTGCTTATACTTTGGTATTGTAAATGTGTGGTTTGGGATTGTTAATGGGTGAAATCTGATAACATCTGACAGAGAAACATGGTTGTAAAAAATTCCAATAATTCCTTTTAACAGTTCTATTCCTCGCCCATCGGGGCTTGAAGAAATAGATAGGCTGCATGATGCTTCCACGCAGAGCTGAAACAGACCCGCATATAAGTACTGGTAAACAGCTTAGAGGATCTAAGCCTGCCCAGGCGAGTCGGCCCGTCCATGTTAATAAACCCTATTGGTTCATTCGGCGGCAGGGCTTGAGATGTCATTTCATCTCAAGGTCGGGTAAAAGTCCCGCAGAATTGGAAGCAACGTCTCCAAAATGACCTTTACAGTGTTGACGGGTATGTTAAACCCCAAATCAAACAAACAATTTGCTGATTCTGCTGTGCCCATTTCTGTTCAGCTTAGCTGATTCACAGATATATAGACCACTAAAGGAAGCATATTTGGGCCAAGAACCACAACTCCGACCATCCTTGATCTAAGCCCCTTAATTAATGGATGTGAAATATGTATTTATGTCTCCCCCGAAAATTTTTTTTTCGGAGAGACATATTGTTTTTCCCCCGGGCGTCTGTCTGTCCGTCTGTTCGTCTGTCACACATTCGTGTCCGCTCTATAACTTGAAAACAGTTTGAGCTATCTTCACGAAACTTGGTATAAATATAAATCAGCATTAGACGACGTGCAGTGCGCAAGAACTATAACTCTCGCATTTATACTTTTTAATTATCTCCCTTGGAAGTTTGTTGGTATGTATATATGTATGGGCAAATCGTGTCCGGTCAATAACTTTCTTATTTTCAGATGGATTTTAAAATTACTTGGCAGAAATATTAACAACCATAAGACGATATGTGGTGCGCATGAATCAGGTCGGTACCTCAAAGGTCAAGGTCATACTTAGAGGTCAAAGGTCAAAAAAGGGGCCTTTTTTTCGTATTTGGTCAATAACTTTCTTATTTTGAGATGGATTTTAAAATTATTTGGCAGAAATATTAACAGCCATGAGACGATGTGTTGTGTGCATCAGGCAGGTCAGTACCTGGAAGGTCAAGGTCATACTTAGAGGTCAAAGGTAAAAAAAGGGGCCTTTTTTTCGTGTTTTGTCAATAACTTTCTTATTTTGAGATAGATTTTAAAATTATTTGGCAGAAATATTAACAACCATGAGACAATGTGTGGTGTGCATCAGGCAGGTCAGTACCTCGAAGGTCAAGGTCATACTTAGAGGTCAAATTTAAAAAAAGGGGCCTTTTTTCGTGTTTTGTCAATAACTTTCTTATTTTGAGATAGATTTTGAAATCACTTGGCAGAAATGTTAACCAATATAAGACGATGTGTTGCGTGCATGACCCAGGTTGGTACCTCAAAGGTCAAGGTCATACTTAGAGGTCAAATGTAAAAAAGGGGGCCTTTTTTTCGGGTTTGTCAATAACTTGCTTATTTATAGATAGAATTTGAAGTTACTTGGCAAAAATGTTAACTATCATGAGACGATGTGTTGCATGCATGATTCAGTTTGATACCTCAAGTGTCAAGGTCATACATAGAGGTCAGAGGTCAAAAAAGGGGCCTTTTTTCATGTTTGGTCAATAACTTTCTTATTTTTAGATGGATTTTGAAATTGCTTGGCAGAAATGTTAACCACCATGAGATGATGTGTTGCACGCATGACCCAGTTTGGTCCCTGAAAGGTCAAGGTCATACATAGAGGTTAAAGGGGCCACCATAAGACGATGTGTTGCGTGCATGACCCAAGTTGGTACCTCTAATGTCAAGGTCGTACTAAGAGGTCAAAGGACAAAAGGGGCCTTTTTATGCCTCGAACTTTGAAAAAGTTGGAGGGGCATATTGCTTCTGGTTCGTTCGTCCGTCCGTTACGCTTTTGATGCATAGCATAACTAAAGAACCGTGTATGCTAGGGTTTTGAAATTTCATATATGGATTCCTCATGGAAAATTAGCTGACACATATTATTTTTCTCGTCCGGATTATGCCCCCTTCAAGAGTTATTGCCCTTTGAAATTTTTTTAATAAAATCTTGTCAGCAAGATATCTCAAAAACTATTGGAGCTAGAGCCTTGAAAGTTGGTGACTAAATTGGTGGTGATGAGTAGATGAACTGATTAACGTTTGACAAAATTCTGAAAATACTTTGTGAGTTATGGCCCTTTGTCATTTTGGTAATTTGTGCCCATTGTAATGTATGCTAAAAGTGATGCACAGCATAACTTTAGAACCGTGTATGCTAGGGTTTTGAAATTTCATAAATGGATTTCTCATGGAAAATAAGCTGATGCGTATTTTTTTTCTCGTCCGGATAATGCCCCTTTCAAGAGTTATTGCCCTTTGAATTCTTTTTTAATAAAATCTTGTCAGCAAGATATCTCAAAAACTATTGGAGCTAGAGTCTTGAAAGTTGGTGAATATATTGGTGGTGATGAGTAGATGAACTGATTAACTTTTGACAAAATTCTGAAAATACTTTGTGAGTTATGGCCCTTTGTCATTTTGGTAATTTGTGCCCATTGTAATGTATGCTAAAAGTGATGCACAGCATAACTTTAGAACCGTGTATGCTAGGGTTTTGAAATTTCATAAATGGATTTCTCATGGAAAATAAGCTGATGCGTATTTTTTTTCTCGTCCGGATAATGCCCCTTTCAAGAGTTATTGCCCTTTGAATTTTTTTTAATAAAATCTTGTCAGCAAGATATCTCAAAAACTATTGGAGCTAGAGTCTTGAAAGTTGGTGAATATATTGGTGGTGATGAGTAGATGAACTGATTAACTTTTGACAAAATTCTGAAAAATACTTTGTGAGTTATGGCCCTTTGTCATTTTGGTAATTTGTGCCCATTGTAATGTATGCTAAAAGTGATGCATAGCATAACTTTAGAACCGTGTATGCTAGGGTTTTGCAATTTCATATATAGATTCCTCATGGAAAATTAGCTGACGCATTTTTTTTTTCTCGTCTGGATTATGCCCCTTTCAAGAGTTATTGCCCTTTGAAATTTTTTTAATAAAATCTTGTCAGCAAAATTTCTCAAACACTATTGGAGCTAGAGCCTTGAAAGTTGTTGAGTATATTGGTGGTGATGAGTATATGAACTGATTAACTTTTGACAAAATTCTGAAAAATTCTTTGTGAGTTATGGCCCTTTGTCATTTTGGTAATTTGTGCCCATTGTAATGAATGCTAAAAGTGATGCATAGCATAACTTTGGAACTGTGTATGCTATGGTTTTGAAATTTCATATATGCATTCCTAATGGAAAATAAGCTGAAACATTTTTTTTTTCTCATCCTGATTATGCCCCTTTCAAGAGTTATTGCCCTTTGAAATTTTTTAAATAAAATCTTGTCAGCAAGATATCTCAAAATTTATTGGAGCTAGAGCCTTGAAAGTTGGTGAACATATTGGTGGTGATGAGTTGATGGACTGATTAACTTTTGACAAAATTCCGAAAAACACTTTGTGAGTTATGGCCCTTTGTCATTTTGGTAATTTGTGCCCATTGTAATATATGCTAAAAGTGATGCATAGCATAACTTTAGAACCGTGTATGCTATGGTTTTGAAATTTCATATATGCAATCCTGATGGAAAATTAGCTGACACGCATTTTTTTTCTCATCCGGATTATGCCCCTTTCAAGAGTTATTGCCCTTTGAAGTTTTTTGAATAAAATCTTGTCAGCAAAATATCTCAAAAACTATTATAGCTAGAGCCTTGAATGTTGGTGAATACACATAGATTGGTGTTGATGAGTAGATGACATGCTTAACTTTTGACAAAATTCCGAAAAATACTTTGTGAGTTATGGCCCTTTGTCATTTTGGTAATTTGTGCCCATTATAATGTATGCAAAAAGTGATGCATAGCATAACTTTAGAACTGTATACTATGCTATTGTTTTGAAATTTCATATATGCATACCTGATGGAAAATAAGCTTACGTGTATTTTTTTCTCATCTGGATTATGCCTCTTTCAAGAGTTATTGCCCTTTGAAGTTTTTTTAATAAAATCTTGTCAGCAAGATATCTCAAAAACTATTATAGCTAGAGTCTTGAAAATTGATGAAAAGATTGGTGGTGATGAGTAGATGACCTGATTAACTTTTGACAAAATTTGAGTTATGGCCCTTTGTCATTTTGTTAATTTGTGTCTATTGTAATGTATGCTAAAAGTGATGCATTCCATAACTTTAGAACCCTGTATGCTATGGTTTTGAAATTTCATATATGCGTTCCTGATGGAAAAGAAGCTGACACATATTTTTTTTTCATCCGGATTAACTTAAGAACCGTGTAAGCTAGGGTTTTGAAATTTCATATATGGTTTGCTATGGAAAATTAGCTGACACATATTTTTTTCTCATCCGCATTATGCCCTTTTCAAAAGTTATTGTCCTTTGATTTATTTGTTAGCATAACCTTTGGGGCCAAGGCCACACACTTTGAATTATTATTGTAATCATGGTAATTTTCGGTTTTATTGGACGGGTTTTTAAAAAATTCTGTCCTTTAAAATAGCGATTTCCGGGTGGGTGGTTGGGTGGGTGGATGGGCCCCACAGGCGCGACATTATAGCCTTCGGCGGAATTCTTGTTGTATGTTTTTGAGTCTTTAACAATATTTGTTGAATATTTTGCCATCTAGGGACAAGCAAAGGTTGGGGGCATTGTGTTTTACAAACACCATTTCTAGTTTAGTGTTCAGTCAAGAACTTTCTTTTTCCTGGATAGATTGTGAAATTACTTGGCAGAAATGTTAACCATCATGAGACGATGTGGTGCACACTAGACCTAGGTCGGTATCTCCAAGATCAAGGTCATACTAAGAGGTCAGAGGTAAAAAAAGTTTTTTGTTTTTTTTTGTATCCAGTCAATAACTTTTTTATTTCTGGATGGACTTTATAAAGTAACCATGCAGAAATGTTCACCGTCATTAGACCATGAGTCATGTACAAGACCAAGGTCCATATACCTCCAATGTCAAGGTCATACCTAGAGGTCAAAGGTAAAAAAAGGGACAGTCAGTAACTTCCTTATTCTTTGATGGATTTTGAAATTACTTGACAGAAATGTTAACAATCATTAGACGATGTGTTGTACCTCAAAGGTCAAGGCCATACTTAGAGGTCAAAGATAAAAAGGGCTTTTTTGTGTATGGCCAATAACTTTTTTATTTTTCTATGAACATTTTTAAAGTTACTTTGCAGAAATGTTTATCTTCATTAGATGATGTGTTGCACACAAGACCCGGCTCAATACCTCCAATGTCAAGGTTATACTTAGAGGTCAAAAACGGGGGAGACATCTGTGTTTTTGTAGAAAAACAAATTCTAGTTTGGCCTGTTTCTCCTTTTCTATATGGGATATCTTGATGAAATTAAACAGATGTCGACAGGGCTTGAGATGTCATTTCATCTCAGTGTCGGCTAAAATTCCCACAAAATTGGAAGCAACGTCTCCAAAATGACCTACATATACAATGTTGATGGGGACGTTAAACCTCAAATCAAATCCTGAAGCCTAAATAAATCTGTGACAAATAGACAAAAACAAACGTTTTTCAGATACACAGAAGCCAGATTACTCCTCACCATGCTGCTTTGTGGCATTATGATAACACACCCGTGCGAATTGGTGCATTTTTGCACATCTCAAAAATGACCATTTTTCTGATTAAATACTGCAAACATTGGTTGTGGGTGCTCGTTAGAACCGCCTCAGTGAGGCGGTTCTAACGAGTACCCACAACCTATGTCTTGGAGCAAGAATAAGAAAAATAATGTATACCCAGGTAAACCCCAGTTTTCTCTATATAAAGTGGGGTACAGGGGTGGGGTCCTCATTTCACGGACTTGTTCACGTGATGAAAGCAGTATAGATCCAAACCAGCTGGCTCTCCTCAGAATCCAGCTGATCAGGATCTATACAGTTTTCCATTCTGCTTCTGAATTCAAGGTAAAAATCAAAACCATGCAACATAAATTGCTGAAATAAGATCTGGGAGGGGTGTGACATATTGAAATATTCAGTATGGTGAGGGTAAATATTATTTCCTTGACCATAATAGACATCCTTTAGTAACCTGTACATTCTGAAATGCTTCCAATTTTGTGGGACTTTTACCCAATATTGAGATGAAATGACATCTCAAGCCCTGTCCCCCAATGAAACCAATAGTGTTTATTAGCATCGACCTTGTGGGACATGTGTGGTCGGTTTCAGCTCAGCATGGAAGTACCATGCAGCTCATCTATTTCTTCAAGCCCCAATGGGCCCAAAACACCAAAGGGTATCACAGGTACAGATGAGACGCTGCAGAACACTGTCTGATCAGGGCCTTCAGTGTTTTCGAAAATTTCAACAATTTTCTAAATAATTTAAGCCTGGCACTTGGACTCTTGTTGTATATAAGGCATAACAAGTTTCCATTCAGTGCAAAATGGGTTTTGAGAGCATCATTAATGGATGTTTCTGCTTGTTCAAAGTAATATCATAAAGATCCTTAAAATTCAGACATCTTGAGGACTTGCTGTAATTATCATAAAATTCAAACAAATTTGTTTCATGATCCTGCAAGGAGTCCAAAAGTTGCAAAGAGAATGGCAAACAGTGTAGACCCTGATCAGACTGCTCCTGCAAAAAATGACCTTAATAGTGTTGACTGGGCTGTTAAACTCCCAATACAATTTATACTTTATTGGACTTAACCCTTATCTTGCTGTTCACGACAACCCCTATCTTTGGAAACAGTGTAGATCCAGATCAGATGGCTTCTGAAGAAGCCATCTGATCAGGATCTACACTGTTTGGCATTCAGTTTATGAATTTGTAGCAATAAATTACATCAAATAATTTGATTGGTTGATAGACAGAAATGGGTGTGGCTTAAATGAATATTCAGCAAGATAAGGGTTAAAACTGTCCAGCTCTGTCACTGGCACTAATGAAATATAAACAATTTGCCAGCCTATCAGCCTACAACAAGTGATGTTGCACAAAAAAAAAACAAAGCACTGACAGCACTCTGGTGGGTCTTTGGGTGTAGATAGGGGCCTGAATGGGTGATTAAGACTGTTTCCTTTTGTCTTAAATTCTGATGTTTTAAGCAACAGTGTACATAGACCCTGATCAGATGCCGAATTATGCAGCCTGTGTTCTAGGTCAACACTGTTTACCAATGTCCCAGTACACAAGCCCAGTCCAGATTTTACTTTTTACACAACCTTCTGATGTCACAAGGAGAACACGCCATGGCACTGCTATAAATAACTGTTGCCTGTATATTATACATGTTAACCAATGGTCACATGGACAAGAGCAGGCAGGAAGCTTCTGTTGCTAGTAACTTCGGGTCAATTGATAAACAATCAACCTAAAAACGACTAAACAATCAGGGTCCAGTTGTTGAAAACTAATGATGTTTAGTTAACAAATTTTTAAAATTTAAAAAACAATCATTTTCTATGGCAAAAATATACTAATATTTTTGCTGAAAAAATGTGAGTAGCTGTTGCATATGAAAATTCACATTTTTTTTCCAGCAAAAAGCACCAGAATTATAGATAGTAAGTACACCTGCGAGAACAGTTCACAATTTGACTCTTAATGAGCTTGTTAAGCTAACAATGCTTTGAACAACTGTCTTCTGTTCTAGATTTTTTCTTGGTGCTTTAAGTGTTGAGCAGGGCTCTCTGGGCTAATTCAGCAGATGATAAATTGTTGATATATTGCAAATCTCATTTTCCCCCAGAAAACAGGACTTGACATCTCATGCAAATTGTCTCCAAAGGAAATGTCTAATCCTGTTTTCTGGGAAAAATATTTCAAAATGTCATTTGCTGAAAAAATATCCAGCATGCGGATGGTTACGGCCAGTTTTCTCATAACATGCTACATAGCACAGAATTACGGTTCCCCGCAAATTGATTTGTTTAGCGGAAACATCAAATTATTTTCAATTTAGCATATCGACTTTCTCTCCACAGCAATGAATCCGCATAAGTTATCTCCATATGCCAATTAAATTCAGTAATTACCTCAAATATTAGGACATTGTAATCAATTACTAAAATTATCAATTTAAAAGCCCATGCTCAATGTAAATCCCACATTACATGAATGTATGAAAAAAAACAACATATTAATGGATTCCAATTCCATGAACACACTTCCATTGCTCCATCCCATGGAGGTTCCACGGGTAATTTGGTTTCAGTTACAATAATACATCTGTGTGACATATTGTGTTCTTTCATATCTGGGCCCCGTCAAGCGATTTTGTAACTTATCGCCTATGCAAACAGCGAAGGTTCAGGCGAGCCTGCGCATCTGCGCAGTCTCGCCAGAACCGTCGTTGCTCGCGCATACAAGCAGTGAATCAAGAGGAACATTCAGACAGAAAGCCATATCCCTGGCCCTTCTGAATGGCTGGGCATGCGCAGTTAAAATTTGTCATGACGGAATGCTCGAAGACACAAATTCGCTTGGCCGGGCTCATCTCTAAGATGTTATTCTTATTTGTACTCAAAACATAGTGTAGCCTAAGCCGGGTCATCCACAAAGTCAAGCAACACGGTCACCCATCCAGGTACTAACCGCAATATCCATTGCTTAACTTTGTGAAAAGGCTAGCCACTCTACCCACATTGCTAAAAGTGCCAGCTCCTACACCAAGGATGTAGAAATGGTATATATCCAAAACCATTACATTTCACCCCCTCTTCTCTTGACTTGGTCCTGAAGTCACACATACCTCACTAGGCAAACTCGAGGACAAAGTCTATGTAACAAACCAGCAGCAGTGTTTCAATTTCACAGCTGCCACCAATGTAGCATAAGCTGGGTCATCCACGAAGTCGAGCAACGCAGTTACCCATCCAGGTACTAATTGCAGTATCCATCACTTAACTTTGGGAAAAGGCCGACCACTCTACCCGCGTCGCTAAAAGAGCTGGCTCCTACTAGAAATGGTATACATGTGTATCAATAAACGAAACAATAGTTTGTGGTTGCTCCTCAGAACTGCTTTATGAAAGCAGTTCTTACATGTACCCACAATATATTTTTTGAAGCAGAAACAAGAAAAATAATGTATACCAGGACTGTTCAAATATGAATGCAAGTAGAATGTTTTCTCATGCACTAATGCGAAAATCACCTGGAAATAAATATCACAGGTTAGAAAAACATTTTACCTATACATTGATACCAAACCTGTTAAAGTCTGTGCACTTTAGCCATGTATATCGTTCAATAAACACTGTCTACTCTTGTACACTAATACAAAACATGGCTGGAAGAAGGTCAGAGTACGCCATTGAAATACGGTCCTATATTAAGAATGGTTGTATTCTTGGTATACAGTGCAAAGACATTTTTGATGAAATATGTTCGGTTTATGGGCATAATGAAATGTCTTTTCCGACAGTTTTTCGTTGGTGTAAGAAATTCAGCTGTGGGCTAGGCTCAACAGAAGATGCACCACATGATCGTCGGCCGAAAAGAGCAACATCTGCCAAGATGGTTGCTAGAGTGAAAGAAATAGTTGCTACCGATGCACGATACACCACTAGGCAAATAGCTAGTATGGTTGGCATCTCATTAGGAGCAGCTCATACAATTCTGAAACGGGATTTGAAAATGAGAAAGATCTGTGCTAGATGGATTCCCTATCTGTTGACAGATGAGCAGAAAAAGACACGCGTTCATTGCGCCAAGAAGTTGCTTAAAAAGTTTCCAAATTACAATGCAGGGTCTTTCGCTAATGTCGTCACACGTGACGAGACATGGGTTCACTTTTTTGAGCCACAACGAAAGATTCAGAACAAAATATGGGCAAAAGACCATGCATTGCAAAGTGGACCATGAGCGTCAAGAAGGTAATGTATGCCATGTTCTTTTCAAATCGGGGCCCTGCTATTCAGGTTGCTGTGCCTAAAGGCAAATCTGTAAATGCCAAGTTTTTACAAGAATAAAGTTCTTCGAAAATTGAAGAAATATTTCAAAGAACGAAGACCTGCAACTGGTTTGGCCAATGTCAGATTGCTACATGACAATGCATGATCGCACAAGGCGTTCATTGTGCAAGACTATCTGAAGCAAGAAAAGGTTGTTGAACTCCCTCACCCCCCGTATTCCCCTGACCTTGCCCCATGTGACTTTTTTTGTTCCAGCGGCTGAAAAAATACCTTTCTGGTCGAAAATTTGTACAGGGCAAACACCTCGGTTCTGCAATATTCCAGTGCTTTATTAGTATACCTCGAAAAGACTACCAAAATGCATTCAATGATTGGATCAGAAGACTGAAAGTTTGTATATCTGTTAAAGGGGAATACTTTGAGGGAACAAAATAAAATTTTTTATCGAAATCTATCACAGAATTATTTTTATGTGCTTGGTTGCATTCATATTTGAACAGTCCTCGTACCTCACTAAACCTGCTTTCTCTATATAAAGTGGGGTTTACTGGGGTGTTCATCACATGGACTTGTTAACATGATGGCCAAGCAGTTTTAATGTGGAAGATAAGAAATAGTAAATCTGAGACGTCTGGGACAAAGGTCAGTAAATGACCTTGACCTTTGGATTGATAAATTTCAGTCAGCTGATTGCAAAAATCAATTTTGATGCCATAGGCTATAATGGAATCCGAAAAATCTGGTTTTGCCTTTTCCAAATGCCTGAGTGACAATATGGCCACCATGAAGGGTAAAACACTTCAGAAATCTTCTCTGCAACCAATGGGCTGATTCTCATGAAACGTGGTATGTAGCATTGGGGACTGGGGCCCATTATAGTTTTTTTTCACAGAATGACCCCTTGATGGCCTTGACCTATTTTGTGCCAAGGTCAAATTTAGTCACATAGACAGTTGTATGGGAAAAAGTAAAAACATGTATTTTTTGGAAACAATTGCAGCCTGTGATCTGAAAGTTGGTAGATGCAGTTAGCTAATTGAGTCAGTGAAACTAGTCAAGGTCATTCCCTGGACTTTGGCCCAAGGTCATTCAGTTATGAAAAATAAAACATTTTTCACAGAAACCACTGCTCAGTTTGTAACCAAATTTCATATGAAAACTTTTAGGAACAAACAAATGAAAATTTACTTATATAAATTTGGTCATGTGACCAATATGGCTGCCATGCTCATATAAGATAAAAACCCTTCAGAAATCTTCTCCAGAACTACTGGGCCCATTGTCAGGTCACATGACAAAGATGACTACCATGATAAAAACCATATAAAAATCTTCTCAGAAAGAAATCAAATGGCTCCATAAACTCTCAGCACTCTGGTGAGCGGCTTAGGACTAACCCAGGCAGCTTTAGCTTTGAACCACAGCCGGGTCCACTGGTCTGAGGTGAGTAGTAGCTTAGAAGAAGATATAAGTAGGAAAGTGCGATTTTGTCATAGATGTATAAATTGTATTAAACATATGTAACAAAAACACATTAAACGGTAGCAACAGCCTACTCAGACATGCTAATGAATTTCTAGAGCCAATGATTGTAGTCAGCACAAATCTTGATATATTTGATTCTGATGTACTTTCGCTGTTGGTAATATCACTAAATACTGAGATTGTCCAGATGATGAGATCAGACAATGACTGATCTAGATTTGGCCCGCGCCCATCAGGCTTGAAGAAATAGATGGGCTGCCTGATGATTCCACGCAGAGCTGAAACTGACTGCTCACGAGTACTGGTAAACTGCTTACAGGAGCTTAAAGCTTGCCCAGGCAAAGCTGCGCGAGTCAGCCCGTCCATGCTTATAAACCCTATTGGTTTCATTGGGATGTGGCCATCATGTCATTTCATCTCAATATCGGGTAAAAGTCCCACAAAATTGGAAGCAATGTCTCCTCAATGACCTATACAATGTTGACAGGGACATTAAACCTCAGCTCAAACAAACAATTACTGATCTAGATCATTCTGTCAACACTGTTATTGAAATGGTCCCCAGTTGAGAATGAAATTTATCTTGCTTATAAATTTTAAAATGCCAACAAATGTTGGCATTTTAAAATTTATCAGCAGGATAAATGACATTCTGTACTGATCTGAGCAGGAGCATAATGCTGATTTGTTTGTCTTTTAAAAGTTATGAACATTACAAATTTCATGCTCAACTGATTTGACCAAAAGTTGACCAGACTGAACCTGTCACAAGCCAACTTGGCTATTTTTGAAGCAGACCAAGATGGTTTTCTTGACCGTTTTGTCACTCAGGATGAGTTGGGTTCATCACTTTGAGCCAGAGACCAAAAGACAATCCATGCAATGGAAGCACCCTGGCTCACCCCCTCCAAAGAAGGCAAAGGTCGTCTCCTCTGCAGGGAAGGTGATGGCATCAGTGTTCTGGGATGCCAAGGGTATAATATTCATAGATTACCTTCAAAAGGGCAGAACAATTAATGGGGAGTATTATGCAGATCTGCTAAAACAATTGCAAAAAGCAATTAAGGCTAAACGACCTGGAAAATTGACAAAAGGGGTCTTTTTCCATCAGAACAATGCGCCTGCTCATAAATCGGTTGTCGCAATAGCTGCTGTGCATGACTGTGGCTTCACACTTGTCGATCACCCTCCGTATTCACCTGATCTAGCTCCAGATTATTTCCTGTTTCCAAACATGAAAAAGCACTTGGCTGGGCAACATTATCGGTCAGACGAGGAGGTGATAGCTGCTGTGGAGGAGTTTTTCAGGGACCAAGATGAGACCTCCTATACCACTGGGATCCAAGGACTCCACATCACTGGAGGAAGTGTCTTCTATACCACTGGGATCCAAGGACTCCAGCATCACTGGAGGAAGTGTGTGGACAGGAAGGGAGACTATGTTGAAAAATAAGGCACTTTCAGCATGGACAAACCATTGGATCTTGGTCAGGCTCAGAACTTTTCAGCCTACCCTCATATGTCAAATTCGCTGAGTCCACAAGAAGATTTGGCAGTGCCTTTGCATACATTTACAAAATGTCATTTCATCTCAATGTCGGGTAAAAGTCCCACAAAATTGGAAGCAATGTCTCCAAAATGACCTTTACAGTGTTGACGGGGATGTTAAACCTCAAATCAAACAAAACAAAACAAGTGGACCAAATAACCATATACACCATTCCTGTTAACCCATTTTATCTTCATATACTGAGTCGGTCATATTTGGCCATTATCTCAGTTAGCCATTACCTCAGTTGGCCTCAAGGTGTCCGAATTTTTAGGATTTTTAAGGTACTTGTAAATCCCATTTTCTCTTATTAAGTGGGGTTTAAAAAGGTACTAACCCATAAAATGCCAATCATGACAATTGTCGTCTGCTTTGTCGTCTGCTGGTTACTTTTGCAAACCCCAATCAGAGGACAATAAGCAATTCATTCTGAACATCCCTAGTATTTATCACCAGTACTTATTTAGATGGATTGGGTCTAGTATGCGCAAAATGGTGATAAAACAGGTAAGGGGGACCTGTTGAAGACTGGTACTTGGGAAATTGTCAATTTTTAGCTCGGCTGTTTTCGAAGAAAAGGAGGAGGTATTGTCACAGCTCTGGCGTCTTCTGCGTCTGTGTTGTGCAAAAAACTTGAACATTTTGTAATATCTCTATCATTACTGAACATATTTACTTGAAACTCGGACTAGTTGTTCATTATGAAAAGGGGAACTCATATCAATAGGTGAGGTAACCCTGAAAATATTTTTGGCACAGTTATGCCCCTTTTTCGACTTAGAATTTTTGCAAAAACTTGGAAATTTTGTAATATCTCTGTCATTACAGAACATATTTACTTGAAACTGGGACTAGTTGTTCATTATGAAAAGGGGAACTCATACCAATAGGTGAGGTAACCCATAAAATATTTTTGGCACAGTTATGCCCCTTTTTCATCTTAGAAATTTTGTTTAACTAAAAGAAACTGCAGCCTAGGGTTGGCACCCGCATGCCGTGCTCTTGTTAACATCATTTCCAGGTGTAAAATCCAACAGCTGGTAATGTTGGTAAAATCTGTGCCCTTGTAAGAAAGAACCATCCCTCCTCATCGGCCGGAGCGTACTTGTTTTCTTATTTATAAGCGTGATAAATTGCTCAATTTGGACCATCCCCTTTGGTGACAAAAATCGCCTTAAAGTCGCCTACAGCATGCTGGAGGTTAAATATCTTGTCTGAAAGAGCTAGTGAATATAATACAACCAATGCCTATATTAAATGGTTTCAATATATCAGAAGAGAATTCCAAATTTGTTGAGAACTGAACACATTTGTCTCCATAGAAACAGCACTTAGATTTCCTGTAAAAATGTTTTCTGAGTAATGGCTATTGGAAAGAGTTTCAGACAAAAAAATAATGTAAAGAATTGCACTCAGACACTGAAAAAATAACACACTAAAACTAACGAGTTGTGAAATGATTATGGTGTCTTAATTATGACGTGTTTGTTATATCACATAACTCGCTGAGTCTCTGCCACACCTCAAGAAAGGAGTACCATTAACCCTTATCCTGCTGAATATTTTAATCAGCCACACCCATTTCTGACTATCAGCCAAACAGATTATATGATGCAATGTTTTTGTTTATGTTGACAAACTGAATGAGTCTCTGCCATATCTCATTAGGGGAGTCCCTTTAACCCTTATCCTGATGAATAATTTAATCAGCCACATCCATTTCTGACTATCAGCCAATCAGATTACTTGATGCGATGATGTTTTTGTTCAAGTTGACAAACTGAATGACAAAGAGTGTGGATCCTGATCAGATGGCTTCTTTAGAAGCCATCTGATCTGGATTGTCACTCTTTGCAAAGGCAGGGATTGCCATGAAGAGCAGAATAAGGATTAAAAGATTTTGACTCACTCACACGTAGCAGACTATACTGATTTGTTGAGTTGGGTGAGTTGCAAAACTGCCTCTCAGAATGATATTTAATTGACTAAAACAAGATCTCTGTGGACTACAAGCTTGGGGGTTGGGTGAGTAGAAGTTCATCAGATAAAGCTTCATATCAAAAATCAAAGACCTGGGCCTTCTGGTTTCAGACAAGAAGATTTTTAAAGGTTTTCCCTATATAAGTCAATGTAAAACCAGTGGGCCCAGTCGCGGGGGCATTTTTGGCCCCAGGACTATAATTTGAACAATCTTGGTAGAGGTCCACAAGATGAAGCTTCATACCAAATATCAAAGACCTGGGCCTTCTTGTTTCAGCCAAGAAGATTTTTAAAGATTTTCCCTATATTATGTCTTTGTAAAACTGTTGGGCCCAGTCACAGGGGCATTTTTGGCCCCAGGGCTATAATTCGAACAATCTTGGTAGAGGTCCACTAGATTCAACTTCATATCAGATATCACATATCAAACACCTGGGCCTTCTGGTTTCGGACAAGGTTTTCCTTGTTTTAGTCTATGTAAAACTGGTGGGCCCTGGTGTGGGGGCATTTTAGGCACTAGGGCTATAATAATTTGAACAATCTTGGTAGAGGTCCAATAGATGATGCTCCATACAAAACAATTCTTGTTTCAGAGATTTTAAAGTTTTCAGTGAAAAAAATCTATTTTTGGCTCATGTGACCTAGATGTGCAATGGACATGAACCATTGGAACAACTTTGAAAGGGGATCACCTTAGTAAAGGATCATTCCTGCGAAGTTTGGTCAAAGTCTGATCAGTTGTTTAGGAGATGTCATCTACAGGCACATGGACGGACGACAGACAAAAAGTTATCACAAAAGCTCACCTTGTCACTATGTGACAGGTGAGCTAAAATAGAAAAAAACTTCCATATTGGTATAAAACATCTTGGGCTCAAGGGAGCAATCCAGGCACATCATGGCCTTCTTGTCTTATTTTTCAGAGAAAATAAAAACAACCTTAGACAAGCAGATAATTCACATCTGTTACTCTTTGAAACAAATCAAAGCACTGAGAGTACTGGTGGGCCGATTGTCTCTGAGTGTAGATTGGGAAAAGGGAATTTAGACTGTTTCTTTTAACCCTTAAATGCCTGTACTGTAAGCAAACTGTGTAGATCCTGATCAGATGCTGCATTTTGGGGCACTGACCCTTCAATATCTGTAGAGAAAGCAAACCGTGTAGACCCTGATCAGATGCCACATTCTGTGGCATCTGATCTGGGTCTACACTGTTTGCCAAGCCCAGACCACGATTCCAGCCCTGATTCTGCTGATAACCCTTTTACACTAACATGCTGACTTCACTGCGATAAACAGCTCCCGCCCATCGGGGCTTGAAGAAAAAGATGGGCTGCAAGATGCTTCCACACAGAGCTGAAATCAACCTGCACATGAGTACTGGTAAAACACTTAGAGGATCTAAGCCTGCCCAGGCAAAGCGGAGCAAGTCTGCCCATCCATGCTTATAAACCCTGTTGGTTGCATTGGGCGGCAGAGTTTGAGATGCCATTTCATCTCAATGTCGGGTAAAAGTCCCATAAAACTGGAAGCAATGTCTCCAAAATGACCTTTACAGTGTTGATGGGGACGTTAAACCTCAAATCAAACAAACAAACACACACTGCGATAAAATTCTATAAATAAGTTACATGGATTTCTTACAAATCAGTGATAGTCAAGTGGACTTCAGGGCTATTATAGGTTTTGACCTTATAACTTTGGGTCGATCGTCCTAAAAAAGAAACAAAAATACTTTGAAAAATACTGTCTGCTTGTTACGGTTAGTGCTTGAAGAGTTAAAAATTGTTGAATACATCTCAAATTTGACTGAAATAAAAGTATGTGGCATTGATTTGTTTGAACAATTTTAGAAACAATATTAAAGGAGATTAATATGGGCCTCTATGACCTAGTGGATAAGAGCACTAATTCTTAATCATTAGGTCTCTTACTGATGTGGTTTGAACCTGCCTCTGAGACGCCAAGTTCTGCAATAGAAGGTCAGGTGGTTTTCTCCAGGTACTCCGTTTTTTGCCCACCTCTGATTAACAATCGGCTCGATATAAGTGAAATAAACTTGAAAGGGCAATAAAACCAACCAATATATTCAGTTTAAGTAGCTGGTTTACTCTTTCCAGGTTAATAACTACATGTTGATAGCCTTAAGACACCGAGAAAAACTACATCTGAAAATGTTGTCTGCTTATGTTGTCTACTGATTTTTTTTTGCATACTTTTTATGTCCCCGGTAGCGATAGCGGGGACATATTGTTTTTGCCCTGTCTGTTTGTTTGTTGGTTTCTTGGTTTGTACATGGACAACTTTATTGTTGGTCATAACTGTTGAACCGTTTGAGGTAGAGTATTCATATTTGGCATGAATGTTCCTTGTGACGAGAGCTTCACATTCATACAAAAAATTTGACCTGTGACCTTGACCTTGACCTTTAACTTACTTAAGAGAAAAAAGTAACATTGGTCATAACTTTTGAACCGCCTGAGATACAGCCTTCATATTTGACATGTATGTTCCTTGTGACAAAAGCTTTACAATCATGCAAAAAGTTTGACCTGTGACATTGACCTTTGACCTACTTAAAAATAACATTTTGGTCATAACTTTTGAACCATTTGAGATACAGCCTTCATATTTTGCATGTTGGTTTCTTGTGACAAGAGCTTTACATTCACACAAAATATTTTGACCTGTGACTTTGACCTTTGACCTACATAAAAGAAAGTTAATATTGGTCATAACTTTTCAAACGTTTGAGTTACAGCCTTCATATTTGGCATGTAGGTTCCTTGTAACAAGAGCTTTACTTTCATGTAAAAATTTTTTACCTGTGACCTTGACCTTTGACCTACTTAAAAGAAAAAAACAACATGTTGGTCATATTTTTCGAACCGTTTGGGATAGGACCTTCATATTTGGAATGTAGGTTCCCTGTGATAAGAGCTTTACAGTCATGCAAAAATTTTTGACCATGACCTTGACCTTTGACCTACTTAAAGGAACAAATAAAATTGTTCATTACTTTGGAATCTTTTAAGATAGAGCCTTCATATTTGGCATGAAGGTTCCTTGTGACAAGAGCTTTACAGTCACACAAAAAATTTTGACCTGTGACCATGACCTTTGACCTACATAAAAGAAAAAGTTAACATTAGTCATAACTTTTGAGCCATTTAAGATAGAGCCTTCATATTTGGCATGTAAGTTCCTTGTGCCAAGGGCTTCCCACTCAAACCAAAAATCTTGACCTGTGACCTTGACTTTGAACTGTGACCAACTATGAAAAAAAAAGACCATGCCCAGGGACATGTTCGTGTTTCACAAACACATCCTGTTAAAAATACTTTTGCATGCAGGCAAAGAGTGTGGGCCCAGATCAGAGCAGTCTGATCTGGACCCACACTGTTTGCAAAAAATGACTTTTAAGGTAACCCGCAGACAGCAAAGCAAAGGACAGTTGTGGTGATTGGCATTTTATGAGCTTGAATATTCTTTTACTATACATGTACTGTGAAATTAATTGCCTCTGAAGTTCAATTAAAGGAAAACTGATTGCAGGAAATATGAAACATTAATTATATACAAACTTTAATTACCATGCAAGATATCAAATATTGCTGTTGGCCGTGTTGGGTGGTTTGCTGCCTGGAGTAGAGGTGGACTGGAATATATTTTAACCCTTAAGCTGCCGGCAAAAACAACATCTGAAATTGTCGTCTGCTTATGTCGTCTGCTGAATTTTCTAAATATTTTTGCATACAGGCAAACATTGTGGACCCAGATCAGACTGCTCCTACAGGAGCAGTCTGATCTGGGTCCACAGTGTTTGCAGACGGCAAAGCAGACGACAATTGTTGTGATCGGCATGTTATGGGTTAAGAAATAGATCAGCTGAAGCAGTGATTTGTTGAGTAATAAATCACAGTTTGGAGGTCAGTTTTAATGTAGATCAAATCGGCACGTAGCACAAGTGATTTGTTAGCTCACCTGAAGTGCTCACGGTAAGCTATTGTGATCGGTCATTGTCCGTCGTCCTTCGTCCGTGCGTCTCCTGCAGCCGTGCACCCGACTTCAACTTTTGCTTTAAACAATTTCTTCTCCAAAACTGCTAGATGGATTTTGAAATAATTTCACAGGAATGTTCCTTGGGTGACCCTCTACCAAAATTGCTCAAACCATTCCGCTCGGCTGATTTATGAGCTAAAAATAGAAAAACCTTTAAACGACTTATTCTCCTTAACCAGTGGATGGAGTTTGAAATCATTTCACAGGAGTGTTCCAGGGCTAAAAAGAGATAAAACGTTAAATGACTTGGTCTCCTTAACCAGTGGATGGATTTTGAAATTATTATACCCCCGGCATATTAAGTATGTCAGGGGGTATATTATAGTTTTTGTCTTTCCGTCGTCGGTTCGTTCTTTAGTTAGTTAGTTAGTTTGTTAGTTCGTTCATACTTCCGTCTGTCCCGCCGTTCGTCAACCTTTACGTCAAAGTTTTGCGTTAAACCTTTTTCATACCTCATATCTCTGTAATCACATGTTAAATTCTCTTCATATTTGGTAAAGGATATCTCGATAGCATTACCTTTCATATGGAATATCTAAGCCCCTGGGTCAAGCCCCTAGGTGGGGCCCCTAGGTGGGCTGTCTGTCTGTCCATCTGTCGGTTCATCTACTTTTACGTCAAAGTTTTGTGTTAAACCTTTTTCATTGCTGATATCTCTGTAACCGCATGTTAGATTCTCTTCATATTTGGTAAAGGATATCTCTATAGCATTACCTTTCATATGGAATATCTAAGCCCCTGGGTCAAGCCCCTGGGTGGGCTGTCTGTCTGTCTGTTTGTCAACTTTACGTCAGTTTTGTATTAAACCTTTTTGATTGCTCATATCTCTGTAACCTCATGTTAGATTCTCTTCATATTTGGTACCGAATATAGCTATAGTATTAACTTTCATATGGAATATCTAAGCTCCTGGGTCAAGCCCCTGGTTCAGAAGCCTCCGTGGTGCAGTGGTTACGCTACTCGCCTTGTAAACCAGGGATCACAGGATCGATCCCGGGCTTCTACAGACTTTCGGATGAGTCTTTAAACCGAGGTCCCGTCTCCGTATGATCTTAGCAGTTGGTGGGACGTAAATCTAAAACTCATTCACTCAAGCCCCTGGTTGGGGCTAGGGGTCAATAATTAATTTCATTATGTCCAAGTTTTGTGTTGTTTTCATTATACTCCTTGTTGTTGAAATGCAATAGTTATTCTCAGTGGACTAAATGGAAAGTTTATATGGAAAGGTTCAATGCTACAGACAAATTGTCATTTCCACTAAAAGGGGATAGCATTGGCCGGGGGTATACGTGCCCCACTGGGCACTTTCTCTAGTTTAATACGAATGTTCCTTGGGTTACCCTTTACCAATATTGCTCGAACTGTTGCGCTTGGGACTAAAAACAGTAAAAACTTTAAACAACCTCTAGATCTTAACCAGTGGATGGATTTTAAAATTATTTCACAGGAATGTTTCTTAGGTGACCCTCTATCAAAATTGCTGAAACCAATCTGCTCGGGTGAACAAAATGGCCACCAGAGCTAAAAATAGAAAAGCCTTTAAAAGACTTCTCCTTAACCAGTGGATGGATTTTGAAATTATTTCACAGGTGTGTTCCTTGGGTGACCTCCGGCCCCTGCCCATCGGGGCTTGAAGAAATAGATGGGCTGCATGATGCTTCCAAATAGAGCTGAAACCGACCTGCACACAAGTACTGGTAAACCGCTTAGAGGATCTAAGCCTGCCCAGGCAAAGCGGTGTGAGTCGGCCCATCCATGCTTATAAACACTTGGTTTCATTGAACGGCAGGGCTTGAGATGTCATTTCATCTCAGTGTGAGGTAACAGTCCCACAAAATTGGAAGCAACGTCTCCAAAATGACCTTTACAGTGTTGACAGGGATGTTAAACCTCAAATCAAACAAATCTTTGGGTGACCTTCTACCAAAATTGCTCAAACTGTTCTGCTCGGGTGAATGAGCTAAAAATAGAAAAAACATTGAAACGACTTATTCTCCTTAACCAGTGGATGGATTTTGAAATTATTTCACAGGAGTGTTCCAGGGTTAAAAAAAAAGAAAAAAATGTTAAATGACTTCTTCTCCTTAACCAGTGGATGGATTTTGAAATTATCTAATAGGAATGTTCCTTGGGTTACCCTTTACCACAATTGCTCAAACCATTGCGCGCGGGTGAACAAGATGGTCACCAGGGCTAAAAATAGAAAAATCATCAATTGTCTTCTCCTTAACCAGTGGATGGAATTTGAAATTATTTAATAGGAATTTTTCCTTGGGTTACCCTTTACCAAAATTGCTCAAACCGTTCTGCGCAAGTGAACAAGATGGCCACCAGAGCTAAAAATAGAAAAAACTTTAAACGACTTCTCTTTCTTAACCAGTGGATGGATTTTAAAATTATTTCACAGGAATGTTCCTTAGGTGACCGTCTACTAAAATTGCTCAAACCGTTCCACTCGGGTGAACAAGAAGGCGGCCAGAGCTAAAAATATAATATTTTAAACAACCTCTCCTTAACCAGTGGATGGATTTCGAAATAATTTCACAGCAATGTTCCTTTGGGGACCCTCTACCATAATTCCTTAAACCATTCTGCTCTGATGATGATTTCAAAGGAATGTTTTTTATGCCCCTGACATACGAATTTCATTGGTTAAAATTCCACCTTCTTTTTGAGGGTGGAAAAGAAAACAAGAAATATGTTGTTTGAACGACATATTATATCGTTAAAACAACATATTTTTTGTTTTCCACGCCACGCTAATTTTATTGTTTTAAATTCTGTTCTGCTAGATACTGGAACAGAAATGTCCCTTCCCGGCTTCCATAGATATGCTTCAATTTAGCAGTACAATGCAGAAAGCAGTACAAATGTAGTATGAATGCAGCAGAATAGCAGCATATGCTTCAGTTCCAGCAAATACTGCAATTCAGTAATTGTTACCATGCTGTTTTTAACATATCTTTTAAACTTTGATCATTTAATATGGCTAATACTGGAATATTGTTGGTGAAAACATGTGAGCAGCTTTTGCAAAAGATATTGTACTTGCGAGAACACTAATAACAATTGGGCCAAGAACAAGTTCATTAAGCTAACTATGCTTTGAACAGCTAGGCCCTGGGGCCAGTTGTTCAAAAAAGAGATGTCATTTGAGTTAAAACTTTGATCATTTAATATGGCAAATTTGCTAATACTTTTGCTTAAAAAAAGTGAGCAGCTTTTGCAAATCATTTTTTTTCAGCAAAAGTATCTCTAAATTGGATATTGTGTTTGCTTATGTTGGCTCAGTGGGGGACGCCTATAGTCCGCGGGTAGGCGTCTCTTGCCTGATGCCTCCAGTTGACCTGTCTCACAATTATTAAGCTACGTCGGTCGGTGTATGCTCGGAGGGGGATGTGCTGTGTTTGCCGTGTCTTGTCCATCATCCATTTCAGTTTCAGAACTTTGGAGTTGAGACACACTGATGAAGATTAAATATCAGAAAGGCCTCTGTGTCACTAAATTTTGTATAGTTACGCCTTAATTGCAACCACTGGGTCGGTATCTCTGCTGGTGGATGATTCGTTCGTCCCCGAGGGTATCATCAGCTCAGTATCAGTTCCTTAGTGCTGAGGTTGATACAGCTGTGTTGACGTCAGTACTCAAGTGCTGATTTAAATAACTTTATTATATCTTTAACTTTTGCAGTATAAAATTCTAATTTTTCTAAAACTAAGACTGACTAAATGTCAGGTGAGAAATGTATCTTAGTGGATTTGGTTGCCACTTTTTGTTATATTTTTAATTTTGCAAGTCTCGCTACTTTGGACATCTCCTTCCCGATGCCTGGACTTCGGTGGAGTGTGGGCCATGTTTGCTGATGTTGGCTTGGTGGGGGGTGGGGGGGCACCTATAAGTCCGCGGGTAGGCATCTCTTGCCTGATGCCTCCAGTTGACCTGTCTCGCGAGCTACATTGGTCGGTGTGTGCTCGGAGGGGGATGTGCTGTGTTTGCCGGGTCTTGTCCATCATCCGTTTCAGTTTCAGAACTTTGGGGTTGAGACACACAGATGAAGATTAAATATCAGAAAGACCTCTGTGTCACCAAATTTGGTATAGTTACGCCTTAATATTGTACTGGGTACTTGCTAGAACAGTTAAGAATTTCACCACTTATGAGCTCGTTAAGCTAAAGATGCTTTGAAGACCTGGGCCCTTTCTCTTAAGATGACTTAAGGGGGAATTACCAAAGTGTTTGTGCTCATGTAGCACCTCTGATTCCTGAAACAAAAAATGATGTCATTTAACCCTTGTCCTGCTGAATATTCAAATATGCCACACCCACTACTGATTATCAACCAATCAGATTATTTGATGCAAATTATTGCAGCAAATTCACAATCTGAATGGCAAACAGTGTAGATCCTGATCAGATGGCTTCGTCAGAAGCCATCTGATCTGGATCTTCATTGTTTGGAAAATAAGGCACATCTGGGCTCAGCAGGACAAGGGTTAATTAACATTCAAAAAATGCCAAAGTATAGTTTTAATGGAAAATACTAATGCCAATTCATTTATTTTTCTCTGTTACTGAGTGTCTCTTTACATATTTACCGTATTCCTCCATTTAGCGCCCCAGGCACTTAAAAAATAGGAAAAGGAGGGGGTGCTTATTAGAGACAAAAATCTTACCAGAATGGAGAGTTTAAAACCCATTTGGTGGAATCATGACAAGTAAAGTACTAAGTGGTCTGTGATAGCAGGGGCTTCAGAAATACATTGCATGATACGATTTACAGCAGATTCGGCAATGATTGAAAGGCAATCTCCGTTTACTAGGTAAGACAAAACATTTTTTCCTCCAACAGCAGAAGAGAAACTTTTTATTTTGTTCTTGGAAAAAAACTGAGGGGACACGTATAGGAGCAGGGACGCTAAATGGGAGGAATACAGTATTCCTTTTGATGTAGAATTTCCTTATTTTATAGACAGATAATGTTGGTTTAATTTTAATTTTTGGCATATTGTGGCAGATTTTTGATGGCACAAAAAATAATAGTGTCACTGATACAAACAATAATATGAGCAAAATTGTCCCGCTAAAATTGCAGGAAAGATAAAATGTTTTCTAACAAATAGGTGATACCATATTATTTATAATGATATTTTGATTCACAGTTAAGGTTTCAATTTAGATTTTTATGTCCTTGGTGCTGTCAAAATATAATCTACATTTTACAAATAGGATTTTCTATTCCATAAAAACTGTACTGTTCTCTCCATCTTTCTTAAGAAATTGTAGGAAATAAATTTTGTATTAACACAGCACCACTTATATCAGTAGTGAAAGCAAACCTGAAAAAAAAAACACATAAAAAAAACAACAACAAACAACAAAAACAATTGCATCCCGAAAACATGCCTATATAATTTTGACCCTCTTGAACCCCTCTTTTATATAGTAAAACTGGGGTTTACAGGGGTAAACCTTATTTTTCATATTTATGCTCTACAATATAGATTGTGGGTACTCGTTAGAACCGCCTTATCGATGCGGTTCTAACAAGTTCCCACAATCTGTATTTTGAACAGAAATAAGGAAAATATCTCAATTTTTCATCTTAAAATTTTCATTTTTTCGGCAATAAAGGTTACAATGTATTTGTATAGGCATGTTTTCGTATTGTAAAAGGAAGTGAAGGATAGAAATATAGGTGGTGCTTTGATACCTTGGAAGTGACTTCCAATTTTTATGTCCCCCCACCAGAGGGGAGGGGGATAATAATTATTGTTTTTGGTGCAGATCCTGTTTGCATCGGCATCTGCGTTGCCTATCTCCTGAACTTATGGATAGATGCTGACCAAACTTGCATATTTACATCATTAGGATAGGGGAAAACAGTCTTCAGGTTATTATGACCTTGACCTCATTTCAAAGGTAACAGGCCCCCCAAAACAGACATTTTTGGGCCAAAAATGGCTTGTCTTTACTCTTTCTCATTAAAGAATCGATTAATTCTAGTCAAAGGTGGTACAGTATATCATTACAACATACTGCAGATTTGGTTAGATTTTGGTGACCTTGACCTGTTTTTCAAGGCCACAGGCCCCCCAAAACAGTCATTTTTGGGCCATAAATGGCTTGTCTGCACTTTCTCATTAACTATATAATTGATTAATTTTAGTCAAACTTGAGTCAGTGTATCATTACAACATAAAGCAGATTTGATTAGATTTTGGTGACCTTGACCTTTTTTAAAGGTCACAGGCCCCCAAAACACTGTCAAATTTGCGGCCAAAAATGGCTTGTCTGCACTCTGAGGTCAAAGGCGCCTGAAACCTGTTCTTTTGGGGCCAAATAATGACTTATCTGTACCCTATATCATTTAAGAATTGATTAATGTTGGTCCAAAACTCGGTACAATATTTATTTACAGTCTACCAAATTTTATTAGATTCTGTTGATCTGACCTTTTTAATGACTGTTTTTTTTTTAAGGTCACAGGCTCCCGAAAACTGTCAGTTTTTGGCCAAAAATGGCTTGTTTGCAGCTTATATTTTGGTGATTAAAGTCAAATGGGTGTTTAAGATATATTTAGGGTGGGGGTACATTGTTTTCCTCTGAAAACATTTCTAGTTATTTCTAATTGTCATTGATCAAACTTTGAATATGTTCTAGAAAGGGTTATCCTTTGGAAGCAAGGAAGAACTGGAAAATATGGAGCGTATTTATTTTCTGGGCCAGACTAGCTAGTTTCGGCCGATTAGGCCTCATCAGTGACACTCAGGTATTTTCAAAATTCCACAATGGAATCAATGATCCCAAAGGACAAGAAAATATAAACTACACTATGATGTAGGGCAGGCCGCCACATATTCCCAGACACCAGCTTTAGTGACGTTAAATATGTTCTAGAAAGGGTTATCCTTTGGAAGCAAGGAATACACCACAGAACTGGAAAATATGGAGTGTATTTATTTTCTGGGCCCGACAAGCTAGTTTCGGCCAATTAGGCCTCATCAGTGACCCTCAGATATTTCCAAAATTCCACAATGGAATCAATGATCCCAAAGGACAAGAAAAAATAAACTACACTTTGGAGTTTGGCCCCACGCCCATAGGGGCTTGAAGAAATATATGGGCTGCATGATGCTTCCATGCAGAGCTGAATCCGGCCTGCACACTAGTACTGGTAAACCGTTTAGAGGATCTAAGCCTGTCCAGGAACCGCTGTGCGAGGCGGACCTTCCATGCTTATAAACCCTATTGCTTTCATTTGGCAACAGGGCTTGAGATGTCATTTCTTCTCATCGTCGGGTAAAAGTCTCACAAAATTGGAAGCAACGTCTCCAAAATGACCTATACAGTGCTGACGGGGACGTTAAACCAAACAAATAAATCTACCAAATTTGATTGGATTCTGTTAATCTGACCTTTTTAATGACTGTTTTTTGTTAAGGTCACAGGCTCCAAAAAACTGTCAGTGTTTGAGCAGCTTACATTTTCATGACCTTAACTTAGTTATTAACCCTTTTAGTACCAAATGGACGGCCCCCGCCCATAGGGGCTTGAAGAAATATATGGGCTGCATGATGCTTCCACGCAGAGCTGAATCCGGCCCGCACACTAGTACTGGTAAACCGCTTAGACGATCTAAGCCTGTCCAGGAACCGTGGTGCGAGGTGGACCATCCATGCTAATAAACCCTATTGGTTTCATTGGGCGACAGGGCTTGAGATGTCATTTCATCTCAATGTCGGGTAAAAGTCCCACAAAATTGGAAGCAACGTCTCCAAAATGACCTATACAGTGTTGACGGGGACGTTAAACCTCAAGTCAAACAAAAACAAACAAAAGTACCAAATGGAATCTTCCATCTTATATATAACAGGAGTCCATTTCAAAATTTAGGGGTGTCGGTTGTGTTTTCTTCAAAATTTATTTGGAAAATTGCTGAACTTTTAGCAAACAGTGGAGGCCCTGATCAGACGCCGCGTTCTGCAGCGTCTGATCTTGGCCTGCACTGTTTGCCAGGGTACCCGTTTTGGGGTTTCTGGTCCTAAATGGGTTAAAGTCAAATGGGTGTTTAAGATATATTTAGGGTGGGGGTACATTGTTTTCCTCTGAAAACAGTACTTATTTCTGATTTTCATTGATCAAACTTTGAAGTTTCATTATACCGAAAGTTCATTGATTTTAGTCAGTGACTTTGCCCTTCTGTACTGTCATATAACATGACATAGACAGCTTCTTGTCCTTTGAGGGTTTCACTTGATCTTCACTGTCTGAGATCTTGTAGGTTTTGTAATCCTAATTACTGTGACACTGTGCATTTAAGCTTTTCAAAATTACTGGAAAATCAAAGCACTGAGAGCACTGGTGGGTCGATTGTCTCCGAGTGTAGATTTGGAATGAGACATTTAACCCTTAAATTCCTGGCGGCCGTTTCACTAAACTTCTTAACTCTAAGATTTTCGTAAGTTCGATCTTAAGAATTCGTAACTCAAAATTTGCGTTTCACTAACGTCAAATTCTTAAGTTTTTGCGTAAGTTTGTTCGTAACTTTACGATAGGGTGTAGGCAGTCGTAACTTTAAGAATTTCGTATGTGTCATGGCGGCGGTTTCGATTCGCGCCCGATTAGAGCAATAAATCGCAATTTCCAGGCTTGGTGAAGTTTGAAATAAAGAAAAACTTACCTGTTTTCAGTAATCCTTAGCGACATCGACATTGTCAGTGACCCAGTTGATTGTTTTCTTGGATAAACACATCATTTCGAGACTTCAGGATGAGACAGAAGCATAAAGCACCTGTTGAAGACTCTTGCAACTCATTAAATGGTGTTTGCTTTGTCAGTCGTCATGAATGCTTATTTTTTTCTTTTACTTCGCCATAAGTTTTGTTGACATTTGTGCGCGAGGAGAAAGAAATCATCAGATACGTCATCATGACGTCATATTTTATTGCTGAATACTCAGGGTAAAACACGGATTTGTTTCTTTAGAGATAGCCCCATGTGCCTTAGGGTACAAAGTATCAGTCAGTCTCTCTCTCTCTCTCTCTCTCTCTCTCTCTCTGTCTCTCTCTCTGTCTCTCTCTCTCTCACTCTTTCCCCTACTCTCACACACACGGCCCCCGCCCATCGGGGCTTGAAGAAATAGATGGGCTGCATGATGCTTCCACGCAGAGCTGAAACTGACCCGCACACGAGTACTGGTAAACCGCTTAGTGGTGCGAGTCGGCCCGTCCATGCTTATAAACCCTATTGGTTTCATTGGACGGCAGGGCTTGAGATGTCATTTCAGCTCAATGTCGGTAAAAGTCCCACAAAATTGGAAGCAACGTCTCCAAAATGACCTATACAGTATTGACGGGGACGTTAAACCTCAAATCAAACAAACAAATCTCTCACTCTCCTTCTCTCCCATATCTCCCTGTATTTTTCCCTCTCGCCACCTCTCTGCCTCCCTCTCCCACGCACCCCTCTCACTTAACATAGCTGGAACAGCCCAGTCAGCACTCAATGTTCGGACCAACGTCGGACCGACAGCGATACGACGTTGCAACGTCGTAACTCTATCGGCCCGCCGTTTGTTTGTTTGTAGCCCATTGGAGTTTAACGGCCCAGTCAACACTAATTTAAGCAGTTATCCAGTACAGTGCACATTCTTTCGCCATAAAATGACAACTGCCCTTTATCAGCGGAAGGGAAAGAATGACTGTAGAAAAGATTTCATGATCAATCTCCACGAAAGAATGTTGCCGACCCCGGCAGGTATCGAACCCGCGTCCACCTGATCACCAGTCAAACGCGCATCCGAATGAGCTACCGAGGCAGCTCGGCCCGCCGGTGGCCCGTCATTCATTGCTGACTGGGAGTCAAAGCCATATATATATTGCCAGGGCTTTGAGGGCTTCATCTGCTCTGGACATAGAGGAGACCGGAAATAGTTGGTCCGAAAATTGTATTAATCCTTTTTCTAACTTATATACAGTTTTTCGTTCGGAAAATGGCAGATTCGGATAAATAAAGTCGTTGTCCGAGACGAGGTCAACTGAACCAACTTAACCCGCAATTGGGGGTTAAATTGACCCGGCCAGCGGGGAGATAAGTTGGAACGAAAATATATTTTAGGGGTCAAAAATCGGTTTTTTTTTTCAAACATAGTCATGTTGCATATCAAATGAAGGTAATGAAGAGTAAAATACAGCGGTGCAATTTTATTGTCCCCGGGGGCATGTCTGTGGGTCACCAGGGATCAAAAAGTAATTCGAATTATGGATATCCATGAATCAGCCAAATAATGGATATCCATAAATCGAATTATGGATATCTATAAATATGGGTTAAATAATAAAACGGCACCGCATAAAATGATGAAGTGGGGTTTAGGGGTGGTCTTCGATTCACGGACTTGTTCACGTGATGGGACAGTGAATTCTCTAGGACCAGTATCCAGTATCTCATAAATACCAGTACACTATTTTTATGAGAATGACGAAGAAATCCAAAGGCTCCTTAAAGAGACCCCCCCCCCCCACTTAAAAAAATGAAAATAAAAAATTAATAAATAAAAACACGCACGCACGCATGCCACTATTTCTTAAATGATTTAAAACAAATGTTTTAAAACTTTAAAAATTCATATCAGCAGGAAGTGACCAGAACATTTGGTGTGTGTAATTAAACAATGAAATAAGGTACATTTTATTCGAAACCTTGTGTGTTATAGAACTGAGATATGATAAATAAATAAATAAAAATAAAAATCCGCACCTGTTCCAAGCACAGAACTTAGACAAATGCCCCACTATGCTCCAAATGCATTAGGACGTTCGAGTCTTGTAAGCTTACTAGCACCATAGCCCAGGTCGACTACCAGGAAACCATTTGACATGTTTGATTTGAGGTTTAACGTCCCTGTCAACACTACATAGGTCATTTTGGTTACGTTGCTTCCAACTTTGTGGGATTTTTAACCGATATTGAGATGAAATGACAATCAATGCCGCCGCCCAATGAACCAATAAGACGGTCCGATACGCACCACTTTGTCTGAGCAGGCTTAGATTCTTTAAGCAGTTTACCAGTAGATTCAGCTCTGTGTGGAAGCACATATAGCCCAATGTATTTTTTTTGGGGGGGGGGGGGGGGAGAGGGGGGTCTAATGTAAGGTACATGTGTAGGTCTTCAGATTTACCAGAGAAAAGGGGGGGGGGGGACTTCCGTAATTGAAAGTCCTGAAAGAGACGTCCTGAAGAAATCATCAGATAAGTCATCATGACGTCATATTTTATTGCTGAATACTCAGGGTAAAACACGGATTTGTTTCTTTAGAGGTAGCCCCATGTGCCTTAGGGTACAAAGTATCAGTCAGTCTCTCTCTCTCTCTCTCTCTCTCTCTCTCTCTCTCTCTCTCTCTCTCTCTTTCCCCTACTCTCACACAAATGGCCCCCGCCCATCAGGCTTGAAGAAATAGATGGGCTGCATGATGCTTCCACGCAGAGCTGAAACTGACCCGCACACGAGTACTGGTAAACCGCTTAGTGGTGCGAGTCGGTTTGTCCATGCTTATAAACCCTATTGGTTTCATTGGGCAGCAGGGCTTGAGATGTCATTTCAGCTCAATGTCTGGTAAAAGTCCCACAAAATTGGAAGCAACGTCTCGAAAATGACCTATACAGTATTGACGGGGACGTTAAACCTCAAATCAAACAAACAAAACTCTCACACTCTCCTTCTCTCCCATATCTCCCTGTATTTCTCCCTCTCGCCACCTCTCTGCCTCCCTCTCCCACTCACCCCTCTCACTTAACATAGCTGGAACAGCCCAGTCAGCACTCAATGTTCGGACCAACGTCGGACCGACAGCGATACGACGTTGCAACGTCGTAGCTCTTTCGGCCCGCCGTTTGTTTGTTTGTAGCCCATTGGAGTTTAACGGCCCATTCAAAACTATTTTAAGCAGTTATCCAGTACAGTGCACATTTTTTCGCCATAAAATGACAACTGCCCTTCTTGAATCAGCGGAAGGGAGAGAATGACTGTAGAAAAGATTTCATGATCAATCTCCACGAAAGAATGTTGCCGACCCCGGCAGGTATCGAACCCGCGTCCACCTGATCACCAGTCAAACGCGCATCCGAATGAGCTACCGAGGCAGCTCGGCCCGCCGGTGGCCCGTCATTCATTGCTGACTGGGAGTCAAAGCCATATTTATATTGCCAGGGCTTTGAGGGCTTCATCTGCTCTGGACATAGAGGAGACCGGAAATAGTTGGTCCGAAAATTGTATTAATCCTTTTTCTAACTTATTATGCAGTTTTTCGTTCGGAAAATGACAGATTCGGATAAATAAAGTCGTTGTCCGAGACAAGGTCAACTGAACCAACTTAACCCGCAATCGGGGGTTAAATAGACCCGGACAGCGGGGAGATAAGTTGGAACGAAAATATATTTTAGCCTTATAAAAATATATTTTCATAATGAATAACAATTAAAAATAACATTAAACTATTTCAAAAGAGAGCACACCCATGTTCTTCAATGATAATAGTTTTGTTTGTTTGAGGTTTAACGTCCCCGTCAACACTGTATAGGTCATTTTGGAGACGTTGCTTCCTATTTTGTGGGACTTTTACCCGACATTGAGATGAAATCACATCTCAAGCCCTGTCGCCCAATGAAACCAACAGGGATTTTAGAGCACGGGCGGGCTGACTCGCACCGCTTTGCCTGGGCAGGCTTAGATCCTCTAAGTGGTTTACCAGTGCTCGTGTGCGGTCGGTTGCAGCTCTGCGCGGAAGCATCATGCAGGCCATCTATTTCTTCAAGCTCCGAAGGCGGGGGCTACAATGATAATAGTATCTGTCGCATAAAGACTTCGAGGCCAATTCGATGTTATTTTGTTATCCCCGCGCTTTTCAGAGAAAAAGCGGGAATCATGTATTACCCCAACTCCGGGTGTCCGTCCATCCGTCTGTAATGTCCCGCGATTGCTCCTATACATCATTTAATCTAGAATCTCCAAACATCTCACAGGCAGAATTTTGATGTAACCCCGCAGGTAGGGTAGTGGGGCCCAACACTGCCTTGGGGTCAAAAATCGTTTTTTTTTTTCAAACATAGTCATGTTGCATATCAAATGAAGGTAATGAAGAGTAAAATACAGCGGTGCAATTTTATTGTCCCCGGGGGGCATGTCTGTGGGTCACCAGAGATCAAAAAGTAATTCGAATTATGGATATCCATGAATCAGCCAAATAATGGATATCCATAAATCGAATTATGGATATCCATAAATCGAATTATGGATATCCATTAATGGACCGAATTATGGATAACCATATTTCGAATTAATGATATCCATAATTCGAATTATGGATATCCATAAATCGAATTATAGATATCCATTATTTGATTTAAGGATATCATTAATTCGAATTACGGATATCCATAAATCGAATTATGGATATCTATAAATATAGGTTAAATAGTAAAACGGCACCGCATAAAATGATGGTGAGTTTTCTGATCCATTCCCTGTGACAATGGAGTCAAGCTGCTCAGCATAAATTTCGCTGCCATGCTCAGAAATGCTTTCCGGGATGGTAACTGGTATACCTATTTGATATGGCTTTGATGGGAAGCTTTATTAACCTAAGAAGGTTGCAAGTCAATTCCAGAAGATGAGTTCCCCTTTGCTGACGACATGACAAAGGGTGCTCCAGCAGAATAGAAGATGCAAAAAAGTGCAGATGGCGTGTCTGACAGTTATGAATTCACAATCAGCATTAAAAATATCCGAGGTGGTTTATCAACCAGAACTTGGCAAACCTTATAATGAGCCCACCATTACAGTGAAAAAGTCAAAGATTGCAAGTGGTAGACAAGTTCCCCTACCTTGGAAGCACATTGTCAAGAGTCGTGTTTTGTTTGATCTGAGGTTTAAGGTCCCCGTCAACACTGTAAAGGTCGTTCTGGAGACGTTGCTTCCAATTTTGTGGGACTTCTACCCGACATTGAGATGAAATGACTTCTCAAGCCCTGCCGCCCAATGAAACCAATGGGGTTTATAAGCATGGACAGTCCGACTTGCATTGCTTTGCTTGGGCAGGCTTAGATCCTCTAAGCCGTTTACCAGTAAACCTACTCGTGTGCGGGTCGGTTTCAGCTCTGCGTGGGAGCATCATGCAGTCCATCTATTTCTTCAAGCCCCGATGGGCGGGGGCCACAAAACTGTGCAAATTGATAATGAAGTCAATGCAGGATTGCAAATATTACTGAAAGCTAGTGCAGCATCTGGCCGACTACGTGAAAGTGTTTGGAATCGAAGTGGTACACGGCTTGACACAAAGCTGAAAGTCTACAGAGCTTTTCTTAGTTCAGAGTAATTGGCCTTCGACCAACTTGCCCCGCGGACCAACTAGCCCCGGCCTCCCCATTTCTGTTAACATCTACATAGAACCAGTAATGCAGACGGTCTAGAAGAGAAATCATTATGATAACACACCTGTGCAACAAAGTGCATTTTTCACACCTCCTAAATAGCTACTTTTCTGATGAACATCTGTGATATTTTTCTTATTTATACTGCAAAGATAGGTTGTGGGTGCTCGCCTCACTGAGGCGGTTCTAACGAGTACCCACAACCTATGTCTTGGAGCAGAAATAAGCACAATAATGTATACCCCCTTAAACCCCTGTTTTCTCTATATGAAGTGGGGTTTATGGGGGTCTTCATCTCACGGACTTGTTCACGTGATGGGACAGTAATTCTCTAGACCAGTATCCAGTATCTCGTCAATACCAATACACTATTTTTATGAGAATGACGAAGAAATCCAAAGGCTCCTTAAAGAGACCCCCCCCAGCCCTAAACCCCCCAGCCCCCCCCACCCCCCCTAAAAAATAAAAATAAAAAAATAATAAATAAATAAATAAAAACACGCACGCACGCGTGCCACTATTTCTTAAATGATTTAAAACAAATGTTTTAAAACTTTAAAAATTCATATCAGCAGGAAGTGACCAGAACATTTGGTGTGTGTAATTAAACAATGAAATAAGGTACATTTTATTCGAATCCTTGTGTGTTAAGCCCCGGTCCCACAGACCTTGCGACTGCGATGCGACCTCTCTGCAACTGATTTTGCTGCAACTGGCCCGCGACCTTTGCAACTGTTGCAACTAAATTTGCTCCGTAAATGTGATCGCCGACCCGTCTCCGACTAGTCGGCGACCGGTCGCCGAACAATCGGCGATTAATGTTGCCCAAAGTCGGCGATTGATCAGCGACTTGTCGCCGAAGAATCGCCGTATGATCGGCGACTGACTTGCAACAAGTGAAACATGATCGGGGACTAGTCGGCGATCAATCGGCGACTCTTCAGAGACTGGATAAAACCGATCGGCGACTTGTCGGAGACTTTTGTTGCGTTTTTTTTTTTTTTTTTTTTTGACACAGACAAAAATAAACTAAATTTTCGACTGCTGAGAGTCTTCTCTGGGCTGCTGCAAGTCCTCGTCATCCGAAATTGGTGACCGAGCCTTGCTTCCCGTTTTCTTCGGCTGCGCCGCCGTTTTCTTTTGCCCGCCTCTCAAAACCATGTTGCCTCTTTGAAAGCTGACGTCGAAATGATGCTAGGATGATAACAGTTTTTTATTGTAGTTGGCGCTATAATCGTTCGGTGGTTTTAACACCTTTTTACAGCTTGTCGGCGACCAGTTGCAGACCAATCGCAGATCAATCGCCGACTTATCAGTGATCAATCTCCGATCGATCGCCGACCCATCGCCGAACAGTTGCCGACTGATCGCCGATAGGTCGTGGATCGACCGCGGATCAGTCGGCGATTAGTCGGCGATCGGTCTGCGACCAGTCTCCGATAAGTTGCAATAGGGTTGCTAGAATTTACAGCCAAATTTGCATAAATTCGGTCGGGGATCGATCGGTGACTGTTCGGCGATCGATCGGAGATTGGTCTGCGACGTCTAGAAAACCATTGCAACTAGTCTGCGATCAAAATCAGTCGCAGCCAGTCTTTTGTGCATGCACAAAAGACGATCGGCGACTAAATTTGATCGGCGACCTACCCGCGACCTTGCTGCAACCTTTATAAAACCTCCGTGCGACTTCTGAAACCGCTCCGCGATTGCCATTTTTTTTAGTCGCAGAAAGGTCGCATCGCGGTCGCAAGCTCTGCGGGAGCGGGGTTTTATAGAACTGAGAAATGATAAATAAATAAATAAAAAAAAAAATCCGCACCCGTTCCAAGCACAGAACTTAGACAAATGCCCCACTATGCTCCAAATGCATTAGGACGTTCGAGTCTTGTAAGCTTACTAGCACCATAGCCCAGGTCGACTACCAGGAAACCATTTGACATGTTTGATTTGAGGTTTAACGTCCCTGTCAACACTACATAGGTCATTTTGGTTACGTTGCTTCCAACTTTGTGGGATTTTTAACCGATATTGAGATGAAATGACAATCAATGCCGCCGCCCAATGAACCAATAAGACGGTCCGATACGCACCACTTTGTCTGAGCAGGCTTAGATTCTTTAAGCAGTTTACCAGTAGATTCAGCTCTGTGTGGAAGCACATATAGCCCAATCTATTTCTCCAAGCCACGATGGGCGGGAGCCCAACCAGGAAACCATTATTATTATTATTTTTTAGGGGGGGGGAGGGGGGGGTCTAATGTAAGGTACATGTCTAGGTCTTCAGATTTACCAGAGAAAAGGGGGGGGGGGGGAACTTCCGTAATTGAAAAAGAGACGTCCTGATATGCTTATAAAATGACCATAAGAGATAGGCTATGTATGGTTATGAGGCGAGAAGATAGGAAAAAAATATTATAAAAAAATAGGATTGCGTTGAAGATTTAACTACCAACAAACAGTACTGACTCCTCGGTCGGTGCTAGACATTCGAAATATTCCGAAAGTTTAGCAAAGAACTATGGTTTTCAACTTGGTCGCGAGTATTGGTTTCATAGGGTAAAGTCACACAAAATTGGAAGCAACGTCTCCAAATTAACCAAAATAGTGTTGACGGGGACGTTAAAGGTCAATTCAAACAAACAACTTAGATGAATCGGCTACTGATACCGGCTAGGCCTATGCCTAGATTTTACCCGACCTTAAAAATGAGTCGGAGTAAGCTCCCTTGCGTATTTAAATTGATGACGTCATCGATAACTACGTAACACATAAATAATGACAACACACACACAGTGTGCAGGTATGACAGAGATTTGCCAGCTTTCATCATTTAACTTAGGCCTGTCCATTCCCTCTATGCCTTCTTCACAGCGCCGATGGACTGAAACAGCTTTGATGCAAACGGGTTTACTACATTTTTCTTTTTCCCCATTCAAAATTTTTCGTTTTCTGCTCCTCGCAATCGGTCAAAATAAATCTAAACCAACAAAACATGTGATTCCTCATGTCTAAAACGTGTTTTAATTACAATAAATTCCCGCAATCTCAACCTACGTACGTAAAAAAATTATCTTCAGCATTAGAGAGTAGCTACGAATTCTTAGCTACGAAATTCGTAAGTCATTTAACTTACGAAGACGTTAGTAATACGCACCCGTGATTTTCTTAAGAATTTCGTAAGTCGAGTTCTTAAGTCTACGAATTTCGTAAAGTTACGAAGTTTAGTGAAACGGGCCCCTGTGCTGTAAGTAAACCATGTAGACCCTGATCAGACGCTGTTTTTTTTTTGAAGGCTCACTTTTAAATTCCTGTACTGTAAGCAAACAGTGTAGACCCTGATCAGACGCCGCATTCTGCGGCGTCTGATCTGGGTCTACACTGTTTGCCAAGCCCAAACCATGATTCCTGCCCAGATTTTACAGATAACCCTTTTACGCAACACCCTGAACTAACTCTGCTATTTTCTATAAATAAGTTACATTGATTTTGATAGTCACGTGGACAACAGCACGGATTCAGTTTCTGTCCTTTATAACATTGGGTCGATTGTAAACTAATCGACCCAGAAATGATGTAGTAAAAAATCTCCCTAATGCTTGCACAGTTTTAACCCATAATGCCAAGAAAAACATCTGAAAAAAGTTTTAACAATTGTTAACTAACAATGTCGTTAGTTTTGAACAGCTGGTCCCAGGTTAAGAAGTCTTTGAAATGGATACCCTGTAAAACCCCACTTTTTGTAGAGAAAAGTGGGATTTACAGGTGTATACATTATTATCCTTTTTTGGCTCAAAAATATAGATTGTGGGTACTCGATTAATAGAACTGCCTGAATGCTGTGGTTCTAATGATAATCCACAATTGACCCATTTAAAACTCACTTTTATGTAGTAAATAGAGGATCTTACACGAGTTGTCATTTCATATGAAATTTATGAAACCAGCCTTAGGCGAGTTTCATAAATTTCATATGAAATGACCACGAGTGTAAGATTCTGTTTATCATATGACCAATTTGAATTGGATTTCACCGCCTTTAGATTTGACAAATTTTCCACCCAAAAATACATGGTTGACAGGGACGTTGTCATGACGTTACTTAATCCCGCCATAGTGTTATTACATGTGTGGTCATACGATTTTTATTACACAACATTATCCACTGCTTATCAACGACGTCATATGATAAAACTGGGGTTTACATGGGTATACATTATTTTTCTTATTTCTGCTCAAAAACATAAATTGTGGGTACTCGTTAGAACCACAGTGCAGAAATAAATTGAAAAGATATCAGAATTTTTTTTGTCTGAAAGTTTTCAGTTTTTGGTGATAAAATCTTCAATATATTTGAGTTAATCTATAGGAGTGTTTAAGCAATGTACCATCACGTGAACAAGTTGTGAAATGAACACCGCAAAACCCCACTTTATATAGAGAAAACTGGGGTTTAATGGGTTGATTTGTTTGTTTTATTTGAGGTTTAACGTCCCAGTCAACACTGTAAAGGTCATTTTGGAGACGTTGCTTCCAATTTTGTGGGACTTTTACCCGACATTGAGATGAAATGACATCTCAAGCCCTGTCGCCTAATGAAACCAATAGGGTTTATTAGCATGGACGGTCTGCCTCGCACCGCGGTTCCTGGACAGGCTTAGATCCTCTAAGCGGTTTACCAGTACCAGTGTGCGTGCCGGATTCAGCTCTGCGTGGAAGCATCATGCAGCCCATATATTTCTTCAAGCCCATATGGGCGGGGGCCGTAGGGGTTTGAACATCATTTTTTATTTCTGCTCCAAAACATAGGTTGTGGGTACTCGTTAGAACCACCTCAATGAGGTGGTTCTAACGAGCACCCACAACCTATGTTTGCAGTATAAATAAGAAAAGTATCATGGATTTTCATCCAAAATGTAGCCATTTTTGAGATGTGAAAAATGCACTATTTTCGCATGGGCTTGTTATCGTAATGTAATAAGAAAAATATAAAAATAAAATGATCTGAAAATTACTAGTTCTAAGAGAATATTATGAAAGACGCCAGTTTTTGACAGGGGTGTGTTATAATGATGATTTAGGCAAAACCTGCTGTTGTTGCAGGAGGTCCCATTATGATAACACATCCGTGCGACATAGGGCATTTTTTCAGATCACCAAAATGGCTACTTTTCTGGTGAAAATCCATGATATTTTTCTTGTTTCTACTGCAAACATAGGTAGTGGGTGCTTGTTAGAACTGCCTCACTGAGGTGGTTCTAACGAGTACCCACAACCTTTGTCTGCTCACATAGGTAGTGGGTGCTTGTTAGAACTGCCTCATTGAGGCTGTTCTAATGAGTACCCACAACCTATGTCTCGGAGCAGAAATAAGAAAAATAATATATATCCCCGTAAACCCCCGTTTTCTCTATACAAAATGTGGTTTAAGGGGGTGTTCATTTCACGGACTTGTTCACGTAATGCTGTGCTCAGAAGTTTTCTAATCAGACAAAAAGATAAAATGTGCATATTTTACTATTTTTCATATTAACTCCCTTAAATTGCATTAGAAACTGTTTGCCACGACATACCAAAGTCATTAAAAATGGTACTAGCTGCTCCTTGCTTGGCACTCAGATTTACGGGGTAGAGCGAGGACTGGTAGACCCAGTGTCAGGATAATGTGACTGGATGTGGTATCACGTAATGTGTCTGGGACATGATAGTTCAGTGAGGCAGCACTATAAAAGTGAGCATTGAGCTCCCTGTCGCAACCAGACACCGTCGTGATATGACTGAAAAATTGTTGAAAGCGAGGTTAAACCCGAATTCACACACACACATTAGAAACTGTTTGCTGAACATTCACCTTTATAGTAATTGTAGTAGATGTCTTCTAATATCTGTTTCTATTTTAGTACCATAAAGTAATTGAATTTCTTAGCCTAAGATGGCATCCTAACAAAGTTAACATTGTTTTAGTCTCCGTTTCTCTGAGGGTTTGAAACAGGAAAGCATTGTCTTGTGTTTGTGCCTGCTGGCATTTTCTCTTCTATTCGGAAGCAGTTGTAATAGTTTTAACCCTTGTCCTGCTGAATATTCATATATGCCACACCCACTACCTATTATCAACCAACCAGATTACTTGATGCAAATTATTGCAACAAATTCACAATCTGAATGGCAAACAATGTAGATCCTGATCAGATGGCTTCGTCAGAAGCCATCTGATCTGGATCTTCATTGTTTGGAAAATAAGACATATCCGGGCTCAGCAGGACAAGGGTTAATATTTTGTTTGTTTGATTTGATGTTTAACGTCCCCGTCAACACTATATATGTCATTTTGGAGACATTGCTTCCAATTTTATTGGACTTTTACCCAAAATTGAGATGAAATGACATCTCAAGCCCTGCCGCCCAATGAAACCAACAGGGTTTATAAGCATGGACGGTCCGACTTGCACCGCTTTGCCTGGGCACTAGTGGGCAGGCTTAGATCCTCTAAGTGGTTTACCAGTACCCGTTTGCGGTTGGATTCAGCTCTGGCTGGAAGCTTTGTTTGTTTGTTTGTTTGATTTGAGGTTTAACGTCCCCGTCAACACTGTAAAGGTCATTTTGGAGACGTTGCTTTCAATTTTGTGAGACTTTTACCCGACATTGAGATGAAATGACATCTCAAGCCCTGTCGCCCAATGAAACCAATAGGGTTTATTAGCATGGACGGTCCGCCTTCCACTGCGGTTCCTGGACAGGCTTAGATCCTCTTAGCGGTGGGCGGGGCCCGCTGGTAATAGTTTTAATGTGAAAGGAGAGTTAACATTTTTCAGATAAAAATCTGATATTTTTCATACTTCAGCTACATACACGTAGATTGTGGGAACCCAGTTACAACTGGTGATATTGTCAATGACAAGGCAGTAATATTACCTAATTCACATTTATAACTGGTGATAATTCTAACAAAATTAGTTGATTCAAGAAGGGCAGTTGTCAGTTTCTGTGCACTGTACTGGTTAACCGCTTACGTATAAGCCTGCCCGGGAAAGTGTTGATAGGTAAACTGACCGGCTCAAAAATGACCTAAATAGTGTTGACTGGGCTGTTAAACCCCAATACAAACAAACAAACAAAACAAAATTAGTTGGGGCCTTTGGACGTTCAGACTTTTTAGTCTGTCTGCTCTGGCTCTTAACCCTTGACCTGCTGAATATTTATATATGTCACACCCACTACTGATTATCTACCAATCAGATTAATTGATGCAAATTATTGCAACAAATTCATAAACTGGATGGCAAACAATGAAGATCCTGATCAGATGGCTTCTTCAGAAGCCATCTGATCTGGATCTACATTGTTTCAAAGATAAGGCATATCCGGGCTCAGCAGGACAAGGGTTAACCCATCCCACTGACAAACAGTGCAGACCAGGATCAGATGCTACAGAACATGGCATCTGATCAGGACCTTCACAGTTTGTAAAAAGTTTAGCAATTTTTTCTCTCCTGATTTAACCCTTATCTTGCTGAATATTCATCTAAGCCACACACATTTCTGTCTATCAACCAATCAAATTACTTGATATAATTTATTGTTACAAATTCATAAACTGAATGCCATACAGTGTAGATCCTGATCAGATTGCTTCTTCAGAAGCCATCTGATCTGGATCTACACTGTTTGCAAAGATTGGGGTTGTCGTGAACAGCAAGATAAGGATTAAACATGGCATGATGTTAGGAGTCTGTCTGATATTCTGTTCATTAGTACATTTCTCATAGACTCAAGTCTACAGGCCCGACATATCCTTCGGTGGAATTCTCGTCTACATAAATTAAAAAAAATATCTCTGCCTGACACTGCTGATATTCAAAATTGACTCCTGTTATCTGTAATAAAATTCCCATATTAAGACCATCTTTGGGACTGATCAGAAATGGTCTTTAACACCACTTTTGAACAGTCTTAAAGGTGGTCTCCCATTAGAGCAAAAAACAAATTACTAGATGTAGAAAACACACCAAAAAAATGTAAATGAAACGTCCGAATATGCTTACGCTGAGAAAAACTACATCTGAAAATTTATTTGATTGATTTGAGGTTTAATGTCCCCCTCAACACTGTAAAGGTCATTTTGGAGACGCTGCTTCCAATTCTGTAGGACTTTTACCGACATTGAGATGAAATGACATCTCAAGCCCTGCCGCCCAATGAAACCAGTAGGGTTTATAAGCAATTGGACGGTCCGACTCGCACTGCTTTGCCTGGGCAGGCTTAGATCTTCTAAGCGATTTACCAGTACTCGTGTGCGGGTCGGTTTCAGCTCTGCGTGGAAGCATCATGCAGCCTATCTATTTCTTCAAGCCCCAAACAACTGAAAATGTCGTCTGCTTATGTCGTCTGCTTAATTTTTTTTTTCAGACATTTTAACAATATTTTTGCATACAGGTAAACAGTGTGACCCCATATCAGACTGCATCTACAGGAGCAGTCTGATCTGGGTCCACACTGTTTGCAAAAAATTACTTTTAAGGTAACGGGCAGACGGCAAAGCAGCCGACAATTGCTGTGATTGGCATTTTATGGGTTAAATTTAAGTGGTCTTAATAGTGGAATTTCATTGTACAGTAAAATTCCTATTTTGAGACCACTTTTGAACAGTCCCACAGGTGGTCCATGACCAGAGGACAGTGTTGGCAGAAATCACAAAGGAAAAATAAGTGAAGCCTTCAAAATAAGCTTTTTAAAGCAGAATTTGTCTTAATCTTGGGTGGTCTTAACCCTTGTCCTGCTGAGCCCAGATATGTCTTATCTTTCAAACAATGAAGATCCAGATCAGATGGCTTTTGAAGAAGCCATCTGATCAGGATCTTCATTGTTTGTCATTCAGGTCAAGAATTTGTTGCAATAATTTGCATCGAGTAATCTGATTGACTGATAATCAGTACTAGGTGTGGCATATATAAATATTCAGCAGGTCAAGGGTTAATAGCAGAATATCGCTATACATGTATATGATTCAGAAGATTCTGGGTTAATGAAGCAACTGTTCCGTTAACTAGATGACGCAAGAGATATCTTCTGACCGTTTCTTTCTCGAGGGTATAAATTCTCGTATTTGTCCTCATTATTGATTGACTTGGCCTTTAATAATTAAGTGGGAAAATAACACAGGAGAACATTTTGCTCTATTGTCGCTGTCAGCAGCTTTGTGGACATTCTGTTATATTTGTGTCATTGTAGCCTTCCGGACATAGTTCACAATGAGGTAGGATGATCATAATTGTCAGTTTCAGAAAATGGGTAGTATTGCATGAGTGGTTTAGATTTATTGATTTGAGGTTTAATGCCCCAGTCAACACTACAAAGGTCATTTTGGAGACGTTGCTTCCAATTTTGTGGAACTCATACCCGACATTGAGATGAAATGACATCTCAAGACCTGCCGCCCAATGAAACCAATAGGGTTTATATGCATGGACGATCCAACTCTCATCACTATGCCTGGACAGGCTTAGGTCCACTAAGCAGCGTACCAGTACTCATGTACGGTTGGTTTCAGCTCTGCATGGAAGCATCACTTTCTGGTGTCCCAGTGTTCGCGAGTTTTTTAACGATCGTAGGGGATGCAAATGCCTGTTGAAGGATGCATATTGCACCTCTTCACCTTATTTCATACTCCCGAAAAATAGGCAGAAAGTTTATTTTCCTCAAACTATGGAATTGAGTGGAATGAAGTGTCTGGAATTGGTTTACAAGGGAGCTACCTGTCATGATTTTTGTATATCAGCATGTACATATAAAGTGAGTCCTGAAAAATTAGCCTGCATAGTCTCAGGATGGAATATGCTCCTGAGTAGCTTATTCTTTCCTCTAACTGTGTAGAACCTTGCAGAAATGGGAGACAAAAATGTTTGTGACAGAGTTTTCACTCCTGAAATAGAATGTTGCTTAAGTGACCAAATACAAAAATAGCTAAATTCTTTCTGCTCTGATAAACAAGATGACTGACAGAGCTAAATATAGAAAAATCTTTAAACAACTCCTGGATAATTTTCATTCAAACTTCATAGAAATGTTGCTAATAGGTGACACTCTACCAAAAATAGCTAAAATCATTCATTCCAATAGCCACCAGAGCTAACGAAAAATAGAAAAAAGTCAACATATATGCTTCAAGGAATGACTATATGTTATCCATATAACTTTCAGAAGCTAATGTGATATCTCAAAATAAGATGAGCAGTCCAGGGCCATCTTGGCCCTTGTTAATGATAATAATAATACATGTAATAATAATAATAATATTAATAATCAACCTTATTTATAGCAAGTAACACATTTAATTAGTACTAGTACTAATCTGTTTGAGTCTTCACTGGGTACATACTCTCAAAGACACAGTTTTATTTGACGAGGTTCAATTTGATCGTTTTCGACTTCAAAGATATTTTCATGCAATATTGAGGCCAAAATGAGAGTTGATTCTCATAATAAAAATGATGGAGTCTTTCCTCCTCCTACGGAATTGATTTTTGTGTCTTTGATTAAGTAGATTGTTTAGAACTTGCTGTGTGGGAGTGAGAGAAGCCTTAATCACCATTATTTTAGCCCTATCACAGAATGGAATGTGCAATCACAATAGACGGCCCCTCGTCCATCGGGGCTTGAAGAAATATATGGGCTGCATGATGCTTCCACGCAGAGCTGAATCCAACCCACACACGAGTACTGGTTAACCGCTTAGAGGATCTAAGCCTGCCCAGGCAAAGCGGTGTGAGTGTCGGACTGTCCATGCTTATAAACCCTATTGGTTTCATTGGGCGACAGGGCTTGAGGTGTCATTTCATCTCAATGTCAAGTAAAAGTCCCACAAAATTGGAAGCTACGTTTCCAAAATAACCTATACTTTGTTGACGGGGACGTTAAACCTCAAATCAAACAAACAAACAAATCAAGAAGGGCAGTCTTCAATTTCTGGCGAAAGAATGTGCTCTGTACTGGTTAACTGCTTACCGTATAAGCCTGCCCAAGAATGGTGTGGATAGGTAAACTTACGAGCTCAAAAATGACATTAATAGTGTTGACTGGGTCATTAAACTCCAATACAAACAAACAAACAAACAAGGTTTATACACTTCACAGGTATGTTTGGGATTTATAAGTTTGATATTCAGACGGATGAATGCCTGCTATGTCCATACATTGATTATTGGCTGGCTGAAACAGTATGGATTTCTTTATGAGAGAAGAAATCTTCTGAGATAAGAAAAAAAAAATGTTATACTGTCTGTGTTGGATTTTCTAGCTCACCAGAGCCGAGGCTCCAGTGGATCTTATAGGATAGACAGTGGTATGTCATCAGTGACCTACATTCACCATATTTGCATTATTTGCTGGCTCCCAGCTTGCACATTGTCAATATTGGAAAACAGGTAACCAGACCCCCTGACCTTGAAAGGTCAGGGGGTCTGGTTACCTTTTTTTCCAACACTTATAACCTTCAGACTAGGAACCAGCAGATAATGCAAAATCTTTTTGCATTATCTGCTGGTTACTAGTCTATGTTGTTGTCTGTGTCATCTCTGAAACAGCTAGCTGGGCCAATTGAAACCAAATTACATACTGGGCATCTATGAGGTAGTGGAGTAATAAAAGTTTGATCATACTATTTGGGTCATGTGACCAAGACTGCCATGCCCATATGTGGTAAGAACCTTAAAACATTTTCTTCTCAGGAACTGAATGGCGGATGGCCTTTAAACTTATTATGCAGCATTGGGGACTCGGGGCGGACCCTTCCAAATTTGAGGTTACAATCCACCAAATATTAGTAGTTATCTTCCTGTAGGTGTTGTGCCGTGTGGCGGCCGTAAAACGTCTCCCCTTACATCATCATAGTGCAGATTATATTTTCTGGTCCTTTGGGATCAATGAGTTCATTTTGAATCAGTTTGAAAATAGAGTTCTGCTTAAGCCGGCACTAGAGGGCGTGGCCGGTGTTGCATATTTAAAGTATTTGTCATGAACAGACTCAATAAAACCGAGTCTGCTATTTTCATTTATCTTGTGTCTTCTTTGCTTCCACAGGATCTAACTATTCAGAACTTATTTATACTGGGAAAACCTTTAAAAATCTAGGCCGGCATGTCTTCTATATTTGATATCTTGTTTAATTTAGTGGACTTCTACCAAGGTTGTTTAAATTATAGCCCAGGAGCCAAAATTGGCCCTTCTGAGGGGCTCACATTTTACATAGACCAATAAAGGGAAAGCTTGTCTGAAGCATTTGACAAATGGCATGTAACTTCGTCTATTGGACCTTTAATTGCCAAGATTGTTCAACTTATAGCCCTGGGGCCAAAAAATTCAATTATGGTCCCATTGCGGGGCCCATTTGTTTTGTAGATACTGATATAGGGAAGTAGGGCTGGCTAATCGGAGCTGAAAAGATAATCGATTATCAGTCTTTTCATTGCGATCGATAATCGATTAGTGATTGCTAAGATTTTTGTCATTATTTAAATTTACCTGGGTGGGGCGATTCTAACAAATGTCCACAGCATTTTGTTTCTTAGTGTATTTAACCCATTGTAGATGGGAAACCTCCAACAAAGGGGTACCCTGGCAAACAAGGCAGGCCCAGATCAGATGCCACAGACTGTGGCATCTTATCAGGGCCTGCACTATTTGCTAACAGAATTTTCCATCAAAAATAGAATAAAAACGGAAAAATAGGCCTGCCACCCCTTAAATGACAAATGGACTTGTCCAGCATGTAGCGATGGAAGAGTCCACTAATATACCGGTACTATGGGTTATAGCAGCAAATTCTTTATAACAGCAAAATACTCAGGAACAAATACTTTGGTTGTAAAGAATAGCAAAGATCCAGATCAGATTGCCTGGATGCACAGGCTGATCTGAGCCTTTTTCAGGTCACACATTTTCAAGCACATTTCCTCATGATGAAGCTGAAATTGATTCCACTTCTGTTAATATAAACTACATTTTGATTTGTGTCATTTTATCGATAGTCTCAGACTTACTGATTGATTCTAAAATATGACTCTTGCGTCTTTATTTGTGTTTCAGTAAAAGAAGAATGTGACGTTGAAGGAAACCGTGATTACGATGTTACAAAGAAGATAAACGGATTATACAGGATGTGGGAGGAACTAACGTTTCCATCATAGTGGCAGAGAGTGAGGATATATTCAGCTTTGATTTTAGTTCTTTTGTTAAAGCCGCCAAAATTTCGTTCTCAAGCTTCCGCACGGGGTTGGACAGTGGGATGAATTTCTTGAGACGGAGATTCAGTTCAGGGGACCTTTCAGGGGAACTGAGGAATGACGATGAGCTCAATTTCCAGAAATTGAACTTTAGGAAAGGACCGTCTCCAAGTGCCCCTAGCTCACCGTCAAAAACCCAACAAACTGCTGGATTAACAAGTGGGCTGTTTTCGTCCAGTCAGCAGCAAAAGCCGGCATATAATAAGGATCGTTGTAAAATACTGCTGATCATTGATGATATTCATACGGACTGGTAAGTGACCTTTTATCTGCTTCATCCTTGAGTTGCAAAAGTGCAACAATAGACCAGTCCAGTTTCAAAATGGAGTAGTCACTGAAAATGTCAGCCCTGCTCATTGCATGGGACTTAAAGAAATAGATGGGCTGCAAGCTACTTCCACGCAGAGCTGAAACCGACCGCATACAAGTAAACTGCTTGGAAGATTTAAGACTGCCCAGGCAAAGCGGTGTGAGTCAGACTGTTCATGCTTACATTGGCTGACAGGGCTTGAGATGTCATTTCATCTCAATGTCCTGTAAAAGTCCCACAAAATTGGAAGCTACATCTCAAAAATGACCTATACAGTGTTGACAGGGACATTAAACCTCAAATCAAACAAAAACAAACACTGAAAAAGTGCTGCCATTGTGATCAATAACTGATCAGTAATCACTGAAGATTTGGTCATAATTTTACCTCTCTGTCTTATGCACCAGTCATTTGTAACCACTGCCCCCCCCCCCCCACCACCTATGGGGAAGGGCTGAGGATAGCAGGGCTAATGTGCAGTGCTTTTACCCTTTGAATGTCCTTGCAGTGTCGTGTTAGTGGGGAGACTCTGATTTTGCGCCAAAACAGCTGGGATTATAGCGGTGGAATTACCCGAAGGAACCGTGGTGTTTTACCTGTGTCGTACCGCTGTTTAACCTGATTTTTAGCCGGGCACCAGTGAGATGTCGCTAGAACCATTTTGTTCGAGAAGATGCAGGAAACAACAGTTCCTTGTGCCCGGGGGTGGGGGATAAGCGGCAGTGCTTTTACCATCCATTTGTCCCCGCAGTGCCGGGATTTTAGCTGGGCTGTAATGGAGAGAAAGTCGTTGTCTCCGCTATTCCCTGTAGTTGGTGGTGGTGTTTGGGGGGGGAGGGGCAGGGTGCAGCGGTTACAAATGACTGGTGCATTACAGTCTGAGCTATTTTATACTGCATACATTCATTCAAACAGACAGGTCTGAGCAAACAGTGTAGACCCTGATGAGATGCCGCATTCTGTGTAATATCTCAACAGAGTCTGCACTGTTTGCCACCCTTCCAGCTAAATTTGACAGTAAATTTTTATAACAAGTATGGTAAGGAGTTGAGGTGTGTGAATACTTAGGTTAAATATGGTAATGTTACAGACACACAAATTGAATATGTAATCGATCAAGTAAACCAGTAGTAATACCGTATTCGACCTATTTACCGCAACGTGCGCTTATTTTTTTCAAAATTGTATGAAAATATTGTGGTGAAAATCTACCTAATAAGCGCACACTCTATACGAAAAAAATACGAAAAAAAGCTTCTGATATGATTATTTTATAGACTTGAATTTCAGCATAGGGATTCACCACATATACAAAGATGCAGCAAAACCCAATATGAATTTGTTGGGAGGTTACAGTAAAGTGTGCGCGTGTGTATTTTTTCCTGAAAAAGCTTGGGTGTGCGCTTATAGGAGCATGTGCGGTAAATAGGTCGAATACGGTAATCATTTTTTAGGAATTTATCAATTGATTAATTTTATCATCCAGTTAATTATGCTTGCCTTATAAGTCTATTGTTGCAAACAGGAGTATCCGTATAAAATAGGCATCTCATCCGGATCTTTAATGTTCATTGCAGTCTACACTGGGCTGGAACTGTTCAACAAGGTTGAGTGAAGAATCATGAGCCAATGATTTTGTGCTTACCTTAAAATTCCTAAAAATTTGGACACTTTGAGGACTTGCTGTAATTCTCCTAAACATTTAATAGATTTGTTTCATGATCCAGCAAGGAGTTAAAAAAGTTAAGACGGAATGGTAAATAGTGTAGAGCCTGATAAGACTGCTCCTTAAGGTCTGATCTGGGTGCACTGTTTGTTTACTGTACTTTACATCTGGATAATGGTCCCTCTCCACACAACCCCATTCCGCCCCAATCCATCGGGGCTTGAAGAAATAGATGGGCTGCATGATGCTTCCATGAAGAGCTGAAACCGACCCGCACACGAGTACTGGTAAACCGCTTTGAGGATCTAAGCATGCTCAGTTAAAGCGGTGTGAGTCGGCCTGTCCATGCTTATAAATTGGGCAGCAGGGCTTGAGATGTCATTTCATCTCAATGTTGGGTAAATGTCCCACAAAATTGGAAGCAACGTCTCAAAATGACCTTTTCAGTGTTGACAGGGACGTTAAACCTCAAATCAGACAAACAAACAAACACACAACCCCCTTCCCTCATGTGCTTTTATTTGCTATCATTCATCACTCTGAAATTAATGTTTCTGAAGAATTTTTTAAGAGCCGATCTTTCAAAGAAAGATTGCGGGGTGCTTATTAAAAATTAGTACCATATTAAATCCCACTTTTCTCGATATAAAAAATAGAAGTGAAGGCAATGATAGGAATCAATTCAATCAACCAACAGCTCCCATCAGAGACATAGTTCGTTATTAAAAGTGCAGAATGTATCAAAAATAGAATGCAAATCGCAAAACTTCAAATTACAAGTGTAATTAAATGTAGTCGCAAATTAAAATTGTTAAAAGTGTCTTTTAATTGTATCTATAACCCGAACTTCTGTAACTGACAATTCGCTTACATCAATACAAAGTCAAGTTTCATGAATACATAGTACGTGTCTCAAACTCATCACAAATGGCGCTGCGTTGGTATGCAGCGCAATAACTAGACCCCAATGGAAACATTGATAGTGGAAAGCCAAAGGGACATTTACTTTCCCACAAAATGGCCAATTGACTATCCAAAACAAAAAGATATAAGTGAAACACACACTCAATGACAAACCATAACACAGATAAACCGCGACATAAAGTAAGTTTTACAAGGGCCCATTAAAATGAGTAATCGTAAGTATTTAACCCTTATCCTGCTGAAAAATTTCATTAGCCACACCCATTACTCAGACTATTAGACTTGGATTAATCCATTATAGGCGGGAAACCCCTAAAAGGGTAGCCTGGCAAACCGCAGGATAAGGGTATAACCCTTATCTTGCTGAATATTCATTTAAGCCACTCCCATTTCTGTTTATCAACCAATCAAATTACTTGATGTAATTTATTGCTACAAATTCATAAACTGAATACCAAACAGGGTAGATCCTGATCAGATCGCTTCTTCAGTAGCCATCTGATCTGGATCTACACTGTTTGCAAAGATAGGGGTTGTTGTGAACAGCAGGATAAGGGTTAAAGTGTATGTGAGACCAAACACACACACACACACAGAATGTTTACAGTATGAATTGAGACAATACAGCAAACACTACACATTAGGAAAGTATAGTCATCATGGTCATTAACCCATTTTTATGCCCCCGCCATTCGAAGAATGATGGAAAGGGGATATAGCGTTGCCCCTGTCCGTCCGTCTGTGCGTCCGAACCTTAAACGCGATCAATTACTTCCTTATTTCTCGATGGATTTTAAAATTACTCGGCAGAAATGTTAACCATCATGAGACGACATGTCACATGCAAAACCCAGGTCCGTACCTCCAAGGTCAAGGTCATACTTAGAGGTCAAAGGTCAAAAAAAGGGTCCCTGAACTTAAACGCAGTCAGTAACTTTCTTAATTCTGGATGGATTTTGAAATTACTTTGTAGAAATGTTAACCATCATGAGACAATGTGTCACGTGCAAAACATAGGTCCATACCTCCAAGGTCAAGGTCAAATGTCAAAAAAAAGGGTCGGAAACTTAAACACCTATTTCGAGATGGATTTTGAAATTACTTTGAAGAAATGTTAACCATCATGAGACGATGTGTCACGTGCAAACTCAGATCCATACCTCCAAGGTCAAGGTCATACTTAGAGGTCAACTGTCAAAAAAATGGTCCGAAACTTAAACACAGTCAATAACTTTCTTACCTCTGGATGGATTTTGAAATTACTTGGCAGAAATGTTGGCCATCATGACACAGTCTGCCTCACACAAAACCAAGGTCCTTACCTCCAAGGTCAAGGTCATACTTAGAGGTCAAATGTGAAAAAAGGGTCCAAAACTTAAACATGGTCAATAACTTTATATGGATGAATACAAACATAGGCATATTTTCAGGCGGGGGCATCTGTGTCCTAAGGACGCATTTCTAGTGTATAAAAAAAAAAAAAAAACGGGTGCCCTGACAAACAGAGCAGGCCCAGAACAGGCGCCGCAAAATGTGGCGATCAGAGTAGAGGTAGAGTTTTCTAGAACATATTTGTCATGAACAGCAGGATAAGGGTTAAGGCAATGAGACCAATCTGATCCCAAATCCAAATACCCACCCCCCACCCCCACATCCCCAACCTCCACACACACACATATACAGTATCAGAAGGGAAAATACCGGTAAACAAAATGGACTGCTGGTAAACCGAGTCAGCCACTCTTTCCCAAACAGGTGATGACTTAGATATAAATCCAAAAACTTTAATGCAAATATGTTTTGTTTCATTTCTTGCAGGAGTAAATATTTCCGAGGAAGAAAAATATTTGGTGACTGGGACATTAGAGTTGAACAGGTATGTCTGTTGCCAGTGTAGTTAAACCTTCACTAACAGTCACTTCATTTTAGCAGCCGCCTCTCTTCAGCAGGCACACACATTCCCTTAAAGCATTTCCCTATTTATATGTAACCCATCACAACACCTTCCTTCTGCCTTAACCAAAAAGCCTAACCTCGGTCATACAGTATACCCCTTTGAAAATTTCTGTAAACATTTTCCATCAACACTGTATAGGTCATTTTGGAGACGTTGCTTTCCAATTTTATGGGACTTTTACCCGACATTGAGATGAAATGACATCTCAGGCCCTGTCGCCCAAAGAAACCAATAGCGTTTATAAGCATGGATGGACCGACTCGCACCGCTTTGCCTGGGCAGGCTTAGATCCTCCAAGTGGTTTACCAGTACTCCTGTGCGATCGGATTTGAGCTCTGCTTGGATGCATCATGCAGCCCATCTATTTCTTCAAGCCCCGATGGGTGGGGGCCATCTGTAAACATTAACTTTTGGCTAACTCCTCCTACAATTAAGAGCCGATTAAGCTGAAACTTTATATATATTCTGACCATGAAATGGAGTAGTTCATATTGTTTTGAGGTTTCAGTCAAACAAATATTAACTTTCTCTACCTGAAAATGGCCTATAATTCCCTGCTTGGGGAGCTCTTGTTAAGGAAAATGTGTAGGCCCTGATCAGATGCCACAATCTGGGCCTACACTGTTTGCCAAGCCCAACCCATGATTCCAGTCCAGATTCTATAGATAACCCGCTTATGCATCAATAAGAATTGCATGGCTATTTTCTTTAAATAACCATTCCCTGGTTAAGTGCTTGTCACATGTACATGTAAGCGGCCAAGCTCTGCAAAGGAAGGTCAGTCAGTTTTTCTCCAGGTAATCCGAATTTCACCCACCTCTGATTAATAATTGGCTCGATACGAGTGAAATAATCTTGAAAGGCTGTAAAACCGAAAAAACAACATAACCATTCCCTGCGTCTCCAACAAGTTGGTGATAGTTATGTGGACTTAACTCTTATCTTGCTGTTCACAACAACCCCTATCTTTGCAAACAGTGAAGATCCTGATCAGATGGCTTCTGAAGAAGCCATCTGATCAGGATCTACACTGTTTCAAATTCAGTTTAGGAATTTGTAGGAATAAATTACATCAAGTAATCTGATTGGTTCAAAGTCAGAAATGGGTGTGGCTAAAATGAATATTCAGCAAGAGAAGGGTTAAGCTTTGAAAATGCTTACTGTGCTTTATAATTTTGGGTCAATTCATTAACCCTTGTCCTGCTGAATATTCATATATGCCACACCCACTACCAATTATCAACCAATCATATTACTTGATGCAAATTATTGCAACAAATTCACAATCTGAATGACAAACAATGTAGATCCTGATCAGATGGCTTCGTCAGAAGCCATCTGATCTGGATCTTCATTGTTTGGAAAATAAGGCATATCTGGGCTCAGCAGGACAAGGGTTAACAAAAGACCCAAAAATATGAACCAGCTCATTATATGAGAATGGGTGCGTCTCACAGATATTTATAGAGGAGACCTTGATAAAGGTCTAAGCAAACAGTGTAAAACCCCGCAGATGTCTACACAGTTTGCTGTTTCACCCACATCATAGCTGTAAGCTGATGTGCACAATCCATAAATGAACCATGCTGACTCAAGGTCAAGGTCTCACTTGAAGGTCACGAGTTTGAATTTTGTGTCTGCTCCATATCTCCTTTACCCTTCAAAGGATTTTCATTAAACTTTGGTCAAATATCCCCCTCAGTGAGCTGAAGTGCGGAACCCATAAATAAACCATGCCAGGTCAAGGTCTTAAGTGAAGGTCACAAGGTTGAACCTTGTTATTTAAATGTGGTGGGGGATTTGGCTGTCCCTCAGGCTGCTTTCTTGTTTAACCTATTTTGTACTGGAAACACCAAAACGAGTACCCTGGTAAAGAGTGCAGGCACAGATCAGACGCTACATTCTAGGTCTTAGGTGAAGGTCACAAGGTTGAACCTTGTTATTAAAATGTGGCTGTCCCTCAAGCTGCTTTCTTGTTTAACCTATTTTGTACCGGAAACACTAAAACGAGTACCCTGGCGAAGAGTGCAGGCCCAGATCAGATGCCACATTCTGCATTTTCCAAATAAATTCTGATGAAAACACAACCCTACAGCCCTAAATTTCGAAATGGACTCCTGCTATATATAAGGAGGAAGATTCCATTTGGTATAAAAATGGTTAAATCTAAGAACAAGTATGGTAAGGAGCAGTGTTCAATCTAGGCTGTGCCATTGCACCCTAGGCCCGCTTTTTTCATGAGGGGCGCACCAGAGATCATTCAATGGGCCCGTCGGGTGCAGCTATAAAATTTAGTGACTGTTTCTTCTAGAGTTCATTTTTGCGATTTTCTCGCAATTTTTCGGCTGCCTGGTGCGTATTAAAATTGTTGAGTTAATCGAAAACCGCATGTTGCCCAATCAAAATAACTCAGAAAAACGTTTTGTTTTATCTGTTTAACTAGTAACAATTCTTATTTTTTAAACCCAAATCAATGTTTTGTTTACCGGGGATGCGGCCATGTTCGGTATACTTGTGTGCACCGGGCGGCTTATGCCATATTCGTGTGCGCCATGCGGCTTACCCTAAATACCGGACTGAAATACAGCAAATTACCGAGGCGGGCACTATTTATTATACAGTTCTTCTCTTCCAAAAATATCTTTAATGGCATTCATTCTAAATAAAACATGCATTTAGCCCTTGAGGAAGACACTTTATCCAAATTGCTTTGTACTGGTAAAATCAGGTAATGAGCAAATGTGACAAACTCAGTATTAGAAGATGGATAGATAGACTAACAAAATAGATTTTGTCTGTGATATTTAGCTTGTTTTGTGTCCATTTTTATCATGCAGCCAAAACCAAAAGTTAAATCTGGCAACTTTATATAGTCAAATTTTGCCTGGGCCCCCTAAATTTCCAAAATGGCCCCCTTTTCCAAGGCCTGTGGGGCCCAACGGGCCCCCAAACCCAAAATCCTAGATTGAACACTGAAACAGTTGAGGTGTCCGAATATTTAGGGTAAATACGGTAGATGACTTTGTTGCAGCCATAGTTTGCACATGTGTCTGGTTTGTCCAGGACTGAAGGAGTAGAGATAAAATGGGTATTTGGTGATAGCTGAAAGATAATGGAGATTAATGGCCAAGCCAACACTATTTAGGTCATTTTTGAGCTGGTCAGTTTACCTATCCACACTTTTCCTAGGCATGATTATACGTAGGCATTTAACCAGTACAGTGCACGTTCTTTTGCCAGAAACTGAGAAACTGCCCTTCTTTAATCAGTGGAAGGGAGAGAATGACCGAAGAAACGATTTCGTAATCAATCTCCATGAAAAAATGGTGCCGACCCCGGCAGGTATCGAACCACCATCTTACTGATCACCAACCAGACGCGCACCTGACTGAGCTACAGAGGCCGGCTTAACTGAAGGATAATGTTTCTTATTATATCATACACACATGATGTTAGTATTCATTACAACTGCCTCAAGTATATAATAATATGGGCATTCATTAGAACAGCCTCAGCTGTGATGTGGTGATTTTGTTTGTTTGATTTGAGGTTTAACGTCCCCATCAACACTGTATAGGTCATTTTGGAGACATTGCTTCCAATTTTGTGAGACTTTAACCCGACATTGAGATGAAATAACATCTCAAGCCCTGTGGACCAATGAAACCAATAGGGTTTATAAGCATGGAAGGTCCGACTCGTACTGCTTTGCCTGGGCAGGCTTTCATCCTCTAAGCGGTTTGCGATCGGTTTCAGCTCTGCATGGAAGCATCATGCAGCCCATCTATTTCATGATAACCACCCAAGGCATGATGTGGGTTTTCATTAGAACTGCCTCAGCTATGATGTGGGTGTTTCATTAGAACTGCCTAAGGTATGATGTGGGTATTCATTAGAACCGCCTAAGGTATGATGTGGATATTCATTAGAACTGCCTCAGCTGTGATGTTTCTGGTATTCATTAGAACTGCCTAAGGTATGATGTGGGTATTCATTAGGGGACTGCCTCAGCTATGATGTGGGTGATATACATTAGAACCATATAAGGTATGATGTGGGTATTCATTAGAACTACCTCAGCTATGATGTTGGTGGTATTCATTAGAACTGCCTAAGGTATGATGTAGGTATTCATTAGAACTGCCTCAGCTATGATATGGGCGGTTTTCATTAGAACTGCCTAAGGTATGATGTATTTGTTTGTTTGTTTGATTTGAGGTTAATGTCCCCGGCAATACTGTGAAGGTCATTTTGGAGATGTTGCTTCCAATTTTGTGAGACTTTTACCCGACATTGAGATGAAATGACATCTCAAGCCCTGCCGCCCAATGAAACCAATAGGGTTTATAAGCATGGACGGGCGGAATTGCACCGCTTTGCCTAGGCAGGCTTAGATCCTCTAAGCGGTTTACCACTACTCGTGTGCGGGTCAGTTTCAGCTCTGCATGGAAGCATCATGCAGCACATATATTTCTTCAAGCCCCGATGGGCAGGGGCCGAAGGTATGATGTAGATAGTCATCAGAACTGCCTCAGCTATGATGTGGGTGGTATTCATTAGAACTGCCTAAGGTATGTGGGTATTCATTAGAACTGCCTCAGCTATGATGGTATGATGTGGGTATTCATTAGAACTGCCTCAGCTATCATAGTATGATGTGGATATTCATTAGAACTGCCACAGCTATGATGTGGGTGTTCATTAGAGTGAGTGAGTTTTAGTTTTACATCCCACCAACAGCTAAGGTCATACGGAGATGGGACCTCGGTTTAAAGACTCATCCGAAAGTCTGGGTGTTCATTAGAACTGCCTCAGTTATGATGTGGGTATTCATTAGAACCACCAAAGCTATGAGTATGATTATAATAATAATAACTAGATCAGCAGTCGATGGTAAACCATCGCAAATACCCGCTTTTTCTATGAATAACACTAATGACTATGTATTAGCTAGCCAAAACTGCATGTAAGTTAAAAAAAGTTGCAAAGAACATTCTAACTGATAAGCAAAGTTTCAGACGTTTAACTCTCTTAGTTTAGAAGATATGGCAAAGTCATACTTTTTGACCTTTGACCTTGGGATTTTGTTGAGGTCCACATAAAGTATCCCAATTTATTCTATATTCCAACAGCCATCCAATAACCAAGTTTCAGAAGTGTAACTCCAATAGTTTAGAAGATATAGCAAAGTCATACTTTTTGACCTTTGACCTTGGGGCCGAGGTCACACCAAAAGTAGCCCAACATATTCTATATTCCAAGGAGCATCCAATAAGCAAAGTTTCAGAAGGGTAACTCCAATAGTTTAGGAGATATGGCAAATCATAATTTTTGACCTTTGACCTTGGGGTCATGTTGAGGTCAAGGTCACACCAAAAGTATCCAAATTTATTCTATATTCCAAGGGCCATCCAATAACCAAAGTTTCAGAAGTGTAACTCTAATAGTTAAGCAGATATGGCAAAATCATACTTTTTGACCTTTGACCTTGGGGGTCAAGGTCACACCAAAAGTAACCTGACATATTCTATATTCCAAGGAGCATCCAATAAGCAAAGTTTCAGTAGTGTAACTCCAACAGTTTAGGAGATATGGCAAATCTTAATTTTTGACCTTTGACCTTGGGGTCATGTTGAGGTCAAGGTCACAAAAAAGTTGCCCACTGCCATCTACATTCCATGTACTATCCACATGCAAAGTTTCAAAAGTGTAACTTCAGTGGTTGCAGAGGAGATCCATTTACAAGAAATGTGACGGACAGACGGACAGACGGACTGACGCAGGACTCAACTGTGGTACGAAAACAATATACCCGATTTTTCTTCGAAAAAGCGGGTATAATAATCAACCTTATTTATTAAAGAGGGTAACACATTTAGTACTAGTACTAATCTTCCATGAGGCCCTCTTTTCCTGGCTAGGAACCAGTACTAAGCAATGTGGATAAAGTTTCTTGCTCAAGGAAAAAACATGTGGCGCTTGCGAGGATCGAACTGGCTACCTCTTAATCTCAAATCCGATGCTTTACCACTGCACCACAGCGCTCCATTCATTAGAACTGCCACAGCTATGATATGGGTATTTATTAGAACCACCTCAGCTATGATGCGGCAGTTCTAATGAATAGCCACATCATAGGTTTTTATGAAGAACTGACAAAAAATATCAATCAGTTATCAACAAATACATGTACCCACATTATCTGTTTAAATTATGAAATACCAGGGTCATGTGTAACTATGTTTTTTTTTTCAGGCAGAATTTTCTGAAATCAATTTGGCTTCCTACTCCGACACTGGTACCATGGTAGATATACAGGTCACTAGACAGGGAACCAAAGTTGTAAGGTAAGCCTTCTGTGTAATGTTTTGTCCAGGCATTGTATGGAGAGATAAAATGAGAAATATGGATAAACCTTAAGGCACCACAGAAATTTTTAAAAGAAAACTGTTTTCATCTATTGTAGGGAACTCCCAAACTATCTTTATCTTTGCCACCTTATCCTACCCCGGCATCTGTAGTTTTCACAATAAATACATACTCGTCTGGTACAGTTTGTCTAAAGCTAAGTTATCAAGTGATGAGGGAGTGAGTGACTGTTTGAGTTTAATGTCTGACCAACAGCTAAGGTCATACGGAGACAGTTTAAATGATCTGAAAGTCTGGAGAAGCCAGGGATTGATCCTGTGACCCCTGGTTTACAAGGCGAGTAGCTTAACCACTACACCAGGGAGGCTTCTGTGTCAAGTGATGATACAGATGCCATTAAACCTTCACATTGAATACAGTTTCAAAGGTGCATTATTGAGATATCCGGAAAAAATGCTTCCAAAAACAAAATACATATAGCCGGTATTTTTCTTTAAAACAATACAAATGAATGCATTTTATGCAAAAATGCGAACAATTATGATGAAAGGTAAACAAGTTTGAGAGGGATTCCCTAACTAGGTTTCAAACACTAGTTAATCTATTTTTAGTTCGTGACAAAAATAGAATCCCCATATATGACGTTATGCGACGATCATTTTTGGCCTTGTTTGCTTAGGCCATGCCTGAGTCGGAAAAAATATGACACTGAATACCATGCCATAAGTAACGACACTCAGAGACGATACTGTCGCCATGTATGTGTAAAGTGACAGATTTATTTTTAGAACAGAAATTCCGAACACATGTCCAGAGCGAAAGGTAAACAAGAATGAAAACGACCATTTTCACAAAGTTCTGAAGCTGTATTTGGCTCCAAAAGTGTACACATGACAAAGGAGTGTGCATTGAAGATAAAAACCAGAAAAAAAAAATTGAGACCCGGTAGCTCAATAATGCACCTTTAAAAGTCAAGATTAACCCATTTCGTACCAGAAACCCCAAAACGGGTACCCTGGCAAAAAGTGCAGGCCCAGATCAGACGCCGCAGAACGCGGCGTCTGATCAGGGCCTACACTGTTTGCAAAAACTTAAGCCATTTTTCAAATAAATTTTGAAGAAAACACAACCTGACACCCCTAAATTTTGAAATGGACTCCTCCTATGTCTAAGGAGGAAAATTCAGTTTGGTACAAAAAAGGTTAAACCTCAACATGATGAACCCAAATATTGCACAATGAAGTCCTGGAAGAGCTATTGCACTCAGCGTTGGTGTTGGAGTCAGCATCAGCGTCCGCATTTACATTTTTTTTACCCTTTTTGCACCAAATGACATTTTGTTTGTTTGATTTGAGGTTTAACATCCCTGTCAACACTGTATAATATATAATAGTTCCTTTTGGAGATGTTGCTTCCAATTTTGTGGGACTTTTACCCAAAATTGAGATGATATGATATCTCAAGCCCTGTCGCCCAATATAACCAATAGAGTTTATAAGCATGGACGGTCCGACTCGCACCGCTTTGCCCGGGCAAGTTTAGATCCTCTAAGTGGTTTACCAGTACTCGTGTGCGGTCGATTTCAGCTCTGCATGGAAGCATCATGCAGGCTATCTATTTCTTCAAGCTCAGATGGGTGGGGGCTGACCAAATGGAATCTTCCACTTTATATATACCAAATTTAATGTTGTCAGATTGTGTTTTCATCAAAGTTTATTTGGAAAATGACTGAACTTTAAGCAAACAGTGGCGTCTGATCTGGGCCTGCACTGTTTGCCAGGGTACCCATTTTGGGGTTTCTGGTAAAAAATGGGTTAAGAGCTTATATTTTCCAAACCTTTCAATGGAATTCGTTCATGTTTGGTATGATGATAGATATAAAAGTTTTATTCAGCAATACCAGCATCCATGCCCATGGCCCCATGTCAAGGTCATGGACTTAGAATTTTTATGTTAAAGGTTTTCGAAATTTTTATGTTGAAGCTTTTTAACTGCTCATATTTTCAAAACCATACAATGTTCATTGTTGGTATGATGATAGATATAGGTTTAAAGTTTCATTCAGCAATACCCCCATCCCATGCCCATGACCTCAAGGTGAAGGTCACAGACTTTGAAATTTTTAGTGTTGAAGTTTTCTGACAGCTTGTATTTTCATATTTTCCAAACCATATGATGGATTTGGTTCATATTTGATTTCATGGTATATAAGTCCACAGTTTTATTCTGCAATACCACACCCAAGCCCATGACCTGAAGGTCAAGGTCATGAACTAAGAATTTTTATGTTAAGGTTTTTTTTACATGTCATATTTTCCAAACCATAAGATGGATTTGGTTCATATCTGGAATGTTGATAGATAACGGTCCAAACTTTAGTTCAGCAATACTCAATGTCAAGGTCACAGACTTAGAATATTTTTTATGTTAAAGTTTTTAAGAGCTCATATTTTCAAAACCATATCATGGATTTAGTTCATATTTGGTATGTATGATGATAAGATAAGGTCCAAAGTTTTATTCAGCAATTCCCTGCCTTTGTCAATGACCTCAAAGTCATGGACTTTAAATGAATATTTTTCTATTTATATGGATTTGATGTACACTTTTGCAAACCTTGGATGTCTGGACTGATCAGAATCTCAGCTGGTTTCCAATCATCCCTCCTAGGGCCAGTTGTTCAAAGCAGGGCTCGAGAAACTGAAGAATCCAAATCGGTCCAGCCAGATTTCGCCAAAAAAAATACAGAAATTGCCGATTGGTTTCGGTAATTTCCATAAACATCCTTGGTGATTTGCAATTTCAAAATGTGTTATTAGCGTAACGAGTGACATACCAATATTGCTCTTACACTTGTCAATGAATATAAGCACCAGTATCTCGATTATACACAGCAATTATTGCTCACATAGTTCAGATTTCATCTACTTTCATTTTCTACGCCAGATTTCATCTACTTTCATTTTCCAAAATAACCGGGTCACTCGGCACCTGAAGACCGCTGGCGTGGTGCAGTCAAGGATCAGCTCGATGGTCACTATATTTTTTGCCCTTTTTTAAAACCTTTAAAATATTTCTCTTATTTCACGCATCCTTATTTTGCCCAAATTAATTTGTTTACAAATGGCGACCAATTGCAGCCACGTGGTCGGGAAATGACGTCATACCGTTTCCTTTTACACAATACACATTAATGCAGTCACGGACGTAACACACACACACACCAGTTTTATGTCACTGATTTTAATAGAGCGGATTTCTAAAATCGTTTTGAACGGGTTAAAAAATCGAAAAACATTTCTTTACTCTCAAACCAAAACATGGCCGAACGAGAGTCATTGAAAATCTTACGTGGCCGAACGGAGTTCTAAAGAATATAAATACATATTTCACGATCTCACAAGCCTGAAAGAAATCGCTTTGTCTACAAACGGCGATCGATATTGATGGCACGTGATCGGAAAATGACATCATGAGGTTTCATTTTAATTCATTCAAGGGCATAATACACACATGGTTTATGTTATTGGTTTCTTGACTTGATAGATTTTGTAAGGTAACCGGGTGCTAAAAGCACATAGGGGCTACCCCATTATTGGTTTCAATGGAGCGTTTTTCTTAAATAGAAATATCGTTAAGAATGAGTGAAAAAAAAGGCATTTTCTCTGGAAGTCTTAATAGACATGACAGGTGTGTATTGAAAATTGCGCCCTGTGAAAAAAAAAAACAAAAAAAAAAAACAATTATATATTTAAATACCGGTTCTATAGTAAGCCATAAATTAATGACTTGTGTAAAGAAACTAGCGTATGTCCTGCATTGATTGACCTAATTTTCTCACCCTGCTAGCATGCCGATAACGCCTGGGGCCATTGTTCACGGTTGAATAATTTTAATACACAGGTCAAATTTCGCTGCGATAAGATCAAAGAACCCGACGTGGACTTGTCCGATTTTCACCTAGTTAGATAATGAACCAGTCTAACACCTTGAGCTGTAGGCGATTTTTGTATACATGCTTGGATTATCAGTGGCAAACAGTCAGCTTGTTTTTACAACGATGATTTAGCGACTATTTGTGAACCGATTTTTTTAGAATTTTATTGAATTTTGGACCGATTTTTTAAACTTCTTTTTCAGTTAAAATCGGTTCAGAAAACCGAAAATCGGTTCAGAACCGGAAAACCGACATTTTCTCGAACCCTAGTTCAAAGCATCATTAGTTTGAGGTGCTTGTTCCACCACGTGAACAAGTCCGTGAAATGAAGACCCCCCCCCCTAAACCCCACTTTACATAGAGAAAACGGGTTTATGGGGGTATACATTATTTTTCTTATTTCTGCACCAAGTCATAGGTTGTGGGTACTCGTTAGAACTGCCTCACTGAGGCTAGTCAAATTGTTAACTGCTCACATTTTAGCTGCTTACATTTTTTCAGCAAAAAATATAAGCATATTTGCCGTATTAACCAATTTTGCACCGGAAACCCCAAAACAGGTACCCTGGCAAACAGTGCAGGCCCAGATCAGAGACAGCAGAATGCGGCGTCTGATCAGGACCTACACTGTTTAAAAAAAGTTCAGCCATTTTAAATAAATTTTGAAGAAAACACAACCTGACACCCCTAAATTTCGAAAAGGACTCCTGCTATATACAGTAAAACCGGTCTTAGTGGCCACCTCTATTAAGCAAGCAACCTGTTTTAAGCAAGCAGGCTTTCAGTTCCCGAAAAGGGAAAATGTATTAAAATTCACCTGTGTTAAGCAAGCACCTGTCTTAAGCAAGCACATTTTGATTATCCCAAAGGTGCTTGCTTAATACAGGTTGGACTGTATAAGGAGGCAGATTCCATTTGGTATAAAAAGGGTTAAATGATCAAAGTTTTAAAAATATGTTATCTCAAAATGTCGTTAGTTTTGAACCACTGGCCCCTGGCAATCATAACATCTCATCCCTTCTCAAAATCATATGATCTAAGGTGTCCTTAGCCTTCTTTCTCAGACTGAATGTTCAGCACCCACCCATCGGGGCTTGAAGAAATAGATGGGCTGCATGATGCTTCCATACAGAGCTGAAACCAACCCGCACACGTGTACAGGTAAACTGCTTAGAGGATCTAAGCCTGCCCAGGCAAAGCTGTGCGAGTCAGACCGTCCATGCTTATAAACCCTATGGGTTTCATTGGGTGACAGGGCTTGAGATGTCATTTCATCTCAATCTCGGGTAAAAGTCCCTCAAATTTGGAAGCAACATCTCCAAAACAACCTATACAATGTTGACGGGGATGTTAAACCTCAAATCAAACAAACAAAAATCTAAGGTGTCCTTAGCCTTCTTTCTCAGACTGAATGTCAGAGAACCTATATTACTAAATTAAGTTTTTTACATGATACATGATTAATATATTTTATTTAAGAAATAGATCAACTCTATCAGTAATTTGTTGATTAACCCTTTTTGTACCAAATGGAATCTTCCTTCTTATATATAGCAGGAGTCCATTTTAAAATTTAAGGGTGTCAGGAATGTTTTTCTTCAAAGTCGATTTAGAAAATGGCTTAACTTTTTGCAAACAGTGTAGGCTCTTATCAGACGCCGCGTTCTGCAGCGTCTGATCTGGGCCTGCACTGTTTGCCAGGTATCCATTTTCGGGGTTTCCGGTACTAAATGGGTTAATAAATTTTAAGAAATAGATCCGCTTTATCAGTTATTTGTTGATTAATAAATCACAATTGGGAGGTCAGTAAATGTAAAGTAGATTAAATCACAAGCCTGTAGTGCAAGTGACTTACAATTGACCAACAAAGTGCTATTTATTTCTAATTAACCCATTTAGTACCAGAAATACCAAAACGGGTACCCTGGCAAACAGAGCAAGCCCAGATCAGATGCCGCAGAATGTGGCATCTGATCAGGACCTACACTGTTTGCAAAATGTTCAGCCATTTTCCAAATAGATTTTGAAGAAAACATGACCTGTCATCCCTAAATTTTGAGATGGACTCCTGCTATATATAAGGAGGAAGATTCCATTTGGTACAAAAAGGGTTAATATATTTTATTTAAGAAATAGATCAGTTCTATCAGTAATTTGTTGATTAATAAATCACAGTTGGGAGGTCAGTAATTGTAAAGTAGATCAAATCATGAGCATGCAGTGCAAGTGATTTGTCTACTTACAACTGACCAACAAAATGTGATTTATTTCTAATTAAATCACACCCTTGAGCTGATCTATTTCGATTGTAACACAGTTGAAATGGACAATGATTTTGTTTTTTTTCTTTCAAATTCTCCCAACCTTTTGCCATTGTTACAAGAAATCTCACCAACCATATTATTTATTGATTGTATCACACACATTTATGTCCTTTAGTAATGTTTTTTTATGCCGGGAAATAATGTTTCCATCTAATGTCAGAGAATCTTCGAGTGATGTCATATTAACCCATTGTTTGCAGGACCCGTAAAAGGGTACTTTGGCAAACAGTGCAGGCACAGATCAGACGCCGCAAAATGCTGCATCTGATCAGGGCCTGCACTATTTTCTAACAGAATTTTCCGTCAAAAGTAGAATAAAAACGAAAAAAAAAGCCTGACACCCTTTATATGACAAATGGGCTTGTTCAACATATAGCAATGGAAGAGTCCACTAGCATATAATGGGTTAAAGGGCGGCTTTTTATGACAGTCACTCCTCATGCACTTCCACTCAGTGATTTGTTGCAGATTTTACCCAATTTTTACTGGAAACCCCAAAACGGGTACCCTGTCAAACAGTGCAGGCCCAGATCAGACGCTGCAGAATGTGGCATCTGATCAGGGTCTGCACTTTTTGCTAACAGCATTTTCTGTCAAAACTGGAATAAAAATGAAAGAAAATAGGCCAGAAACACCTTAAATGACAAATGGACTTGTCCAACATATAGGAATGGAAGAGTCCACTAGTATACAATGGGTTAATCACTGTAACATTGCCTCATAATATAGGTGTGCTGTGTTCAGAATGTTAAATCAGTCATTTTTCTACCCTGTTATATTACAGATCATTTCGGCCAGACTTTTTGCTGATCCGACAACATGTCAGAGACTGTGGTGAGGACTGGAGAAACATTCTCATAGGCTTCCAGTATGGTGGTATACAAAGTATAAACTCACTGCATTCGGCTTACAATTTCCTCGATAAACCGTGGGTGGTAGGTATACTGTTCTCATTTACTTGTGTCAGCTATGTAACAAGTAAAACATATCATTACGATAACACACCGGTGCGACATTTTTCTCTTCTCCAAAATGGCTACTTTTCTGATGAAAATCTGTCATATTATTGTTAATTTTACTTCAAACATAGGTTGTGGGTGCTCGTTAGAACCGCCTCATTGAGGCGGTTCTAACGTTTACCCACAACCTATGTATTGGAGCACAAGTAAGAAAAATAATGTATAGTCCCGTAAACCCCAGTTTTCTCTATATAAAGTGGGGTTTAGTGGGGTTTTCATTTCACGGACTTGTTCACGTGATGGAATCGTAACGAAATGTAAAGCACTAAGAGCCAACATTTAGAAGACAAGAATCATAGCTCTGATTTACCTACTGATGGAGTTATGGCCCTTTGATTATTGAAAATAATGTTTTTTGTTATTTCATTACGAAAACACGCCTATACAAATACATTGTAACCTTTATCGGCAAAAAAATGAAAATTTTAAGATGAAAAATTGTGATATTTTTCTTATTTCTGCTCAAAATATAGATTGTGGGTACTCGTTAGAACCGCCTCATTGAGGCGGTTCTAACGAGTACTCACAATCTATATTTTAGAGCAGAAATAAGAAAAATAAGGTTTACCCCTGCAAACCCCAGTTTTACTATATAAAAGTGGCGTTCGAGGGGCTCAAAATTATATAGGCGTGTTTTCATGATGACTCGTGAATACTCTAGAACTTGAAAAGCATTTGAGATATTTTCATGAAAAGTTACACATTCAAATTTAAAACCCCATGACACAAGAACCATAACTCTAGATGTGCTACATCTGCAGTTTTGGCCCTTTGAACATTCAAAAGAGTGATTTGTTTATTTATTGGGTTCTCTGTGCAACTTAAAATTCATTTGCTTTTGTTTGATTTGAGATTTAACATCCCCGTCAACACTATATAGTTCATTTTGAAGATGTTGCTTCCAGTTTTGTAGCACTTTTACCTGGCACTGAGATAAAATTTCATCTCAAGTCCTGCAGTTCAATGAAACCTATAGGTTTAATATTGGAAATACCGTATTCGCCCTAATTACCGCACCGTGCGCTTAGTTTTTTCAAAATCGTGTGATAAAATCTTGATGAAAAATCTCCCTAATTAGCGCACACTTGATACGAAAACAACAGCTTCCAAGACGATGCTTACTAATATTTAATGGGACGGAAAAAGATACTTAAGCATTGCCTTCACTGTTGGAAGAAATAATGGTAAGTTTTTATAGATTTACTATGAGAGCTTCAAGGGGAGATTACTGTAAAGTGTGCGCTTATGCATTTCCTTTTCAAAAATAGCTTTGGTGTGCGCTTATAGGAGCATGTGCGGTAATTAGGGTGAATACGGTAGTGCCTTTTATTAGTTACTTGAAAACTGTTTGTAACTTGAAAACTGTTTGAGATGTTTTCAGTAATTTTACAGATATGAAAGGCACCCTTATACAATGTGCAGAAGATAAGAACGATAATTTTGGTTTAATCTATCTTAAGAGTTATGGCCCTTTGATCACTGTAAACGATTATGGTCGTCTACTTCTGTCGGCTATGTATCTTGCAAATGATGTATAGTCCTGAAACTTTACATTGGAGATAATTTGCATGACGACACATGGACATGTCAGTGAAATGAACACCCTCTAAACCCCACTTTATATAGAGAAAACTGGGATATATGGTTGTATACATTATTTTTCTCATTTCTGCTCCAAGACATAAGTTGTGGGTGCCGGTTAGAACCGCCTCCTCTTTGAGGCGGTTCTAACGAGCACCCACAACCTATGTTTGCAGTATAAATATAAAAATATCACAGATTTTCATCAGAAGAGTACCTATTTTGGAGATGTGAAAAAATGCACTGTGCTGCATGGGTGTGTTATTGTAATGAGATGTCAAGTCCTGTTATCTAGAATAAAAAATTAGAAAAGTATCCACAATTTGTTGTCTGCTGAATTAGCCCAGAGAGTTGTGAAGGTTAAAAAGAAAGTTTACTGCAGTGTACCATATTTAGATTAGATATGGTAAATAGAGATTATCATATGGCATTTTTCATACCATACCCCATATCAGCCCGAGACTCCCATATCAGCCCGAGGGCTGAAGGCCCGAGGGGCTGATATGGATCGAGGGCTGATATGGGGTATGATAAGAAAAATGCCATATCATAATCTATTTATCATATACCGTATTCGCCCTAATTACCGCACCGTGCGCTTAGTTTTTTCAAAATCGTGTCAAAAAATCACAGTGAAAAATCTACCTAATTAGCGCACACTCGGTGCGAAAACAATAGCTTCCGAGATGATGCATACTGATATTTAATGGGACAGAAAAGGATACTCAAGCATTGCCTTCACTGTTGAAGAAATGACAGTAAGTTTTTATAGATTTACTGTGAGAGCTTCCATGGGGAGGTTACTGTAAAGTGTGCGCTTATGCATTTCCTTTTCAAATATGGCTTTGGTGTGCGCTTAAAGGAGCATGTGCGGTAATTAGGGCGAATACGGTATTTCACTTTTAAAAAAAATTGTTCAAAATAAATTGTATCTGCCTAATACCAACGTTACAATGAGAATCTCATTATCTTCGGTCTAGCTATGTAATTTAAGAGATCCAAAACTCTGTCAGCAAGTCACTGCATCCTTCTTTCGCCCATTTTCCTCTCGTATTCGCTGCGCCGTGCCATGTTTTTTGCCAAACAGTTCGAACAGACGAAAATATTGCAAATTGCAAATGGCGTCCTGAACAACAAATGCGAAATGCTGCACAAGGAAGAACGCTGCGTGTTCCGAATAGGGTGACGTCAGAGGTATGATAAAGGCTTATAGGGGTGCGATAAAGGGTTGTGATATGGATTTTTGGGATATGATAAAGCCCATGCGATATGGCAGCATGTGCAAGCGTGATATGTGCATTGGTGTCATGTTGGTATCGCATATTCAAAAACTAAGTATTTTATACTAAATGTATGATCAATCATTTTAAATCATTTTAAATATTCTTTGTTTATGCATAATTGTAATAAAATCATGACATGATTTTGTTTGTTTGATTTGAGGTTTAACGTCCCTGTCAACACTGTATAGGTCATTTTGGAGATGCTGCTTCCAATTTTGTGGGACTTTTACACGACATTGAGATGAAATGACATCTGAATTCCTGTCGCCCAATGAAACCAATAGGGGACGATCTGACTCGCACCGCTTTGCCTGGGCAGGCTTTGATCCTCTAAGCCGTTTACCAGTAGTCGTGTGCGGCCAGTTTCAGCTCTGCATGGAAGCATCATGCAGCCCATTTATTTCTTCAAGCCCCATGGGCTTCATGACATGATGCAAGGTGAATTAACACCAATATTTTGTTTCCTAATTTTACAGTTTGCCCAGATGATCGAAATCCAGAACCGTGTTGGCCGGGAAAATTTTCCGTTGATACACCAAGCGTACTATCCGAACCATCGTGAAATGGTGAGTAATCTTTGGGTGAGTGTCACACAACAGGTACGAGGTTGTTGTCTGCAATGATGCTGGCAAAGTGTACCCTGCGTGTGATGCTGTTTATAGCCTAGGGCTGTTGATAGATTTGCTCAGTAGTTACATGTATATAAACTGGAATGATGCATGGCTGGACTTCTTTACGTTGCAAAGATTTTGTCTTTGGTCTTTGTCCATATTCTGTTACCCATTCATCATTAGGAAATACTGTATACAGTCGAACTTGGCTGGCTCGAATAACGATGGCTTGTTTGCCATGACTAGTTAGTCCCTAGTGAATTCCTCTGCATAAGAAATAGTGAGTGATACTTTAGAGATTTTCGTCTTTCATCTTGCAAATGCATGCTGTGTGTACTCATTAGAATTGCCTCAATGACACACATTTATATTATAGAAGACCGACAAGATGTCCCAAAATGATCCCGCCATGCCTCCAGGCAGTAACCCACAGTGGCTCGAGTTACCCATGTCTCGAACAGATTTTTGTGGTTCCAAAGATGCTCGAGCCATTGAAGTTTGACTGTATTTACCATATATATATACGGACAAACAGGTCTGAGCAAACAGTGTACACCCAGATGAGATGCTGCATTCTGCAGCATCTCATCAGGGTCTACACTGTTTGCCACTCATCTAGCTGTTATAGGCACAACATCAGGTAGTAAGTTGTACTCATTCAAATTTTAGAACATGTATGGTTAGGAGTTGAGGTGTCAGAATATTAAGAGTAAATACGGTACTTCTCCCATGAGGCATTGCAATTTTATTTTTCGTCATCATCATTATCATCAACGGATTTTTGATTAACGTGCAGGTACAGGGGCAGCGTCCACATAAGTGGGCCCCCTTCCAGTTAGCTGGCTTGCTGCATGTATGGCAGATCTTAAACAAGATCTCCAGGCTTGTCTATCATGAGGATCCATAGCAGAGAGCTTCCATTCTCTGCAATCTCTTTCTGTTACCATTCTGTTACAGTTTTCATTATAAGCAGTGGTTGTTGCTAATCATCACAGTAATATGCCTATTTGCTACAATAGTCTTTCATTATCTATTATTTCCCCCTCACCGAAGGGGAGGACATATTGTTTTTGGTGCGGATCCCGTAGGCGTTTGCGTTGGCATGACACTCTTGCGTGCAAGATATCTCATGAACTACTGGGTGGATTTTAATCAAATTTGCATGGATATAACATTGGGACAGGTTATAGAACTGATGAGGTTTTTGGTGACCTTGAGCTTATTTTCAAGTCTGATCTGAGTCTACACTGTTTGCTTAAAGTATGTACATTTTTGTACAATTTACAGGGCAGTCCCTTAAAATGCTATGTTTGGTATGGATAGAACAGGAATGTGTTATAAGTAAACTGTCTTATAAAGGGTTATTTTTATATAGAAATTATAGAAAAATGACAATTTGGGAGGCAAGACCTGGCCGTGTTATAACCAAAACTGTGTTATAATGAGTAGAGTACTAAAGGGATTAAAGCGTACTACACACAAACAAACCTGACACCCCTCTAATTGAAAGTATACCACTCCAAACTTATTTTTGGGGTTTTTGGTTTTGCGGCCCTTTCAAGATTATTTCACTCATAAAGAGTTGATCGTTACTCAGAGTTGGGCAAAAACAGATCCCGAAGAAAAACCACCTGAACTTCCGTTGCAAAACCTGGCGTCTCACATGTGACCCGAGCCGGGCTCAAACCCAAAGGGGTGAAAGACCTAATGATTAAGAGTCGGCGCTGTTATCCACTAGGCCACGGAGGCCCGTCCAACGTTTTAGTTGGACGATTCCATTGTCATATATGGGTTAAGGTATTGCTGCTGTAAGTTTGAGATTTGCTCAGGTTGTTTGTGAGGTGCCAAGTAGTGCAGTGCAAGTTCAGTTTATTGTAAGTAAGTAAGTAAGTAAAGGCTTTATTTAACGAGGGTTACACATTTAGCATTATGGCTAATCTTCCATGAGGCCCTCAAAAATATACATATATATACAAACAAAAACAACAACAACAAAAAAAAACAAAAAAAAGAAAACAGAAATGAGGGGTATAAAATACCCATATGCAAAATAAGGCCGACAGTACATGCCCCAACTCACCCAAATACAACCATTGTATCTGCTGTATTTAAACATGCTATATCAAATAGTCATATTAAAATACAACAAAATATACAATATTATACAAGAATAAATCAAAACATGCAATGCTAAACCCTACTCAACCCATATTGAAAAACATATATCTGTCAAATAAGACATTGTTTTCAATGGCTGCTTTCTAACCCGAAAGAGCTAGAAATTCCCAATTTTCATTAAGATATAATTTCAGCCCCTTTTGTGCCACGCATTGATCAGAAAGCAACCACAGACTGTTAGAACATAGTAGAAAATAAATGATAATATTCAATGCTAAAAAAAAAGAAGAAAAGAAAGAATAAGGAAATTTATATATATTCACAAGATGCATGTGTTTGCATACTTTTATTGTACTGACTGAGTGATCATTTCCTGAACTAAAAGGATAAGTACAGTCATTTAAATTTAGTCAGTCACCATTTAGCCAATTTAGGCATCTTTTATGAAATGTTTCAATAGTCTGGGCACTTTTAACTTCATCAGGCAAGCTGTTCCATATTAAACATCCCGAATATCTCATACTCTGCTTAAAGCGCTCTGTCCTTGGCTTTGGTGGGACAAAACTCCCTGCAGCTGATGATCTTAAGTTAATTGTTGTATTTGAATTGCCACGTTGTTTGAATTGTGCATTGATATACACTGGCGTAATATCATGATATACTTTAAATATAAATTTTGCTTTTCTTAGAAAAAGACGGTCATAAAGTGACTGGATCTTTAAAGACTTCATGGCTTCACGAGAATCATTAACATTATAATCAAGAATGACACGACAGACCCTTTTTTGCAGTTTGAAAATTTTTAGTTTATTTGTTTCAGAAGTACTTCCCCAAACAATATTGCAAAAATCAATATGTGGCTGGATATAAGACTTGTAAAATTGTACACGATGATCTTGTGATAAGAAGGCCTTGATTTTTGAAAGCAACCATATGTTTGAAGCCATTTTCTTTGTAATATGTTTAATGTGTTCAGACCATGTTAAATTATTATCCACAGTAACACCCAAAATCTTATCACTCAAAATTGCTTGCAAGTATTCATCATCATATTTTATTTTCAGACTATCAGTCTGTAATCTGTGTCGTTTCTGAGAACTTGTGATAAGCATAACCTTGGTTTTTGCTGAATTAAGGACCATACCATTACATCTACACCAGATTTTTAGTTCATTTAATGCATTTTGTAAATTTCTCTCAATTGTATCTTGAGAACTGTGAATGTAATACAGTGTTGTATCATCGGCATACATATCTGTGAAAACATTACTTATGTTTAAAGGCAGATCATTTATAAATAATAAAAACAGAAGCGGTCCTAAGATGGAGCCCTGTGGAACACCACATGAAATTGGCTTGAAATCAGATGCAGTGTTGTTAATAGATACATGTTGTTGTCTTTGTGTTAAATATGACTTGAACCATTTTAGTGCCTCATTTCTTATGCCATATATTCCTAATTTTGTCAGAAGAATATTATGATCAACTAGATCGAAGGCTTTCTTGAAATCAACTAGCACCATCCCAACGATCTTTCCATCATCAATTGCATTCAACCATGAATCAGTCATATGTATAAGCGCTGTTTCACATGAATGCTGAGACCTAAAGCCTGACTGAGTTTGGTGAAGAAGATTATTTTCATTTAAATAGCTAGTTAGACTGTCTGATACATGCTTTTCAAGAATTTTGGACAGGACAGGCAGCACTGATATAGGTCGGTAGTTATTGACTTCCTCATGTGGACCACTTTTATAAAGTGGTGTTACCTTAGCCTCTTTCCACTTACTAGGAAAAGAAGAGTTGTGGATACTATGATTACATATGAAAGTAATATCCCCAGCTATACATGGTGCTGCAAGTTTGAGAAGTCGTGGGCCAATATTGTCAGTTCCTGTTGCTTTGCTCACATCCACATTTGACAGATATTTCAGAACATTCTCTATTTCAATGCTTGGGATTTCAAACTTAGTGTTGCCTGCAATCTTGCTACAACAAAAATCTTTCAGTTTAGCATGGTTGGTATAATTTGCTGGTTCTTTAATCCTACTTGCAACATTAACGAAAAAATTGTTAAAAGCATTTGCAATTTCAGTAGGCTTTTCAGCAGGTGAGTTCATACCGGTATTGACAGATAATATATTTGAATGTTTTTGGGAACCTTTCCCAGCTCCTACCTCTTGAAATAGCTTATATATACTGCCAGGTTTGCCTTTGTTTGTTTCTATGTATGTTTGATATTTTTCTTGTTTGGCCTTTCTTATCAGGTAAGTAACTTTATTTCTCCAAACTTTATATTCATTTTCGTTGCCTAGAGATTTATGTCGGTCCCTACATTTAATAGCATCAAGTATGTCAGGTGTTATCCAGTCTGGCTGATTTTTGCGTTTTACCCTGTGCTGTTTAAGTGGAACATTTTTGTCAACTACCTCTAAAAAGAGATCTGTCCATACCTCTAAGATATCATCAGTATCATCAAAAAATTTAATTACATCCCAAGGAACAGCCTGAAGGTCTGCAATAAATTTGGTTTCATTAAAATCTTTAAATGATCTGTAGGAAATTGTAAGGTGACTACTTTTAGGTGGATGGACATGCATTTTACGGGTGAAAAATATCGGGAAGTGATCACTCAGTCCAATCTTAGGAATATCTAAGGAGTTCACATTTTCAGGGCAATTGGTGTATATATGGTCAATAAGTGTTCTAGAACTAGCAGTCTAGCAGTCACCCTGGTTGCTTCCGTAACTAATTGTGTTAATCCGAATGGTTCAATGTGATCTATCCATGCTTTGTTAATTTGATTATTTAAGAGATCTCTGTTGATATCGCCTAATAAATATATTTCTTTCTCATCTTTCAAAACATTCTCTAGACACTCCTCGAAAATTTCATTCCATAAAATGCCCATGTTAGGAGGTCTGTAAATATGACCGATCAGGAAGGATTTGCTTTTAACAGGTTTTACCTCTAACCATATACTTTCTAACCTGGCATTTTCAAGGTCAAGTCTTCTTTGACAGCAGACTCCATTTTTAACATATACCAGGAGTCCTCCACCTGAATTCTCCTGGCGGTCTCTTCTAAAAGGTTTTTGATAGCCATTGATTTCAAAGAAAGAGTCGGGATGAAAAGTGTTTAATTTTGTTTCACTTAAACCTAAAACATTGATTTGATTTTGTTCAGAGGTTAATAATAGCCTAAGCTGGTCTACTTTATTACTTACACCCTGAATGTTTAAATGCCCTATTCTGAAACCTTTACATGTAAAACCCAAATCTGTCAAACTATTTCTAGCCAACTGAGCACTAGCAGTTACAGAAATGTTACGAGGAAGTGACTGTTGAAAAGACTCAGTTTCAATAAGGTGAGAGACAGCAAGTGAATTATTACCTGGTGTAACATGCATATTCAAAGAATTAGTACCTGTGACAGAGGGCCCCATGGATTGATTAACAACATCATCAGACATAATACGTGAAACAACAGAATATATCCTTTCATCTTTTCCTTGTAAGTCCCTAGTGGAATCAAACTTAAAGTAACTTTTATCTGATGAACAGATACCAGCTGCCTGTGTTAAATTACTACAACAACTTGAAACGTTTTGATCAAATACACAAGAACAGTTAAATGAGTCACATTCAGAACATATACTAGTTAAAATGGAGAACTTATTTGCACATGTAACAGTATTTTGGGCATCATTGCCGAGTCCCTATTTGTTTTCACATCTCTTAGTCTTGTGCACATAGTAGCCACAGTAATGGCATTTCAGCTGCTCAGCATGCTTACAGTTTTTGGTTTGGTGATTTTCCTCCCCACATTTAGTACAGGGAGTCTTCAGCCCATTTCCATGCTGGTGGTGATGTGTCTGTCTGCGTTGAGACACTCTGATGTTTCCTACACTCCTTTTAGCATTTTGGAAAACACAGGAAGAAAAGTCCTCCACAATCTCAACCTTTCTATTTATAGCTCCAAGTAAGCGTTTCACACCAGAGTCAGAGAAATGTATACCGTCCTTAGAGTAATATCTCTTTATAAGTATGCCTTTCTTATCGAAAAAGGTTGCATGAGCATTACCCAATTCTACTTTATGGTGCTCAGACAGTTCACGTATAACTTCATTGATATCACTTGTATCTGTGTCACTTCTAGGGCAGGAATTTACCACAACTATCTTACACTGGCTGCTTTTCTTAATGTGGTTAAGCAATTGATCATACAGCTCTTCAAAATATTCTATGTCTGTTCTGTTGGATGCATTATTTCCTCCTATATAAAAAATGGTATGTGAGAACTGCTTGAGGTCATAGACTTCTATCTCCTTTATGAGGACATCAATTGTTGCTCCACTGATTCCATGTTTGTATATACATGTATTTTCTTTTAATCCCTTTGGATTGATTCCTGAAATAATAGAGTCTCCGATTAATAAAATCTTCTTATTTTTAGCCTGTGAGATCCTTGGTTTTGGCACTGGTTGTGATCTGATGGCCTGTTGATTTACATTACTAGAGAATGGTTGGGCTCTTGAAGGTTGATTGCGTGGGATGGGTCTTGGTGTAGAAGTTAATGCAACCATGTCTTCAGCAAATGATTTTTGACTATTTAGGTCCTTGCTCAGTTCATGTCCCTGTTCAAAATTAGCAACAGTAGTCACAGTAGACCCAGAATCATCATTTTGGTCTCCACCTTCTAAAACATTTGAGGTCTTTTGTTTGGATGGAGTTCCCCCTGCATGGCTGATTTGTGTTTCATTTATGATCCCATAAAGGGGAGGGGATGTTTGTACCACAAGCTTATTTACTTCCGCTGTCAGTTTGGTTACTTGCCCCTGCAAGTTATGGATCATATCCATTAACATTGAGATACTTCTCATCACTGGAAGATCAACTTTTTCTAATGTTGCCGGTATTTCTTCAATTTTGGAATTGATTATGTCCCCTGAGTTGTTTGAAAGAATTACATTGTCATTTCCATTAGTGTTTACAGGTGAATTATGGTTGTCTGCATTAGGGCTTGTTTGATGCACAAATTTCTTGAACATATTCATAGTCATCTTTCTGAAGACCTTTTCCTTCCAGCAAATATGGCCTGGTCCTGAAGAAATGATGGTCAGGTCACTATTGTCCACATGAATATTGCATTTTTTGCCATCTATATGAGTCTTCAGCAGAAACTTTTTTACACCTTCACCAGGAGTCCTAAATTCCTTTTCCAGTGCTGACACAAAAGTCTTAAAAAGTGGTGCAACATAGAAATGAATATGCGTTGCATTCTCTGAAGCAATAACACGGTAAAATATGTTGACAAACGGATCTACAACTTCCGAGCTATAGTCCACACCTGATGGTTCATCGTTTGAAAATCCCGAAAATTCTTCAAATGAGATTTCTTCACTGATAGATTCTGAGGTGTTGTTCCTATTTCCATTTTGAATGACATTCTGGGGCAATAGAGACTGAGACTTCTCAAACATTTCACTCTTGTTAAGCACCATATCCCCTGAATTCTGCACTTCTGCTGCCATGACTGGACAATATTACTTAAAATATGCTCACAATATTATGAAAAACACAATAAACTTAATATATTCCAACTTAAGACTTTCACTGAGAATTTTACTTAAATTTTGCTCACAATATAATGAAAAACACAATAAACTTAATATATTCCAACTTAACCACTTAACTTAACTACTTTCACTTCTTTATCCTTCAACTACCATCCCGGGAAATTGATATTTGCAGCAACTTAAAACTCCCTTGATAAACACACTTAAAAAGATAAATAATGAAAAAAGAAACCCATATTCCAATTAGCAGAAATAAACACAACACAACATGATTTACATGTTTTGATCCTTTATCCTAAATTAATAATGACTTACTGATATAAGACAATAGAATATTCCTGATGAGATATTAACTTAACACTTTTGCACTATGCACACAAAAAAAAAAGAAAAAAGAAAAGAAACACTGAAAATCATATATCATTCAAAAATTTACAGTTTTACTTAATAATTCACCTTTTGTTTTTTATTTATTCATTTTTTAATTTTCATATTTTGGATTAATTTCTGACCTTGCAATTACACTTCCTTTGATCCAATTTATTAATTAGTTACACTTCTGTATTCTCTTTGAAGAAACGTCACTAACAATTTATCACAGCTGTGTCACCATGTGCATGAAATCATTATATCCAAACACAGTTGGAAGAAAATTAACAAGTTTTGTTGAGCTTCATCAAGCAGTTTCGGCACACCATATGGTACATCTGCTTCCACTTCACTATCCAAGATAGCCCTGGTCTTTGCATCCTCACAGCAGGTGTATTTATAAAAAAATTTGCCAAAATATCCATATTTTTTGTTAAAAATCCCTTTTATTTGAATAATTTTTATTTTTATTTATTTTTTATTTGCAAATACATGTTCCATAGGTCAGCAGCTACATGCTGATATAAATTTTGTTCTAAAAACTCCTTTTTTTAGTATAAAACTTGGTAAAATGTCAGAGCTTTTATTTTCATGTCTGCTCTCTTTGCATATACAGAATTTGTCCACCTCTGATTAATGATGAGTGAATGAGTGTTTGAGCTTTATGTCCCACCAATAGCTAAGGTCATACAGAGACGGGACCTCGGTTTAAAGACTCATCCGAAAGTCTGAAGAAACCCGGGATCGATCCTGTTGATTAACGATGATTGGCTCAATAGAAACTCAACTTTAAGAATTGCTCCTATCATTTTGACAAGTCTATGCAATGCTAACTATGGAATATTCTTGTATCTCAGAAGATATTTTTTTAATACGTAATAATCCTAGGCATTGGGACAGTTAGGCCTAAGCAAACAGTGCAGATCCAGATCAGACTGCCGGAGCAGTCTGATCAGGGTCTACACTGGTTGCCATTCCATTTGCAACTTTTGGACTCCTTGAAACAAATTTGTTAAAATCTTAAGTGAACTACAACAAGTCCTCAAGCTGTCTAAATTATTACGATTTTTACGGTAGGTTTGCTGTACACCTTCCAAACTGCCACATTATACAAAGAAGAGTGGGGTTTATTATATTAATGGTTAATTTCTTTAACCTTGCTCAGAAACATAAATTGTGGGTAGTTGTTAGAAGTGCCCAAGGGTCAATTATTTTTATACTCCTGGAATCAAAGATTTGGGGGCATATAGTTTTTGGTCTGTCTCTGTCTGTCTGCAAAACCTTAACATTGGGCATGAATGGTAACTGATAGGGCTTTCATATTTCACATATGCATTCCTTGTCACAAGACCATTCCAGTGGTATCATAATTTTTGACCTTGTGACCTTGACCTTGACATTTGGCCTACTTTTTAAAAAAAATATCATTGGCCATATCTTTTGATTGGTTAGTGATAGGGCTTTAATATTTCACATGTGCATTCCCTGTCACAAGACCTTTTCAGTGGTACTATAATTTTTCATCTTGTGACCCAGACCTTGACGTTTGATCTACATTTGAAAAACTTTAACATTGGCCATATCTTTTGATTGGTAAATGATAGGGCTTTCATATTTCACATGTGCATTCCCTGTCACAAGACCTTTCCAGTGGTACTACAATTTTTTACCTGGTAACCTTGACGTTTGACCTACATTTCAAAAACTTTACCATTGGCCTTATCTTTTGATTGGTAAGTGCTGGAGGTAACCTTGACCTTGACATTTGACCTACATTTCAAAAACTTTAACATTAGCCATATCTTTTGATTGGTAAGTGTTAGGGCTTTCATTTTTCACATGTGCATTCCATGTGACAAGACCTTTCCCATGGTACAATAATTTCTGACTTTGTAACCTTGACCTTGATGTTTGATCTACATTTTAAAAACTTTACCATTGGCCATAGCCTTCGATTAGTAGGTGATAGGGATTTCATATTTCACATGACCATTCCTTGTGACAAGACCTTGACTTTGATGTTTGACCTACATTTTAACAACTTTACCATTGGCCATAACTTTGGATTGGTAAGGGATAGGGATTTCATATTTCGCATGAGCATTCCATGTCACAGACCTTTCCAGTGGTACCGTAATTTTTTACCTTGTGACTTTGACCTTTTTTTTCAAAACTTGAACATCAGCCTTACCTTTTGATCGCTTAGTGATAGGGCTTTCAGTGAAAATAAAAAGAAGATTTTGTTTGTTTTCGAGTTTAACGGCCAAGTCAACACTATTTAGGTCATTTTTTAGCCATCCGTTTACCTGGGCAGGCTTATATGTAAGCGGTTTACCAGTACAGTGCACATTCTTTCGCCAGAAACTGACAACTGCCCTTCTTGAATCAGCGGAAGGGAGAGAATGACCGCAGAAAAGATTTCATGATCAATCTCCACGAAAGAATGTTGCCGACCCCGGCAGGTATCGAACCCGCGTCCTCCTGATCACCAGTCAGACGTGCAAATAAAAAGAGGAAAATTGTAGGATGATCATGAGTGCCACAAACGGTATTAAGATATAAAGTTGTTAAGTAATTATGATTATTATCAGAATATAGTTCAAGTTTCATTCTCATCTTCATAAAACAGCAGCTATCTTGCCGCCAAGAAATGAGCTATCACCATATTTATCACTTTTGTCTCAGTAACCAGACACTTTATTGAGCGGTTGCGGTTTGCATAAAAAATTGATTTTCATGTTGGAATCACATCAACATCCGACTGCTACATTGTGCTTTATTATTTATGAGCACCAACTTCCCCACGGCACGAAAATTTAAACCTTAAGACGCCAAGAAAAACTACATCGGAAGATGTCGTCTGCTTAAAACATCATCTGCTGAATTTTTTTGCAAACTTTTTAAAAATATTTTTGCATTCAGGCAAACAGTGTGGACCCAGATCAGACTGCTCCTGATCTGGATCTACACTGTTTGCAAGAAAAATGACTTTTAAAGTTACAAGCAGACGTCAAAGCAGACGCCAATTGTCATGATTGGCATTTTAGGCTTTAACCCTTCGACTGCTAATTATGACAAGCAAACAACATTTTCAAAGTGTATATTTATTATTTTTCAGTGAAAATAAGGCTTGACATTACATGTGAATTGTCTGCTCAGCAGATGATTCACATGTAATGTCAAGCCTTATCAAAGATGATTTACATGTAATGTCGCCTTATCACAGATGATTTAATGTCAAGCCTTATCACAGAAGATTTACTTGTAATATCAAGCCTTATCACAGATGATTTACATGTAATGTCAAGCCTTATCGCAGATGATTTACATGTAATGTCAAGCCTTATCACAGATGGTTTACATGTAATGTCAAGCCTTATCACAGAAGATTTACATGTAATGTCAAGCCTTATCGCAGATGGTTTACATGTAATGTCAAGCCTTATCACAGAAGATTTACATGTAATGTCAAGCCTTATCGCAGACAATTTACATATAATGTCAAGCCTAATCGCAGATGGTTTACATGTAATGTCAAGCCTTATCACAGAAGATTTACATGTAATGCCAAGCCTTATCGCAGACAATGTACATGTAATGTCAAGCCTAATCGCAGATGGTTTACATGTAATGTCAAGCCTTATCGCAGATGGTTTACATGTTATGTCAAGCCTTATCAGAGATGATTTACATGTAATGTCAAGCCTTATCAGAGATGATTTACATGTAATGTCAAGCCTTATCAGAGATGATTTACATGTAATGTCAAGCCTTATCACAGATGATTTACATGTAATGTCAAGCCTTATCGCAGATGATTTACATGTAATGTCAAGCCTTATCGCAGATGATTTACATGTAATGTCAAGCCTTATCGCAGATTATTTACATGTAATGTCAAGCCTTATCGCAGATGGTTTACATGTAATGTATAGCCTTATCTTCTATCAAAAATAATTCAAGAAATCAGATTGTCGTCTGCTCTAAAATTTATGAAGTTGAGGGGTTAACCCCCAAAATGCCTAGCATAACAGGAGTAGATGATATTTTAAATTCTTTATTGTTTTCAGAAACCATCTACCTTGCAATTTCATGTGAAGTGTCTTCTACATGAAATGTCCAGCCTGCTTTTGATATTTGAAAATGACATCTGCTGCGGTTATGATTGGCACTTATTGGATTAATCTGTCTAAATTGCTTTCTTCCTTTGCTGAATGACTTTAAACATTCCATCTGAATTACTAGATTATGATTGGAATATTTTGTATTTGCCTAACTTTTGTTAAACAATCACTTGTCTTTTTTGTTGAACAAATGCTAGCATTTACATTATATAAGTGTGTTTGTTTGTTTGTTTGATTTGAGGTTTAACATCCCGGCAACACAGTATAGGTCATTTTGGAGACGTTGCTTCCAATTTTGTGGGACTTTTACCCGACATTAAGATGAAATGACATCTGAAGCCCTGTCGCCAAATGAAACCAATAGAGTTTATAAGCATGGGCGGTCCGACTTGCACCGCTTTGCCTGGGCATGCTTAGAATCTCTAAGCGGTTTACCAGTACTCATGTAAAGTCGGTTTCAGCTCTGCTTGGAAGCATAATACAGCCCATCTATTTCTACCAGCCCCGATGGGTGGGGGCGAGTTATATAAGTGTGAATGAACTGATAATTTAATGGCCACTTTATACATGCAAAGAGCATCCCTAATAAAAAAGTTCTAAGCCTGGCAAAGTTAATTGTCAGGCTCTGCATGCCCATCATACTGTTGGTTTAACAATATTGCATTGCTTATACACCACAACCTCTTTATAACACTATTAATGGAGTCCAAAGCAGAAACCGTGTTAGTTAAACAACCGTGTTACAGTTGAACTTCGATGACTCGAACACCTTAGGGACCTCAAAAATCTGTTCGAGACAGGGTATAGTTCGAGCCACTGAGGGTTATAGGAGGCATAGCGAGATACTTTTGGACATCTTTCCGGTGTTCTATAATGAAAATGTATGCTGTGTGTACTCATCAGAATTGCCTCATGGAGGTGATTCTAATGAGTACACACACCATACATTTGTAATATAAAAGACGAAGTTGTCCCCCTACTATTTGTTATGTAGAGCATTTCCTTAGGGGCTCAAGAAATGGTTCGACTCAGCCATGGTTAACAAGCCATCCGTGTTCGAGCCATCAAAGTTTCACTGTATATCCATACAAAAATGTATAGATTATATAGAAAAATGACCAGTTATGGTCATTTTTCTATATAATATATACATTTTTGGGATCCATCCTGAAACTGTGTTATATCTATAACCGTGTTATAACGAACTGTGTTATAACGAGGTTGTGGTGTAATGCTATAACTAATACAAGCCAAAGTTCACATGTAATGTCAAGCCTTATTTTCGCTGAAAAATAAGTTCTTTGGGGCTTGAAGAAATAGATTGGGCTGCATAGTGCTTCCACACAGAGTTGAAACCGACCACATATGAGTTGGCCCCCGCCCATAGGGGCTTGAAGAAATATATGGGCTGCATGATGCTTCCACGCAGAGCTGAATCCGGCCCGCACACTAGTAGGGCAAAGTCGGTAGTATTCGACCAGCGGTAGTATTCGACCGCATTTGTTTTCCCCCCACTGGTAGCCTCAATACGGTTCAACCAATCGTATGTTTGTTGTCATGTCAGATGACATGCGCAGTAACCTATTCTTTTGCGCCATTGCCAAGAGAGTGACTCTGCCGATATGTCAAAGCCGGTCAGTAATTTTGTTACACGGTCAGCCAAAATCAATGAGTACGCCATTTTTACCAATTCCGTTAAAGTCAGGGCCTTGCAGACATGCAGCAAATGTTAAAATTTTGATAAACAACCAATAAACCGATGGTGAAATTTGTTCGTCTCACTTCGTTTCACCATGTGCTTGATGTCTGAGTGGCTTTCTATTTTTTGCAGTCACGTGACTAGGCTGGTCGAATAATAGAACAGGGTCATGCAGGTAGTTTTAGTTTTCGACCAGATGGTGAAGTTCTTAAAATCCGTCTTGAATGTTAATTAAACTGGAATAATAATTCATATATTTATGCATGTAAATAAGATTTTACGCAAAAATGATTTTTTTGTAAAATAAATAGTGTTTTGTTCTAGGCCCACCCTTTTCTCCAAATATATTTAGGCTAGGTCATTCAGTGGGCGGAGCTTGCATAATGTAAGGTATGCGACAATGTCCTACATTGCGCATGTCTTATATTATGCTATGCAAGCTCCGCCCACTGCATGACCTGGAGTATATTAATGTATTATATCTGCATTGAGGAAAGCAATATAGCGTCACACACACACAAAACATCTTTGATATGAATTAATGAACAGAGAAATAAATACTGTTGGCATATAAAAAACAAGTAAATCAAGGTCAACATACCCAAACTCAATCAATAAATTACAATGCATTTATTTGAAAAGCAGACAATCATACTTGGACCTCTTTTACAGAGGTGAGACCAGGCCCCGAGATTTTTTGTTTGTTTGATTTGAGGTTTAACGCCCCCGTCAACACTATTTAGGTCATTTTGGAGACGTTGCTTCCAATTTCGTGGGACTTTTACCGACATTAAGATGAAACGACATCTCAATCCCTGCCGCCCAATAAAACCAATAGGTTTTGTATGCATGGACGGGCCGACTAGCAGCAGTTTTCCTGGGCAAGCTTAGACCTTCCAAGCAGATTACCAGTACTAATGTGCAGTCGGTATCAACTCTGGGTGGAAGCATCGTGCAGCCCATATATTTCTTCAAGACCCTATGGGCGGGGGCCCCGAGATTATAAAACTTTTTTCATGCTCAATTCTGATGAAATTTAACTGCTAATAAATATCAAAATAATTTCATGCTTAAAACATCAAAGCCAACTATTTATCCTGCTCATAAATGTTAAAATGCCAACAATCATACAGTTCTTGGCATTTTAACCTTTATGAACAGGATAAATTTCATGCTCAGTTGAGTTGAGCATGAAAAACGTTTTATAACCGTGGGGCCACGTGTCTGCCAAATGTAACTTTACTGAAGTGCACAGCCTTTACAACAGAAGTTCAGTCATATCATGCCAACTGAAAGTTGATTATGAAATATGAAAACAATATACAATAAGTGGATAAGGCCTAAAAAAATGTGTGTTTCAGGTAACCCAACCGTGCCTAATTTTTTACCCCCTACCCTAATTTTTAAAGGATATTTTGGGATTCCTAGGGGTTTTCCCGTCCAAAAATAGATTTCCCCTATCATTCTCATATAAAAACTTTGAGCAAAATAAAAAAATCTCCTACCTATCGTCCCTGTTTTGAAATTCCATATTACCTGAAACACACATTTTTTTTTTTGGCCTAAAAAAAATTTAACTCAATTTCAGACATCTAAGAAAAGAATACCATATAAAGCATACAGTACTGATGATGTACAAAAGGCTATATCAGAAGTCAGTAATAATAGACTATCAATCAATAAGGCAGCAGACCTATATGGGGTTCCAAGAACAACTCTAAAAGATAAATTATCAGGGAGAACTCCAGTTGTTAGCACCCAAGGTCCTAAACCAGTTCTTACTGACCAAGAAGAAAGTGAAATTGCCACCTGGGCAATTAACATGTCAAAAATTGGGTATGGAAGGACTAAGGAGGAGGTACTCTGTGTTGTCCAAAAGTTGTTAGAAAAAAACCCTCGCCCCAATCCGTTTGTTAATAACAAACCTGGTAGAGAATGGTGGGAAGCCTTTCTTCGTAGAAATCCCTCACTGACATTAAGAACTCCTGAGAACCTATGTAAAGCCAGAGCAGTTTCATGTACGAAGGAGGCTATTGTGAAATGGTTTAAAGATTTTCAAGTTTACCTGTCTGAGGAAGAAAATTGTAATTCTGTCCTAAGTGATCCATCTCGTATTTTTAACGCTGACGAGGCAGGATTTCCATTAAATCCTAAATGCGAGGGTAAGGTCTTAGCAGAACTTGGTGCTAAGGATGTATATGGTCTGTCAAGTTCAGACCGAACTCAAATTACGGTCTTGGCATGTGGTAATGCATCAGGATACCTACTACCTCCCATGAAGGTGTTTCCCGGTGAAAGGTTTAAGTACAACCCTTTGCATGGAGCCGTACCAAATTCTTTTCTTGGGCGATCAAAGAATGGCTGGATGGATACAGAGGTTTTCTTCATGTGGGTAGCCAATCATTTTGTCAAGCATATTCCCCCAGTTCGCCCTGTTATTCTGCTTGTTGATGGTCACTCAACCCATATTGACCAAGAGACAACAAAATTTTGCAAAGACAATGGCATTATCTTGTATTGTTTGCCAGCCCATGCTAGCCATATTATCCAACCTCTAGATGTGGCATTTTTCCGACCACTGAAGTGTAACTGGAGAAAAGCAGTTAAGAAATATCGTGATGAAAATCCTGGTCAGTCTGTGACCAAAATGGTCTTTTCCAAGGTATTTAAAACTGCATGGGATGCTACAAACAAACCAGAGATACTGGTAAATGGGTTTCGTGACAGTGGACTGTACCCATTGAACCCTGGTGTAATTGATACTGGGAAGTTTGCACCTTCACTAGTTTTTACTCAGCCACCCACAGCCCTTGATTCCCAAACTGACAACACACCAGGCAATGATCATGCATCGGAGGCGAAAGGGTCAGATACTATTGTGGCAAAGAGCACTCCAGCTACCAGCACCTCCAGTCAGGATGCATCCCTACAGCTTCAACCTTCAAGTCCTAGCTCTACTGAAACAATCTCGAAAAATACACCTTCATCTTGCAATTTACCTGTAACATCAAAGGTGTCCGAGCAGTGTCTTGTTAGCTCCCAAACCATAAGCTCCCCAACTACACCAGCAGCCTCTGGAGATTCATCTGTTGTACTTGGGCATAAGGTGTCTCCTACTTTTGATGGTATTATATCTTACCCATCTGTAGCAAAGCCAAAAGCAAAAAAACGTCCGGAAATTCCAAAAGCCCTCACCAGTCAGCAAATGATAAACTATTTAGAATGTAAAACAATTGAAAAGCAACAGAAAGAAAAAATAAAGGAGAAAAGAAAACTAGAACGAGAGGCGAAACAAAAGATCAAACTTGAAGAAAATTTAGCAAAAAAAATCAAACAGTCCTCTGAGACAAAAACCAAGAAAACAAAACATGTTAAAAAGACATATTGTAGTGTCTGTAAAAATGTTTATGAGGAAAAAAAATGGTTTGAATGGATTGGATGCGATGGTGATTGTAATTCATGGTTCCATGTGAAATGTACCGATATAGACTTTGAAACAGAAAACAAGGATCCAGGGACCATTCAGGATGAACTTGATGAGATCGAATGGTTCTGTGACTCATGTTTGAACAAATGTTGAGGTATATTAGGTTTATGTTGAAATATTGATATTGATGATGTTTTTGCTTTTCACTGATTTCTTGTTAGAAATTTCTGGCTTTCATTTTAGAGCTTGGTGATCAGTCTTCGTAACAGAGAGATTAGAAGTGGGCCATTGTTACCTCTCAACTATGAACAAATATATTTTGGAAAAAAGTTGAATGAACTTTTTCTTGAGGAAACTTTGTTTGAACATCCATTGATTTTCACTGTATACCAATATTTGATGAAAGTGGTCATGAATCAGAGTTCATTTATGAATCTTCTACAGTGTTTCTGTGAAATTACGGATGATTATATCAGTTTGGTTCTTCTTGCAAATCAATATGGCAGAAAGTATAATGATGAAGAGCTTATGACAATGGTGGATGAAATAAAAATGTTCAGCCTTTGAAGTTATTGTTTAATATGTTTCTTGTTTTGTTTTCTTATATGGTTTTCAATTACTGTTATTTCCAGAAGTTTAAGAAAAAATTGTCAGTCATGCAATTTAGCAAAGGATTAGCAAAATCTAAAAGATACTCTTTATAGACTTGTATTCTAAAAAGAAATGAATATTTTATACTTTCAAAATTTATTCTTTACATATTACGTTAGCAAGCCCATGTAATAGTTGCCCTCCCTTTATGGCTAGAGACTCATATTGGGATACTTTTTTTATAGATTTTTTGGGCTTGTTAGAACCACCACCTAATGGCAGTTCTAATAAGCCACAAAACTCTGTTATAAATCATCCAAAAGAAAATTGAGGTTTATCTGTGTAAACCTTACTAAGTGGGGTTACAGTTCAAAATATATGGGCGTGTTAACGTAATGTAATGACAGATGTGGTTATTGTCTTGACTATTCATAAAAAATACTTTTTAATGGTAACAACATCTAATTTTACTTGTGAAGACAAAAAAGTCTGATAAAATTAATGATTTGATATTATTTTAACTAAAGGATGTTTATTTAATGGTCACTGCGATTTTTTTTTAAAAATCAGGTAGGTGGTCGAATTCTGCAGCAGCTGGTCGAATTCTAAATGCTCCCCTCATGAGCCCCAAATTATTCGTGCCGAACAACAGTGAATCGAGCACGCCTCATACAACTTCCGGTTGTAGAAGATTCGTTTTACTAACGGGACATACAAAGTTTTTTCAGATAATAATGCGTATGAAATGGTCAGTATAGGTACATTATTAAGTGGTCGAATACTGCCACTGTTGCCCTACTGGTAAACCGCTTAGAGGATCTAAGCCTGTTCAGGAACCGCGGTGAGAGGCGGACCGTCCATGCTAATAAACCCTATTGGTTTCATTGGGCGACAGGGCTTGAGATGTCATTTCATCTCAATGTCGGGTAAAAGTCCCATTAAAATTGAGAGCAATTTCTCCAAAATGACCTTTACAGTGTTGATGGGGACATTAAACCTCAAATCAAACAAACAAAAAACACATATGAGTACTGGTAAACTGCTTAGAGGGTCTAAAGTAGAAGTAAAACAAAGATCAGGAATCGATACAATTAACTTACTCCATCCATCAAAGACACCAAAGGGAAAGAAATACAAACATTAAGCGACCAGACCATAAACAAAGGAAGACCATAAGGACAGTTACTAAGCCTCCCCGTCCATGCATATAAACCGTATTTGTTTCATTGGGCAGCAGGGCTTGAGCTGTCATTTCAGCTCAATGTAGGGTAAAAGTCCCACAAAATTTGAAGCAGCATCTCCAAAGTGACCTAAATAGTGTTGACAGGGAGGTCAAACGTCAATTCAAACAAGCAAACATTTGAATATTTCAAACTACTGATAACTCAAAATGTTTATTTCTTACTTTCTTTTCAATGGAATTTAGTGATTTTTCTGTGAAATCGAAATCTATATTGTCACTGTTTCAAACAGTGAAAATAATTAAGACTTTTATTTTCATTGTGAATTTGATGTATCATCGAAAAAATAACATAAATTCTCTGTTTGTTAGATGTCAATTAGCTTAACTTTATTAATGTGTGTCAGAAATTATGTCACACACTTTCTCACGTCATTCAGACTTTGATATGTCACTTTTGGTATCTACGCAACATAAATAATGCACACAACGCCAAACAAACTTAGCAACTGCTGTCGTTATTTGAAAGCAAATTTGATAAAGTAACATTCCAAGCTGCTTTTCAGTTTACGCTCAATATTATACCCTGTTAGCATACTGAACACCACTAAATCGGCACTAAATCACCATGGAAAAAGTGTGTTCACTGTGATGACAGCTGACGCTTTAAAACTACTTTGATTATAATTACAGTTTAAAGCATATAAGAAACAGAAAATTTAATTTTTTTTTTTGCCACTTGTGAAAATACTTCTTTTGGTGCACATGTTCATCCGGTGAAATAAAAATTCGATCTTACACTGAATAAATATCCTTTATTTGCTATATATGTCTTGAGAAAACCATGGCAGTTTTTGTGATTTGAAACCAGTTTGCATTTGATTGGATAGTACAATACTTCCAGTTTGTGTAATTATCTAGAATTTCAAGATACTGGCTAGTTTGGCTGGCCTCGGTAGCTCAGTCGGATGCTCGTCTGACTGGTCATTATGATAACACATCCGTGTGATATTTTACGTTTTTCAAACCTCAAAAAAGGCAATTTTTCTGATGAAAATTTGTGATATTATTCTTATTTATACTCCAAACATAGGTTTTGGGTGCTAGTGAGAAAAGCCTCATTGAGGCGGTTCTAACGAGTATCCACAACCTATGTCATGGAGCAGAAATAAGGAAAATAATAATAACCCCGATAAACCCCAGTTTTCTCTACATAAAGTGGGGTTTAGTGGGGTCTTATTTCACAGACTTGTTCACGTGATGTGATCAGGAGGATGGGGGTTCGATACCTGCCGGGTTCATCAACATTCTTTTGTGGAGATTAATCATAAAATCTTTTCTACGGTCATTCTCTCCCTTCCTCTGATTCAAGAAGGGCAATAATTGTCAGTTTCTGGCAAAAGAATGTGCATTGTACTGGTTAACTGCTTAGATTATAGATGTGGATAGGGAAACTGACAGGCTCAAAAATGACCTCAAATAGTGTTGACTGGGCCATTAAACTCCAACAAACTAGCTACGAGGGTAGGCTGAAAAGTTCTGAGCCTGACCAAGAAGCAGGCATCGAACAGCCATGAAATTTTGTATTCATTAAATCCAAACCTTTATTACTTGATTTGACTCAAATGAGTTCAAGTTTACCTGCAATAAAGTAGAAATTCTAGACTTTGAAAATTGATACTAGCACGTTTTTGAGAAAATGGACAAAATCTGGTATCGTGGTGTCATCAAGTACCTCCATAAAAAGGGGTTAGCTCCTAAGGACATTCATGCCAATATGGTTGCTACATTAGGGGATGATGCTCCTTCGTATGCAACCATGAAAAGGTGGGCAGCAAATTTTAAGATGGGAAAGGACAGCCTTGAAGATGATGACTGGTGTGGACGACCCACAATGGCAACAACTGAGGAAACCATCCGCCAAGTGCACAGGGCAGTGATGGATGACAGACGTTTAATTGTGAATCAGTTAGCTAACACTGTTGGCATCTCCCGTGAATGAGTAGAGAACATTATACACAGTGAATTAGGAATGTCGAAGGTTTCCGCCAGATGGGTGCCACGGCTTTTGACGCCTGACCAAAAGTTGACCAGACTGAACCTGTCACAAGCCAACTTGGCTATTTTTGAAGGAGACCAAGATGGTTTTCTTGACTGTTTTGTCACTCAGGATGAGTGTTGGGTTCATCACTTTGAGCCAGAGACCAAAAGACAATCTATGCAATGGAAGCACCCTGGCTCACCCCCACCAAAGAAGACAAAGGTCGTCTCCTCTGCAGGGAAGGTGATGGCATCAGTGTTCTGGGATGCTAAGGGTATAATATGCATAGATTACCTTCAAAAGGGCAGAACAATTAATGGGGAGTATTATGCAGATCTGCTAAAACAATTGCGAAAAGCAATTCAGGCTAAACGACCCGGAAAATTGACAAAAGGGGTCTTGTTCCATCAGGACAATGTGCCTGCTCATAAATCGGTTGTCGCAATGGCTGCTGGGGATGACTGGCTTCACACTTGTCGATCACCCTCCGTATTCACCCGATCTAGCTCCATCAGATTATTTCCTGTTTCCAAACATGAAAAAGCACTTGGCTGGGCAGCATTATCGGTCAGACGAGGAGGTGATAGCTGCTGTGGAGGAGTTTTTCAGGGACCAAGATGAGACCCTCTATACCACTGGGATCCAAGGACTCCAGCATCGCTGGAGGAAGTGTGTGGACAGGAAAGGAGACTATGTTGAAAAATAAGGCACTTTCAGCAGGGACAAACCATTGGATCTTGGTCAGGCTCAGAACTTTTCAGCCTACCCTCGTAGACTGTGTAGCTGAGCAGTCCAGCTTTTTTCTTGCACACCAGACAAGGAAATCCGTGATTTTACCCTGGGATAGAAATTTATGTTCTGACCCTGGTGTTCCGACCCCAAATCGAATATAATCGCGTGTTTGATAAATGCACTGGTTGATTACAACCTCATGCGCGTCGTCGTCATGCGTGACGTCACTAAACATTCCTGTTGTGTCATCACAAAATGGCGGACGTCGGTAACCGAAGTGACAGCAGCATTAAAAATTCGTAATAGAAATGGAAGGTATGCAAGAAAAAGAATCCAATATGGATGTGAGGGATGGATAGAAAAATCCGTCCCTCGGGATCACTGTCCGGCATCACTCGGCAAGCCTCGTGATGCCGGACAGTGACCCTCGGGACGGATTTTTCTATCCACCCCTCACATCCATATAAGATTCTTATAGTCTTACCCAGGGCCAGTTCTTCAAAGCATCATTAGCTTAACAAGCTCGTTAGTGGTTATAATGTTAACTATTCTTGTAAGCAAAATACATAATACAGAGTTAGTTTTGCTGAAAAAAATGTGAGCAGCTTTTACACTTGCAAAAGCTGCTCACATTTTTTTCAGCACAAATATTAGCAAATTTCCCATATTAAATGATCAAAGTTTTAATGACATGTTAACTTACGACATTGTTAGTTTTGAACAACTGGCCCCAGATTGTAAACCTTGAAGACAGGATTTCTTGTGTCATATAAAGTTGAAGGGTCATTTGTTAACCCATTTTTTACCAGATACCCCAAAACAGGTAATTGCCAAACAGTGTAGGCCCAGATCTGTGGTGTCTGAACAGGGCCTACACTGTTTGCAAAACATTCGGCTATTTTCCAGATAAATTTTAAAGATAACACAACCTTTCATCCTTAAATTTTGAAACGGATCCCTGGTGTATGAGGAGGAATATTCCATTTGGTACAAAATGGGTTAAGATAATCTTCAGCATTTAAAACAAAAAAAAGTCCTCAAAACAATATTCGTATTAAAAAAATGCTTCTTCGATTTTAACCCTTATCCCAATGAACACAACAACACCTACCTTTGCAAACAGTGTAGATCCAGATCATATGGCTTCTACAGTGTTTGTCATGCAGTTTTTGAATTGAACATATTATATCAAGCAGCTTAATTGATGTATAGTCAGAAATGGGTGTGGCTAAATTAATTTATTCAGCAGGATAACTTCTACCTTATTTGCCTCACATGTGTAGTGACATACAATATATTTACATTTCAACCAATCAAATTACTTGATGTAATTTATTCATTCGAATTCACAAACTGAATGACAAACAGTGTAGATCCTGATCAGATGTCTGCTTCCTCAGAAGCAATCTGATCTAATCACCACTGTTTGCAAGGGTAGTGGTTGTTGTGAGCAGCAAGATAAGGGTTAACCCTTTTCCCGCTGAATAATTAATTTAGCCACACCAATTTCTGACTTTGAACCAATCAGATTGCTTGATGTGATTTATTCCTTCAAATTCACAAACAGTAAAGATCCTGATCAGATGACAGAAGCCAGCTGATCTGGATATACACTGTTTACAAAAGTAGGGGTTCGCTGTGATCAGCGGGACAAGGGTTAAGATGAAAAAAAAAATGTATCTGAGAACGTTGTCTGTTTTTGTCATCTGCAATATCTTCATGCAAACTTTTTAAAAGTTCATGTATTTTTGCATACAGGCAATCAGAGTGGACCCTGATCAGACTGCTCCTCCAGGAGCAGTCTGATCTGGGTCCACACTGTTTGCAATAATGATGTTTAAAGTAACTGGCAGACAACTTACCAGACCACAACTGTTGTGATTGGCGTCTTAATGGTTAAATTTTCTGAGCAATCGCAGAGAATCTAATGTGCTGTGAAAGCCAAGAGTCTTAGCAACTACAGTCCTTCACTTTCCACAATGTAAACATTAGCATCAGCCCTAAGAGTTCATATCAGATTACTATGGCAATAAATTCCCTGCTTCTCTTTACAATTAACTTTAACAATTTCTACTCTTATCAGCTCCAGATGTTTATCATCAGGCTTAGCATTACGAGTCCAGAGGTACATTTGAAATCTTAGTTCCATTTTAGTTTGAAAAGAAAATCCAATATTTTCTAATACAATAATTTTATAAAAGTTGTCAGTAATTTTTGGCATGTAGATTATATTGATAAGACGTACCCAACTTGTCTAATGCCTGATTTCTTCATATTAATAGCCTCGCCGAGGCAAAATTTTCACCAACTGATTACGGATGTATTATTTTCAAACATTAGGAATTGCACGGCCCGCAGAAAAAGCGACCGACTGAAGTCGGTTGATTTTCTAAGAGTGCCCTAAACTGACCGTGTCATTCTGTCATTCTGTCAGTCTATCTGTCCGTCCGTATTTTGTTTTTGTTTGATTTGAGGTTTAACGTCCCTGTCAACACTGTAAAGGTCATTTTGGAGACGTTGCTTCCAACTTTGTGGGACTTTTACCCGACATTGAGATGAAATGACATCTCAAGCCCTGTCGCCCAATGAAACCCATAGGGTTTATTAGCATGGACGGTCCGCCTCGCACCGCGGTTCCTGGATAGGCTTAGTTCCTCTAAGCGGTTTACCAGTACTAGTGTGCGGGCCGGATTCAGCTTTGCGTGGAAGCATCATGCAGCCCATATATTTCTTCAAGCCCCTATGGGCGGGGGCCTACTGTCCGTCCGTAACCCGTTTGTGAAAATTGGTGATTGTGACTTAACCGCTTGGAATATTTAAACAATTTTTTGGCATACTGATGGTTATGAATGAGATCTAACCAATGAACTTGGGAAATATTACATTCCATTTAGTATAGCCTCACCGAGGCGAAAAATGTGAACATTTTCGAACTGCTTCTCCTCGGAAACTGTTGGGCCGATTGAAGTCAAATTTCCAATGGAGCCTCTATGGGATCGGGGGGAACCAAAATTTGCTCATGGGGTCCAGGTCACATGACCAAAATGGCCACCAAGCCATATATGGTCTGTCTGTCTGTCCGTCTGTAACCCGTTTGTGAAAATTGGTGATAGTGACTTAACCGCCTGGAATATTTAAACAATGTTTGGCATACTGATAGATATCAATGAGATTTATCCAATGAACTTGCCAAATATTACATGTGAAAATTTTCGAACTGCTTCTCCTCGGAAACCGTTGGGCCGATTGAAGTCAAATTTCACATGGAGCCTCTATGGGATCGGGGGAAACCAAAATTTGCTCATGCGGTCCAGGTCACATGACCAAAATGGCTGCCAAGCCATATATAGTCTGTCTGTCTGTCCGTCCGTAACCCGTTTGTGAAAATTGGTGATAGTGACTTAACCGCTTGGAATATTTAAACAATGTTTGGCATACTGATAGATACCAATGAGATCTATCCAATGAACTTGCCAAATATTACATTCCATTTAGTATAGCCTCGCCGAGGCGAAAAATGTGAAAATTTTCGAACTGCTTCTCCTCGGAAAACGTAAGGCCGATTGTAGTCAAATTTTATATGGAGCCTCTATGGGATGGGGGAAACCAAAATTTGCTCATGGGGTCCAGGTCACATGACCAAACTGGCCGCCAAGCCATATATGGTAAAAACCCTTGCCAAACTTGCCAAATATTACAATCCATTTAGTATAGCCTCGCCGAGGCGAAAAATGTGCAAATTTTCGAACTGCTTCTCCCTGGAAACTGTTAGGCCGATTGAAGTCAAATTTTATATGGAGCCTCTATGGGATGGGCCAAACAAAAATTTGCTCATGGGGTCCAGGTCACATGACCAAACTGGCCGCCAAGCCATATATGGTAAAACCCTTCAAAAATAGTCTTCTCCAGAACCACTTGGCAGATTTCCAGGAAACTTGATAAATGGCATCTGGGACGTAGGCCCATCATAAATTGCTAAAATGGTGACCCTGGGTTGACATTGACCTTCTTTGTGCCTAGATCAAACTTTGACACGTATGCTGTTGTTGGAATATTTAAACAATTTTTGGCATACTGATAAATATCAACGAGATCTAACCAATGAACTTGCGAAATATTACATGCCATTTAGTATAGCCTCGCCGAGGCGAAAAATGTGAACATTTTCGTACTGCTTCTCCTCGGAAACCGTTCGGCCGATTGAAGTCAAATTTTATATGGAGCCTCTATGGGATGGGGGAAACCAAAATTTGCTCATGGGGTCCAGGTCACATGACCAAACTGGCCGCCTAGCCATATATGGTAAAAACCCTTGCCAAACTTGCCAAATATTACATTCCATTTAGTATAGCCTCGCCGAGGCGAAAAATGTGAACATTTTCGAACTGCTTCTCCTCGGAAACCGCTAGGCCGATTGAAGTCAAATTTTATATGGAGCCTCTATGGGATGGGCGAAACAAAAATTTGCTCATGGGGTCCAGGTCATATGACCAAACTGGCCGCCAAGCTATATATGGTAAAAACCCTTCAAAAATAGTCTTCTCCAGAACCACTGGGCAGATTTCCACGAAACTTGATAAATAGCATCTGGGACGTAGGCCCATCATAAATTGCTAAAATGGTTACCCTGGGTTGACACTGACCTTCTTTGTGCCTAGGTCAAACTTTGACACATATGCTTTTGTTGGAATATTTAAACAATTTTTGGCATACTGATAGATATGAACGAGATCTAACCAATGAACTTGCGAAATATTACATTCCATTTAGTATAGCCTCGCCGAGGCGAAAAATGTGAACATTTTCGTACTGCTTCTCCTCGGAAACCGTTCGGCCGATTGAAGTCAAATTTCATATGGAGCCTATATGGGATGGGGGAAACCAAAATTTGCTCATGGGGTCCAGGTCACAAGACCAAAATGGCCACCAAGCCAAATATGGTCAAAACCCTTCGAAAATAGTCTTCTCCAGAACCACTGGGCAGATTTCCACGAAACTTGATAAATAGCATCTGGGACGTAGGCCCATCATAAATTGCTAAAATGGTGATCCTGGGTTGACACTGACCTTCTTTGTGCCTAGGTCAAACTTTGATACATATGCTTTTGTTGAAATATTTAAACAATTTTTGGCATACTGATAGATATCAACGAGATCTAACCAATGAACTTGCGAAATATTACATTCCATTTAGTATAGCCTCGCCGAGGCGAAAAATTTGAAAATTTTCGAACTGCTTCTCCTCGAAAACCGTTGGGCCGATTGAAGTCAAATTTCACATGGAGCCTCTATGGGATCGGGAAACCAAAATTTGCTCATAGGGTCCAGGTCACATGACTAAAATGGCCGCCAAGCCATATATGGTAAAAACCCTTCAAAAATAGTCTTCTCCAGAACCACTGGGCAGATTTCCACAAAACTTGATAAAAAGCATCTGGGACGTAGGCCCATCATAAATTGCTAAAATTGTGACCCTGGGTTGACCTTGACCTTCTTTGTGCCTAGGTCAAACTTTGACACATATGCTTTTGTATTGGAAAAGTGAGAATGCATTTTATCCTGCAAACGATTCAGAATACAGTACTTAAGTATAAGATATATTTTTGCTCCTTATGAGGCGCATTTATTGGGGGAACCGTTTTAGGTCCAGGTCACATGACCAAAATGGTAGCCATACCCATATATGGTAACACTCATAAAGCTAAATGCATCCGGCGGGTCGTGCACTTCAGCTGAAGCACTGGTTATTTGATAGTTTTTGGCATGCAGATGTATATTGACAATATCTGATCAGTCGTATTGTATACGTCCATAATCGGTGAAATTTTGCCTCAGCGAGGCTATTGAAAAAGAAATTTGTCATTAAACGACATGACTCATGAGACCTTGTCAATATACATTTCCATGCCAAAAACTATCACAAAAATCCCTACCATTTGAAAGAGGACAGCTAGGAACTTAGTCATTTTGGAACTAAGGTAGACTTAATATTATTATGAAAAGGACCTTGCTACAAGGATTAAAACAAAAAGCAAACTCTTCTGGGGATATGTGAGGTCAAAACTTAAAACAAAAGCAGCCATAGGGCAGCTGAACCCAAGATTTCAAACCATGCACACTTTAAAGTATATAGGCCTTTTCAATAACACAACCCTCCTACTACTGAGCATCTTCGGAAAGCATCCTTCGGTTTCACCGATTCTCTTGTTTTAACTGTTTGAGGGAGATTTGCCATTAACAAATAGGGAAATTTTCAGTTCACCGGAGAAAAATTCCAAAATCCTGGCATAATTTGGGCAAAATAACCATCAAAAGTAGGGCTTTTCCTTTCTGATGAGGGAGGTGTCAAAGGTATGAATCATGGTCTAAGTGGCCAAATTTGATCAAATGTCATCATTTGAACAAAAATGGTAGGGCCAGAGTCCCCAATGCCGCATATCAAGTTTCAAGGTCATTGGATGTTTGATTCCTGAGAAGATGTTTAATTGTTTTTAACGAAATGGGAATGACGGCACTCTTGGTCTAGAGACTCAGTTCTTAAGAACAATATTTTGTTTGTTACCCCTCTTCAAGGAGGCTCTACATGAAATGTGGTTTTAGAGAAGTTGCTGCATTAAAATGGTGACTACAGAGATGACGATGACAGACTAAGCCGCAGCCCCTCCCCACCGGGGCTCAGGTGAACTAAAACAAGAGCACCGCAAGCAGGTGCCCACGCTCGTCTGCAGTTTCTTTTAGAAAACAAAAGTTCTAAGTCAAACAAGAGCAATCAAATTGCAAGATGGAGTTATAAAACTTGTAGGGAGTGTAGCTCTTGTGATGGTGAGTATGTGTATGAAGTTTCATGAAGGTAGGCCAAATACTTTTGGAAATATGGTCAAGGTTAAGGTTTTCGGTTAAATTTTCGAAAAATAGGTCAAAGTTCAAAGGTCAAGGTCACAGATCAAAAAGAGTGGTATCACTGAAAAGGTCTGGTCCCAAGGAACATTCATGTGAAGTTTGAAGGCTCTGTTGTGAATAGTATTAAAATGAGAGCAAAAAATGTGTTTCAGAAAAAAATTGGAAAAGGGGAGATAATTCAGCCAAAATCAACAATGTTGTTATGGTCCTTGGTCAAAATGTAGCTCTTGTGATGATGAGTGTGTGTATGAAGTTTCATGAGGCTAGGTCTAATACTTTTTAAGTTATAGCCAAGGTTAAGTTTTTTTGGAACGACGCAGGACGACGCAGGACGACAACGCAGACGCCGGAGTGATGACAATAGCTCGAAAGTTTTTTTTTTTCAAAAAACAGACGAGCTGAAAATATGCACACCACTGCCAACCCCAATTTTACTATATATATTGAGTAAGAGAGGGCTTCCTGTTTAACCTTTAAACGACCATGGAAATTCCTTAAAAGACAACAATTCTTGGCTCAGAAAAAATGCGGCTTGACTTTTCACGTGAATTATATACAGGGCTTACACAGATGAAAAGCCCGGGCTTATTTTCAACGAAAATTAAGAGAGAAAGAAAAAGATTTTTCATTATCGTCTGCCTGTTGTGATTGTTGCTTTATGGGTGATTTGGTCTATCGTTTACGATCGACCCAAATTTACTAAATGGCAAAATGGAATTCATGCAGTTGTCCACGTGACCATCACTGATTTGGGAAAACCATCTTGAAACGTTGCGGTATTTTTATCGATGCAACATATGGGTCAGACGTACCTATAGAGTCTTGGCAGGAATCATGTGCTTGATTTGGCAAATATCTAATACCCAGATCAGACGCCGCGGAATGTGGCATCTGCTCAGCAGGTTCCACAGGGACTACACTATTTGCTTCAGGGTTAAATGAAATAGTAAAAGAATGCCAGGTTGCTCACGTAATGAAAGCAAAACAATACACGCTGTCACGTCTTTCGGAACATTCCATTCATAAAACTGCAAGTCGAGTAAAAATAGCATTTTCGCACTGAGCAAAAATGAGTAGCCCAGACTTTATAGGTGGTACCGTTATTAGACATACAGCTTAGACCCATTTCAGATAGACAGTACATTGCTTCTGATCAGGGTTGGCACTGTTTGCCATATGTATGTAGCAACAGTTTTGAACATGATTCAGGCCCGGAAGATGTGTGTGTGTGTGTGTGTGTGGGGGGGGGGGGATTTCAGGTATTTCGCAGAGGGTGAAAAACTGCACTAATCTGAGATAATTTCCAAAAGGGGAGAGGAGGCTGCATTTGCACCCTCCCAACTATGTGCGGGCATGCATCAACAGTGAAAATGAACTTTTTTGTTTAAATATTCCGCTGAAGGGACTCTGTTACAGGGAGCTGGGGTGCAGTGGTGGGACTGAGCGAGGAGAAAAGAGAGAGGAGAAACTATGACAAACATTGTAGGGGGGGGGGGGGGGATTTCAGGTATTTCGCAGAGGGTGAAAAACTGCACGAATCTGAGATAATTTCCAAAAGGGGAGAGGAGGCTGCATTTGCACTCTCCCAACTATGTGCGGGCATGCATCAACAGTGAAAATGAACTTTTTTGTTTAAACATTTCGCTGAAGGGGCTCTGTTACAGTGAGCTGGGGTGCAGTGGTGGGACTGAGCGAGGAGAAAAGAGAGAGGAGAAACTATGACAAACATTGTAGATGCTGATCAGAAGCCATTGATTGATCTACACTATTTCCAGCTGGAACATGTAAAAGTTTTTCAGCACAGATTGTGTCGTATATGAGGTTAAGCACTCTAAATTCAGAAAGATGAATCGATATACGCGTATACAGAGGGGAAATAATTAAACACATTAACAAATGACAAGTACATGCAAAAATTGGACAGAAAATGCTACCATATTTTTTCAGACAAAAATTTAACTAAATACTTTTCTTATAATGAAGCGTTTTAACTGCGGTACCCATAGCCAACGTTAGAAAGCAGAGAATCTGTTGCTTGCTATAGATGAGTTTAGGTTGAATAACTTTGTTGGTTACGCTGCCCATGCGCAGTCTTGTGTGGCAAAAAGTAATCAATCGAGCCCGTGTGTGTACAGTAAACTAAGGAAAAATAAGATTTTTAAGCACAGTGTTTGTCATTTCATCCTCAACATTCATAGACTTTTATACGGCAGTTGTAACCAACCCGCACATGAGTACTGGTAAACTGGGACAAGTCGGACCGTCCGTGCTTATAAACCCTATTGCTTTCATTGGGCAGACTTTCGGATGAGTCTTTAAGCCGCGGTCCAGTCTCCGTATGGCCTTAGCTGTTGGTGGGACGTAAAACTCAAACACTCACTCACTCACTTTCATTGGGCTGCAGGGCTTGAGACTTCATCTCAATGTCGGGTAAACGTCCCAGAAAAGTGGAAACAAAGTCTCCAAAATGACCTTTACATTGTTGACGGCGACGTTAAACCTCAAATCAAAGAAACAAAAACTGCAGTTCACAATCTTTTGAATCAAAACAGTACTTAGCAGATACAATGTCCGAATTCTCCGATTGTATAGGTTATTTTACTATTCTATTATACATGTACATGCTGTTGTTTGTTGTATGTTTTAAATGAATGTTTGTTTAATTCTCATACCCTGAGTTAGGGGCCCTGAATAAATCTTTGACCTGACTTGACTTGCAAGAAAAAAATGAGCTGTTAAGCAAAAACATTTCTGGCAGAACTTTGAAAAACCTGAACATGAAAGTACCATAGCCAGACTGGATAGCACTTAGAGATTCATGACAAATCTCATTAGGCAGAGGTGCTGGTGGTGGGGGGATGTAAAAGGTCGAAGGTGTGGCTCGGTATATCAGTCGGTAGAGTGTTTGTACAGTATACGAGAGGCCCTGGGTTCGCAGAGCTAAAACCGACCGCACATGAGAACTGGTAAACCACTATAAACCACATCTATTTTTAATTGGCGGCAGGGCTTGAGATGTTATTTAATCTCAATGAGGGTATAGGAATCAACTTCTCAAAAATGACCAAATAGTGTTAACTGGGACGGTGATTTGTTTGTTTGTCTTGAGATTTAACGTCCCCATCAACACTGTATAGGTCATTTTGGAGATGTTGCTACCAAGTCTGTGGGACTTTTACCCGATATTGAGATGAAATGACATCTCAAGCCCTGACGCCCAATCAACCCAATACGGTTTATAAGCATGGACGGTCCGATTCCCACAGAATCAGAATCAGAATCAGAATTGTTACTGGTGACACGTCAAATGACATTCATACACCAGGACCTGTGATATGGGAAGTTAGTCCCTAGCTCTAACCAAAGATGTAAACTTAGCTACACAATCCTCAGCACCTTCAGCCGTCGAAATAATAGAATCGGGAAGGGCATTCCAATCTCTACTGGTTCGGGGGAAAAACGATTCTTTATAAATATCCGTTCTTGCAGTAAGGGTCTGAAACGTCATTGAATGGTGTTTTCTACAATGCCTAGCTGGGGGAACAAGGTCATCTGTTGGAATGCTGGCAGCACCCTTTAGACCTTTGTATAAGAGTATGAGCCTACTGTCTCTTCTCCTTTTCTTGAGAGACTCCCATCTTAATTTTCCTAGAATTCCAGTCATGCTCCCAGTTTCAAAGCAATAATTTCCAGTTACAAATCTAGCAGCTCTATTCTGAACTTTTTCAATTTCTTCATTTAGGACCACTCCGCTTGGGTCCCATATGCAACTACCATATTCCAAGATTGGGCGAACAAGTCCCCTGTATGCTGTTTCTTTCACATCCTGAGGACACTGATGAAGATTTCGCCTCAGGAAACCAAGTGTTCTATTCGCCTTTGTACACATATTGCTAATGTGTGTATTCCATCTCAAATCGTGAGTGATTGTCACACCAAGGTATTTAATGGAATTCACATTTTCGAGGACCGTTCCCTCTAAGGTGTAAGAGGCCTCAACTTTATTAGATCTCTTCCTTGTTATCTGCATAATATTGCATTTAACTGGTTGAAATCTCATGCCCCATTTTCTGGCCCAACATCCTAATCTATCTATGTCAGCCTGAAGTTTCAGTGAGTCATCTGTATCTCTAATTTCCCGGTAACAAACACAGTCATCTGCGAACAGTCGTATTTCTGAGTCAATATCAGTGGAAATATCATTGATGTACAGGGAGAACAATAGAGGACCAAGAACGGTCCCTTGTGGGACTCCAGACAAAACTGGCGCCCATACTGAAGATTCACCATAAACAACAACACGCTGTTTTCTGTAGCAAAGGAAGGAATCTATCCATTTAAGAGTCTTCCCACCAATTCCATAACCAAATAATTTGGATTTAAGTAGTTCATGAGGAGGGGTGTCAAAAGCCTTCTCAAAGTCCAGAATAAATGTGTCCACCTGCCCCCCTTTGTCCAGGATTTTTGCCCAATCATTAATAACCGTGCTCAACTGAGTTTTGCATCTATGCCTTTTCCTAAATGCATGTTGTCTGTCTGACAAAAGTTTATGTTCATCCAAGTGGGCCATGATGTTTGAGCAGACTATGTGTTCAAGCAATTTACATAGAACACATGTCAGTGACACCGGGCGATAATTACGAGCAAGAGCCCTGTCCCCTTTTTTGAAAAGTGGACGATGTTCGCTAGGAGCCATTCTTTGGGAATTTCACCCGTATCGAGAGATTGTTGGAAAAGATGAGCAAAAACTGGACCTAACTCATTTGCTAGTTCCTTCAGGACTCTAGGATGAAGCTCATCAGGCCCTAAAGCTTTAGAAGGGTTCAAGCCTTTAAGTAATTTGATCACTCCCGCAGAGGATACAACAATATTTTCCATGAAAGGGGCCGATCTTCCAGTCAATGGAACCTCGTTGAACTCAGTTTTATTAAATGCATCATTGAATTGACCAACCAATTCCTCTGCCCTTTCAGAGTCCGATTCAGCGACCCCGTTCCCTCCTCTTTTATTAAGGGGTGGGATACCTTGCCTATCTTTCTTCTGGCTATTGATATATCTGTAGAAGTCTCTGGGATTCGCCTTTACATCACCTACCAAGTTATTTACATACTGATCATGCTGATTTTTGATGTCATTTTTAATTTCTCGTCTCAAGTTTTCAAATTTTGCTCTGAGTTTACCACTTCCCGACTTTTTTGCCTTAGCATGAATCTTATTTCTCCTCCGAATTTTTCTTCTTATTTCTGGTGTGATCCAAGGAATTGAAGATACAGACCTGCTAGTTTTGGAGGGGATATGATTTTCGGACGAAGCTTGAATGAAAGACTTTATCAAATCAAAGTTCTCCTGGACAGACCGAGCGTCTGAATGACCATTAAAGTATTTCTCTCTTGCAAATTTTAGGGCATCCTTCCTCATAGTTTCATAGTCACCCTTTTGATATAAGTACACCTTTCTACGAGGTTTCTTTATAGGTGGTATGAAGATTTTCAAAAATCCAGAGACAATATCATGATCACTTAGTTTGTCCGGGGATTGAATATCCCCAAACTGTCCTGGCAAAGTTGTAAGAATCAAATCCAAAGTGTTTCTATCTCGAGTAGGGAAGTCAACAACCTGTTCCAAGCCATGATCATTCATGATGTCGACCAACACCTGTCCCTCTGACGGACTCAGCATCGTGCCTTGTTTGCTGAGCCTATCTGGCCAAACAATCTCTCTGAAGTTGAAGTCGCCTAAGACATGTACTGCAGGAAGTTTTTTACCCTTATTCTGAGACTTAATGCGATCAAGCTGATCTTTAAATAAGTGGAAGTTTTCGACAGTGTCGTTAGGTGGTCGATACCAACTTGCAATAAAGTGGGGAGTTTTGTTTGCAAAAACCTTAACCCAGACAGATTCTGAATCGTTTTCCAGTTCCATGAATGGCATATGAGGGATATCTCTGTGAACGAGCAACATCACCCCGCCGCCATGAGTGTTTCTATCTTTTCTGTAGACACTGTATTCGCAAGTTTCAGGGAAAAGCTCCGAAGTCATAATTGAACTGTCAATCTTTGTTTCCTGAATAGCCACAATATGTGGTTGGTGAGTATCAAGGAAAGCTAAAAGTTCAAGTATCTTTCCTCTTAAACCGTTAATGTTAATACTGCAAAGTTTCAAACCTTTTACAAAATTCGGCTTTCTCATGTCAGTAGTCGGAGATTTAACTCCTTTCTCCTTTGACAGAGGTTCAAATTTATTTCTTTCTTCCAGTTCTATAGGTTCGCTGAAGAACGAGTCAGAAAAATTAAAAAACTCGCACTTCGGGCATATCCATGAACAACTCGAGTTAACCAGTTTGCCATACTCGGCGTCTGAAAGGAAAGCGCAATCAGTGTGAATCCACATTTCACACTGGTCACACTGAACTGCCTTATGCTCATTTAGAACATCACCACTACAAAGGCCACAGTCTGCCTTGCAATCTTTGCAATACCAAGTTCCAATTCCAATTTCAAGCTCTAGCAATTGGTTTTCATCCAATTTAGAACACGAGGCATGAAAATGCTTTTCACAGTCCTCACATTCTACCCATTTCTGAGAGTCTTTGCAATATTTTTTGCACAGCCCACAGCGAAATCTTGGACCGGGGTTAGTTTCAATGTCTCCGGCCAGGATCAATAGAATGACCAAATTTGTTCCACCTGAGGACTTAAAGTTGCGTAAGCCCTCCGAACGTCGTTTGTTTCCTAGCTTCCTAGTTAGAATCCGGGACGTTTCGCCCCCAAACCGTTTCCTCTCCAAGTCGTTTCGCCCCCAAGACGTTTCCTCCCTGGTCGTTTCCCCCCTAGTCGTTTCGCCCCCTAGTCGATTCGTCCCCCTAGTCGTTTCGTCCCCCTAGTCGTTTCGCCCACTTTTCACTGTAAGGCTAATTTTTCAATGTTGAACTTTTATTAGAGGTGAGAAGAGGCAAATATTTAAGTAGAATCATCGCCCTGTCACGTCAGCCTAAGTATCTGTATCTGTTCGTTAAGGGACATCATTCCCACTTGAACAGTATGTCTCTGATGGCGCGTGAAAAAGAGAAAGTGGGAAATATTGGAAAGAAAGAGAAATAGGGGATGGACAAGAAAGAATAGAAAGGAAAGATTCCTGTCGGCTTTTTCAAATCATCATTGGAAACCAGACCTCTCCGGCTACAGTAGCGTCGCCCAACCGGCACAGGTTCAAAAATCCCTCAGACTTTACTTACAGACCGGCCCCTACCTAGCTGTTAAAACGAGAGAGTAGACGGTCCCTACTTGAAGGATACCAAGTCAGGGTCCTCAGAAACAGATGCTGGTAAAGAATTCCAACCGGGTTTAGTTCCAGGGAAGAAGTTGTACTTGAATTTATCAAGCTAACCGCGTTGCCTGATCATGGTCTGCACTATTTGCTTACAGTTCAGGAATTACTGGGTCGGACGCCGCAAATCTGATCAGAGTATACACAAATTGCTGACAGAACATTGATGAAAGGAATCGATTTGATCATTGCTTCCAATTCTATTTATTACGATGCATCTTCGTTGACGCGTCATTGCGCAGACGACATTTGCGGCAATACTCAACCATGTATTACCTAGTGGGCACACAATGTGTATGCAACGTCGTATCAACGCCGATGCAACTTTATTACGCTGCATCGGCGTTGACGCGATGTTGCGTAGACTGCATTTGCGGCAATCTTCAACAATGTATTACTGGCCGACTCTGTTAACGAACCAACTGACCAATTTAAAACAAAACAGGTAAAGGTGCTTAAGTGATAATTAAAGACGTTTAACTTTGCAAAGAGCGCATGTTTTCACACCTTATCATTAAGGGCATTAATTGCGTGATTAATGTGTCAAATCAAATAAACAATGTGATTAACGGTATTGATCAAAAAAGGTAATAATTCCTAATTAACATTTTCATTCAAAGAACAGGTTCTCTCTCTCTCTTTCTCTCTGTCTCATATATGAATCTTTGTTTATATAAAATATAGTAAAATAGTTTGGGGGGCGAAACGACTAGGGTTTGGGGGCGAAACGACTAGGGTTAGGGGGCGAAACGACTAGGGGCCAAAAAAGGGGGCGAAACGACTAGGGGGAAACGACCAGGGGGGAAACGTCTTGGGGGCGAAACGTCTTGTTACCCCTAGTTACAGCCAAGTACTGAGAAGTTTTATCGCAGTGTTGCTCTTTTGCAATCCTGCATTCCTGATTTCCATCATCCGGTTGGGTTCTGTTACTTAATTTCCAAAGGGTGAACCAAAGAATCAAGACCATGGGAAGCAGGGAGACCTTCATTTTAATATAAAGGGCAACTTTGAGTCAACAATACTACAAGATAGTCTGCCAGCTGTACGGACAGTCCACACTCGCTGACAAGCTGATAACACAAGGCTCTTCCAAATGAAAGTAACAATTCTGAATCCGAGTTTTTAACAAACAGTGTACTGACAGCTACAAAGGACTATTCAGCACCCTGTTCTAAATTTTATACAGCTCAACACACTCAAATATCTGACAACTCACCGGCTCTTCAGAAAAATGAATGTGGCAAGACTCCAAAGAATAATTCAATTTTTGCGTTTACCCCACCCACTGGTGTGGTAATGGCGGGAAATTATGTCAACAATGAAAATTAATCTACAAATGAAAAAATTAATAATCTACGATAACCAGCAATAATATTTTGCTGGTTTGTTTGTCTGATATGAGTTAGACAAGAAACCAGAAACAATAAACAAGAAAAAAACTTCTCTTTTTCTAGCTCCAAAATTTTTGTGATCCGCCAGGTCAGACGGATCGCCAATCCCACTGTTTTGCCTGGGCTGGCTTAGATCCCTACCAGTACTCGTGTGTGTTGGTTTCAGCTCTGCGTAGAAGCATCATGCAGCCCATCAATTTCTTAGAGCCTCGATGGGCGGGGTTCGCGGGGACGGTGAATTTCAATATTCAAACAACCCTGTTACTGGTGGTAAACGATTGATCTTTATCACCCATAGCCATGTTGAATCCGTCAGGGTGGTAATCCTTTGATTCATCTTCACTGTCTCGCCCCCGCCCATCGGGGCTTGGAGAAATAGATTGGGTTGCACGTGGTTGGGCTGCAGAGCTGAAAATGACCACACATGAGTACTGGTAAACCGCTTAGAAGGACTAAGATTGCCCAGGCAAAGTGATGTGAGTCAGACCGTCAAATGCATATAAGCCTTTTGGTTCCATTAGGCGGCAGGGCTTGAAATATCATTTCATCTCAATGTCGGGTAAAAGTCCCACCAAACTGGAAGCAACGTCTCCAAAATGACCTAAATAGTGCTGACGGGGACATTAAACCTCAATTCATCCAACCAACCAATCATCTTCACTGTCACATCGTTTGTCTCTTGCGATTAAGGCAACATGACGCGACCATTGTCAGTTAATTATTTGATTATTAATTGTTTTCGGTTTAACGACACGTCAACCCCTGTGGGTAATTTTGTCTCGTCTCCCAGAGAAAGGGAGAAAAACATATAGAGGAGATCGTAGGTTAAAGTAAAGGACAGAGGAGAAAGAGGAAAATGGATGGAAGTGTAGAAACAGAAGGAATAAGAGCACTCCCCGCTACCCTTACCTGCTGCAATGATAGCAGGCCTTACCCAATTGTCAGCCAATATCAGTTGGATGCCACAGTGACGCAAGACATACGTCGCCTTTACCTTACGCTCTATTTCAAATTCAAATAAACTAATAACTGCTATCGGATCAGACTGAACAACGGTTATTTTTGCCACACAAAACTGCGCATACGCAAAATACGGAATCGTGGGATAGCATTTCCTAAGCGACCGGTGGCGTCATAAACTCATCTATTATCCGCGTAACTATCACTGACACGGCCCCTGACCTTGAACAAAATCCAAGTACTGGTTGTTTATAGCACCCCTAAGACGTCAGAGCGCAGTCTGGACTGCTCGTTTGTTTGATTTGAGGTTTGACATCCCCGTCAACACTGTGTTGGTCATTTAGAGACGCTACTTCCAAATTTATGGAACTTTTACCCGACACCTAGATGAAACGACATCTCAAGCCCTGTCGCACATTGAAACCAATAGGGTTTAAGATCATGGACAGTCCGACTCACACCGCTTTGCCTGGGCAGGCTTAGATCCTCTGGTCGGTTTCAGCTCTGCTTGGAAGCATCATGCAGCCCATCTATTTATTCAAGCCCCGTTTGGCGGGGGCGGGTGGACTTTGCTCGTGCACTTAGGCATTGGCAAACAGAATCTACAGATGCCACATAACGCGATGTCTGATCAGATCTACTGTGCTTGCTTAAATTTGATCGAACAGTTCAAATTCTCAGTTAGTTTATACTAATTTATTTTAGTTCGATTGCGATGAAAGCTTCAAGCTTATTGAATCGCTCTCGAACACACATTCCGGGTGTTTTCACGCGCGCGAGAGAGAGGCAGTGGCTTTTACACCACTGCTACCCATTTACACCTGGGTTGAGTGGGGCAGTGTCATTACGTGTCTTGCCCAAGGACACACCTCGATACCGGTGGCCGGATTCGAACGCACAACCTCTCGATCATAAGTCGAACGCGCTAACCACTGCGCTATCGAGGCTGACAAATTCTCAGTTCAACCTAAACTCAGAGAAGATCGACCTACCAGTACTCTCAGTGCTTTAATTTTTCTAAAGGGTAAGAATAATTATATAATATAGCCAGGACACAGCAATTCATATATTTTATTTGTTCCGCTAGGTAAAGACTCAGATCAGCCAGCGCATCCACTCTGATCACAGTAATTGCTTTGTGCTAAAATTATGCTTTCACTCTGCACGGCTGCACAGACTGATCTTAGACTTTGCTGTGAACTATAAAATATGCTGGAACATGTACTGTTGAAATTAAATTGCTCCCACCTGGTATTTCTGATTTATGGTTTGCTGCAAGAAAATGGAACATGATACACTTCTTTCCTAAACATAAACAATCAGAACTAATCTCTTGTGGTTTCATCATATAAACACACAATGTTGACCTTCCAGGTCATGGAAGTTGTGCTGTGGAAAGTGTAGGACTGACTAGTATTAACTTAATGCTGGTTTATGCTCAAATGGATTTTAACTTGGTGTTACATGAAAGTTACAATTCTGGAAAATTTTATTTACTTCACTTCAGCAAACACAGACATATCTTGTTCAACTTTCAATCAACTTGAAACTGATCGAACCCCCAATACATTTTTGTGCCTTGAACTTTGCCTTGCTTAACTTCTTCAATACTGTTTTTGGATAAAATGTGTAATGCAATTTTTACACAAAGTCATACAAAAGCAGTTAAGCTTGAAAAAAGATTTGGCTGTTGCATTTTGATTAGGACAATATAAGTGCATGCGGCATAAGTTTAATAAGCATGTGTTAGGGTATTTTGTAGCAGCATTAAAAGACCATGTTCTGTAGCTGTACGGGAAATTACGCATATCATTCACTCATGCCAGCTCATACCTTTTGTAAATGTGCTCTCCCAAATACACATTATTTTTGGCTACCTGCTTAGCTTTAACCCTTGTCCTGCTGAATATTCATATATGCCACACACACTACCGATTATCAACCAATCAGATTACTTGATGCAAATTATTACAACAAATTCACAGCCTGAATGACAAACAATGTAGATCCTGATCAGATGGCTTCTTCAGAAGCCATCTGATCTGGATCTACATTGTTTCAAAGAAAAGGCATATCCGGGTTCAGCTGGACAAGGGTTAATTACACCCTGGAAGATCATTAGAAAGTGCATTGCTGGCGTGTTGAGTTATTTTGTATCTTTAGCATGCAGTCATTAAACAACAAAGGAAATAGCCTTATAATGCAAATTGTTGTATAATATACAGTTATTTGATGGCAGCTTGGAGTATTGTCATAACTATTGCCCTGATGTACTATTGCCGAAGGCTGAGGGTAATAGAGCATCTGGTCCTTCACAACACCGAGGGGCAATGGATTTGACTATAAGCCAAGCTGCCATGAAATAACTGTTTTATTACCCAGTCAGTCACTAAATCTTCTTCTTTCCTGAAGAAAACCTTCCACAAGGTGCATTCAACGCCAGTGTGTGTGAATGTGTGTGCATGTTTGAGATTTATGTCCCACCAACAGCTAAGGTCATACAGGGATGGGAACTTAGTTTAAAAACTTATCCAAAAGTCTGGAGAAGCCCAGGATAAAAACCATGACCCCTGGTTTATGAGGCACGTAGCATAATCACTATACAACGGAGGCTTCTCGATGCCATTGTTGTAAACTGAGATGAAAGTTGCATGGGCTGGGTTCTGGCTGTAATTATTAAGCTTATACTAATTTATTTTAGTTTGATTACATTGAAAGCTTCAAGCTTATTTGAATCGCTTTCGAACACTCATTCCGGGTGTTATGATATGCATGAGAGAGAGGCAGTGACTTCAGTCCTACACTTTCCACAGCACAACTTCCATGACCTGGAAGGTCAACATTGTGTGTTTATATGATGAAACCACAAGAGATTAGTTCTGATTGTTTATGTTTAGGAAAGAAGTGTATCATGTTCCATTTTCTTGCAGCAAACCATAAATCAGAAATACCAGGTGGGAGCAATTTAATTTCAACAGTACATGTTCCAGCATATTTTATAGTTCACAGCAAAGTCTAAGATCAGTCTGTGCAGCCGTGCAGAGTGAAAGCATAATTTTAGCACAAAGCAATTACTGTGATCAGAGTGGATGCGCTGGCTGATCTGAGTCTTTACCTAGCGGAACAAATAAAATATATGAATTGCTGTGTCCTGGCTATATTATATAATTATTCTTACCCTTTAGAAAAATTAAAGCACTGAGAGTACTGGTAGGTCGATCTTCTCTGAGTTTAGGTTGAACTGAGAATTTGTCAGCCTCGATAGCGCAGTGGTTAGCGCGTTCGACTTATGATCGAGAGGTTGTGCGTTCGAATCCGGCCACCGGTATCGAGGTGTGTCCTTGGGCAAGACACGTAATGACACTGCCCCACTCAACCCAGGTGTAAATGGGTAGCAGTGGTGTAAAAGCCACTGCCTCTCTCTCGCGCGCGTGAAAACACCCGGAATGTGTGTTCGAGAGCGATTCAATAAGCTTGAAGCTTTCATCGCAATCGAACTAAAATAAATTAGTATAAACTAACTGAGAATTTGAACTGTTCGATCAAATTTAAGCAAGCACAGTAGATCTGATCAGACATCGCGTTATGTGGCATCTGTAGATTCTGTTTGCCAATGCCTAAGTGCACGAGCAAAGTCCACCCGCCCCCGCCAAACGGGGCTTGAATAAATAGATGGGCTGCATGATGCTTCCAAGCAGAGCTGAAACCGACCAGAGGATCTAAGCCTGCCCAGGCAAAGCGGTGTGAGTCGGACTGTCCATGATCTTAAACCCTATTGGTTTCAATGTGCGACAGGGCTTGAGATGTCGTTTCATCTAGGTGTCGGGTAAAAGTTCCATAAATTTGGAAGTAGCGTCTCTAAATGACCAACACAGTGTTGACGGGGATGTCAAACCTCAAATCAAACAAACGAGCAGTCCAGACTGCGCTCTGACGTCTTAGGGGTGCTATAAACAACCAGTACTTGGATTTTGTTCAAGGTCAGGGGCCGTGTCAGTGATAGTTACGCGGATAATAGATGAGTTTATGACGCCACCGGTCGCTTAGGAAATGCTATCCCACGATTCCGTATTTTGCGTATGCGCAGTTTTGTGTGGCAAAAATAACCGTTGTTCAGTCTGATCCGATAGCAGTTATTAGTTTATTTGAATTTGAAATAGAGCGTAAGGTAAAGGCGACGTATGTCTTGCGTCACTGTGGCATCCAACTGATATTGGCTGACAATTGGGTAAGGCCTGCTATCATTGCAGCAGGTAAGGGTAGCGGGGAGTGCTCTTATTCCTTCTGTTTCTACACTTCCATCCATTTTCCTCTTTCTCCTCTGTCCTTTACTTTAACCTACGATCTCCTCTATATGTTTTTCTCCCTTTCTCTGGGAGACGAGACAAAATTACCCACAGGGGTTGACGTGTCGTTAAACCGAAAACAATTAATAATCAAATAATTAACTGACAATGGTCGCGTCATGTTGCCTTAATCGCAAGAGACAAACGATGTGACAGTGAAGATGATTGGTTGGTTGGATGAATTGAGGTTTAATGTCCCCGTCAGCACTATTTAGGTCATTTTGGAGACGTTGCTTCCAGTTTGGTGGGACTTTTACCCGACATTGAGATGAAATGATATTTCAAGCCCTGCCGCCTAATGGAACCAAAAGGCTTATATGCATTTGACGGTCTGACTCACATCACTTTGCCTGGGCAATCTTAGTCCTTCTAAGCGGTTTACCAGTACTCATGTGTGGTCATTTTCAGCTCTGCAGCCCAACCACGTGCAACCCAATCTATTTCTCCAAGCCCCGATGGGCGGGGGCGAGACAGTGAAGATGAATCAAAGGATTACCACCCTGACGGATTCAACATGGCTATGGGTGATAAAGATCAATCGTTTACCACCAGTAACAGGGTTGTTTGAATATTGAAATTCACCGTCCCCGCGAACCCCGCCCATCGAGGCTCTAAGAAATTGATGGGCTGCATGATGCTTCTACGCAGAGCTGAAACCAACACACACGAGTACTGGTAGGGATCTAAGCCAGCCCAGGCAAAACAGTGGGATTGGCGATCCGTCTGACCTGGCGGATCACAAAAATTTTGGAGCTAGAAAAAGAGAAGTTTTTTTCTTGTTTATTGTTTCTGGTTTCTTGTCTAACTCATATCAGACAAACAAACCAGCAAAATATTATTGCTGGTTATCGTAGATTATTAATTTTTTCATTTGTAGATTAATTTTCATTGTTGACATAATTTCCCGCCATTACCACACCAGTGGGTGGGGTAAACGCAAAAATTGAATTATTCTTTGGAGTCTTGCCACATTCATTTTTCTGAAGAGCCGGTGAGTTGTCAGATATTTGAGTGTGTTGAGCTGTATAAAATTTAGAACAGGGTGCTGAATAGTCCTTTGTAGCTGTCAGTACACTGTTTGTTAAAAACTCGGATTCAGAATTGTTACTTTCATTTGGAAGAGCCTTGTGTTATCAGCTTGTCAGCGAGTGTGGACTGTCCGTACAGCTGGCAGACTATCTTGTAGTATTGTTGACTCAAAGTTGCCCTTTATATTAAAATGAAGGTCTCCCTGCTTCCCATGGTCTTGATTCTTTGGTTCACCCTTTGGAAATTAAGTAACAGAACCCAACCGGATGATGGAAATCAGGAATGCAGGATTGCAAAAGAGCAACACTGCGATAAAACTTCTCAGTACTTGGCTGTAACTAGGGGTAACAAGACGTTTCGCCCCCAAGACGTTTCCCCCCTGGTCGTTTCCCCCTAGTCGTTTCGCCCCCTTTTTTGGCCCCTAGTCGTTTCGCCCCCTAACCCTAGTCGTTTCGCCCCCAAACCCTAGTCGTTTCGCCCCCCAAACTATTTTACTATATTTTATATAAACAAAGATTCATATATGAGACAGAGAGAAAGAGAGAGAGAGAACCTGTTCTTTGAATGAAAATGTTAATTAGGAATTATTACCTTTTTTGATCAATACCGTTAATCACATTGTTTATTTGATTTGACACATTAATCACGCAATTAATGCCCTTAATGATAAGGTGTGAAAACATGCGCTCTTTGCAAAGTTAAACGTCTTTAATTATCACTTAAGCACCTTTACCTGTTTTGTTTTAAATTGGTCAGTTGGTTCGTTAACAGAGTCGGCCAGTAATACATTGTTGAAGATTGCCGCAAATGCAGTCTACGCAACATCGCGTCAACGCCGATGCAGCGTAATAAAGTTGCATCGGCGTTGATACGACGTTGCATACACATTGTGTGCCCACTAGGTAATACATGGTTGAGTATTGCCGCAAATGTCGTCTGCGCAATGACGCGTCAACGAAGATGCATCGTAATAAATAGAATTGGAAGCAATGATCAAATCGATTCCTTTCATCAATGTTCTGTCAGCAATTTGTGTATACTCTGATCAGATTTGCGGCGTCCGACCCAGTAATTCCTGAACTGTAAGCAAATAGTGCAGACCATGATCAGGCAACGCGGTTAGCTTGATAAATTCAAGTACAACTTCTTCCCTGGAACTAAACCCGGTTGGAATTCTTTACCAGCATCTGTTTCTGAGGACCCTGACTTGGTATCCTTCAAGTAGGGACCGTCTACTCTCTCGTTTTAACAGCTAGGTAGGGGCCGGTCTGTAAGTAAAGTCTGAGGGATTTTTGAACCTGTGCCGGTTGGGCGACGCTACTGTAGCCGGAGAGGTCTGGTTTCCAATGATGATTTGAAAAAGCCGACAGGAATCTTTCCTTTCTATTCTTTCTTGTCCATCCCCTATTTCTCTTTCTTTCCAATATTTCCCACTTTCTCTTTTTCACGCGCCATCAGAGACATACTGTTCAAGTGGGAATGATGTCCCTTAACGAACAGATACAGATACTTAGGCTGACGTGACAGGGCGATGATTCTACTTAAATATTTGCCTCTTCTCACCTCTAATAAAAGTTCAACATTGAAAAATTAGCCTTACAGTGAAAAGTGGGCGAAACGACTAGGGGGACGAAACGACTAGGGGGACGAATCGACTAGGGGGCGAAACGACTAGGGGGGAAACGACCAGGGAGGAAACGTCTTGGGGGCGAAACGACTTGGAGAGGAAACGGTTTGGGGGCGAAACGTCCCGGATTCTAACTAGGAAGCTAGGAAACAAACGACGTTCGGAGGGCTTACGCAACTTTAAGTCCTCAGGTGGAACAAATTTGGTCATTCTATTGATCCTGGCCGGAGACATTGAAACTAACCCCGGTCCAAGATTTCGCTGTGGGCTGTGCAAAAAATATTGCAAAGACTCTCAGAAATGGGTAGAATGTGAGGACTGTGAAAAGCATTTTCATGCCTCGTGTTCTAAATTGGATGAAAACCAATTGCTAGAGCTTGAAATTGGAATTGGAACTTGGTATTGCAAAGATTGCAAGGCAGACTGTGGCCTTTGTAGTGGTGATGTTCTAAATGAGCATAAGGCAGTTCAGTGTGACCAGTGTGAAATGTGGATTCACACTGATTGCGCTTTCCTTTCAGACGCCGAGTATGGCAAACTGGTTAACTCGAGTTGTTCATGGATATGCCCGAAGTGCGAGTTTTTTAATTTTTCTGACTCGTTCTTCAGCGAACCTATAGAACTGGAAGAAAGAAATAAATTTGAACCTCTGTCAAAGGAGAAAGGAGTTAAATCTCCGACTACTGACATGAGAAAGCCGAATTTTGTAAAAGGTTTGAAACTTTGCAGTATTAACATTAACGGTTTAAGAGGAAAGATACTTGAACTTTTAGCTTTCCTTGATACTCACCAACCACATATTGTGGCTATTCAGGAAACAAAGATTGACAGTTCAATTATGACTTCGGAGCTTTTCCCTGAAACTTGCGAATACAGTGTCTACAGAAAAGATAGAAACACTCATGGCGGCGGGGTGATGTTGCTCGTTCACAGAGATATCCCTCATATGCCATTCATGGAACTGGAAAACGATTCAGAATCTGTCTGGGTTAAGGTTTTTGCAAACAAAACTCCCCACTTTATTGCAAGTTGGTATCGACCACCTAACGACACTGTCGAAAACTTCCACTTATTTAAAGATCAGCTTGATCGCATTAAGTCTCAGAATAAGGGTAAAAAACTTCCTGCAGTACATGTCTTAGGCGACTTCAACTTCAGAGAGATTGTTTGGCCAGATAGGCTCAGCAAACAAGGCACGATGCTGAGTCCGTCAGAGGGACAGGTGTTGGTCGACATCATGAATGATCATGGCTTGGAACAGGTTGTTGACTTCCCTACTCGAGATAGAAACACTTTGGATTTGATTCTTACAACTTTGCCAGGACAGTTTGGGGATATTCAATCCCCGGACAAACTAAGTGATCATGATATTGTCTCTGGATTTTTGAAAATCTTCATACCACCTATAAAGAAACCTCGTAGAAAGGTGTACTTATATCAAAAGGGTGACTATGAAACTATGAGGAAGGATGCCCTAAAATTTGCAAGAGAGAAATACTTTAATGGTCATTCAGACGCTCGGTCTGTCCAGGAGAACTTTGATTTGATAAAGTCTTTCATTCAAGCTTCGTCCGAAAATCATATCCCCTCCAAAACTAGCAGGTCTGTATCTTCAATTCCTTGGATCACACCAGAAATAAGAAGAAAAATTCGGAGGAGAAATAAGATTCATGCTAAGGCAAAAAAGTCGGGAAGTGGTAAACTCAGAGCAAAATTTGAAAACTTGAGACGAGAAATTAAAAATGACATCAAAAATCAGCATGATCAGTATGTAAATAACTTGGTAGGTGATGTAAAGGCGAATCCCAGAGACTTCTACAGATATATCAATAGCCAGAAGAAAGATAGGCAAGGTATCCCACCCCTTAATAAAAGAGGAGGGAACGGGGTCGCTGAATCGGACTCTGAAAGGGCAGAGGAATTGGTTGGTCAATTCAATGATGCATTTAATAAAACTGAGTTCAACGAGGTTCCATTGACTGGAAGATCGGCCCCTTTCATGGAAAATATTGTTGTATCCTCTGCGGGAGTGATCAAATTACTTAAAGGCTTGAACCCTTCTAAAGCTTTAGGGCCTGATGAGCTTCATCCTAGAGTCCTGAAGGAACTAGCAAATGAGTTAGGTCCAGTTTTTGCTCATCTTTTCCAACAATCTCTCGATACGGGTGAAATTCCCAAAGAATGGCTCCTAGCGAACATCGTCCACTTTTCAAAAAAGGGGACAGGGCTCTTGCTCGTAATTATCGCCCGGTGTCACTGACATGTGTTCTATGTAAATTGCTTGAACACATAGTCTGCTCAAACATCATGGCCCACTTGGATGAACATAAACTTTTGTCAGACAGACAACATGCATTTAGGAAAAGGCATAGATGCAAAACTCAGTTGAGCACGGTTATTAATGATTGGGCAAAAATCCTGGACAAAGGGGGGCAGGTGGACACATTTATTCTGGACTTTGAGAAGGCTTTTGACACCCCTCCTCATGAACTACTTAAATCCAAATTATTTGGTTATGGAATTGGTGGGAAGACTCTTAAATGGATAGATTCCTTCCTTTGCTACAGAAAACAGCGTGTTGTTGTTTATGGTGAATCTTCAGTATGGGCGCCAGTTTTGTCTGGAGTCCCACAAGGGACCGTTCTTGGTCCTCTATTGTTCTCCCTGTACATCAATGATATTTCCACTGATATTGACTCAGAAATACGACTGTTCGCAGATGACTGTGTTTGTTACCGGGAAATTAGAGATACAGATGACTCACTGAAACTTCAGGCTGACATAGATAGATTAGGATGTTGGGCCAGAAAATGGGGCATGAGATTTCAACCAGTTAAATGCAATATTATGCAGATAACAAGGAAGAGATCTAATAAAGTTGAGGCCTCTTACACCTTAGAGGGAACGGTCCTCGAAAATGTGAATTCCATTAAATACCTTGGTGTGACAATCACTCACGATTTGAGATGGAATACACACATTAGCAATATGTGTACAAAGGCGAATAGAACACTTGGTTTCCTGAGGCGAAATCTTCATCAGTGTCCTCAGGATGTGAAAGAAACAGCATACAGGGGACTTGTTCGCCCAATCTTGGAATATGGTAGTTGCATATGGGACCCAAGCGGAGTGGTCCTAAATGAAGAAATTGAAAAAGTTCAGAATAGAGCTGCTAGATTTGTAACTGGAAATTATTGCTTTGAAACTGGGAGCATGACTGGAATTCTAGGAAAATTAAGATGGGAGTCTCTCAAGAAAAGGAGAAGAGACAGTAGGCTCATACTCTTATACAAAGGTCTAAAGGGTGCTGCCAGCATTCCAACAGATGACCTTGTTCCCCCAGCTAGGCATTGTAGAAAACACCATTCAATGACGTTTCAGACCCTTACTGCAAGAACGGATATTTATAAAGAATCGTTTTTCCCCCGAACCAGTAGAGATTGGAATGCCCTTCCCGATTCTATTATTTCGACGGCTGAAGGTGCTGAGGATTGTGTAGCTAAGTTTACATCTTTGGTTAGAGCTAGGGACTAACTTCCCATATCACAGGTCCTGGTGTATGAATGTCATTTGACGTGTCACCAGTAACAATTCTGATTCTGATTCTGATTCTGTGGGAATCGGACCGTCCATGCTTATAAACCGTATTGGGTTGATTGGGCGTCAGGGCTTGAGATGTCATTTCATCTCAATATCGGGTAAAAGTCCCACAGACTTGGTAGCAACATCTCCAAAATGACCTATACAGTGTTGATGGGGACGTTAAATCTCAAGACAAACAAACAAATCACCGTCCCAGTTAACACTATTTGGTCATTTTTGAGAAGTTGATTCCTATACCCTCATTGAGATTAAATAACATCTCAAGCCCTGCCGCCAATTAAAAATAGATGTGGTTTATAGTGGTTTACCAGTTCTCATGTGCGGTCGGTTTTAGCTCTGCGAACCCAGGGCCTCTCGTATACTGTACAAACACTCTACCGACTGATATACCGAGCCACACCTTCGACCTTTTACATCCCCCCACCACCAGCACCTCTGCCTAATGAGATTTGTCATGAATCTCTAAGTGCTATCCAGTCTGGCTATGGTACTTTCATGTTCAGGTTTTTCAAAGTTCTGCCAGAAATGTTTTTGCTTAACAGCTCATTTTTTTCTTGCAAGTCAAGTCAGGTCAAAGATTTATTCAGGGCCCCTAACTCAGGGTATGAGAATTAAACAAACATTCATTTAAAACATACAACAAACAACAGCATGTACATGTATAATAGAATAGTAAAATAACCTATACAATCGGAGAATTCGGACATTGTATCTGCTAAGTACTGTTTTGATTCAAAAGATTGTGAACTGCAGTTTTTGTTTCTTTGATTTGAGGTTTAACGTCGCCGTCAACAATGTAAAGGTCATTTTGGAGACTTTGTTTCCACTTTTCTGGGACGTTTACCCGACATTGAGATGAAGTCTCAAGCCCTGCAGCCCAATGAAAGTGAGTGAGTGAGTGTTTGAGTTTTACGTCCCACCAACAGCTAAGGCCATACGGAGACTGGACCGCGGCTTAAAGACTCATCCGAAAGTCTGCCCAATGAAAGCAATAGGGTTTATAAGCACGGACGGTCCGACTTGTCCCAGTTTACCAGTACTCATGTGCGGGTTGGTTACAACTGCCGTATAAAAGTCTATGAATGTTGAGGATGAAATGACAAACACTGTGCTTAAAAATCTTATTTTTCCTTAGTTTACTGTACACACACGGGCTCGATTGATTACTTTTTGCCACACAAGACTGCGCATGGGCAGCGTAACCAACAAAGTTATTCAACCTAAACTCATCTATAGCAAGCAACAGATTCTCTGCTTTCTAACGTTGGCTATGGGTACCGCAGTTAAAACGCTTCATTATAAGAAAAGTATTTAGTTAAATTTTTGTCTGAAAAAATATGGTAGCATTTTCTGTCCAATTTTTGCATGTACTTGTCATTTGTTAATGTGTTTAATTATTTCCCCTCTGTATACGCGTATATCGATTCATCTTTCTGAATTTAGAGTGCTTAACCTCATATACGACACAATCTGTGCTGAAAAACTTTTACATGTTCCAGCTGGAAATAGTGTAGATCAATCAATGGCTTCTGATCAGCATCTACAATGTTTGTCATAGTTTCTCCTCTCTCTTTTCTCCTCGCTCAGTCCCACCACTGCACCCCAGCTCACTGTAACAGAGCCCCTTCAGCGAAATGTTTAAACAAAAAAGTTCATTTTCACTGTTGATGCATGCCCGCACATAGTTGGGAGAGTGCAAATGCAGCCTCCTCTCCCCTTTTGGAAATTATCTCAGATTCGTGCAGTTTTTCACCCTCTGCGAAATACCTGAAATCCCCCCCCCCCCCCCTACAATGTTTGTCATAGTTTCTCCTCTCTCTTTTCTCCTCGCTCAGTCCCACCACTGCACCCCAGCTCCCTGTAACAGAGTCCCTTCAGCGGAATATTTAAACAAAAAAGTTCATTTTCACTGTTGATGCATGCCCGCACATAGTTGGGAGGGTGCAAATGCAGCCTCCTCTCCCCTTTTGGAAATTATCTCAGATTAGTGCAGTTTTTCACCCTCTGCGAAATACCTGAAATCCCCCCCCCCCCACACACACACACACACACACATCTTCCGGGCCTGAATCATGTTCAAAACTGTTGCTACATACATATGGCAAACAGTGCCAACCCTGATCAGAAGCAATGTACTGTCTATCTGAAATGGGTCTAAGCTGTATGTCTAATAACGGTACCACCTATAAAGTCTGGGCTACTCATTTTTGCTCAGTGCGAAAATGCTATTTTTACTCGACTTGCAGTTTTATGAATGGAATGTTCCGAAAGACGTGACAGCGTGTATTGTTTTGCTTTCATTACGTGAGCAACCTGGCATTCTTTTACTATTTCATTTAACCCTGAAGCAAATAGTGTAGTCCCTGTGGAACCTGCTGAGCAGATGCCACATTCCGCGGCGTCTGATCTGGGTATTAGATATTTGCCAAATCAAGCACATGATTCCTGCCAAGACTCTATAGGTACGTCTGACCCATATGTTGCATCGATAAAAATACCGCAACGTTTCAAGATGGTTTTCCCAAATCAGTGATGGTCACGTGGACAACTGCATGAATTCCATTTTGCCATTTAGTAAATTTGGGTCGATCGTAAACGATAGACCAAATCACCCATAAAGCAACAATCACAACAGGCAGACGATAATGAAAAATCTTTTTCTTTCTCTCTTAATTTTCGTTGAAAATAAGCCCGGGCTTTTCATCTGTGTAAGCCCTGTATATAATTCACGTGAAAAGTCAAGCCGCATTTTTTCTGAGCCAAGAATTGTTGTCTTTTAAGGAATTTCCATGGTCGTTTAAAGGTTAAACAGGAAGCCCTCTCTTACTCAATATATATAGTAAAATTGGGGTTGGCAGTGGTGTGCATATTTTCAGCTCGTCTGTTTTTTGAAAAAAAAAAACTTTCGAGCTATTGTCATCACTCCGGCGTCTGCGTTGTCGTCCTGCGTCGTCCTGCGTCGTTCCAAAAAAACTTAACCTTGGCTATAACTTAAAAAGTATTAGACCTAGCCTCATGAAACTTCATACACACACTCATCATCACAAGAGCTACATTTTGACCAAGGACCATAACAACATTGTTGATTTTGGCTGAATTATCTCCCCTTTTCCAATTTTTTTCTGAAACACATTTTTTGCTCTCATTTTAATACTATTCACAACAGAGCCTTCAAACTTCACATGAATGTTCCTTGGGACCAGACCTTTTCAGTGATACCACTCTTTTTGATCTGTGACCTTGACCTTTGAACTTTGACCTATTTTTCGAAAATTTAACCGAAAACCTTAACCTTGACCATATTTCCAAAAGTATTTGGCCTACCTTCATGAAACTTCATACACATACTCACCATCACAAGAGCTACACTCCCTACAAGTTTTATAACTCCATCTTGCAATTTGATTGCTCTTGTTTGACTTAGAACTTTTGTTTTCTAAAAGAAACTGCAGACGAGCGTGGGCACCTGCTTGCGGTGCTCTTGTTTTAGTTCACCTGAGCCCCGGTGGGGAGGGGCTGCGGCTTAGTCTGTCATCGTCATCTCTGTAGTCACCATTTTAATGCAGCAACTTCTCTAAAACCACATTTCATGTAGAGCCTCCTTGAAGAGGGGTAACAAACAAAATATTGTTCTTAAGAACTGAGTCTCTAGACCAAGAGTGCCGTCATTCCCATTTCGTTAAAAACAATTAAACATCTTCTCAGGAATCAAACATCCAATGACCTTGAAACTTGATATGCGGCATTGGGGACTCTGGCCCTACCATTTTTGTTCAAATGATGACATTTGATCAAATTTGGCCACTTAGACCATGATTCATACCTTTGACACCTCCCTCATCAGAAAGGAAAAGCCCTACTTTTGATGGTTATTTTGCCCAAATTATGCCAGGATTTTGGAATTTTTCTCCGGTGAACTGAAAATTTCCCTATTTGTTAATGGCAAATCTCCCTCAAACAGTTAAAACAAGAGAATCGGTGAAACCGAAGGATGCTTTCCGAAGATGCTCAGTAGTAGGAGGGTTGTGTTATTGAAAAGGCCTATATACTTTAAAGTGTGCATGGTTTGAAATCTTGGGTTCAGCTGCCCTATGGCTGCTTTTGTTTTAAGTTTTGACCTCACATATCCCCAGAAGAGTTTGCTTTTTGTTTTAATCCTTGTAGCAAGGTCCTTTTCATAATAATATTAAGTCTACCTTAGTTCCAAAATGACTAAGTTCCTAGCTGTCCTCTTTCAAATGGTAGGGATTTTTGTGATAGTTTTTGGCATGGAAATGTATATTGACAAGGTCTCATGAGTCATGTCGTTTAATGACAAATTTCTTTTTCAATAGCCTCGCTGAGGCAAAATTTCACCGATTATGGACGTATACAATACGACTGATCAGATATTGTCAATATACATCTGCATGCCAAAAACTATCAAATAACCAGTGCTTCAGCTGAAGTGCACGACCCGCCGGATGCATTTAGCTTTATGAGTGTTACCATATATGGGTATGGCTACCATTTTGGTCATGTGACCTGGACCTAAAACGGTTCCCCCAATAAATGCGCCTCATAAGGAGCAAAAATATATCTTATACTTAAGTACTGTATTCTGAATCGTTTGCAGGATAAAATGCATTCTCACTTTTCCAATACAAAAGCATATGTGTCAAAGTTTGACCTAGGCACAAAGAAGGTCAAGGTCAACCCAGGGTCACAATTTTAGCAATTTATGATGGGCCTACGTCCCAGATGCTTTTTATCAAGTTTTGTGGAAATCTGCCCAGTGGTTCTGGAGAAGACTATTTTTGAAGGGTTTTTACCATATATGGCTTGGCGGCCATTTTAGTCATGTGACCTGGACCCTATGAGCAAATTTTGGTTTCCCGATCCCATAGAGGCTCCATGTGAAATTTGACTTCAATCGGCCCAACGGTTTTCGAGGAGAAGCAGTTCGAAAATTTTCAAATTTTTCGCCTCGGCGAGGCTATACTAAATGGAATGTAATATTTCGCAAGTTCATTGGTTAGATCTCGTTGATATCTATCAGTATGCCAAAAATTGTTTAAATATTTCAACAAAAGCATATGTATCAAAGTTTGACCTAGGCACAAAGAAGGTCAGTGTCAACCCAGGATCACCATTTTAGCAATTTATGATGGGCCTACGTCCCAGATGCTATTTATCAAGTTTCGTGGAAATCTGCCCAGTGGTTCTGGAGAAGACTATTTTCGAAGGGTTTTGACCATATTTGGCTTGGTGGCCATTTTGGTCTTGTGACCTGGACCCCATGAGCAAATTTTGGTTTCCCCCATCCCATATAGGCTCCATATGAAATTTGACTTCAATCGGCCGAACGGTTTCCGAGGAGAAGCAGTACGAAAATGTTCACATTTTTCGCCTCGGCGAGGCTATACTAAATGGAATGTAATATTTCGCAAGTTCATTGGTTAGATCTCGTTCATATCTATCAGTATGCCAAAAATTGTTTAAATATTCCAACAAAAGCATATGTGTCAAAGTTTGACCTAGGCACAAAGAAGGTCAGTGTCAACCCAGGGTAACCATTTTAGCAATTTATGATGGGCCTACGTCCCAGATGCTATTTATCAAGTTTCGTGGAAATCTGCCCAGTGGTTCTGGAGAAGACTATTTTTGAAGGGTTTTTACCATATATAGCTTGGCGGCCAGTTTGGTCATATGACCTGGACCCCATGAGCAAATTTTTGTTTCGCCCATCCCATAGAGGCTCCATATAAAATTTGACTTCAATCGGCCTAGCGGTTTCCGAGGAGAAGCAGTTCGAAAATGTTCACATTTTTCGCCTCGGCGAGGCTATACTAAATGGAATGTAATATTTGGCAAGTTTGGCAAGGGTTTTTACCATATATGGCTAGGCGGCCAGTTTGGTCATGTGACCTGGACCCCATGAGCAAATTTTGGTTTCCCCCATCCCATAGAGGCTCCATATAAAATTTGACTTCAATCGGCCGAACGGTTTCCGAGGAGAAGCAGTACGAAAATGTTCACATTTTTCGCCTCGGCGAGGCTATACTAAATGGCATGTAATATTTCGCAAGTTCATTGGTTAGATCTCGTTGATATTTATCAGTATGCCAAAAATTGTTTAAATATTCCAACAACAGCATACGTGTCAAAGTTTGATCTAGGCACAAAGAAGGTCAATGTCAACCCAGGGTCACCATTTTAGCAATTTATGATGGGCCTACGTCCCAGATGCCATTTATCAAGTTTCCTGGAAATCTGCCAAGTGGTTCTGGAGAAGACTATTTTTGAAGGGTTTTACCATATATGGCTTGGCGGCCAGTTTGGTCATGTGACCTGGACCCCATGAGCAAATTTTTGTTTGGCCCATCCCATAGAGGCTCCATATAAAATTTGACTTCAATCGGCCTAACAGTTTCCAGGGAGAAGCAGTTCGAAAATTTGCACATTTTTCGCCTCGGCGAGGCTATACTAAATGGATTGTAATATTTGGCAAGTTTGGCAAGGGTTTTTACCATATATGGCTTGGCGGCCAGTTTGGTCATGTGACCTGGACCCCATGAGCAAATTTTGGTTTCCCCCATCCCATAGAGGCTCCATATAAAATTTGACTACAATCGGCCTTACGTTTTCCGAGGAGAAGCAGTTCGAAAATTTTCACATTTTTCGCCTCGGCGAGGCTATACTAAATGGAATGTAATATTTGGCAAGTTCATTGGATAGATCTCATTGGTATCTATCAGTATGCCAAACATTGTTTAAATATTCCAAGCGGTTAAGTCACTATCACCAATTTTCACAAACGGGTTACGGACGGACAGACAGACAGACTATATATGGCTTGGCAGCCATTTTGGTCATGTGACCTGGACCGCATGAGCAAATTTTGGTTTCCCCCGATCCCATAGAGGCTCCATGTGAAATTTGACTTCAATCGGCCCAACGGTTTCCGAGGAGAAGCAGTTCGAAAATTTTCACATGTAATATTTGGCAAGTTCATTGGATAAATCTCATTGATATCTATCAGTATGCCAAACATTGTTTAAATATTCCAGGCGGTTAAGTCACTATCACCAATTTTCACAAACGGGTTACAGACGGACAGACAGACAGACCATATATGGCTTGGTGGCCATTTTGGTCATGTGACCTGGACCCCATGAGCAAATTTTGGTTCCCCCCGATCCCATAGAGGCTCCATTGGAAATTTGACTTCAATCGGCCCAACAGTTTCCGAGGAGAAGCAGTTCGAAAATGTTCACATTTTTCGCCTCGGTGAGGCTATACTAAATGGAATGTAATATTTCCCAAGTTCATTGGTTAGATCTCATTCATAACCATCAGTATGCCAAAAAATTGTTTAAATATTCCAAGCGGTTAAGTCACAATCACCAATTTTCACAAACGGGTTACGGACGGACAGTAGGCCCCCGCCCATAGGGGCTTGAAGAAATATATGGGCTGCATGATGCTTCCACGCAAAGCTGAATCCGGCCCGCACACTAGTACTGGTAAACCGCTTAGAGGAACTAAGCCTATCCAGGAACCGCGGTGCGAGGCGGACCGTCCATGCTAATAAACCCTATGGGTTTCATTGGGCGACAGGGCTTGAGATGTCATTTCATCTCAATGTCGGGTAAAAGTCCCACAAAGTTGGAAGCAACGTCTCCAAAATGACCTTTACAGTGTTGACAGGGACGTTAAACCTCAAATCAAACAAAAACAAAATACGGACGGACAGATAGACTGACAGAATGACAGAATGACACGGTCAGTTTAGGGCACTCTTAGAAAATCAACCGACTTCAGTCGGTCGCTTTTTCTGCGGGCCGTGCAATTCCTAATGTTTGAAAATAATACATCCGTAATCAGTTGGTGAAAATTTTGCCTCGGCGAGGCTATTAATATGAAGAAATCAGGCATTAGACAAGTTGGGTACGTCTTATCAATATAATCTACATGCCAAAAATTACTGACAACTTTTATAAAATTATTGTATTAGAAAATATTGGATTTTCTTTTCAAACTAAAATGGAACTAAGATTTCAAATGTACCTCTGGACTCGTAATGCTAAGCCTGATGATAAACATCTGGAGCTGATAAGAGTAGAAATTGTTAAAGTTAATTGTAAAGAGAAGCAGGGAATTTATTGCCATAGTAATCTGATATGAACTCTTAGGGCTGATGCTAATGTTTACATTGTGGAAAGTGAAGGACTGACTTTTCTAATGATCTTAACTATTGCCTCCTAAAACCAGTACCTGGATAAAAACTATACTGAACAGCCAATAGAACTGGAATATAGTAAAAATTATATCATAATACTTTACATTTTTTTTTGTTTTGTTTTTGTTTGATTTGAGTGAGTTTTAGTTTTACGTCCCACCAACAGCTAAGGTCATATGGAGACGGGACCTCGGTTTAAAGACTCATCCGAAAGTCTGGAGAAGCCCGGGATCGATCCGGCAATCCCTGGTTTACCAGGAGAGTAGCGTAACCACTGCACCACGGAGGCTTCTTTGTTTGATTTGAGGTTTAACGTCCCCGTCAACACTGTAAAGGTCATTTTGGAGACGTTGCTTTCAATTTTGTGGCACATACATAAGAGATTAGGTAATATTGTTTCCTGTAATGTTTCCTAGTCATTATAGCCCCGCTTTGAAAAAGTGGGGCTATATTGGATTTGCCATGTCCTTCTGTCATTCCGTAATTCCGTGATTCGGTTAATTTGTGTTGGCTCCATAACTTTGTATCTGCTTAACATATTTTCATGAAACTTCACACAAATGTTAAACACCATAAGACAATGTGCAGAGCGAAGGAATTATAACTGTGGATTGCCTACTTTTGGAGTTATTGCCCTTTGAACATTTTCCGTAATTCCGTGATTCCGTTAATTTGTGTTGGCTCCATAACTTTGTATCTGCTTAACATATTTTCATGAAACTTCACACAAATGTTAAACACCATAAGACAATGTGCAGAGCGAAGGAATTATAACTGTGGATTGCCTACTTTTGGAGTTATTGCCCTTTGAACATTGAAAAATGGCAATTTTAATTGTGTCCGCTTCATAACTCGAAAACCGTTTGAGATATTTTTAGGAAACTTCACACAAATGTTAAGCACTATGAGACGATGTGCAGAGCGCAGGAACCATATCTCTGCATTGCTTATTTTTGGAGTTATTGCCCTTTGAACATTGAAAAATGGCAATTTTAACAGTGTCCGCTTCATAACTCGAAAACCGTTTGAGATAATTTCATGAAACTTCACACAAATGTTAAGCACTATGAGACAATGTGCAGAGCGCAAGAACCATAACTCTGGTTTTCGTATTTTCTGTGTGTCTGTCTGTGTGTCTGTCTGTCCCGTATCTCAAATTTCCGAAAGCTCCGCTCAGTTGTCTTCGTAAACATGTGGAATCTGTTGTAGTTTTGCGTAATTTGGATCGGAGACTGCGTATTTTTTCGTAGTTTGTTACGATGGTCTGCGGAAATACGCTCATTTACGAACATATCTCAGCACCAAAGTAGAAAGCACTTGTAGTTATCTACGAATGAACGGAGCTTTCTCCGATCTCTGTTCGTAGTTCTTCGTAAAACTGAAGCTTAGACATTTTCCAGTATGGAATAGTGCGTAGAATGTGGACTTAAACTCATTTTGATTCGTAAATGAGCGTAGATTAGGGAACTTAGAAATTTCTAAGACATGATGAGGACTTAGTCAATTTTTGCTTCGTAACCTTTCGTAGAATTTGGAGCTGGTAGAAAGATCAACTCCCTGATGAATTTGTTGCTATGGATACAAGATGGTATCAGTTATAACAAGTCTCTTTATTGCTTTTGAACCAAATATTTCAGTTCTTTATAGCATCTGTAAGGAAGCAGTCAGCCAGTATAATACATTTGAGAATTTAAATTCTGGAATAGACATGTGCTTGTTTTTTGTGTTTTACATACAAATGGAATATTATAAAAGATAAACATTGATGTAGTGCATGGGAATATCATGACAGATTTCATTTCAATGGCTTGAACATAAAGTTGGTGGTCATTTTACACTATTTCAATAGATTATAAGCAACTTGTAAAGTTGAATCACAAAACTATTGTAAAGGTTCTTAGTTTTTGGACAGAGATATAAAGACCCAGATCAGACTCTGTTTCAGGAGACCCCTGACCAGGGTCTACACTGTTTGCCATTCCAGCTACACTTTATATGCTTTTCTCTTTCACAAAGCAACCTTTTTCACACTTTAGGATAATGACATGTACATATTATTCTGGTGTTCAAATTTTACATGTTCTTACAGTTGGTCATAGTTACAGTTGGCGTCTCTTGCCTGATGCCTCCAGTTGACCTGTCTCATGATCTGCGTTAGTAGGTGTGTGCTCGGAGGGGGATCTGCTGTGTTTGCCGGGACTTGTCCATCATCCGTTTCGGTTTCAGAACTTTTGGGGTTGAGACACACTGATGAAGATTAAATATCAGAAAGGCCTCTGTGTCACTAAATTTGGTATAGTTACCCTTAATTGGTCCTCCTCTATCTTTTTTTTTTTAATTTTTCATCCACAATCTTTGTCAAAGTATACTGCTAATGCAAAACACACCTGTAAATAACTTTTAAATAGATTTCAGTGTCTTTTGTGAATTAAAAGTTCTTGCAAAATGACCCTAATATATTTCATTTCCTTTTTCTTACAAGAAAAAAGAAGCATTCCTGGTGATCATATTAATTAATTTCATTGGTTCTGCAACATAAAAGGTACAACCTGTATTAAGCAAGCACCAATGGGGTAATCAAAATGTGCTTGCTAAAGACAGATGTTTGATTTACACAGGTTTGTTTTAAAGCATTTGCCTTTTAGGGAAACGGATACCTGCTTGCTTAAGACAGATTGCTTGCTTAATACAGGTGACCACTTAGACAGGTTTTACTTTACTACATGAATTAAAAACTTTATTAAATTAAATTTAAATGATGCAGTATAAGAATTTTGATTTTGGAATACTCAACTACATATGGAAAGTGCATATTGAACGGACTGCATTTGATATGTCTCATTGATCGGTCCATTGGTCAATCAATGGATCGATCCATCCATCCATTCATACAGCTAAATTCCGCAGGTTCGTAGACTACTACGAAGCCATGGAGATATCTTGTGACAGGCCATTTGGAAACAACTACGCAGTCAACGGAGCTAATTACGAACCAGCGGAGTATTGGGACATTTTCTACGAAGCTTATGCATGCAATGGTTCGTAAGTCTGCGTAGGCGTGCGTAAATATTATACCAATACTCCGCTCGGCTCCGCAAACTACGATCATGCGGAGACAACTACGCAGTCATATGGAGCTAAATCCAAACTAGCGGAGTGTGCAGAGCAAAATACGAACTAGCGGAGTATTGGGACGTTTCCTACGAATGATCGTAAGTCTGCGTAAATTTTTTCCGCAATACTCCGCTCCCCAAACTACGATCTTGCGTAGAAAAGTTCAAAGTATTTTCTGCTGTTTTTTTTTTCTTTCTGATTTTTCCATTAAAATTGCTTCGTAGAAAACGTCCCAATACTCCGCTCAATATTTGATCGTAATTGCTCGTATTTGCACGGAAGTCTTCGGAAATTTGAGGTACGGGGTGTGTCTGTCTGTGTCTGTTAACAATTTTCGTGTCCGCTCCATAACTTTAAAACCCATTCACATATTTTCATGAAACTTCACACAAACATTAAACACCATGAGATGGTGTGCAGAGTGCAAGAACCATAACTCTGGATTGTCTAATTTTTGAGTTATTTCCCTTTGAATATTGAAAAATATCAATTTTAGCCGTCTTTGCTCGATAACTCAAAAACCGTTTGAGATAATTTTATGAAACTTCACACAAATGTAAAGCACCATATTACGTGTGCAGAGCGCAGGAACCCAAACTCTGGATTGTCTACTTTTTCAGTTATAGGCTTTTGAATATTAAAAAATGGCAATTTTAACTATGTCCGCTCCATAACCGTTTCTGATATTTTCATGAAACTTCAAATAAATGAAAAGCACCTTGAGATGATGTGCAGAGTGCAGGAACCATAACTCTGGTTTGCCTACTTTAGGAGTTATTGCCCTTTGAACATTTAAAAAGGCAATTTTGACTGTGTCGGCTCCATAACTCAAAAACCATTTGAGATATTTTCATGACACTTCACACAAGTGTAAAGCACCATGAGACAATGTGCAGAGCGCAGGAACCCTGACTCTGATTTGCCTACTTTAGGAGTTATTACCCTTTGAACATTGAAAAATGGAAGATGAAATTTAGTATAAACATGGACATTCTGGTAATGTATCATGCTCATTGAAATGAGGGACAAGGGCTCACAACTCTTAGAGTTTTTCCAGATAATGTAAAATTTTCAACAGTTATTTCTTGTTCATAACTGTTTTCTCTGCAGCTTAAATAACTTTCTTCTCTGACAGCGCTGAAGCGGGGCTATAGTCAGATCCTCTGACAGCTCTAGTTTGCTTATGTAGTTCATGAAACTGAACAGAAAAATGTGTTTACCATTTGTCATTATGAAAAATGTACTCTGATGTATATTGTTACTTTCTTTCGTGACTGTAAAAAGGCATCTTTCTGACAGAGCTTTTGTTTACTTCTTATTTCTGCTTCAAATGCAGTTTCTGGGTTCAAATAGTTTTTTAATATGAAATACCAAAATAATGGTATTAGCACTATATGAAAACACGCCTCTTCAAATATATTGAAAATTTCACCACAAAAAATGAAAAATATCTATCTACAGTCGAACTTCAATTGCTCGAACACCTTAGGGACCACAACAATATGTTCGAGACAGGCGTAGTTCGAGCCACTGAGATTACTGTCAGGAGGCAAAGCGAGATACTTTTAGACATCTTTTTGGTGTTCTATAAATGAAAATGTATGCTGTGTTTACTCATTAGAATCGCCTCATCGAGACGATTCTAATGAGTACACACAGCATATATTTGCAAGATAAAAGACTAAAACCTCCTTAATTATCCCCCACTATTTCTTATGTAGAGGATTTCGCTAGGGGCTCAAGAATGGGTTCGACCATCCATGGTAAACGAACCATTGGTGTTCGAGCCATGGAAGTTCTACTGTATCTCTGTCTTTCTATTTGACCTTTGGTCACAAGTGTACATTGCATACACTCCAGATTTGCAGGATGAAAGCCCATGCAGTAATCATGTAATTATGATAGGGATCTTTAAATATATTCTAGAAAAGGGTTATCCTTTGAAAGCAAGGAATACACCACAGGACTGGAAAGTATGGAGTGTACCTGTACATGTTTTCTGAGCCAGACTAGCTAGTTTCGGGCAGTTAGAACTCATCAGTGACTCTCAAATATTTTCAAAATTCCACAACGGAATCCGTGATCCCAAAGGACAAGAAACTACACTATGATGTAGGGCATGGATGACCTGCACATGGGATGATTCTCTGCGCACAGGGGGGCCTACAGTTAATGTCCCAATCTGAAGGACAGTGCACTTGGGAGGAATTCATTCCAGCAAATGATGCCAGTGGAGCATGTTCAGACAACCCTAGCATCAGAGGCAAGTGCACTAACCACTGAATTACCATGCTCCATGCAGACTGACTGATTTGGTTTGCAGGCGGACTTGAACATTTGCTTGAGTGTAGCTTATATGTAGTCGATTATCAGACTTTATCAGATAAGTTATAGCTTTAATCATGTCATATATGGTAGATACTTCAATATTACACTACCAGTGGTCAGTTGTAATTAGTTCTTAAAATGGAAATCTATATCAGCGGCTGCCATCTGATGGCTCTAAATTACCAAGTGATGCTGAGCAGCAGTAATACCCTAAGGAATAGACTTAATTTTACCACACCAAACAAAGACATAAAAAACATCATGTCCTTGCACAAAACGCGTAATACACAACCTCATTCTAACACTGTTGGTGAAAGAGTCTAAAGCAAAAAATGTGTTATTTGAACAACCATGTTATATCCAAACAAAAATATATAGATTATATAGCAAAATTAACCTTTCTATGGATCCCTCTTGAAACCGTGTAATATCCAAAACTGTATTATAATGAACAGTGTTATAATGAGGTTATGGTGAAGTTTTTCTAAGCTACTGTACTAGTAAAAGAGATTGGTTTCAAGGGAGGCAACTTGCCTAGCTTCCTGTTTGTTTCCCTGTAAACTTGAAGGGGTCTACTCTTTAAGGGGAATGGGAACACCTGGCAGATTTTTCTGCCATTTTACAAAGGGAGACAACTTTCGGAACTTCCTGTTCACTTTTCCATAAGATCAGTCCCACAGAAAAAGGAGTCAACTCTAAAAGGAAAGAATTTGCTTTAAGAGTTGACTTCTAGACAAAAATAATTTTGGAGGAGTTGCCTCCCACGAAGGTGTATCCATTCCATTTAACTCTTATCATGCTGTTCACGACAACCCCTATCTATGGAAACAGTGTAGATCCAGATCAGATGGCTTCTGAAGAAGCCATCTGATCAGGATCTACACTGTTTGACATGAATCTTATGGATTTGTAAGAATAAATTACATGAAGTAATCTGATTGGTTCAAAGTCAGAAATGGGTGTGGCTAAACTGAATATTCAGCAAGAGAAGGGTTAAAGGGAAGAATTTGCTCTAGAGGAGCCAATTCTTTCCTCTGTTGATAAGGGGGAGAAAATATTTTTTGAAAGAATTGCCTCCCCTAAAGATGTTTTGTTTGTTTGTTTGATTTGAGGTTTAACGTCCCCGTCAACACTGTAAAGGTCATTTTGGAGACGTTGCTTCCAATTTTGTGGGACTTTTACCCAACACTGAGATGAAATGACATCTCAAGCCCTGTTGCCCAATGAAACCAATAGGGTTTATAAGCATGGACGGTCCGACTTGTGCGCACCGCTTTGCCTGGGCAGGCTTAGATCCTCCAAGCGGTTTACCAGTACTCGTGTGTGGGTCGGATTCACCTCTGCGTGGAAGCATCATGCAGCACATATATTTCTCCAAGCCCCGATGGGCGGGGGCCGCCCCTAAAGATGTAGCCATTCCACTATGATGAATTCAGGATAAAATATACCATAGCATTGTCCTGTTTGTTAACCCTTATCCTGCAGAATAAATTAATTCTGCCACACACATTTCTGACTATCAGCCATTCAAATAAGTTTATGATATTTAAATTCAACAGAATGTCAAATGGTTGAGATCAAGTTCAGATGTCTTCAGAAGCCATCTGATCAGGATCTATACTGTTTGCAAAGTATGGTTGTTGTCAGTGGTTGATAGTTTTGCTCTTGTAATCATACCTTGTAAGTAACATCCCTGCAAACACAACTTTATGTTACACTCAAACTTCAGTGGTTCAAAATTTATCAACCCTTATCCTGCTGTTCACAACAACCCCTACCTTTGCAAAATGTATAGATCCAGATCGGATGGCTTCTTAAGAAACCTTGCAAATAGTGTAGATCCAGATTGGATGGCTTCTTAAGAAGCCATCTGATCAGGATCTACACTGTTTGCTATGCAGTTTGTGAATTGAACAAACATATTATATCAAGTAATTTGATTGGTTGATAGGGTGTGGTTGGGTGAGCAGTTTGTGAATTGAACAAAAATAGTAATTTGATTGGTTGATAGGGTGTGGTTGGGTGATGCAAAGGTTACATGTACCTAATTACCCTGGGGCATCTTGCAGTTGGACAAAATCTTCATGTCGTAAGGGTAGAGGGTTTCTTCTGTTTCTACACTTCCATTCATTTTCCTCTTTCTCCACTGTCCCTCCTTTTCATCCCCTCTACTGTCTCTTCTATCTCTTTTCTCCCTTTCTCTGGGAGATGGCACAAAATATCCCACAAGGGTTGATGTGTCGTTAAACCCAAATCAAACAATGAATAATTGGCTGATAATCTGCAATGGGAGTGGCTTAAATTATTCAGCAAGATGTGTTAAATGTTGTTCTAGACAAGGGAAGCTCTAGCCATTGAGGGTTATAATCATACTCTAGCACTATTGGGAATCATTTCAGTACATGTGTCAGTGTTCGAGTTTTACGTCTCACCAACTGCTAAGGTCATATGGAGATGGGACTTCTCGGTTTAAAGACTCATTCAAAAGTCTGGAGAAGCCTGGGATCTATCCTGGGATCCCTGGTTTACAAGGAGAGTGGCATGACCACTCCACCACAGAGGCTTCATTTCAGTATGTGCAATAAAGGTTGAGGTGATTGTAATGTTTTAATGTGTTGAGGTTTTAGGTCCAAGTCAATATATACTTGTTGGGGGGTGATCTCTATTCTATTCTGTTCCGTTCTGTTTAGCTTTGTACTGTAGTTGTAACCGAACCTACCTGTAATAAAAAACCTGGATGTACCTTTCTCTTCCGGTTATGAAAACAACCGACGATTGTTGATATTATTTTTTCCACAATTAATACACTATTTGTGCCTCCATCATGGCAGAATCGCAAGGTTTAACAATACTATTTAGGTCATTTTGGAGACATCGCTTCTGATTTTGTGGGACTTTTACATGACACTGAGATGCAATGAAATTTCAAGACCTATTGTCCAAAGAAACCACTAGGGTTCAAGGAGCGGTCCTACTCACACCTGTGCAGGCTTAGACTGTCTAAGCGGTTAACCAGTGCTCAAGTTTGCTCGGTTTCAGCCCTGCGCTGAAGCACCATTCAGCCGAATCTGTTTCTTCAAGCTTCGATGGGAAGGGGTGTGCAAATGTAATGAGTGCACTTAACAAATTTTCAATTTAAAATAAAAAAGAAAAATAAAAAACATCCCACGATTTATCTTGATACTCATAATGAAAAGAAGATCCTAGTGAATCATTGGAAGAGTACATGTAGGTTTGTCTTATACAGACTGTATAACTTATGTATTGTGGCTCTATTGGAGTTGATCAGTCATGGTTGCTTATAGCCAAACAAGAGAAATTACTGGTGTTTAAAGCAGGAAACCCCTAAACTGGTACCTTTATAGCAAACAGTGCACACAGTGCACACCCAGATCAGATGCCGCAGAATGCGGCATCTGATCAGGTCCTGCACTATTTGCTAACAGAATTTTCCATCAAAAATGGAATGAAAATGAAAATATAGGCCCAACACCCCTTATATGACAAATGGATTTGTCCAACATAATAGCAATGGAAGAGTCCACTAGTATACAATGGGTAAAGAGTAGATCCTGACTGATAAAGTAGACCAAAATATTATTGATCTGGTGATGTTCCACCTCTTAACCCTTGTCCTGCTGAGCCCGGATATGCCTTATTTTCCAAACAATGAAGATCCAGATCAGATTGCTTCTGAAGAAGCCATCTGATCAGGATCTACATTGTTTGCCATTCAGATTGTGAATTTGTTGCAATAATTTGCATCAAGTAATTTGATTGGTTGATAATCAGTAGTGGGTGTGGCATATATGAATATTCAGCAGGACAAGGGTTAAAATTGTCCTAGAACAACTTTGTCAGCCTGGGTAGGATCCACATCTGACTGGTAATCAGATGATCAGATAGTCACAGGTTTGATACCTGACGGGCTAGCAATATTCTTTCATGGAGATTGACCATGATTCCGCTGTGGGCATTTGTCAATCTGGGGCCAGTTGTTCAAAGCATCGTTAGCTTAACAACCTCGTAAGTGGTCATATTGTTAACTCTTCTAGCAAGTACAATATCGAAAATTTTGGTATTTTTGCTAAAATATGTGAGCAGCTTTTGCGTCCGCAAAAGCTGCTCACATTTTTTCAGCAAAAATTTCAGCATATTTGCCATATTTATTGATCAAAGTTTTAACGATACGTTAACTAACGACGTCGTTAGTTTAGAACAACTGGCCCCAGTACTGTACTGGTTAACCACTTGTTAGCTAAAACATTTGTCTGAAGATTATATAAATCCATAAAGGCTAATTTGGTTCCCTGCAATCCCTACATCTATAGGCGCTGTTAGGGTTAATGGTGATAAAAAGGTTTCCGCTCGACAAGGCTCATTTCTGAAATCTTGTGAAACTTGTCAGGACTAATGCTATTATTGTGTTCGTTTGTATTGATCAGCCAGACATTTACTGAGAAAGATAAAATTTAGCTGTCAAATGAAAAAGGTTTCCTTCCTTATATATTATTAGAAATTCCTGCACACAGCTTACATTGAAGGTCAGAACTTGTATTGGCATATAGTTTTACATACATTACGCAAACACGCCTATACAAATACATTGCCATCTTTATCGCCGAAAAAATAAAAAAAAAATATGATGAAAAATTTTGATATCTTTCTTAGTTCTGCTCAAAATATAGATTGTGGGCACTCGTTAGAACCGCCTCATCGAGGCGGTTCTAACGAGTACCCACAATCTATATTTTAGAGCAGAAATAAGAAAAATAAGGTATACCCCCGGAAACCCCAGTTTTACTATATAAAAGTGGGGTTCAAGGGGGTGAAAAGTATATAGGCGTGTTTTCGTGATGAAAACCTGCAAGTGCTTGTCATGACTAGCAAATAGCATTTTTCAAAGTGAAAAACAGGCTGGACTTTTAACCCTTCTCTTGCTGAATATTTATTTAAGCCACACCCATTTCTGTCTATCAACCAATCGATTTACTTAATGCAATTTATTGCTACAAATTCATTGACTGAATGCCAAACAGTGTAGATCCTGATCAGATGGCTTCTTCAGAAGCCATCTGATCTGGATCTACACTGTTTCCAAAGATAGGGGTTGTCGTGAACAGCATGTATTTGTTTGCCTGTTTGAAATGGAGTTTAACAGTCCAGTCAACACTATTTTAGGTCATTTTTGAGCCGGTCAGTTTACCTATCCACACTTTTCCTGGGCAGGCTTATATGAAAGTGGCTAACCAGTACAGTGCACATTCTTTCGCCAGAAACATGACAACCGTCCTTTTTGAATCAGTGGAAGGGAGAGAATGACAGGAGAAATGATTTCATGATCAATCTCCATGAAAGAATGTTGCCGACCCCGGCAGGTATCGAACCCGCATCCTCCTGATCACCTGAGTCAGACGCGCATCTGACTGACCTATCGAGGCCGGCTGACTTTTCATGTAAAGTGTCTGCTTAGAAAATAAGGTTTGACATCATTATGATGACTCTCCCATGCAACTTAGTGCATTTTTCACACCTCCTAAATGGCTACTTTTTGGATGAAAATCTGTGATATTTCTAGCTCACCTGAGCACGAAGTGCTCATGGTGAGCTATTGTGATCAGTCAATGTCCGTCGTGCGTCGTGTGTCGTGCGGCGTCAACAATTTGCTTCAAATGCTAACTCCTCCTAAACCCTTGAGCCAATTTCAATAAAACTTCATAGGAATATTGCTGAGGTGACCCACTACGAAAATAGCTAAAATTGTTCCGCTCCGCTGAACAAGATGGCCACCAAAGCTAAAAATAGAAAAATCTTTAAACGACAACTTCTCCTGTCCTTAAGGCCAATTTCATTCAAACTTTATAGGAATGTTGCTTAGGTGACCCTCTACCAAAATAGCTAAAATGTTTCCGCTCAGGTGGACAAAATGGCCACCAGAGCTAAAAATAGAAAATTCTTTAAACAACAACTCCTCCTGTACCCTTTGGCCAAATTTATTCAAACTTCATAGGAGTGTTTAGCCCCCGCCCATCGGGGCTTGAAGAAATATATGGGCTGCATGATGCTTCCACGCAGAGCTGAATCCGGCCCGCACACTAGTACTGGTAAACCGCTTAGAGGGTCTAAGCCTGTCCAGAAACCGCGGTGCGAGGCAGACCGTCCATGCTAATAAACCCTAGTGGTTTCATTGGGTGACAGGGCTTGAGATGTCCTTTCATCTCAATGTCGGGTAAAAGTCCCACGAAATTGGAAGCAACGTCTCCAAAATGACCTTTACAGTGTTGACGGGGACGTTAAACCGCAAATCAACCAACCAAATCATAGGAGTGTTGCTTAGGTGACCCTCTACTAAAATAGCTAAAACGGTATTGCTCTGATGAGCAAAATGGCCACCATAGCTAAAAATAGAAAAACATTGTAAATTTGCTTCAAACACAAACTCCTCCTCAACCCTTGGGCCAATTTGATTCAAACTTCACAGGAATGTTGCACAAATGACTCCCTACCAAAATAGGTAAAATCGTTGTGCTCTGACAAACAAGATGGCCACCAGAGCTAAAAATAGAAAAAATCTTTAAACGACAATTCCTCCTGTACCCTTGGGCCAATTTTATTCAAACTTCATAGGAATGTTGCTTAGGTGACCATCTACCAAAATAGCTGAAAAGAGTCTGCTCTGATGAGCAAAATGGCTGCCATAGCTTAAAATAGAAAAACATCGTAAATTTGCTTCAAACACCAATTCCTCCATAACCCTTGGGCCAAATTGATTCAAACTTCACAGGAATGTTATGTAGGTGATTCCCTAAAGAAAAAGCTTAAATCGTTCCGCTTTGACTAACAAGATGGCCGCCAGAGGTAAAAATAGAAAAAATCTTCAAACGACTACTCCTCCTTTACCCTTAGGCCAATTTCATTCAAACTTCATAGGAATGTTGCTTGGATGACCCACTACCAAAATGGCTAAAACATTTTCGCTCTGATGAGCAAAATGGCCGCCATAGCTAAAAACAGAAAAACTTTGTAAATGGGGTCTTTCAAGGTATAGGAAATTTGCATTGGTTTCTGCCCACGCTTGGATTTTGATGAAATTATGCACAATAATTGCTTTGAGTATAACCATTATAATTACGATGGATTCACTTTTAAATTGTATTTCCGTAGTAAATTTATTACATATTTTGTGAAGTCTCTATCACAACAGAGAGTACTCTCATATAAAATTGTCTACAGTATTCAGAGTTTCATATATCTAATGCTGCTATGTTTTATGAATTAAAGCCATGATTGGTTAGTTAGTTGATACTATGAATGACCTCATATGTCTAGTAATAGTGGCTGGGCATTCAGTTTTCTTTGATGGTGTCCCCATATTTCAGCTCCTATTTTTGTATTCATTAAAATTTTATATGCATTTTTACCACGTTCCAATTTTTGTCAAGACACCATTTTAGCATAAAAACTACCCACATATCTAAGGAAAATGTTGATGAATTTTGATGGAAATTGAGGACCGGTAACATTGTGTTTTAACAGACTGAATACTGGCAGTCCTGATTTAGCAAAATGTGAAAATATATGATTATCATGTTTTGGTCATGCTGTTTAATAATTCTTTACTATTGCTTTCAATTTTGATCATACCTGCCAACATTGAGAAAATCCAAAGAGTGAGACTGCGCGCGGCAGACCCTTTTTCACCTTCTTTATTGGTATTTGGCTCGCGGGGAATTTTCAGGAAAAATTTGAAAGAGTGAGATTTTTTTCCCTAACCGTATGGGGGTGGGGATGGGTGCTTCCTTTTTCAAAGACCCACCGCCCATAAAAAAAATAAATTGAACCCCACCACCAATAAATTTCAATTTTTAACCAGACCAAGCACCCATTAAAAAAAAGGAAGTGCTAGCTCACCCACCTAGCATAAAACGTGCATTTTTAGCAGGGGTGAAATGTATGAAACTGTGTACTGTCCGAATATATGTGACTTAGGTCACTTTACAAGTCAGATACAATGATTCATTTTACCACAGAACTTCATCAAATCTTATTGAAAACTGAACATATTTATGCTAAAATTAATAACTGATCAATACTATGAGCGTTTTTGCTAATGTTTACGTTTTCATAGATTCATAAACAAAATGCAAGATAGGCCATAGGTCGCCACACAACATTTTGGGTGCCGTGTAAAATGTCAAAAAAAGAGAAAAAGATCGTTTTTATGGAAGATTATTAGTATGTAATGGAGAAATTTAATGGCTAAATATGATTTCTGTAATATTTTTGTAACGCAGGGATGCCTCGATATCTGATTATTCTGAGGACTAAACTTAGAAATTTACCGATAGGTAGATTATAGACAAGATGGATAGTTTTGTTTATTTACCTGTCCAATAATAGATTTGCTAATAATAGTCCAAATATACCTGTGACCTGAGGTGATTTTCCAATACGCAGAGTTCCCACTCACGCAAAAAAAATAAAAATCACGTACGTTTTTTTTTCCGTCGAGCGAGATTCCGCGCGTCCGAAATTGACTGGGGCGAACCGGCCGATTTTTTTCGAGCATCCGAAATTGACGGGGGCGAATCGGCCGATTCGCTGAAACAGATTTGGGACAAGCTGCAGACTTGAATCCATCGCATAGTAGAAATTCCGCGCATCCGAAATTTACTGGGGCGAACCGGCCGATTTTTTCCGAGCGTCCGAAATTGACGGGGGCGAATCGGCCGATTCGCTGAAATAGATCTTTGACAACCCGCAGACTTGATCCGGCGCATAGAACTTCCGCGCATCCGAAATTGACTGGGGCAAATCGGCCGATTGTTTCCGAGAGTCCGAAATTGACGGGCGCGAATCAATGAAATGAAACCACCTCTACAGTTTTTTTCTGCACGCGATCGCTAAATGACGTCATAGGTCCCCAGCAACCCCACATGTGTCTATTGTTTTATCTTAATGGGGCGTATCTCTTTAATAAAAAAATGTTTCGAAACGGTCAAAAAAATCTCGATAGCAAAACGGTTGTGGAAAACAGCGCTTTCTGTAAACTCCGTGTCAATAACCAACAACAGCATACAGATGTTTTAACACAAATTAAAGCGTTCAACTTTTCTCGCCAAGCGTCTGCTATTTGGCGCCAAAACAATCATTCACGAGATGGTAGAATAGTCTAGCAACTCGTCTTAGGAGCAATTAAATAATTTTCACATTGATTGCGGATTAAATTTTATGATCAGGGAATACACGCAAATAAGAGACATAACTTGACCATATTTTCACACCTTAACGACATGCACCGCAGGATGGCAATTATATGACAGGGATTAACAATAGTGTCATAATTGAACCGTTATTAATCATCAAACAGTGTAAATCCAAGTCAGATGTCTGCGGCGTCTTTCTGAGGTGTCTGATCTGGGACTGCACTGTTTACCGATGTCCCAAAAAGGGCCGCGGGCATATGTGGGCAAAATTAGCGAATTTCTAAGCGTGAGATGCAATAAAATTCGTGAGATTTGGGCCATTTTCAAAATACGATCGTGGGGGAGTGATACACATAATAAATCGTGAGAGTCACGCTCAAATCGGGAGTGTTGGCAGGTATGATTTTGATGGCTATAGTATAGTATGGTTTGTGTAAGTAGTTCATAGAATAATTATAAGTATTATTTCAAAAAGTCCATTTCGGAAAATTTGGCCCCTATGGAACAAACTATTTTGTGTACAGAACTATACCGCGCAAAGGTTTTGATGACAAAGTTTACGTCTTCAAACGCACCCATGTAATCATGTGCACAGTTTTCTTTCTGTCTTTCTTGTCTAATTTGGTAATGGTGCTAAGGTGATGTAAAGATTTAACATTCAAATCAACAATATACCAGTCACTTTAGTTGTTGCTTCAGATTTTGTGAGATTTGTTATCCGACCCGAAATAAATGACTCTCAAGTCAAACTGTTGTTTGTTTATTTAACCCTAACTGTCCATTTAAACAGAAAGGTTTACTCTAGGGAAAATCAATAACACTTGAGATTACTTTTCCTGGACATTAAGTTTTCAGAATTTGTATATGCATAGGCACTAGCCAATCTATCTTTGTTGTATAGCCCCTATGAACGAAATCAAACGGCTTTCTGAAGCTGTATTCCAGTGCCATTTGAATTTGCTTTTAGAATTTACATGGTCGTACATTTGTCAGTGTTCCAAAACTTATGTGATCATGATTGTGTTGTCTATATATTTGTATAGGTCTTTCTCTCGGCAGTTGTTGCAGTAATTACAAAGCACATTATGTAAGATATCAAGAAGCATTTAAACTGTTGATAAAACTTTTTCAATCTGTGAGTAGTTATCGCATTACTCATAGGATTTTAAATTATTTTCATTAAATACATTGTGATGCTTTTTTCTGTCCAAACACTGCAATGCTCTTCTAAGCTGAGAGATATATTGCACAGAAATGTACTGTTAATTATTAATGAAAAAAAAGCAAGCAAGAACAGTGCTTAAAAAAACTTTCATTCAGCAGAAACATTCAAGAAGTGGTTGAAAGTTTTACAACCAGAAAAAAATACTAAAAGCTCGCTTCCGATAAATTAACCACTCTATTGACAATTGATTGATTGATTTGAGGTTTAACGTCCCCGTCAACACTGTAAAGGTCATTTTGGAGACGTTGCTTCCAATTTTGTGGGACTTTTACCCCACATCGAGATGAAATGACATCTCAAGCCCTGTCGCCCAATAAAACCAATAGGGTTTATTAGCATGGACGGCCCGCCTCGCACCGCTGTTCCTGGACAGGCTTAGATCCACTATATTGACAAAGTAAATAGAAAAAATAAGACACTAAAGAAACGTCAACAATTACAATACCAATGCAGAAAAGAGACATATTTATGCATGTGTACTATAAGGAAGGAAACTGTTTCTCTCCCTGTCTAATAGCAAAATTTCTCTAGGTCATGGAACAGCTTTGTTTACACCAAATATTCTGCGCTACATCCATCAATGATATATTTTGCAACAGAAACTCAATATCACTGACATTTCGATTTTTGGAAATACTAACCAATAATTACTGTAACTTTTTGTTAGAATTATAATCCAGCGTTCATAAAGACAGAGTATATCTAAGGCTTAATCTGGCCATGGATTTATCAACAGAACTATTTTTACTAGTAACAACAAACCACTGATCATTGCGTCCTTGCATACCAGCTTGGTATGGAAATGAAAATAATGGATCTCCTTGCCTTACACCTATTTGAGTAGCATGGCTTATGCAAAGTCATTAAATAAAGTTGCACATGTTCACAATAATTTTGCTGCTTATAAAAAAGCAATATATGTTGTTAAGCCTAATTTGTTGATTAGAATACCTTTTGATTCAGTGTTTTACTATCTACTATTTTGGATAGATCATAGTGTATAATTTAAAGGAAATATCAGAAATTCATGATATTTTAATAGTTTCTAAGCTAGATCAGCTCAGTATGTATTCATTTTGATTTGTATAATCTCATTTTTATTACGTAAGTGTTACGAATTGCCTTCTTGTAAGGTTCTTGGATGATTTCAATAAAATAGTAAATTTTGCAGAAACGACTTACATCCATTAAAGGTGTAAAACTACTGTGTTACCGGTTTCAGATTTTCATGAAATTTGGCATAGCTAAAGAAGATATATATGGCAAGTTTTCCTAGCAAAATGAAATCTTGACAAAGACTAGAACATATTTATCTTAGGGATTGAATTTTGATAATTTTTTAAAATTTTAATTAAAAAATGAGATTTTTGATAATTATTTTATCAGAAAATGTAAACTTTAATTAATCCAAAAGGTTTTTTAGTATCAAAGGAATGCCTATGGAGTTCTGCATACAATCCAGTTCACAGATCTTGAAACTAAATAAAACATAAGATTTAAGACGCACTTATTTAGAGACAGACACCAGCTCATGGAGGGAGTCAGTTAGAGTGGTCTCCTGAGTCCTACTTTGATTTATATAATTTATTAAATACATTTTTATAGGTTGTATATGCTGAGTTATTAATATACAAAGTTTAAAGAAAAAACAAGCATGGGCACAGATGAAAGACCCCCTTTACGTCAAAACGCGAACTCCTCCTCAACCCTTGGGCCAATTTGATTCAAACTTCACAGGAGTGTTAGTTAGGTTACTCCCTACCAAAATAGCTAAAATCCTTCAATGCGGCGAACAAGATGGCCGCCAGAGCTAAAAATAGAAAAAATCTTCAAACGACTCCTTACCCCTTGGGTCAATATGATTCAAACTTCACAGGATCATTATGTGGTTGACTCCCTACCAAAATAGCTAAAATTGTTCCGCTCTGAGTAACAAGATGGCCGCCAGAGCTAAAAAGAGAAAAATTCTTCAAACAACAATTCTTCCTTACCCTTTAGGCCAATTTGATTCAAACTTCACAGGAATATTATGTCGTTGACCCTCTACCATATTAGCTAAAATGATCCCGCTCTGATGAACAAAATGGCCACCAGAGCTAAAAATAGAAAAACATTGTAAATTTGCTTCAAACTTCACAGGAATGTTGCCCAGGTGACTCCCTACCAAAATAGTTAAAATCATTCCACTCTGATAAAGAAGATGGCCACCAGGGCTAAAAATAGAAAAAATCTTCAAACGACAAGTCCTCCTGTATCCTTAGGACAATTACATTCAAACTTCATAGGAATGTTGCTTAGATGACTCTCTACCAAAATAGCTAAAATGGTCTCGCTCCGATGAACAATATGGCAGCCAGAGCTTAAAATAGAAAAACATTGTAAATTTGCTTCAAATGCGAACTCTTCCTAAACCCTTGCGTCAATTTGATTCAAACTTCAAAGGAATGTGGCCTAGGTGACACCCTACCAAAATAGCTAAGATTGTTCAAATCTGATCAACAAGATGGTCACCAGAGCTAAAAATAGAATGTACTAGAGACAGTGACATTCAGGTGAGTGAATCAGGGCCCTCTGGGCACTCTTGTTCTTATAAATGTGCCAAACATAGGTTGTGGGTGCTTGTTAGAACCACCTCAATGAGGCGGTTTTAACGAGTATTCTTGGGGTAGAAATGAGAATAATAATGTGTAATAATTCCCCGTAAATACCAGTTTTTCTCTATATGAAGTGGGGTTTAAGTGGGTCTTCATTTCATGGACTTGTTCACGTGATGTTATATGCAGGGCAGATGACATGAAATATCCAGCCTTTGTGGATCAATTGTTTATCAATCTACACAAAGTTACAAACTACAGAATGGCCCCCACCTATCGGGACTTGAAGAAATACATTGGCTGTATGTTGCTTTGAAGCAGAGCTGAATCCGACTGCACACGAGTACTAGTTAACCGATCACAGGATCTAAGCATGCCCAGGCAAAGCGGTGTGAGTCGGACTGCCCATGTTATAAACCCTATTGGTTGCATTGGGCGACAGGGCTTGAGATGTCATTTCATCTCAACTATTGAGATGTCATTTCATCTCTATGTTGGGTAAAAGACCCACAGAATTGGAAGCAATGTCTCCAAAATGATCTATATAGTGTTGACGGGGATGTTAAACATCAAATAAAAAAAAAGACAAACTACAGAAGCTTCAGGTCTGCTTTTGTCTCTATGACTATCACTGACCGTACAAAAACCAGGTGCTGGTTATTTATAGCAGCACTAATTTTCTACTTGTGATGTAGGAATGCTATGTAAAAAGTAAAATATGCTTGTGTACTGCAACCAATGTGAAGATGACCTGATTAAATTTTGGTATAATTGTATGAAAAATTGACCAAATTGTGCCCATTTGTAGACTTATGCATTTTGGCATAGGAACAGCTTGTAAGAACTGCATGGGCCATGCTCTTGCAGTTTTGCAGACTGTTTGAATCCAATGTGAAGATTATCTGATTAAATTTGATTTAATGTTATGAAAATTGACCAAATCATGCCTCTTTGCGGACATAAGCATGTTGGCATAGGAAAAGCTTGTAAGCAAAATCTCTCAAGAACCACATGGACTAGGCTCTTGATATTTTGTAGGCTGTTTGGAACCAATGTGAAGGTGATCTGTTTAAGTTCTGGTGTATTTTTATGCCCCTTTGTGGACCTGGGCATTTTGGCTAAGCAAAATGTCTCAAGAACCAACTGTGATGTAGGCCCTTGAAATTTTGCAGACTATCTGGAACCAAATGAAGATGACCTGATTAAATTTTGGTATAGTTTTATTTAAATTTGACAAAATTTTGCCCCTTTTTGGACTTATAGTACACAGGCATTTTAACATGGGGGGAGCGGGGGGGAAAGTTTGTAAGCAAAACATATCAAGAACTGCTTGGCCTGGGCTCTTGAAATTTTGCAGTTAGATTGGAATCATGTTATAAAGTCTGTGTAGTGAACACCTCCTAAACCCCACTTTATATAGAGAAAACTGGAGTTTACTGGGGTATATTATTTTTCTTATTGCTGCTCTAAGACATAGGTTGTGTGTACTCATTAGAACAGCAGTTCTAACGAGCACCCACAACCTATGTTTGCTGTATAAATAAGAAAAATACCACAGATTTTCATCAGAAAAGTAGCCATGTTGAAGATGTGAAAAATGCACTACGTCGCATGAGTGTGTAACATTTTCTTAATGTGAAGGATTATCTGATTAAATTTTGGTATTTGACCAAATTATTCCCCTTTGTTGACTCGTGCCTATTGGTATGGGGAAAAAACCTTGAATCTTGACAGGCTGATAGAGAATGATGAGGAGATGGCCTGATCAAATCATTACGATAACACCACCGTGTGTCAAAGAGCATTTTTTACATCTCCAAAATGGTCAATTTTATGAAGAAAATTTGTGATAGTATTCTTATTTCTACTCAAAAGATAGGTTGTGGGTACTCGTTAGAACCGCCTCATTGAGGCGGTTCTAAAGAGTATCCACAACCTATGTCTAGGAGCAGAAATAAGGAAAATAATGTATACCACCGTAAACCCCAGTTTGCTCTGTATAGAGTGGGGTGTTTTGGGGTGTTTATTTCACGGACTTATTCACGTGATGATTTTGAAAAAAAAAAAAAAAATCTGATTTTTTTTTTCAGTTATGGCGCTTCAAAAATTTTGGTATTTAGGGGCAAGCATATGGTTGGGGGTACAGTGTTTTACAAACACCATTTTTAGCAAAATTAAGAAAAAAATATTTTGAAAATGCACTCGGCCAGTTGTGATTCATTCTTTCAGAGTTAACGCTCTGCATGCTGGGTATTTTTTCGCAGCAGACGACATATTGAAATATTTTTCTAATTTTCAAATTCCTAGAAAACAGGATTTGACATCTCATGCAGGCCGGCCTCGTTGGCTAAGTCGGATGCGCGTCTGACTGGTGATCAGGAGGACGCGGGTTCGACTCCCACCGGGGTTGGCAACATTCTTTCGTGGAAATTGATCATGAAATCTTTTCTACGGTCTCTCTCTCCCTTCCGCTGATTCAAGAAGGGCAGTTGTCAGTTTCTGGCGAAAGAATGTGCACTGTACTGGTTAACCGCTTACGTATAAGCCTGCCCAGGAAAGTGTGGATAGGTAAACTGACCAGCTCAAAAATGACCTAAATAGTGTTGACTGGGCCGTTAAACTCCAATACAAACAAACAAACAAACATCTCATGCAAATTGTCTCCTATGGAGACAATTTGCATGAGATGTCAAGTCCTGTTTTCTGGGAAAAATAAGAAAAATATGAACAATTTGTCACCTGCTGAATTAGCCTAGAGAGTCACGGTAAAGGTTAAGTTGTTATAATTGTGACATGTTGAATTTTAACCAATCAAATTCATTGCAACGGTTGCATGACAGTATCAAAAATTGTCTTTATTTATTATCAGAAGTTTACAAGTTTTTTTGTCACTGGAACTAAGGTTCCCATCTCCTGCGCTTAACTTCCTTCCTACAAGCCTTCAGCTTGTTGTTTCTCTGCCATTTACACTCTCCTATCACACTGTTCTTGTTGTGAACACACGCTGACTCCCGGTTGTAACAGTCGCCATCATCGCTGTAGCTGTCCCAGTCACAGATCTCGTTCTTACTCCTCCGCAAGTGTCCAAAACCATTCTTGTTGGAGACCTGAAAATATATTAACCCATGAAATGCCAATCACAACAATTGTCGTCTGCTTTGCCGTCTGCTGGTTACCTTAAAAGTATTTTTTGGCAAACAATGTGGACCCAGATCAGACTGCTCCTGTAGGAACAGTCTGATCGGGCCCACACTGTTTGCCTGTATGCAAAAATATTTTTTAAAAGTTTGCAAAAAAATTCAGCAGATGACATAAGCAGACAACATTTTGAGATGTAGTTATAGCCCTGCTTTGAAAAAGTGGGTTGCCTTGTCCTTCTGTAATTCTGAAATTCCATTATTCATGATAACTCAAAATCCTTTTGAGGTATTTTCATGAAACTTCACACAAATGTAAAGCACTATGTGACGATGTGCAGAGCGCATGAACCATAACTCTGGATTGCCTACTTTTGGAGTTATTGCCCTTTGAACATTGAAAAATGGCAATTTTAACCTTGTCCTCTCCATACTTCAAAAACCGTTCGAGGTATTTGCATGAAACTTCACACAAATGTAAAGCAATATAAGATAATGTGCAGAGCGCATTAACCATAACTCTGGATTGCCTACTTTTGGAGTTATTGCCCTTTGAACAGTGAAAAATGGCACTTGGAATAAACTCAGTACAGTAAAACTTTGTGTCCATTCCATAACTTTATTCTAATAGCACTATAATAAGCAGGGCTATAGTCAGAGTCTCTGACAGTTCTAGTTTTTCTCGGCGTCTTAAGGGTTAACAAATCAAAGCACTGACAGCCCCCAGAGAAAAAACAAACAAAACGTCTTGGAACTTGGCTTTATTAAACTTTGTTGTCATGGCAACCTAATTTAATTTACTACAATTCACTAATCAGCTGGTTATTTGGTGGAAAACTGGAATAAAATTAGGTTTCAAAGTACAACAAACATATTGGTCATGCTGTCCAATTTAGCCGCAAATCTACAGACTAATAATATACAACGATGTACAAAGATAATATAGTTTTATTTTTCAGGGATTATTTTCTCCAGTAATTAAATATTTTCCTAAAGGGCATGTCAGACAGTCATGATTTAAAACCCCTGTCACACCAGGGCTGCGTTCTCACGGCGTCCAAGAAAAAATGCAGAACGCCGAGGTGTGCACAGTACGATCGCAAACATCGCCGTAGCAACGCAGTGGCATCGCCAGTACGCGTGTTGGGATCGCATAGAACGCCAAGTGACGGCGCGCATTTTGAGCATGCTCAAAACAAATGCTGTCGCTCGGCGTTCTAATCAGAGCACAGTGAGGGCGCCGTAAGGTTGCCATAGCAGCGCAGTAAGGTCTCCTACAAGCTACAGGAGCTCGGCAGGGGCGCACAGAGGTCTCCTACAACGTCATATAAGCTCCGTTTGTATAATTGATCAACTGATTGATTGATTTGATGTGTAACATCCCAGTCAACACTGTATATGTGATTTTGGAGACGTTGCTTCCAATTTTGTGGGACTTTTACCCCGCACTGAGATGAAATGGCATCTCAAGCCCTGTTGCCCAATGAAACCAATAGAGTTTACACATATAAGCATGGACGGTCTGTCTCGCACCGCTTTGCCTGGGCAGGCTTAGATCCTCTAAGTGGTTTACCAGTACTCGTGTGAGGTCGGTTTCAGCTCTGCGTAGAAGCATCATGCAGCCCATCTATTTCTTCCAGTCCCGATGGGCGGGGGCCCCCCGCTTGTATAAACATTGGCTTGAGTAGAGTTGGATTGTTTACTGTCCCTACTTCTGAGGTGACTCATTCCGGGTAAGGTAATGGCAGTGGACTTGCTCCTGCTTGCGGTGATTGCTGTGGACTTGCTTCCGACGGCACAGGAGTACTGGTAAACCGCTTAGGGGATCTAAGCTTGCCCAGGCAAAGCGGTGCAAGACGGACCATCCATGCTTATTAACCCTATTGTTTTCATTGGGTGACAGGGATTGAGATGTCATTTCATCTCAATGTCGGGTAAAAGTCCCACAAAATTAGAAGCAAGGTCTCCAAAATGACCTATAATGTGTTGATGGGATGTTAAACCTTTTCAAATCAAACAAAACTGTTCGACAGTGATGAAGTTGTGTTTACACTTTGAGAACTTCGTCAACATTTGAACGCCGTAAAAGCTCAGTGCACGCATTGTGAGCGCCGAAAAAGCGCAGTGCACGCATTGTGAGCGCCGTAAAAGCCAGAGGAAGCGCCGTGAGAGCACATACAATCGCCATCAAGAACGCCGCAGGATCACGATAGATCGCCATGTAAGCTCCATAGCAACGTCTTGGTCGCTTTAGGGATGCCATGACAGCTCCATGTTCACAAAAATATCCCATATTTCTTGTGATCTCGCGGCGTTCTGAAAAAATAAACAACGATGTCCATCGCAGTGAAAACGCGGCATAGTGTGACAGGGGCTTAACATAGCCCTATAACCCCCGCCCATCAGGGCTTGGAGAAATAGATTGGGCTGCAAGATGCTTCTGCGCAGAGCTGAAACCTACTGCACATGAGTACTGACCGCTTAGAAGGTCTAAGCCTGCCCAGGCAAAGTGGTGCGAGTCAGACCGTCAGTGCTAATAAACCCTATTGGTTTCATTGAGTGGCAGGGCTTGAGAAGTCATCTCATCTTAATGTCGGGTAAAAGTCCCACAAAATTGGAAGCAACGTCTCCAAAATGATCCAAATAGTGTTAATGGGGACGTTAAACCTCAGTTCAAACAAAGTAACATAGCCCTAGATAAGAGGGGTATCCACATATTATATGAGTACCCCAACATACGTTTTCATGCTCAGTATTTTTTTGGACCTAAAAAGCACCTTATCTGTGATCAGTCTGGTTATTTGGTTTGGAGTTAAAGATTATAATGTATCTCTTCCATGACATATTATCTCCCTTACCTGGCAGAATGGATCAGCCAAATCGGAGAGAAACAAAGGAGACATTTTAAATAAAAATAAAATGTTCTTATATACATGTACTGACTTAATATCAGTTAGACAGGGGCCAGTCTAAGTCGTGTTATGCAGTTAGTTATTGTTAGATATCTTGCTTTGGCAGAAATTGTGCCAGAATGTTTTTTTTCTGATCGAATTGTGAATGTTCATTAGAAGTGCCTATTTGAGGTGGTTCTTATACCCACAAGCTATGTATTGGACCAGAAGTAAGAAAAATACTGCTGTAAACCCCAGTTTTCTCTATACATTACGATAACACACCTGCGCGACATCTTGCATTTTTTTTCACATCTCCAAAATGGCTACTTTTCTGATGAAAACCCATGATATTTTTCTTATTTATACTGCAAACATAGGTTGTAGGTGGCCATTGGAACCAACTTGCCTAATTGTGGTGGTTCTATCAAGTACCCACAACCTATGTCTTAATGGAGCAGAAATAAAAAAAAAATGAACATATATCCCCCCCTCCCCCCCCCCCTCCCCCCGTGAACCCCAGTTTTCTCTATTTAAAGTGGGGTTTAAGGGGTTGTTCATTTCACGGACTTGTTTACGTTTTGCCTTGTGCACGTGATGCATTTATAAAGTGCGGTTTACAGGGATGCATTACTCAGATCATAAGTTCTCAAATTAAAAAGCGGATGTCACTGTAATTGCTTATGGTTAAGCATTCTTTCTGTTCTATATGCATGTGTGTACATTTTGTTTTTTAACCCATTTTGTACTGGAAACCCCAAAACAGGTATCTGGCAAACATTGCAGGCCCAGATCAGACGCCGCAGAACATGGCATCTGATCAGGGCCTACACTGTTTGCAAAAAGTCCAGCCATTTTCCAAAATAAGTTTTGAAGACACCCGTAAATTTTGAAATGGACTCCTGCTATATAAGGAGGAAGATTCCATTTGGTACAAAAATGGTTAAGAGAATATCATGCTTGACATTTCTTGTGCATCATATTCATGACAAATTTGAACCTTTATTTTCTCTGAAAATAGCTACCGTAATAAAAATTTCTGTTATATCCATGTCACACAGTCACAACGTTTTCTATGACATGAGTCAAGTTATTACTAGTTTTAACTCTGGACGTGTCAAATAAATAAGCGCGAGTTGTTGCTTTATTCTTTTGGCCAAACCTGTCACAACATGTTTATGACAAAATCGGGAAAACTTGCATCCCAACTCTCGCCGTAACTCGTACAAGCTCGCACTAAGTCATACAGTTGTCATATTTTCTCGAAGGAGTGTTGTTGCTGGGTATCATATCATACTTATATCGTAGCAACTCCTGACTAACTCGTAGTAACTCATGGTATGTCATAGTGGCTAACAGCAGACTAAACTTGCAAGATATCCTACAACATTACTGAGATCTACACAACACGCTACAAATTAGTTATGAGATCAGTATGAGTTAAGCTCCGCCCACTTTAACTAAGAGTTCTTCTAAGAATTTTAATCCATTTAAAATTCTCACAGGCTCATCCTGACAAGCTACGCATTATAGTGTTTGGAGGCGAGATTCGTATGACAACCGTCGACATATGGTAACATCACTACGACATGCCACAAGTTGTTAATTTGGGACAACTTGTAGCCTAAAGGGTTAGATAGGAGACTTCTGTAAAGCTTAGTATAGCCAGCCTCGGTAGCTCAGTCAGATGTGCGCCTGACTGGTAATCAGGAGGACGCAGGTTCAATATCTGCCAGGGTCGGCAACAGTCTTTCGTGGAGATTGATCATGACATCTTTTATATGGTTATTCTCTCCCTTCCATTGATTCAAGAAGGGCAGTTTTCAGTTTCTGGGGAAAGAATAATGCACTGTTCTGGTTAACCGCTTACGTATAAGCCTGTCCAGGAAAAGTGTGGATAGGTAAACTGACTGGCTCAAAATTGATCTAAAATAGTGTTGACTGGGCCATTAAACTCCAATACAAACAAACAAAATAAAGCTTAGTATCCTTCACTGCATGCTTGCAGATACAAAAGGGGAATGTACCTTTTGTCATTTGTAATGAGACTCAGTTTTCTTTTTGAATTAATCTGAATGTATTAATCACATCAGCTTTTCCAGCCTACTGTTTGCTAAGCTCTTCTGAATGAGTTTGCTACAAGCTGCTTTTCTGCTGAGACTAGGGATTTAAAGCATAGAAAGATATTAATTTGCTGTTTCTGCTGTGTCCTTGACTTACTGACTGCTTTTCATTGTAATAATGTAATATTTCTGCTTTACCCACTTGAGTGTTTGTTTGAGTTTTACATCTCACCAACAGCTATGGTCATACGGAGACAGGACCTTGGTTTAAAGACTCATCCCAAAGTCTGGGGAAGCCCGGGATCGATCCTGCGACCCCTGGTTTACAAGGTGAGTGGCATAACCACTACACCACAGAGGCTTCTACCTTACCCACTTGATTTAGGAAAATCCTAAAACTGTACCATTAGGAAAACATGTCCGTGTGAAATAATAGCTTCTACCTTACCCACTTGACTTAGGAAAATCCTAAAACTGTACCATTAGGAAAACATGTCCGTGTGAAATAATAGCTTCCAACATGGTGTCAGAAATAACAAATCTTTGGTAAAAATGATAACATCTTTCTTATTTCTGCTTTGAATATAGAATGTGGGTGCTCGTTAGAACCGCCTCGATGAGGCGGTTCTAACAAGTACTCACAATCTATGTTTTTGAGCAAAAATAAGGCAGATGATGTTTACCCCCGTAAACCCCAGTTTTCTCTATATAAAGTGGGGTTTAGGGGTTGTTCATTTCACGGATTTGTTCACATGATGCATCGGCATACAATGCATGCAGTGACAGATGAGATGCCAGAATGCGGCTTCTGATCATGGCCTTCACTGTAAGCAAACGTTTTATCTATTTTCTTAAAAAAAAAAACTCTAAAAATAAATTGGTCTGATACCCCTTAATTGAATTAACTTTTCAAAACAGAAAAATTCAGCTATTAAGATAACCTAAAGGTAAGACTAAATCTGTATTTAAAAGCTTATTGAGAAGTTAACAGTTATTCTTTCTTTGTGTTTTCTACACCCAGTGTTTCCTTACAAGAGACCACCTTTGGGACTGTTAAAAAGACCACTTTTGAACAGTACCAAAGGTGGCCTTAATATAGGAATTTTACTGTATAAGGCGGTAGATTGTTTGCTGGATAGTGCTAACCCTTATCCGGCTGCATAAATTAATCAAGTCTCACCCATTTCTGACTATCAACCAATCAAATTACTATATACTCTATTCATTTGAATTTCAAAAATGAATGACAAACAGTGTAGATCCTGATCAGATGGCCTCTTCAGAAGCCATCCGAACTGGATCGACAGTTTTTGCAAAGGTAGGGGGTGTCGTGTATGGCGGGATAAGGCTCAATCCTTAGCCTGCTGAACCATGATAGCCCCTACCTTTGCGTACAGTGTAGATCAAGATCCTGGATCCAGATCTGATCAGGATCTTCACTGTTTGTCATTTACTTTGTGATTTGAATGAATAAATTACATCAAGTAATTTGATTGGTTGATCGGCAGAAATGTGTGTGGCTAAATTAATTTATTCAGCAGGATTAAGATTAACACATTTACTATATACTACTATACAATCTAAGGCAAAATCAGTACAGGTCAACATGTGTTGTATCTAAAGATAGCCAGCCGTTTCAGCAGTGCACAGCCTAATTTATACTGAAGACCAAATTTCCTTTTGCTGGCTGCCACATATGCCACAAGATGGCTAGCGTTGCCAAGAAAATCTGCATCTAAAAATGGTGTCTGTTTATGTCATCGGCTGCATCAGATACTGATATTTTTCTTATTTCTGCATAAAACTACAGTCGAACCTCGGTGGCTCGAACACCGATGGCTCGTTTACCATGGATGGGTCGAACCCATTCTTGAGCCCCTAGCAAAATCCTCTACAAAAGGAATAGTGGGGGATAATTAAGGAGATTTTAGTCTTTTATCATGCAAATGTATGCTGTGTGTACTCATTAGAATTGCCTCGATGAGGCAATTCTAATGAGTACACACAGCATACATATTCATTGTAGAACACCGAAAAGATGTCTTAAAGTATCTCGTTATGCCTCCTGACAGTAACCTCAGTGGCTCGAACTACCCCTGTCTCGAACAGATTTTCGAGGTCCTAAAGGTGTTCGAGCCATTGAAGTTCGACTGTATAATGTTGTGGGTACTCATTAGAAGCACCTCCATGAGGTGCTTCTAATGAGTACCCACAACCTATGTTTTTATGCAGAAATAAGAAAAATAATTTGTGAATACCCCCTCTTATCTGGGGCTATGCGAGCTGGTCATTACAAAAACATGCCTATACAAATACATTGTAAACTTTACTGCCAAAAAAGACGAACATTTTAAGATGAAAAATTGTGATATTTTTCTTATTTCTGCTCAAAATATAGATTGTAGGTACTTGTTAGAACCGCCTCGATGAGATGGTTCTAACGAGTACCCACAATCTATATTTTGGAGCAGAAATAAGAAAAGGTTTACCCCTGTGAACCCCAGTTTTACGATATAAAAGTGGGGTTCGTGGGGGTCCGAATTATATAGGCGAGGTTTCCTGATGTATATTTTCCTCTAATGCAGCTCTTACACTTTCACGACTTTGACCACGATTGTCCACGACTGTCCACGACCAATGGGGACCATGAAAATCGTGGCAAATCGGGGCATACAAGGTTCCGATTTCACTACCCTAGGAATACTCACGACATTGTTACGACACTTCTACGAACAATCACGATTGCTGTACGATAACGGAGCCGATTTACAACGATCCTCCACGATCGACCACGATGTCTTACGATCCTCTAGGATTCTTCTACGACTGCACCACGATTGCTTCAAGATATCAGATGATCATACCCGATTTCTCCCGATCCCTGCAAGACTGCTCTACGACCAAGGCCGAATTGGCACGATGATCAAAGACTCAGTACGATCATGGAGGATTCGATACGATTTACTCACGATTAACCAAGACTTCTCCCGATTCGTCAGGATTTATAACGATCTGGGTATATAAAAGTGTTCGTCGGGTTAAATCGTGCCAGGGTCGTCATCAATCGTAGTGCATTCCTGGTGAACCTTGCATTGTCGTGAGCAGTCGTCATGATATCGTAGTAGATCGTACGGCAGTCGCACAGAATCGTAGAGGCGTCGTTGATGATCTTGTCTCGTCGTAGCTCAATCGTGGTAGAATTCAGTCACGATTATTCACGATTGGCCACGATTACCACAACGACGTCTCACGACTGAGCTACGATTTGAAAAATGATGCCGACTCGTCACGAATGTTTTGAACATGTCGAAAACAGTCGTGGTCACTCCCGAACTGTCACGATCAACCACGATTCCTCAAGATCTCTGCCGACTTCTCTACGACGTTGTTCACGATTTACCATGATTTAAAAAATCGTGGTGAGTCGTGGCCGAAATCGTGACAGTGTAAGAGCCCCTTAAGGTATTGATATTACTTACCATACAGTCACAGTTTCTGTTGTAAAGAGAACGGAGATATCTTTTCTGCATCTTAGACAGATTTGACCAGGGCTCCACCCAGCCGCACAAGTTCAGCGTCAGTTCATCAGATTCAAAATTACCTATGAAAATAAAATAAGATTTTGGCAATAAGTGCAGTAAATTTCCGCTATTAAGACCACCTAAAAGTAACCCTTATTTTGCTGTTGACGACAACCCATATCTTTGCAAACAGTGTAGATCCAGATCAGATGGCATCTGATCAGGATCTACACTGTTTGACATTCAGTTTATGAATTTGTAGCAATAAATTACATCAAGTAATTTGATTGGTTGATAGACAGAAATGGGTGTGGCTTAAATGAATATTCAGCAAGATAAGGGTTAAGACTATTTTTGCTTTAGAAAGCTTATTTTCTAGGGTGCTCTTGATATTTCTTTGTGTGTTCAGCTCAAAATGGCCGGTACCACCTTTGGAACTGTTCAAAAGTGGTCTTTCAGACCACTTTTGATCAGTCCCAAAGGTGGTCTTAAAATAGGAATTTTACTAAAATAGGAATTTTACTGTATATTTATTTTTCAACAATACAGATTGATTTGGTTGTTGATTAGAAAAGTTACCCCTTTATCCATCACCTTCACATGCCTTTGCAAAATCTTCTGCTGAGCATAGTTTTTTTGCACAGTTTGGCACAAACAAATTTTTATTGAAACACAGCAGAACTACAGAAAATATTATTAACCCTTGTCCTGCTTGATATTTAAATATGCCACACCCACTGCTGATTATCAACCAATCAGATTACTGGATGCCATTTATTGCAACAAATTCATATACTGAATGACAAACAATGAAGATCCTGATCAGATGGCTTCTTCAGACGCCATCTGATCTGGATCTTCATTGTTTGAAAGATAAGACATATCCGGGCTCAGCAGCACAAGGGTGAACATAGCTAGCTGTGGGTATTTGGTGATAATTATGTCTCCCCACCCACCATGTGTTGGCCCCCACCATGTGTTGGTGGGGGGACTTATTGTTTTTGGTGTGGATCCTGTCAGTGGTGATGGCAGCGGCAGTGTGGCCTCTTTGTCTGCACTCTTCCTCCTGAATGAATAGATGGATTGTGACCAAACTTACACAGATACATCTGTGGGTGGGGGAAAGTGTTGACTAGATTTTTTGTTACCATGGCATGATGACCCAATTTTCTAGGTCTCACTAGTAGGCTTTGATCATTGAAATATGGCTTGTCAGCACCCTATCTCCGGAAGAAATGGAATGATTTTTACCAAACTTGCAGTTACAGTGAAATTCGGCTATTAAAACCACCTAAAATCAGGACTAATTCTGCTTTAAAATGCTTATTTCATAGGCTGCAGTTATTCTTTCTTTGCAGTTTCTGCATACAATGTCCTGTGGTCAAAGACCACCTCTGGGACTTTTCAAAAGTGGTCTTAAAGACCACTTTAGAACAGTCCCAAAGATGGTCTTTATATAGGAATTTTACTGTATTTTGTTGGGACATGGCCAAGAACTGAATAGATTTTGGCGACCGAGGCCGCATTTTCAAGGTCACACGAGGGCTTAGATTGTTGTCAATATAGAGATAACAATCCAAGTATGAGGAGGAGGTTGCCGTCTCTGTTGTTTCCTTAATTTCAAGTTCACGTGGATAGATGAATTCCAAGTACTCTCCAAATTTAGCATTTTTCAGAGACAATAAATCATCTATATATCTGTAGGTCAAATTGAATTGTTGTACAAGGCGTTTCTTGTCTGCTTTTAGGAGACCTTGTACAAACTCCGCCTCATACAAGAAAAAGAACAAGTCGGCAAGCAACGGTGCACAATTAGTACCCATTGATATGCTAATTGTTTGCTGAAATAATAGGCCACTGAACTCCACGAAAATATTGTCAATTAGATTTTCCAGCATCCTTATGACATCTGCATCAGTGTACTTTTGTGGTGCATCAGAGTGATCTCGAACAAAGTATGTGTCTTAGTAGCCAAGGACAACATACTGGTAGCGAGGGTTACCATTCTTGTGGAAAAAACATTGATTTATGATTTCCTTGAGTTTAGATTTCAATTTATCATGAGGAATAGTTGTGTAGAGTGTTGAGAAATCGAAAGATTTTATGCTGTTTACTGAGAGAAAAGACTGTGACTGAAGATGTTCTAGAAGCTCTTTGGAGTTTTTCAAGATCCACATCTGATTCACACCACTCCTGGCATAGGCAGTGTCACAATATTTCTGAAGGCCATCTTTAACTGCAGTAAGGATTCGTGTTAGGATCTGTGAAAGAGGCTTGGTTGAGCACTTAGCTGAACCCGCGATATATCTCTGCTGGTATGGATTCTTGTGAAGCTTAGGAATCCAGTACTAAGAGCTGAGTGATAGTTACATGGACTTCAGCACTCAGAAGACCTGAGTGGTAGTTGCCTGGACTTCAGCACTCAGAAGAACTGAGTGATAGTTACATGGACTTAGCACTGAAGAGCTGAGTGATAGTTACATGGACTTCAGCACTGAAGAGCTGAGTGATAGCTACATGGACGTCAACACTGACGAGCTGAGTGATAGTTACATGGACTTCAGCACTGAAGAGTTGAGTGATAGTTACATGGACTTAGGACTGAAGAAGTGAGTGATAGTTACATGGACTTCAGCACTGAAGAACTGAGTGATTGTTACATGGACTTCAGCACTGAAGAGCTGAGCGATAGCTACATGGACTTCTGGACTGGATAACTGAGTGATAATTACATGGGCTTCAGCACTGAAGAGCTTAGTGACAGTTACTTGGACTTAGGACTGAAGTGCTGAGTGATAGTTACATGGACTTCAGCACTGAAGAACTGGGTGATAGTTACATGGATGCCAGCTTTGAAGGGCTGAGTGATAGTTACATGGACTTCAGGACTGAAGAGCTGAGTGATAGTTACAAAGACTTCAGCATTGAAGAACTGGGTGATAGTTACATGGACTTCAGCACCGAAGAGCTGAGTGATAGTTACATAGACTTCAGCATTGAAGAACTGAGTAATAGTTACATGGACTTCAGCACTGAAGAACTTAGTAATAGATACATGGACTTCAGCACTGAAGAGCTGACTGAGAGTTACATGGACTTCAGGACTGATGAGCTTAGTAATAGTTACATGGACTTCACCACTCAGAAAAACTGAGTGATAGCTAAATGGACTTCAGCACTGAAGAGCTGAGTAATAGTTCCATGGACTTCAGTACTGAAGAGCTGAGTGATGGTTACTTGGACTTCAGCACTGAATAACTGAGTGATAGTTACAAGGATTTCAGTACTCAGAAGAATTGAGTGATAGTAACCTGGACTTCAGAACTGAAGAACTGAGTAATAGGTACATGGACTTCAGCACTTAAGAGCTGAGTGAAAGTTACATGGACTTCAGCGCTGAAGAGCTGAGTAAAAGTTACATGGACTTCAACACTGAAGAGCTGCATGATAGTGACATGGACTTCAGGACTGAAGAACTGAGTGATAGTTAAATGGACTTCAGGACTGAAGGCTGAGTGATAGTTACATGGACTTCAGGACTGAAGAGCTGAGTGATAGTTGCATAGACTTCAGCACTCAGAAGAATTGAGTGATAGTTTCTGTGACTTCAGCACTGAAGAGCTGAGTGATAGTTACATGGACTTCAGCACTGAAAAGCTGAGTAATAGTTACATGGAACTCAGCACTGCAGAGTTGAGTGGTAGTTACATGGACCTCAGCACTGAAGAGCTGAGTGATAGTTACATGGACTTCAGCACTGAAAGCTGAGTGATAGTTACATGGACTTTAGCACTGAAAGCTGAGTGATATAGTTACATGGACTTTATCACTGAAGAGCTAAGTGATATTTACATGGACTTCAGCACTGAAGAGCTGAGTGATAGCTACATCGACCTCAGGACTGAAGAACTGAGTGATAGTTACATGGACTTCAGGACTGAAGAGCTGAGTAATAGTTCCATGGACTTCAGTACTGAAGAGCTGAGTGATAGTTACTTGGACTCAGGACTGAAGAGCTGAGTGATAGTTACATGTACTTCAGGGCTGAAGAACTGAGTGATGGCTTCATGAACTTCAGCACTCAGAAGAACTGAGTGATAGTTACTGGGACTTCAGCACTGAAGAGCTGAGTGACAGTTACTTGGACTTCAGCACTGAAGAGCTGAGTGATAGTTACATGAACATCAACATTCAGAAGAACTGAGTGATAGTTACATGAACATCAACACTCAGAAGAACTGAGTGATAGTTACATGAACATCAACACTCAGAAGAACTGAGTGATAGTTACATGAACATCAACACTCCGAAGAACTGAGTGATAGTTACATGAACATCAACACTCAGAAGAACTGGGTGATAGTTACATAGACTTCAACATTGAAGAGCTGAGTGACAGCAACAGAAACTTCTGCACTCAGAAGAGCTGAGTGATAGTTACATAGACTTCAGCACTGAAGAACTTGGTGATAGTTACATGGACTTAGGACTGAAGAAGTGAGTGATAGTTACATGGACTTCAGCACTGAAGAACTGAGTGATAGTTACATAGACTTCAGCACTGAAGAACTGAGTGATAGTTACATGGACTTCAGGACTGAAGAGCTGAGTGATAGCTATATGGACTTCAGGATTGAAGGGCTACTTGTGCTTTTATTCAACTTTGGACTGACTGATAAATGACTAACTCAAAACAACTCAGGAACAACTTCAAAGTAGGTTTAATTTTAAATGGGTTTGCTCTGCTGAACAAAATGCCCATCTGTGACAAGAGTGCAAAGCTAAAAATAAAAATAAACTTCAAAGAATATCTTCCTCTAGGCCAAATGATCAATTTCAAAATAACTTCTTAGAAATGTTTCTTAGTTGACCCCACTACCCAAAATGTTAAAATAGTTCTGCTCTGCTGTATGAAATGGCTGTCAGAGCTAAATATGGAAAACCTGTAAACAACCATTACATCAAAACTCGGGTGAGCAAATTAGGTCCATCATGGACCTCTTGTTCTAGTACTCTATTCTATGTTTCCTTTTTCTTAATCCCCCATCTCTTGGGAGATGGCTTGTGATGAACAGTTGCTTTAGGATGTGTCAGTTAACTAATTGACCACCATCTGTTGTCAGTTACTGCCAGAGTAGGGGTAAAGCCACGGGGAGGGTGGGGAGGTGAACTGTGAAAATTAGTGACTAGTCTGACATGACCTTAGCTGTTGACGCGGCCGTAGAATGGCAACACATAACACAAAGTCATATAAAAAATGTACATGTTAACCCAGAGCTCCCATCAGAGACACCAAACGGAAAGAAACACAAACGTGAAACAACTAGAGCCTAATGGAAACATCAATAGCGGAAAGCCAAAAGGACAGTTACTATCCAAACCAGCCATCTGATCTGGATCTTCATTGTTTGGAAAATAAGGCATATTCGGGCTCAGCAGGACAAGGGTTAATCTGACATTAGTTATAATGAAAAAACTTGTTATAACGACAATTTCAATGGAATGAATTCTTAGCTCAAGGCTTAGCCTCATTTCCGAGGGAGGTGGGCTTCCCTTGGGTTGGAAATACCCAAATCGAATCCATTGTAGTCATGAAAGATTCTTGTAATTTAATAATCCAAGAAACAAATGTTATAGATATTTGTTAGAATCGCCTGAGGCGATTCTACCAAATATCTATAACATTTGTTTCTTGGAGTAATGATGTGGAAAAGACCTTTTATAACCTATCATTTTTCTAACAGGGATTTTTTATAACGGCAAATTCATTATAACGGCACAATAGTAGGGAACAAATACTGTCGTTATAATGCAGGTCCTCTATAATGCACTCACCAGCTGTGATATATTTCACCTTTGTTTTCATCTCTATCCCACATACTGAAGCATAGTAGGATGTATGCATAGTTGCTACTTTACTGTTCCTGGATAGACCCAGACGGTTCTCCTGTAATGTACGGATAGACATGTGAGTCACTAATATACATCAGAGCTTCATTATAACACAGTTTGTTGTAACACGATTTGGATACAACACGGTTTCAAGATGGATCCCAGAAATGTATAGATTATATATAGAAAAATGACCATAAATGGTCATTTTTCTATATAATCTATACATCTTTATTTGGATATAACACGGTTGTTAAACTAACTGCTTCTGCTTTGGACCCCATTAATAGTGTTATAAAGAGGTTGGGGTGTATTATGATTCTTTCTGTGTGAATTATGTATGTGTGTGTTTGAGTGTTACGTCCCACCAACAGATAAGGTTTGTACAGAGTTTGGACCTTGGTTTAAAGATTCATCCGAAAGTGTGGAGAAGCCCGGAATTGAACCCACGAGCCCTGGTTTCTAAGGTGAGTAGCATAACCACTACACTATGGAGGCTTCTTTCTATGTAAATGCTTGATATGTTATTCTCAAAGGCTGTTTGCCAGTGATATGTACTGGGCTTTCCAGAAAAAAATGGGTTTATGTCACTGAATCTAAATTTGATCTGTGGAACATTCTTTCGTGGAGATTGGTCATGAAATCTTTTCTATGGTCATCAATCTCTCCCTTCCACTCATTCAAGAAGGGTAGTTGTCAATTTCTGGCAAAAGAATGTGTACTGTACGGGTAAACGGCATATATATAAGCCTGCCCAGGATGTGTGGTTAGATAAGCTGACCATCTTGATATGATCTAAATACAGTAAAACCTGTCATAGTGGCCACCTTTATTAAACAAGCTACTTGCCTTAACCCTTTACCTTGCCCCCACCCATAGGGGCTTGAAGAAATATATGGGCTGCATGATGCTTCCACGCAGAGCTGAATCCGGCCCGCACACTAGTACTGGTAAACCGCTTAGAGGATCTAAGCCTGTCCCGGAATCCAATGCGAGGCGGACCGTCCATGCTAATAAACCCTATTGGTTTCATTGGGCGACAGGGCTTGAGAAGTCATTTCATCTCAATGTCGGGTAAAAGTCCCACAAAATTGGAAGCAACGTCTCCAAAATGACCTTTACAGTGTTGACGGGGACGTTAAACCTCAAATCAAACAAAATTAACCCTTTACCACTCAGGGATGTTGTGAATTTCGCCTATTTTCACAGTGTTGCACCTGACAGCAACTTCAACTAGCCATTGTTTCATAATGGATGGTCTGTTTTACACCAAACTCGGTATGAATGTTCATTGGGCAGTAGCCTTTCAAATGCAACCTTTCATGACTTGATCATTGTTGTCATGGTAAAGAGGGGGCATCTCAAAGTTGGCAAAAAGTGTACTTTCACGTGAATTTTTGACCACATTTTAATCTTCACACAGCTGTCAAGGCAACAATTAAGGTGTTTGGCACTGGCCATTTTCACTGTTTGCAGCATGTTTTATCAGCATCAATTTTCAGGCATTTTTTACCCCAGACACGGCCCACAGATATAAATTTTAGCGGCCGGTTGGGCCATACACCCAAGATTTTTCGGGATGTGAGGGGGGCGTTGCCCCCCTTCAATCCCCCGAAGAATATTTTTAGTGGGGAGGTGTGCGAAAAAACAAGTCACTTTTTTGCCAAACAAAACCTAAAGCAAAAATAACTATCCAGGGGTAGAAATGTAGAATTTAGGTGCTTCTGGGGCTTAAAATGGGGGGGGGGTGCAGACACGTAAAAACATGTATCTGAGTGGGAAAGGGTTAAGCAAGCATACTTTTGATTCCCAAAAAAGACAAATGCACTTAAATTTAAGCAAGCAGGTGTCCTGGGCAAGCACATTTTGGTTATCCCTTAGGTGCTTGCTTAATACAGGTTGGACTGTACTGTTGACTAGGCCATAAAACTCCAAAACCTTCCATCCCCATTTCTCACCTTTAATTTGAAAACTTTCCTGATTCTAATAGTATACTTCCTAGATACTGGAAATCTTTCAATGTTTGTTTCATTCTTTGCAGTAGCGACTTCTCTCTTGGCATATATAATCTCTTCATGTTTCACTTTTACCTGTAGAACTGCAAAAGAAACAATAGGATTCTTGGAAATCCTTGTTCCAGGATGCCGTATTAACTGTATGTATTCGATCAGACAGGCCTGAGCAAACAGTGAAGACCCAGATGAGATGCCACAGAATGTGGCATCTCATCAGGGTCTACACTGTTTGCCACTCATCCATCTAGCAAGATCTGGTAGTAAATTGTATTTGTTCAAATTTTAGAACAAGTATGGCATTAAAGGATTTGAGGTTGAGGAGTTGAGGCTCATGGTTAGCTGTTGTGATCAGTCAGTGTCCATGGTTTGTTGTGCGTTGTCAACAATTTGTTTTAAATGCAACCTCCTCTCTAATCCTTGGGCCAGTTTGATTCAAACTTCACAGGAATGTTGCCTGGTGGCTCCCTACCAAAATAGCTAAAATCGTTCCACTCTGATGAACAAGATGGCCAACAGAGCTAAAAATAGAAAAATCTTTAAGCAACAACTCCTCCTGTACCGTTGGGCCAATTTCATTTAAATTTCATGGGAATGTTGCTTAGGTGACCCTCTACCAAAATAGCTAAAACAGTTCTGCTCAAACTAGCAAATTGGTGGCCAGAGCTAAAAATATAAAAAAACATCGTAAATTTGTTTCAAACATAAACTCCTTTTAAACCCTTGGGCGACTGTGATTCAAACTTCACAGGAGTGTTGCCTGTGTGGCTCCCAACCAAAATAACTAAAATGGTCTGCTTTAATTAACAAGATGGCCACCAAAGCTAAAAATAGAAACATCTTTAAATGACAACTCCTCCTGTACTCTTGGGCCAATTTCATTCAAACTTCATGGGAATGTTGCTTAGGTGATAAACATAAAGCAATGCATTTGTGGTCTATGACATGAGAGAAGTTTCAATATGAATGTCTATGAATGACAGTGGTCAAGGTCAAGGTTATTGGGTAGACTGCTTTGAAAGTCACTATGCATGCAGCATCAAGCTTTTGAAATGATGAAGCTAGGTTGACTTTGACTTATTTCATGACAATGTCAAATTTGGTCCATAAGCAGGCTTTTAAATTGAATAGTTTCAGCAGCCCACACTACCCTATGTTAGCAGTATAGATAAGAAAAAATAAAGCATATCTTAGATTTTTATCAGAAAAGTAGCCATTTTGGAGACTGTGTCTCATGGGTGTGTTATTGTATAAATGGCGTGAATCAATGTATTCATTGAAGTATGAACAACGTTGCTTTTGTTTGATTTGAGGTTTAACGTCCCCGTCAACACTGTAAAGGTTATTTTGGAGACGTTGCTTCCAATTTTGTGGGATTTTTACCTGACATTTAGATGAAATGACATCTCAAGCCCTGTCGCCCAATGAAACCAATAGGGTTTATTAGCATGGACGGTCCGCCTCGCACCCCGGTTCCTGGACAGGCTCAGATCTTCTAAGCGGTTTACCAGTACTAGAGTGCGGGCCTGATTCAGCTCTGTGTGGAAGCATCATGCAGCCCATATATTTCTTCAAGCCCCTATGGGCGGGGGCCTATGAACAACATTGCTTCCCAGTAGTTAACTATAGCATCAAGAAAATACGCCTATATAATTTTGATCCCCTTGAACCCCACTTTTATACATGTATAGTAAAACTGGGGTTTCCAGGGGTATACCTTATTTTTATTCATCGAGGCGGTTCTAACGAGTACCCATAATCTATATTTTAGAGCAGAAATAAGAAAAAAATATCACAATTTTTCATCCTAATATTTTCATTTTTTCGGCGATAAAGGTGACAATGTATTTGTAGAGGCGTGTTTGCGTAATGGGGGTTTTCTGTAAATGCCCTGATAATGTTAATATGATCAAATATAGTAACAGTTTGACTTACCAAAATCTGCGTTACAATACAGTTCCTGTTTATGAGATAAGAGACAAGAGCAGCCATCACTATAACCAATAGCAACAACGAGTAGGACCACGCACAGTAATAATGTCTGTAACATAGTTCTGGATTGGATTGAAATCCTGTTGTATATTTTTTTCCTCGTGAATATTCCAATTCAGTGTAAACTCTATTTCCCTGTCTTCTCTAGTTCTGAAATTGAACAAAAAATTAATGTTAATGAATGAGCCAATGCTAAATGACCCCCAACCTATCCCCCTCATCATGAGGCATTGTTTGTTCTTAAATAAGCCTGTTCATCTCTGTCTGGTGCACTAGGACCTGACCTTCAATGTCCACAAGGTGACATACAGTAATGATCAGATGAGCGATTCAGGGCCATGATGGCCCTCTTGTTTCATTAGTTTTGATCATCAGAATAAGTTTAGCGGTGTCTTTGCAACCTACAGCACTGTTACCATAAACCAGTCTGCTGTCCAGTGCTTCACTGCAGCTTCTTGTTGCAGTTGCCCATTTGAAATGCCTCAGCGAGGTTTATCCTACTGTCCCCTTCAGCCTATGAAACTTCAGACTGCAAATTTGAGTTTGTTTTTATTTTATTATGCATGCAATAATTTAAATGTTGACAATGTGATCAATATGTGGGACTACTATTATCTTATCTTGTCATCATTTTTCTGTCTTCAGAATTGACTAAGTTCAACTTTCCCTGGCACCTACTTCATAAATCCATAGAAAGTTGTCAATGATTTCCTTGTTTCTGTAGAAAATTATTGGATTCCATGGACATCAATGGTAAAGAAAAAGATAGAAAAACTGTCACCTGCTTATTCCTGGGAATTCCAGGGAAAATCAGCCTGTTTTGGAAAATTACACGGCAAATTCTATAAAAAAAATATGTTGCTTCCATGGAAAATCAAGAAATGGCATGGCATTATAAGAGATGGGAAGTATTATGCATGCACATAATAATTTAAATGTTGACAAAGTGATCATTATGCATGACTATTATCATTATGTGATTCTGAAAATGATCAATCCATCAAAAGCCATGCACCACATATTACATTATCCGTGAGACACTCCATCCATCCATCCATCTATCCATCTATCCATCTGTCTGTCCATCTGTCTGAAGATCAAAAGTTACCAGATTCAATACCTGCCTGATCGGCAACATTCTTTGAGATTGCTCATGAAATTTTTTCTGTGGTCTTGCTCATGAAATTTTTCTGTGGTCTTGCTCATGAATTTTTTCTGCCTTCTGCTGATTCAAGGTGATGAAAGAATATGCATTAATTGGACTGGTAATCCACTTACTTGAACTGCCTGCCCAGAAAAAGTTTTGTCCAGCTTGATAAAACCTAAATAGTTGAACTCCAAACAAACAATCTCTCTCTGTGTCTGTCTGTCTCTCTGTGTGTCTCTGTCTCTGTCTCTGTCTCAAACAAATGTTTAAAAGCTACAACATAGGGGTCATTCATTGTCTTGCACTGGGATTAATTTCCTTAACCCTTCTCTTGCTGAATATTCAGTTTAGCCACACCCATTTCTGACTTTGAACCAATCAGATTACTTGATGAAATTTATTCTTACAAAGCTATAATAAAAATGTCAAACAGTGTAGAGCCTGATCAGATGGCTTCTTCAGAAGCCGTCTGATCCGTATCTATCTACAGTGTTTCCAAAGATAGGGGTTGTCATGAACAGCATGATAAGAGTTAAAACAAAAATTAACAGAAATGAGGCCCGAGCATTCAGTGTAAACCCAGATGAGATGCCGCACTGTTTGCCACTCATCCCACCACATTGGGTAGTAAATTGTTCAAATTTTAGAACAAGGTATGGTTAACCCTTATCTTGCTGTTCACGACAACCCCTATCTTTGGAAACAGTGTAGGTCCAGATCAGATGGCTTCTTCAGAAGCCATCTGATCAGGATCTACACTGTTTGACATTCAGTTTATGAATTTGTAGGAATAAATTACATCTAACAATCTGATTGGTTCAAAGTCAGAAATGGGTGTGGCTTAAATGAATATTCAGCAAGAGAAGGGTTAAGTAGTAGAAGTGCCTGAAGTGTAAGAGACTATATTCAGGGGAGATAATTCTCTGTTACCAATTTATGTCCCCTACTCTTAAAGGAAAGAAGTTGCTCCTCAAGATAATTAAGGAGACTGAAAAAGTATTCTGTTTTCTTTTACAAGGGAGACATCTTTGCTGTTTGCTTTCCAGTAAGCTGAGCTGATCTGAAAATGGGGTCTACTCTTAAAGGCAAGAATTCGCTCAGCAGGAGCAAATTCTTGCCTTTATTATTGGACCCCATTCAGACCCTTTGTTTGTTTGTTTGTTTTGGGGTTTAACATCTTGTCAACACTGTATAGGTCATTTTGGAGACGTTGCTTCCAATTTAGTGGGACTTTTACCCGACATTGAGATGAAAATTATGACATCTCAAGCCCTGTCCCCCAATGTAATCAATAGGGTTTATAAGCATGGATGGTCCGACTCACTCCGCTTTGCCAAGGTAGGTTTAGAGCCTGAGATCTAAGCGACTTACCAGTACTTGTGTGCGGTCGGTTTCAGCTCTGCGTGGAAGCATCATGCAGCCTATCTATTTCTTTAAGCCCCAATGGGCGGGGGCCTTTAAGGCCCTTATTAAGAAGGGGGATAAGTATTTCATAAGAGTTTCCTCCTCAGAAGGTGTATCCATTTCCTTTACAGAGAAAGAGAGTGGAGGAACTCCATTTACCTGGAGCTTTTCTGCTGAATAGTTGAAGCCTGATTCAGACATTTTGCAGCGTTCAGTTACAGCTTTTTGTTGTGGCAATTTATTGCTTCATTAGAAACACTCAGTATCATTATAATCCTATAAGCTCGTTAGACCCACCAGTGTGCATGCTTGTTATTAGATTGCCTGGCGTGCAAAATACACACAAGGTTCTGTAATTGCGCTACAATGTGGGTAATGATCGGAAAGATAGGCCTATGCAAATAGTGCAGACCCAGATCCTGTTGGAGCAGTCTGATCAGGGTCTACACTGTTTGCCATTCCATTTGCACCTTTTGGACACTGCTGGATTGTGAAACGTAAAAATCAGAGCAGTCTGACCAGGGTCTACACTGTTTGCCATTCCATGTTTTTTAATCGTGTCAATTAATAAAATTGTCATTAATCAAGTAGTTTCGTATTGGCCCAGTTACATGTCCTTCGGCCTCTGAGGGCCAATACAGCAGACCAAGGACCATGCGAAATTACATTATTAATACATCATATTATAGTTTTAACTAAAACCACTGATTTTGAGTTTGAGGTTTAACGTCCGCGTCAACACTGTAAAGATCATTTTGGAGACGTTGCTTCCAATTTTGTGGGACTTTTACCCGACATTGAGATGAAATGACATCTCAAGCCCTACTGCCCAATGAAACCAATAGGGTTTAACTGATTTTGAGTGTAGGCTGGAAAAATAGTTCTGAGAAAATGTAGCCATTCACCTTAACCCACGCCAATCACGACAATTTTCGTCTGCTTTCTCGTCTGCCGGTACTTTAAAAGTTAATTTTGCAAATTACTTTATTAATAACATCATATTATTGTTTTAACCTTTGAGTGTAGGCTGGAAAAATGGTCCTGAGAGGGTCCACACTGTTTGCCTGTATGAAAAAATATTTTTAAAAATTTGCAGACTGACGATATTTTCAGATGCAGTTTTTCTCGGCATCTTAAGGGTAAAGACATTAGAGTACTTAAGTTTTGGCAGCCTGCCCACACCATACATCTGTTGTATGGAGTCTGAGTTATAAAACAATTGAGTGATTGAAGGTTTTAACCCTCAGAGCACCAAGCAAAATTGTTACCAGATGATACTGATAGGCTTTTAGCAGGTTTTTAGCATGCTAGAGTACATCACAAAGTCATGGGAAGCTATTGTGATCAGACAAAGTCCATCATGTGTTGTGTCTTCAATAACAACTCCTCCTAAACCCTAAGGGGCCAAATTATAACTTTGGGTTGATTGATAAACATTTGACCCCAAAACTGAAATGTTATACATAAGTGACCCCCATCACTTCCAAAAGTTATGACACATCTTGATCTCAGGTGAGTGATCCGGGGCCATTGTGGCCCACCCTGGTTTAATTTATTTTAGTGTGTGTGTGTGTGTGTGTGTGTGTGTGTGTGGGGGGGGGGTGATGTTCAGTCATGTTTGAAAATTCATGTGAATTATTGGCCTAGCTGACACATCTAAAAGATAAGTTTGTACTCTGAAAAAGTCATCTGCTTCAATTCTGGTTTGTGCCAGAAGTGTTAATATTCTAATTCTGATAATAATGACTAATTATACTTTCTGTTACAAAGCCATTTACAAACTACCAAATTTATTTTAACCTGCATCCGGCTAAACATCATACAGTGTAGATCCAGATCAGATGGCTTATGAAGAAGCCATCAGATCAGGATCCACACTGTATGGCATTTAGTTTGTGAATATGAAGGAAAACACACATCAGATAATTTAATTGATTGATAGTCAGAAATGGGATGTGGCTAAATTGATTTATTCAGCAGGATAAGGAACCCTTAAATTATCAAACATGACTATATTACAACTGTAGAAGACTACATTTTTTAACCCTTGTCCTGCTGAATATTTATATATGCCACACCCACTACCGATTATCAACCAATCAGATTACTTGATGCAAATTATTGCAACAAATTCACAATCTGAATGGCAAACAATGTAGATCCTGATCAGATGGCTTCGTCAGAAGCCATCTGATCTGGATCTACATTGTTTCATAGATAAGGCATATCCAGGATTAGCAGGACAAGGGTTAAAAACAACTGTGAAAGTGTTCATCAGACAGTTTGTCTTTCTCACGGTCCTTTAACGTCAGACAATAGACACATCCAAAGTCTACGTCACACAAGGGCAAAGGTCATTAGCCTCACTTTATCTGGTGGGCCAAAAAACTTCCGGTTCCATACTCTACCATTGATGTAGCAAGAATTATGTTCTGTAATAACTATTGTTTAATCGTCTTTCTATCAAAACTGTTTGCCACAAACCATTTTTGACATTAAACTGCTTCTTTTTCGTATAAAATTGGATAGAAAATATACATGCTTTAATCTTATTTCCATTTGTTAAATAAAGTGCATCCACTACGTTTTGGCATGATGGTGGGTAGTTTTATAACGCTTTTTAGGCAATAAAATGTGCGAAAAAAAATGTCAGAAGAGACTGGTTCTTTATCATTTATTACTTCAAAAACACAAATGGACAAGGATCAGTTAATTTTGTGGAGAAGAAATGAGTTTAATCACACGATAAATATTCGAAATTCTCATTGACACTGTATGGCAACAGTCATGTTTTGCCAACCAGATAAAAGAGTACATCTACAGGGGAGGTAATTGGCGCATCTACAGGGGAGGTAATTGGCGCATGCGCAGTGAAATGTAAACAAGGACTCGTGTCAAAACATTGGATCCGTCAATAGCTACTTCACTGTGTTCAAGTACCCTTTCCTTTTTAGGCGACAATAATGCAAACTTTGATTGATTAATTCAGTATTTTAGATAAATGACTAAGTCTGTCCATGCATATATGGTTTAAAATTATTATTTTCACATACTATGTAAAACTTGACAAACCTCACCTTATATATAAAACTCGACAAACCTCTTTTTATTTGTAGAAATGTGAGGGTTAGTAGTAGTGTGCATTCCTTTTGCTGTTACATGTTTTAGATTAGCTAGCGAGGCATTTCAAACAAGCACCCACAATCTGTTTTTGGAACAAAAATAGGAAAATTCCCATAACTGCAGATATTGATGTATTTGGGATTATTTAGGTGGAATTTTCTTATTTTACCATGAAAAATGTATGTTGTGTGTATTCGTTAGACTCGCCTTAATGGGGAGATTCTAATGAGTACACACAGCATACCTTTACATCAGGAAAATGCGCCGATACAAATACATTGTAAACTTAACCGACGAAAAATGAAAATTTTCAGATGAAAAATTGTGATATTTTTAGCTCACCTGAGCCTTTAGGCTCATAGGTGAGCTTATAGTATAGCCATGGTCCGTCGTCCGTCCGTCCGTCCACCATTTTCAAAGATCTTCTTCTCCTATACTGCAGGGCCAATCAAAGCCAAATTTCATATGGAGCCTCAGTGGGATGGGGGAACGAAAGTTTGTTCGCGGGGTCTGGATCACATGACCAAGATGGCCACCATGCCCATATATGGTAAAAAGCCTTCAAAAATCTTCTTCTCCAGAACCATAAGGCCAGTGGCCTTGAAACTTGGCATGTAGCATATGGTACTCGGGCCCATCATGGTTTATACAAATGGTGACCCTTGGTTGACCTTGACCTATTTTACAGCAATGTCAAATTTGTCGACTTAGGCTTTTGCATGGGGCAAAGTGAAAATAATGGATTTATAGGAAACCATTGAAGACAGTGTCACCAAAAGTTGTAGATCAGGTAAAGTAACTGAATATATGAATGTATTATACAGTATATGGATCAGAAAGGTCAAGGTCATTCATTGGCCTTGTTCGCGGGTCTGGATCACATGACCAAGATGGCCGCCATGCCCATATATGGTAAAAAGCCTTCAAAAATCTTCTTCTCCAGAACCATAAGGCCAGTGGCTTTGAAACGTTGCATGTAGCATATGGTACTCGGGCCCATTATGGTTTGTACAAATGGTGACCCTGGGTTGACCTTGACCTATTTTACAGCAATGTCAAATTTTCCGACTTAGGCTTTTGCATGGGGCAAAGTGAAAATAATGGATTTATAGGAAACCATTGAAGACAGTGTCAACAAAATTTGTAGATCAGGTAAAGTAATTGAATACATGAAGATCTATGGGTCAGAAAGGTCAAGGTCATTCATTGGCCTTAGACGAAGGTCATTCAGGATCCATATTTCAAACATTTTTTTCTCCAAAACTGCTGAGCCAATTTAAGTAAAATTTAATATGGAGCCTTTGTGAGTTGAACAAATGAAAAAATGCCAATACGGTCTAGATCACATGACCAAAATGGCCGTCAAGCCCATATATGGTAAAAAGCCTTAAAAATTCTTCTCCTCCAGAACAGTAAGGCCAATGGCCTTGAAACTTGGCATGTAGCATATGGTACTCAGGCCCATCATAGTTTGTACAAATGGTGACCCTGAGTTGACCTTGACCTATTTAACAGCAATGTCAAATTTGCCGACTTAGGCTTTTGCATGGGAAAAAGTGAAAATAATGGATTTTTAGGAAACCATTGAAGACACTGTCACCAAAATTAGTAGATAAGGTAAAGTAGCTGAATACATGAAGATCTATGTGTAAGAAAGGTCAAGGTCATTAATTGACCTTAGACCAAGGTCACGCAGGTTCCATATTTCAAACATTTTTTCTCAGAAACTACTGAGCCAATTGAAGTGAAATTCAATATGGAGCCTTTGGGAGTTGAACAAATGAAAAGCTGCCAATATGGTCTAGATCACATGACCAAGATGGCCACCACGCCCATATATGGTAAAAACACTTCGAAATTCTTCTTCTCAAGAACCGTAAGGCCAATGGCCTTGAAACTTGGCATGGCATGTAGCATATGGTACTCGGGCCTATCATAATTTGTTCAAATGGTGACCCTGGGTTGAACTTGACCTATTTTACAGTAATGTCAAATATGCTGACTTAGGCTTTTGCATAGGAAAAAGTGAAAATAATGGATTTTTAGCTCACCTGAGCCTTTAGGCTCATAGGTGAGCTTATAGTATAGCCATGGTCCGCCGTCCGTCCGTCGTCCGTCCTCCGTCCACCATTTTCAAAGATCTTCTTCTCCTATACTGCAGGGCCAATCAAAGCCAAATTTCATATGGAGCCTCAGTGGGATGGGGGAACGAAAGGTTGTTTGCGGGGTCTGGATCACATGACCAAGATGGCCACCATGCCCATATATGGTAAAAAGCCTTCAAAAATCTTCTTCTCCAGAACCATAAAGCCAGTGGCCTTGAAACTTGGCATGTAGCATATGGTACTCAGGCCCATCATGGTTTGTACAAATGGTGACCCTGGGTTGACCTTGACCTATTTTACAGCAATGTCAAATTTGCCGACTTAGGCTTTTGCATGGGGCAAAGTGAAAATTATGGATTTATAGGAAACCATTGAAGACAGTGTCACCAAAATTTGTAGATCAGGTAAAGTAACTGAATACATGAAGATCTATGGGTGATAAAGGTCAAGGTCATTCATTGGCCTTAGACCCAAGATGGCCGCCATGCCCATATATGGTAAAAAACCTTCAAAAATCTTCTTCTCCAGAACCATAAGGCCATTGGCCTTGAAACTTGGCATGTAGCATATGGTACTCGGGCCCATCATGGTTTGTACAAATGGTGACCCTGGGTTGACCTTGACCTATTTTACAGCAATGTCAAATTTGCCGACTTAGGCTTTTGCATGGGGCAAAGTGAAAATAATGGATTTATAGGAAACCATTGAAGACAGTGTCACCAAAATTTGTAGATCAGGTAAAGTAACTGAATACATGAAGATCTATGGGTGAGAAAGGTCAAGGTCATTCATTGGCCTTAGACCAAGGTCATTCAGGATCCATATTTCAGATATTTTTTTCTTCAAAACTGCAGAGCCAATTTAAGTGAAATTTAATATGGAGCCTTTGTGAGTTGAACAAATGAAAAAATGCCAATAAGGTCTAGATCACATGACCAAGATGAAAAGTTGCCAATATGGTCTAGGTCACATGACCAAGATAGCCACCACGACTATATATTTATATATTTTTCTTATAACTATTTGATTTTGTGCAGAGTTTAATAAAAATAAATAAATAAAGGCTGTTTATAGTTTTAAACGTCGGCTTAGAACCTCTATGCTGTTTACCAGTACTCATTTGCAGTCGGCTTCAGCTCTGCATGGAAGTATCATGCAGCCCAATCTATTTCTTCAAGCCCGATGGGCGGGGGCCGGGGGTCATGAGACAATGTGTTGCCCCCAAGAATCAGGTAGGTACCTCAATGATAAAAAAAGGGGGGAGACATCTGTGTTTTTGTAGAAAAACAAATTCTAGTTTTGTTCTGTTACTGCTCTTGAGATATGAAAATAAATTGGAACAAGTTTTCTTTTTGTTTCATTTGCTTCTGTATACAGTATACCATTTATGTCCAATGGACAGTTCCTCATATTTTCCCTTTCTGTGAGCCAGGCACCGAGGTTATAAAACTTTTTTCACGCTCAACTCACTTCAGCATGAAATTTACCCTGCTCATAAGTTTTAAAATGCCAACAAATATTGAGATGGCATTTTAAAATTTATGAGCAGGGTAAATGACATTTTCTGCTGATCTAAGTAGGAAAATTGTCACCAGACAGGTGAGCGGTTCAGGACCACTGGTACTCTGGTTCTTATTTCTGCTCGAAATATAGATTGTGGGTACTCGTTAGAACCGCCTCATTGAGGCGGTTCTAAGGAGTACCCACAATCTATATTTTAGAGCAGATCGATGAGGCGGTTCTAACAAGTACCCACAATCTATATTTTAGAGCAGAATAAGAAAAATAAGGTTCACCCCTGTAAAGCCTAGTTTTACTATATAAAAGTGGGGTTCAAGGGAGTCAAAATTATATTGGTGTGCTTTTGTGATGTTTCTTTATTATCAACAAAATCAAAATCTGTCTCCTGGCCTGGCAATATATGTCACCCTCAGTCTCTCAAACTAGCGTAATGATCCTAAGAATCGGGACGGATAGGCCCAAGCAAACAGTGCAGACCCAGGTCAGACTGATCCTCAAGGAGTAGTCTGATCAGGGTCTACACTGTTTGTCATTCCTTCTGCACCTTTTGTACTCCTTGCTGGGTCATGAAACAAATTAGTTACTCCAAGTCCTCAAGGTGTCTGAATTTTTAGGATTTTTACGATACCCCTCGAACATACTTGCGTAGTCCCATAGGTATCTGAGCCTTTCTTAAATCTTTCTTTCTACTGATACTGCGTTGACCCCCGATCATTGGGGCTTAAAGAAATAGATGGGCTGCATGATGCTTCCACTCAGAGCTGAAACCGACCCGCACACGAGTACTGGTATACCACTTAGAGGATCTAGGCCTGCCCAGGCAAAGCGTTGCGAGTCGGCCGGTCCATTCTTCTAAACCCTATTGGTTTCATTGGGGTCAATGGAAAGGAAAGAATTCCCTCCTAATGAGCTAATTCATTCCTTTAAGAGTAGACCCCTTTTTCAGTAGGATCCCAGGGCCCCCTGGCTTGAGATGTCATTTCATTTCAATGTCGGGTAAAAGTCCCACAAAATTGGAAGCAACGTCTCCAAAATGACCTTTACAGTGTTGATGGGGACATTAAACCTCAAATTAAACAAAAACAAACTGATACTGCGTCGGTCACATTTGACCATTACCGCAAGTGAGCAATTTACATTTCAGGTAGCCTAAACAGTAATCATGTTATTACGGTAGGGATCAGAAAGTTCAACCTGCACAGGGGATGGTTCTCCCTGCTCAAGGGGCCTCCAGTTAACGTCCCGATCCGAAAGATGGTGCACTTTGTGGCATTTATTCCTGCAAATTATGCCAGTGGAGCATATTCGAACACCAAAATTTTATCACCGCTGCCAGGGATAGAACCCTGGACCTCTAGCATCAGAGGCAAGTGCACTAACCACTGAGCTATCACGCTCCACATGAGCCATTGAAGTATGACTGTATGAAGAAAAACATGAGAAATTTTCATATGAAAAATTGATTATACTTGTAGCAAAGAAAGACTGATAAAGAAAGACTGATCTAGATTACAGTGACCAAGATCAGACTCCGCATTCTGCAGCACTTGTTATGCAGTGACCCTTTTCAGGGATGCCTAATATAAGACTTGTATGGTTTAACTTGAAGATGAAAAATAGCTAGGACTGCTGACTCCAATTAGATGTGTCGGACTAAGTCAATAAGAGGTTATGGGTTTGATCCTGGCGCATTTTTTGTGGAGATTTATCATGAAAATTATGCCTTTCCTGGTGATTCATAAAGAGTACCGTATAAGGCAGTTACCATAAGAAGGTTAACTTTCATCAGAAAGTCTCATGTGTTGTTACTTTAACCCATTTAACCCTTATCCTGCTGAATAATTTAATTAACCACACCCTTTTCTGATTATCACCCAGTCAGTGTGTGTGTGTGTGTGTGAATTCGGGTTTAACGTCGCTTTCAACAATTTTTCAGTCATATCACGACGGTGTCTGGTTGCGACAGGGAGCTCAATGCTCACGTTTATAGTGCTGCCTCACTGAAGTATCATGTCCCAGACACATTACATGATACCACACCCAGTCACATTATCCTGACACTGGATCGACCAGTCCTAGCTCTACCCCGTAAATCTGAGTGCCAAACGAGGAGCAGCTAGTACCATTTTTAACGACTTTGGTATGTCGCGGCCCGGGATCGAACCCGAGACCTCCCGTTCCCCGGAGCGGACACTCTACCAATCACCCAGTCAGATTACTTGATGCAAGTTATAGCAACAAATTCACAATCTAAATGGCAAACAATGTAGATCCAGATCAGATGGCTTCGTCAGAAGCCATCTGATCTGGATCTTCATTGTTTGGAAAATAAGGCATATCCGGGCTCAGCAGAACAAGGGTTAACCCTTATCCTGCTGAATAATTTAATTAACCACACCCATTTCTGATTATCAGCCAATCAGATTACATGATATAATGTTTTTATTCAAATACACAAACTGAAAGACATATAGTGTAGATCCTGATCAGATGGCTTCTTCAGAAGCCATCTGATCTGGATCTACACTGTTTGTGTTTGTAGATCCTGATCAGATGAAGAAGCCATCTGATCTGGAGCTGCACTGTTTGGAAAGGTGGGGTTGTCATGAACGGCAGGTTAAGGGTCAATAGGGCTCAAAATTCTTAAAGGAAAGAATCCTCTCCTGATGAGCAAATTCATTCCTTTAAGAGTAGACCCCTTTTTCAGTAGGATAGGGCTTATAGAAAAGTAAGTAGGAAGTCTCAAAAGTTGTCTCCCTTTGAAAAATGGAAAATCTGCCAGGTATTCCCATTCCCCTTAAAGCAAAATATTTTAAATTACCGGTAAGGTAAATAATACTGACCCTTTTTATATGGCAAACCCCAAATGGGTATTGGCGAACAGTGCAGGCCCGGATCAGTGTCTGAATACAGATTTCTAAAAAAAAATCTTCTTGACACCTCCAAAGTTTCTAAATGGACTCCTGCTAGGCTTAAATTTATCAATTATGACTTGGGGTAAAATCTTAGATGCTCAGTTCTGCAGCGTTAGGTCAGGTGGTTTTCTCCAGTCCAGATACTAAGGTTATCGGCTACCTTTGATTAAAGATCTGCTCGAAATATATGAAAATATCATAAAAGGGCCATAAAACTAAAAAAAAAAGAATAATAATTATAAAATTTCTCTTACTGTTGCTGTTGTTATCCTTGCCTATGCATTGCCTTTAGTTGTGGAATGTTTAACTTCTGTTGTTGGTTCACCTTTAAGGTAGCTTAACACTAAATATTGCTGAGCCGGGGAACCAGCACTTTGGGACAGAAGATTTGATAGAGGATCAAATACCAGCTGTGCATTTCATTGGTTATATAGGCTGGATTTATTTCATTTTAAGAAAAGGGTACTTATAGCAAAACAAAATAATAGATGCTTTGCAATTATATCTGCAAGCCCAAAAATATTGCTGCCACATTTTCATGGTCACCCCTTTGAGAAAAAATTGCCCTGTTATTCACTGCGGTGCTACACATCAACAATATGGCGGACAATCGCTCAAAAAGGAGACGGGCTACATGTGGATTTTTTCTTTGGGATTTATTCAGCTAGAGTTGCTCTACAAACCACCAAGGTTTGAAATATTTTGCATGTACAGTTTTTGTTGGAGATGGAAAAATGTTACTATTGTCGTCTATGGAAAATATTTAGTGGTAAGCTCCCTATACCAAAAGTTGGAAAATCAGCCCCACACTCCAGTTTTCAGTCATTACATCATATTTTCACACATTGGTAGGTTCTATCCAATTCTGTATCATAAAATGGATATTCCTGGCATGTGGTTTGCCATAGAAACTGTAAAAAAGTGTAAGGTTTGTGGTAATTTAGGTCTAACTGGGTGTTTTGATCAGTTTTTGCTTCTGATCTGTGTATTTTGAGGGGGGGGGGGGGGGGGGAATTTAAAGCCATGTTAATCAATTGTTAATGGGTTTGTTTTGGAAAAAGTCTTACAGTAAGTGTATAACCAGAAACACAAGAGAAAGGATCTACTCCATCTGGAATTGAACACTAAGGTTACCTGGTTTTTGGCCTTGGTCTCTAGCGAAAGCAAAACTTCAAAATTGTCTCTGCTGCAATATCGCGATAAGTTTTCTCATCTCTTATTGGTTCTTATTGATTAGATTCATGTTAAAGGGTCTGAACAGATATATATCCACTATTTCTCATGGTATTGAGGCAGTTATAATCATTTTTGTCAAAGTTTTATCATCAAAATATCCTCAAAATGCCAATTTTACATAAAATAGGGGGTATAGGTGTGAAATCAGCCATAAATACCAGTTGGTATGCTATTAAGGCATACTTTAGTGCATTTTAGGATTGAAGTGTTCCAAAGACATAGGAGAAGAACCACTGATGCCAGCCGGTGTCTGGGTTCCATTCCAGAAAGAGGTAAACTTTGCCCTTTTTCACAAAATAAATTGTTTGTTCGGCTTTCATTGTAGAATCTGAAAGCGATAACTTTTTCGCAAACTTCAAAGATTCTTTGTCACTGAACATTTATTATGCATGCTTAAATTATTAGATATGATCTAAATTTCTATTTGACAATGCTTTTGATGGATCATAAAGACAATAAGGGTTTGGTATAGGTAGCTTAACACTAAATATTGCTGAGCCGGGGAACCAGCACTTTGGGACAGAAGATTTGATAGAGGATCAAATACCAGCTGTGCATTTCATTGGTTATATAGGCTGGATTTATTTCATTTTAAGAAAAGGGTACTTATAGCAAAACAAAATAATAGATGCTTTGCAATTATATCTGCAAGCCCAAAAATATTGCTGCCACATTTTCATGGTCACCCCTTTGAGAAAAAATTGCCCTGTTATTCACTGCGGTGCTACACATCAACAATATGGCGGACAATAGCTCAAAAAGGAGACGGGCTACATGTGGATTTTTTCTTTGGGATTTATTCAGCTAGAGTTGCTCTACAAACCACCAAGGTTTGAAATATTTTGCATGTACAGTTTTTGTTGGAGATGGAAAAATGTTACTATTGTCGTCTATGGAAAATATTTAGTGGTAAGCTCCCTTAAGTTATCTTGGAATATTGAAGGCAACAGAAAACATAACACAGGTATTTGTTTGTTCTCAGCCTCTTTATCTCTAGTAAACAAGATAATCCTTAGACTTTTATCTACAATTATATAGAGTGTTGGCAAATTGTAAAACATGATATGGATTTAAAACTTGGGCCCTTACTTGTTCGAAATTAAATTGTCTACGCCAGGTCCATTTCCCATCATTACCAAAACACACCTATTCAAATATATTAAAAATTGAAAATTTGTCTGATAAAGATTCTGATACATGTATTTTTTTATTTCTGCTCAAAACATAGCTTGTGGGAACTCAGTGAGGAGTGAGTGAGTGTTTCAGTTTAACGTCCCACCAACAGCTAAGGTCATACGGAGACGGGACCTCGGTTTAACGACTCATCCGAAAGTCTGGAGAAGCCCGGGATCGAACCTGCGACCCCTGGTTTACAAGGCGAGTAGCGTAACCACTCGACCACGGAGGCTTCTAACTCAGTGAGGAGGTTCACAAACTTTGTTTTTGAGCAGAAATATACAAAATAATGTATACCCCTGTAAATCCCAGTTATACATTTTGAACCAGTTGAGTTAGATCCTTCATATTTGGCATGTAGGCTCCATGTTACAAGGGCTTCCCACTCATACAAAAAATTTTGACCTCTGATTTTGACCTGTGACCTACTTTAAAGAAAAAAATAACATTGTTCATAACTTGTGAACTATTTGAGATAGAGCCCTCATATTAAGCATGTAGGTACCTTGTGACAAGGGCTTCCCACTCATACAAAAACATTTTGACCTATGATTTTGACCTTCACCTGTGACCTACTTTAAAGAAAAACATAACATTGGTCATATCTTTTGAACCATTTGAGATAGAGCCTTCTTATTTAGCATGTAGGTTCCTTGTGACAAGGGCTTCCCGCTCATATAAAAAATTGACCTTGACCTGTGACCTATTTTAAAGAAGAAAATAATATTTGTCATAACTTTTGAACCATTTGATGTAGCACCTTTATATTTTGTATGTTGGTTCCTTGTGACAAGAGCTTCCCACTTAAACAAAATTTTTGACCTGTGACCTTGAGCTTGACCTGTGACCTACTTTATCCTAACTTTTTAGAGATAGAACCTTCACATTTGGCATGTAGGTTCCTTGTGACAACTCATACAAATTGTTTTGTCCTGTAACCTTGACCTGTGACCTACTTTGAAGAAAAGATTGACCTTGGCCAAGGGACATGTTCATGTTTCACAAACAGAGCTCCTTTTTTTTTTTTAGCTCACCGTCACGTAGTGACGAGGTGAGCTTTTGGGATCACTTTTTGTCCGTCGTCCGTCGTGCGTGCGTGCGTGCGTCTGTCCGTCCGTGCATCCGTGCGTGCGTGCGTAAACAATTTCTTCAAACGACATCTCCTCCTAAACCACTGATCGGATTTTGACCAAACTTCACAGGAATGATCCTTAGGTGGTCCGCTTTCAAAGTTGTTCAAATGGTTCCGGTCCGTTGCACATCTAGGTCACAGGAGCCAAAAATAGATTTTTTTTCACTGAAAACTTAAAAAATCTTCTTCTCTGAAACCACAAGGCCAAGGTCTTTGATATTTGGTATGAAGCTTCATCTAGTGGACCACTACCAAGATTGTTCAAATTATTGTGCTGGGGCCAAAAATGCCCCCGCCCCGGGGCCCTTTGGTTTTACATGGGCTTATATAGGGAAAATCTTTAAAAATCTTCTTCTCTGAAACCGCAAGGCCCAGGTCTTTGCTATTTGGTATGAAGCTTCATCTAGTGGACCCCTACCAAGATTGTTCAAATTATGATGCTGGGGCCAAAAATGCCCCCGCCCCGGGGCCCTTTGGTTTTACATGGGCTTATATAGGGAAAATCTTTAAAAATCTTCTTCTCTGAAACCGCAAGGCCCAGGTCTTTGCTATTTGGTATGAAGCTTCATCTAGTGGACCCCTACCAAGATTGTTCAAATTATTGTGCTGGGGCCAAAAATGCCCCCGCCCCGGGGCCCTTTGGTTTTACATGGGCTTTTATAGGGAAAATCTTTAAAAATCTTCTTCTCTGAAACCGCAAGGGCCAGGTCTTTGCTATTTGGTATGAAGCTTCATCTAGTGGACCCCTACCAAGATTGTTCAAATTATGGTGCTGGGGCCAAAGATGTCCCCGCCCCGGGGCCCTTTGGTTTTACATGGGCTTATATAGGGAAAATCTTTAAAAATCTTCTTCTCTGAAACCGCAAGGCCCAGGTCTTTGCTATTTGGTATGAAACTTCATCTAGTGGACCCCTACCAAGATTGTTCAAATTATAGTGCTGGGGCCAAAAATGCCCCCGCCCCGGGGCCCTTTGGTTTTACATGGGCTTATATAGGGAAAATCTTTAAAAATCTTCTTCTCTGAAACCACAAGGCCCAGGTCTTTGATATTTGGTATGAAGCTTCATCTAGTGGACCCCTACCAAGATTGTTCAAATTATAGTGCTGGGGCCAAAAATGCCCCCGCCCCGGGGCCCTTTGGTTTTTCATAGGATTTATATAGGGAAAATCTTGAAAAATCTTCTTCTCTGAAACCGCAAGGCCTAGGTCTTTGATATTTGGTATGAAGCTTCATCTAGTGGACCTCTACCAAGATTGTTGAAATTATAGCCCTGGGGCAAAAAAATGCCCCCGCTCCAGGGCCCTTTTGTTTAACATAGACTTATTTAGGGAATATCTTGAAAAATCTTCTTCTCTGAAACCACAAGGCCTCGGTCTTTGATATTTGGTGTGAAATTTCATCTAGTGGACCTATATCAAGATTGTTCAAATTATAGCCCTGGGGCAAAATATGCCCCCGCCCTGACACCCTTTGGTTTTACATAGACTAATATAGGGAAATCTTTAAAAATCTTCTTCTCTGAAACTGCAAGGCCCATGTCTTTGATATTTGGTATGGAGCTTCATCTAGTGGACCTTAAAAAAAAACTCTTCTTCTGAAACCGCAAGGCCCAGGTCTTTGATATTTGGTGTGTAGCTTCATCTAGTGGACCTTTGCCAAGATTGTTAAAATTATAGCCTTTGTTGATATTTGGTATGGAGCTTCACCTTTTTAGACCTCTCTCAACATTATGCACATTATAGCCCTGGGGTTAATAATGGCCCTCCGCAGGGCCCACTTGTTACTCTATGGATCAGGTGAGCGATCCAGGGCCATCATGGCCCTCTTGTTCAAGATTAATACTAATTATTATACCCCCGGCATACGAAGTATGCAATGGGGGTATATAGTTTTTGTCTTTTCCGCCTGTCTGTCTGTCCGTAAACAATTATTTTGTGTCAAAGATATCTCAGGAACTGTTTCACATAGAAACTTTAAATTTTGCACACATGATCAGTATGACTAGTTGTATTGGGGGAAAGAAAATAAGGGCCAAGGGGTCAGGCCTTTTAGAGTTATTTCCCTTTGTAGTTCTTGTTTCAGCTGAGGTGATGGCACTGGCCGGGGGTATACGTGCCCCACTCGGCACTTTTGTCTAGTTAATAATTATTTTACTTTTATAAACAACATTTAGACATGTTCTTGAAGGTATGAATGTTGGTGTATAATGTGTGGAAACCAGAGTACCTGTAAAAATAGTGATATTTATACTGTTTGTAGGGGTATACTGTTTCACATCCACCCCTCTGTCCATCCATCCATCCATCTGTCTGCAACATTTTGTTTGTTTTTTTCCTCTTGAAAAGGCAGTGATGGATATTCATCAATTTTGGCAGACACATTGATATCAGTAAGGTGTACTTACATAAGAAAAAGTAAGGAATAGGAGCCAGATTTTAGAGTTTTTCCCTTTGTAATATTTCTTAACCCTTTTTGTACCAAATGGAATCTTCCTCCTTATATATAGCATGAGTCCATTTCAAAATTTAGGGGTGTCAGGTTGTGTTGTCTTCAAAATTGATTTGGAAAATGGCTGAACTTTCAGGAAACAGTGGAGGCCCTGATCAGACGCCGCGTTCTGCGGCGTCTGATATGGGCCTGCACTGTTTGCCAGGGTACCTGTTTTGGGGTTTCTGGTACTAAATGGGTAAATGCAATAAAAAGCTTGTGTGCACACTTACCTCTTTAACCTTGGCTTCAACTTGATCAAACTAGCACAGATACATGTTTAGGATTGGAAAAAGAGAAGTGATTAAGTTTGGGTGACCTTGACCTTATTTTCAAGGTCAACACATCATAAAGACTCGAAAAGTGAGCCTTGCATGTACTCTATCTCAAGAACCAATAGATGGAATTTGACACAACTAGCACAGACACATCAAGAAATGATTAGATTTTGGTCACCTTGATCTCATATTCAAGATCTCGATCACAAGTACTTTGAAACTCAGTTTTTGATAGGAAAAAGCTTATGTGCACATTATATCTTAAACCAATGACTGTAATATTAACAAACTAGTGACGGATACATCATTTGGACATAGGAAAGAAGTGATTAAATTTTGGTGACCTTGACCTCATTTTCAAGGTCACAGAATTTTAAAGACTAAAAATTAGCCTTGTGCGCTTACCAAATGGTCCATCAAAAATAGAATTAAAACGAATAGGCCTGACACTCCTTATATGACAAATGGACTTGTCCATCATGTAGCAATGGAAGAGTCCACCAGCATACAATGGGTTAATGGGACGGAAAAGGATACTAAAGTTTTACTTTCATTGTTGAAAAAATAATGGTAAATATTTATAGATTTCTGTGAGAGCTTCTCGGGGAGGTTACTGTAAAGTGTGGGCTTGTGCATTTTCTTTCCAAACATAGCATTGCATGGTGTGTGCTTATAGGAGCATGTGCGGTAAAAACAGCGAAATTCCGCTATTAAGACCACCTAAAATTAGGACTAATTCTGCTTTAAAAAGCTTAATTATTTTGAAGGGTACACTTGATTTTTATGCCCCCGGAATCTAAGAGATTCGGGGGCATATAGTTTTTGGTCTGTCTGTCTGTTTGTCTGTTTGTCCGTTTGGCAGTTTGTCTGTCTACAAAAATCTTAACATTGGACATAACTTTTGAATGGTAATAGATAGAGCTTTCATATTACACATGTGTATACCTTATCACAAGACCTTTCCAGTGGTACCATAATTTTTGATCTCGTGACCTTTGACCTACTTTTTTCAAAATTTTTAAAAACATTAACATTGGCCATAACTTTCGATTAGTAAGTGATAGGGATTTCATATTTCACTTGTGCACTCCTTGTCACAAGACCTTTCTAAAGGTACCATAATTTTTGATTTCGTGACCTTGACCTTGACGCTTGACCTACTTTTTAAAAACTTTAACATTTTCCATAACTTTCGATTGGTAAGTGGTAGGGCTTTCATATTTCACACGTGCATTTCTTGTCACAAGACCTTTCTAGTGGTACCATAATTTTTGACCTCGTAACCTTGACCTTGACATTTGACCTACTTTTTTCAAAATTTTTAGAAACTTTAATATTGGCCATAACTTTTGATTGGTAATAGATAGAGCTTTGGTATTTCACATGTGCATTCCTTGTTACAAGACCTTTCTAGCGGTACCATAATTTTTGACCTCGTGACCTTGACCTTGACATTTGACCTACTTTTTAAAAACTTTAACATAGTCTGTAACTTTCGATTGGTAAGTGATAGGGCTTTCATATTTCACATATGCATTCTTTTTCACAAGATCTTTCCAGTGGTACCATAATTTTTTATGCCCCCGGAATCTAAGAGATTCGGGGGCATATAGTTTTTGGTCTGTCCGTCTGTTTGTCCGTTTGTCCGTCTGCAAAAACTTTAACATTGGGCATAACTTTTGAATGGTAATAGATAGAGCTTTCATATTTCACATGTGTATACCTTATCACAAGACCTTTCCAGTGGTACCATAACTTTTGATTTCGTGACCTTGACCTTGACCTTTGACCTATTTTTTTCAAAATTTTTAAAAACATTGGCGCTGTCCGGGGGCATCAGTGTTTCACAAACACATCTTGTTACCTCATGACCTTTGACCTACTTTTTAAAAACTTTAACATTGGCCATAACTTTCGATTGGTAAGTGTTAGGGCTTTCATATTTCACATGTGCATTCTGCTTTCATATTTAACATGCGCTGTCCGGGGGCATCAGTGTTTCACAAACACATCTTGTTCTTTGTGTTTTCTGCATGAAATGTCCTCTTGTCAGGGACCACCTTTGGGACTGTTCAGAAGTGGTCCTTAAGAACAGTCTCAAAGGTGGTCTTGATACAGGAATTTTACTGTAGGTCGAATATGGTATGTGTCATATACCCTCGATCAGTGTTGAATCTGTTCCAGCATTGATTCAATGTGGAGTCAGTGTATGTCTGCAGGGATGGTTTAACCCTTAAGATGTCGTCTGCTTAAGATGTCATCTGCTTAAGAAAATGTCTGCTTATGTCATCTGCTGAATCTTCTTGCAAACTTTTTATGTCCCCTGTAGCGATAGGTTCCTTGTAACAATTAAGAGCTTTACATTCATGCAAATATTTTTGACTTGTGACCTTGACATTTGACCTATTTAAAAGAAAAAACATTTTGGCCATACTTTTCGAACCATTTACGATAGAGCCTTCATATTTGGCATGTAGGTCTTTGTGATAAGAGCTTTACATGCATGCAAAATTTTTTGACCATGACCTTGACCTTTGACCTATTTCAAAGAACAAATAATTGTTCACCAATAGAAAGTGCACCAGAATTAAACCAGCAATATATCACAAAAGTATTGCAGTTATGGCCATCACAAGATTATACTTCAGGAGAGATAACTAAAAACCAGGGTACTCAGAACTGTGGTTCTTGCGCATGACACTGCTTAAGCTCATGCATTTCTGTACAAAGTACCATCAATATGTCTCAAAGGGTGTTGGAGATAACAAGCTAGTCATACTGTTATATTTGAAGGGTTGATAACTCAAATATTTATCATAGCACCCAGAATTGTGGTTCTTAGGTATGAAGCACCGTTTCAACCTTGTATACAATTGTGCCAAGTACCATCAATATATCTCAAAGGGTATTGGAGTTATTGCCATCAAAAGGTTATATTGTGAGGGGAGATAATTAAAAAACTGGGCACCCAGACTTTTGGTTCTTGCATTTGACACACCTGCTTAACTTCATGTACAACTGTACCAAGTACCATCAATATATCTCAAAGAGTATTGGAGATGTGGCCATCACAAGGTAGTGATTCTATATTATTGGAAGGGGAGATAACTCAAAAACCATGGCACCCAGAGTTCTGGTTCTTATACATGACACACCGTCTCGGCCTTGTGAACAATTGTGCCAGGTATCATCAATATATCTTAAAGGGTATTGGAGTTTTGGCCATCACAAGGTAGTCACTCTTTTTTATTGGAAGGGGAGGTAACTCAAAATCCATGGCAGCCAGAGTTGTGGTCCTTGTGCATGACACACCGTCTAGGCCTTGTGAACAACTGTGCCAGGTATCATCAATATATCTTAAAGGGTATTGGAGTTATGGCTATCACAAGGTAGTCACTCTATTAGAAGGGGAGATAACTCAAAAACCATGGCAGGCAGAGTTGTGGTTCTTGTGCATGACACGCTGTCTCAGCCTTGTGAACAACTGTGCCAGGTACCATCAATATATCTCAACGGGTATTGGAGTTATGGCCATCACAAAGTAGTCATTCTATTTTATTAAAAGAGGAGATAACTAAAAAAGTATGGCATCCAGAGTTCTGGTTCTTGTGCATGACACGCTGTCTCAGCATTGTGAACAATTGTGCCAAGAACTATCAATGAATCTCAAAGGGTATAGGAGTTATGGCCATCACAAGGTTGCGTCTATGGACGGACAGAAGGACGGATGCCAGGCTGATCGCTATATCCCCCGAACCTATTCGGTCGGGGGATAAAAATGACTTTTAAAGTAACTGGCCGATGACAAAAGCAGATGACAATTATCGTGATTGGCGTTTTATGGGTTAATCCAGATGTGGTTTCACACATTGCCCTGGGACTAAAGGAGAAATAGATTTGGCTGCAAGATGTTTCTGGGCAGAGCTGAAACCAAATGAACTTGAGTTCTGGTTAACCGCTTAATAGTAGGTCTAAGCCGACACAGGGGCGAGTCTTATACCCTAGTGGTTTCTTTCGGCAGTATTCCAAATATACCCTAGCAGTTTCTTTGGGTGGTAGGGCTTGAGATGTCATTCACAAAATTTAAAACAACATCTCCAAAATGACCCAAATAGTGTTGGGGAATGTAAAATATCAACACCCCCTGATAATGATGCAGGTTCCTTGGAATTCTTGTTAGAACATTCCTGCTTTGTTATACAAGGTGAATTATCCAAATTTAACCAGTCTCTGACAAGAATTTACAAGAGAAAGGATGGGTATATTATGATTTGAATTGAGGAGTTTCTGAGCTTTCAAGTACTAATTGGATGCAAATGTCAGTTTCTATCAATCCGAACAGGTCTGCATGGTAAAAAAATGTTCATAAGATTGCTGTTGCAATGTTGTTAACACATATCTTTCTTTACCATTAGACAGGTCTGTTCCCAGCAGGCACATGACGTTAATGCGACATCAGATTGATGTGCAAGTAACGTCATGAGATTACTGCAAATAGTCACATCAATGGCGCTGCAATGTCATGACGTTTATGCAATGTCAGATCTAAGTCCGTGAAATATCATGACATGGCACCGATGTTGATTTGACCTTGGCCTAGAGATGTGTGCCTGCTGGGTTGGTGTCTGATTTTGTTTTAATTATAAGTTTTTTAAAAATTTCCATATTCTTAAGAAAAGTGTAGACCCTGTCTATATTGTGCAACATCTGCATCACGAAAACATGCCTATATAAATTTGACCCCCTTAAACCCCACTTTTATATAGTAAAACTGGGGTTTGCAGGGGTAAACATTAATTTACTTATTTCTGCTCAAAAACATAGATTGTGGGTACTCGTTAGAACCGCCTCGGCGAGGCGGTTCTAACGAGTATCCACAATCTATTTTTCTAGCAGAAATAAGAAAAATATCACAATTTTTATCATAAAATGTTCATTTTTTCGGTGGTCAAGGTGGCAATGTATTCGTATAGGCGTGTTTGCGAAATCTGATCTAGGACTACACCGTTTGCCAATGTCCCATTTTGGGATGCTTAACCCTTTTGATACCAGAAGCCCCAAAACAGGTCACTGGCAAACAGTGCAAGCCCAGATCAGACGCCGCAGAATGCAGCATCTGATCAGGGCCTACACTGTTTGCAGAAAGTTTAGTCATTTTCCAAAACAGTTTAGAAGAAAACACAAGCTGACACCCCTAAATTCTGAAATGGACTCCTGCTATATATAAGGAGGAATATTCCATTTGGTTTTGTTTGTTTGAGGTTTAAAGTCCCCATCAACACTGTAAAGGCCATTTTGGAGACGTTGCTTCCAATTTTGTTGGACTTTTACCCAATGTTGAGATGAAATGACATCTCAAGCCCTGTCGCCCAATGAAACCAATAGGGTTTATAAGCATGGACAGTCTGACTCGTGCGCACCGCTTTGCCTGGGCAGGCTTAGATCCTCTAAGCCGTTTGCCAGTACTCGTGTGCGGGTGGGATTCAGCTCTGGGTGGAAGCATCGTGCAGCCCATATATTTCTTCAAGCCCATGGGTTAAGGCATGTACGGGTTAATATGCTTTATCATATGACGTCGCGTCTGAGAGTGTAATAACGCCATGTAATATTTTCTATAATCCACTAGTGGATTAAATATGCAAATTAGCTAGATAGGTCCCATAACGTTACATGCACGACGTCCTTAACGACGTCGCATTTACTAACGGCGGAATATTGACATTTTTGTAAACAATTGTGAATAAAATGCGTTTTAAATGTCATATGATAAATAGAATCTTGCATTCGTGCTCATGTATTATTGAATTTATTAAACTCGTTGGAGAAAAAGGATAAAATGCTCAGCAAAGCCTCGCATTTTTTCTCTTTTCCTCAACTCGTTTAATAAATTCAATAATACATGAACACTCATGTAAGATCCTCTATGAAGACTCCTCTTTAGCTCCAGATAAGGAATAACACATGATTTTGGGGTTTTACAGAAGCTCACTGTTCAGAGCTGATGTCCATGTGACTGTCATTGAACTGTAGGAAAATCCAGTTATTCTTTTTGTTGTGACATCAGAGTTGTGTAAAAAAAAAATAAACTAACACAGGTTCTGATTAACCCTTGTCCTGCTGAATATTTATAAAAGCCACACCCACTACCAATTGTCAACCAATCAGATTACTTGATGCAAATTATTGCAACAAATTCATAATCTGAATGGCAAACAATGTAGATCCTGATCAGATGGCTTTGTCAGAAGCCATCTGATCTGGATCTACATTGTTTCAAAGATAAGGCATATCCGGGATTAGCAGGACAAGGGTTAATTATCAGCTCAAAATAATTGAAATGATCTTGAAAGGGCTGTAAAACCCAAACCAATGAAAACAAAAACAAAAACAAAAAAAATAACAAAGCTTATTGTAAAACATGGACTTGGGTCTGGGGGCATGTTCTGAGACATTGGCAAAGAGTTTAGGCCCAGATCAGACACACAACAGAACACAGTGTCTGTCATGATCAAGGTCCAAACTGTATGCTTAGAGTAAAAAATTCTAGAGTAAAAAATTCTACGGACCACTGTCTCATCTCAGAAACACTCGACCCAACAGTGCTTTGATTGTTTCTCTATACCTTAAAAATCCTAAAAATTTGGACACCTTTCGGACATACATGTACCATAATTCTCCTAAAATTTTAACAAATTTGTTTCATGATACAGCAAGGAGTCCAAAAGGTGCAGCCAGAATGGCAAGCAGTGTAGACCCTGATCAGACTGCAGGAGAAGCCTTATGTGGGTCTGCGCTGTTTGCTTATGCCTTTCTGTCCCAATATTTAGGATCATTAGGGTAAAAACACTCATGTCTTTTGACGTGGCTCATACCATAAAAATCCTAAAAATTCCAAACCTTGAGGATTGCCTATAATTCTCCTGAACTTTTAACAAATTTGTTTCATGTTCCAGCAAGGTGTCCAAAAAGTGCAGACACCATGGCAAACGGTGTAGAAGATCCTGATCAGACTGCTCCTTCAGAAGTCTGATATTCAGTCTGCATTGTCGGTCCCAATACTGAGGATCATTACAGTATATCTTCTGATCCTTACACTACAAAATCTTAAACCTTGTCAATACAGATCATGATTTATTGAATTCCCCTCATAACAAAGTCTGAAGAGGCATTGTAGTAATCACATTGTCTGTCTGTCTGGGCAGTACATGTACAAGTACTTTAAAAACATAAAACAATGACACTTTCAAACTATTTTTCTTCAACACTTAACAGATACATGCAATTTGACTAGGGCTGGCTAATCAGAGCTGAAAAGATAATCGATTATCAGTCCTGTCATTACGATCGATAATCGATTAGTAATCGCTAAGATTTGTTTCTCTAGTACTCACGACAATGTAACTTATGCTAATAGCTACCCTCTATTCCCCCAGAAGCGCCGACTTTGACTACCAGCCGTTCAAGACCACCGCAACCTTTATTCCCCACTTGTCACCCAGTGACTGAAAATCACTAACCGTAAAATCACGGACTTCGTGACAACATACCTGTAAAATATCCTCTTTGCTCGGCGCTTTTCGAAGTGAAAGGACGTGTTGGATAATTTATCCAGGGTATTCCTAGGCTCGAGCAGCCCTATTACCCCCGGTTTGCTTTCAAATTTTGTTTAGACTTTTTGTTATTGCCGTGCTGTTTTCTCTTTTTTCTGTTTTATTTCAGAATTTGGAGTTCAGTTGAAATGCTAAATAGATGTTCAGGTAAGCAAGGAAGGGGTTGTTCACGCTTCCTCGCGGAGTGGGACAACCACCTTCTTTGCCATTCATGCAGGGATTGTTCTCAGGATAATCCCTGTGATGTTTGTTCCGACTGGTCAACTTTGACATGGTCCAAATCTATTAAGGCCGTGTCTAAGATGTCCAGACGGTCTAACTTAGACAAGACTGGGGAAAAGGTGCAGACGGAGGGTGCTTCTAGGGAGTTCTCCCGACCCTTGAAAGAGGGTAACGAGGCTCCTGTTGTCACCGACCAAACGGTTAGTGATGTGGAAGTTCCCTCCTCCCTTGCTTTGACCGCTGGTTCAAACCTTGGGGCTCCTCTTCCTGAGTGTTCCACAGCTGGAAACGGTACTGGAAACTCTTCCCAGTCTACGTGTCGAAGGGAATCTGAAGGTAATTCAGGTGACCAGCGGCCCAGACCTTCTCAATCACCATTGAGACGTCCGGCCATTCGACACGATGATAGGGTCCATGGCTCCCGTTCTCGCTCGAGGCGGGCCCATCGTTCCCCGTCTTTAAGTACTTACCGGCGTCCAAGAGCCTACCGCTCTCGAAGCCGTGGTAAAAGCCGCTCGGCTATTCGTTCCCGTAGCCGCGGCCGTTACCGCTCAAATAGTACTACGAAGAACCGTCGCTCTAGATCTTGCTCTCGGAGATTTTCAAGATCAAGCTCGGGTTCTTTCAGCAGCCATGGCTCGCGACCCAAGCGCAGCCATAGCCGCCGCTCCATGCGTAGCCATGGCCGCCGCTCCAGGCGTAGCCATAGCCGTCGCTCCAGGCTCAGCCATAGCTGTCGCTCCAGACGTGTCCACAGGTCTCCTGGAGACCAACGTTCACGCTCTAAAACGACCAGCCGTCATAGGGGCAGACGCTCCCCTTCGCATGGTCGTAGGCAGATTTCCCGCTCACCTTCCAGGTCGAGCGGTTCAAGTCAACCTTTTCTGGAACCAACAAGAAGGCTTAGGTTCCAGAATGAAAGTAATCCCCCGCTGGTTTCTGTAAGCACAGCGAGTGGGCTTTCATGTTCTAGTACTCGTGAAAATTTAGTTCACAGTGTACAACCGGATATGCGAAATTTGATTCGTCAAATTTTGTCTGAGGAATTGAGTACCAATACCGCCAGTCGGAAAAGGTCTCGATCCCTTTCTTCATCGGAAGATCGTGATAGAAGGGTTAGAAGAAATTCTTCATCTCTTTCTAATCCATCAAACGTGGATAAAACCCGTCAGTCAACTTGTAATGAGGATAGTACTGACGTTGGGGATAAGGGCCCAGAGGCTAAATCCCCAGTGGTTACAGAGTCCACTGATAATATTCCCTCTGTTATTCAGGAACCGGAAATACTTCTCAGGCCGGAACCTGGAGAGAAAATTGACGATTCGGCTGATGAATCGTGTGATCAAGAGAATGAGGGTGACAATTTGGTACAACCTTCATTGGCTGCACAATTGTCATATGTTGAGGCCTTGGACTCGCTACGCAGAAGGCTAGGTCCTCAACTTTGTCCCGAAGTGGCTCAACCTGAACCCCAATCAGGTGCGTCAGCCTTGGACTTCTTTACTAAGAAATCCACGGAAACTGTTCAACCGGTCCTTCCTCAAAGTCGTTTAATTTTGGAGCAAATTTCCAAAATTAATTCGAAAATCCAAGGACCCAATCCTATTCAAGGATCACCATTGGACAGTTATCCTAAGGGCATGGGGACCAATAGGTTTCCCAGTTTGATGATGAAACCTAAGGTGTTTGGTCAGGATTCGTATAGAATAGCGGATCCTACTTTACAACTAAATCCTCCCCCAATAGATCCATCGTTCAGAGAGGTTCTTAAGCAGGGGGCATCATTGCCTACTTCTCACAATATCCAGCTGTCGCACCTGGAGATTTGGGAGAAATTGGCAAGAGCAGGTTTACATGTTACTTCCCATGCTGATATGTTTCTGTATGGCATTCTTTCAGCATTGGGGAGCTCAACGCCTTCTCAGTCAGATCTGGCGGAAGTGCGTAGGTATTTGGAAGCTCTAGCTCAGTCACATATGCATCTGTTTGATGTATTAGTTAGACTGGCTAGTGGTCCATTGCTTGCCAGACGCGATGCGTATCTTGACAAGTGTGCCTTGGACTCTTCAATAAAAGCCTCACTTAGAGTTCAGCCTTTGGAGTCTTCAACCCTTTTTGGCTCTAAGATTCCAGAAGTGGCAAAATCTTATAAGGAGGACTTGACAAGGAGAAGTCTGCAGAGGGCAGCGGCTCCTCCTCACCCTAAGAAGAAAAGAAAGACCGGAGCTAAGTCTGAAGATGTCAAATTAGTTGTTAGCTCTTCAGAGAGTGGACAGCGTCAGGTTTTTTCCAAACCGGCTGCCTCCACCCAAGCTCCGCAGCAAAGTTCTCATCCCAGCAGGTTTAGAAAACCTAAAGGGAAGAGGAACAAGAATCAAAAATAGGGGTGCCCGCTTCTGCCAGGCCTGCCCGGACTCTTTGGAGTCATCGGGCTCGATCAAGTACAGTTTGCCAAAACCGGACATTCCCACCGGTGGCAGACTGTATCACTTTTGTCAGGCCTGGCAAAAGATCACCACAGACCAGTGGACACAGTCTGTGATAAGAAGCGGGTTTCGAATTCAATTTCGTGTCCAACCCAAATTGGCCAGAGTAGTTCCTCATTTTTTGAGGAAACCTCCAGCAGATCCAGAGAAAATTCGACTCCTTCAAGAGGAGATAGAATCTATGCTGGAAAAGCGTGCCATAGAACCAGTCACTTCACATCACCCGAAGGGGGGCTTTTACAGCCGATTATTTCTGGTTCAGAAAAAATCAGGAGGATGGAGACCGGTAATCGATCTTTCCAGATTGAACCGGTACATTCTTGCCCCTCATTTCAAAATGGAAACTGTAGACTCAGTTCGTCTTGCATTACGGAAGAACGACTGGGCCATATCACTGGACTTAAAGGATGCATACTTCCACATTCTGATCCACAGGAAGTCCAGGAGGTATCTCCGCTTCCATTTTATGGGGAGAACATACCAATTTCGAGCTCTAGCGTTCGGGCTCTCTCCAGCCCCCTACGTTTTCACCAGAGTAGTGAAAACGGTAGTGAAGCACTGTCGTCTCCAGGGAATGCGTTTGCATGCATACCTGGACGATTGGCTTCAGCCTTCAGCCTCTCAGTTCCTGTCCATTCAGCACCGGGATCGGTTACTGAGGACGGTTTTGAACCTCGGATTTGTCCCGAATTGGGACAAATCAGAGCTAATTCCCAGTCAAATATTCTGTTTCCTGGGTGCTCGTTTCGATCTGGAGAAGGGTGTGATCGGACCTTCTCTGGACAGGATAGTAAGATTGCAAGCAAGTATACAGAAGATGTTTGCTTCTCAGTCAGCGTCTGCCCGGGAAGTTCATTCTTTACTCGGACAGATGGAATCTGTGGCCCGTCTTCTACCTTATGGCCGGGCTCACAAACGTTTACTACAATGGCATGTGAAAGACCGTTGGTCTCAGGCAACTCAGTCTTGGGACTACCGTATTTCGCTGGGTCCTTGGTTCAGACAAGCAGTAGAGCAATGGCTGAACAAGGAATTTCTTCATGCTATGGTTCCGCTGGTTCAGCCACAACCAGATTTCTATCTGTTCACGGATGCGAGTCTGGTTGGATGGGGTGCCCATTTGGACGATCGCTCAGTTTCAGGCCAGTGGTCTGTTCAATGGAGCAAAGAACACATAAATGTTCTGGAACTCCGAGCAGTTTGGTTAGCTCTGAAGTCCTTTTGTCAGATAATTTCGGGCTGCCAGGTGTTGTTGTCGACAGACAACACAACCGTGGCGGCTTATCTGAACAAAGGAGGGGGGGCCAGGTCTCGAACCCTGTCGTTTATGGCAACCAAGCTGCTAGCATGGTGTGCGAAGCGACAGGTGTCCCTCACGGCCAGATTCGTTCCAAGCAAACTGAACGTTCTTGCGGATTCTCTGTCCAGGAAAGGGCAGATAATTCATACAGAGTGGACGCTCCACAGGGGCACACTGTCTCAGATTTTTCACTTCTGGGAAGTCCCTCATATAGATCTGTTTGCAACGAGACTAAACAATCAACTTCCGACCTTTATATCTCCATTTCACGACCCCCTAGCTTGGGCAGTGGATGCTATGTCCCAGTCCTGGGAGGGAATGTTAGCGTACGCATTCCCTCCCATTCCCCTTCTTTTGAAGGTGCTATTGAAAATGGAGAAAGAGACATGCTTGGTCATTCTGATAGCTCCATGCTGGGAAAGTCACCCGTGCTTTCCAGTGCTGTTGTCTCTGCTGGTTGCTCCAGCGATCAAACTCCCTCGTCGGCGGGATCTTTTGATCCAACCACACTCTCGTCTGGCTCATCCGAAACCGGAAATATTCAACCTGCACGCTTGGTTGTGTTGCAGGGAGGTCTCGAGAAGGCAGGATTTTCTAAAAGGTCTGCCGAGAGAGTCTGTGCCGCTAAAAGAGCTTCCACACAGTCTCTCTACAATTACCGTTGGAACGCTTGGATGGATTGGTGTCTCGAACGGGAGATGGATCCCATCGATCCATCTGTAATGGTTTTGGCAGACTTCCTTATCTTCCTGTTTGAAGAGAAGAAGCTGTCTCCTGTTTCTGTTAAAGGGTACAGGTCAGCCATTTCATCTACGCTGAAGCATTTATCTTCAGTCGATTTTTCCTCCGATCCTGTTCTCTCTGATATCATAAAGAGTATGGAATTGGAAAAACCAGTTGTAAGCAGGGTTGTTCCTCATTGGGATCTTTCTCTTGTTTTAGACTGTCTCAAAGAGTCTCCCTTTGAGCCTATGTCTTCTTGTTCACTCAAATGCTTGACTCAGAAAACAGTTTTTCTGATCGCCCTTGCTTCAGGTCGGAGGCGTAGTGAAATTCATGCACTATCTGCCTCTTCCGGCTCTGTAAATTTTTCAGCAGACAGAAACTCTGTTAAACTTCATTTTTTCCCTGGTTTTTTGGCTAAAAATCAGGTTCCTTCTGTAGCGGGAATTCCTGTTGAGATTCCAGCTCTTTCTATGGATAAAGGTCGTTCTGGCACATTTCTGTGTCCAGTTCGTGCTTTGCGTTTTTATTTGAGAAGGACAAAAAGTTTTCGGAGAAAAAGAGAAAGACTCTTTATTTCCTATGTTAAGAATTATGACAAGGAAATAAGTCCTTCTACTATATCCAGGTGGATTGTGGAGACTGTTCGTTTTGCTTATGATCAAAAAGGCAGTTCCAAATCTTACAAGATTTGTGCTCATGAGCTAAGGGCTTTGAGTGCAAGTTTTGCTTGGCTAAATGGGGTCCCCTTGGATGCTGTTCTCAGAGCCGGTTTTTGGCGCTCTGAGAATTCCTTTATTAAGTTTTATCTAAGAGATACAGCTGGGATCAATGGGAAGTTATTTTCTCTGGGCCCTGTTGTGGCATCACAGAAAGTAATTTCCTCTTCTGTTTAATTCTTGTCCGGTGATCATTGACCGTACGGTTGAACACCGTGTTAAATTATTTAGTCCCGCCTTCTGTGACGTCATAAATATGCACAGCGGATTAATACATTTGTGGTCAAAAAATGAAAGTAAAGTTTATATTTTGACCATTTTTGAGCGTTTTTTCGCTCATTTTGTATTGAGGTTTCGTTTTGTTTCACTCCTCTTTAGGGGAGTGCTTTTGCAACGCTGCTTTGGGTCTGGACTTTCCGGGAAAACAGCACGCATGTTTTTTCTAAAGTCCTAATTGTAAGTGTCAAATTCGACATGACCGGGTTTTTCGGGCATTTTGCTCTGTTACCAGCCTGGAGTCTCCTTACATACGATCCACTGTCGTCCTAATAATCGGACCACCTTCAGTTGCACAACGTTACCTCATGAGAAATCGGTAAGTTCCTTTATTCTTATTTTTATTGTGAATTTATCAGATTTCCCCACCATCCATGTAAGATTAAATCTATTAGCATAAGTTACATTGTCGTGAGTACTAGAGAAACAAATTTTATATGTTGTTTTAACATAAATATTTGTGATCTATACTCACGACAATGTAACGACAAGGCCCTTATTTATATATTTATATAACTCCCAACCTCCCCGCTTATCTGTTTTAATTTCCTCGCAAAGAGGTTATTTTACAGGTATGTTGTCACGAAGTCCGTGATTTTACGGTTAGTGATTTTCAGTCACTGGGTGACAAGTGGGGAATAAAGGTTGCGGTGGTCTTGAACGGCTGGTAGTCAAAGTCGGCGCTTCTGGGGGAATAGAGGGTAGCTATTAGCATAAGTTACATTGTCGTGAGTATAGATCACAAATATTTATGTTAAAACAACATATAAAGTTTTTGTCATAATTTTTACCTGTCTGGCTTTCTTCTGAGCATGACTCATACCATATGTTGCACTTTACCATATGTATATTTGAACAGCCAGGCCTGAGCAAACAGTGTAGACCCAGATGAGACGCCACAGAATGTGGCGTCTCATCAGGGTCTGCACTGTTTGCCACTCATCCAGCTATTTTAGGCATAACTTTGGGTAGTAAATTGTACCTTTCAAGTAATTGATTAGAAGCAAATCAGAAATGATAATCATTTTTGTTAAATTTATCGATCGATTAATCGATTATACGATTAATCGTGTCAGCCTTAAATTTGACTTACACTGTATTCTGTTAAACCCTCACTGTATACTGTAAACTTTGTCCTTTGTATCTGGTGCTCCATCTACATACAAAATTTGGGGCGGCTCCCGCCCATAGGGGCATGAAGAAATATATGGGCTGCATGATGCTTCCACGCAGAGCTGAATCCGGCCTGCACACTAGTACTGGTAAACCGCTTAGAGGATCTAAGCCTGTCCAGGAACCGCGGTGCGAGGCGAACCGTCCATGCTTATAAACCCTATTGGTTTCATTGGGCGACAGGGCTTGAGATGTCATTTCATCTCAATGTCGGGTAAAAGTCCCACAAAATTGGAAGCAACGTCTCCAAAATGACCTTTACAGTTAACCTAAAATTAAACAAACAAACAAAATTTGGGGTCCAACAGTTACCAAGTTTCAGTTAGGCCATCCTTAAAAAATTTTTTTGTTTGCTGTGCTCCTACCCATCATATGTGAGGTGGATAGGAAGGTAGGTCTTTTTTTTTTTAGATCTGAAAAGATATTTAACCTTTAGCATGCTGTAGGCGCATTCGTGCGCCCGTGAAAATGTAATGGCGCCACGCTGTAGGCGCAATCATGCGCCGAAATTGACTGGTGTGCTTGGTGCGACTCATAGAAAAGGAGGAACTCTCGTTTTTCGGTGCAGTTTGGCATTTCGGTATCAAATAACATAAGGCACCAATGAAAAAAAAAACTTGCCGTTTCGATGTTTTTGGATGGATTTTCTTCGGGTTTTCTGGGTAAGGATGCAATTTTTTTGAGGAAATCGCTACTTTTTGACGAACTTGATCTAATCGAGCCCAAAATACGCTCTGAAAGGGTGTTTTAAACGATTTTTCGACTCAGTCATCTGAGTGACAGCAGGCTACTTTCGTTTTCCATATGCTTTGAATGGTGGAGAAATCAAGAAAAATACGGGTTTTTGCGTGTTAAAAGTTGCTGAAAATGGTAGTATTTGATAAAAACAATTCAGTGGGACGGAGTATCGATAAAAAAATTAATTCAGCATGCTAAAGGTTAAAGCACCATACAACAACCGGAAACATCATTTCAAATACTTATTTTCTGATTTTTCAGAGAAAATCAGGCTTGAAATTTCATTTGAATCAGACCATTCAAATGAAATGTCAAGCCTGATTTTCTCTGAAACTAGCAGACCATTCAAATGAAATGTCAAGCATGATTTTCTCTGAAAAAAAAAATTTAACTGCAAAAAAAAAAAAAAAAAAAAAATCAAGAATGTCATCTTCTTGAAATTTGGCTTAGTGTGTTAAAATTGAGTTTAATCAGGATTTCAAAAAAAAAATCTTTTCCTCAGAATGGTAATAAAATTTTTTGGGTAGGGGCAATCTGTGTGGGTAGGTAAGAGCACAGCAAACCAAGAATTTTTTAAGGATGGCCTTAGTTGCATGATGTTTTCATATTGATTTTAGTGTTTCTTCCAAAAACTTTAGAGCCCATTTGTTTGAAGCATTACTTCACAAACTCCCTCGTGTTGGAAGTCATAGACATTCTAGCAACATCTATTGAATTATAAGGCCCAGTTGTTCAAAGCCTCGTTAACTTAATGAGCTCATTAGTAGTCATATTGTTAACTGCTGTAGCAAGTACAATGTATAAAAGTTTGGCATTTTTTGCTGAAAAATGTGAGCAGCTTTGGCAGCAGCTTGCAAAAGCTGCTCACATTTTTTTCGCAAAAATGCTAGCACATTTGCCATATTAAATGATAAACATTTTAACAATTCATTAACTAATGACGTTGTTAGTTTTGAACAACTGGCCCCTGGTATTTTTTTTTTCAGCAACAATATACAGTCGAACTTCGATGGCTCGAACACCGATGGCTCTTTTATCATGGCTGAGTCGAACCCGTTCTTGAGCCCCTTGGGAAGTCCTCTACATTAGAAATGGTGCGAGATAATTAAGGAGATTTTCGTCGTTTATCTTGCAAATGTATGCTGTGTGTACTCATTAGAATCGCCTCGATGAGGCGATTCTAATGAGTACACACAGCATACATTTTCATTACAGAACACCGAAAATTACAGAACACCGAAAATATGTCCAAAACTATCTCCTTATGCCTCCTGGAAGTAATCTCAGTGGCTCGAACATCCCCTGTCTCGAACAAATTTTCATGGTCCCAAAGGGGTTTGAGCCATCAAAGTTCGACTGTTTATCTTAATTTGCTGTATTGAATGGTAAAATTCAGTTGACACAGTAAGATAAGGTATTTGTTGATAACTGAAGGATAATTTTCCTTATTTCTCCATATAAAAAATATAAGTGAAGGCAATGGTCAGGAATCAATACAATTAACCCACTGTTACGAGATGGAATAGGAAAACCTCTCTGGTGCTTATGCACATCTAAATTATTTTAGTAGATATATGGTAGGGCGGTGTGAGTGAAATATTTTGGGTGAAATATGGTACGCAAACTATGCGGCTCCATGAACAAGTCATGCACATATCATACGATGTATGCATGAGTGGTTTATAGAGAGCTGTTTTTACAATACAGGGGGCCGCTAAAAGGCTGAGTTCTATAGAATTTGCCTAAAAATCGCCAACCGCCAAATTGTGCCATATATGATTTTTATTCCCGTCACGTGTTGTGTGGGTGTTCGTTTTGACAGGAGTCATGTCATTGATTATAGGGTCGTTTCATCAATTTTTCCTATGGGAAATATACTATTTGAAGGCAAATCCATTATCTACTCGATTTTGCTATCTGGCTTTGTTTGTGGCCGGTATCTCCACTTCCCCACGAACAAAGCAAGGTAATACGAGTAGGCATGATTTTCCGGTAGTATTCATAGATATATAAACCCTGAAAAAAGCGGACACCTTAGCAGCAGGTCAAGTTGTAAAGAGTAAACACAACATTGTGACGGGGAAATAGAAAGTATATTGAAAGGTATGTTAAATCTATGTTTGGTATTATTTTTGTATGAACATGCTTGTAGGTTTTGGAGGGGTTTACTTCTAGTATACCCCAACTTTCTGAAGCCTATTCTGAGTTCACTGTTGAGGCCTGTAGTGATTAGGCTACTAGCTTTACCAGCTAGACGTCGCAGGATCGATCCCAGGCTTCTCCAGTAGTAGAATGAGTCTTTCTAAGTGAGGTCCTGTCTCATGCTGACCCTAGATGTTGGTGAGACGTAAAGTTTGGACACCCGCTCATTCTAGATTCATTTAGGCTTTTAGACCCCTTTTGTAGAATGTAATTAATAAACGCCGGGTCACTTGTTTGATCTATGACTTGTGACTAGCTGTGGTTAGAAAACCGTGGTTCCGTCCCAATATGATATTAGGTGTAGAGGGGACGTAAACTTAAGACGGGTTTAACCACATCTTCATCATCAGGGCAAACTCATACAAGAGCCTGTTGGGTTATCCGTGATGATGAACCGTAATGAATTTTATTTTACAAGCATGTTCACGTTGATTAGAAATAATCTTGTTCAAGAAGAATTACGAGTTCATTTTGTAATGATGCCGTTTTTGTCTGATAACTCAGTTTGTGCATGTATGTACATATAAAGAACGAGATGATGATAAGGGGGAGTATTTGGTCGCCACACGTCATAACGGCCTGAGCGGCGGGGATGACGTCAGCTGCGTCATCGGCGTCGCGAGGACGGTTGTGACGGGGTGCCTACCAAATAGAGAGAATTTACGGCAAACAGTGTTGGCCCATATGAGACACTAACAAATGTTGTAGATTATAGATGAAAATCTTCTGTTGTAGTTTCTATCTGTTATTAATGTATTGAATTTGTGAATAGCTATATTTGTGAGCCGTGTCGCGGAGAAGGATATGAAATAGAGATTGTTATGTTTCCTGTAATTGGCGGCTGACCAGGTAGCGCAAAGGCGTGGTCTGTTCAATTGCCTCTTACTTGTGATAATGTAGTGAGCACAAATTTGATGAGTATTATGCTCAGTAGTAGTGAGCATTAATTAATTTCTGTAGTGCTCAGTAAGGAAACATGAACTTTGAGTATTATTGTGTCAAGCGCTGGGTGCTGATAATTTGATGCACAGTCAAGTTGAGTTCTGCTGTACGGTTATTTGTCGCATGCACTAATCAGCCTGTATGTCTGGTCGGCGCATGCGCAATAACGGTATATGCATGAACATATTCTTACTTCTCCGGGAGGGGAATCATGATATAGCATGTATGTTTTGTGACTCGTTTCTAGTCCCGTTATCGTAATTTGCAGGCATAACAATGTGTGACCTGCTGCTCCCTGCTTCATAGCAGCAGGTACTGGTACGACGCTAGGCGTTAGGGTCCAGCAAGGGCGGACAGACCGCCGTAATCAGCGCCTACCAGGATAGAAGCAGATTCTTCTAAATCATTGTTCGTTGTAAACAAATGTGATCATGGAAGAGGTCAACTTACCTTATTTGGACGATCACTAAACGGCTGATCAGCAAACGTGATCGCTAATCCTAGGATAATCAATTATGTTGATAGACTAGTTTTACTAGTTCGCGAGAGGAAGTGTCACGCGAGTGGGGGATTCACCCTAAGTTATAAACTGGCCAGTCGCGTCTTGTGTTGATTTTTTTTTTTTTTTGTTTTTCTTGTTTTTGTTGTTTGCTTCTGTAGGTATTCACGTCATCCGTTCCGAGCACAGAACAGTGTTTTGCCTTCGGAGCGGACGTCGTGAGTTGGCTACAGAAGCAACAATTTGTGATGTTTTGTGTTAGTAAGTGTTGTATGTAGATACTGTAAATAATTCATGTCAATCATTTAACATCTTTCTTGTGCCTTACCCCACAGCTGCCCGTGCACCTGTCAGAGATCACGCTCGGTTGTCTTGTCAGCATGGGGGTTTGCGGGACGCCGTAAACCCACATGTAACATTTGGTGTCAGTAAAGTGCGGATTTGATCTCTGGCTGGTGTTCCCGGCTGTGGAACAGCACATTGATACTCTGAATCATCAATTTAAAAAAAAAAAAAAAAATGTATTGACAGCCACATTTAGAAATTAACTTGAATCTTCCTTCCTGCGTTGATGAAGTGCGAAACCCATGTATTCAACTGAATGGATACTGACAAGTCGATAATTTCTGAGCAGGAAGGCAAGGCAAACCCCACTTTTTCTTGGTAACGAAAAATTTAAGTAGACCCCACTTAATTGTGTTACCTGACATTCTACTAAGTTAAATTGGAGCTACTAATTGATCTTACCCACACATGGTTCTGACGTAGTGACGTTAACAATTTACTGACGTTGACATAACGTTAGCGTTAATATTTACGCTGTGGCTTGAGGTTAGGTATGACGTAATAGAAACATTAATGGTGACTTGTTATGATCGGAGTTTTGTAATGTGATGAAACTTCGGATTGTAGCATTTTACTGTAAACGTCGTCAGTTTATGACGTCATATTAGACTATTAGTACGCAACGTCATACTTTGCTGAAAGCATTTGACATTTCAAATCGCGTGTGCTTTAAATAACTAACGTTTTAGTTAGATTAACGCGTATAACACATATCTTAACGTTTTAGTTAAGCCCATTCAATCATCGCTGATCATAACTGATCAGTTTATAGTGGTTTTGATAGTAACGTGAGATTTACGTTATCAATAATGGAGCGTTTAATGCAAATGGGAAAGGACTTAGGTTATGAGGGGAAGGAGTTACAAGGTTTTGTTAAAGAGCAGCAAGATATTGAGCGGGCAGAAAGGCAAGAGCAAAGGGATTTAGAAAGGTTAAGGTCTGAAGAAAAGGAAAAGGAAAGGGCAGAAAAAGAAAAGGAAAGGGTACATGAACTAGCTAAGTTAGAGGAAAAGGAAAAGGAAAGGGCTGAAAAAGAAAAGGAAAGGGCACATGAACTAGCTATGTTGAATGTTAATAAGGAACTTGAAATGGCACGCATTAAGACTGAAAGGGAGGCAAAAGAGATTAGTGAGGCCCATTTAGAAAAAATAAAACATGGGTTTGAGCTACAGCACCAAGAATTAAGGAATCAGTTAGAAATGCAGAGAGCGAAGCTCGAGCTAGAATTTGAAAAGCAAAAAGCTGAGAAGGTGGCTCATGCCCGGGATCCTAAGTTACCTTATTTTGAAGAGGGTAAAGATAAAATGGATAGTTATTTATCTAGGTTTGAGAAATATGCTACGGCTAATAAATGGGATAAGAGTGTTTGGGCCGCGTATTTAAGTGCATTGCTCAAAGGGCGCGCACTTGATGTATATGACCGGTTGTCAAATGAGGATGCGGCGGATTATGAAAAGTTAAAGGACGCTTTATTAAAGAATTTTGACATGACAGAGCGCGGATTTAGGAAGCAGTTTCGTTATAGTAGGCCCGAGAAATCAGAAACGTTCATACAGTTCAGTAGTAGACTGAGAAGTTATTTAGAAAAATGGCTTAATATGGCAAAGATAGAAAAATCTTTTCCGGCTGTCTGTGATTTCATGGCAAGGGATCAGTTCCTGGAGTCATGTAATAGAGAACTGTATGTACATCTGAAGCCAAAACAGTTTGGTAATTTAGATGAAATGGCTAGGGAGGCAGATTTGTTTGCAGAAGCGCGCGGGGGCGTATATAGTTGCATTAATAAGGGGCAACGCGATAATAGAGGCGCAGCGCAGGGTAAACAGGACAAAGTTGACTCGAACAAACCGAGTGGTAGACCGGATATCAAGTGTAGCATATGTGGTAAGGGGCATTTAACAATTAAATGTTTTAAGAACCCCGACAGGAAACAATTGTATAGCGCAGAGGTAGGAGCAACTGGAGTTGGGGATAGCGGTGTTAAAGAAAATTTTAACACGCGCGTAGAGACTCAAGGTTCTCAGGTTAAGAATGAGAATACGCAGAATGTAGGTCGTGGTTATACACGTGGTCGTGGTAATTTTAGAGGGTCTTTTCGCGGACGCGGTAAAAATAATAGCACACCACGTGGCGCAGCACACCAAGTTAGTTTTTGTCAAACGGAAGTAACTAGGAAAGGTGATGAGATTGGAAGTATTTTTGAAAATAAGGTTGGTGATCCTTTGATTTCGGATAGGGAGGAGTGTAGTAAGGAAACTAGGGAAGGTGTCTGTTACTTCTTAAAGGCAAGGTTACCGACGGCACAAGGATTGGTTAATAATAAAAAGGTGGTTGTATTAAGAGATACTGGGTGTACAGGCTGTGTCGTTCGGAGAAGTTTGGTTTCGGATAGTCAGTTAATAGGGAAGGAATCAAATGTTACGTTGATTGATGAATCCACACAAAGGTATCCTTTGGCAATGATTGACATTGATTGTCCTTTTTTCACTGGGAAAACTGAAGCTTTGTGTATGGATGATACGTTGTACGATTTGGTTATCGGTAACATTGATGGATCAAAACTTCCTGATATGTCTCATTTCTCAGCTGCGGCTGTAACTAGGTCTCAAACTAGGCAGGAGGAGAAGCCTTACAGAAAACTTAAGGTTCCCGATCAGATCATTAACGATGACAAGGAGGCTTTCAAGCAAGCTCAGGTTGATGATCCAACTTTGGAAAACATCAGGAAAAGGGTTGTATCTGGGAACAAGACTGTGAGTCGTGGTTTAAACCGAGGTGAAACTAGGTTTATTGAGAAAAAAGGTTTGGCATATAGGGAGTTCACCAAGGGTAACAAAGTCTCTTTCCAACTTGTGGTCCCTCAAAGTTTCCGAGGAAAGGTGTTGAAACTGGCTCATGAAACGCTTATGTCTGGACATATGGGTATTAGGAAGACATTGGATAGAGTTGTAACTGAGTTTTACTGGCCCGGTATTTGCGGTGATGTCGCTAGATTTTGTAAATCTTGTGATATTTGTCAGAGAACTATTCAGAAAGGTCGGGTCACTAAAGTACCTCTAGGAAAAATGCCATTGATTGATACGCCATTTAAGAGGGTGGCAGTGGACATAGTTGGTCCAATTGAGCCTCGATCTGATAGGAAATCTCGGTATATTTTAACCATGATAGATTATGCGACAAGGTATCCAGAGGCGATAGCTTTACCGAGTATTGAGACGGAACGTGTCGCGGAAGCGCTTATTGAAATGTTTAGTAGGGTTGGCATTCCTGATGAAATGTTGACTGATTGTGGATCACAGTTTACTGCTGAGGTAATGAAGGAAGTCAGCAGACTTCTTTCTCTTCAACAGTTAACGTGTAGTCCGAGACACCCAATTTGCAACGGACTGATAGAGCGTTTCCACGCTACGTTAAAGCAGATGTTACGTCGCATGTGTGCTGAACGTCCAAAAGATTGGGATAAATATCTTCCAGCTTTATTATTTGCGGTAAGGGAAGTCCCACAAGAGTCTTTAGGATACTCCCCTTTTGAGTTGTTATATGGACGTAACGTCAGAGGTCCAATGGCAATATTAAGAGAATTATGGGCTGAAGAGGTACGCGATGAGCAAGTTCTTTCGACGTATCAATACGTTATTGAGCTTAGGGAACGGTTAGAGCAGACATGCAAATTAGCGCGTGATAATTTAAAGAAGGTTCAGATTAAGCAGAAAGCTTATTACGATAAAGGCGCGAGGTCGCGTAAATTTGACGTCGGCGACAAAGTACTGTTGTTACTACCGACAGACAGTAATAAATTATTGCTTCAATGGAAAGGTCCTTATGAAGTGGTTGAGGTAGTGAACAGAATGGATTATAAGATTGACGTCAATGGAAATGTTAACACATATCACGCTAATATACTGAAGCAATATGTTGAGCGTCAGACTGTGACGTCTCATTGTCTGGTCTCTGAACCTATTTTGTCGACAGACAGTCATGACAGAAATGACGTCGACGAGTCTTCATTTGAAGACAGCAGTTTTGAAACTGCAGAGCAACCGGAAAGTGACGGCGACGTTAGCGTCCCACACACACTAACGTCAGAAGAGAGTGAGGAGACAGAAGGGCTGAGAGAACAGCGCCTTGCAGGACTGACATGTCAGACAGACCAAATTATATGTACCACATTTATGTCGGAGCCTGTGAAATCAATCAAATCTGTTAAGCCAGAAAGGCCACCTCCAGTGAGATTAAAACGATATCCGTTTTCTAACAAACAACAGAGTGTCAGGGGAACAGGAAAATTCTGGGGCAAACCACCTTGGCTTACTAGCTAAATTTTACTTAAGAAAATTTGGGGGCAGACTACCTTAGTAGGTAATTATTCGCACGGTTGTTGTGTAAATAGCTGTCTTGTTTAGATAGGTTCATCCTATTCCATCTCTATACACAAAGAAAAAACATTTCTGATTGTTTTTTCTCCAAAAGGGGAAACCTTTGTTACGAGATGGAATAGGAAAACCTCTCTGGTGCTTATGCACATCTAAATTATTTTAGTAGATATATGGTAGGGCGGTGTGAGTGAAATATTTTGGGTGAAATATGGTACGCAAACTATGCGGCTCCATGAACAAGTCATGCACATATCATACGATGTATGCATGAGTGGTTTATAGAGAGCTGTTTTTACAATACAGGGGGCCGCTAAAAGGCTGAGTTCTATAGAATTTGCCTAAAAATCGCCAACCGCCAAATTGTGCCATATATGATTTTTATTCCCGTCACGTGTTGTGTGGGTGTTCGTTTTGACAGGAGTCATGTCATTGATTATAGGGTCGTTTCATCAATTTTTCCTATGGGAAATATACTATTTGAAGGCAAATCCATTATCTACTCGATTTTGCTATCTGGCTTTGTTTGTGGCCGGTATCTCCACTTCCCCACGAACAAAGCAAGGTAATACGAGTAGGCATGATTTTCCGGTAGTATTCATAGATATATAAACCCTGAAAAAAGCGGACACCTTAGCAGCAGGTCAAGTTGTAAAGAGTAAACACAACATTGTGACGGGGAAATAGAAAGTATATTGAAAGGTATGTTAAATCTATGTTTGGTATTATTTTTGTATGAACATGCTTGTAGGTTTTGGAGGGGTTTACTTCTAGTATACCCCAACTTTCTGAAGCCTATTCTGAGTTCACTGTTGAGGCCTGTAGTGATTAGGCTACTAGCTTTACCAGCTAGACGTCGCAGGATCGATCCCAGGCTTCTCCAGTAGTAGAATGAGTCTTTCTAAGTGAGGTCCTGTCTCATGCTGACCCTAGATGTTGGTGAGACGTAAAGTTTGGACACCCGCTCATTCTAGATTCATTTAGGCTTTTAGACCCCTTTTGTAGAATGTAATTAATAAACGCCGGGTCACTTGTTTGATCTATGACTTGTGACTAGCTGTGGTTAGAAAACCGTGGTTCCGTCCCAATATGATATTAGGTGTAGAGGGGACGTAAACTTAAGACGGGTTTAACCACATCTTCATCATCAGGGCAAACTCATACAAGAGCCTGTTGGGTTATCCGTGATGATGAACCGTAATGAATTTTATTTTACAAGCATGTTCACGTTGATTAGAAATAATCTTGTTCAAGAAGAATTACGAGTTCATTTTGTAATGATGCCGTTTTTGTCTGATAACTCAGTTTGTGCATGTATGTACATATAAAGAACGAGATGATGATAAGGGGGAGTATTTGGTCGCCACACGTCATAACGGCCTGAGCGGCGGGGATGACGTCAGCTGCGTCATCGGCGTCGCGAGGACGGTTGTGACGGGGTGCCTACCAAATAGAGAGAATTTACGGCAAACAGTGTTGGCCCATATGAGACACTAACAAATGTTGTAGATTATAGATGAAAATCTTCTGTTGTAGTTTCTATCTGTTATTAATGTATTGAATTTGTGAATAGCTATATTTGTGAGCCGTGTCGCGGAGAAGGATATGAAATAGAGATTGTTATGTTTCCTGTAATTGGCGGCTGACCAGGTAGCGCAAAGGCGTGGTCTGTTCAATTGCCTCTTACTTGTGATAATGTAGTGAGCACAAATTTGATGAGTATTATGCTCAGTAGTAGTGAGCATTAATTGATTTCTGTAGTGCTCAGTAAGGAAACATGAACTTTGAGTATTATTGTGTCAAGCGCTGGGTGCTGATAATTTGATGCACAGTCAAGTTGAGTTCTGCTGTACGGTTATTTGTCGCATGCACTAATCAGCCTGTATGTCTGGTCGGCGCATGCGCAATAACGGTATATGCATGAACATATTCTTACTTCTCCGGGAGGGGAATCATGATATAGCATGTATGTTTTGTGACTCGTTTCTAGTCCCGTTATCGTAATTTGCAGGCATAACAATGTGTGACCTGCTGCTCCCTGCTTCATAGCAGCAGGTACTGGTACGACGCTAGGCGTTAGGGTCCAGCAAGGGCGGACAGACCGCCGTAATCAGCGCCTACCAGGATAGAAGCAGATTCTTCTAAATCATTGTTCGTTGTAAACAAATGTGATCATGGAAGAGGTCAACTTACCTTATTTGGACGATCACTAAACGGCTGATCAGCAAACGTGATCGCTAATCCTAGGATAATCAATTATGTTGATAGACTAGTTTTACTAGTTCGCGAGAGGAAGTGTCACGCGAGTGGGGGATTCACCCTAAGTTATAAACTGGCCAGTCGCGTCTTGTGTTGATTTTTTTTTTTTTTTGTTTTTCTTGTTTTTGTTGTTTGCTTCTGTAGGTATTCACGTCATCCGTTCCGAGCACAGAACAGTGTTTTGCCTTCGGAGCGGACGTCGTGAGTTGGCTACAGAAGCAACAATTTGTGATGTTTTGTGTTAGTAAGTGTTGTATGTAGATACTGTAAATAATTCATGTCAATCATTTAACATCTTTCTTGTGCCTTACCCCACAGCTGCCCGTGCACCTGTCAGAGATCACGCTCGGTTGTCTTGTCAGCATGGGGGTTTGCGGGACGCCGTAAACCCACATGTAACACCCACAGCTCCCATCAGAGACACCAAAGTATGAAACAACTAGACCCTGATGGAAACATCACTAGCGGAAAGCCAAAAGGACAGTAACTTTCCAATTGGCTATCGAAAGCAAATACACACGCTCAAAGACAAGCCATCACAAAAATAAACCACAACAGAAGAACCGCCTTGGAACGATCAGTGAAAGAAATTCCACTGGAAAGGTGGGGGGATTGGGGGCTTAAATCGATTTTAGGTGGCCACAATCCTCGCCTTTACTTCCGTCGCGATTTAGACAAATAATTTGTTCAGTCCACATGAAACTATTTGTCTGAAGATAATTTGTGTTTGAAGTTATTCTTATATTAATATTAATCAAACAATTTTGCTGACAAATAAAATAAACATAAAGACAAGGGAGGTTAACGGTGTTTTCGGTATTGTCAAGGCAGTTCTAATGAATACCCACAACATATAGGTTTTGCAGAGGCAGTTCTAATGTCAATACCCTAAAAATAGGCTTTTATGGAGAATTGACAAAACTTATCATTCATAAATATCGCAAAATACCCACCCTATCTGTTCCTATATAATATTATGTACAGTAAAATTCCTATATTAAGACCATCTTTGGGACTGTTCAAAAGTGGTCTTAAAGACCACTTTTGCACAGTCCCAAAGGTGGTCCTTGACCAGAGGACACAGTCGGCAGAAAACAAAAAGAAAGATTAAGTGCACCCTTCAAAATAAGCTTTTTAAAACAGAATTAGTCTTAATTTTAGGTGGTCTTATTTGCGGAATTTTACTGCATTTGACACCTTCATTTTGGTATGAACAAGTGCATCGCCCCCCGCCCATCGGAGCTTGAAGAAATATATGGGCTGCATGATGCTTGAACCACGCAGAGCTAAATCCGACCCGCACAAGAGTACTGGTAAACAGCTTAGAGGATCTAAGCCTGCCCAGGCAAACGGTGCAAGTTGGACCGTCCATGCTTATAAACCCTATTGGTTTCATTGGGCGACAGGGCTTGAGATCTCATTATGTCTCCCCCGAAAAATTTTTTTTCGGAGAGACATATTGTTTTTCCCCCGGGCGTCTGTCTGTCCGTCTGTCCATCTGTCCGTCTGTCCGTCTGTCCGTCTGTCCGTCTGTCCGTCTGTCCGTCTGTCACACTTTCGTGTCCGCTCTGTAACTTGAAAACCGTTAGAGCTATCGTCACGAAACTTTGTATAAATATTAATCAGCATTAGACGACGTGCAGTGCGCAAGAACCATAACTCTCGCATTTATACTTTTTGAATTATCTCCCTTGGAAGTTTGTTGGTATGTATATATGTATGGGCAAATCGTGTCCGGTCAATAACTTTCTTATTTTTTGATGGATTTTAAAATTACTCGGCAGAAATATTAACAACAATAAAACGATGTGTGGTGCGCATGAGGCAGGTCGGTACCTCAAAGGTCAAGGTCATACTTAGAGGTCAAAGGTCAAAAAAGGGGCCTTTTTTTCGTATATGGTCAATAACTTTCTTATTTTGAGATGGATTTTAAAATTACTTGGCATAATTATTAACAACCATAAGACGATGTGTGATGCGCATGAGGCAGGTCGGTACCTCAAAGGTCAAGGTCATACTTAGAGGTCAAAGGTCAAAAAAGGGGCCTTTTTTTTCGTATTTGGTCAATAACTTTCTTATTTTGAGATGGATTTTAAAATTACTTGGCATAATTATTAACAACCATAAGACAATGTGTGGTGCGCATGAGGCAGGTCGGTTCCTCAAAGGGCAAGGTCATACTTAGAGGTCAAAGGTCAAAAAAGGGGCCTTTTTTTCGTATTTGGTCAATAACTTTCTAATTTTGAGATGGATTTTAAAATTACTTGGCATAATTATTAACAATCATGAGACGATGTGTGGTGCACATGAGGCAGGTCGGTACCTCAAAGGTCAAGGTCATACTTAGAGGTCAAAGGTCAAAAAGTGGGCCTTTTTTTCGTATTTGGTCAATAACTTTCTTATTTTGAGATGGATTTTGAAATCACATGGCAGAAATGTGAACCAATATAAGGCGATGTGTTGCGCGCATGACCCAGGTTGGTACCTCAAAGGTCAAGGTCATACTTAGAGGTCAAAGGTAAAAAAAGGGGCCTTTTTTGGGTTTTGTCAATAACTTGCCTATTTTTAAATAGAATTTGAAGTTACTTGGCAAACATGTTAACTATCATGGGACGATGTGTTGCATGCATGATTCAGTTTGGTACCTAAAATGTCAAGGTCATACATAGAGGTCAAAGGTAAAAAAGGGGCCTTTTTTCGTGTTTGGTCAATAACTTTCTTATTTTTAGATGGATTTTGAAATTGCTAGGCAGAAATGTTAACCACCATGAGATGATGTGTTGCACGCATGACCCAGTTTAATACCTGAAAGGTCAAGGTCATACATAGAGGTTAAAGGTAAAAAAAGGGCCTTTTTTGTGTTCTGTCAATAACTTTCTTATTATGCCCCCAACTTTGAAAAAGTTTGAGGGGCATATTGGTTCTGGTTCGTTCGTCCGTTCGTCCGTCCATTACACTTTTGATGCATAGCATAACTAAAGAACCGTGTATGCTAGGGTTTTGAAATTTCATATATGGATTCCTCATGGAAAATTAGCTGACGCGTATTTTTTTTCTCGTCCGGATTATGCCCCCTTCAAGAGTTATTGCCCTTTGAATTTTTTTTTTTTAATAAAATCTTGTCAGCAAGATATCTAAAAAACTGTTGGAGCTAGAGCCTTGAAAGTTGGTGATTATATTGATGGTGATGAGTAGATGGACTGATTAACTTTTGACAAAATTCCGAAAAATACTTTGTGAGTTATGGCCCTTTGTCATTTGGGTAATTTGTGCCCATTGTAATGTATGCTAAAAGTGATGCATAGCATAACTTTAGAACCATGTATGCTAGGGTTTTGAAATTTCATATATGGATTCCTCATGGAAAATTAGCTGACACGTATTTTTTTTCTCATCCGGAATATGCCCCTTTCAAGAGTTATTGCCCTTTGAAATTTTTTTAATAAAATCTTGTCAGCAAGATATCTAAAAAACTATTGGAGCTAGAGCCTTGAAAGTTGGTGAATAGATTGTAGGTGATGAGTAGATGAACTGATTAACTTATGACAAAATTCCGAAAAATACTTTGTGAGTTATGGCCCTTTGTCATTTTGGTAATTTGTGCCCATTGTAATGTATGCTAAAAGTGATGCATAGCATAACTTTAGAACGGTGTATGCTATAATTTTGAAATTTCATATATGCATTTCTGATGGAAAATAAGCTGACGCGTATTTTTTTTCTCGTCAGGATTATGCCCCTTTCAAGAGTTATTGCCCTTTGAATTTTTTTTAATAAAATCTTGTCAGCAAGATATCTCAAAAACTATTGGAGCTAGAAGCTTGAAAGTTGGTGAATATATTGGTGGTGATGAGAAGATGAACTGATTAACTTTTGACAAAATTCCAAAAAATACTTTGTGAGTTATGGCCCTTTGTCATTTTGGTAATTTGTGCCCATTGTAATGTATGCTAAAAGTGATGCATAGCATAACTTTAGAACCGTGTATGCTAGGGTTTTGAAATTTCATACATGGGTTCCTCATGAAAAATTAGCTGACGCATATTTTTTTTCTCGTCCAGATTATGCCCCTTTCAAGAGTTATTGCCCTTGAAATTTTTAGCTCACCTGACCGAAGGTCATGGTGAGCTTTTGTGACAGTAAGATGTCCGGCGTCGTCGTGCGTCGTGCGTCGTGCGTCGTCCGTCGTCCGTCGTGCGTCGTCCGTGCGTAAACTTTTTCTTGTGAACACACTAGAGGCCACAGTTTTGGTCCAATTATCATCAAACTTGCTCAGAATGATAATCATGACAATATCTCGGTCAAGTTCGAATTTGGGTCATGTCGGGTAAAAAAGTAGGTCAGTAGGTCAAATCATAGAAAAACCTTGTGAACACTCGAGAGGCCACAATTTTGGTCCAATCATCATCAAACTTGCTCAGAATGATCATTGTGACAATATTTTAGTGAAGTTTGAATATGGATCATGTCGGCTTAAAAAGTAGGTCAGCGGGTCAAATCATAGAAAAACCTTGTGAACACCCTAGAGGCCACAATTTTGGTCCAATCATAATCAAACTTGCTCAGAATGATCATCATGACAATATCTTGGTCAAGTTCGAATATGGGTCATGTCCGGTCAAAAAGTAGGTCAGTAGGTCAAATCATAGAAAAACCTTGTGAACACTCTGAAGGCCACTGTTTTGGTCCAATTATCATGAAACTTGCTCAGAATGACCATTGTGACAATATTTCAGTCCAGTTCGAATATGGGTCATATCGGGTTAAAAAGTAGGTCAGCGGGTCAAATCATATAAAAACCTTGTGAACACCCTAGGGGCCACAATTTTGGTCCAATCATAATCAAACTTGCTCAGAATGATCATCATGACAATATCTCGGTCAAGTTTGAATATGGGTCATGTCCGGTTGAAAAGTAGGTCAGTAGGTCAAATCATAGAAAAACCTTGTGAATACTCAGGAGGCCACAAGTTTGGTTAAATCATTAATCTTGCTCAGAATGGTCATTGTGACAATATCTTGGCTAAGTTTGAATAAAGGTCTTTTCGGGTCAAAAAGTAGGTCAGTAGGTCAAATTAAAGAAAAAACTTGTGAACACTCTAGTTTTACATAGACTTATATAGGGAAAATCTTTAAAAATCCTTTTCTCTGAAACCACAAGGCCTAGGTCTTTTATATTTGGTATGAAGCTTCATCTAAAAGACCCCTAACAAGATTATTCAAATGATAGTGCTGAGGCCAAAAATGTCCCCGCCCCCGGGCCCTTTGGTTTTACATAGGCTTATATAGGGAAAATCTTTAAAAATCTTCTGCTCTGAAGCTGCAAGGCCCAGGACTTTGATATTTGGTATTAAGCTTTATCTAGTGGACCCCTACCAAGATTGTTCAAATTATAGTGCTGGGGCAAAAAATGCCCCCGTTCCGGGGCCCTTTGGTTTTACATGGCCTTATATAGGGAAAATCTTTAAAAATCTTCTTCTCTGAAACCGCAAGGTCCAGGACTTTGATATTTAGAATGAAGCTTCATCCATTGGACCTCTACCAAGATTGTTCAAATTATCGCCCTTGGGCCAAAAATGCCCCCGCTCAGGGGCCCTTTGTTTTTACATAGACTTATATAGGGAAAATCTTTAAAAATCCTTTTCTCTGAAACCACAAGGCCTAGGTCTTTTATATTTGGTATGAAGCTTCATCTAAAAGACCCCTAACAAGATTATTCAAATGATAGTGCTGAGGCCAAAAATGTCCCCACCCCCGGGCCCTTTGGTTTTACATAGGCTTATATAGGGAAAATCTTTAAAAATCTTCTGCTCTGAAACTGCAAGGCCCAGGACTTTGATATTTGGTATTAAGCTTTATCTAGTGGACCCCTACCAAGATTGTTCAAATTATAGTGCTGGGGCAAAAAAAGCCTCCACCTGGGGCCCTTTGGTTTTACATAGGCTTATATAGGGAAAATCTTTAAAAATCTTCTTCTCTGAAACCGCAAGGCCCAGGACTTTGATATTTTGTATGAAGCTTCATCTAGTGGACCCCTACCAAGATTGTTCAAATTATAGCCCTTGGGCCAAAAATCCCCCTGCTCAGGGGCCCTTTGGTTTTACATAGACTTATATAGGGAAAATCTTTAAAAATCTTCTTCTCTGAAACCGCAAGGTCCAGGACTTTGATATTTAGAATGAAGCTTCATCCAATGGACCTCTACCAAGATTGTTCAAACTATCGCCCTTGGGCCAAAAATGCCCCCGCTCAGGGGCCCTTTGTTTTTACATAGACTTATATAGGGAAAATCTTTAAAAATCCTTTTCTCTGAAACCACAAGGCCTAGGTCTTTTATATTTGGTATGAAGCTTCATCTAAAAGACCCTTAACAAGATTATTCAAATGATAGTGCTGAGGCCAAAAATGTCCCCGCCGCCGGGCCCTTTGGTTTTACATAGGCTTATATAGGGAAAATCTTTAAAAATCTTCTGCTCTGAAACTGCAAGGCCCAGGACTTTGATATTTGGAATTAAGCTTTATCTAGTGGACCCCTACCAAGATTGTTCAAATTATAGTGCTGGGGCAAAAACAGCCTCCGACTGGGACCCTTTGGTTTTACATGGCCTTATATAGGGAAAATCTTTAAAAATCTTCTTCTCTGAAACCGCAAGGCCCAGGACTTTGATATTTTGTATGAAGCTTCATCTAGTGGACCCCTACCAAGATTGTTCAAATTATAGCCCTTGGGCCAAAAATGCCCCCGCTCAGGGGCCCTTTGGTTTTACATAGACTTATATAGGGAAAATCTTTAAAAATCTTCTTCTCTGAAACCACAAGGCCTAGGTCTTTTATATTTGGTATGAAGCTTCTTCTAAAGGACCCCTACCAAGATGATTCAAATTATAGTGCTGGGGCCAAAAGTGGCCCCGTCCCGGGGCCCTTTGGTTTTACATAGACTTATATAGGGATAATCTTTAAAAATCTTCTCTGAAACCACAAGGCCCAGGACTTTGAAATTTGGTATGAAGTTGCATCTAATGGACCTCTACCAAGATTGTTAAAATTATAGCCCTGGGGCCAAAAATGCCCCCACTCTGGGGCCCTATGGTTTTACATAGACTTACATGGGGAAAATCTTCAAAAATCTTCTTCTCTGAAACCACAAGGCCTGGGTCTTTGATATTTGGTATGAAGCTGCATCTAGTGGACCTCTATCAAAATTATTCAAATTATAGCCCTGGTACCAAAAATGTCCCCGCTCCGGGGCCCTTTGGTTTTGCATAGACTTATATAGGGAAATCTTTAAAAATCTTCTCTGAAACTGCAAGGCCAAGGCCTTTGATATTTAGTATGGAGCTTTATCTAGTGGACCTCTACCAAGATTGTTCAAATTATAGCCCTGGGGCCACAAATGCCCCCACCCCGGGCCGGGGCCCTTTGTTTTTACATAGATTTATATAGCCCTGGGGCCATTTGGTTTTGCATAGGCTTATGTAGGGAATATCTTTAAAAAAAATCTTCTTCTCTGAAACTGCAAGGCCCAGGTCTTTGAAATTTGATGTGTAGCTTTATCTAGTGGACCTTTGCCAAGATTGTTCTAATTATAGCCTTTGTTGATGTTTGGTATGAAGCTTCACCTTTAAGACCTCCCTCAACATTATGCACATTAAAACCCTGGGGCCAATAATGGCCCTCTCTGGGGCCCACTTGTTACACTATGGATCAGGTGAGCGATCCAGGGCCATCATGGCCCTCTTGTTTTAATAAAATCTTGTCAGCAAAATATCTCAAACACTATTGGAGCTAGAGCCTTGAAAGTTGTTGAGTACATGTATATTGGTGGTGATGAGTATATGAACTGATTAACTTTTGACAAAATTCCGAAAAATACTTTGCGAGTTATGGCCCTTTGTCATTTTGGTAATTTGTGCCCATTGTAATGAATCCTAAAAGTGATGCATAGCATAACTTTAGAACTGTCTATGCTATGGTTTTGAAATTTCATATATGCATTCCTAATGGAAAATAAGCTGACACGTATTTTTTCTCATCCGGATTATGCCCCTTTCAAGAGTTATTGCCCTTTGAATTTTTTTTAATAAAATCTTGTCAGCAAGATATCTCAAAAACTGTTGGAGCTAGAGGCTTGAAAGTTGGACCATGAGTCATGTGCAAGACCAAGGTCCATACCTCCAATGTCAAGGTCATACCTAGAGGTCAAAGGTAAAAAAAAGGACAGTCAATAACTTCCTTATTCTTTGATGGATTATGAAATTACTTGGCAGAAATGTTAACCATCATGAGACGATGTGTTGTACCGCAAAGGTCAAGGCCATACTTAGAGGTCAAAGGTAAAAAAGTGCTTTTTTTTGTTTACGGCCAATAACTTTTTTATTTTTCTATGAACATTTTTAAAGTTACTTTGCAGAAATGTTCATCTTCATTAGATGATGTGTTGCACACAAGACCCAGCTCAATACCTCCAATGTCAAGGTTATACTTAGCAGTCAAAAACGGGGGAGACATCTGTGTTTTTGTAGAAAAACAAATTCTAGTTTCATCTTAACGTCGGGTAAAAGTCCCACAAAATTGGAAGCAACATCTCCAAAATGACCTTTACAGTGTTGACGGGGATGTTAAACTTCAAATCAAACAAACAAATGACCAAGTGCATAATCAGTTGTTTTCTGTTTGTTTCAGCTCATTACACCAAAGTTCCCTGTTGTGGTGAAAATAGGTCATGCTCACTCAGGAATGGGCAAGGTAAGTGATTGTTACGAGGACTGTTCAAATATGAATGCAAGTAGATCATTTTCTCATGCACTAATGCGAAAATCACCTGGAAATAAATATCACAGCGTAGAAAAACATTTTACCTATACATTGATACCAAACCTGTTAAAATCCATGCACTTTAGCCATGTATATTGTTCGATAAACACTGTCTACTCTTGTATACTGATACAAAACATGGTTGGAAAAAGGTCAGAGTACGCTGTTGAAATACGGTCCTATATTAAGAATTGTTGTATTCTTGGTATATGGTGCAAAGACATTTTTGATGAAATATATTCGGTGTATGGGCATAATGAAATGTCTTTTCCAACAGTTTTTCGTTGGTGTAAGAAATTCAGCTGTGGGCTAGGCTCAAAAGAAGATGCACCACATGATCGTAGGCTGAAAAGAGCAACATCTGCCGAGATGGTTGCTAGAGTGAAAGAAATAGTTGCTACCGATGCACGATACACCACTAGGCAAATAGCTAGTATGGTTGGCATCTCATTAGGAGCAGCTCATACAATTCTGAAACAGGATTTGAAAATGAGAAAGATCTGTGCTAGATGGATTCCCCATCTGTTGACAGATGAGCAGAAAAAGACACGCGTTCAGTGCACCAAGAAGTTGCTTAAAAAGTTTCCAAATTACAATGCACGGTCTTTCGCTAATGTCGTCACAGGTGACGAGACATGGGTTCACTTTTTTGAGCAAAAACGAAAGATTCAGAACAAAATATGGGCAACAAAGTATTGCAAAAGACCATGCATTGCAAAGCGGACCATGAGCGTCAAGGAGGTAATGTATGCCATATTCTTTTCAAATCAGGGCCCTGCTATTCAAGTTGCTGTGCCTGAAGGCAAATCTGTAAATGCGAAGTGTTACAAGAATAAAGTTCTTCGAAAATTGAAGAAATATTTCAAAGAACGAAGACCTGCAACTGGTTTGGCCAATGTCAGATTGCTACATGACAATGCGTCATTGAACAAGGCGTTCATTGTGCAAGCAGGAAAAGGTTGTTGAACTCCCTCACCCCCCGTATTCCCCTGACCTTGCCCTGTGTGACTTTTTTTTGTTCCTGCGGCTGAAAAAGTACCTTTCTGGGTGAAAATTTGTACAGCGCAAACACCTCGGTTCTGCAATATCCAGTGCCTTCATAGTATACCTCGAAAAGACTACCAAAATGCATTCAATGATTGGATCAGAAGACTGAAAGTTTGTATATCTGTTAAACGATCAATCTGTCCATCCTCCATTAACCATTATTTCTCAAGAGTCACAAAAGCTGGAATGCTTAAACTTGGGAGAGATTGATCATGTGAACAGTGATAAATTTGACAAGATTGATCATGTGGACATTATCAGATTTGATAGATTGATCATGTGGACAGTGTCTTTTACAAGATTAATCATGTGGCTGATGTCACATTTGACAACATTGATTATGTGGACAAGATTGATCATGTTGACAATGTCACATTTGACAATATTGGTCATATGGACAAAGTTGATTTTGTGGACATTGTCACATTTGACAACATTGATCATAAGGACAAGATTGATCATCTGGACAATGTCACATTTGACAACATTGATCATAAGGACAAGATTGATCATGGGGACAATGTCACATTTGACAATATTGATCACATGGACAAGATCGATCATGTGGACAGTCTTTGACAAGATTGATCATGTGGACAATGTCACATTTGACATTGCCAAATTTGACAGGATTGATCACGTGGACAGTGTCATATTTGACAACATTGATCACATGGAGAAGATAACTCATGTGGACAATGTCACATTTGACAACATTGATCATGTGGACAAGATTGATCATGTGGACAGATTTTTAATGAGATTGCTTTTACTGCATCTTGTGATTCATTTTATCTGAACTGTTTTCAGGTGAAGGTCGACTCCCATCATGCATTTCAAGACATCGCCAGTGTCGTAGCTTTATCAAAATCTTACGCTGCCACAGAGCAGTACATAGAGAGCAAGTACGATATACATGTACAGAAAATAGGCAATAATTATAAAGCATTCCTGTAAGTATTGATGTGAAATTGATAATTTCAGTGTGCATGTATGAATGTTGATTTTTAACCCTTGACCTGCTGAATATTTAAATATGCCACACCCACTCCCGATTATAACCAATCAGTTTACTCGATGCAAATTATTGCAACAAATTCACAATCTGAATGACAATGTAGATCCTGATCAGATGAAGAAGCCATCTGATCTGGATCTTCATTGTTTGAAAGTTAATGCTTGTCCTGCTAATCCCGGATATGCCTCATCTTTGAAACAATGTAGATCCAGATCAGATGGCTTCCGAAGCCATCTGATCAGGATCTACATTGTTTGCCATTCAGATTGTGAATTTGTTGCAATAATTTGCATCAAGTAATCTGATTGGTTGATAATCGGTAGTGGGTGTGGCATTTATAAATATTCAGCAGGGCAAGGGTTAAGTTCCCAGTCTGGTATAAAAAAAATTTTTAGGCAAGACCCAGGGGTTCATGCTAAGTTTGTGAGTGATTTGCCGGAGTTTACACATCGATAAAAACCACAGAAATGATAATTCATTCCTTATAATTCCAACTTTGTCATCAAAATGTTTAAAAATGGCCACCAAAATGGTAAATTTGAAGAATTCTTTCGAAAGCATAACAGTGTACTTTCCAACAGTCATGGCAGAATGATTATTCAGTCAGAAGCTGCCATCTTTTAAGGAACCAAAGCGAAAAAAACGTCAAGTCTATATATTCAGTTTATTTCTCTTCTAACATTAAAGTTTTGAATAGTCTTCCATCTTTTAATCGAACTCTGTTGACGTCACTTCATGTAAAATGACGTAATGAGCACGTTCTAAATGTGCTTATACATTACATGAACAAGTCCGTGAAATGAACACCCCCTTAAACCCCACTTTATATAGAGTAAAATGGGGTTTATGGGGGTATAAATTATTTTTCTTATTTCTGCTCCAAGACATAGGTAGTGGGTACTCGTTAGAACCGCCTCAATGAGGCGGTTCTAATGAGCACTCATAACATATGTTTGCAGTATAAACAAGAAAAATATCACGGATTTTCACCTGAAAAGTAGCCATTTTGGAGAAAAATGCACTATGCCGCACGGATGCGTTATCATAATGTATTACTACCTGTTGCTCTGTAAAATAGATCTGAGATTCTTGCTCAGGGACTTTATTGAAGAATAAAACTTTTATTTCAACCAATCAAATCACTCAGAATGTACATAATGATGGAGAATCGGAATTATGTAAGTAGGAATAGTCTTCATTAATTTGCATGGAAATCATTACGAAAACACGCCTATACAAATACATTGACTATTTTACCGCCGAAAAATTGAAAATTTGGGATGAAAAATTGTGACATTTTTCTTATTTCTGCTCAAAATATAGATTGTGGATACTCGTTCGAACCGTCTCGATGAGGCGGTTCTAACGAGTACCCACAATCTATATTTATGGGAGACAGAGTTCCATAAGTCTTTCGACTTTCTTCTGAATCCCATTGTATAATATTGTCTTAGAAATAAGAAAAATAAGGTTTACCCCTGTAAATCCCAGTCTTGTAAATCCAATCGGAGTCTGACTGTTGGTTTTCTTTTGCTCCAGCATTTCAGTGGTTTCTTGCTGTCGAGTCCTCACCGTTGATTCAGCTCTGTGGTTCTTTGATTTTTTGTGTTCACGGAGATGTTGCACTGATGAGTTAGGAGGCCTTCATGCGGACTGAACAAATTATTTGTCTAAATCGCGACGGAAGTAAGGGCGAGGATTGTGGCCACGTAAAGTCGATTTAAGCCCCCCCAGTGAAAATCATTCCACTGACCATTCCAAGGCGGTTCTTCTGTGGCGGTTTATTTATGGTGTTGTTTGTTACTCACTGTGTGTATCACTTGTGTCTTTTTATTTTGGATGGCCATATGGCCATTTTGTGGGGAAGTAACTGTCCTTATGGCCTTCCTTTGTTTAGATTTCCATTATGGTCTGGTCGATTAATGTTTGTGTTTCTTTCCCTTTGGTGTCTTTGATGGGTGGAGTAAGTTAATTGTATCGATTCCTGATCTTTGTTTTACTTCTACTTTACTATATAAAAGTGGGGTTCAAGGGGGTCAAAATTACATAGGCGTGTTTTCGTGATGGGGCACCAAAATATCACATGTTCCAGTGTCATTTACCGAAAAAAAATAGTTCCTATTCTTCAACAATAAAACCTTATATATATACTATGTTTCATCAAATAGGCTTGACATGCAAATAAAACTCAATTTAAAATAGCAACAACTTGAGATAGGGAACCGTTTGATCAGCCCTGACGCTGAGAACTGTTACATCAGCCCTGAGACTGGGAACTTTGATCATCTCTGAATATGTTTTGTGTCTCACCACCAGGAAAGATCATTTCCTTGAATCATATATAATCATTCCTTTATCTAGCTTTTAGTTATATGTGTTGTAAATTTCTGTAGAAATTTCATTTTCTCTATATGTGTCATTCTGTCTGGTTTATTTTCACATTTTTCATTGGCTCTGAACCTTTGACATTTGAAGCACAGCAAAACTCAAGAAAATTAAGTTCCATTAATCTAAATTGATTTGAATTCTGTAGATTTTTCAGGGATGTGTATTTTGATGTAATGCATTAGGGGGAAGACATACATCCATGAGATTTGTTACCGTAAAAATCCCCAATATTGGGACACCTTGAGAACGATGTAGTCTCCTAAAATTTAAAAAAAATTGTGTCGCGATCAAGCAAGGAGTCCCAAAAAGGTGCTAATGGAATGGCAAACAATGTAGACCCAGATCAGACTGCTCCTTAAGGAGCAGTCTGATCTGGGCCTGCACTGTTTGCTTAGGCATGCCTGTCCCAATACTTAAGAGCACTGTCTGGCCCCCGCCCATTGGGGCTTTAAGAAATAAATGGGCTGCATGATGCTTCCATGCAGAGCTGAAAACGACCGCACACGAGTACTGGTAAACTGCTTAGAGTATCTAAGCCTGCCCAGGCAAAGCGGAGTGAGTCGGACCACCCATGCTTATAAACCTATTGATTACCTTGGGCGACAGGGCTTGAGATGTCATCTCATCTCATCTCATTGTCAGGTATAAGTCCCACAGAATTGGAAGCAGCGTCTCCAAAATGACCTATACAGTGTTGACGGGGATGTTAAACCTCAATTCAAACAAACAAACAAAAACCGTAAAAATCGTAAATATTGGGACACCTTGAGGCTGATGTAAGTCTCCTAAAATCTTAAAAAATGTGTTTTCCAATCAAGGAAGGAATCAAAAAAGGTGCAGATGGAATGGCAAACAGTGTAGACCCTGATCAGACTGCTCCTTCAGGAGCAGTCTGATCTGGGTCTGCACTGTTTGGTTAGGCCTGCCTGTCCCAGTACTTAGGAGCGCGACAGTATTCTGTCATTTTTTAAAGGGAGACGACTTTTGTGACTTCTTGTTTGCTTTCCCATTAGGTTAACAAGTCTGTGTATTGAATCCCTTGTAAACCCCACTTTATGCACCCTGGCCCTTCAGGGCTTGGAGAAATAGACTCGGCTACAGGACGCTTCCTTGTAGAGCTGCAAATGACAAAACTTGAGTACTGGTAAACTGCTCAGAATGTATATGCCTGACCAGGAAATTTTTTTCATTTTTTGGTGATAAAAATTTTATTTCAATTGTTTTCCTTATGAGGTCAGTACATGTATATTATAGTTGACTATCCTTTCATTCTGTAACAATTTTTGTCCAACTTTTTTTTAAATATTTTTTTCTGAGTGGTTATTGGTTAATGTTCTGATTTTTCTTTTCCATATATTGTATAGGTGTTGTGCAGTGTTGTGCCTATCTTCTGTTTAAGCTATATAGACTTTGATATGTTAATACATGGAGCTTCCCTGGAGATGACTAGTGTAAGTATTTGCTTTTTCAACAGCCTCCTAAATGACTACTTTTCCGATGAAAACATGTCATATTTTGATCTGGGCGTGCACCTTTTGCCAGGGTACCCGTTTTTGTTGTTCCCAGTACAAAATGGAATAAATGGTACCTGAATTAGCTGCTTCCTGGGGTGGATGGGTGAGGCAAAGGTGTCCTGTATCTTATGTCACTGGAGTGCCCAACTGATATTGGCTTACAGTTGGGCAATGCCTGTTGTCCTTGCAACAGGTTAGGGTAGAGGGGCGGTGTTGTTATTTCATCCATTTCTTCACTTTCTTTCATTTTCCTGTTTCTTTCCTCCCTCTATTTCATCTTCTATACTATCACTTCTATTTATTTTCTCTCTGTCTGGGAGCTGACACAAAATGACCCACAAAGGTTGATGTGTCATTAAGGCTCTGCGTGCTGGGTATTTTTTCAGCAGATGACATTTTGAATTTTTTCCTAGAAAACAGGATTTGACATTTCATGCAAATTGTCTCCATTGGCGGCCATTTGCATGAAATGCCAAATGCTGTTTTTAGAGAAAAATAAGAACAATTTTCTTTGTTTGTCGTCTGCTGAATTAGCCTAGTGTGTGTTAACGGTTAAACCCCAACAAAAAAAATGCTTACCTGTTTATGTCATATTAACCCTTTTTGTACGGAAACACCAAAACGGGTAATTGGCAAACAGTGGCGGCCCAGATCAGACGCAGCAGAATGTGGCGTCTGATCAGGGCCTACACTGTTTGCAAAAAGTTAAGCCATTTTCCAAACAAGTTTTGAAGAAAACACAACCTGACATCCCTAAATATCGAAATGGACTCCAGCCATATATAAGGAGGAAGATTCCATTTAGTACAAAAAGGGTTAACAAGTCTGTATGACGAATACCTAATAGATTGCAAGGATATACATCAATTTTCTTATTCTTGCTAAAAATGCATATTGTGGGTACCCATTAGATCAGCCTCACTGAGGCTTATCTTACCTGCACCAACAATCTATGTTTGAAGGATAATGAAAAGAAATAGCATAAATTTTCATCGGAAAAAAAAAATGTCATTTTTATGTCCTCGGTAGCGATAGCAGGGACGTTGTTTTTGCCATGTCTGTTTGTTGGTTTGCACATGGGCAACTTTAACGTTGGTCATAACTTTTGAGCCGTTGGAGGTAGAGTATTGATATTTGGCATGAAGGTTCCTTGTGAAAAGAGCTTCACATTCATGCAAAAAAATTAGACCTGTGACCTTGACCTTTGACCTACTTAAAAGAAAAAAATAACATTGGTCATAACTTTTGAATCGCTTGAGATACAGCCTTCATATTTGGCATGTATGTTCCATGTGACAAAAGCTTTACATTCATGCAAAAAAATTTGACTTGTGACCTTGACCTTTGACCTACTTGAAATATATAATAACATTTTGGTCATAACTTTTGAACCATTTGAGATACAGCCTTCATATTTTGCATGTAGGTTCCTTGTGACAAGAGCTTTAGATTCACACAAAAAATCTGACCTGTGACCTTGACCTTTGACCTACATAAAAGAAAAAGTTAAAACATTGGTCATAACTTTTGAACCGTTTGAGATACAGCCTTCATATTTGGCATGTAGGTTCCTTGTAACAAGAGCTTTACATTCATGCAAAATATTTTGACCTGTGAACTTGACCTTTGACCTGCTTAAAAGAAAAAATTAACATTTTGGTCATAACTTTTTAACCGTTTGGGATAGGGCCTTCATTTTTGGCATGTAGGTTCCTTGTGATAAGAGCTTTACATTTATGCAATTTTTTTTTACCATGACCTTGACCTTTGACCTACTTAAAAGAACAAATAAAATTGTTCATAACTTTCGAATCGTTTAAGATAGAGCTTTCAAATTTTGGCATGTAGGTTCCTTGTGACAAGAGCTTTACATTCATGCATTTTTTTTACCTTTGACCTTGACCTATGACCTACTTTAAAGAAACAATATTATTGTTCATAACATTCGAACCATTTAAGATAGAGCCTTCATATTTGGCTGTAAGTTCCTTGTGCCAAGGGCTTCCCACTCAAACCAAATTTCTTGACCTGTGACCTTGACTTTGAACTGTGACCAACTTTGAAAAAAAATGACCATGCCCGGGGACATGTTTGTGTTTCACAAACATATCTTGTTTAAACTATGAAATATTACTGGTAAATGAAAATAGGAAATTTTATGGCTTAACTCTTATCTTTCTGAATATTCATTTAAACCACACCCATTTCTGTCTATCAGCCAATCAAATTACTTGATGTAATTTATTGCTACAAATTCATAAACTGAATGTCAAACAGTGTAGATCCTGATCAGATGGCTTCTTCAGAAGCCATCTGATCTGGATCTACACTGTTTGCAAAGATAGGGGTTGTCGTGAACAGCAAGATAAGGTTTAACCTTTTTTTTAACCCAAAACCAGTCAGTGGCAAACAGTGCAGGCCCAGATCAGATGCCATGGAATGCAGCATCTGATCAGGATCTTCACTGTTTGCAAAATGAAAAAAAAATGTTCATACATTTTCAAAATAAATTTTACAGATAACACATTAGCTGACACCCCTAAATTTTGAAATGAACCCCTCCTAGAGCAGAAAATTCCGTTAAGTACAAATTGGGTTCTAAATGAATATTACCCCAATGACAGCTGTTTTAAATATGTTCTATAAAAGGGTTATCCTTTGGAAGCAAGGAATACACCACAGAAGTGAAAAATATGGAGTGTACATGTTTTCTGGGCCAGACTAGCTAGTTTTGGCCAATTAGGCCTCATCAGTGACCCTCAGATATTTTCATAATTCCACAATGGAATCAATGATCCCAAAGGACAAGAAAATATAATCTACACTATGATGTAGGGCAGGGAGACGTTTTACCGCCGCCACACATTCCCACACACCAGCTGTAGTGAAGTTAAATATGTTCTATAAAAGGGTTATCCTTTGGAAGCAAGGAATACACCACAGAAGTGAAAAATATGGAGTGTACATGTTTTCTGGGCCAGACTAGCTAGTTTCGGCCAATTAGGCCTCATCAGTGACCCTCAGATATTTTCATAATTCCACAATGGAATCAATAAAGCCTGATAAGCAGGTAGACCCTGATCAGTCTGCTGTCTTATCAGGATCTACACTGTTTGCCAATCTGACCAGACATTTTGGAATAAAATTCACATTATGATTTTAAGGAAACTACTGGTAAACCAATAGAAGATATATCCAATTATTTATGGGGGTTACTTTAAACCACTACCAAGAACTGTCCCCAAGAGAAGCTGTATTTTATCTCCTGACAGTAATAGGTCTGTTAAATAATTTATGTCAATCTTTGTTTTTGTGGTGATTTTGAAGTTCTGAATATAGTTTTATAGCCCCCTGTTTATGTTTAAACATTAGCCCTTTTGTTACCAAATGGAATCTTCCTCCTTAGATATAGCAGTCCTTTTCGAAATTTAGGGGTGTCGTGTCAGGTTGTGTTTTCTTCAAAATTTGTTTGGAAAATGGCTGAATGTTGTGCGAGCAGTGTAGGCGCTAATCAGACGCCGCATTCTGCGGCGTCTGATCTGGGCCTGCACTGTTTGCAAGGGTACCCGTTTTGGGATTTCCAGTACAAAAAGGGTTAATCTTAAGGCACTAAGCACTGTTAAAATACAGTGGATGGCATTTTTATAGCCCGGTTTCCCATGGTACCAAGGTAGTTAATGTTACAGTATAAATATTTCAAAGTTAGAGCTTTTCAGCACTAAAATATTGTTACGTTAAATTTATAAAGGGTCTCTTCTTACAATTAAGGAGGAGTACCGAGCACAGTGCTTCAGTCTGTATTTATGAACCTGTCAGATAGGTACCTAGGTAGAATTTTCTCAAGCCGAAAGGCATTCCCATGGTACCAAGGCAAACAGAAAAGTTACAAATGTAGGAAACCGATTTGACTAAAAATACATTTAATGACATTTTATATTATTTGAAGCAATAAAAAAATAGTTTCCGGGTGGAGGAAAACTGCAAATACGATATAAAATAATCTTTGACTGCTTTTAATCCCGACAATGTCATATTAAAGTAAGCTACAGTTGAAACACAGGGGGTACAATTCATCACCAGGGTTATGTGAAAGTCAAGCAAGTTTGTTTCATCATATAAATTTAACTTCTAAGCTCATCCCCAGAGGTGTCATTGGGGCACAGGAATTCTGTGAAAGTTCAAATTGTTTTAATGAATGCATGCATAGAAGATCTGTGCACTTAGGGCTAATTTTTTTCTTTCAATGCTAAACAAATTCCCATATCTATGGAAGACAGTATATATAAACAGGAAACACCCAGAATCGTTCTTCCATATTTCAGTTTAGAAGAACTATCTGAGAAAATCTTAAGCTACAAAAGAAAAATCATTTGTAATGTCAAACATAAATTAAAGACAAATTTACCAACCAGGGGTGGAGAGAAAATGTGAAAACTCATGTTTCACCTGTTTTTAGCTCACCTGTCACGTAGTGACAAGGTGAGCTTTTGTGATCACCTTTTGTCCGTCGTCCGTCGTGCGTGCGTCCGTGCGTCCGTAAACAATTTCAAATAAGTATATCTCTAATACCCCATGGTCAATCTTGATCAAATTTCATGAGAAGCATCATCAGGTAGGGGGAAAGGCTGCATAAGGTTTTTGGGCTGATTGGAATTCTGGTTGCCATGGCAACATATAGCTCCCATAGACTTACAATGGGAAAAAATTAAAATATCTCCTTCTCTGAAACCACAGGGCCCAGAGCTTAGATATTAAGCATGTATTAATGGCCAGTGGTCACCTACATAATTCCTGCCATTCATGCCCCAGGGGTCCAAATTGGCCACGCCCCGGGGCCCCTTCGCTCCCATAGACTCATAATGGAACAAAAAGCTTCAAAAATCTTCTCCTCAGAAACCACAGGGTCCAGAGCTTAGATATTTAGCATGTAGCAATGGCAAGTGGTCACCTACATAATTCCTGCCAATCATGCCCCTGGGGTCCAAACGGGCCACACCCCGGTGCCCTTTAGCTCCTATAGACTCATAATGTAAAAAAGCTTCAAAAATCTTCTTCTCTGAAACCACAGGGCCCAGAGCTGAGATATTTGGCATGTAGCAACGGAAAGTGGTCACCTACATAATTCCTGCCAATCATGCCCCTGGGGTCCAAATTGGCCACACCCCGGGGCCCCTTAGCTCCCAAAGACTCATAATGAAAAAAAAGCTTCAAAAATCTTCTTCTCTGAAACCACAGGGCCCAGAGCTTAGATATTTTTATACCCCACCACACGATAGTGGCGGGGTATTATGATATACCCTCCGGTGTCCGTCCGTCCGTCCGTCCGCACCATTTCCGATCGATAACTTGAGTAATTTTTAACAAATTTTTTTCAAATTTTGCATACATGTATATATCGGGAATGAGTGGTATGGGATTCTTAATGGGCAAAATCCGTTAACATTTGACAGAGTTATGGCCCTTTTTAGTTCAAAATAAGAGGTTTTGGGGCGTTTCCGATCAATAACTTGAATATTTTTTCACAGATTTTCTTCAAATTTTGTATACACATTGGCATTGGGTATGAGTGGTTTGGGATTGTAAATGGGCAAAATACATTAACATTTAACGGAATTATGGTCGTTAAAAATTCCGATTAAATGGTTTTTGGGGACTTATTCCTTTACTATATGGAATATTTGGATGAAACTGCACTGATGTATAAACGACCATAATAAGCAGGTTTTGTGTTGTGAATACACAAAATGTGTTAACATTTAACGAAAAATTGGTCGTTAACAATTCCCATTAAATAGTTTCTGCGCATTTATTCCTTTAATTTATGAAATATATTGATTATCACTGCCAGTTTAGTGGTTAGAGTGCTGGACTACAAATCCTATTGTTGACTATGAATCTGAGGGGCGTGAGTTCAAATCTCCGTCGAGGAATGGAAATTTTTTTTTTTTTTTTTCGTTTTTTCTTTTTTTTTTGTGTGTGTGTTCTTTTTTCTTTTTTCTTTTTCTTTCTTTTTCATTTTGGCAATGAATTTATTTATTTTTTTTTTATTTTTTTTAATTTTCCTCATTTTTGGTTTTTCATTCCTTTTTTTTCCCTTTTTTTTTTTTCACCCTTTTCTTCTTTTTGTTATACCCCATCACACGATAGTGCTGGGATATTACAATATACCCTCCTGTGTCTGTCCGTCCGTCCGTCCCCACCATTTCTGACCAATAACTGGATTAATTTGTGCTATGAATCTGAGGGGCGTGAGTTCAAACCCCCGTGGAGGAATGGAATTTTCTTTTTTTTTTCCTTTTTTTCTCGTTTTTTCTTTTCTTTTTTTTCCGTTTATTTTTCTTTTCTTTCTTTTTGCAATGAATTTTTTTTTTTTTTTCGTTTTTTTTCTCATTTTTTGTTTTTCATTCCTTTTTTTAGCTCACCGTCACGTAGTGACGAGGTGAGCTTTTGGGATCACTTTTTGTCCGTCGTCCGTCGTGCGTGCGTGCGTGCGTGCGTCCGTGCGTGCGTGCGTGCGTAAACAATTTCTTTAAATGACATCTCCTCCTAAACCACTGATCGGATTTTGACCAAACTTCACAGGAATGATCCTTAGGTGGTCCCCTTTCAAAGTTGTTCAAATGGTTCCGGTCCGTTGCACATCTAGGTCACAGGAGCAAAAAATAGATTTTTTTCACCAAAAACTTAAAAAATCTTCTTCTCTGAAACCACAAGGCCCAGGTCTTTGATATTTGGTATGAAGCTTCATCTAGTGGACCCCTACCAAGATTGTTCAAATTATAATGCTGGGCCCAAAAATGCCCCCGCCCTGGGGCCCTTTGGTTTTACATAGGCTTATATAGGGAAAATCTTTAAAAATCTTCTTCTCTGAAACCACAAGGCCCAGGTCTTTGATATTTGGTATGAAGCTTCATCTAGTGGACCCCTACCAAGATTGTTCAAATTATAGTGCTGGGGCCAAAAATGCCCCCGCCCCGGGGCCCTTTGGTTTTACATATGCTTATATAGGGAAAATCTTTAAAAATCTTCTTCTCTGAAACCACAAGGCCCAGGACTTTGATATTTGGTATGAAGCTTCATCTAGTGGACCCCTACCAAGATTGTTCAAATTTTAGTGCTGGGACAAAAAATGCCCCCGCCACGGGGCCCTTTGGTTTTACATTGGCTTATATAGGGAAAATCTTTAAAAATCTTCTTCTCTGAAACCACAAGGCCCAGGTCTTTGATATTTGGTATGAAGCTTCATCTAGTGGACCCCTGCCAAGATTGTTCAAATTACAGTGCTGGGGCCAAAAATGCCCCCGCCCCGGGGCCCTTTGGTTTTACATAGGCTTATATAGGGAAAATCTTTAAAAATCTTCTTCTCTGAAACCACAAGGCCCAGGTCTTTGATATTTGGTATGAAGCTTCATCTAGTGGACCCCTACCAAGATTGTTCAAATTATAATGCTGGGGCCAAAAATGCCCCCGCCCCGGGGCCCTTTGGTTTTACATAGGCTTATATAGGGAAAATCTTTAAAATTTTCTTCTCTGAAACCAGAAGGCCCAGGACTTTGATATTTGGTATGAAGCTTCATCTAGTGGACCCCTACCAAGATTGTTCAAATTTTAGTGCTGGGACAAAAAATGCCCCCGCCACGGGGCCCTTTGGTTTTACATTGGCTTATATAGGGAAAAATCTTTAAAAATCTTCTTCTCTGAAACCACAAGGCCGAGGTCTTTGATATTTGGTATGAAGCTTCATCTAGTGGACCCCTACCAAGATTGTTCCAATTTTAGTGCTGGGACAAAAAATGCCCCCGCCACGGGGCCCTTTGGTTTTACATTGGCTTATATAGGGAAAATCTTTAAAAATCTTCTTCTCTGAAACCACACGGCCCAGGTCTTTGATATTTGGTATGAAGCTTCATCTAGTGGACCCCTACCAAGATTGTTCAAATTATAGTGCTGGGGCCAAAAATGCCCCTGTCCTGGGGCCCTTTGGTTTAACATAGGCTTATATAGGGAAAATCTTTAAAATCTTCTTCTCTGAAACCACAAGGCCCAGGACTTTGATATTTGGTATGAAGCTTCATCTAGTGGACCCCTACCAAGATTGTTCAAATTATAGTGCTGGGGCAAAAAATGCCCCTGTCCCGGGGCCCTTTGATTTTACATAGGCTTATATAGGCAAAATCTTTAAAAATCTTCTTCTCTGAAACCGCTAGGCCCAGGTCTTTGATATTTGATGTGTAGCTTCATCTAGTGGACCTTTTCCAAGATTGTTCAAATTTTAGCCTTTCTTGATGTTTGGTATGAAGCTTCACCTTTAAGACCTCCCTCAACATTATGCACATTAAAGCCCTGGGGCCAATAATGGCCCTCTCTGGGGCCCACTTGTTACACTATGGATCAGGTGAGCAATCCAGGGCCATCATGGCCCTCTTGTGTTTTATATTAGGATCACTTTTTGTCTGTCATCCGTGCGTAAACAATTTTTTCAAACGACATCTCCTACCACTGATCGGATTTTGACCAAACTTCACAGGAATGATCCTTAGGTGGTCCCCTTTCAAAGTTGTTCAAATGGTTCTGGTCCGTTTCACATATAGGTCACAGGAGCCAAAAATAGATTTTTTCACCAAAAACTTAAAAAATCTTCTTCTCTGAAACCGCAAGGCCCAGGTCTTTGATATTTGGTATGAAGCTTCATCTAGTGGACCCCTACCAAGATTGTTCAAATTATAGTGCTGGGGCCAAAAATGCCCCCGCCCCGGGGCCCTTTGGTTTTACATGGGCTTATATAGGAAAATCTTTAAAAATCTTCTGCTCTGGAACCACAAGGCCCAGGTCTTTGATTTTTAGTATTAAGCTTCATCTAGTGGACCCCTACCAAGATTGTTAAAATTATAGTGCTGGGGCCAAAAATGCCCCCGCCCAGGAGCCGTTTGGTTTTACATGGGCTAATAAAGGGAAAATCTGTAAAAATCTTCTCCTCTGAAATCGCAAGGCCCAGGTCTTTGATATTTGATATGAAGCTTCATCTAGTGGACCCCTACCAAGATTGTTCAAATTATAGTGCTGGGGCCAAAAATGCCCCCGCCCCGGGGCCCTTTGGTTTTACATAGGCTTATGTAGGGAAAATCTTTAAAAATCTTCTCCTCTGAAACTGCAAGGCCCAGGTCTTTGCTATTTGGTATGAAGGGCCATCTAGTGGACCCCTACCAAGATTGTTCAAATTATAGTGCTAGGGCCAAAAATGCCCCCGCCGGGGGCCCTTTGGTTTTACATAGGCTTATGTAGGGAAAATCTTTAAAAATCTTCTTCTCTGAAACTGCAAGGCCCAGGTCTTTGATATTTGGTATGAAGCTTCATCTTGTGGACCTCTACCAAGATTGTTCAATTTATAGCCCTGGGACCAAAAATGCCCCCGCTCCGTGGCTCTTTGGTTTTACATAGACTTATAGTTGGAAAATCTTGAAAAATCTTCTTCTCTGAAACCACAAGGCCTAGGTCTTTGATGTTTGGTTTGAAGCTTCAGCTAGTGGACCTTTACCAAGATTGTTCAAATTATAGCCCTGAGGCCAAAAATGCCCCCGCCTGGGGGCCCTTTGGTTTTACATAAACTTATATTGGGAAAATCTTTAAAAATTTTCTTCTGTGAAACCACAAGGCCTAGGTCTTTGATATTTGGTGTGAAATTTCATCTAATGGACGTCTATCAAGATTATTCACATCATAGCCCTGGGGCCAAAAATGCCCCTGCCCCGAGACCCTTTGGTTTCACATAGAATTATATAGGGAAATCTTTAAAAAATCTTCTTCTCTGAAAGTGCAAGTCTCATGTCTTTGATATTTGGTATGGAGCTTCATCTAGTGGACAATTATAGCCTTTGTTGATATTTTGTATGAAGCTTCACCTTTTTAGACCTCCTCAACATAAAGCACATTATAACCTTGGGGTCAATAATGGCCCTCCCCGGGGCCCACTCATTACTCTATGGATCAGGTGAGCGATCCAGGGCCATCATGGCCCTCTTGTTTACCTTTTTTGTTTCTTTTCCTTTTCTTCTTTTTGTTATACCCCATTACACGATAGTGCTTGGATATTATAATATACCCTCCGGTGTCTGTCCGTCCGTCCGTCCGTCTGGGCCAACATATAAGTGTTAGGGGTTATATTTTGTCCAACCTTATGGGTTTATTCCGTTAAGTTAACACTATAAACTCATAAACCTTACTGCTTAGGGGCTATTTTTCGGCTTAGGAGCTTAATTTCTCTATGGGAGTTTATAATGGGAAAAGCCCATAAACCGGATTTGTTAGAATGTCTGTCCGTCCGTCCATCCCCACCATTTCCGACCGATAACTTGATTAATTTTTCACATTTTTTTTTTCAAATTGTGCCTACATGTTTATATCGGGAATGACTTTTTTTTCTTTTCTTCTTTTTGTTATACCCCATCACACGATAGTGCTGGGGTATTATAATATACCCTCCGGTGTCTGTCCGTTCGTCCGTCCATCCACACCATTTCCGACCGATAACTTGATTAATTTCTCACAATTTTTTTTTGGAGTTTGCGATCAATAACTTAAGAATCTTTTCATGGATTTTCTTCAAATTTTAAAACACTAAAGGACACATATTATTGCCAAGGACAGTCACTCTGCTTTTCTGTTTATTGTATTATCTGCCCTTTTGATATACATGTATGTAGTTCCTTTACTATATTGAATGCCTTAGTGAAGTTTTACAGATAACTATAACACTTAAAAGTACCACTATTATGGGCAAGGCTATAACCATATTATCTTGCAGTGGTGGGGTATCATGCAGTGTTAGCGTGCTTTTATTAGCATGTAGCAACAGCCAGTGGTCACCTACATAATTCCTGCCAATCATGCCCCTGGGTTCCAAATGGGCGAAGCCCCGGGGCCCCTTTGCTCCCATAGACTCATAATGGAACAAAAAGCTTCAAAAATCTTCTTCTCAGAAACCACAGGGCCCAGAGCTTAGATATTTAGCAGGTAGCAACGGAAAGTGGTCACCTACATAATTCCTGCCAATCATGCCCCTGGGGTCCAAACGGGCCACGCCCCAGGGCCCTTTGGCTCCTATAGACTCATAATGGAAAAAAGCTTCAAAAATCTTCTTCTCTGAAACCACAGGGCCCAGAGCTGAGGTCTTTGGCATGTAGCAACGGCAAGTGGTCACCTACATAAATCCTGCCAATCATGCCCCTAGGGTCCAAATGGGCCACGCCCCGGGGCCCCTTAGCTCACATAGACTGATAATTGAAAAAAAAAAAGCTTCAAAAATCTTCTTCTCTGAAACCACAGGGCCCAGAGTTTAGATATTTAGCATGCAGCAACGGCAAGTGGTCACCTACATAATTCCTGCCAATCATGCCCCTGGGGTCCAAATGGGCCACGCGCTGGGGCCCCTTTGCTCCCATAGACTCATATTTAAAAAAAAGCTTAAAAAATCTTCTTCTCTGAAACCACAGCACCCAGAGCTTAGATATTTAGCAGGTAGCAACGGCAAGTGGTCACCTACATAATTCCTGCCAATCATACCCCTGGGGTCCAAAAGGGCCACGCCCCGGGGCCCCTTAGCTCCCAAAGACTCATAATGAAAAAAAGCTTCAAAAATCATCTTCTCTGAAACCACAGGGCCCAGAGCTTAGATATTTACCATGTAGCAATGACAAGTGGTCACCTACATAAATCCTGCCAATCATGCCCCTGGGGTCCAAATGGGCCACACCCTGGGACCCCCTTAGCCTCCATAGACTCATAATTGAAAAATAAAACTTCAAAAATCTGCCATTCATGCCCCTGGGGTCCAAATCCTGTGGCCCCTTAACTCCAACAAACTTCTAATGGAAAAAGCTTCTAACATCTTCTTTGAAACCATGAAGTACCGACCTTAGATATTTAGTATATAGCAACACAAAATGGTCGCCTACATAAATCCTGCCACCCCCAGGTATTAGACTTCCTGCCTTGCCGTGGCCCTGGGGGCTCAATTCCCACTGGGCACATTACCGCTGTGGTCTTTGTGCCCACTGGGAAGAGCTAAAGGAAGTACCACCCGTTTGCCGTGGGTGGCGTCCTGTAAGCCGGAAGAAGGGATCCTGGAGGTTGAGGGTTACCTGAGGTGGCGGTGCTTCAGGTACCCAACACGCCTCTTTGGCCTGGCTTTTCGGTGTAGACGGGTGGCCGTGCGGTCCGGCACGGTCAATCGGCTGGTCGCGCCGAGCCCTAGAGATACCGCTTTGCTTTCTCTTCAACTCTTTTTGTATCTTTCCTGATACCAACCATATGCCCATTTACCTTACCCTTTTCTGTCTTTTTATCTCTAGAAGGCGGTGGCTAAACGGATCAATCGTGTAGGCATTTTGTTTATACGAGTATATCTCACGTGTATCTCTAACACCTGCGAGTTGGATAACCACTCCATTATGGTGTTCCCTTGTAGGGCTCCACGGAGGGCGGAGAGCACTTGGGACGAAACTAGAATTTTTTCCTTATGCCTCATGGAAAAAAACATAACCGCAACGCAGCTAAACGTAAAAAAGACGAGGATTCATCCGAAACGGATGAACCCAGTCAGAAGTCAAGTCAGCAATCAAGTCAGCAGTCTAGTCAGCAAGTTGAAACTCCAAAGCTCAACACTTTTCCACGCTTCTTGGTGATGACATCACGCGATGATACACGTACGGTGTCAGATTTATCACCCTTTGTTATCGAAAAGAGTTTAGTGTCCATTGCCGGACATCCAAAAAGTATAAAAAAACTAAAGTCAGGTGATCTCCTCTTGGAGGTCGAGAGAGAGCAGCAGGTCAAAAACCTGCTTGGTACCACAAAGCTCTTCGATCTCAACGTCAAAGTATCGTTGCACAAAACTCTCAATTCATGTAAAGGTGTCATCCGCAGCCCAGAGCTACGTCCGTGCAACGATGCCGAGATTGTTGAGAATTTAAGAGATGAAGGCGTCATTGGTGTACGTAACATCCAAGTTCGTAGAAGTGGTGTATTAAAGCCAACAAGTACCTACGTGTTGACATTTAATACACCAGTTCTGCCCAAGAAAATAAAAGTTGCATATCTATCTGTTAACGTAGAGGTGTATATACCAAACCCTCTCAGATGTTATCATTGTCAGGTTTTTGGTCACCACGAAAGCAGATGTCAGAAGAAACAACTCTGTCCAAATTGTGGTGAGGAAAAACATGTCGATAACCATCAAAACTGCAAAAATGAGGCCAAATGCGTCAATTGTGGTGACAAGCATGCTGTTTTCTCTCGAGATTGTCCGGCATGGAAAAAAGAAAAAGAAATACTCACTGTCAAATACCAAAGGGGGATAACATTCCCAGAAGCGCGGAAAATTGTTGATGAGCGATACACAACACCAACCACAAGTTACGCCAGCATCACAAAGGGTGCTGGTGTAAAAGTTTCCAGCTCCGCAACACAGACTGCTGAATCATACATAGCTGAACTGAAAAAATCTGGTGCATGGAGTAAATCCACTCCAGCACCAAAAACTTCAACCAGTTTATCAAATGGCGCAATCCAGGTTGCTTCGGATCGGTCGACAGCGACCGTACCGAAGCCAGCCCCGCATGCAAAAGAGAAACTCGACTTAGGTCGAACTATTAAGGGATCAGAAGATCCGAAGAAACAACACTTGTCTCAAAAACAAACAGAGAGACAACGTAAAATGGAAAGAGACCATATAAAATTCCAGAACAGATTCGGATCTTTGAGTGATAGTGATATGGAGTTTGAAACTCCATCATCACCAAATGGCAATAACAGATCGAGGTCAGCAACACCACGAGCTGGTGGTAGCAGATCTATATCACCAATTGCAGCTCCAATATAGTTTCTAGTCTTAATCTCTTCATAAAATGGATTTAAAACACAAAATAATACAATGGAATTGTCGAGGTCTTAAACCAAATTATAATGAACTCTTATTACTTATTTCGTTATTAAACCCATCGGTTTTTTGTTTACAAGAAACTTTTTTAAAAACTGATGACAACATTGATGTCAGGGGTTTCAATCCATACAACTATATCTATTCTGATGGTAGCAAACCATCTGGTGGCAGTTCAATTCTTGTTAAATCATGTTTACCACAAAGAGAGATCAAATTAGAAACAGACCTACAAGCTGTAGCAGTATCGGTTTCTCTGGATAAAGAAACTACAATTTGCTCTGTATATATTCCACCCTCATTTTCTTTAAAGCCCGAACATCTTGACTCATTGCTGAGTCAACTTCCATCGCCATATCTTTTAGTTGGCGACTTCAATGGTCACAATATTCTATGGGGCTGTAAAGATATCAATAACAGAGGAGCACTTGTTGAAGATTTTATTGCAAAGAGCGATCTTTGCTTGATGAATGATAAATCTTATACTTACCTTCACCCAGCGACAGGTCATTTGTCTTCTTTAGATCTCTCTTTGTGTCACCCATCTCTCTTCTTAGACTATGACTGGTCTGTTCATGATGATCAGTGCGGAAGTGATCACTTCCCTGTTATAATTGAGAGCGTAAACGAACCAGATGAGGACTGTAACCGGAAGTGGAAAATGAATAAAGCCGACTGGGAATTATTCCATAATTTATGTGAAGAAGAGTTATCATTTGATCAATTTAATGAATCATCCGACATTGTTTCTGATTTCACAGATACACTTATTAATATATCAGAACAATGCATTCCAAAGACCTCCACAAATACAAAGAAAAGCAAGCCCTGGTTTAATAATGACTGTAAAGAAGCTATTAAAAAGCGTAAACAGGCTCTAAATAAGTTCTGCAGAAGTCCCACTTCAGAAAAACTAAACGACGTAAAAGTTTTTAGAGCTAAAGCTCGGCGAACAATCCGAGCTTCCAAACGAAAGTCATGGAGAGAATATGTCTCCAAATTGAACTACAAAACCCCCATTAAAAAGGTTTGGGATATGGTACGAAAAATTTCAGGAAAAACAAAGTCCCCTAGTTTTACACATTTAAATACTGAATATGACACAATAGCTTCAACAAAAAAAGATATTTCAGATACTCTTGGGCACACATTCTTGAGAAATTCATCATCACGTAATTATTCTGACACTTTTAGAAATTTCAAAAAGGACCAAGAGAAAAGAAATCTAAACTTTAAATCCCTTAATCACGAAGAATACAACAAACCATTTAACTTATCCGAACTCGTTGAAGCCATTGAAAAATCACATGATACGGCAACCGGCCCCGATGAAATTCATTATCAGATGCTTAAGCATCTGCCAAAAAGTTCTCTTTCAACACTTTTAGATATCTTTAATAATATTTGGGAAACGGGGGTCTGTCCTGAGAGCTGGCGTGTAGCTACAGTTGTACCAATTCCGAAACCAGGGAAAGATCATGCGGAACCTACAAATTATCGTCCGATAGCTTTGACAAGTTGTTTGTGTAAAACATTGGAGAGAATGATAAACAAGAGATTAGTCTGGTACTTAGAGTCCAACAACCTCATTTCAGAATATCAATCGGGTTTTCGTTCGGAACGTAGTACCAATGACAATTTAATAAGACTAGAAACATTTATACGAGATGCTTTTATTAACAAAGAACACGTAGTAGCTGTCTTTTTCGACTTGGAGAAAGCATATGATACAACATGGCGTTATGGAATATTGAAAGATCTACATAACATTGGCTTAAGAGGAAAACTTCCCAGTTTTATTGAAAGCTTTTTAGGGGAGCGCATGTTTCAGGTGCGTGTGGGGTCTACCCTGTCAGATTTCTATGATCAAGAACAGGGTGTCCCACAGGGTAGTATTCTTTCAACTACGCTATTTAACATCAAAATAAACAATATTGTACAATGTTTGGACGACAAAACTGATTGTTCATTGTATGTTGATGATTTTTGTATATGTTACCGTTCAAAAAATATGAAAACAATTGAACGAAAGTTACAACAAAATTTAAAAAGAATAGAAGAATGGACTGATAAAAATGGTTTCAAGTTCTCCAAGTCGAAAACGCAGTGTGTTCATTTTTGTAAACTACGGAAGAAACACGAACATCCTTCCCTGTTTTTATACGGATCACAAATTCCTGTTGTTGAAGAAGCCAAATTTCTTGGGGTCATATTTGATCAAAAGTTATCTTTTATTCCCCATATTAAATATCTTAAAGCGAAATGCTTAAAAGCTTTGAATCTTTTGAAAGTTTTAGCTCATACAAGTTGGGGAGCAGATCGGTATACTTTATTACATCTTTACCGGTCTTTAATAAGATCTAAATTAGATTATGGGTCTGTTGTTTATGGTTCTGCCAGAAAGTCCTATTTAAAATCCTTGGATACTATCCATCACCAAGGCCTTCGTCTGGCCATGGGAGCCTTCCGTACTTCTCCCGTATTAAGCCTTTATGTAGAAGCAGGTGAACCATCTTTAACCTCGCGCAGAGAGAAACTTTCTCTTCAGTATGCTATTAGACTTGCTGCAAATCCATCTAACCCGGCATCCAAAATTTCATTTCGACCTCAATTTGTAGATAGGTATGAAACTAAACCCACAGCAATTAAACCTTTTGGATTACGTATTTTACCACTGCTGGAAAATTCAGGTATCGACCTTAAAAATATTCAAAAACATGAAACTGCCGAAGTTCCATCTTGGTGTATTAAACAACCTTCTATTCTGTTCGACTTACATGATGGCAAAAAATCCGAATCAAATCCGATACTTCTGAAACAAAACTTTCAGGTACTGCAATCACGTTACGATGATTACCAGCAAGTCTATACTGATGGTTCCAAAGAAGGAGATAAAGTTGGTTGTGCGTATGTTTCTAAAGATACGCACAAAACCATGCGCCTTCCAGATGGTTCATCTATTTTTACAGCTGAAGCCAAAGCAATAGACCTAGCTTTAGATTTTATCAGTTCTTCAACAATTCAAAAAGCAATTATATTTTCTGATTCACTTTCTGTGCTTAAGGCTTTAGACCATTCATCATCTAAAAATCCTCAAATTCAAAAATTGATCGAAAAACATCATGAAATTTCTAAAACACACCAAATCTTGTTTTGTTGGCTTCCGAGCCATATTGGCATTGTCGGCAATGAATATGCTGACAAGAAAGCAAAGGAATCGCTCAGTCTTGATCCATCTGTTTTTAAAATTCCTTTTAATAATTTTAAACCATTTATCAATAGATACATCTTGTCGGAATGGCAAGGTGAATGGGACCGTACAATAAATAACAAACTCCATGCCATTAAACCTGTCGTTAGTACAAAATGCTCTCCTCCACAGTTTTCCAGAAAAGAGGACGTAGTATTAACACGACTGCGCATCGGCCATACTAGAGTTACTCATTCTTATATTTTTAATGGTGATGATCAGCCTTCTTGTGTAGGTTGTGATCAGCCATTCACTGTGAAACATATCTTAATTGACTGTGTTGACTTTTCACCCTCACGTATTTTATATTTCAAAGCTGACACTTTGCAACAACTGTTTCGAGATGTACCTGTTGATAACATTATTTTATTCTTAAAAGAAATTGGTCTTTTTCATAAGATTTAACTGTTTCAGATTTTTATACATTATCATTCTGACTTCTTACTTTTAATATCGTCATAATTATTCATGCCGTTTAACCATTAACCGACTGACGCTTATGACCCACCAAGAGGGTTGACGCGTCGTTAAACACGAAATCATCATCATCATCAACATAAATCCTGCCAACAGTGCCCTTTGGGTCAAAATTGGCCAAGCCCCAGGGCTCATTAGCATCTATAGCCTTATACTGGAAAAAACTTAAAAAAATCTTTTTCTCCAAAACCATAAGGCACAGATTTTGCTTGATTTGAGGTTTTACATCCCCGACAACACTGTATAGGTCATTTTGGAGATGTCTCTTCCAATTTTGTGGGACTTTTACCAGACATTGAGATGAAATTACATCTCAAGCCCTGTCGCCCAATGAAACCAGTAGGGTTTATAAGCATGGACACCACTTTGCCTGATTTGTTTGTTTGTTTGATTTGAGGTTTTACATCCCCGTCAACACTGTAAAGGTCATTTTGGAGACGTTGCTTCCAATTTTGTGGGACTTTTACCCGACATTGAGATGAAATGACATCTCAAGCCCTGTCGCCCAATGAAACCAATAAGGTTTATTAGCATGGACGGTCCGCTTGGCACCGCGGTTCCTGGACAGGCTTAGATCCTCTAAGCGGTTTACCAGTACTAGTGTGTGGGCCAGATTCAGCTCTGCGTGGAAGCATCTTGCAGCCCATATATTTCTTCAAGCCCCTTTGGGCGGGGGCCGTCGCTTTGCCTGAGCTTAGATATTTAGTATGTAGCAATGTCAAGTGGTGTCCTAAACTAATGATTTTCTTGTACACAGGTGAGCGATATAGGGCCATTGGGCCCTCTTGTTTAATTCTCTAGATATTTATCCAAATATTTATCACCACAATGTAATGAAATGCATTTCAGTAGAAAAAGACATATCCTACATTGCTGTGAGGATATCAAGCCAATGTGATTAGTGCAAAATTCAAAATGCAGCAAAATATTGTTTACCCCGGTACCATGGAACCCTTGGTACCATGAGAAGCTTTTTTGAAGAAAAATCGGGTATATTGTTTTCGTACCACAGTTCACTCCGGCGTTGGTCCATCTGTCCGTCCGTCTGTCCGTCCGTCACGTTTCTTGTAAATGGGTCTCCTCTGCAACCACTGAAGTTACTCTTTTGAAACTTTGTGTGTGGATAGTACATGGTATGTAGTTGGCAGTGGGCTACCTTTTTGTGACCTTGACCCCAACATGGCTCCAAGGTCAAAGGTCAAATAGTATGATTTGCCATATCTCCTAAACTATTGGAGTCACACTTCTGAAACTTTGCTTATTGGATGGTCCTTGGAATATAGAATATGTTGGGCTACTTTTGGTGTGACCTTGACCCCAAGGTCAAAGGTCAAAAAGTATGACTTTGCCATATCTTCTAAAGTATTGGAGTTACACTTCTGAAACTTAGTTATTTGATGGCTGTTGGAATATAGAATAAATTGGGATACTTTGGGTGGACCTCAACATAACCCCAAGGTCAAAGGTCAAAAAGTATGACTTTGCCATATCTTCTAAACTTTAAGAGTTACACTTCTGAAACTTTGCTTATCAGTTAGAATGTTCTTTGCAACTTCTTTTAACTTTCATGTAGTTTTCGCCAGCTAATACATAGTCATTAGTGTTACTCATAGAAAAAGAGGGTATTTGCGATGGTTTACCATTGACTGCTGATCTAGTCATTTATTTTTTCTTATCTTTCACATGAAATGTCAAACCCTGTATTTTTCCTGTTTGATTAACTTGAAATGTCTGGGCAGAGTGAGTGAGTGTTTGAGTTTTACTTCCCACCAACAGCTAAGGTCATACGGAGACAGGACCTTGGTTTAAAGACTCATCTGAAAGTCTGGAGAAGCCCGGGATCGATCCTGTGATTCCTGGTTTACAAGGCGAGTAGCATAACCACTACACCACAGAGGCTTTTCAAATGTCTGGGCAGAACAATAAAACATTAGGTTAACAAGTCTGTGTAATGAACACCCCTCTACACCCCACTTTATATAGGAAAAACTGGGGTTTACGGGGTACCGGTATACATTATTTTTTTCGTATTTCTGTTCCAAGACATGAGTTGTGGGCACTCATTAGAACTGATGAGTCGGTTCTAACGAGCACACACAACCTATGTTTGGATTTTAAATAAGAAAAGTATCAAATTTTTTCATCAAAAAAGTAACCGTTTTGGAGGTATGAAAGACTGCACTTTCTTGCACACCAGACAAGGAAATCCGTGATTTTACCCTGGGATAGAAATTTATGTTCTGACCCTGGTGTTCCGACCCAAAATAGAATATAATCGCGTGTTTGACAAATGCACTGGTTGAATACGACCTTGTATGTGCCGCATTAATGTTGACGTCATAGCACGTTACGTGATGTCACTAAACATTCTTGTAGTGCCATCACAATATGGCGGACGTCGGTAACCGAAGTGACTGCAGCATTAAAATGCGAGCTAAGAAATGGAAGGTGTGCAAGAAAAAGAATCCTATATGGGTGTGAGGGGTGGATAGAAAAATCCAGCCCTCGGGATCACTGTCCAGCATCACGAGGCGAGCCTCGTGATGCCGGACAGTGACCCTTGGGACGGATTTTTCAATCCACCCCTCACACCCATATAAGATTATTATAATGTCACACGGGTGTGTTATCGTAATGAGATAGAGAATGATATCAGCTACTTCAGTTATGTTCTGTGAAAGGATTATCCTTTGAAAGCATCACAGGAATACACCACTGAGCTGAAACATACGGCATGTACAAGTTTTTGTGGGCCAGGCAATCTTAAGTTTTGGCCAATTAGGCCTCATCAGCATTACGAGAACACGCCTATACAAATACATTGTGAATTTTATCGCCATAAAAATGAAAATTTTGAGAGGAAAAAATGTGATATTTTTCTTATTTCTGCTCAAAATATAGATTGTGGATACACGTTAGAACCGCCTCATCGAGGCGGTTCTAACGAGTGTCCACAATCTATATTTTGGAGCAGAAATATGGAAAATAAGGTTTACCTCTGTAAACCCCAGTTTTACTATATAAAAGTGGGGTTGAAGGGGGTCACTATTATATAGGCGTGTTTTCATGATGAGTGATCCTCAAATATTATCAAAATTCCATAATAGAATCAATGATCCCAAAAGACAAGAAAATACAAACTATACTATGATGAAGGGTGGGGAGATTTTTTATGACCACCACACATTCCCTTAACACCAGCTGTAGTGACATTAAACATGTTCTGTGAAAGGGTTATCCTTTGGAAGCAAGGAATACACCATAGAACTGAAAAATATGGAGTGTACAAGTTCTTCTGTACCAGACTAGATTTAAGTTTCAGTCAAGTAGGCCTCATCATTGACTTCCAAATATTTTCCACGATCGAATCAATGATGCTATAGGACAAGAAAATATAAACTAAACTTTGATGAAGGGCAGGGAGACTTTTTACTGCCGCCACACATTCCATGTACACCAGCTGTAGTGATGTTAAATATATTTTCTGTTAAAGGGTTATCCTTCGGAAGCAAGGAATACTCCTGAACTGAAAAGCGTGGAATGTATACGTTTTTCTGGGCTAGACTAACCCTTCAAATGCCAATCACAACAATTGTTGTCTGCTTTGTTGTCTGCTGGTTACTTTAACCCAATGCATGCAGGAAACCCATTGTATGCAGGAATGCGGCATCTGATCAGAGCCTGCACTATTTGCTAACAGAATTTTCCATCAAAATTAGAATTAAAACGAAAAAGTAGGCCTGACACCCCTTGTATGACAAATGGACTTGTCCAACATACAGCAATGGAAAAGTCCATCATATAATACAATGAGCTAAAAGTCATTCTTGCAAAAAATGTGGACCCAGATCAGAGTCTGATCAGGACTGTATGTCTGAATGCAAAATTATGTTAGAATGGTTTACAAGAAGTAGCAGCAGACAACATAAGCAGACAACATTTTCAGATGCAGTTTTCCTTGGCATCTTCACCCATTAAATGTCAATCACGACTTTTGTCATTCTGCTTTTTCTTCTGCCTGTTACCTTAAAAGTAATGTTTTGCAAACAGTGTGGACCCAGATCATCCTGTATAAGCAATCTGATCATTGTGGAGCCAGATCAGACTGCTCCTGTAGGAGCAGTCTGATCTGGGGCCACACTGTTTGCCTGTTTGCAAAAATATTTTTAAAAACTTTGGAAAAAAAAAATCAGCAGACAACTAAAGCAGACAACATTTTCAGATGTAGTTTTCCTTGGTGTCTTAAGGATTAAGTGTGAACATTAATCTTACTGAAAACCAAATACAGATCAATACACAGTGGATATTTATGGAATTTCAGATTTTTTTATGCAGCTTTTGCATTAAAATGGTATTTGTCAATTCTAGGCTAATTTGGCTTTATTTTCATATGGTAAGATTTATATATGTGTAGGCTAAAATGTGTATGCTGAATTTTTACATTCTCATTAGGAAAAAAGTTGGCTTGAGAAGGGCAGTTGTCAGTTTCTGGTGAAAGGATGTGCACTGTAGTGGTTAACGGCTTTTGTATAAATTGACCGGCTTGATATGACCTAAATAGTATTGAGCGAGTTGTAAAAAGTTACCAGGGAAGACCCAGCGGGCACTAATCGGTTGATTCAACGTTGAGTCAACGTTGAAGGCAAACGTTGAATAAACGGTGATTTTAGGTTGAATATGAAATTTGAATCAACGTTGCACAGTCAACGTTGACTCAAAGTTGACCATCCAACAGTGAATCAACGTTGATATTTCAGTGTTGATTAAACGTTAATATATTAATGTTGAATAAACGTTGATATTCGGTTGAATATGAAAGTTGAATAAACGTTGAGCAGTCATCTTTGAACCATAGCTTAATTTTCAACCTTGCATCAACGTTGAAATATCAGCCATTAAACCAAACTGATATAACTTCGGAAACAGCGCTAAAGAAACCATGATTTATTAAAGAAACGAAACTAACATATAAATTTGCAAACTGTAAATATTTCATACGCATGCAGGGCGCCCACTTTTTCACTTAAATTTTCTTTTAAGATATTACGAGCCACAAACACTGTTGTACTTCAAGTTTGTAGAACTGCTCACTGTTTTTTTTTTCGACATTAGCTACCGCCTGTTCTGTAAGCTGTCTATTGTAGTCGGACGCTAATTTCTTTTCTTTTCTTTTTTTAATTCTGTCGGGCCAAGGCTTTGATGCTATTCATAACACTATCTGAAAAACAAGAAAGGCAATTCTTCAAATTACACCACAGATGTATTTTCTCCTATAGATGCATGTTTAGTTTCTTGAAGGAATTATTGTGTATTGTGTAGAAAATCCGTACACTTTAGAAATGCATTTTATCTTTCTGCTGTTTATGTAAATATGAACGCAGTGGGTCGCATGCTAATTAAATGAACCCAGAAGGGGTTCGCGTAAACTTTGACCGTGATCCGCTGTCGTTCAAGTTTTCAGGAAAAGTATGTATGTGTCAGTGCTGTATGCTCTGAAGTATCAATATCACCTCACATGAGGATCGTTTTCTAAAAAGCCACCTCTCCTCGACAGACTGGTATGAGGATCGATCGAAAATTGAAAAAAAAGCATGAGCATAAAGTTTAAATTCTTAGTTAGTATTTCCTTACTTCAAGTGCTAATTACTTAAATAATGACACCATGCTTGTAAACCGAAAGTATGTATGTGTAAGTGCTGTATGCTTTGAAGTATCGATACCACCTCACCGCGAATGCAGGGCATGAGGATCGTTTTCTAAAAAGCCACCTCACCTCAACAGACTGGTTCGAGGATCGATCGAAAAGTGAAAAAAGCATGACCATAGAGAAGTTTAAATTCTGAATAAGGGTATCCTTACTTCATGTGCTAATTACGTAAATAATGAAATCATGCTTGTAAACCGAAGGTATGTATGTGTAAGTGCTGTATGCTTTGAGATATCGATATCACCTCACCGTGAATGCAAGGCATGAGGATCGTTTTCTAAAAAGCCACCTCTCCTCAACAGACTGGTATGAGGATCGATCGAAAATTAAAAAAAAAAAAAAAAAAAACATGCGCATACAGAAGTTTAAATTCTGAATTTGGGTTTCCTAACTTCATGTGCTAATTACGTAAATAATGAAATCATGCTTGTAAACCGAAGGTATGTATGTGTAAGTGCCGTATGCTTTGAAGCATCGATACCACCTCACCATGAATGCAAGGCATGAGGATCGTTTTCTAAAAAGCCACCTCTCCTCAACAGACTGGTATGAGGATCGATCGAAAATTGAAAAAAAACAACAAAAAAACAAACAAACAAAAAAAAAAAAAAAACATGCGCATCAAGAAGTTTAAATTCTGAATTAGATATTTATTGTGTTTAATTCCTTACTTTATGTGCTACTTATATAGTGAAATCATGTGTGTTGTATGCTTTGCAGTATCGATACCACCTCACCATAACTGCTAGGTATGAGGATCGTTTTCTATGTTTTAAGCCACCTCTCCACAACAGAATGGTTTGAGGATCGACCGATAATATAAATATATATGCAGCAAGAGTTTTAATTATGAATTAGTAATTTAAATCGCACATCAGGATAAGTTTTTATTTATGAACAATTTACACTGGATCCTCAATTTTACACGAAAACATGCGGAAAATAACGTTTAATCTTGAAAATGCCATTACCAAAAAATAGGATTGAACCAAAAATCTGAGTTAAGTAACCTTACAATAACCAAACATTTTCTTTTCGGTGTTACTTATCGTGGTAGACTGGAATCAGTCCAAATGTTCACTCTTATTCACTCTAGACCTATAAATGTCTCTCTGATTAACTACCCTATCCCTCTCTGAAACCTGTTCCTTCATCTTCAAAATTTCATTCATTAAAGAAGCCATTATTTATTAGAGGAGAGAAAGATAAATATGCTTTAATATGAACAAAACAGCTAAATAAATGTGGCTGCATGCAGGTAGTGTTTGTTAATGCCATACGCTTTGCTGCGTCTATACCACCTGACCATGAATGCTGAATATACTGTAATTGCCATCATGTATGATTGGGGGCGATGGTGAAAATTTCGTAAACTCCGGATTTGAAACCCAATCAGCAGTTTAACTACTGGCGGTCACATCATGTTAACAAGTCCATGCAATGATTACCCTTGTAAACACTACTTTATATAGAGAAAAGTGGGGTTTACATTATTTTACTTATTTCTGCTCCAAAACATAAATGCGCTGGGGTGCAGTGGTTAAGCATCGGGTTTGAGATCGAGAGTTCCATTAATAATAATTGTGGATACGCGTTAGAACCGGCTCTAACGAGCATCTACAATCTATGTTTGGAGCAGAAATAAGAACAAATCACCAATTATCATCTCTGGCTACATAAAATATTGTCCTGCATTACATAGGCATGTTGTCGTAATGATTCGGTTGCAGTTTCTGATTGATTTTGTACTGTTGGTGCACGCACATTTTGATTGTGTATGTGACGTGTCGTCTTATCATTTCTAACTGTCATTTTGGTGGCTTGTGGTGGCTGTGGTCTTTGATTGTGGCTTTTACTGAGTAACCTTTTCTTACTAAATAAAATTAACGTCTAACATGCTCCATGCTTACGTACCCGTAGCTTGTTGCTTGTTGGAACCGCCTTCTAACGGGTACCCACGACCTATGTATTGAGAAGAAATAAGAAAAGTAAAATAATAATAATAATGCAGGGGTAGGCCTATGCTTCTGTTTATTTCACTATTAAAATTTTTTTTCTTGATAAAGTGATATGATTTTAGTTTTCACATGTCTTGTTTTGTTTGTTTTATTTGAGGTTTAACGTCCCCGTCAACACTGTATAGGTCATTTTGGAGTCGTTGCTTCCAATTTTGTGGGACTTTTCCCGACATGGAGATGAAATGACATCTCAAGCCCTGTCGCCCAATGAAACCAATAGGGTTTATAAGCACGGACAGACCAACTCGCACCGCTTTACCTGGGCAGGCTTAGATTCTCTGAGCGGTTTCCCAGTACTCATGTGCGGTCGGTTTCAGCTCTGCGTTGAAGCGTCATGCAGCCCATTTATTTCTGCAAGCCCCGATGAGCGGGGGCCGCACATGTCTTGTAACAAACGTTTAAATATGCATTTTTACTGTAAACCCTGTTGGATTACATTTGCATATTATAATGCCTATATAGGGTACAATGGATGAGATTTGGGTAAATAGTGTAGACCCACGTACTACGTACACCCAGGGCATGTTACACTATTTGCATAAAAATACATGTAAAATAACAATTACATATAATAGGGAACGGAATCGTCCAAACTAACCATGTACAGACATAAAACATATGGGCCTCCTAGGCCTAGTGGATAAGAGCGCTGACTCTTAACCATTAGATCCATCACTGCTGTGGTTCGAGCCTGGCTCGGGTCACACGTGAGACGCCAAGTTCTGCAACGGAAGGTCAGGTAATTTTTTCTCCGGTTACTCCGGTTTTCGCCCACCTCTGATTAACGATCGGCTCGATATGAGTGAAATAATCTTGAAAGGTCCGTACAAACCATCACGTGAACTCGTCCGTGAAATTAACACCTCCTAAACTCCACTTTATATAGAGAAAACTGGGGTTTACGGGGGTATATATCATTTTTCTTATTTCTACATTTCTTCTTCAAAACATAGGTTATGGGTACTTGTTAGAACCGCCTCAATGAGGCAGTTCTAACGGGCACCCACAACATACGTTTGAAGTAAAAGTAACAAAAATATCACAAATTTTCTTCAGAAAAGAAGCCATTTTTGAGATGTGAAAAAATGCACTATGTCGCACGGGTGTGTTATCGTAAAAGAAAAGGCATAAAACTTGTGGCATAAGCTGGGAATCATAACCACCAGACGCTCTAATATTACACGCCTATAATGTGGAAATATCCCGCTTACCATACTGATAAGCACAGTTATGTATACACAAAGGAGTAAAGCCGCAGCATAACAAAATTTTAAGTGGTTGGCTGAAAATCACATATTTTCTAAAAAAAGGTTCCCAGTGACTTAAACTAAGCATTACATGGCCCAGAAGCTTGATTTTACTGTTAAGTAATATAAATAGAATCGTGCATTTTACCGGGCATTTTAATTTATATATTTTTCCTTTGACGGGCCAATTATATATTCATCATTGCACTTCGTTTCGTTCGATTTAAAAGTTTACTGGAAAAATGAAAAGTTTCTCTTCATTTAAAAGTTAATTTTAAAATTTATAAAGAACAAAGCTATTACAAAATCACTTTTAAATGATATTTTGTATTAACTGCAAGTCGAGAAGCCCGTTTTTGGGGGTGCATTTTCATAACTGCGCGTCTGAGTGCATGCGCTTGTAATGTGCACTTGAAAGAGTACTAAATTTATTAATCAAAAGTTTCTTCGTTTCCATTGAATTGTGCGTAATAACACATGCTGTTATGAAAATACATGCAGTAATAATGATAATAATAAATCTTACCTCGCACAATGAATAATATTTTTCTGTTCTTTTCCCTCTCTGTCTCAAACTCACGAAAAAACTTACACGCTCTGTGATGCATGTCCGGCGCGTCACGTCACGACCATAAGATCAAAAGATATGAAAATAAGATCTAACAAAGCCTGCATTTTTTTTTATATAAGCACCATCTCATCAACTAGTATTCGTTTAGACGCAGGATAAGCCGAACACAGGCTATGCAAGCGACGTAGGTTAGGATAAAACTCTAAAAACCTTTTTCTGTTCGGCGCCGCCATTTTTTGTTTCTGCGATATTCGTGGGAAAGTTCATTCAAAACTTGCAAACTGGCCAGATCCATATATAATTGGTATTTGACAAGCAAACAGCGTAAACCTTGATCGTTTGCCGCACATGTGCGCCTTCTGGATTTCTATCCCAGTGGGCACATGACGTTTAGGTAACGTCGCATCAACGTCGATGCGACGACGTTGATACGACGTTGACCCGACGTGATGTGCCCTTTCATATTTGCGAGTGTTGTTTTAAAGCTGCAGCAGCAACAACAACAACAATAATAATAATAATAATAATAATAATAATATCGCTGCTGTTGTTGTTGTTTATTAGGTCATGATAACAAAATGTTGTTTGTCAGTCAGATTTCAACGTTGATTAAATAATAAGGACTTCAACGTTTAATCAGCAGAGTTTTACCAACTTAAGTACAACTTTGCGGAATCAGTTGTTTATATACAACAACATATCAACTTTGATTCAACGTTATCCTGTCAACGTTTAATCAGTGTTGATGAATCACCGTTGAACAAAGGTTGATATAAGGTTGATCAACCAATCAACCTAATTTCAACACAAACTCAACGTTGATTCAACGTTGAGTGCCTGCTGGGAGACCTACAATTAACCTCTATCCTGCTGAACATGACAATTTGTGACCTTTGCAAAAACAGTGTAGAAGCCATCTGATCTGGATCTACATTGTTTATCCTTCTGTTTACAAATTTACATGACTATAATATATCAAATTATTTGATTGGTTGATAGTCAGAAATGGGTGTGGCAAAATTAAATATTCAGCAGGATAAAAGTGAACCCACAAGACACCAATCACGACGATTGTCACCTGATTTGACGTCTGCTGGTTACTTTGAAAGTCATTTTTGCAAACAGTGTGGACCCAAATCAGACTGCTCCAGGGTCTAGGAGCAGTCTGATCTGGGCTGACACTGTTTGCCCATATGAAAAAGTATTTCTAAACAGTTTGCAAGAAGATACAGCTGATGACATTAAGCAGACAACATTTCCAGGTGTAGTTTTTCTGGGCATCCTAAGGGTAAGACCATAGTCAAATCAAGCTACCAACAGAAATTGATGACTTAATGACTTAACCCTTATCTTGCTGTTCAGGATAACCCCTATCTTTGCAAACAGTGTAGATCCAGATCAGATGGCTTCTGAAGAAGCCATCTGATCAGGATCTACACTGTTTGTCATTCAGTTTGTGAATTTGAACAAACACCGTCATGTAATCTGATTGGCTGAAAATCAAAAATGGGTGTGGCTAAGTTAAATATTCAGCAAAAAAAGGGTTAAAGGAAAACACAAAACAATATACACACCAACACCCTAAAGCCAATTATCAATTTACCCTTGTCCTGCTGAATAAATTAAATTACCCACTCTCTTTTCTGAATGTAAACCAATCAAATTACATTTACATACGTAATGTAATGTAATGTATTCATTCTATTCACAAACTGTGTTATAAACAGTGTAGATCCTGATCAGATGGCTTCTTCAGAAGCCATATGATCTGGACCTACACTGTTTACAAAGGTAGGAGTTGTTGTTTTCAGTAGGATATTTGTTTGTTTGATTTGAGGTTTAACGTCCCCGTCAACACTGTAAAGGTCATTTTGGAGACGTTGCTTCCAGTTTTGTGGGACTTTTACCCGACATTGAGATGAAATGACATCTCTAGCCCTGACGCCCAATGAAACCAATAGGGTTAATTAGCATGGACGGTCCGCCACGCACCGCGGTTCCTGGACAGGCTTAGATCCTCTAAGCGGTTTACCAGTACTAGTGTGTGGGCCTGATTCAGCTCTGCGTGGAAGCATCATGCAGCCCATATATTTCTTCAAGCCCGTATGGGCGGGGGCTGATTTTTTTTTCAGCAGGATAAGGGCTACAAAACGACTACCTTGGTATTGTTAGCAAATGAAATTTCGACGCCACCCTTTACTTATAATGCTGTTCAGCAAAAATGAGAAAATGTATTAGGTACTAAGCAAACTTCACTTTTCTCTGAATAAAGTTGGGGTTTACATGAGGGTTTTTTACATGGACTTATTAACATGGTGGATGTCTATCATACCAAAATGAACAAGAGGGTGTCTCCTTATACATGTAGTATTGAATTTTATTTTGTATCATGTTAGCAATTTTATGTAGAGAACACTTTCTATAGTTTTGCTCAAGAAACGTAGATTGTGGGTACTTGGTTGAGCCATCTCATTCATGAGGCCATTGACTATGTAGCAAATACTGTAATGTTCCTAACACATGTAGACCTCAGCAAAAAGTGCAGACCCAGATCAGACTGCTCCTTCAGGAGCAGTCTGATAAAGGTCTACACTGTTTGCCTTTCCATCTGCACATTCTGGACTCCTTGCTGGAACAAGAAACAAATTTGTTAAAATTATAGGAGAATAACAGCAACTCCTCAAGTGTTCTGAATTTTAAGGATTTTTACAGTATAAGCAATGTATCAAAAATGTTCGGTAAGGAATTACTATTTTTGGAAGAAGATAAAAAGGCATGATCTCATATCGCGTTGTTAATTCTAATGTTTCATTGTCTTTTCAGTCGCAAGTCTATATCTGGAAATTGGAAAGCTAATACAGGGTCAGCAATGTTGGAACAGATTCCGATGAATGATAGGTATGTAACAAACTCTATCAAAATGTGTACCCTATATAAACTTTTAGGAAAATTAAATACGCTTTCCTTGAACTGCTAAATAATTAGCTGTAAAGGGCCCCCGCCCATTGGGGCTTGAAGAAATAGGTGGGGCTGCATGATGCTTCCATGCTGAGCTGAAACTGACTGCAAGTGAGTACTGGTAAACTGCTTAGAGGTTCTAAGCCTGTCCAGAGTGGTGCGAGTCGGACCATCCATCCCTATTGGTTTCATTGGGCGACAGGGCTTGAGATGTCATTTCATCTCATTGTCGGGTAAAAGTCCCTCAAAATTGGAAGCAACATCTCCAAAATGACCTATACAGTGTTAACAGGGATGAAACAAAACCAAACCAAGATTTAGTAAAGTTCTACAGTGGGTTTTTGTGTTAATATAAGTATGTTCAACCTCATAGAACTTTGACCAGGGCTTTACCTTATGAAAACACATCCGTCATCCATGCCATATAGTGCTTTTTTCACATTCTCCAAAATGATGAAAATCTGTGAAACTTTTCTTATTTATACTGCAAACATAGGTTGTGGGTGCTCATTAGAACCACCTAAATGAGGCAGTTCTAATGAGTAACCACAACCTATGTCTTGGAGCAGTCGGTTTCATCTTTACATGGAAGCATCATGCAGCCCAGTCTATTTCTTCAAGCCCTGATGGGCAGGGCTGTGATGAATATTTGTAATATTTTTTTCTAATTTATACTCCAAACATAGGTTGTGGGTGCTTGTTAGAACTCCCTAAATTTTGAAATGGATTTGTGATATATAAAATTATAAGGTGGATTTGTTCGTTGGATTTGAGGTTTAACATCCCCATCAACACTGTGTAGGTCATTTTGGAGACGTTGCTTCCAATTTTGTGTAACTTTTACCCAACATTGAGATGAACTGACATCTTCAGCCCTGTCACCCAATGAAACGAATAAGGTTTAAAACCATGAACGGTCCGACTCGCACCGCTTTGCCTCAGCAGGCTTAGATCTTCCAAGTAGTTTACCAGCACTCATGTGCGATTGGTTTCAGCTCTGCATGGAAGCATCATGCACCCCATCTATATCTTCAAGCCCCGATAGGCAGGGGCCGAATATATAAGGTGGAATATTCCATTTCTTACAAAAGTACAACAGTCAATTTTACCTTTAGAGTCTGGGACCAGTCTACTTCTACACCAACATTTGACAAGTTTCAGACTTTAACTGTGGATGGTGGATGAAATAACATACAGATGATATCCTTTCAGTCAAACCTGCCGGCCTCGGTAGCTCAGATGGATGCCTGACTGGTGATCAGGAGGACTCGGGTTCGATACCTGCCGGGATCGGCAACATTCTTTCGCGCAGATGGATCATGAAATCTTTTCTACGGTCATTCTCTTCCACTGTTTCAAGAAGGGCAGTCTCAAAAATGACCTGAACAATAGTGTTGACTGGGCCATTAAACTCACTCAAATGCCAATGCCAGTCACAACCATTGACTTCTGCTTTGTTTTCCCCTAGTTTTAAAATTCATTGTTGCAAACAGTGTGGACCCAGATCCTGGGCTAGGAGCAGCCTGATCAGGCTCCACACTGTTTGCCTTTTTGCAAAAATATATTTGAAAAGTATGCAAGAAAATGCAGCAGACAAATTTTTTATACATTTTTTCTTGGCATGGATACACCTTCAGGGATTGAAACTCCTGTAAAAGTATTTTTGTCTCCCATGTCAATAGCGGTCAACTCTTAAAGGAAAGAATTTGCTCCTGAGAAGCAAATTCTTTCCTTTAAGAGTAGACCCCTTTTTCGTTGGGACAGAGCTTATAGAAAAGCTAACAGGAAGTCCCGAAAGTTGTCTCCCTTTGAAAAATGGTGGAAAAATCTGCCAGATGGTCCCATTCCCCTTAAGGCTTATTCAGAATTGTGTACAATGTATGTATTCTTTGTTTCAGATATAAACTATGGGTAGATGAGTGTAGTAAAATGTTTGGAGGTCTAGATATGTTGACTGTTGAAGCAATACAGGGAAAAGATGGTCAAGAATATATAATAGCTGTAAGTTACCTGTGGCATGGTATATCTGAAATTCCAGGGCAAGTGTCGGCCAGTGGGCTGCATGTTGCTTCCACCCAGAGCTAAAACGGACTGCACATAAGTACTGGTAAACAGCTTAGTGGGTCTAAGCCAGCCCAGGCAAAGTCATTTATTAGCAGGACAAATGGCATTCTCAGTTTATCTGAGCATTGTAACAATGCTTAGTGTTCACTCGACGCTTAGTGTTCACCATGGACACTAAGCATTGATGGCGAACACTAAGCGTTGCCACTGCAAACCACTGCAACGCTTAGTGTTCACCAGGGACACTAAGCGTTGATGGCGAACACTAAGCGTTGCCACTGCAAACCACTGCAACACTTAGTGTTCACAAGGGACACTAAGCGTTGCAGTAGAAACGCTTAGTGTTCACAATCAACCCTTAGTGTTCACCATGGACACTAAGCATCGCGACTGTCGATACTGTGTGCTATCCCAACACTTATTGTTCACCATGACATTAGCTCGCCAAATACAATGAAGTACAAATAGAGCTATTGTTGTCACATCGGTCGTCCCCTTTTGAGTTTGCGATTTCAACAGTCACACATCACAGAGTACTCATATTTTGGACTTAAGTACCTGGGAGAGTCTTCTTATGTTCCAAGAGAACAGATCCCTGGGTGCATGCCCCGGGGTGGGGCTAAGGGTCATAATCTAGAACATCTCTGTAAAACTGTGTTTAAGTTTTTGAAATGCTTATATCTCAACAATCACACATCACAAAGCATTCATATTTACAACTTTGATACCTGGTGGTGTCTTCTGAGAATACCTGTGAGTGTCTTCTGAGATTCCAAAAGAACACACCCCTTGTTTCATGCCTTTGGTGGGGTTAGGGGGTCAAAAACTGGACACCTTAGAAATGTGGTAAACACATTTCCATTGTGCTAACAAGTTACAAACTCAATTGATAAAACAACAGCCAACTATGTGCCACTGTTCAAGTGTGAAAGGGTGAAAATCATGATGACCTACATTTTAGGGTCAAGTGATTTTGCCTTAAATCTTCAATACTATTTGATGGAGACGTGTCAAACCTGGGATTATTTGTTTCATAGGACCCCATGATTGATCTCAAATATATCTAGGTCAGTGTGACATATATTTCATGGGTCAGTGATTTTGCCTTATATCTTGAATACTACTTGACAGAGAAACATCATACCTGGATCATTAGTTCCATGTGACATAAAGATGAACACTAGCGGTTGATACTGCATTCGGATCTACATGATCGATGCTTAGTGTTCATTTGGCAAAATGAACACTAAACGTTGACAGTGACAACGCTTAGTGTTCACCATCAACGCTTAGTGTCCATGGTGAACACTATGCGTCGAGTGAACACTGAGCGGCGCTACAGAGCATGGAACTCACCTCATTACATTGTACAGTCAAATTCCGCTATTAAGACCACCTAAAATTAAGAATAAATCTACTTTTAAAAGCTTATTTAGAAGCTTTCAGATACTCTTTCTTTGTGTTTGCTAAACCCATTGTCTCCTTTTGAGATACCACCTTTGGGACTGTTCAAAAGTGGTCTTAAAGACCACTTTTGAGCAGTCCCAAAGGTGGTCTTAATTTAGGAATTTTACGGTATTTTGATTTTTAAAAAGCATTACATGTTTCATTCTCAATTGAGTTGAGCATGAAAATAGCTCTATAACCTCAGCCCCTGAACACACATTTTGTTCTAGTATGGCTCACATTTATTGCGGTAGGACCAGTTGTTCAGAACTAACGATGTTGTTAGTTAATGCACTGTTAAAATGGTGAACCTTTTTGTACCAAATGGAATCTTTCTCCTTAATATATATAGCAGGAGTCTACATCAAAATTTAGGGGTGTCAGGTTGTGTTTTCTTTAAAAGCTATTTTGGAATCGGCTGAAGGTTTTGCAAACAGTGTAGGCCCTGATCAGATGCCACAGTCTGAGGCATTTGATCTGGGCCTGCACTCTTTGCCAATTACCCATTTTGGGGTTTCCGGTACATAATGGGTTAATATGGCAAATTTGAATGAATACATTATATAAAGTCATTTGATTGGTTGATAGTCTGAACTAGGTTTGGCAAAATTGATGTAGTCAGCAGGACAATGGTAACTGTTTAAGCTGTCATATTTTCCTTACCTAAAGGTGGATTAAGTTAATACTTGGCATGGAGATAGAACATTGCTTTATCCAAGTATACAAGAAATTACTTTATCCAAGTAATCAAGAATATTGCTTTATCCAAGTATACAAGTATATGTGAATATTGCTTTATCCAAGTATACAAGAATATTGCTTTATCCAAGTATTCAAGAATATTGCTTGATCCAAGTATACAAGAATATTGCTTTATCCAAGTATTCAAGAATATTGCTTGATCCAAGTATACAAGAATATTGCTTTATCCAAGTAATCAAGAATATTGCTTTATCCAAGTATATGTGAATATTGCTTTATCCAAGTATACAAGAATATTGCTTGATCCAAGTATACAAGAATATTGCTTTATCCAAGTATTCAAGAATATTGCTTGATCCAAGTATTCAAGAATATTGCTTGATCCAAGTATTCAAGAATATTGCTTTATCCATGTATACATGACTTACCCCTAGCCTGTCTCCTTTCCGCTTATCCGGCTGTTCACGACAACCCCTACCTTTGAAACAGTGTAGATCCAGATCAGTTGGCTTCTTCTGATCAGGATTTACACTGTCTGTCATTCAGTTTGTGAGTTTGAACAAAAACATTATACAGTCAAACCTCGATAATTCGAAGTGCAAGGGACTGCAGGAATTCCTTCGAATTATCGAGAGTTCGAATTATCGAAATCGGCAATTTTCGGATATGTTCGGATTTTTTTATTCAATGCAATTCAAATGACTATATTTCGAACTTCATTTCGGCGCTATGATAAAGAAACGGTAATAACTGCCAAAGCATTAAAGAAAATGAGGTATGTGAAGGTTAATCTCATCGTCTTTTATGCTTGACAGGGCAACGGGCCTCCGTGGCCTAGTGGATAAGAGCGCTGACTCTTAGTCATTAGGTCTCTCACCGCCGTAGGTTCGAGCCTCGCTCGGGCCACGTGTGAGACGCCAAGTTCTGCAACGGAAGGTCAGGTGGTTTTTCTCCGGGTACTCCGGTTTTCGCCCACCTCTGATTAACGATCGGCTCGATATGAGTGAAATAATCTTGAAAGGGCCGTAAAACCCAAACCAAAAAAAAAAAAAAAAAAAAAAAAAAAAAAAATGCTTGACAGGGCTACGAAAGCAGGAAATAATAATAAAACTTGAACTTACATTTTTATTTACAGCCATCAACAATAACAAAAATGAAGGTTGAATGCAAATTACTAAACCATTTTACTGACAAAATATTTAACCCCGCAAAAAGAACAACAGAACTGACAAACACTGACAGCTAGCGAAGATTTGTATCAGTCTGTAATAAACTGGCTGATACAAATCGAAAAGGCCTAACTTCAGGTTTCTAGTCAATTTTGTTTCGCTTTTTGCCCCTATATTCACTCTCAAAAAAGTTCATAAGTGTTCAGGAAATTCGTCTACTTTCAGTTTGATCAGAATTGTAATTTTCGCTGTAACCACTGGTCCGTTGAAACACCCAAACCACCCGGTAACACCCAAAAACCTAAAAAATGTAAACAGTAAAAATAAATCAAGGGCAGAGAAATATTCAAATTAAAATGCAATTAAGCTCAATAATGTACCGTAATTAAAACACATAAAAAACATCAAATAAAATATTCATTGCGGACGAAATCAATTAAAGACACCAATTACTCAATAAAGGATATCACCTGTAGTGTGGCAGTTAATCCGGTGTTAATTACCTGTATCTACTAATTCTTGAAGTCAGTCGGGTGTGAAGTGTAACAATCGAACTCGCCGCAAAATTGCGATGTGTGACCTTGATTAGCCAAGTTATATTTCGAATTAAACAGGGGATTTTAATAAGAATTTCTTTGATTGGGACCGACGAAACTGTTCGAAAAATCGAATTTTTCGAAAAATCGAAATTCAAAAAATCGGTAATATTTTTGCAATAACTTATAGAGAAAAATGTCGGGACCGCCAGTCGTCTTCGAAAAATCGGTAGTTTCGAAAAATAGGCGTTCGAATCACCGAGATTCTACTGTATCATGTAATCTGATTGGTTGATAGTCAGAAATGGGCATGACTAATTAAATTATTCAGCAGGATAAGGGTGTACTGTCTTTGGCCATTTTGTGGGAAAGTAACTGACATTTTGGCTTCCGCTAGTGATGTTTCCGTTAGGGTCTAGTTGTTTCATGCTTGTGTTTCTTTCCCTTGGTGTCTCTGATGGGAGCTGTGGGTTAATTGTATCGATTCCTGATCATTGCCTTCACTTCTATTTAGATCAAGCTCACAGACTTAGAAATATTATGCAGGCAGTGCTTCTTTGGCTGCCTGTAGTTGTTGTAAAGTCATGCTATGATCCCCATTGTGAGAAAGCCTGACTTTGGGGGTATTGAGACTACCTGCTACCCCACCCACAGACTAGCAAGAGCCTTGAAATGTAAGACCTGGGCCCAGTTGTTCAAAGCATCATTAGCTTAACAAGCTGGGTACTGGTCAAATTTGAAACTGTTCCAGCAAGTACAATATCTAATATTGTGTTATTTTTGCTGAAAAAAATGAGAGCTGCTTTTGCATCTGCAAAAGCTGCTCACATTTTTTCAGCAAACATACTAGCATATTTGTCATATTAAATTACCAAAGTTTTAACGATTTGTTTACTAACGATGTTGTTAGTTTTGAACAACTGGACCCTGGTGAATAGTTTAATTTGCTACACCCATTTCTGACTATAAACCAATCAGATTACATGATATAATGTTTTTGTTCAAATTCACATACTGAATAGGGTAGCTCCTATGTGCTCTTGGCGCCCGGTTACCTTAAAAACAACAGTCAGTCAGGCATACTGAATGACAAACAGTGTAGATCCGGATCAGATGGCTTCTCTGATCTGGATCTACACTGTTTCAAAGGTAGTGGTTGTCATAAAACTAGACAAGCAACAAACACTATGGTGCTGATCAGACTGCACCACTTGTCAGACTGTGCAAATGCACATTCTGATCTGCAGCTTTGTTGTTCACAAATAGCAAACCAAGTTTGCTCTTTCACTTGAAAATCTGTTTTTGGACAACCCATTTTGTTTGTTGTGGCCGTTTGTCTTTCCAGTGGTCAGCCCAGCGGGCACATGACATAATAGTGATGTCACATCAACGTCGATACAATGTCATGATGATTATGCAACGTCACATCTACGTCAGTGCAACGTCACGACGTTGCACCGACGTTGATTTGACAATGCCCTAGCGACTTGTGCCTGCTGGGCAGTAAAGTAAAACATCACCATCATTTTCCAGGTGAATGATTCGGCGATGACATTGCTAGGAGAAACCCAGGAAGAAGATAGAAAACATATTTCGGATCTTTGTCTCGCCAAGATGCAAGCCACTCTCAGACCAGTGAATACTTCCATGTATGTACATGATTATAAGTCATCAGTCGGCCTCTCTAGCTCAGTCGACGGCCCCCCGCCCATCGGGGCTTAAAGAAATATATGGGCTGCACGATGCTTCGACGCAGAGCTGAAACCAATCCATACACGAGTACTGGTAAACAGCTTAGAGGATCTAAGCCTGCCCAGGCAAAGGGGTGCGAGTCCGCCCGTCCATGCTTATAAACGCTATTGGTTTCATAAGGCGGCAGGGCTTGAGATGTCATTTCATCTCAATGTCAGGTAAAAGTCCCACAAAATTGGAAGCAACTTCTCCAAAATGGCCTTTACAGTGTTGACGGGGACATTAAACCTCAAATCAAACAAAAAACAAGCTCAGTCGAATGTGGGTCTGACTGGTGATCAGGAGGACGCCTGTTTGATGTCTGCCATGGTCGGCAACATTCTTTTGTGGAGATTGATCATGAAATCTTTTCTGTGGTCATTCTGCTGATTCAAGCAGGGCAGTTGTCAGTTTCTGGCGAAAGAATGTGCACTGTACTTGTTAACCACTTACGTATAAGGGCCATTAAGCCTGCCCAGGAAAAGTATGAAAAGGTAAACTGACTGGCTCAAAAATGACCTAAATAGTGTTGACTGGGCCGTTAAACCTCAAAACAAACAAAGAAATCCATTCTTGGAAAGTGCCCCCACCTATTGTGAGCAATAGATTAGGCTGCATGGTGCTCCCGTGCAGAGCTGAAACCAACCAAGCTTTGGAGTACTGGCAAACCACTTAAAAGGTCTAAGCCTGCCCAGGAAAAGTGGTACAAGTTGGTCCATCCCCTAAACACTCACTTTCTTTGGAGGGTAGGGCTTGAGATGTCATTTCATCTCAATGTTTGGTAAAAGTCCCACAAAATTGGAAGCAACGTCTCCAGAATGACCTAAATAGTGTTGATGGGGATGTAAATACGTTCTTTAAAAGGGTTATCCTTTGGAAGCAAGGAATACACCAAAGAACTGAAATATATGGAGTGTACATGTTTTCTGGGCCAGACTAGCTAGTTTCGGCCAATTAGGCCTCATCAGTGACCCTCAGATATTTTCAAAATTCCACAATGGAATCAATGATCCCAAAGGACAAGAAAATATAATCTACACTATGAAACAAAACAAACAAAATCATTCTTGGTCAGTGCCCCCATCCATTGTGGCTTGGAGAAATAGATTAGGCTGCATGGATCTTCAGTGCAGAGCTGAAACCAAAGAAGCTTTTGAGTACTGGCAAACCACTTAGAAAGTCTAAGCCTACCCAGAAAAAGTGGTAATAGTTGGTCAGTCCCCTAAAGACTCACTGTTTCTTTGTGTGGTAGGGCTTGTCATTTCATCTCAACGTCAGGTAAAAACTGAATAGTGTTGATGGGGACCTAAAATCTCAACACAAACAAACAAAGTCATTCTTGATGGAACAGAAAATTTTGTCTGGTTTGGAGTTAAACAGCCCAGTCAACATAATATAGGTCATTTTGAGTCAGCCAGTTTTCCCTAACCAAATTACTGGGCAGGCTTATATATAAGCGGTTGATCAGTATAGTACATATTCATTCGCCAGAAACTGACAACTGGCCTTCTTGAATCAGTGAAAGTGAGAAAAAATGACTGTAGAAAAGATTTCATGTTCAATCTCCATAAAAGAACATTGCCAACCCGGCAGGTTTGGAAACGGCGCCCAGTCAGATGTGCATCCAACTAAGCTATAGAGGCTGGCTATAAAATAAAAGACAATTAGAAAACAAAGTTGCTTTTTAAGGGAAAGGATACATGAAGCATATTATCTAACATATGAGCCCCGCCAAGCGAATTTGTGTCTTCGAGCATTCCGTCATGACAAATTTTAACTGCGCATGCCCAGCCATTCAGAGGGGCCAGGGATATGGCTTTTTGTCTGAAGGTTTCTCTTGATTCACTGCTTGTATGAGCGAGCAGCGAAGGTTCTGGCGAGACTGCACGTATGCACAGGCTCGCCTGAACCTTCGCTGCTCGCATAGGCGCATAGGCCATAAGTACCAAAATTGCTTGACAGGGCCCATATCATGCTGGACTTCCTGTTTGCTCTCCAATGAAATGAACCCCTGCAAAAATGCGGTCTAATTTTCTTGGAAAAGATACACTCCTGAGAAGCAAATTCTTTTCTTTAACCCTCATTCCACTATGTTTGCTCAAGATGAGTCAGATTATTTAAGATATTCATGAATATTGTATTTTTATAATACTCAAAGAATCAAATGTTGAGGATATTTGTTAGAATCACCTCTGTGAGGCGATTCTAACGAAATCCCACAAAATTTGTTTCTGAAAGTAATAAAGGGAAAACATTTTTTTTATTACCTATAAAACTACTTCTTAGTGGGGCAATTTTTATAGTGACAAATTTTTTACCATCACGAAAACACGCCTATATAATTTTGACCCCCTTGAACCCCACTTTTATAGAGTAAAACTGGGGTTTCCGGGGGGTATACCTTATTTTTCTTATTTCTGCTCTAAAATATAGATTATGGGTACTCGTTTGAACCGCCTAACAGAGGCGGTTCTAACGAGTGCCCACAATCTATATTTTGAGCAGAAATAAGAAAAAAATCACAATTTTTCGCCATAAAATTATCATTTTTTCGGTGATAAAGTTGGCAATGTATTTGTATAGGCGTGTTTTCGTAATGAATGGCAAAATGTTAGGGAACAAATACTGTCGTAATATCTAGGGTCTTATGTATTTGAGCCCCGCCAAGCGAATTTGTGTCTTCGAGCATTCCGTCATGACAAATTTTAACTGCGCATGCCCAGCCATTCAGAAGGGCCAGGGATATGGCTTTCTGTCTGAAGGGTCCTCTTGATTCACTGCTTGTATGAGCGAGCAGCAAAGGTTCTGGCGAGACTGCGCGGATGCGCAGGCTTGCCTGAACCTTCGCTGCTTGCATAGGCGATAAGTACCAAAATCGCTTGACCGGGCCCATTTGAAGTACAAGAATAGTTCAGAAGTAATGTAGAGCTTAAACTCTTTTACTCAGAATTCATTTGCTTACAACACGCTTCTAATTTTACCATAAACACATAGGGGGTGGTTTGGGTGAGTCAAATGTGATGCTTATCTTGTCTCACTGGGGCATACAACTGACATTGGTTTACAGTAGGGCAAGGCCTGCTTTCCTTGCAGCAGGTAAGGGTAGATGGGGAATGTGGCTATTTCTTTAGTTTCTACATTTCCATTCTTTTTCCAGTTTCACCTCTGTCCCTCACTTTCATCCCCTCTACTATCTCTCCTATCTCTTTTCTCTCTTTCTCTGGGAGACAACACAAAATGACCCACACGGGTTGACATGTCGTTTAACCCAAAACATACAAAAACCGTAAACACATACATGTATTGCCTAAGTTAGAATGTGTTTGTAAACTTGTTAAATGAGTGCTGCATGGCTTCACAGTAATTTGTTTCATACACCACAACCTCTTTATAACACTATTAATGGGGTCCAGAGCAGAAACTGTGTTAGTTAAACAACCGTGTTATATCCAAACAAAAATGTATAGAGTATATAGAAAAATGACCATTTATGGTCATTTTTCTTTATAATCTATACATTTTTGGGATCCATCTTGAAACGTGTTATATCCATATCCGTGTTATAATAACCGTGTTATATCCATATCCGTGTTATAATGAACCTAGTTATAATGAGGTTGAGGTGTATTATATAATTTCAGTAAATCTTCCAGTGCCAGTTCAGTGATCCACTACACCATGAATGGGAATGGTACACATTTAGGCAGTGCAGGTCTGGGACCTCAACATCCCTCACAACACCCAGCTGCCCAACCCAAGGGACCACCACATGCACCACAGGGGCCAGCTCAAGCTCTGCAGGGTCCTCCTCATGCTCCCCAGGGCCCTCCACATGCTCCCCAGGGGCCACCACATGCCCCACCACAAGCAACTGGTGTGACACAGCCAGTGGGTCCACCACAGCAGAACAGACCACCAGTTCCTGGTCAACAGCGTCCTGACCCAAGGGGTCAGCCTGAGGGTCGACAGTTACCACTAGACCCAAGGATGGTGAATGGGCAGCAGCACCCTCCAGTACAGCAGCAACCACACCCACAACAAAGACCCCCTGGCCCTGGCCAGGAGGGACCACGGTATGTAGCAGAAAATTATACATCATACAACCAGACAAAATCCGTCCTTAAAAGTAAGACATAGGCCTTTTAAGTGGTTTACCAGTACTCATGTGTGATCGGTTTTAGCTCTGCATGGAATCATTATGCAGCCCAATCTACTTCTATAAGCCCGATGGGCTGGTGTGTGTGTGGAAGGGGGGGGGTTTAGGGGAGGGTTGGCAGGAGGGCCAATACTTCAAACAATATTGATGATACTTGGTACATTTGTTCACGAGGTTGAGAAGGCATGTCTTGAGCAAGAACCTCACCTGTTAATGCAACAGTATCTTGACAGTATAATTCTATTAGATCTCCACAACTCCAAAACCCTTTGAGACAGTTTGATGAAACTTGGTGTGTGAGATGACGTGTTATGCAAGCACCAATGGTATTTGAGTTATCTCTTCTGACATCTATATAACTCAAACATCCTTTGCTATATAATGATTGTACATGTACATGGTACATTAAAATTAGGATGAAGTATGAATGCAGGAGGAGGTAGTTTAAGAAATTGTCAAGGTTGTACCAAACATTGCAATAACTTCTATACCCTTTGTACTTTGTATTTTGATGTCTTCATCATGTTGAGAAGGGGTCCTTGATCTCATTGGTCATGAATACCGTATAACACATGGAATATACATTATTTTGCAAATATCTTGCTGATACTTGCTTATACTTTGCATATCGAAAACACGCCTATACAAATACATTGAAACCTTTATCGCCAAAAATTTTTTTAAGATGAAATGGAAAAATAAGGTTTATCCCTGTAAACCCCAGTTTTACTGTATAAAAGTGGGGTTCAAGGGGGTCAAACTTATATAGGCGTGTTTTCGTGATGGCACCAATGCACTGTGTTATATATGACAGAATGCTGGTAAAGAATAATGAAAAAACAAAATCACAGACACACGAGTAAAAATGTACGATAAAACTCTGTTAATTTCTTGTGAAATGATTAAGCTAATTAATTTCTTGTGTAAATTTCAGACTCCCTCCACCCCACAACATGGTACATCGTAATCCTCCACCCAAACCAGGAGAGGGACCACCCCAGCGTCAGATGTCACGAGGTCAGTCTAAAGAGGAAGAGGATACAATGAGAAATTTACGCAAAACTTTTGCTGGAATATTCGGAGACATGTAGTAATTATTGGTGCATAGCTTTTTATACTTATTGGATTTTGTTTTGATTGGTTTTATGGCCTTTCAAGAATGTTTCAATGATACTGAGGTTATCAGTAATCAGAGTACCTTATTTCCCATATATATACATTCGGACAGATGGGCCTGAACTAACAGTGTAAACCCAGATGAGTCTTATTAGTTTATCATATGATGTCGCGTCTGAGAGTGTAAAAACGCCATGTAATATTTTTGATAATCCACCAGTGGATTAAATATGCAAATTAGCTAGATACGTCCTGTAATGTTACATGTATGACGTCCTTAAAGACGTCGCGTTTACTAACGGCGGAATATTGACATTTTTGTAAACAAATCATGAATAAAATGCGTTTTAAATGTCATATGATAAATAGAATCTTGCATTTGTGCTCATGTATTATTGAATTTATTAAACTCGTCGAGGAAAAGGGATAAAATGCTCGGCAAAGCCTCGCATTTTAACCCTTTTCCTCAACTCGTTTAATAAATTCAATAATACTTTGCCGAGCATTTTATCCCTTTTCCTCAACACTTTTAATAAATTCAATAATACATGAACACTCATGTAAGATCCTCTATGTCTACTTTGTTTGCCACTCATCCAGCTATTTTAAGACACAACATCAGATAGTAAATTGTACTTGTTTGAATTGTAGAACAGGTATTGAAAGGAGTTGAGTAAGGAGTTTGTGGTGAGGAAAAAAACTAACTTACTTTTAACCCTTTCACCCCAGAGCTTCTGAAGTGGACTCTTCTTTTTTTGAATTTGCCCATTCTTGTAGATAGTGGTTTCAGTAAAAATCATTAACAGCATGGCAAACTGTGCAGATCCTGTTGAGACAGCTTATTCTAAGCTGTCTCAACAGGATCTACACTGTTTGCTTTGGGATCGTTACCAGTCCACTGTTTTGCTTTGGCATCTGTACCAGTCTACTGTTTGCTTTGGCATATGTACCAGTCTACTGTTTACTTTGGCATCTGTACCAGTCTACTGGTTGCTTTGGCATCTGTACCAGTCTACTGTTTACTTTGGCATATGTACCAGTCTACTGGTTGCTTTGGCATCGGTACCAGTCTACTGTTTACTTTGGCATCTGTACCAGTCTACTGGTTGCTTTGGCATCTATACCAGTCTACTGTTTGCTTTGGCATCTGTACCAGTCTACTGTTTACTTTGGCATCTGTAACAGTCTACTGTTTACTTTGGAATCTGTGCCAGTCCAATGTTTACTATGGCATCTGTACCAGTCTACTGGTTGCTTTGGCATCTGTACCGGTGTACTGTTTACTTTGGCATCTGTACCAAACTACAAGGTTGAAAAGGTTTGCAGTGTATTAGACGTGAGCTAGGCAAGTACACACAGAGGGTGGGGTTTGACAGGAGATAGAGATGAACTGTCAGTGTTCATCTATTAGGTCATGTGGGTGGGTTAGCCAGGGAGTAGAGATAAACTGTCCATGCTAACAGACCACTTGGCCATGGGGATGGGTTTGCCAGGGAGTAGATATAAACTGGCAGTGCTATAAAACTATTAGGCTATGGGGGTGGGAGGGTGTTGGCAGGGGGTAAAGATGATCTGTCAGTGCACTCAAACCACTAGGCCATGGAGGTCCCTGTACTTTAAGTTTAGATTACAAAGGGATATGTGGTGAAGTTACATTCCTTGAAGATGAATTGATATTCCATAGTAATTTAGCTAGTTTTCAAGTGGAGACATCTGGCTGAAACAGGAGGTGGCTTTTTCACTCTTAATCCTTCTCCTGCTGAGCCCGGATATGTCTTATCTTTCAAACAATGAAGATCCAGATCAGATGGCTTCTGAAGAAGCCATCTGATCAGGATCTTCATTGTTTGTCATTCAGCTCATGAATTTGTTGCAATAATTTGCATTAAGTAATCTGATTGGTTGATAATCAGCAGTGGGTGTGGCATATATAAATATTCAGCAGGTCAAGGGTAAATGGGAATTACTTTACAAGGAGCAATTTCTGTTACCCCATTCTTATCTGGAAACCCGTGAAAGGGACATACATCTCGTGAACAAGTCCGTGAAATAAAGACCCCCCTAAACCCCACTTTATATAGAGAAAACTGGGGTTTACGGGGGTAAGCATTATTTTCCTTATTTCTGCTCCAAGACATAGGTTGTGGGTACTCGTTAGAACCGCCTCAATGAGGCGGTTCTAACGAGCACCCAAAACCTATGTTCGGAGAATAAATAAGAAAAATATTACAAATTTTCATCAGAAAAAATTACCTTTTTTGGAGGAATGAAAAAATACACTATATCACACGGATGTGTTATTGTAATGGACAAACAGTGAAAACCCAGATCAGATGTCACGTAATGTGGAACCTGATCTGGGTCTACAGTCTTTGAAAACAGGTCTTTCCGTCCAAAATAGAATAAAAAAGGACAAAATAGACCTGTCACCCCTAGAATGGCAAATTGACTCGTCCAACATAACATTGGAAGAGTGTACCAGCATTAAATGGGTATAACCCTTATCCTGCTGAATAATTCAATTTAGCCACTCCTGCTGAATACTCAGTTTAGCCACACCCATTTCTGACTTTGTACCAATCAAATTACTTGGTGTAATTTATTCCTACAAATTCATAAACTGAAATTTCAAACAGTGTAGATCCTGATCATCTGATCTGGATCTACACTGTTTGCAAAGATGGGGGTTGTCGTGAACAGCAGTTAAAAGTAATTCCAAGTGAAGAGGGAAGCAAATCTGTGCGAGTATGGTAATATGTCATGCAAGTGTTTGCATTCCTGTTTTAGGTGAATGTGTGTGTTTTTGCTTTCATAGTTGTGTGAGCTTTGAAGCATTGCACATTGCACAGATGGAGTTCAGTTTTCCATCTGTTTGTTCACCTGTCCATTTGTCAGTCCATCAACATTCACATCAGACCCAGATTCATCCCAACTGTTCCAGTCCATAGAGGCAAGATATAGCCTTGGGCGGAATTCATGTATTTAAAGGACGATTTGACTGCAGAGATGATTGTTAAAATTTGCTCTTGGTAGACAAACTGCCATGATTTGCAGCCCAGAAGCACTTAACTTATGTCTTGTTGTGTAGCTATAGAGTTCTGTCCATTGACCATGGTAGACATAAAAAGCCTAAACCTAAACCAACAAAAGAACAAACAGAATTTTGGACTTTTGACAAAGAGGCTACTAGTAAAATGACATTTGTCCCAAGGCATACATGTAATTTTTGGAGCAATATCTTCTCCCTTAAATAGCTCAACAAAGGAGGCAAATAGAAGTAGAGTGATCTGTCTTGGAGATGTATTCATTCACTTTAAGAATAAGGTCACGGTTAGATGGAAATGTGTTTGTGAGATAAATATAAGAAAACATGCGTTATTTCATGAAATTGGTCAGTTGTATACTTACTCAACAAAACCAGGCATTATACTTTTCTGCAGAAGAAATTTTTAAACATATCGTTAATAGGTCTGTGAAATGAATACCCTTGTAAACCCAACTTTATACACAGGAAAGTGGAGTCACTGTGGTCACTGATGAGGCTTTATTAGCCGAAACTACGTAGTATGACCCATCTTCTTTCTTATGAATGTTTTCATTGCTCTTAAAGGAACTCATTTTTGATTTTTATTTGCCTTCACTGCAGCTGGTGTTGTGCCGTGTGGCGGCCGTAAAATGTCTCCCCGTACATCAACCATAGTGCAGTTTATATTTTACTTTTGGTCCTTTGAGATCAGCGTGAATATTCTGAGAAATCGGAAATAAATTATTGGTTTAGACTCATATTCTAGACAGGTTTTTAATTATTTGGACCCCATTTTGATTTATATCAGTCTTTGAATCGACTGCCTATTCGAAATTCGCGAAATTGCAGTATGTTTCATCTGGCTTTCTTTGCCGGATCTTACAGGGTCACTGATGAGGCTTTATTAGCCGAAACTACGTAGTATGACCCATCTTCTTTCTTATGAATGTTTTCATTGCTCTTAAAGGAACTCATTTTTGATTTTTATTTACAAGCTTTTACATTGTTTTCCTTTTGCTGAAAAACATAGATTGGTGGTAGCCATTAGAACTTCCTCAGTGACACAACCTCATTATAATACGGTTCATTATATGGTCCTGGTGTATGAATATCATTTGATGTGTCACCAGTAACAATTCTGATTCTGAACAAGATTTTGGAAAATGTCTGTATTTTTCCTGCCTCTTGTATCTGTGACAAATCTTAATTAACCCATTTTGTACTGAATGGAATCTTGGCCCCTACCCATCTGCTCTTGGAGAAATAGATTGGGCTGCATGATGCTTCCGAGCAGAGCTGAAAAAGACAGCACATGAGTACTGGTAAACCGCTTAGAAGGTCTAAGCCTACCCAGGCAAAGTAGTGTGAATTGGACTGTCCATGCATTTAAACCCTATTGGTATCATTTGGGGGCAGGGACTGAGATGTCAACTCATCTCTATGTTGGGATAAAAGCCCACAAAATTGGAAGCAACACTCCAAAATGACCTAAATAGTGTTGACGGGGACATTAAACCTCAAATCAAATAAATAACTGACTGGAATCTTCCACCTTATACTTTTTTATAGCAGCGTCCATTTAAAAATTTAGGGGTGTCAGGATGTTTTATCTTTGAAATTTATTTGGAAAATGGTTGAATTTTTAACAAACAATGTAGGCTCTTATCAGAAGCCATGTTGTGTGGCATCTGGTCTGGGCCTACCCCGTTTACCAGTACCCTGTTTGGTTGTTTCCTGTACAATATTGGCCCAGATCTGATGCTGCAGAATGTCGCCAATGTCCCCTTTTGGGGTTTCCTGTATAAAATGGGTTAATAATTGGGAATTTTGAGTGAAGTTTGTAGCATTTGTACATGTGTCATATAGAAACCAATTGTAAATAAACCATTAAATTATCTAACCATAACTGTGCATATTGCTGAAATATTAGAGCAGCTTTTTGTATTATACACAAACTCTTTGTAACACTGTTCATTATAATATGTACACATTTAAACTGGAATCCTTTTCTAAAACATGCCTATTCAAATATATTGAAAATTTTACTAACAAAAATTGAAAATTTTCATAAAAAATTCTAATGATTTCCATATGTCTGCTCAAAACATAGATTGTGGATCATTAGAACTGCCTCTATGAGGCACTTCTAACGAGTACCCACAATCTGCATTTTTAATCAGAAATAAGGAAAATGATGTACACCCCTGTAAACCCTAGTTTTACCATATAAAAGCGGGTTTTAAGGGTTCAAAATTATATAGGCGTGTTTTTGTGATGATTTTGAGAACAGGGTCCAGTTGTTCAAAGCATTGTTAGCTTAACAAGTTTGTTAGTCGTCAAAATGTTAACTGTTCTAGGAGGCAAAATATTTAATACAGTGGTATTTTTGCAGAAAAAATGTGAGCAGCTTTTGCATTTGCAAAAGCTGCTCACATTTTTTCTGCCAAAAATAGTAGTATTTTTCCCCTATCAAATGATAGAAGTTTTAATAATATTAAAATTAAAGCAGCAGATGACATTTTTGAATCTTTTTCTAATTTTCCCTGTAAACAGATTTGACATCTCATGCAAATTGTCTCCATAGGAGACAATTTTCATGACAGGTCAAGTCCTGTTTTCTGGGAATATCAACAGTTTGTCATCTGCTGAATTAAGAGAGTGGTAAAGGTTTAGCAATATCACAAATAAACAAACATCATGATTGGTTTGCTGGATGATTGGTTTGCTGGATGTCACAAACATCATGATTGGTTTGCTGGATATCACAAACATCATGATTGGTTTGCTGGATGTCACAAACATCATGATTGGTTTGCTGGATATCCCATAATGACGATGACTGATTAATGTATGGCAAATGGCATTTGATTAAAAACCCAATATTTTAGAAAACTAGCACCTAATCTTCACAAAATGATCTTAAACTTATTCTAACACAGCATGCCTATATAGGCAATGGAAAGGAACTGTGAATTATTATGCAACAAACCACGGGGCAGAAGAGTGTGATGAGTGACGTCATTTAAAACTGGCAATTTATGATGTCACTCGTAGTTTCCTTGATGTTAGATGGTGTAACGTCACTTTCTTGCACCAAAAGGGCTACAAAAGGCCGCAAATGCATGTTACACTCAATAATTATCATTATTTTCTTTATTTCTGCTCCAAGACATAGGTTGTGGGTACTCGTTAGAACCACCTCGATGTCAGAGCACCCTCAGCCTATGTTTGGAGTAAAAATAAGAAAAAGTATCACATATTTTCATCTTGGAGATATGAAAGATCTCATTATGTCACACAGGTGTGTTATCCTAATGAATACCTTTAAAACTCCATTTTTTCTCCATATAAACTTAAGTTTACATGGGTGTTTGATTACACAAACTTGTTAATGTGGTCTATACCTATTCAATTAACTGGTGAACTTTTTCATGCAAGAATATAGGGATCAACCATGGTTTTTCATGTAATTACGTTTGCTGGATCCCGAGGAAGCTGTTTGAATATGAGGCCGTATGTTCAAACATCTTCCAAGGGATCCGGAAATGTTAATGTAATGAAATAACCATGAATGATCGTTTTCTTGCATAACTTACGGTTCGGACAGCAAATTTTGACAAAAACACCCAAAGGCTCCATATAAACTCCATATAAACTCTTATACTGCAACCGGCAAATCAACATGGCGGTCAGTTCAGAATGTTGTTTACAATGAAGTTGTTACACAGTAACCATCTGATGTCATCATGGAATCTAAAATGCTTCGTTCAGGGCGATAATGTTACCTCGCTCCAGTAATGTAAACAAATCAAGGCCCATCTGGCAAAATCCATGTTCAAACATCATGTGAATTTCATGATTTGAACATGGGTTTTGTTGTTTGTACGGCTTTCTGTCCATTTGACAATGGCTTCAAACAGCCATGCTCATAAATATTTATGCAAGAAAAGAACATTTTTCATACTTTGCGTTGTCTGACATATTTAGGGTTAGGGTTAGAAATGTGTCTGTGAAAGATATATATGAAAGGCATATAGAAACCAGGAGCCCTTGATTTTATTTAGACATGTCATTGTTTATGTCATTTAACACTTACTTTTCTGGTTAATATTCTTTTTTTATTTTAGAAATTTTATATTGTTAACTAATTAAGTCTTATCAAATCAAATAGTTTCTGTCTTAATGTGAGCCCCGCCAAGCGAATTTGTGTCTTCAAGCATTCTGTCATGACACATTTTAACTGCCCATGCCCAGCCATTCAGAGGGGCCAGGGATATGGCTTTCTGTCTGAAGGTTCCTCTTGATTCACTGCTTGTATGAACAAGCAGCGGAGGTTCTGGCGAGACTGCGCGGATGCGCAGGCTCGCCTGAACCATCGCTGCTCGCATAGGCGATAAGTACCAAAATCGCTTGACGGGGCCCATATTATAATAAACTTCTTGAAAAAGGGCATTGTATGACCGAAACTGGTCGATAGTCAACACTTCCTGTTAAATCAGTCCAGTTGTTGATTGTTTATTCTGTCTATATACAGTCAAACTTCGATGGCTCAAACACCGATGGCTCGTTTACCATGGCTGAGTCGAACCCGTTCTTGAGTCCTTAGGGAATTCCTCTGCATAAGAGTAAGTGTGGGATATTTAAGGAGATTTTCGACTTTTATCTTGCAAATGTATGCTGTGTGTACTCATTAGAATCGCCTCAATGAGGCGATTCTAATGAGTACACACAGCATACATTTATGTTACAGAACACGGAAAAGAAGTCCAAAAATACCCCCCGTTATGTTTTCTGGAAGTATGCAAAAGTGGCTCGAACTACCGCTGTCTCGAACAAATTTCCATGGTCCCAAAGGGGTTCGAGCCATCGACGTTCGACTATATCTTTTGTCCTTCTCTTAACTTTGTTACTAATTATATTTAACATAATCTGATTAACTGGTGTTGTAGTCGTGGAGGTGTTCTAATGAGCACCAACAATCTATATTTGTAGTAAAAAGATGAAAAAAGTGACCTTCCTACAGCCATGGAATGAATTCTTACCTTGCACAGAATATGTGGCATTGAAGACATTCATATCTGAAAAAGGCTAATCATGACTAGCAGATGGCATTTTCAAATCATATTTATTTATGCCCCTGGAATCGAGATTGGGGGGGGGGGGGGTCTGTCTACAAAAACCTTAACATTGGGATAACTTTAGAATGGTAATAGATAGAGCTTTCATATTTCACATGTGTATACCTTACCACAAGACCTTTCCAGTGCTACCATAATTTTTGATCTCGTGACCTTTGACCTACTTTTTGCAAAATTTTTAAAAACATTAACATTGGCCATAACTTTCGATTGGCAAGTGGTAGGGCTTTCATATTTCACATGGCCATAACTTTCGATTGGTAAGTGGCACGGCTTTCATATTTCACATGTGCACTCCTTGTCACAAGACCTTTCTAGTGGTACCATAATTTTTGACCTTGTGACCTCTACCTTGACGTTTGGCCTCCTTTTTAAAAACTTCAACATTGGCCATAACTTTCGATTGGTAAGTGGTAGGACTTTCATATTTCACATGTGCACTCCTTGTCACAAGACCTTGATAGTAGTACCATAATTTTTGACCTCGTGACCTTGACCTTTGACTTACTTTTTAAAAACTTTAACATAGTCCATAACTTTTGATTGGTAAGTGATTGGGCTTTCTTATTTCACATGTGCATTCTTTTTCACAAGACCTTGCCAGTCGTACCATATTTTTTACCTCATGACCTTCAAGTTTGACCTACTTTGTAAAAAGTTTAACATTGGCCATAGCTTTCAATTGGTAAGTGATAGGGCTTTTATATTTCACATGTGCGTACTGTGTCACAAGACCTTTTCAACAAGCCCATAATTTTTGACCTTGTGACCTTGACCTACTTTTTTAAGACTTGAACATTGGCCAAACCTTTTGATTGCTTAGTGATACTGCTTTCATATTTAATAGGGGCTGTCCGGGGGCATCATTGTTTCACAAACACATCTTGTTATATTTTTTTCTGTGAAAATAAGACTTGACTTTCCATGTGAATTGTCTGCCCATGTGATGTCAAGCCTTATTTACTGGGAAAATATATTTAAAAAAAAAATTAGATTTTCTTCTGTTCCAGGAATTTATGTAGCAATGTATTTTGAAGGTTTAAATGTTGAACTCATATTAGCTATGTAGAAACTTACCGTTTTTTTCCAGACTTTATTATGGATTAACCCTAGAGACGCCGCGAAAAACCGCATCTGAAAATGTCATCTGCTTATGTCGTCTGCTGATATTTTTTGCGAACGTTTCAAAAATATTTTTGCAAAAATGACTTTTAAAGTGACCAGCAGACGACAGAGCAGACGACAATTGTCTTGATTGGCATTTTATGGGTTAAGTTCTGATGTTGGATATTGATCTTTGAAGTTGCAGAAACAAGAGGGCCCAATGGCCCTATATCGCTCACCTGTGTACCAGAAAATCATTAGTGTAGGAGACCACTTGACATTGCTACATACTAAATATCTAAGCTCAGGCAAAGCGATGTCTATGCTTATAAACCCTACTGGTTTCATTGGGCGACATGGCTTGAGATGTAATTTCATTTCAATGTCCGGTAAAAGTCCCACAAAATTGGAAGAGACATCTCCAAAATGACCTATACAGTGTTGACGGGGATGTAAAACCTCAAATCAAACAAAATCTGTGCCTTATGGTTTTGGAGAAAAAGATTTTTTTTTTAAGTTTTTTCCAGTATAAGTCTATAGGAGCTAATGAGCCCTGGGGCTTGGCCAATTTTGACCCAAAGGGCATGGTTGGCAGGATTAATGTAGGCGACCATTTTGTGTTGCTATATACTAAATATCTAAGGTCTGTACTTCATGGTTTCAAAGAAGATGTTTGAAGCTTTTTCTATTATAAGTTTGTTGGAGTTAAGGGGCCACAGGATTTGGACCCCAGGGGCATGATTGGCAGGATTCATGTAGGCGACCACACGACATTGCTACATGCTAAATACCTAAGCTCTTGGACTTATGGTTTCAGAGAAGAAGATTTTTTCCCAATTTTATTTTTTTTATTTTTTTTTTCATTATTAGGGCCCTGTGGTTTCAGAGAAGAAGATTTTTGAAGTTTCTCCAATTGTAAGTCTATGGAAGCTGAAGAGCCCTGGAGTGGGGCCAATTTGGATTCCAGGGACATAACTGGCAGGATTTATGTAGGTGGCCACTTGACATTGCTACATACTAAAAATCTAAGCTCTGGGCCTTATGGTTTCATAGAAGAAGATTTTTTTAAGTTTTTTTTCCATTATAAGTCTATTGGAGGTGATGAGCTCGGGCGTGGCCAATTTTGACCCCAGGGGCAGGGTTAGCAGGATTTATGTAGCTGGCTATTTTATGTTGCTAGATACTAAATATCTAAGTTCTGTGCTTCACAGTTTCTGAGAAGATTTTTGAAGCTTTTTTCCATTATGAGTCTATGGGAGCTATGGGGGCCCCCCCCGGAGTGGCCAATTTGGACCCCAGGGGCATGATTAGCAGGAAATATGTAGGTGACCACTTGCCGTTGCTATATGCTAAATATCTAAGCTCAGTGGTTTCAGAGAAGAAGATTTTTGAAGTTTTTTGTTCCATTTATATGAGTCTATGGGAGCTAAGGGGGTCCCAGGGTGTGGCCCATTTGGATCCCAGGGGCATGATTGGTAGGATTTATGTAGGTGACCACTTGTCATTGCTACTTGCTAAATATCTAAGCTCTGGGCCCTGTGGTTTCAGGGAAGAAGATTTTTGAAGCTTTTTTTCCATTATGAGTCTATGGGTGTTAAGGGGCCCCGGGGTGTGGCCAATTTGGACCCCAGGGGCATGATTAGCAGGATTTATGTAGGTGACCACTTGCCATTGCTACATGCTAAATATTTAAGCTCTGGGCCCTGAGGTTTCAGAGAAGAAGAGTTTTGAAGCTTTTTTTCCATTATGAGTCTATAGGAGCTAAGGGGCCGGGCTTGGCCCATTTGGACCCCAGGGGCATGATTGGCAGGAATTAAGTAGGTGACCACTTGCCGTTGCTACGTGCTAAATATCTAAGCTCTGGGCGCTGTGGTTTCAGAGAAGAAGATTTTTTAAGCTTTTTTCCATTATGAGTCTATGGGAGCAAAGGGGCCCCGGCACGTGGCCCATTTGGAACGCAGGGGCATGATTGGCAGGAATTATGTAGGTGACCAATTGCCTTTGCTACATGCTAAATATCTCAACCCTGGGCCCTGTGGTTTCAGAGAAGAAGATTTTTGAAGCTTTTTTTTCCATTATGATTCTATGGGAGCTAAGGGGTGCCCAGGGTGTGGCCCATTTGGACCCTAGGGGCATGATTGGCAGGATTTATGCAGGTGGCCACTTGCCGTTGCTTCATGCCAAATACCTCAGCTCTGGGCCTGTGGTTTCAGAGAAGAAGATTTTTTAAGTTTTTTTCCATTATGAGTCTATAGGAGCTAAAGGGCCCGGGGCGTGGCCCATTTGGACCCCAGGGGCATGATTGGCAGGAATTATGTAGGTGACAACTTGCCGTTGCTACAATGCTAAATATCTTAGCTCTGGGCCCTGTGGTTTCCGAGAAGAAGATTTTTGAAGCTTTTTGTTCCATTATGAGTCTATGGGAGCGTTGGGGCCCGGGGCGTCGCCCATTTGGAACCCAGGGGCATGACTGGCAGGAATTATGTAGGTGACCACTGGCCCTTGCTACATGCTAAATATCTAAGCTCTGGGCCCTGTGGTTTCAGAGAAGAAGATTTTTGAAGCTTTTTGTTCCATTATGAGTCTATGGGAGCTAAGGGGCCCCAGGGTGTGGCTAATTTGGACCCCAGGGGCATGATTGGCAGGAATTATCTAGGTGACCACTTGCCGTTGCTACATGCCAAATATCTCAGCTCTGGGCCCTGTGGATTCAGAGAAGATGATTTTCGAAGCTTTTTTCCATTATGAGTCTATAGGAGCTAAAGGGCCCCGGGGCGTGGCCCGTTTGGACCCCAGGGGCATGATTGGCAGGAATTATGTAGGTGACCACTTGCTGTTGCTACATGCTAAATATCTAAGCTCTGGGCCCTGTGGTGTTCGAGGAGAAGATTTTTGAAGCTTTTTTTTTCCATTATGAGTATGGGAGCGAAGGGGCCCCGGGGCGTCGCCCATTTGGAACCCAGGCTCATGACTGGCAGGAATTATGTAGGTGACCACTGGCAGTTGCTACATGCTAAATATCTAAGCTCTGGGCCCTGTGGTTTCAGAGAAGAAGATTTTTGAAGCTTTTTTTTTCCATTATGGGTCTATGGGAGCTAAGGGGCCCCGGGGTGTGGCCAATTTGGACCCCAGGGGCATGATTGGCAGGAATTATGTAGGTGACCAACTTGCCATTGCTACATGCCAAATATCTCAGCTCTGGGCCCTGTGGTTTCAGAGAAGAAGATTTTTGAAGGTTTTTGTTCCATTATGAGTTTATGGGAGCAAAGGGGCCCCGGGGCGTTGCCCATTTGGCCCCAGGGGCATGATTGGCAGGAATTATGTAGGTGACCACAGGCCGTTGCTACATGCTAAATATCTAAGCTCTGGGCTCTGTGGTTTCAGAGAAGAAGATTTTTTAAACTTTTTTTCCATTATGAGTCAAAAGGAGCTAAAGGGCCCCGGGGCATGGCCTGTTTGGACCCCAGGGGCATGATTGGCAGGAATTATTTAGCATGAAGCAGCGGCAAGTGATCACCTACATATCTAAGCTCTGGGCCCTGTGGTTTCCGAGAAGAAGATTTTTGAAGCTTTTTGTTCCATTATGAGTTTATGGGAGCGAAGGGGCCCCGGGGCGTCGCCCATTTGGAACCCAGGGGCATGATTGGCAGGAATTATGTAGGTGACCACTGGCCGTTGCTACATGCTAAATATCTAAGCTCTGGGCTCTGTGGTTTCAGAGAAGAAGATTTTTGAAACTTTTTTTCCATTATGAGTCTATGGGAGCTAAGGGGCCCCGGGGTGTGGCCAATTTGGACCCCAGGCGCATGATTGGCAGGAATTATGTAGGTGACCACTTGCCGTTGCTACATGCAAAATATCTCAGCTCTGGGCCCTTTGGTTTCAGAGAAGAAGATTTTTGAAGCTTTTTTCCATTATGAGTCTATAGGAGCTAAAGGGCCCCGGGGCGTGGCCTGTTTGGACCCCAGGGGCATGATTGGCAGGAATTATGTAGGTGACCACTTGCCGTTGCTACATGCTAAATATCTGAGCTCTGGGCCCTGTGGTTTCCGAGAAGATTTTTGAAGCTTTTTGTTCCATTATGAGTCTATGGGAGCGAAGGGGCCCCGGGGCGTGGCCAATTTGGACCCCAGGGGCATGATTGGCAGGAATTATGTAGGTGACCACTGGCCGTTAATACATGCTAAATATCTAAGCTCTGGGCCCTGTGGTTTCATAGAAGATGATATTTTAATTTTTTCCCATTGTTAGTCTATGGAAGCTATATGTTGCCATGGCAACCAGAATTCCAATCTGATCAGCCCAAAAACCCTATGCAGCCTTTCCCCCTACCTGATGATGCTTCTCATGAAATTTGATCAAGATTGACCATGGGGTATAAGAGATATACTTATTTAAAATTGTTTACGGACGCACGGACGCACGCACGGACACACACACGACGGACGACGGACAAAAAGTGATCACAAAAGCTCACCTTGTCACTACGTGACAGGTGAGCTAAAAAAGCTTCCCTTTTGCATAAGGGGTATATTTCGTAATATTGATCTGTACCTAGATTTGTTTGACAGGCCTCCGTGACCTAGTGGTTAAGAGTGCCGACTCTTAATCATTAGGTCTCTCACCGCCATGGTTCGAGCCTGGCTCGGGTCACATGTGAGACGCCAAGTTCTGCAACGGAAGGTCAAGTGGTTTTTCTCCGGGTACTCCGGTTTTGCCCACCTCTGATTAACGATCGGCTCGATATTAGTGAAATAATCTTGAAAGGGCGGTAAAACCAAAACCAAAAAAAAAAAAAATCTAGATTTGTTCATGTTCAGTCTAGTAGGAATTTGTTTTTCTGGGCTTCCTTTAAGCGTTTTCCTGCTGAATAAATTGAATTAGCCACACCCATTTCACACTATCCCCAAATCAAATTAGTTTAAACATACATTTCGAAAACACACCTATAATTGCAAACTTTACTACTGAAAAAAGGAAAATTTTAAGATAAAAAATTGTGATATTTTTCTTATTTCTGCTCAAAATATAGATTGAGGCGGTTCTAACGAGTATCCACAATCTATATTTCAGAGCAGAAATAAGAAAAATAAGGTTACCCCTACAAACCCCAGTTTTACTATATAAAAGTGGGGTTCAAGGGGGTCAAACTTATTTAGGCGTGTTTTCATGATGTTTATTTCATTCCTGGATATAACAATGTATTCTTCCAATTTATAAATTGCATGACAAACAATGTTGATGGGCCAGCCTTGGTAGCTCAGTCAGATGCTCATCTGACTGGTGATCAAGAGGTCACGGGTTTGATACCTGCTGGGTCAGCAACATTCTTTCATGGAGAGTGATCATGAAATCTTTTCTAAGGTTATTCTCTCCCTCCCGCTGATTCAAGAATCAGTTTGGTGCCTCAGATGGGCAGTTGTCAATTGTTGTCTGCTTTCTTGCAACAGCACATTCATGCGACATTAGTCCTCTGAAGCTTCCATGGTTTATTAGCCAGTGGGCAGTGCCCCCCTGAGCTCTGGTGAGCATAGTGGCCCATGGGCAACTTGTTTGTTTTTACATGTTTGCATAGAAGTATGAATGTGTTTCTCTGTAATATATATACTATGTATGTACATGGATAGTAGCATTTCATTACAATAGAATTCATGTTCATTTATGGTAAAGTAATTTCATTTATTACAAGAATTTGAACAAATCCAGTTTAATATACAGTAATTTGTTTAACCCTTGTCCTGCTGAACCCCGATATGCCTTTTCTTTCAAACAATGAAGATCCAGATCAGATGGCTTCTGGAGAAGCCATCTGATCAGGATCTCATTGTCATTCAATTGATGAATTAGTTGCAATAATTTGCATCAAGTAATCTGATTGGTTGATAATCTGAAGTGGGTGTGGCATATTTAAATATTCAGCAGGACAAGGGTTAATATACAGTGATTTGTTTAATATACAGTGATCTGTCAACTGTGCTGCTCGCTTATAAGGCATGTGGACCTGATATTCTAGGTCTGTGCTGACGGTGTCTGAATGTTTTGGTCTTTTGTGGTATATATGCACAAGTCATATGTATATCACCCCATGTGTTACTTACACACAGTGATCAGATTGCATCATCATGTGAACAAGTCCAGGAAATGAACACCCCCAAAAACCCTAATTTATATAGAGAAAACTGGGGTTTACGGGGGTATACATTATTTTTTAGCTCACCTGTCACGTAGTGACAAGGTAAGCTTTTGTGATCACTTTTCGTCCGTCGTCCGTGCGTGTGTGCGTGCGTGTGTGTGTGTGTGCATAAACTTTTTCTTCAAATGACATCTCCTCCTAAACCACTGATCGGATTTTGACCAAACTTCACAGCAATGATCCTTAGGTGGCGCCTTTCAAAATTGTTCAAATGGTTCCGGTCCATTGCACATCTGGGTCACAGGAGCTAAAAATAGATTTTTTAAACAAAAACTTTAAAAATCTTCTTCTCTGAAACCGCAAGGCCCAGGTCTTTGATATTTGGTATGAAGCTTCATCTAGTGAACCTCTACCAAGATTGTTCAAATTATAGCCCTGGGGGCCAAAATGCCCCCGCCCCAGGGGCCTTTGGTTTTACATAGGCTTATATAGGGAAAATCATTAAAAAATCTTCTTCTCTGAAACCACAAGGCCCAGGTCTTTAATATTTGGTGTGAAGCTTTACCTGGTGGACCTCTACTAAGATTGTTCAAATTATAGGCTTATTTAGGGAAAATCATTAAAAAATCTTCTTCTCTGAAACCTCAAGGCCCAGATCTTTGATATTTGGTGTGAAGCTTCATCTAGTGGACCTTTACCAAGATTGTTCAAATTATAGCCCTGGGGGCCAAAATGCCCCCGCCCCGTGGGCCTTTGGTTTTACATAGGCTTATATAGGGAAAATCATTAAAAAATCTTCTTCTCTGAAACCTAAAGGCCCAGATCTTTGATATTTGGTGTGAAGCTTCATCTAGTGGACCTTTACCAAGATTGTTCAAATTATAGCCCTGGGGGCCAAAATGTCCCCGCCCCGTGGGCCTTTGGTTTTACATAGGCTTATATAGGGAAAATCATTAAAAAATCTTCTTCTCTGAAACCTCAAGGCCCAGATCTTTGATATTTGGTGTGAAGCTTCATCTAGGGGACCTCTACCAAGATTGTTCAAATTATAGCCCTGGGGGCCAAAAATGCCCATGCCCCGGGGGCCTTTGTTATTACATAGGCTTATATAGGGAAAATCTTTAAAAATCTTCTTCTCTGTAACCCAAGGGCCCAGATCTTTGATATTTGGTGTGAAGCTTCATCTAGTGGACCTCTACCAAGATTGTTCAAATTATAGCCCTGGGGGCCAAAATGCCCCCGCCCCGGGGGCCTATGGTTTTTCATAGGCTTATTTAGGGAAAATCATTAAAAAATCTTCTTCTCTGAAACCGCAAGGCCCAGATCTTCGATATTTGGTGTGAAGCTTTATCTAGTGGACCTTTACCAAGATTGTTCAAATTATAGCCCTGGGGGCCAAAATCCCCCCGCCCTGTGGGCCTATGGTTTTACATAGGCTTATATAGGGAAAATCATTAAAAAATCTTCCTCTCTGAAACCACAAGGCCCAGGTCTTTAATATTTGGTGTGAAGCTTCACCTGGTGGACCTTAACTAAGATTGTTCAAATTATAGCCTTAGGGCCAAACAAGTCCCCGCCCAGGGGGCCTTTGGTTTTACATAGGCTTATACAGGGAAAATCTTTAAAAATCTTCTTCTCTGAAACCACAAGGCCCAGGTCTTTAATATTTGGTGTGAAGCTTTACCTGGTGGACCTCTACTAAGATTGTTCAAATTATAGCCTATGGGCCAAACAAGTCCCCGCCCAGGGCTTATACAGGGAAAATCTTTAAAAATCTTCTTCTCTGTAACCGAAAGGCCCAGATCTTTGATATTTGGTGTGAAGCTTCATCTAGTGGACCTCTACCAAGATTGTTCAAATTATAGCCCTGGGGGCCAAAATGCCCCCGCCCTGGGGGCCTATGGTTTTTCATAGGCTTATTTAGGGAAAATCATTAAAAAATCTTCTTCTCTGAAACCTCAAGGCCCAGATCTTTGATATTTGGTGTGAAGCTTCATCTAGTGGACCTTTACCAAGATTGTTCAAATTATAGCCCTGGGGGCCAAAATGCCCCCGCCCCGTGGGCCTTTGGTTTTACATAGGCTTATATAGGGAAAATCATTAAAAAATCTTCTTCTCTGAAACCTCAAGGCCCAGATCTTTGATATTTGGTGTGAAGCTTCATCTAGTGGACTTTTATCAAGATTGTTCAAATTATAGCCCTGGGGGCCAAAATGCCCCCGCCCCGTGGGCCTTTGGTTTTACATAGGCTTATATAGGGAAAATCATTAAAAAATCTTCTTCTCTGAAACCGCAAGGCCCAGATCTTTGATATTTGGTGTGAAGCTTCATCTAGTGGACCTTTACCAAGATTGTTCAAATTATAGTCCTGGGGGCCAAAATGTCCCCGCCCCGTGGGCCTTTGGTTTTACATAGGCTTATATAGGGAAAATCATTAAAAAATCTTCTTCTCTGAAACCTCAAGGCCCAGATCTTTGATATTTGGTGTGAAGCTTCATCTAGGGGACCTCTACCAAGATTGTTCAAATTATAGCCCTGGGGGCCAAAAATGCCCATGCCCCGGGGGCCTTTGTTATTACATAGGCTTATACAGGGAAAATCTTTAAAAATCTTCTTCTCTGTAACCGAAAGGCCCAGATCTTTGATATTTGGTGTGAAGCTTCATCTAGTGGACCTCTACCAAGATTGTTCAAATTATAGCCCTGGGGGCCAAAATTCCCCCGCCCCGGGGGCCTATGGTTTTTCATAGGCTTATTTAGGGAAAATCATTAAAAAATCTTCTTCTCTGAAACCGCAAGGCCCAGATCTTTGATATTTGGTGTGAAGCTTTATCTAGTGGACCTTTACCAAGATTGTTCAAATTATAGCCCTGGGGGCCAAAATCCCCCCCGCCCTGTGGGCCTATGGTTTTACATAGGCTTATATAGGGAAAATCATTAAAAAATCTTCCTCTCTGAAACCACAAGGCCCAGGTCTTTAATATTTGGTGTGAAGCTTCACCTGGTGGACCTTAACTAAGATTGTTCAAATTATAGCCTTAGGGCCAAACAAGTCCCCGCCCAGGGCTTATACAGGGAAAATCATTAAAAATCTTCTTCTCTGTAACCGAAAGGCCCAGATCTTTGATATTTGGTGTGAAGCTTCATCTAGTGGACCTCTACCAAGATTGTTCAAATTATAGCCCTGGGGGCCAAAATGCCCCCGCCCCGGGGGCCTATGGTTTTTCATAGGCTTATTTAGGGAAAATCATTAAAAAATCTTCTTATCTGAAACCGCAAGGCCCAGATCTTCGATATTTGGTGTGAAGCTTTATCTAGTGGACCGTTACCAAGATTGTTCAAATTATAGCCCTGGGGGCCAAAATCCCCCCGCCCTGTGGGCCTATGGTTTTACATAGGCTTATACAGGGAAAATCTTTAAAAATCTTCTTCTCTGAAACCACAAGGCCCAGATCTTTGATATTTGGTCTGAAGCTACATCTAGTGAACCTCTTTCAAGATTGTGCAAATTATAGCCCTGGGGCCGAAAATGGCCCCACCCTTGGACCCTTTGGTTTTTCATAGCCTTATATAGGGAAACCTTTAAAAAATCTTCTTATCTGAAACCACAAGGCCCAGGTCTTTGTTATTTGGTATGAAGCTTTACCTAGTGGACCTCTACCAAGATTGTTCAAATTATAGCCCTGGGGCCAAAAATTGCCCCCGCCCAGGGGGCCTTTGGTTTTCACCTAAGCTTATGTAGGGGAAATCTTTAAAACTTTTCTTCTCTGAAACAGCAAGGGCCAGGTCATTGATATTTGGTGTGAAGCTTAATCTAATGGACCTCTACCAAGATTGTTAAAATTATAGCCCTGGGGCCAAAAATGCCCCCCACCCCTGGGGCCTTTGGTTTTACGTAGGTTTATACATGGAAAATCTTTAAAAATCTTCTTCTCTGACTCCGCAAGGCCCAGATCTTTGGTATTTGGTGTGAAGCCTCATCTAGTGGACCTCTACCAAGATTGTTCAAATTATAGCCCTGGGGCCAAAAATGCCCTCACTCTGGGACCCTTTGGTTTTCATAGGCTCATATAGGGAAAGCCTTTAAAAATTTTCTTGTCTGAAACCAGAAGGCCCAGGTCTTTGATATTTGGAATGAAGCTTCATCTAGTGGACCATTACCAAGTTTGTTCAAATTATAGCCCTTGGGCCTAGAATGTACTGGAAACACTGATTTTCAGGTGAGCGATTCAGGGCCCTCTGGGCCCTCTTGTTTTCTTATTTCTGCTCCAAGACATACCAACAACCTATGTTTGCAGTATAAACTAGAGCTGTCAGAGGATCTGACTATAGCCCCGCTTCAGCGCTGTCAGAGAAGAAAGTTATTTAAGCTGCAGAGAAAACAGTTATGAACTAGCTTCTTTAGTTCCTGAGAAAACTGTGACCAAACATTTTCATTTAAAAAAAACCTATATTTTCATTTATTTAAAAAACCTATCAGGAGAGATAACTCCAACAGTTATGGGCCCTTGGCCATTATTTTGGTAAGCTCCCTATATCCACCCATTGTCCACATTTATGCAAAGTTTGAGCTTTCTAGCTTCTTTCGTTCCTGAGAAAACTGTGACCAAACATTTTCATTTAAAAAAACCTATCAGGGGAGATAACTCCAAGAGTTATGGGCCCTTGGTCATAATTTCGGTAAGGTCCGTGGAGGCACCCATTGTCCACGTGTATACAAAGTTTTAGTTTTCTAGCTCTCTTAGTTTCGGGGAAAACTGTGACGAAAAAATAACGGAATAACGGAATTACAGAATTACAGAATTACGGAATTACAGAATTACGGAATGACAGGGCAAATCCAATATAGCCCCACTTTTCAAGCGGGGCTATAAAAAATACCACAGATTTTCATCAGAAAGATAGCCATTTTTGAGTTGTTAAAACCTGCATTATGCCGCATGGTGTGTCATTGTAATGTGTTAATGGCAGATCCGGAGGTTCTTCCGTGTGACCAGCACCATTGTACAAGTTTCTGTTTAAACTTTTTGTACTGAATAGAATCTGTCCCCTTAAACAGTGAAATTCCATTATTAAGACCACCTTAATTTAAGACTAATTCTGCTTTAAAAAGCTTATTTAGAACTGTGCAGTTATTCTTTCTTCGTGTTTAATGCACACTATGTCCTCTGGTCGGGGGGCCACCTTTTGGACTGTTCGAAAGTGGTCTTAAAGACCACTTTTGAACAGTCCCAAAGGTGGTCTTAATATAGGAATTTTGCTGTATATAGCAGGAGTCCATTTCAAAATTTGGGGGCGACAGATTCAGTTATTTTTAGAAACTAACTCAGAAAATGGTTGAACTTTCTGCAAACAGTGAAGGCCCAGATCAGACGCCGCATCCTGCAGCATCTGAACAGGGCATTTACTGTTTGCCAATGACCAATCTGGGGGTTTCCAATAAAAAAATGGGTAAAATTGGTAGTATATTAAGCTACTGTTCAGCTGACCTGTCTAATTCAATGATTATGTTTTCCGTAATGATCCTAAGTATTGGGACAGGTAGGCCTAAGCAAACAGTGCAGACCCAGATCAGACGGCTCCTGAAGGAGCAGTCTGATCAGGGTCTACACTGTTTGCCATTCTGTTTGCACCTTTTGGACTCCTTGCAGGATCGTGAAACAAACTGGTTACAATTTACAACAAGTCCTCAAGGTGTCCGAAATTTTTAGGATTTTTACTGTAACTGTGCTTAGAAAACTGGCTTGACACGACCTTACCAGTTTTAAACTCCAAACCAAATAACAAAATTAGGATGGGGAAAACTGGAGTGCCGATAGAAAAAACACCGGTACTCCACCGATGCCGCCATCTCACATCTGGATTGAGTGACACTGAACCACCATGGCTACAGACTAAAGGGTTGCCCCCCCCCCCCCCCATCGGGGCTTGAAGAAATAGATGGGCTGCATGATGCTTCCATGCAGAGCTGAAATCGACCCGCACACAAGTGGTGTGAGTGTCGGACCGTCCATGCTTATAAAACCTATTGGTTACAATGGGCGGCAAGGCTTGAGATGTCATTTCATCTCAATGTTGGGTAAAAGTCCCACAAAATTGGAAGCAACGTCTCCAAAATGACCTTATCAGTGTTGACGGGGACGTTAAACCTCAAATAAAAAAAAAGACTTAAGGGTTATGGAGATACTGGACATAATTTGTTTGCGTTTTCACAAGGGAGAAAACTTTTTAGATAATTCTAGATCTGTTTGCTTGTCTATAAAAAAACAGTCCATATAAGTAAACAGCAAGTTGTACAAAATGGAGGAAATTTGTGCGATGTATCCATTCTCCTTATATGGATGTAGGAGTGACATTTTATATGAAAGTGTTGGAATGTTTTTCTAAATATATCACAAACACTTTATAACATTGTTCATTATAACATGATTTTGGATTTAACACAGTTTAACCCTTGTAGTACCAAATGGAATCTTCCTCCTTATATATAGCAGGAGTCCACTTCAAAATTTAGGGGTGTCAGGTTGTGTTTTCTTCAAAAAATATCTGAAAATTGGCTGAAAACTTCACAGACAGTGTATGCCCTGATCAGACGCCGCATTCTGCGGCGTCTGATCTGGGCCTGCACTGTTTGCCAGGGTACCCGTTTTGGGGTTTCCGGTACTAAATGGGTTAAAGATGGACCCCAAAAATGTATAGATGTTGTAGAAAAATGACCATTATGATAGCTGATCATTTTTCTATATCATCTATAATTTTGTTTGGATATTACACTGTTGTTGTACTAAGATGGTTTCAGCTTTGAACCCCAACAATAGTGTTATAAAGCGGTTGTGGTGTATGCTTCAAATGCACACTTTTGGTGCTTGTTAGAATCATCTCATCTGGATGGGTCGGATGAGTAGCCCGCGGGAGTAGCCACATACCATAGTTCAGGATAGGGAGGAGAACTGGGGATAATTAAGTGATAATTTTCATTACCATTACGATAACACACCTGTGCGACATAGTGCATTTTTTCACGTCTCCAAAATGGCTACTTTTCTGATTTTCTGTTGTGGAACTTTTCTTATTTCTGCTGCAAACATAGGTTGTAGGTGCTCGTTAGAACCGCCTCACTGAGGCGGTTCTAACGAGTACCCACAACCTATGCCTTGAAGCAGAAATAAGAAATAAGAAAAACACTGTATACCCTGTAAACCCCAGTTTTCTCTATACAAAGTGGGGTTTAGGTGGTGTTCATTTCATGGACTTGTTCACGTGATGTCTTAAAATTGTTAGAAAACATAATTATGTTGCGAGGAAATTCTAACTAATACTCACGGAGAAATCAGAAAAATCCCAAAACTATCCATTCTCCTCCTTATCTGGAGCTATGACAATCTATGTATTTGAGCAAATTATCAGAACAATAATGCATACTTCTGTGAACCTCACTTGTTCTTCTTTAAAAAGTGGGGTTTTCTCATTTGTTCATTACATGGACTTGATAATGTAGCCTGCAGTCAGTACTACAGGTCACAAAGTCATGGAAGCCCATTTTAAGCAACGTACAAAACACAACTGATCTAGAGTTCTGACCAATGTACAAAACCAACTCTGATTACTCTACAATCATTTTATAAATGTCTGTTAAATCTAGGTAGATTAGTTGCTGTAGGAGAATTTTGTTCCTAGACCTGTTGAATTCAATAAATTGCATAATACCACATGCTTGTTTTGGTTTTTCAGTGGGCCTATGATTATTTGCACAGGTGACGTGTTCCTCTTTCGCCATGACTGTTTTGCCAGCCTCGGTAGCTCAGTCTGATATCAATGCATGTCTGACATGATCAGGAGGTTACGGATTCGATACCTGTTGGGTCGGCAACATTCTTTCATGAAGACTGATCACTGAAATCTTTTCTACAGTCATTCTATCCCTTCTGCTGATTCAAGAAGGGTAGTTGTTAGTGGCAAAAGAATGTGCAAGTGCGCTGGTTAAACTGGTTAATTGCTTATGTATAAACCTGCCAAGGAAAATTGTGGTTAGGCTAGATATGACCTAGAATGGTAGTGACTGGGTGGTTAAAACTCGAAAACAAATAAACGGTGGCTGTTTCAAACTCGTGTTCATCAGTCAGACAACCAGGAAATTAACCCTCAATGACTTGAACTACTACTGAAACGAATTTCCATAGTCCAAAAGGTGTTCAGGCATCTGCCTTCAACTACGAGGGCTGATTGATATGTTGTGAGCCTCGTACTGAAGGAGGTACGCAGGGATGTTCTTAAGTCCTACTATTCTCTCGCTAAATAGGGCCGTGTACCCAATGAATGGTCTCATTTGGTCAGTTTATATGAAGTAGCACTCTTTAGTTAACAAGACAAGCAGCTTTTGCAAAATGGACAAAATCAGTGAAAGAGCAGCGATCCTATATTTGCATAAAAAAGGTTTAGCACCTAAGGATATCCATAATGATATGGTAGCAACACTAGGGAAAGCTGCCCTTTCATATGCTGAAGTGAAAAGGGGGTGGCGGAATTTAAGCACGGCAGACAGAGCCTTGAGGATAACCCTCATACTGGAAGGCCTGTCACTGTTACAACCCCAGAAATGGTCAATAAAGTCCATGATATTGTTTTGACGGACAGACGAGTCACAGAAAGATATATATAGCCAGTAGAGTTGGCATTTCACAAGAAAGAGTAGATTCATTCTGACAGAGGATCTTGCAATGAGAAAGCTTTCGGTCCGATGGGTACCAACACTTCTGACAGTTGATCAGAAGCACACCAGGTGCACATTGTCGCATGCTAATCTTAGCATCAGTGTTTCACAAGCACATCTTGTTATTCTAATTTTGACGGAAAACTCTGTTAGCAAATAGTGCAGGCCCTGATCAGACGCCGCGTTCTACGGCGTATGATCTGGGCCTGTACTGTTTGCCAAGATACCCCTCTTAAGGGTTTCCCCACTTGCAATCGGTTAAGAAAAAGTTAAACCAAGTCACCTGATTATGCAAATTCAAGTGTAACACAAAGGTATGGTATATATGGAGATTTGATCCGCTTGCAAAAAAGCATGCAAAAGGCACTCTGCTACAACTCCTTAACCCGTTTTGTACCAGAAACCCCAAAACAGGTACCCTAGCAAACAGTGCAGGCACAGATCAGAAGCCACAGAACACAGTGTCTGATCAGGGCCTCCACTGTTTGCTAAAAATTCAGTCATTTTCAAATTAAATTTTGACAAAAATCTCAACCTGACAGCCCTAAATTTTGAAATGGACTCTTGCTATATATATAAGGAGAAAGATTCCATTTGGTACAAAAAGGGTTAACTACCCCGCCTGCTACTTTGATACTTTGTGATAATTGAAGACAATTTTCCTAATTTTTCCATCTAAACCTATGTTGTAGGTATTTAAAAGAACAAATTCACCAAGGCAGTTCTAATGACTACCCAAAAAATAATTTTTTTATGGAGAAACTGACAAAAATTATTCTTCAGTTATCACAAAATACTAGCCTTATCTTTCTATGATGACAAGAAAAATAAGGACACCAAGTGATTACTCTGTTGCTAAATTAGACATGACAAAAAATTTAACAAAGCTGTACAGTACTTTTAATTGATATTTTCTTAAATCTAATAACATCAAAATTATGCAAATTAACTATTACAGCAACTAAAAGTATTGCCTAGCTCCAGCTAAGAAGGAGTAAAGATGATGATTTTGTGATACTTTTACTTATTTCTCCATTAACCCTTATCCCACTGCATAAATTAATCTAGCCACACCCATTTACATTTCTACCAATCAAATTACTTGAAGTAATTTATTCATTCAAATCCACACACTGAATCACAAACAGTGTAGATCCTGATCAGATGGCTTCTTCAGAAGCCATCTGATCTGCATCTACGCAGTTTGCAAAAGTGGGGAGTTGTCCTGAACAGCAAGATAGCGGTTAAAACATACAATGTGGATACTTGTTAGAATCTCTCCAATGAGGTGATTCTAATAATTACCCACAACATATTTTTCTCACAGGATTATTAGTTATTTTGATTGATTATGGGGAACATGGGATCACATTCCTTACCCGAGAGCAACTTTTGCCTGAGCCTGTTTCATCGAGTCGAGCAATTATCACTCTCATGTGGGTAATGTGATCCTATGTTCCTCGTCAAGAATCAAAATAATGAACTTGTTACACTGCAAAGATTTTTCAAAACATTTTTGTACATTGCTGTAATGTATTCCAAACAATTCTTTTGCACCAAAGAATTCTTTTGCAGCAGACATCTTGAGAAGTAAATGTTTACATCAATGTCATCAAACATGCACATGGTGATCAGTTTTGTTTGAATTGAGGTTTAATGTCCCCGTCAACACTGTAAAGGTCATTTTGGAGACTTTGCTTCCAATTCTGTGTGATTTTTACCTGACCTTGAGATGAAATGACATCTCGAGCCCTGCCGCCCAATGAACCAATAGGGTTTAATTACATGGACGGGCCGACTCGCACCGCTTTGCCTGGGCAGGCTTAGCCAGTACTCGTGTGCGGGTTGGTTTCAGCTCTGCGTGGAAGCATCATGCAGCCCATCTATTTCTTCAAGCCCCGATTGGCGGGGGCCGTCATGGTGATCAGTGGGAGAAATGTTAATGTTATGTTAGAATAAGTGTTTGAATATGGAAAACAATGTAACAAAGTAAAAAAACAAATGAATAAAAAAAAAACAATCAGTACTTTTTTTGTTATTCATTAACTGTAAATTATTGTGGTACATGAAATTATTTTGGTTTTTTTCCTCAAAAACTGTGGAGTAAATCCAAAATAGTTGACATCACAATTTAGTGAATGCAAGCGCTTGAGAGCAATTTTTGCTTACAGGGTACATAGAAAATGAGATGATTGGCTGTGCACTGTCTAATCAAAAGCCTACACATTTCTTTGCAGTATAACAAAATAAATTATCACTTGATTATCATTTTTACCATTCCTTATATGGAGCTATGGTATTGTTTAAAACAGTCCAATGTATTACATATATCATGCTGGTGAAATAAATAAGTTAATGATTGGGTGCAAAATAGTTCTAAATCAAATTTATTTTTACATATTTATCTCATGAATCAATTCAATTTTGAAACACAACTAGACGGTAAAGGCAACCTAAAATATGACAGAATGAATACTGCATGGGTTTGTGTCTCTTTTTACATATGAAATGACATTTTTTTTCTCTTATTTTCTCCGTGGAAAACTAATTATAATGTTTACAGATATCATTATGTTGCTGTGGACATTATGATGTCTTGCGACATTGCTATGCAATATTACATGTTAGGTATGGAAAATATATGATGTCATTACGATGTAGGTCATATTAATCAGTGGTGGGAAAAAACTGGAGTACCTGGAGAAACACATCTGACCTTCCATCGGAGTATTTTCTAAGGCCTCTCCTGAGACCCCGAGCTAGGCTCAAACCCACAGTAGTAAGAGACCTTATGATATAAGAGACAGTGCTCTTACCCACGGAGGCCAGTCAAATTCAGTACTAATACTGAAACTTACACCTATGCATTTATTCCATACACTCTGTTAATATGACAAAACAAGGCCACATTCCTAGAAATATTTAACTTTGTTGTTTTCCAAACACATTTTAAAGAGAAATGGATATACCAGATGCACAGTATGACATCTTTTTCAAAGGAAGACAACTTTTGGGACTTCTTGTCTGCTTTCCTAAAATCTCAGCCCCTATGAAAGGGAGACTACTCATAAACATTATGACAACAGATCCATGTGACATAGTGCATTCTTTTTCATCTCCAAAATGGTTCATTTTCTGCTGAAAAATTGTGACATTATTCTTATTAATGCTTAAAAAATAGGTTGTGGGTGCTCGTTAGAATTGCCTCAAAGAACCACCTCAGTGAGGTGTTTCTAACGAGTACCCACAATCTATGTGTTGGAGCAGAAAAAAGGAAAATAATGTATGCCACTGTAAAACCGAGTCTAGTCTATATAGTGGGGTTTAGCCCTTATTCCACTGAATTATTAATTTAGCCACACCCATTTCTGACTTCGACCCATTCAATTACTTGATGCAATTTATTCCTTCAAATTCACAAACTGAATAACAAACAGTGTAGAACCTGATCAGATGGCCTCTTAAGAAGACATATGATCTGGATCTACATTGTTTGCAAAGGTAGGGGTTGTCGTGAACAGCAGTAGACCCCCACTGATAAGGGGGGGGGAATTATTATTGAAAAAGTTGCCTCCCCTGAAAGTGTATCCCATTGCCTTTATATCTGTGCTCTTAATGACTTGGACGGCTATTACATGTAGCATGATAAGAGACTTGAAACAGTTTTTCTTACCCTTGAGACAGAGTTTACTATTTTTTCAATAGTGCTGGCCCATGGGCTGGGTGAACTGACAAGGCAAGTTGAGTCTTGTCTTCCTGAATAAATTAGTTTAGTCACACCCATCTCTGGCTATCAACCAATCAATTGGCTTGATATAATGTAGTCAATCAGTTCTAAAACTGCATGACAAGCAGTGCAGATCCTGATCAGATGACTTCTTCAGAAGCCATCTGATCAGGATCTACACTGTTTGCAAAGGTAGCATTATCATGTTTAGCTCGATAATGGTTAACAATGACATGTTTGATAAGTGACAAGATTCACCTGCCTCCAGAACAATGTTGATAAACACTCTGAGCAGGCTGTCATACCATGTAAAATATCAAAATAAAAAGAAACCATGCACATCTAACAATAATTTTTGACAAAAGAAAGCAGGTATGACACATGTTCAAGCTTGGCTCCAACTCTGACTGAGAAATCTCGACCAATAAGTCAATAGATTGTCAGAAACTCGGTTCAATGTTGTAATATAGAAGCCTCCTTGGTGCAGTGGTTATGCTACTAGCCTTGTACACCAGGGGTCACAGGATTGATCCTGGGCTTCTCCAGACACTTTCGGATGAGTCTTTAAACTGAGGTCCAGTCTCCATATGACCTTAGCTGTTGGTGAGATGTAAAGCTCAAACACTCACTCAATGTTGTAATAAAATCTACTGTCTCTTGTCTTCTGGCTTCTCAGACTAGCTGCATTGGAGTCTGATATTATGTTGTATATGAGCTGTGCCCAGCATAAATGTGCCTTAAAACATGTGTGCCCTGCAAAGACTTAAACTGTCTGCTTCAAGAAGCTTTTGCATTAAGACTGTCCATACAAGGCCAAGCTAAGACTAAGATCAGGCCCCGAGGTTATAAAACTTTTTTCATGCTCAACTCAGCTAAGCATGAAATCTATAATGCTAACAAATATTGAAATACAACTGAAAGAGGCAATTTTTGTCCTCAATCACCACAGAATGTTATTTGTCCTGCTTATAAGTTTTAAAATGCCAACAACTGTTGGCATTTTAAAATTTATAAGCTGGACAAAATTCATGCTCAAGTGAATTGAGCATAAAACAAGTGTTATAACCTCTGGCCCAGACTGCAGTCTCATCTCATTCTTTACACTATTTAGGTCATTTTGGAGACATTACTTCTGATTTTGTGGTACTTTTACCGACATTGAGATGAAATGACATCTCAAGCCCTACTGCTAATAGAAACAACTAGGGTTTAAGTTGCTTCTGATTTTGTTGGACTTTTACCCGACATTGGGATGAAATGACATCTCAAGCCCTACTGCCCATAGAAACCACTAAGGTTTAAGGAGCAGTCTGACTCGCATCGCTTTTCCTGGGCTGTTTGGAGTTTGACCACCCAGTCAAGTGTATTAAGGTTATATTGAACCAGTCGGTTTACCTATCCACACTTCCTAGGAAGGCTTAAACATAAGCGCCTAACCAGTATCGTGCACATTCATTCACCAAAAATTGACAACTGCCCTTCTTGAATCAGCGGAAGAGTGTGAATGATTGTGGAAAAGATTTTATGAGCCATCTCTACAAAGGAATCTTGCCAACCCGGAAGGTATCGAACACGTGACCTCCTGATCACCAGATAGAAGTGTATCAGACTGATCACCTGAAGGTGGATTCTGATTGATGTCCTTATGGAATGAACAGGTCCAAACACATTTTTGTTAGATGCAGCCCATACGATGACACATTTAAAGGCATTTAGTCTTGTAACAGTAGGACACACCATGTGTTCATAATTGTTTTATTGCCCTCTGTGATATACTGTCCTAAGCAGATCAAAGGCGGCCCTTAATAGGGTGATTAGTAGCTGTTGTTGAATCCCCTGACTGAGGCACATAAGGAGAAATCAATACGGTACACTTTAGTTAATAATTAGTAAACTATTGATTTTCCTCAAGGAGGCCCCTTACCTGTTGAAATCAGAGGATATCTCTTCAGTCAGCACAGCGGGCTACATAATATTATGTAATGAAATGATGGTCCTAAGTAATCAAGAATAAATGCCTTTAAGGCTGCCAAATTTGATGAAAAGAAATGAGGTCTTTCTGTGTACACCTAACAACAAAAAGGAACAAACTTAACTTACAGCATCAATAACTATGAATACACTACAGATATGCTCTGTGTAAAGCTTGTATGAAAAATAGAATTTATCAATCCTTGAAGCAGAAACTTATAAAATTCCAGTTTAAAAACAACAGTTCCAGCCATATACAAAGTCACAGACTTCATGGAATATCAAAGAAGCCAAACTTGGCCCCCGAGGTTATAAAACTTTTTTCATGCTCAACTCACTGAAGCATGAAATTTGTCTTGCTCATAAATTTTAAAATGCCAACAATTGTTGGCATTTTAAAATTTATGAGCGGGACAAATAACATTATGTGCTGATCTGAGCAGGAAAATTGCCTCTTTCATTTGTATTTTAACCCTTAAGATTGCCAAGAAAAACTACATCTGAAAATGTCGTCTGCTTATGTCGTCTGCCGAATATTTTTTAAACTTTTTAAAAATATTTTTGCATACAGGCAAACAGTGTGGGCCCAGATCAGACTGCTATGAGCAGTCTGATCGGGGACCACACTGTTTGCAAATATGACTTTTAAAGTCACCGGCATACGGCAAAATAGGCGACAATTGATGTGATTGCCATCTTTTGGGTTAATATCTATGAGCATGCGTTTTATAACCTCAGGGCCTGAACTAAAATGTTACAATGTATCTAACAAATGCTCCTGGGACTTCTGGTATAACCTCAGAATGGTATTTCTAAGGTGACAGTTAATGATATACTTCTTATTTATGCTCCAAATGTAAGTTTTGTGTGTCTGTTAAGATGTGTTTTTTAGAGCAAACAAAAAAATTAATTTAGTCTTGCCAACCTGCTATCCTCTAGGCTAGCATGCACATGTAATATACAACAACCTCTTTATAACACTATTGCTGGTGTACAAAGCAGGAACTGTGTTAAACAGTCATGTTATATCCAAATGAAATGTACTCTTGATATAGTAAAATGGTCATCTCTCATTCCTATGTAATCTAATCATTCTCCCAAAACAATAGTACCATGTTGTCTTTAAACTGTGTTATATCCAAAACTTGAGTTATAATGCACAAGTTATAAAAAGGTTTAAGTGTACATGAACCCGGGAACAAGGTTAACCCAGGAGTAATATGATTCACCATCTCATTTTGCCAGCATATATTGAAAAATATTAAACTTTCAAGGTTAAAGTTAAAATAAATGAATTTTAGTGTGGTGGTAGCTACCCAAGTTTACCGTAATTCCCTGTGTATACCACGCACTCATCTATAACACACACCTCAATTCTGAGTCCAAGATATGTGTAAAAAAAGATATTCACATGCTTTTCCACAGTATCACAGAATGCTTTTCTCAGACGCCATTTTGATTGAAAATGAAAGTACATAAATTTTGATTGGCTACTATCAAAATAGCCTGACTGGTTAAAGGTATATTTCCAAGTAGTTATAGAATAGAATAGTGGTTAGTTTCTCTCTTGCAGCATAGGCAGTTCTCCCTTTACCCATAACGGTGGTGTGTGATAAGGTGACATTTTAAGTCTGCGGTTATTCATTTGTTATTAAAGATGACAATGCGTTTTGCCAATTTCTTTCACAAGGAAAGATAGAAACAGGTTTCTTTCCAAAGGTAAAATTGTGACAGCATGCCTCCAAGGCAGGTGCTCCATAGTGTTATTGACAGAAATTAAAGGTTTCTACGGGTATTTGGGAAAACCGAAAACAAACTTTTACCGGAAATAACCGAAAACAAATTCTCATAACCGAAAACAAACTATATCACCAATTATACCATGGTTATTGTACATTTAGACATATACATGTTTAAATGCTATGTAAACAGATAATAGGGCCAAGTTTGGGAGAATAATTTGAAATAATAACGATTTTATTGGATTTTTTATATAATTTTCATACATGGACCGGGCCTGTCCAGGAACCGCGGTGCGAGGCGGACCGTCCATGTTTATAAACCCTATTGGTTTCATTGGGCGACAGGGCTTGAGATGTCATTTCATCTCAGTGTCGGGTAAAAGTCCCACAAAATTGGAAGCGACGTCTCCAAAATGACCTTTACAGTGTTGACGGGGACATTAAACATCAAATCAAACAAACAAACAAACATACATGGACCAGGATCTACATTGCTTGTACTAACTGTTTGCCTTGTTGTTTGGGATCTAAATGAATATATTGTACTTAGTAACTCGATTGTTTGAAAGTCAGAAATGTTTGAGACTAAAACAATTTATTTAGCAGGATTCTGTTTAAGAAATTTAGTCAAAAATGTTTAACTGGCTGGTCATCAGGAGGACCCAGGTTAGGTAAATGCAAAGCAAGTAACACCAGGATCTATACTGATTGCACTTACTGCTTGCCATGTTTTTTTTATTTAAATGAATACATTAAAGCTTGTACTTTGATAGTCAGGAATGGATGTGACTAAATTAATTTATTCAGCAGGATACGGCTTTAGAAATTTTGTATATAAAAAAATACGTCGAATATATCCTTCGGATGCGCGTCTCACTGGTCATAAGGAGGTCAATGGTTTGATAACAGCCCTGCTAGGAACATCTTTTCATGAAGATTGATCATTAAATCCTTTCAAGTGTGACACTCCAAGAAGGACAGTTATCAGTTTTATATTGAAATAATCTGCACTGGACTAGTTAACAGTATGTGTGGCTAAGCCTATCCAGGAAAATGTGATTCAGTAATTGACTCCCTTGATATGACCTAAATAATGTTGACAGGCCTTTTAAACTTTAAGTAACACATCAGTGGGATAGAGTGCATACCTTCATATCTCCAAACAATCATTTTATTGGTTATTGTTTGTTTGTTTGATTTGAGGTTTAACCTCCCTGTCAACACTGTAAAGGTCATTTTGTAGACATTGCTTCCAATTCTGTGGGACTTTTTCTTGATATTTAGATGAAATGGTATCTCAAGCCCAGGCGCCCAATGAAACCAATAGGGTTTATAAGCATGGACGAAGTGACTCACGCGGTATCGCCTGCGTAGGCTTAGATCCTCTAAGCGGTCTACCAGTACTCGTGTGCGGGTCGGTTTCAGCTCTGCGTGGAAGTCACAGACATTTCTGACTTTCAAACGATCAAGTTACTAAGTATAATATATTCATTTAGATCACAAACTACAAGGCAAACAGTTAGTACAAGCAGTGTAGACCCCTCCATCTATGACAATTGTATTTAAAAAAGGCAATAAAATCGTTATTAATTTCAAATTGTTCTCCAAAACTTGGCCATATTATCTATTTAAATATCATTTAAACATGTATATGTCTAAATGTACAATAATCATGGTATAATTGGTGATATAGTTTGTTTTCGGTTATGAGAATTTGTTTTCGTTTTTTTCCGGTAAAAGTTTGTTTTCGGTTTTCCCAAATACCGGGTTTCTACAGGTAGATTGAGTAGTTTGACACCTCTGGTTATTCACACGTTCTCTATGCTAATCCCATAATTAACACCTTCTCAGCGTGAGTCAAACATCTCACACAATTAAAGAAGCCCATTTTGCATTTACTGTTAAAACGGTGATTCATGCCTGACTTCAAGGAACCCGATGTCCTGTGCAATTTGGAACTTTGTGACATACATTAACTATCATAATTAATACTATAAGTATTATTATTAATAATAATATTATTATTTTATAATTATTATTATTAGAAGATTTCAAAAAATGCAGAATTTCTGTATTTCCAACCAACCACTGTTTTGTGACCAGTCTATTCAGATTCAGCAATTTAGTTCATTACGTAAATTTGGGTATACCTTCCTGTCAAAATGTGGAAAAAATGGAAATAATTTTTGTGCTAATAAAAGGTAATATGGATGAAAGGTTGATGTCTGAGATAGGAATGTTGATTGCATTTTTAATGGAATGAATGATTCAATGAATTAATATGTCAAACGAACTTTATGAGGGTCTCAAAGTGTCACATTGTATTTGTAATGGGTTTTCGTGACCTGCAGACTTTTCGGGAAAAAACGTCATTTTTCTATGCCATTGTATTACACGCAGGGGATTTTTTTCACCGTTTTCTGGGTGAAAAAAGTGCGTGGTTTACACAGGGAATTACGGTAGATAATTTTGCTCAAAACTCAGATGAAATTGCTCTACTAAGCAAGCAATTTACGATAGACACATTTCATGTTTCTGTTTGTTTGTTTTGAGTTTAATGGCCCAGTCTATACCAGATAGGTTATATGGAGCCAGTCAGTTTATCTAACCACCCTTTTCCTAGGCAGGCTTATACATAGGTGGATAACCAGTAGAATTCACATTCTCTTGCCAGAAACTGACAGCTGCCTTCATGAATCAGATTTCATGATCCATCGCAACAAAAGAATGCTGCTGTTCCTGGCAAGTATCGGACCCATGACCCCCTGATCATCAGTCAGACCTCCACTGAACTGAGCTACCAAGGCCTATAGACATTTTATGACTAAAGCATAAACAGATAACCTATCACAAACTTTCATCTGAAAAATACCACTCTTCTTTTGCTCTTAAATAATGTGAAGTGACTGTTTTAGCAAGGAGCATTTATTGGATAAAATACTGTAACACAAGGTGAAGGAATTCACTTGAAAGATTTCACTGCCAGTTTTATCTAAGGGAAACAACTTCATTTTCCAGTTATTAGTCCCCTTTTAGAATAGGGCCTACTCTTATCTGGGAGCAAACTCTTTTCTTGAAGAGCAGCCCCTCCCACTTATATCAATTCATAAGAGTAATTTCTCTTGGATGGGTTTATTCCTCTTAACCCTTTCCCACTCAGATACGTGTTTTTACGTGTCTGCACCCCCCCCCCCCATTTTAAGCCCCAGAAGCACCTAAAATCTGCATTTCTACCCCTGGATAGCGATGTTTGCTTTAGGATTTGTTGGGCAAAAAAGTGACCTGTTTTTTCGCGTGCCTCCCCACTAAAAATATTCTAGGGGGGATTGAAGGGGGGCAACGCCCCCCTCACATCCCGAAAATATTTTGGGTGTATGGCCCAACCGGCCGCTAAAATTTATATCTGAAGGTGTCTGGGGTCAAAAATGCCTGAAAATTGATTCTGATAAAACATGCTGCAAACAGTGAAAATGACCAGTGCAAAACACCTTAATTGTTGCCTTGACAGCTGTGTGAAGATTAAAATGTGGTCAAAATTTCATGTGAAAACAGACTTTTTGCCAACTTTGAGATGCCCCCTCTTTACTATGACAACAATGATCAAGTCATGAAAGGTTGCATTTGAAAGGCTACTGCCCAATGAACATTCATACCGAGTTTGGTGTAAAACAGACCATCCATTATGAAACAATGGCTAGTTGAAGTTGCTGCCAGGTGCAACACTGTGAAAATCAGCGAAATTCACAAAATCCCTGAGTGGTAAAGGGTTAATGAAGAAAATCCCAACTGACCAAAATAATGTTTTTTCATCATGTTATTGCAAGAAACAATATTTCAGATATAATTAATGCATTTTAGACTAAAATTCAGTATGTTCCCAGATTTCAGTTAACCCTTTCCCACTCAGATACGTGTTTTTACGTGTCTGCACCCCCCCCCCCCCCCGAAGCACCTAAAATCTGCATTTCTACCCCTGGATAGTGATGTTTGCTTTAGGATTTGTTGGGCAAAAAAGTGACCTGTTTTTTCGCGTGCCTCCCCACTAAAAATATTCTAGGGGGGATTGAAGGGGGGCAACGCCCCCCTCACATCCCGAAAATTTTTTAGGTGTATGGCCAAACCGGCCGCTAAAATTTATATCTGAAGGTGTCTGGGGTCAATAATGCCTGAAAATTGATTCTGATAAAACATGCTGTAAACAGTGAAAATGACCAGTGCCATACACCTTAATTGTTGCCTTGACAGCTGTGTGAAGATTAAAATGTGGTCAAAATTTCATGTGAAAACAGACTTTTTGCCAACTTTGAGATGCCCCCTCTTTACTATGACAACAATGATCAAGTCATGAAAGGTTGCATTTGAAAGGCTACTGCCCAATGAACATTCATACCGAGTTTGGTGTAAAACAGACCATCCATTATGAAACAATGGCTAGTTGAAGTTGCTGCCAGGTGCAACACTGTGAAAATCAGCGAAATTCACAAAATCCCTGAGTGGTAAAGGGTTAATGAAGAAAATCCAAACTGACCAAAATAATGTTTTTTCATCATGTTATTGCAAGAAACAATATTTCAGATATAATTAATGCATTTTAGACTAAAATTCAGTATGTTCCCAGATTTCAGTTAACCCTTTCCCACTCAGATACGTGTTTTTACGTGTCTGCACCCCCCCCCCCCCCCATTTTAAGCCCCAGAAGCACCTAAAATCTGCATTTCTATCCCTGGATAGTGATGTTTGCTTTAGGAATTGTTGGGCAAAAAATGACCTGTTTTTTCGCGTGCCTCCCCACTAAAAATATTCTAGGGGGGATTGAAGGGGGGCAACGCCCCCCTCACATCCCGAAATTTTTTTAGGTGTATGGCCAAACCGGCCGCTAAAATTTATATCTGAAGGTGTCTGGGGTCAAAAATGCCTGAAAATTGATTCTGATAAAACATGCTGTAAACAGTGAAAATGACCAGTGCCATACACCTTAATTGTTGCCTTGACAGCTGTGTGAAGATTAAAATGTGGTCAAAATTTCATGTGAAAACACACTTTTTGCCAACTTTGAGATGCCCCCTCTTTACTATGACAACAATGATCAAGTCATGAAAGGTTGCATTTGAAAGGCTACTGCCCAATGAACATTCATACCGAATTTGGTGTAAAACAGACCATCCATTATGAAACAATGGCTAGTTGAAGTTGCTGCCAGGTGCAACACTGTGAAAATCAGCGAAATTCACAAAATCCCTGAGTGGTAAAGGGTTAATGAAGAAAATCCCAACTGACCAAAATAATGTTTTTTCATCATTTTATTGCAAGAAACAATATTTCAGATATAATTAATGCATTTTAGACTAAAATTCAGTATGTTCCCAGATTTCAGTTAACCCTTTCCCACTCAGATACATGATTTTATGTGTCTGCACCCCCCCCCCCCATTTTAAGCCCCAGAAGCACCTAAAATCTGCATTTCTATCCCTGGATAGTGATGTTTGCTTTAGGATTTGTTGGGCAAAAAAGTGACCTGTTTTTTCGCGTGCCTCCCCACTAAAAATATTCTAGGGGGATTGAAGGGGCAACGCCCCCCTTCACATCCTGAAAATTTTTTGGGTGTATGGCCCAACCGGCCGCTAAAATTTATATCTGAAGGTGTCTGGGGTCAAAGATGCCTGAAAATTGATTCTGATAAAACATGCTGCAAACAGTGAAAATGACCAGTGCCAAACACCTTAATTGTTGCCTTGACAGCTGTGTGAAGATTAAAATGTGGTCAAAATTTCATGTGAAAACACACTTTTTGCCAACTACTATGACAACAATGATCAAGTCATGAAAGGTTGCATTTGAAAGGCTACTGCCCAATGAACATTCATACCGAGTTTGGTGTAAAACAGACCATCCATTATGAAACAATGGCTAGTTGAAGTTGCTGCCAGGTGCAACACTGTGAAAATCAGCGAAATTCACAAAATCCCTGAGTGGTAAAGGGTTAAGCTTAACAGATTCACTTTCAGGGGCGGCTACTCCAAAAATATTTTGACTCCTTTACTAAAAGGGATCTACTGTTAAAGATCAAATTTTTTCCTTTAACAGTAGATCCCTTTTTGGGCAGGACTCAGTTTAATGGAAAACAAACAAGTCCTAAAAGCTATCTCCGTTTTAAAAATGGTGTTAAATATGTCAAGTGTTTCCATCGCCTTGAAGGTCAAATAACAGCAATTAAAATAGTAACAAATCATTCATCATCTTTTGGAGTAGGTTTTGTCACTCGTCGGGGACCTCGGCCACCGGGTCCTTTGGGTTTAGCAAATTTTTGGGTGGCTATATTCTTCTTTGGGTGAATTTCATCATATATAAATTCTTCAGTAATTTCATTAGGGTCGTCAACTTCAATCTGCAATTTTCAATAGAAAACATATGAAATTAGGAGAACAGGCTAAGTGATGTGCAAAGAGTAATATTTACAACCCATCATCATCATTAAAACCATAATGCTCAATATACATATTAGGCATGCACCTTTTTGTTCTTTTCCTTTGTGTTGGAGGGTTTTTGTTTGAGTTGAGGTTTTACGTCCCCGTCATCCCTATTAAGATCATTTTGGAGATGTTGCTTCCAATTTTATGGGACTTCTTACCGACATTGAGATGAAATGACATCTCAAGCCCTGCTGCCCAAACCAAAAGTATTTATATGTAGGGATGGTCCGATTCGCACCCCTTTGCCTGGGCAGGATTAGACCCTGTAAGGGGTTTACCAGTACTCATGTTGAGGTCAGTGTCAGCTCTGCGTGGAAGCATCATGCAGCCCAATCTATTTCTTCAAGCCCCGAGGGGCGGGGCAATTTGGGTCATTTCGTGCCATTACAGAGAGAGAGGGAGAAAGACAGAGAGAAGTATTCCATGATCTATCTCCATAAAAGAATGTTGCCTTAGCCAGCAGAGCCTTAAACCACAACCTCTAGATCACCCGTAACAGGAGCACCTGACTGAGCCACAAAGGCCAGTCTTTTAACCCTTTCACCCCTATAGACAGGTATAGATACCTATGCAAACAGTGTAGATCCAGATGAGACGGCTCATCTGGATCAACAATGTTTGCCATGTTGTGGTTATTTTGACTGAAAAAAACCTACCATTATGAAAACACGCCTATTCAAATATAATGAAAATTTTACCACCAAAAAAAGAAAATTTTCGGATAAATATTCTGATAATTTCTGCTCAAAACATAGATTGTAGGATCTTGTTCGAACTGCCTCAGAAATAAGAAAAATAATGTACCCATGTAAACCGTAGTTTTACTATATAAAAGTGGGGTTTTAGAAGGTCAAAATTATATAGGTTAGTTTTTGCGATGTTACAAGAAAGGATGTGCCCCAAGATAAAGCTCGGAGAAATAGATGGGGCTGTATGGTGCTTCCACGCAGAGCTGAAACCAACCGTAAACCACTAAGGAGGTCTAAACCTGCCCTGGCAAAGTGGTACAAGTTGGACTGTCCATGCATATAAACCCTGTTGGTTTCATTGGGCAGCAGGGCTTGAGTGTCATTTCATCTCAATGGCTGGTATAAGTCCATCAAAATTGGAAGCAACGTCTCCAAAATGACCTAAATAGTGTTGGCAGGGACGTTAAACCTCAAATCAAACAAACAAGCATTACCACTCTCTAGGCTAATTCAGCAGACGACAAATAGTTGATATTTTTCTTATTTTTCCCAGAAATAAGGACATGACATCTCATGCACATTGAAACAATTTGCATGATATGTCAAATCCTATTTTCTGGGGAAAATTAGAAGAATATTCAAAATGTCGTCATCTGTAAAATGTCGTCTGCTGTAAATACCCAGCATGCAGAGCATTAAGAAAGAGTCTACTTCAGGCACTCAGGGGTGAAAGCAGTATTTGGTACCCTAATGGTTCTAAGTATTGGGACAGATAGGTCTAACCAAACAGTGAAGACCCGGATCACTGCTCCTGAGGGAGCAGTCTGATCAGGATCTACACAGTTTGACATTCCGTCTACACCTTTTGAACTCCTTGCTGGATCGTGAAACTAATTTGTCAACATTTTAGGAGAACTAAGGCAAGTACTCAAGGTGTCCGAATTTTAATGGTCCACTATGCTTACCTTTTTAGCCATTTCTAATCCTAGATGCTGTTCTATCTGATCAACAAGTGGATTTTTACAACTAGAATACAACATCCTCTCCTTGATAGGAGCTTTATAACCAGGCATTGAGTATATAAACACTGAAATTGAAAGAAATCAGAGATGGAGGGAAACTCCAGATAAAGAGCAGTAACAGAAACAATTCTCGTACTAACTGTCCAATTTCTCGATTAAACCGTATGTTGTGAGTATTTCCTAGAATCAATTTTTATCATATGGCATCATGAATGTAATAACGTCATGTAATAAATTCCATAATCCACTAGTGGATTAAATATGTAAATTAGTTAGATACGCCCTATAACGTTACATGTACGACATTGACATTTTTTGTAGAAACTGGCAATTAACAGGGCCCAAGCTAGCCCCCAAAATTAGGGAGAAGTGACTTCTCCCTCTTGGGAAAATAGGGAGAAGTTTGCTGGATCTAGGGAGAAGTGAGTGCGGCTGGATGCCAGATGACGTTCGTGTAATTAGCTCTTCTGTAAACTTAAATATATTTAGATAAAAGTGACCCAAATATTATGAAGTAAAAAAGAGAGAAGCAGTCACTTTTGTTTTATCCAAACCTTGATATAATGAATATTGTTATAAAGAGGTTTATTGGTAGTCAGTTATAAATAAGATATTCAAAGTAAATGCATAATAATTATAGATTTCACTAACATGAAATTTCTGTACAAATGTTTTTAAAAGCCATTACTTAATCTATAAGAAGGAAAAAGAAGGAAAAAAAACAGTTGTGTAAGAATATGAAAAGTCTTTAACATAGTCTCTGCCTACCGTAAAATAGGCTCGAGCAAAAAAAAAAAACAGTTGTGTAAAAATATGAAAGTCCTTAACATAGTCTCGGCTCGAGCTACCTGGATAGAAAACCTGGATAGAAAACGCTGTAAATGACATAATCTTACCTAATCTTAATTGTCACTTACTGCAGTGTCAATTTTGTGCAATCAACTGAGATTAATGACTCTACACAGACACCAAGTAGCCAATACATCAAAGGATTAAAAGTGGCAGTTATCATGTGCAAATTGTTTATTCTGTGTGACCAACTGTGACCTATGACAAATCAGCTAGTTAAATCAAAGGATTATGACTTATACCTTTACTGTTGACACGAGGAAGACAGTTGAAAAAAAAAAAAAACATGAAATTTCACGGCGAAGTTTTGTCGCCCCAGCGGCGGAAATCGGCGAAGTGAGCGCCGACAGGGCGAAGAAGTCGCTTATGTCGCCTTGTAGCTTATGCCCTGATTAATATGTATTTTAAATGCTACATGATAAATAGAATCTTTTATTCGTGCTCATATATTATTGAGTTTATTAAACTGGTTGAGGAAAAGGGATAAAATGCTCGGCAAAGCCTTGCATTTTATCCCTTTTCCTCAACTCGTTTAATAAATTCAAAAATACATGAGCACTCATGTAAGATTCTCTATGACATATGAACGTAACAAGAAATAAAGAAAAATGTCTATAGAGCATTATCATTACCACTCCTTATCTGGTTTGAGTGATTGAGAATTAATGTCCCCATCAACACTATTTAGGTCATTTTGGAGACCTTGCTTCCAATTTTGTGGGACTTTTACCCGCCGACATTCAGATGAAATGACACCTCAAGGCCCGCAGCCCAGTGAATCCAAAGGATTATATGCATGGACAGTTCAACTCACTCTGTTTTACCTGGACAGGCTAAGACCTTCTAAACAGTTTACCAGTACTCATGTGTGGAAGGTTCCAGCTCTGCGTGGAAGCACCATGCAGGCCAATCTATTTCTTCAAGCCCCAATGGGCAGGGTGCCCCACTCCTTATCTGGCATTATGTGGAGGATATCTCAAGTATGATGGTACATTTACCATGGCTCATTCAAACTTGTTCGTGAGCCCCTAGGATTTTTATAATAGCCCCATAAAACAACAAGAGGTGTCTCAGGACAGCAGAGCTTGCCTGTTTCACCTCTTTTCTACCTGTGTTTTTTCATTAACATATGGATTTTTTTTTCATGTACCTTATTATATGATCATACTACAAATGGTAAAGGGTTCTGGTGAGGGGTGGCCGACATGTGAACTTAATTAAAATTTAAAAGTGAATGTGACCTATTTCTTGGCCCCTAAGCTCCATCCTAGAGCCAGGTTCTGAGGACTGGTGTGATGGAGTAAAAGTTGACCTCATTTGTATAATATTCTAAATTTGAAAGTGTTCTGGTAAATGGTTGCTGAGATATGAACTTTTTAAAAAAACAAACTTGATATACTGATGCAAGTTTAACCATATTTCGACAGAGTGCAATTTTACAATATTTGGGAGCCTGCGACCTTGAAAATGAGATCAAGGACATCAAAATCTGATCAAGTCTTTGGTAGGTTGCTCAAAGTTCGACCACAATATATAATTTTGTTAAGACGATAGGGTGCAGACAAGCTATTCTGGTCCAAATAGGACAGTTTTTAGGAGCCTGTGACTTTCGTTCAGGAGATACAGTGTTTCAAACTGCCAATGCCATCATTTTTGGGCCAAAATTGACCGATTTGGGAGCCTGTGACCTTGAAAATGAGATCAAGGCCATCAAACCAAACAACCTTTTTTACACCATCAAACTGATGTAACAGTGCAAATTTGGTAAGAATCAATCTTTTGGTTCAGGAGATACTTCAAACTGCTGATGCCAATGTCAATAGGATCTGCACCAAAAGCCAGTATGTCCTGCCATTGAAATAATGACCCCCTCCCCTTCAGTGAGTGTGTGTGTGTGTGGGGGGGGGGGGGTCTGTAAGTTGCACATATGACTTTTTTTTCTACTCACCTATACTTTCTGTATAATCGCCTTCATGTGTATGTTTATATGTAAACAGGTGGTAACTACCGCTGTTTGTAGGTGTCCGAGAATTTATCCCTGAAGCCTTGATATCACCTGAATCTCCCAGGGTAATTTTCTCATCTTCTAAATCTAACCTCTGAAAAGCATATACCATATGATCCTAAGTATTGGGACAGGTAGGTCTAAGCAAATAGTGCAGACACAGGAAGCAGTCTGATCAGTTCTACACAGTTTGCCATTCCATCTGTACTGCAACAAATTTGTTAAAATTTTTGGAGAATTACATCAAGTCCTTAATGTGTCTGAACTTTTAGGATATTTATGGTAATCACGATATAGGAGACATACTGGGAATAAAATAGGAATGTCTGTTAGATTTGTATAAAATAAAGGCATATTATTTATTTGCTTGAACAACGATGGCTCGTTTGCCATGGCCTATTCAACTTCATTCTTAGGTCCCTTAGGAATTTCTTGTCGCTGCTGACATAATTATATTTAGGGTAATAAAGGGGCATTATTCTTATTTTATCATGAAAATTATGTTGTATGTACTCATTACAATCTCCTCTATTCGGCGATTCTAATGAGTACACGTAACGTATCTTAAATTTATAATGAAGAAGATCGAAAAATATTCCTATGTCATCCCCATTATGCCTCCAGACCTGTTGCTATTATCAACCCTCAATGTTTCCAACTATCCCTACCTGAGCCCATGAAATTTGACTGTATCTTAAATGCCTTGATGTGGCAATTCTAATGAATAAATACAACATACATTTTCAAGATGAAACAAGAAACAAATCTCCCTAAATCATACCGAACTGTTTGGTAAATGAAGCTATAGGAATATTGTCTAGGGACTTCAAAATGAGTCTCAATCAATAATGGTAAATAAGCAATTGGTGTTTGTATCTTTGAAGTCAAAAGTAATCTTAAGGAGAACCAAATAAGTCTTATGAAGCACCAAATAAGTCTTATGAAGCACCAATAAGTCTGATGAAGCACCAAATAAGTCTTATGAAGCACCAATAAGTCTGATGAAGCACCAAATAAGTCTGATGAAGCACCAAATAAGTCTGATGAAGCACCAATAAGTCTTATGAAGCACCAATAAGTCTTATGAAGCACCAAATAAGTCTGATGAAGCATCAAATAAGTCTGATGAAGCATCAAATAAGTCTGATGAAGCACCAAATAAGTCTGATGAAGCACCAAATAAGTCTTATGAAGCACCAAATAAGTCTGATGAAGCACCAAATAAGTCTGATGAAGCACCAAATAAGTGATGAAGCACCAAATAAGTCTGATGAAGCACCAAATAAGTCTGATGAAGCACCAAATAAGTCTTATGAAGCACCAATAAGTCTTATGAAGCACCAAATAAGTCTGATTAAGCACCAAATAAGTCTGATGAAGCATCAAATAAGTCTGATGAAGCACCAAATAAGTGATGAAGCACCAAATAAGTCTGATGAAGCACCAAATAAGTCTGAAGAAAAACCAAGTAAGCATAATTTTTATTTGCTCTTGTTCCATGTCCATGCCAGTGGAGCCTTCTTTCTTTCAGGATGAGGTCCAGGTCCTCAATAACAAGCCGTGTAAGTAGCTCACTGGATCTGATGGTGACAGTGTCCTGTAGCTTGACATTGCAGATCTGTCTGATCATTACCCTGTCATTCCGCTGCAGATGCTGGAGGCTTGCATTTGTCAATGGCCAAGTCTGACTGGCATGAAGCATTGTGCTCCGCACACAAGAACTGTACACACGGCCGCATGTCTTGAACAGGTGTAATTATTATTTTTTTTATTTCTGCTTAAAAACCTCACAAAGGCAGTTCTAAAGAGTACCTTCAATCTATGTTTTCAGCAGAAATGTGAAAAATATCCGAATTTTTATCTAAAAATTTCATTTTTTGGTGGTTTGTTTGTTTGATTTGAGGTGTAAGGTCCCCGTCAACACTGTAAAGGTCATTTTGGAGACGTTGCTTCCAATTTTGTGGGACTTTTACCCAACATTGAGACGAAATGTCATCTCAAGCCCTGTCGCCCAATGAAACACATAGGGTTTATAAGCATGGACAGTCTGACACACGCACCACTTTGCCTGGGCAGGCTTAGATCCTCTAAGCAGTTTACCAGTACTTGTGTGCAGGTCAGATTCAGCTCTGTGTGGAAGCATCATGCAGCCCATCTATTGCTTCAAGCCCCAAGGGGCGGGGGCTGTCATTTTTTGGTGGTAAAATTTTCAATATAATTAAATAAATGGGCATGTTTTCTTATTGGGGGAAAACACTCATAGGTGCATAACTCTAGACAGAACTACTTACAAGTTGTACATATGAAATAGCACCTTCTTTAAGATCATGAAGTTTATGTATAGCATCTTCTGTTAATGGGAATGATAAACCGGCAATTGTCTGATGTTTTGTGTCTACCCCTACATCAGCTCGCACCTGAAATTAGAAAAGATAATCTGACAAACATCCTGTAATGGGGCCTTGGCATACAATTTTTATCTTAAAAGTTTACACTTTTAAAAACCTTCAAACATCACAAAGATGTTTTGCTCAGTGGCAAACAGTGTAGACTCTGATCAGACTGCTCCTTAAGGAGCAGTCTGACCTGGGTCTACACTGTTTCCTCGGGCATTTTGGTGTCCAAATATTTAGTGCAAATATGGTCTTTCCAAGACCATAACATATGAACATTTTCACCGGGAAGGTGGTGTTGAGTAAACCTGGAAAACATGTTCAAATTATGCAGCTGTCCCTTCTATGTGCCTTGTTAGAAGTCATACAAAAGCCATAACCCATCCAAACACACCATGGACATTGTGCCATGTTAAACCTAGCAATTTTGGTATGAAAACAGACATTAAAGCAGAGCTGGAACTTGTTAAGTACAATAAAATGTACAAGGAAATGTTGTGCCTGTATGGACTAGTTTGTTTGTTTGTTTGTTTGATTTGAAGTTTAATGTCCCCATCAACACTGTAAAGGTCATTTTGGAGACGTTGCTTCCAATTTTGTGGGACTTTTACCCGACTTTGAGATGAAATGACATCTCAAGCCCTGTCGCCCAATGAAACCAATAGGATTTATTAGCATGGGCGGTCCGCCTCGCACCGCAGTTCCTGGACAGGCTTAGATCCACTAAGCTGTTTACCAGTACCAGCACGCCTGTATGGACTAGAACATTTGGGTGAACACTAGGATTGTTGCAAATGTTGACAACTTAAGGAACAATTAGACGAACAAACAGACAGAAAAGCAAACTCTTATATTGCAGCATTCAGACATAACAATAAAATCATGTCAGTTTTTCAAGGTAAATAGATATTTCTGGGGAAGTTAATCTTTAGACAGCTGTTCTCCCTCATCAATATAGTCTACTCTTGAAGAGAAGACCATTATTTCACAGCAGTTCAGTTCATATGAAACTGGCCTCCCTTGTAAGAACTGGCTGAAATCCTGTCCTTTGTATCCATTCTTTTAAACTTTCTGTATACCGGTAGACTCGACCCTATTTATATGTTAAACATGTACATTTTTCATTTTAGGCCCTTGGAAACTGCATTGAGGAACATATCCCTATATTTGCAAATGAGTACAAATTAATCCCAACCAACAAGGAATGCTGGACCCACATCCGGCCGACATCTATAGAACGTGGCAACATCTTATTAATGACAGTCAAATGTTCGCCAACAGTTTTGTGCTTGATGAGTAGCAATGCTTTAATTTTTACTGTTTTATTGGAATGAACTTAAAACTCTAAGGACAAATATCTCATTTCACAAAGCCAATTAGCCATGAAATAATAGGTCGAGGTCAAATATGGATTCTTATATTTTAGTTGTCATCCATAGATGCAAGATATCATTACTGTAGCACTTAACGTTCTTAATAAATAGACTTCAACATTAATGTGAATGCCACGTTGAGACATTATTATTAAATGACTATCCTGTATTGTTCGGAGGTCATCCGATATTAACACTGATGTCAAAAATCATGTTTTTAATGGTGTCAATTAATAAAATTGTCATTGATCAAGTAATATTGTACTGTCCCAGTTACAGGTCCCCGATCAGCTGTATTGGCCTCGGCCTCGGCCTCGGGCCAATACAGCAAACCTCGGACCTGTAACTGGACCAATACGAAATTACTTGATTAATAACATCATATTATAACTTCACAAAGTCTGTGAACTATGAAGTCAAGGTCATAACAGTTGTCATCCATAAATGCAACTTTGTACCGAGTACCTCTAATCATGTGAACTCTAGCACAAGAATTCCTCTGGGGGCTATATCACACCTGTGGGGAGGCGCTAAATCCCAGATGCAAGTTGGTACCAAGTATCATTAATGAAGGAAGCTCTTATAGTTCCTTACATTAGGGTGAATGCTAGTGCGCTAGGGTTGATGTAATAGTATACAAGGCAATGCAAGCGTAGCATCCCCTCACAACTGCATACCATTCATTAACATGAAGGTTTGAAGCTTCTACGATGATAACAGTGTGTTCTATCCTGTTCCTAAGGTTTCTAAGGTCAAGTCCATTGTGACTTTGACCTCTGACCCTTGACCTTGAAAGTCAATAGGATTCATCGTCTCTCCATGGGAAACATTTGTGGAAGGTTTGAAGCTTCTACGATGAAAACTGTGTCTTCTATCATGTTCACAAGGTTTGAAATGTCAAGTTGATTGTGACCTTGACTTTTGACCCTTGACCTTGAAAATCAATAGGGTTCATCGTCTTTCCATGGGGAACATTTGTGGAAGGTTTGAAGCTTCTACGAGAATAACTGTGTCTTCTATCCTGTTCACAAGGTTTTTAAGGTCAAGTTGATTGTGACGTTGACCATTGACCCTTGAGCTTGAAAATCAATAGGGTTCATCGTCTTTCCATGGGGAACATTTGTGGAAGGTTTGAAGCTTCTACTAGGATAAGGTTTGAAGCTTCTACTAGGATAACTGTGTCTTCTATCCTGTTCATAAGGTTTTAAAGGTCAAGTTCACTGTGACCTTGACCTACGACCCTTGACCTTGAAAATCAATAGGGTTCATCATCTTTCCATGGGGAACATTTGTGGAAGGTTTGAAGATTCTAGGATGATCTGTTTGTCTTCTAACCGGTTCACAAGCTTTTTAATGTCAAGGCCATTGAGACCTTGACTTTGACCTTGAAAATCAATAGGGGTCATCACCTTTCCATGGGGAACATTTGTGGAAGGTTTGAAGCTTCTACGATGAAAACTTTGTCTTCTATCATGTTCACAAGGTTCCGGACGGACACATACACACACACAAACACACTGACGCACGGCAACGATACTATATCCCCGTCACAACGTTGTTGCAAGGGGATAATAAAGTCAGTGAACCATGAAATGTAGGTCAAGGTCAGATATGGATATATGCATTAAAGTTGCAATCCCTGGATGCAAGTTCATGCTAAGTATCATTAATGAAGAATTGAGAAATGGACTCTAACATTAGGGTAAACGATACAGTTATCGCAATAGTTTACAAAGTCAGTGAACCATGAAATGTAGGTCAAGGTCAAGTATGGCTGCTTGCATTAAAGTTTCCATCCCAAGATGCACATTCGTACTTAGTATCATTAATGAGGTTCTTATAGTTCTTAGAAACCTCCGTGGTGTAGTGGTTAAGCTACTCGCCTTGAAAATCAGGGGTCACAGGATTGATCCCGGGCTTCTCCAGACTTTCGGATGAGTCTTTAAACCGAGGTCCAATCTCAATATGACCATAGCTGTTGGTGAGACGTAAAACTCAAACACTCACTCTTATAGTCTTTGGAAATGAACTCTTACATTAGGGTGTATGCCAGGGTGAATGCAGATGCAAATGTTCACGATTTGACGAATTGACCAACTGGAAAACTGCGGGTTAAAGCAGGTCCGACAAAAAAGAGAGTAGCCATTCTTGCCCATTGTACAACCACTGGATCTGTTCTACTTGTCAAAATATTTTCAAGGGTAAAACAGTTATTGTGCACATTTGAATTCACTCTGAACAACCCCTACCTTTGCAAATAGTGTAGATCCAGATCAGAAGAAGCCATCTGATCAGGATCTATACTGTATTTCGTTCAGATTGAAAATTTTAATGAACACTCATTACATCCAGTTACTTGACTGGCTCCTAGTCACAAATGGGTGTAGCTTAACTAATTTATTCAGCAGGACATGGGTTAAGTAAGACAACAAGAAAAAGTTAAAGCTTAGTTGTCTTACTTGCCTGCTGAATGCAGGCTTGACCTGTTCCAAATCTCCATCCAACACCAATAAATCTCAAGAGATGACCAGAGAAAGAGGAAGAATATAAGAATCTTATATAGGTGTGAGGGGTGGATGAAAAAATCCGTCCCTCGGGATCACTGTCCGGCATCACGAGGCTTGCCGAGTGATGCCGGACAGTGATCCCGAGGGACGAATTTTTCTATCCACCCTCGCACCCTTATAGGATTCTTTTTATTGCATACCTTCCATTTCTTAATTTTTAATGCTGCAGTCACTCTGGTTACCGACGTCAGCCATATTGTGATGACACTGCAGGAATGTTTAGTGACGTCATGTAATGTGTTGTGATGTCAACCTTAATGATGGCGCATACAAGGTTGTAATCAACCAGTGCATTTATCAAACACATGATTATAATCAAATTTGGGTCGGAACACCAGGGTCAGAACATAAATTTCTATCCCAGGGTAAAATCACGGATTTCCTTATCTGGAGTGCAAGAAAGAGTTTTCTTTTTTGCCCAATGCATGTCTGCTGCACCTGTTCTACTTCCCAAGTATTGTCGAAATAAATTCAAGGGCTGAGAAGTTATGTCATGCACAAACCTTCATCACAGAAATTCCATCAAAGTAAAATATAAAGAAAGAGAAAACATAGCCCCAGATAAGAAGGGGCATCCACATATTATTTTTCATATGCATGAAAACATATGTTGAGGGTACTCATTAGAAGCACATCACCACAGAAATAAAAAAAAATATCAGTATTTTTTGGATAAAAAAGCGCCTTTAATATCTGGAACTATGAAAAAGAAAGAAAGCCAGAGATGTACGTCTTGCACATTGCACACCTACTCAATCTGGTGTACATCCCTACAAACATTGGTAAAATATTCTGGCATTAAAGTGTACATCCCTACCAAACAATAGTTAAATATTCTTGCAATAAAGTGAACATCCCTACCAAACAATAGTAAAATATTCTGGCAATAAAGTGAACATCCCTACCAAACAATAGTTAAATATTCTGGCAATAAAGTGAACATCCCTTCCAAACAATAGTAAAATATTCTGGCAATAAAGTGAACATCCCTACCAAACAATAGTAAAATATTCTGGCAATAAAGTGTACATCCCTACCAAACAATAGTAAAATATTCTGACAATAAAGTGTACATCCCTACCAAACAATAGTAAAATATTCTGACAATAAAGTTACAGTGTGGGGACTTCAGAGAAGGCAACAGGAAATGAAAGAGAGTAACAGCTGCCATTCTTGCTCATTGCATGCCTACTAGACCAGGTCTGAAAGGATATCTGAAAGGATAATGGAGTTACGGAGACCTGAAGTTTTCATGAATGGAGAGCTAGAAACTAGGGCCCAACTTTTCGTAGCATCATTAGCTTAACACCATTATAAACTGGTGGACTCTTCCGCTGCTATATGTTGGACAAATAAAAATCTAAAATAAGTTCCTTTAAGAGCAATGAAAACATTCATAAGAAAGAAGATGGGTCATACTACGTAGTTTCGGCTAATAAAGCCTCATCAGTGACCCTGTAATGATCCGGCAACGAAAGCCAGAGGAAACGTACTGCAATTTTGCGAATTTCGAATATGCAGTCGATTCAAAGACTGGTATAAATCAAAATGGGGTCCAAATAATTAAAAACCTGTCTAGAATATGAGTCTAAACCAATAATTTAATTCTGATTTCTTAGAATATTTACGCTGATCTCAAAGGACCAAAAGTAAAATATAAACTGCACTATGGTTGATGTACGGGGAGACGTTTTACGGCCGCCACACAGCACAACACCAGTCCATTTGTCATTTAAGGGGTGCCAGGCCTATATTTTTTCATTTTTATTCCATTTTTGACAGAAAATCCTCTCTCCAAACAGTGCAGACTCTGATCAGGTGCAGCATTCTGAGGCGTCTGATCTGGCCCTGCACTGTTTATCAGGGTACCCATTTAAGGGTTTCCCGTCTGAAATGGGTTAACAAACTCATAAGTGGTCAAAATGTAAACTGTTCTAGCAATTTTAACATGTAATACAGTGATATTTTTCATATGCATGAAAAGCTACTGAATAAATATTAGCAGCTTTTCATTTTTTTTCAGCAAAATATATTAGTGCAAGGATCATCCTAGGCCCAGGAAGCAGGGAGAAGTGACTTCTCCCTCCAGCACTAACACGGCGAAATGAGGGACAAGAGGGCGAAGTAGGGCTCGAGAAAAATGACTAAAGTATGGAAATTGTCGAGCCGAATTTTCGGTAATTTCCGTAAATACCGTTGTTTATTTGCAATTTAGAATACAGTGTGCGGGTGTGATATCGTTGCGAATTACATACCAATGTTGCAGTTGCACTTGCTGAACAGTTATGCACATCGGTATCTCGATTATAGCAGCAAATAATCAGACATCAGATACTTCATCTACTTTCATTTTCTCAATGTCCCACTCGCCCGCACACTAGTACTGGTAAACCACTTAGAGGATCTAAGCCTGTCCAGGAACCGCGGTGCGAAGCGGACCGTCCATGCTAATAAACCCTATTGGTTTCATTGGGCGACAGGGCTTGAGATGTCATTTCATCTCAATGTCGGGTAAAAGTCCCACAAAATTGGAAGCAACGTCTCCAAAATGACCTTTACAGTGTTGACGGGGACGTTAAACCTCAAATCAAACAAATCAATGTCCCACTCACTTAGTCACTGAAGGGCACTAAAGGGAAACAACAGATTTAATCTCACCTCGAGGTTATGAGTCTTGTTGTGCAGTCGGGTCTGTGGGACCGTGATATGCCGGCAAGTTGCTGCAGGTGCAATAGGGCTGTTTTTTTTTTTTTTTTTGTTCTTTTCATCTATCATACCCTATATTCTCTTTTTTCTAGTTCCCATCTTTCGTTTTACACATTTTCTGTCTGTTTGATCATTTTGAGTCAGCGCCTGATCACGGTTGGTAAAGGATTAACCCATTTAGTACCAGAAACCCCAAAACGGGTACCCTGGCAAACATTGCAGGCCCAGATCAGACGCTGCAGGATGCGGTGTCTGATCAGGGCCTCCACTGTTTGCTAAAAGTTCTGTTATTAACTTATTTTCCAAATAAATTTTCATGAAAACATAACCTGACACCCATAAATTTTGAATTGAACTCCTGCAATATATAAGGATAAAGATTCCATTTGGTACAAAAAGGGTTAAAGTCGCATCTCTATCTATCTTATATTGATATGTAAAATGAGACGCACGTTTTTCATGCGTCTATCATATTGCCAAGATCAAAAAGACCGATCGTCTCATGCTGCGCGGACAAGTCTGATTACTCAAAGTCTAAGTGGCCATGAAATAAGATCAAAGATGCCGATCTGGAATAACCCAATTCACCTATTTACATAATTAACTGATCTGACAACTTGTGCTCAACGCTACAGGTGGTCAGTTTCTGACTCGAGCAATTAACACTTGGAGTTGGATTATTAATTATCGGATTATAAATAGGTGTTTGTTATCAACTTTGTGCCTTTATCGATGGACATTACTTCTCATTTGAAGAGCAGATCCTGGAGATGAAGAAAAAAAAATAAAATAAAAAAGTCGGAAAAAAAACAGGGCGAAGTCAACTTCTCTTTTCCAGGCTGGTTAGGCGAAGTTCTTGAACTTCGGGCGAAGAAGTCGCCCGAATCGCCCCCTCGGCTGATCCCTGTTAGTGTATTCACTGCATTAAAAGATCAGTTTTAATGTTTAACAATACTGTCAGCTTTGAACAAGGGCTGTATATACACCAGACATAAGAATTCCACCAGAATGCTTTTTCCTGACTGATAAGATGCTAATTTGTTTATTTTGTTTGTTTGGAGTTTAGATAATATCAAGCTGTCAGTTTACCTAGCAACACTATTAATTAGTACAGGGCACATTCTTTTCCCAGAAACAGACAACTGCCCTTTTTGTATCAGTGGAAGGAAGAGAATGACCATAGAAAATATTTCATGATCAATCTCAATGAAAGAATGTTTCCAACCCTGGCAGGCAACACACCTGTGACCTTCTGATCACCAGTCAGACGCGCATCTGAGCTACCGAGGCTGGCTTGATGTTAGGTTAAGAAACAGAGAAACACAGAGTTAACAATGTTCAGTGAAATATGAAAAAGATTACTCCTGGTTCATCATCATGGCATACACCAGAATGAGACACCATGCATCTTCATAGCTCCAGATAAGGCATCTTTTTCATTCTAAAAGTACTGATTTTTTTCTTATTTCTGCACAAACATAAATTGTGGTTATTCATTAGAAGCGCCTCAGTGAGGCGCTTCTAATAAGAACCCACATTATTTGCCGAGGTGCTTCTAATGAATACCCACGTTTTTGTGCGAAAATAAGAAAAATAATGTGGATAACCTCTCTTATCCAAGGCTATGAATTCTTTGTATGAAGTAACAATAGCCTGGTGTCTTTACAGGGCAAGATATACAGGCTTTGTGTTGTTGGTGCTCCGGGCAACAACATCAGTGAGTAGACAGATTTATATGCAACCTGCTGTAGAAGACTTACATAGACTCTAGCTGACTAGGGAAACAATAGATAAAAGTGTATAGTATTATATATATTAACTAATAACTATATGTACTCAATGTGTACAAATTACTCACAAATACACAGTTGCATACATGCCTCATGATACTTGCATACACATACACACAAAGAAAAAAAAAACGTCTGCTAAAAAATACAAATAAACCTATGCACATGCATTACATACATAAAATTTATAAGACAAATCATGTGGCTGAGTGGTAATGGCACTGCCCTTGGATCCTGAAGGCCAAGGTTCAGGTTTCTGTCAGGCTTGGGGCAGTGGCTGAAAACTCCCTCTGTCCAGTCAGCAGTAAATGGTTACTGTTTGATTTCAGGGAAAAGGCAGCCAAAAAAGAAACTAAGGCTCAGCCTTTCATAATTATGAGGCACTAACTTCGGACATCTTGAGGACTTGCTGTAATTCTCCACTGACTCTCAGCAACCAGGTTATACAGTGCCTTCATTTTTACTTACTATTCCATGATTTTACAGCCAATTTGTGCAGAATAGAATCTTCAAACCTTCAACCAAATATTTGTTTTATTTGTTTGTATTGGAGTTTATTGGCCCAGTCAACAATATTAAGGTCATTTTTAAGCCAGTCAGTATACCTATCCACACTTTTTCTGGGTAGGCTTATACATAAGCGGTTAACCAGTACAGTGCACATTCTTTTGCCAGAAACTGACAACTGCGCCTCTTGAATCAGCAGAAGGGTGAGAATGACCGTAGAAAAGATTTCATGATCAATCTCCACGAAAGAATGTTGGTCAGCAGGTACTGAACCTGTGACCAGTCAGACCCGTAGCTGACTGAGCTACGGAGGCCGGCCTTCAACCTAATATATAGCTTGAATTCATATGGAAATTGGTTGAGTGGATTTAAGAAATTGATTTGAAAATGGCTGAAAAGTTTGCTAACAATGAAGGTCTTGGTTAGACGCTGCATTCTGCAACATCTGATCTGGGCCTGCACTGTTTGCCAGTGACCCGTTTTGGGGTTTCCCGTCTGGTTAAACTACTTATGACCCGTTTTGGGGTTTCCCGTCTGGTTAAACTACTTATGACCCGTTTTGGGGTTTCCCGTCGGGTTAAACTACTTATGACCCGTTTTGGGGTTTCCCGTCTGGTTAAACTACTTATGACCCGTTTTGGGGTTTCCCGTCTGGTTAAAATACTTATGACCCGTTTTGGGGTTTCCCATCTGGTTAAACTACTTATCTATCCACCAAATTACTTGTACATTTCAGTGGAATTCAATGTGCCAGGTCTTATTTTAACTCCTACAACTGTGAATTTCCGAAATTGAGTCTTCTAGCTTTGAAGTTGGACATACAAAATTGTATTAATTGGGGCTTTAGTCCAAATTATTAACCCTTGTTCTGCTGAGCCCGGATATGTCTTATCTTTCAAACAATGGAGATCCAGATCAGATGGCTTCTGAAGAATCAGGATCTACATTGTTTGTCATTCAGTTTATGAATTTGTTGCAATAATTTGCATCAAGTAATCTGATTGGTTGATAATCGGTTGTAGGTGTGGCATATATGAATATTCAGCAGGACAAGGGTTTGTAGATCCAAATGGGATGGCTCATACTGAGCCATCTCATCTGGATCTACACTGTTTGCAGAGGTATCTGTATGGGTCTATGGGGTTGTAAGTGTTTAGATGACCATACTGACACAGACAGTCAACCTTCAATACACCACAACCTCATTATAACACCATTCATTATAACATGTTCTTGGATATAACAAGGTTTAAAGATGGATCCCAAAAATGTATAGATTATATAGAAAAATGACCATAAATGGTCATTTTACTATATAATCTAATTATTTTTGTTTGGATATAACATGGATGTTTAACTAACATGATTTTTGCTTTGAACCACATCAATAGTGTTATAAAGAGGTTTTGGTGTACCTCAAATACCATGAAACTTTGTTTGAGATAGCACATCACGAAAACACAACTATATAATTTCGACCCCTTTGAACCCCACTTCTACATAGTAAAACTGGGGTTTACAGGGGTAACCCTTATTTTTCTTATTTCTGCTCTAAAATATAGATTGTGGGTACTCGTTAGAACCCCCTCATCGAGGCGGTTCTAACAAGAACCCTTAATCTATATTTTGAGCAGAAATAAGAAAATAATCACAATTTTTCATCCTAAAATATTCATTTTTTAAGGCGATAACGATTACAATGTATTTGTATAGGCGTGTTTTCGTAATGAGCAGTTCAACTAATGAGGGTTAATACTGGCGGCAGGTCATGTGACATAATGGGGATCACTTCTTTAAAATTAAGGTGTGATGTGTGTACTCATTAGAATCACCTTGATGATGCCATTCTCATGAGTACACAGAGCACACTTTTCAAAATGGTATCAGGAAAACCATTTCTAACTTTCAACCAATCAGATTATTTGATGTAATTTATTCCTATAATTTCACGAACTAAATGTCAAACAGTGTAGATCTTGTTCAGATGGCTTCTTCTGAAGCCACCTGATCTAGATGCACACTGTTTGCAAAGGTAATGGTTGTCGTGGGGTTAATACTGATTTTTTTTCTGTTTTGTGTTTGCAATCACTCTCCCACTACACTCAAGAGATGGTACCCTCAAAGACAATGTCCCTTCTTTGACAGTAACGTCTCATTATATGTTCCATGGGAACAGCAAAACTCAGATCAGAGTGCCCAAATGTTGAGTCTGATCTGAGTGTTTCTGGTCACCCATCTGCTCTTGTAGGTTTTTCTGTAGCTCATAAAAACTAGTGCATTCCAAATGATTCCTTACCTCTGTTTGTTTGATCATGGCTAACTCTTCCTCAGCAAATGTGAGAGGGGCTGGAGCTTCTTGAGATACCAGATGTTTCTTATAACCTGACAGGCAGACATCACCCTGGAATCATCATCAAAACTATCTCATGATGTTTTTTGGGATTTTTTTTACAAAGAAGAGTGAACATTTCATTTAATAATTTTATAGTTCACTCGTATGAGATCAAAAAGCAGTCTTGTGATGAGGCCTAATTGGCCAAAACTAGCTAGTCTGGCCCAGAAAACATGTACACTTCATATTTTCCAGTTTTGTGATGTATTCCTTGCTTCCAAAGGATAACCCTTTTATAGAACATATTTAATGTCACTACAGCTGGTGTCTGGGAATGTGTGGCGGCCGTAAAAAGTCTCCCTGCCCTACATCATAGTGTAGTTTATATTTACTTGTCCTTTAGGATCATTAATTCCATTGTGGAATTTTGAAATTTCTGATGAGGCCTAATAAGCTAGTCTGGCCCAGAAAACATGTACACTTCATATTTTCCAGTTCTGTGATGTATTCCTTGCTTCTAAAGGATAACCCTTTTATAGAACATATTTGTAGTATTAGTTCATATTTTCCATATTAATATGTTCAAGTAGCACACGTTTCTTATCAACCAGGGGCCAGTTGTTCAAAACTAATGACACCATTAGTTAATGTATCGTTTAAATTTTGATCATTTAATATGACAAATATACAAATATTTTTGCAGAAAAAATACCAGAGTATTCGATATTGTACTTACTAGAATGGTTAACAATTTGACCACTTACAAGCTTGTTAAGCTAACAATGCTTTGAACAACTGGCTAATACCCATTTTGTTTCAGCTGCAACATTCTATTCCTGGCACTGTTGTCAAATTTTCTTTTGTATATAAAGATCAAAGATACAAACAGCGATCAAGTTTCTTTTATCTGATATATTTTGACAATCAAAAAGTTCACTATACTAGATCAAGAACACACCCACTTGTCAGTGATGACCACTGATTGGTCAATGTATTACCAACAACACCAAAAATCTTGTGTCATGTTGCAATTTACATCATTTTGGCACACCTGACTGTCACACATGATTGACTTGTCTCCACAGTGCTTTGTGACAAAATGGGAGTACATTCTTGCCATCAAAAATATAGAGGTAAATCAAAACCTTTTGATGTGAAAATCTGGAAATCATTGTTTTAGTTGAATGAAGAGGATGTTGCTGCTGAAACAAAATTGTTTTTTTTTATTGTTTGTTTGATTTGAGGTTTAACATTCCTGTCAACACTGTAAAGGTCATTTTGGAGACGTTGCTTCCAATTTTGTGGGTCTTTTACCCGACATTGAGATGAAATGACATCTCAAGCCCTGCCACTCAAAGAAACCAATAGCATTTATAAGCATGGACGGTCCCACTCGCACCGCATTGCCTGGGCAATCTTAGATCCTCTAAGAGGTTCACCAGTACTTGTTTGCGGGTCGGTTTCAGCTCTGCATGGAAGCATAATGCAGCCCATCTATTTCTTCAAGCCCCGAAACAAAATTGGTATTAATGTGGAAACATCAACCCTTCAACTGCTAATAACAACTAGCCAATGGTGTTTTCAAAGTGTATTTTTTCGTAAGTTTTCAGTGAAAATAAGGCCTGACATTACATGTGAATTGTCTGCCAAGCAGACAATTCACATGTAATGTCAAGCCTTATTTGCTACAATTTTTTTTTTTTAAAATCAGATTCTTATCTGCTCCAGGTTTTCATGTAGCAGTTGAAGGGTTAAAATGCAATACTGATAAAAAAGAAAACAATTTCATCTGCTAGTTGCTGATCTAGAAGAACAGAGATGCCAATAACCCAATCCAAATTGCTAATTTAAGGGATAAGTCTTTGGTGAGGTAACTCTGTCAAAATTCTTTAACCCATTGTATACTGGTGGCATATACTCTTCCACTGTTATATGTTGGACATCTCCATTTGTCATTTAAGGGGTGTCCTCCTAGGTCTACTTTTTGCTCTTTTATTCCATTTTTGACGACAATCCAGTTAGCAAACAGTGTTGACCCAGACCAGATGCCACATTGTTTGCCAATGTCCCTCTTACAGGCATCTGGGTAAGAATGTGTTGAACTTCCTATCAAAGTGTACCATAATGATCCTAAATAAAGTATTAGGACAGATAGGCTTAAGCAAGCAGTGCAGATCTAGATCAAACTGCACCTTCAGATCAGACTGCACCTGATCAGGGTGTACACTTATTTCTATTCCATCTGTACATTTGGGCTCTTTGCTGGATCACGAAACAAAGTTGTTAAGTTTTTAGGAAAATTGGTTTAAACATTATTTATTTGTCAAGAATAATGTACATGTACAGTCAATTACAACAGCAACTAACAGGATCTGACAGTAAACTTTTGCTTATATCAGGAAAATTACAGATAGTCCTCAAGGTGTTCAATTTTTTAGGATTTTTACGGTAAAAGGTTCTTGCTCCTGAGAAACAAATGATTTTCCTTTAACAGTAGATCCCTTTTAATTCTAAGTAAAGCAAGTCATAAATGTTGTAGGCAGAAAAAATCATATCTTATACAAATCTGGCATTCTCCTAAAGTTATATATACAACTTACTTCAACATATCTTTTTTAACTTACTTGTACAGTGCCAAACACTTCTTCTTTGATTTGACCACCACCAAATTCTTGCTTTAATGTGGCCCTGGTAGCTGCATATAACATCTTCTGACGGACCTTAATATAGCATAAATCAAATGTAACAGACTATTTAATGACAAGTTTCCTAACAGAGTTTGTGTCAGGTACCAACCATTTGAGAAATGCTGGTGTCCAGTACTGTTTCTATGAAACCGTCAAGCACACTTTTACATTTTTTACCAAACAAGAAGGTTGAGTGTTAAATTCCATCCCCAGTATTTACCAGTTGTATTTACCTACACCCCTATGACTGTTGAGTGTAAAATATTGTATAAGTTCCAGGATGGTCATTCAGTCAACTAGTATTCATAGCCCCAGATAAGACTAGGTATCCAAATATTATTATACCCACTTTTTCGAAGTAAAATCCGGTATATTGATTTCGTGTCAGGAGTCGAGTGTCTGTCAGTCTTTGGGTCATAAGTCTGTCACATTTCTTTGGAATGGATCTCCTCTGAAACTGGCTAAGGTACACTTTTCAAACTTTGCCTGTGGATAGTACATGGGATGTAGATGGCACTGGGCTACTTTTGGTGTGACCTTAGCCTCAACATGACCCCAAGGTCAAAGGTAAACAAGAGTTATCAGAAACAACATAGCTCGCCTTTCGGGGCCTTAGATGGACGAGGGAAAGTTATCAAAATTTTTTCTTCTGTAAAAAAAGCCCAAAAGACTGCAGCAAATGAAAGAGAACCAAAAAGTACCCCTAATCATCCTGTTTTCAAGCCTTTCCACCAAGGTTGGCCGGTAAATACCAGTGGCGGGAATTCCCAATGGTATTTACCGGTAATTACCGTCCTGGGAAATACTCCAATTTTCAGCAAAAATGGGAAATACTGGGAAATTGTGGGAAATATGATTTTTGTTCATTTATTTTATTGAAAAACACTATTATTATTTGTGTAATTGTATTGAAATAATGAACAATTAAGTGTTTTGCAACATACCATACCCTACATAGGTATAAGTCTTGCAAACTGCCAGCTCTTACTAAACCAAACACATGTAAATTATATGAGGTTTACTTGTAATATGTATCAGTAACTCATTTTGATTGTATACTGAAAAACATATATGGGAATCTCTTAAGGAAAGGAGGTGAGACTGTAGGCTTTAACTTTTGTGCAAAAATCTAAAGGGTGCTAGCTGCCAGCATTCCAACAGATGACCTTATATCCCCAATTAGAATGGCAGGAAGAATCATTCTTTGGCACTTCAGGTGCCCTCATCAAGAGCTGACATCTACAAGAGATCCTTCTTCCTTCAGACAATTACAGATTGGGCTCTGCCCTTCCAGATTTGGTCATTGTGGCTGTGGAAGGTGCAAAGGATAATATTGCTAAATTTACTTCCTTGGCCAGAGCTATGGACCAACTCGATCCCCTTTTCAAGAATATCATTGAGTGTGTCACCAATAACATTGCAGATTCAGATCAGGGTGCAGCTATTTAAAATCACTCACATGCAATAGATAATTATCCTAAAATTGGGACAGACAGGCCTGAGCAAACAGTGCAGACCAACTTCAGAATGATCCTTCAGGCCGGTCTATCAATGGGACTTTGTTTTTCATGCTTTAGTGAAATGATAAAACTACATTGTTCATTTTGTTTTGAGAATTACAACAACTTTTTTGGTTGTCTGAATTTTTAGGATGTTTACACTAACTAGACACTTGTTTGTTAGTTTGTCAAGTAATTACTCCTATTTAAAAAGGTGTGAAAAGCAGACAAGTGATATTTGCAAGCCCTGTATGAAATGATTTTGCTTTCAAATACCTAGGTAGGCAGGGTATAGTTATTAAGTAAATCAGTAGGACAGTAGGACCCACCTATGTTAATGTTTATTTCCCAGTATTTCCCGGGAATTCCCAGTATTTCCCGGGAATTCCCTGTATTTCCCGCCGTCCAGGGAAATATGAGTATTTCCCGCTTTTTTGTAAAAAAAGATGAAAAAGAAATCTATATAAAATAAAAAAAATTCTACAAACTTCCAAGTAATAACAAGGCATCACAGACGATACAAATCCCCTCGTGCAAGACAAATTAAAAAAAGCCTAGCATTTGTGTAAAATTACATTATATCCATCAATAAATGTAGGTACTTAAGAGTGATGACAAAGTTTTTCTGAAAATTGCCACAGTGACATTGACTTTGAGCCCTAGGCCCTGAAAGTTGAACTGACTCGAGATATTATCATACCCAACATTTGTAGGAAGTTATCTTGAAATCCATCGATAAATGTGGACACTAGAGCAATGATCAAGTTTTTCTAAAAAATAGCCACAGTGACCTTGACCTTCAGCCCCTGACCCGGAAACTCAAAGTCACACAAGATATCATCATACCAAACATTTGTGTCAAGTTATATTAAAATCCATCAATAAATGAAGGTGCTTTTTTTTTGTTTTGTTTGATTTGAGGTTTAACGTCAACACTGTAAAGGTCATTTTGGAGACGTTGCTTCCAATTTTGTGGGACTTTTACCCAACATTGAGATGAAATGACATCTCAAGCCCTGTCGCCCAATGAAACCAATAGGGTTTATTAGCATGGACGGTCCGCCTCGCACCGCGGTTCCTGGACAGGCTTAGATCCTCTAAACGGTTTACCAGTACTAGTGTGCGGGCCAGATTCAGCTCTGCGTGGAAGCATCATGCAGCCCATATATTTCTCCAAGCCCCTATGGGCGGGGGCCTAAATGAAGGTGCAAGAGCGATGACAAATTTTTCTAAAAATAGCCACAGTGACCTTGACCTTCAGCCACAGACCCTGAAAGTCGAACTCGCTCGAGATATCATCATACCCAACATTTGTGTAAAGTTATATTAAAATCCATCTATAAATGTAGGCATTAGAGCGATCACAAAGTTTTTCAAAAAATAGCCACTATGACCTTGACCTTCAGCCCCAGACCCTGAAAGTCGAACTCGCTCAAGATATCATCATCCCAACATTTGTGTTAAGTTACATTAAAATCCATCCATCAATGTAGGCACTAGAGCGATCACAAAGTTTTTCAAAAAATAGCCACAGTGACCTTGACCTTCAGCCCCAGACCCTGAAAGTCGAACTCGCTCAAGATATCATCATACCCAACATTTGTGTTAAGTTATATTAAAATCCATCCATTAATGTAGGCACTAGAGCGATCAGAAAGTTTTTCTAAAAATAGCCACAGTGACTGACCTTCAGCTCCAGACCCTGAAAGTCAAACTTGCTAGCTCTAGATATCATCATACCCAACATTTGTGTGAAGTTATATTAAAATCCATCAATAAATTAAGGTGCAAGAGCGATGACAATGTTTTTCTAAAAATAGCCGAAGTGACCTTGACCCTGAGACCCTGAAAATAGGGACCTTGACCTTAAGCCCCGGACCTTGAAAGTCGAAGTCACTCGAGATATCATTATACCTAAGTTATATTAAAATCCATCAATAAATGAAGGCGCTAGAGCGATGACAATGTTTTCTAAAAATAGCCACAGTGACCTTGACCTTGAACCCCAGACCTGCTATGTTTTTAAAAAGAAAAGAAAAAGAAAAGAAAAGAAAAACAAAAAAAAAAAAAACATGCCATCCCCGGGATTTGAACTCATGCAGCTTGCAGGTAAACTTTAACACAGAGAAATAAGGGAGGTAATACAGAGGAAAATATTAACTTCTCAAAAAGTCCAATTTTAGCCAAAAAACCTGAAAAATGAAGTACAATGATAATGTATAATATTTTTTTTTTTTTTAACAACTGTTAATTATATATTCAAAATAAACTTGTAAAACATCACATATAATATCTTGGAAGTAAACTTTAACCAAATGCGGACGCCGACGCTGACGACGGATGCCTGGGGGTATGGCAATAGCTCCCCCTTACTTTCGTAAGGCGAGCTAAAAAGTATGACTTTGCCATATCTTTAGTGTTATTCATAGAAAAAGCGGGTATTTGCGATGGTATACCATCGACTGCGTGACCTAGTTTTTCTTATTTCTGCATGAAAACATATGTTGTGGGTACTCATTAGAAGAGCCTTGCCAAGGCACTTCCAATGAATACCCACAACATACATTTTCAAGCACCTCCGCCCATCGGGGACTTGAGAAATAGGTTGGGCTGCACCGTACTTCCGCGCAGAGCTGAAACTGATCGAACTTGAGTACTGGTAAAGCCTGGCCAGGAATTGTGATGCGAGTCAGACCGCTCCTTAAACCCTAGCGGTTTCTATGGGCGATAGGGCTTGAGATGCCATTTCATCTCAATGTCGGGTAAAAGTCCCACAAAATCGCAAGCAACATCTCCAAAATGACCTTAATAGTGTTGACGGGGACATAAAACCTCAACTCAAACAAACAAAACCATGCAGAAATAAGAAAAATATCAGTACTTCTCGGATGGAAAACGCACCTAATCAGGAGCACAGGGACACGGTTCATATTGATTTTGCTCTTCTAGAATGAAACATAAGCGTACTAGTATATTTTTTTTTTTGGTTTGGGTTTTACAGCCCTTTCAAGATTATTTCACTCATATAGAGCCAATCGTTAATCATAGGTGGGCGAAAACCGGAGTACCCGGAGAAAAACCACCTGACCTTCCGTTGCAGAACTTGGCGTCTCACACGTGACCCGAGCGAGGCTCGAACCCACAGCGGTGAGAGACCTAATGACTAAGAGTCAGCGCTCTTATCCATTAGGCCACGGAGGCCCGTCGTACAAGTATATACAGTGTATATATATAGTGACCTGGTCACTATATATATATATATATATATATACACTGTATATACCAGTACGCTTATATTTCATTCTAGAAGAGCAAAATCAATATGAACCGTGTCCCTGTGATCAGGAGCTATGAGTATTTGTGGGTGTTCCAGTATATGCCAGTATTTACCAGTAATTACCTCTGGCATGAAAAATATTCATTTGCCTGCATTTTGCCAACCTTGTCAGTCAGTAAATTTAACTTGTCAATCATTTGGGTATTCTGAGTTTGGATATACTAAAAGGTGTTAATGTATTTCTCACATATATTGGATTCACCAACAGGGCATGCTCCAGTTTTAATACTTAATTTATGCTTAATATTCTGTGCATACATGTACATGTATATTATGCACATATATTTTGAAGATTTGCAACTTCAGTATTCCTTCTACACACATTATCATTTTCTCATGTAGATACATGTATAATGCACTACATACTGGTGTTTGAGCCATTAAAGTTTGTATGCAAGACTTACCGGTGAGAAATCTGGAGACCATGATATAAAAATATACATATAACCAAGGCTGTTTTTGTCATCTAATCTATACAGAATGTAACAGGGCTGTTTTTCTTCTAAATGAGCTAGAACTAATTTATCGTAATCTGCCACAGGTTAAGGAAAATTACCACTCAGTTCTACAGCATTATTAATGGAATATGAAAAGTTATCACAGACAAAGTAACAAATTCTTACCATGAAATATGCTAACAGCTGATTGTGTTTCCTCAAATATACCAAGAATGTGCACAAGTATGTAAATGTTAGGGAGGTTATTCTTTTAGTGATTGAATACACTTTCAAAGGCAGTGGTTCTTTGTGTGATTTATCATGGAATACACTTTCATGTGAAGTTATTTTTAGTGATTAAATACACTGATTGAGTACACTTTCACGGAAAGTTGTTCTTATAGTAAATGAATACACTTTCAAGGGATGCTGTTCTTATAGTGATTGAATACACTTTCACTGTCAGCCTCGATAGCGCAGTGTATAACGCTTTCGACTTATGATCGAGAGATTGTGCGTTCAAAACCGGCCACCGGTATCGAGGTGTGCCTTTGGATAAAACACGTAATGACACTGCCCCACTCCTCCAAGGTGTAAATGGATAGCAGTGGTGTAAAAGCCGCTGCCTCTCTCGCATAAAAACACCTGGAATGAGTGTTCAAGAGCGATTTAATAAACTTGAAGCTCAATCGAACTAAAATAAATTGGTATAAACTAATACACTTTCACGGGAAGTTGTTCTTATAGTAATTAAATACACTTTCAAGGGAGGTCATTCTTACAGTGATTGAATACATTTTCAAGGGAAGTTATAGTGACTGAATACACTTTCGAGGGAGTTTGTTTTTAAAGTGATTAAATACACTTTCAAGGGAGTTTGTTCCTAAAGTGATTAAATACACTTTCAAGGGAGATTGTTCTTGTTGTGTTTGAATACACTTTCAAGGGAGGTTATTCTTAATTGATTGAATAAATACATTCTCAAAAGTGTATACACATTAAATTATTTGAACTTCTTATGTTACCGGTGTAACAGTTTATCTTTACCCCCTGGGTAGCTTTACCCCCGGGGGTAAAGATATCCCGGGATATCTTTACCCCCACCCTGGATATCTTCACCCCCGGGGGTAAAGATATCCCGGCTGGGATATCTTTACCCCCGGGGGTAAAGCTAAACTGGCTAGGATATCTTTACCCCCACCCCAACTTTTGGGTATAAACTATTTTCTTAATGCCCAATTTCTTCTTATATGTAAGTGAAGGAAGATAGTGGACTCGATGTTTCACTTTAACATTTTTTCATTTCAATCATGACTCGGACTAATAGGACTACCCTTAGTAAGAAATATGACCATATTATAGAGGCAAATGATTATTAACTAACTTCTTTTTTGTTTATTTTCTTATTCAAAATGTTGCTTATGAAAATCTTTCATAATCTTGCATTATCCCTGTCAGTCATGAAATGGGTGGTGGTGGTGAGTGGAAAGGCGGGGGTAAAGATATCCCGGCTGGGATATCTTTACCCCCGGGGGTAAAGCTAAATTGGCCAGGATATCTTTACCCCCACCCCAACTTTTGGGTATAAAGTAATTTCTAAATGCCCAATTTCTTCTTATATGTAAGAGAAGCAAGACAGTGGACTCGATGTTTCACTTGAACATTATTTGTTTCACTTGTGACTCTGACTTATAGAACTACCCTTAGAAAGAAATATGACCATATTATAGAGGCAAATTATTATTTAATATCTTCTTTTTGTATATTTTCTTATTCAAAATGTCCCTTATGACAATCTTTCATAATCTTGCATAATCCCCTTCAGTTGTGAAATGGGTGGTGGTGGTGAGTGTAAAGGCGGGGGTAAAGATATCCTGGCCGGGATATCTTTACCCCCGGGGGTAAAGCTAAACTGGCCAGGATATCTTTACCCCCACCCCAACTTTTGGGTATAAACTATTTTCTAAATGCCCAATTTCTTCTTATATGTAAGAGAAGCAAGATAGTGGACTCGATGTTTCACGAACATTTTTTGTTTCAATCATGACTCGGACTAATAGAACTACCCTTGGTAAGAAATTAGATCATATTATAGAGGCAAATGATTATTTAATAACTTCTTTTTGTATAGTTTCCTATTCAAAATATCCCTTATGACAATCTTTCATAAACTTGCATTATCCCTGTCAGTTGTGAAATGGGTTGTGGTGGTGAGTGGAAAGGCGGGGGTAAAGATATCTTTACCCCCCGGGGGTAAAGCTAAACTGGCCAGGATATCTTTACCCCCACCCCAACTTTTGGGTATAAACTATTTTCTTAATGCCCAATTTCTTCTTATATGTAAGAGAAGCAAGAAAGTGGACTCGATGTTTCCCTTGAACATTTTTCGTTTCAATCATGACTCGGACAAATAGAACTACCCTTAGTAAGAAAAATGACCATATTATAGAGGCAAATGATTATTTAATAACTTCTATTTGTATATTCTTCTACATTATATGGGCAACAAAGTGTTTGCAAAAGGGGGGAGGTAAAATATCCTGGCTGGGGTAGCTTGACCCCCACCCTTCCAACATTTTGAAAAACTCAAACAAGCACACTTATACTATATAGTGTGCATTAATCAGTTTTTCACAAATTGTACCATTGCGCATAGGTGGGGGTGAAGACAGTGTGACCCCACCCCAAATCCAGACTTTGGAAGACCCAAAACAGCACACTTCTCAATTATGAAGGTACTACTGATGTCCAATGGTCTATGGTTGACATAACATCCCCACAAGCTAGCTTGCATGAATCAGGATTTCACATCTCTACCATTGCTCATGGGTGGGGGTAAAGATATCCTGGCCAGTTTAGCTTTGCCCCCGGGGGTAAAGATATCCCAGCCAGGATATCTTTACCCCCCCCCCCCCTTTCCACTCACCACCATCACCCATTTCACCACTGACAGGGACAATGCAAGATTATGAAAGATTGTCATAAGGGACATTTTGAATAAGAAAATATACAAAAAAGAAGTTCTTAAATAATCATTTTTACCTCTATAATATGGTCATATTTTTTACTAAGGGTAGTTCTATTAGTCCGAGTCATGACTGAAACGAAAATTGTTAAAGTGAAACATGGAGTCCACTATCTTGCTTCTCTTACATATAAGAAGAAATTGGGCATTTAGAAAATAGTTTATACCCAAAAGTTGGGGTGGGGGTAAAGATATCCTGGCCAGTTTAGCTTTACCCCCGGGGGTAAAGATATCCCAGCCAGGATATCTTTACCCCCGCCTTTGCACTCACCACCAACCACTGACAGGGATGATGCAAGATTATGAAAGATTGTTATAAGGGACTTTTTGAATAAGAAAATATACAAAAAGAAGTTATTAGATAATCATTTGCCTCTATAATGTGGTCATATTTCTTACTAAGGGTAGTTCTATTAGTCTGAGTCATGATTGAAACAAAAAATGTTAAAGTGAAACATTGAGTCCACTATCTTGCTTCTCTTACATATAAGAAGAAATTGGGCATTTAGAAAATAGTTTATACCCAAAAGTTGGGGTGGGGGTAAAGATATCCTGGCCAGTTTAGCTTTACCCCTGGGGGTAAAGATATCCCAGCCAGGATATCTTTACCCCCGCCTTTGCACTCACCACCAACCACTGACAGGGATGATGCAAGATTATGAAAGATTGTTATAAGGGACATTTTGAATAAGTAAATATACAAAAAGAAGTTATTAAATAATCATTTGCCTCTATAATGTGGTCATATTTCTTACTAAGGGTAGTTCTATTAGTCTGAGTCATGATTGAAACGAAAAATGTTAAAGTGAAACATTGAGTCCACTATCTTGCTTCTCTTACATATAAGAAGAAATTGGGCATTTAGAAAATAGTTTATACCCAAAAGTTGGGGTGGGGGTAAAGATATCCTGGCCAGTTTAGCTTTACCTCCGGGGGTAAAGATATCCCAGCCGGGATATCTTTACCCCCGCCTTTCCACTCACCCCCACCACCCATTTCACAACTGACAGGGATAATGCAGGATTATGAAAGATTGTCATAAGGAACATTTTGAATAAGAAAATATTCTAAAAGAAGTTATTAAATAATCATTCGCCTCTATAATGTGGTCATATTTCTTAGTAAGGATATATAGTTCTATTAGTCTGAGTCATGATTGAAATGAAAAATGTTAAAAGTAAAACATCGAGTCCACTATCTTGCTTCTCTTACAAATAAGAAGAAATTGAGTATTAAGAAAATAGTTTATACCCAAAAGTTGGGGTGGGGGTAAAGATATCCTGGCCAGTTTAGCTTTACCCCCGGGGGTAAAGATATCCCAGCCGGGATATCTTTACCCCCGCCTTTCCATTCACCCCCACCACCCATTTCACAACTGACAGGGATAATGCAAGATTATGAAAGATAGTCATAAGGGACATTTTGAATAAGAAAATATACAAAGAGAAGTTATTAAATAATCATTCGCCTCTATAATATGGTCATATTTTTTGTACTAAAGGTAGTTCTAATACTCCGAGTCACAATTGAAACAAAAAATGTTAAAGTGAAACATCGAGTCCACTATCTGGCTTCTCTAACATATAAGAAGAAATTGGGCATTTAGAAAATAGTTTATACCCAAAAGTTGGGGTGGGGGTAAAGATATCCTGGCTAGTTTAGCTTTACCCCCAGGGGTAAAGATATCCCAGCCAGGATATCTTTACCCCCGCCTTTGCACTCACCACCACCACTGACAGGGATAATGCAAGATTATGAAAGATTGTCATAAGGGACATTTTGAATAAGAAAATATACAAAAAGAAGTTATTAAATAATCATTTGCCTCTATAATGTGGTCATATTTCTTACTAAGGGTAGTTCTATTAGTCTGAGTCATGATTGAAAAGAAAAATGTTAAAGTGAAACATTGAGTCCACTATCTTGCTTCTCTTACATATAAGAAGAAATTAGGCATTTAGAAAATAGTTTATACCCAAAAGTTGGGGTGGGGGTAAAGATATCCTGGCCAGTTTAGCTTTACCCCCGGGGGTAAAGATATCCCAGCCGGGATATCTTTACCCCCGCCTTTCCACTCACCCCCACCACCCATTTCACAACTGACAGGGATAATGCAAGATTATGAAAGGTTGTCATAAGGGACATTTTGAATAAGAAAATATACAAAAAGAAGTTATTAAATAATCATTCGCCTCTATAATATGGTCATATTTCTTACTAAGGGTAGTTCTAATAGACCGAGTCACGATTGAAGCGAAAAATGTTAAAGTGAAACATCAAGTCCACTATCTTGCTTCTCTTACATATAAGAAGAAATACGGCATTTAGAAAATAGTTTATACCCAAAAGTTGGGGTGGGGGTAAAGATATCCTGGCCAGTTTAGCTTTACCCCCGGGGGTAAAGATATCCCAGCCGAATTATCTTTACCCCCGCCTTTGCACTCACCACCACCACTGACAGGGATAATGCAAGATTATGAAAGATTGTCATAAGGGACATTTGAATAAGAAAATATACAAAAAAAAGTTATTAAATAATCATTTGCCTCTATAATGTGGTCATATTTCTTAGTAAGGGTAGTTCTATTAGTCTGAGTCATGATTGAAACGAAAAATGTTAAAGTGAAACATCGAGTCCACTATCTTGCTTCTCTTACATATATGAAGAAATTGGGTATTAAGAAAATAGTTTATACCCAAAAGTTGGGATGGGGGTAAAGATATCCTGGCCAGTTTAGCTTTACCCCCGGGGGTAAAGATATCCTGGCCAGTTTAGCTTTACCCCCGGGGGTGAAGATATCCAGGGTGGGGGTAAAGATATCCCGGGATATCCTTACCCCCGGGGGTAAAGCTACCCCTGAGTAGCTTTACCCCCGGGGGTAAAGCTACCCAGGGGTCAAGATAAACTGGGACACCGGTATACAGTCTACTCTTAAAGTTAATGGAAAGAATTTGGTCCTTGGGGAGCAAAATCACACCTCTAAGAGAAGTCCCCAATCCCCAATTTAAACTGGAGTTCAAGTACCAAGATAACTATTTGCCATTTCCAAAACAAGTCTTTCTTTGAAAAATGGAAACTGACTTTTGCAAATGCAGCCACTCTCAATAAATCTTGAAAAAAGGATACCATCTTCCCATGTACCTTGAGGTGGGTCACTATGGGACAGTTCCATCTTTTCTGTAGACAGAAAAGATAATATAACAAAATTATTGTTACAGTACATGTACATCAATCTGGCATTTTGTTACCATACTAAATTCATGATTATTATGTACTATATTCAGCTTAACCCGTTTTGTACCGGAACCCCCCAATGCGTAACTGGCAAACATGAAACTGGCACAATGCAGCCTCTGATCAGGGACTACACTGTTTGCAAACAGCTCAGCAATTTTCTGAATCAATTTTGAAGAAAACACAACCTGTCATCCCTAAATTTTGAAATGGAATCCTGCTATATATAAGAAGGAAGATTCCATTCGGTACCAAAAGGGTTAAGTAGTTCTAATAACTGCCAACAAGTCCTTTTCAAGAAGAAAATTTGGTACTTACAATTTTAAGTGCCAAGTTTTGACAGTATGCTGAAGTTGAAACAGCAAAAAAAGATCATTTTAATCTATCAATGATTATATTTTCTTAAAGAGAAGGACAAATTGCTAACTTGTGTTTATTAACAAACTCTCTTATACATGTATACATGATCCTTATGCCAACTTTGGACATGTTTGGTTAAACCATTGTATGCGGGAAACCCCTAAATGAGTAGGTACCTTGGCAAATAGTGCAGGCTCAGATCAGATGCCACAGAACACGGCGTCTGATCAGGGCCTGCACTATTTGCTAACAGAATTTTCCGTTAAAAATAGAATAAAAATGAAAAAATAGGCCTGACATCCCTTATATGACAAATGGACTTGCCTAACATATAGAAATGGAAGAGTACACTAGCATACAATGGGTTAAACCAAACATGTCCAAAGTTGGCAGAAGGAGCATACCGTTGCATCTAACCATGCATCTAAGGCTTGTTTTTATGATTTGAATGAAGTTTAAGTGCACTGTGTCTTTATCACCACTAATATGGTATTTGTTTGTTTCATTTGACTTTAGGTTTAACATCCCCTTCAACACTGTATAACTCATTTTGGAGACATTGCTTTCAATTTTATGGGACTTTTACCCAACATTGAGATGAAATGGCATCTCAAGTCTTGTCACCCAATGAAACCATTAGTGTTTATAAGCATGGATGGTCCCTCTCACACCGCTTTGCCTGAAAAGGCTTAGATCCTAAAAGCGGTTTACCAGTACTTGTGTGCAGTCGGTTTCAGCTCTGTGTGGAAGCATCATGCAGCCCAATCTATTTTATCATAGCCCAGATAAGAAGGGGTATCCACATATTATTTTTCTTATATATGTAGTGGGTATCCATCAGAGGTGCCTCATGCTGATCGCGGGGCCATAAAAAAATAATTTAACAGCTACACATGTGAAAGAAATCACTACACCTCATGGGTGTTTTATACTCAGAATGTTGAAAAACTTGCCATGTCAAGAAGATTCAGACAAAATGGGCCGGGTGATTTGTATTTTTGTTATTTCAGCCAGGTTCAAAATGGACAAATAAGGGGAATGGATATGCCTTCAGGGGAGGCAACTCCTGCAAAAGTATTTGTGTCTCCAATGTTAATAGGGGTCAAATTCTTTCCTTTACGAGTAGACCCCTTTTTCTGTTTGACACGGCTTATAGAAAAGTGAACAGTAAGTCCTAAAGTTGTCTCCATTTTGAAAAATGGTGGAAAAATCTGCCAGGTGTTCCCATTCCCCTTAAGAAATAATTTTCCTTATTGCTTGTTATAAGTTCTTGCATTTTAAATAGAAGTGTTGCAAGAACTGCATCATGCCCCACCACCGCACTTACATCATGCAAGTGGCATAATACTGTCAAAAATGAATTCAAAGTGAAGATGCATAGTCTTTCCACAAATTAAGTTGACATGAATATATGACTGAGATGATTATTTTCAATGTTCAAGGGACCATACGTGTAGATCCAAAAGAAAGTAAACCAGAATTACAGTTCTTGTTTTCTGCGGCTCCCTCCATGATGCTTCACATTCGTGTGAACATTACTGAAAGTATCTCAAAACAGTTTTCTATTTACAGACTAGATACAAGTATATCACAGAAACCGTTATTTTCAATGTTCAAGAGCCATAACTCAAAAATTAGGTAAGCCAGACGGACGAGACCTATAAGGACAGTCGGCAGGGAACGCTTCAGTAAAAAGAAACAAAGAACGGTTATCTTTCCCGCCATTTGTCTCATTTGGTGGAGGTGAAAGCTTCGGTTTTTATCGCTAAAATTTGATCATTTTTAAACAGTTTTAAAAGCAAAATGTGCCCGATTTTTTTATTGACAATCATCAGAAATAAAAGGAAATATACGGAACAATAATATAGTGTAAGTCTTTGTCAGAGGTTTGCGACTGATTTAAAATATTTCTTGTGCACATTTGGTAAGGTCATATAGCAGAATACCTTTGTTTACACCTCCGAAAATGGCGGACTTCAGCGGGAGTGACGTTTTGCCGATTGTCCCTATGATTCTTGCGTTCTAAGCGCTTTACCATTACTTGTGTGCAGTTGGATTTCAGCTCTGCGTGGAAGCATCATGCAGTCCATCTGGTTTTTTTTTCAAGAAATATTGTTTTTTCTCTGTTGTTTAATTGACTTAAAAAATTTGTAAAATGTAACAAATTAGAGCTTGTAGGTAAACTTTACAAATCATATAACAACATGTGTAATACCATAATAACTCATACTTACTGGCAACCCTATGTTTTCTTTTGAACTCCTTCAGTAATAAAATCGGGATTAACCCATTGTATACTGGTGGACTCTTCCATTGCTACATGTTGGACAAGTCCATTTGTAATATAAGGGGTGTCAGGCCTATTTTTTTTTTATTCTATTTTGACGGAATTTTCTATTAGCAAACAGTGCAGGCCCTGATCAGACACCGCTGCGGTGTCTGATCTGGGCCTTCACTGTTTGGCAAGGTAGCCCTTTAGGGGTTTACTGCATACAATGGGTTAAACTCATTGTAAGATAAACAGAATCTGACACTCATGCTCATTTCATAAACCTTATTCAACTCACCAAGGCTCGTTTCATAAACTTTATACAAAATGACCACTCATGTAAGTTACTCTTTATGTCATATGGGTGGGCTATCCTAACAAGTTTGGTCTCCACTCTTTCCATCAGTTTGGCCCCTGACCATCTGGGCTTGAAGAAACAGATGGGCTGCATGATGCTTCCACGCAGAGTTGAAACCGACCCGCACACGAGTACTGGTAAACCGCTTAGAAGATCTATATCTACTCAGGCAAAGTGATGTGACTCGGACCATCCATGCTTATAAACCCTATTGGTTTCATTAGGCGGCAGGGCTTGAGATGTCATTTCATCTCAATGTCGGGTAAAAGTCCCACAAAATTGGAAGCAACGTCTCCAAAATGACCTTTACAGTGTTGACGGGGACGTTAAACCTCAACTCAAAGAAAAAACTTACCATCAGTGATAGAAATCTTCATTAATCTGGAACTTCCATCACGAGCCCCAGCAAAGAAGTTCTTCAATTCATCTGAAGCTGAAAACAGAGAGAAACCCAATAATTTACAAAACCATCCTGAAACTTTCACCGATTTTAAATTTACCATTAAATTATCATTCCAGTACTGGGCCTTGAAATCATAATTATCTTCAGACAGTTTACATACATCGTCTGCTGAGTGCAATAACGGTGTAACTGACATTTTGGCCAAAATAGTTTTTTTGAAAATTGTTTTTTAACATCAAGTTTCTGTGTCATTACATTTCTACTTCTGGTACTGGACCGTGTTACTTAACTTCCGCTGTTCGTTCGCTGCATAAAATATTCCAAAGGAACTCTTGAAAATTAATTTTGCAGGCATGGAACAAAATATTTCATTTTTCGAGACTTAATACGGATTGAATATAAAACAGAAAGACTAATTCTGAAAAGAAACCAATACTCTGGGACTATTTTCCTACGCGCTTATGCAACTGGTTTGAGATTTTACTCTATCATCCCTGGGTTTCTGAACAGGACTCTTCTCGCTTTAAATATATTCTTATAGAAAGGGATTTCTGAGCAGTTCAATGACATGATAGCAAACAAGTGTACATGTAGATTTTGTATTTCTACCTTGGCTTCTGCACCAGTCTACAGGGTTAAAAGAGTTAGCTCGCTTCTCCGTGTTTATCTGTGCCCAACTAAACTACCCTTTACTGACCGACATCGAACACAGTTATTCACCTGCTTTCGAGAGCCCCAATTACAAAATATGTGTCGTTTAAGGCTTGAAGCTGTGAGTTTTAAATCAAGTTCCGTACTTTTAGCAAATAGTGAAGACACCGATCAGACGCTACATTCTGTGGCCACTAATCTGTGTTTCCGAATCTCCCAGTATTGAAACAATTGGCATGTATGGGTTAATGTACAGGTTGGAATAAACGTATTTTAATTCAACTAAAGTTCGCTAAACCTGTCGTCTGATCAGTGTTATAATGTCTAAATCAAATGGTTTAAAAATGATCTTTTTTCTTCAAGTTATTATCCTCTTTAAGTCCCCACGCCAGAAGGAACATAGCTCCGAGCGGCTGCACAACATATGTGCATCTTCGTATCGCGACGTTGATGCGACGCTGCTAAGACGTCATGTGCCCGCTAGGAGAACTTCTCTGTAAGATAATTAGCAGATGATACAAGCCCAGAATGTACTGAGCTAATTTATAAATTTATGGTTTTACCATGAAGAAATTAGCAGACACGTTTGTCTTTCTTCCTTTTTTTCGTGGGGATGGTTGGGTAAGGCAAAGGTGATGTGTATCTTGCGTCACTTGGGAGTCCAGCTGATAATGACTTACATTTGGGCAAGGCCTGTTGTCCTTGCAGCAGGTAACCGTAGAGAGGGGGGTGTTGTTATTTCTTCTGCTTCTACACTTCCATTCATTTTCCTCTTTCTCCTCTGTCCCTCCCTTTCATCTCCTCTACTCTCTTTTCTATCTCTTTTTTCCCTTTCTCTTGGAGAAGAGAAAAATGATCCACATGGGTTGACCGGTCTTTACACTCTAAACAATCGATGAATCATTTTTTTTCTTCGTCAATTTTTAACCCTCTGGGACCTCCTCAACAAAATATATAGATAACTGCTTCATCCACGACTGACATTGTTATCATAATAATTATTCCTCATAAATCAACTTTCCTCAGTACGTTCAGTACTTTGATTGCATAAATGGGTGCCTTAGGACTTGACACACTTGGTAAATAAGTACTACAGATGGATTCTTCCTAAATCATGATTTATTTCAGCATTTTGGAAATTTTTTGTCAGTTAGGGGTACACCGTTTTTGCTCTGACTTTTAGAAAAAAAATTGGTGCGAAAACAGTGTAAGTGCACTTACCCCATTTTGCGCAAAGTTTTTTAATACCTCAAAAATATTGAATCCTGTTGCTTGATATTTCAGAATAAGCATGAAAGTACCATGCAGAATGTATAAAATGTGACCTATTACCTACCCAGTGCCTTTAATTTACTGCTTTACCATGTAAAAGCCAAAGAAATAAGGTTTGTACAATAAGGAAATGTAGCAGCATGACACAATAGCAGATCTGACGTGTAAAATGACATTCATTCACCAGGAGCTTAGAATTAGAAGATAGGACCCTCAAAAAGTATGTGAGTGGCCCTGGGTTTCAGTCCCACCCTGTCCATTTTCTTTCTTTCTTTCTACATACATGTACATGTACCTCTTCACCTTAACTCCAGGAGGGTACACAGACAGTGTACATTTTATACACTCTAGATGTGCAGGATTAAAGCCTACACACAGAATGACTCTCCCTGCACCAGGGGGGGGGGACCTCCAGTTAATGTCCTGATCCGAAGGATGGTGCACTTTATGACATTCATCCCTGGAAATGATGTCAAAAAAAAATTGTGTTCGAACACCGAATTTTAATCAGCACTGTCGGGGATTGAAGCATCAGAGGCAAGTGAAGTGCACTAACCAATGAGCTATCAAGCTCCACTAGCTATCACGTACACTTCACCAGAAGGCATCAAAAGTTGAATCTGAATCTTACTGGTGACACGCCAAATGACACTCATTCACGATGAGTGTCTCTTTCCTTTCCTGGAGTGAATCTGTCCGCCACTTCATATTACCTAACCTTAACACTTCCCCTTACCCTTATAACCTGACTCAAATCTAACCTAACCCTAACCATCAGTGACCTACATGTACTCCCTAACATACTAAAGTCACTAAACAGTGGCGGACAGATTCTATAGCCATACCCCTTTCCTTGTTTCAGACATTTTTATCCCAACTCTAACTGTGTGTGTTGAACATAGCAGCTCCAGTCTCCGTAAACCGTAAAATCTCTAATAGACGCCCGGACGTTTATTAGAATCATTACTTTTCCTGTAGAGGGGGTGGGCATTTATTAGAGGCTATAGAAACCCGCAATTCGCATATGACGGTCCAAAACACTCACTTTCTTTCTTATGACTGCCATCTTGTTTCTCAGAAAATTACTGGTGATACAATGGCCTTGTCTGAAAATAGAATAGTAGTTACCTCCTCTTTCTTCACTAAAGCGAATAGCATTAACGTTTTTCTCATTTCGCATGTTTCGGGTCAAAAATGGCAAAATACGTAAAACCTGAAGTCATTTTGTTTAGCTTGTTTAATTTCCGACCCTGTCACTATGTCACAAAAAAGTTCCTATGAATCAACATCAGAGTAAAGTGGGCGTTTATTGGAGGCTGGTATTTTTCTGAGAATTGTCAAAAAATTGCCATTTTTAACATCCAAATAGGGAGGTGGGCGTTTATTAGAGCATGGGCTTCTAGTAGAGATTTTACGGTATATCTATCTATCTTCTTATACGTCTTAACCACCATAGGGGACATCAGAGGATATCTAGCTTTTTATACGGAGTCGGTCACATTTGGCCATTATGATTAGGTCTAAGGAAGCTGTTTTATTTAAAGACAGTCTATAAATTTAAAGACAAGGTTGGGCGGAAAGTTCCACCCCTGGTATTTACCAGTGGTATTTACCGGACTGGAATATACTCATCAAGTGGCGAATACTGGAAAATTGAACTTTTTTGTCTTAAAACACTGCAGAAATCTTAACAAATTGACTTAAAAGTAGTACTCTACCAAGATTTCTACTTAGCGTGTTGCAAGTGGCTCGAGGGACATAAGCTAATGGTTAGATATAGAATTAAGTTACATAACCATACCAAACTGCAACTGCCACGAAGTGCAGAATATACAGCTTTATTCAGGGATTTCTGACACTAGATCATCACCTTGTCAGTTTACCGTTACTATTCACAAGGAAGACACCGAAAAAAAAAAAAAAAGAAATTTCAGGGCGAAGTTTTTTTATGCTTTCATCGCCGATGTCGGCGAAGTGAGCCCCAACAGGGTGACTTCTCCGCATGAGTCGCCCTCTAGCTTGAGCCCTGTGACAACTAAAATTGACGAAAGTTTCAGACTGACTACAATAGTAAAATGTCCGAAAATGAAATGACGTCAGTGTTCAACTCATCATATGTTCGACCTTTGACATATTTCTTCTCTTTCTGCGGAGTTTCATGGCATTTGTGGTCTAAGGAACTGTGTTGCTTTATTACTTAATTATTTCTATCACTAAAATGCTATTTACAGACAATAAAATACATTCAGTCTTTAGCAACGCACATTTTTTGATTAGATGAAGACCCAGGCTGCGAATAGACGGATCCAATGTTTTGACATGTGACCTTGTTTACATGACATTGTGCAAAATTACATTTCCTTTTGATAACGATCATCATCTTTTGTGGTTGGCAAAAAGACCCTGGTTCCATATAAACACATTGTAAATAGGTTTAATATTTTAGTTGACTGTCACAGAAAATCGATCGAATTACACTTTAAATGCGTAGATAAATATATTTTAGAGTTCATTCATGCATCTTCCATGTTTATTCATTCGTTTTGCGCACTTTTATTACAAATAATTAAGACCACCCCGTCTCGTTACCTGCATAAGTTTAACAGGTAATTTAATCATCAAAACATCCTCAAATCTTCTAGAAACCAATAATTACTAGCTAAGACATGTCTATTAAACCGAATAAGGCTGCAGGGCCTGATTCAATCAAACCTCTTGTTTTCCAAACATCTGGCTCAGCACAATGTTCTTCATGAGTTGCAACATGGGTTTCGTGAAAATCTCTCCTGCGAAACTCAGCTTATTCAGCTTGTGGAAGATCTTGCAAGGCAGCTGACTTTGGGCAAACAAACCGACTTCGTGCTTTTGGACTTTAGTAAAGCCTTCGATAACCATCTAAAATTATTGTATAAACTTTTAAATTTTGGCATAACCAGAAATACACTAAAATGGGTCACCGGAAAGACCGAAATCCATCAAAATTACCACAGAAAACACCGAAGTCCCCACAAAAATCACCCTGGGAAGGCCAGCAATCACGGGTAGGTGTAATCCTTGGACTAAATCAGTTGGATTATTGGATATTGGAAAAATCCAACTGAATCCAAGTTGGAAAAATAGGGGTGTATTCCTTGGACTGTTCACCTGTTGGACTATATTTTGAAGATAAATTTAATTAATTTTTATCATGTAATAATATGAATCAAGTTTTTCAATTTTGGAAATTAATAATTTTCAAAATTACTCTGTTTTCAGATAAAATGCATAATTACTGAAAAGTCTCTTTTTTCAGGTTTTTTTTTTTTTTTTTTGTTTTGCTTTTGTTTTGAAACTGATAGCCATAGCCTGAAAGCTTATTGTAAATGAATGTTGTAAATGCACCCAAAATGAGAGACAAAAAAGGAATGATTGGAATGTTAAAGGACTTTATAGTAAAGAAATATGAAAATACACATCCCCAAAATGAGAGGAAGGAGAATAATGACTGAACCATACAAAATTTAAACCACAACAATGCTTGATTGCTTAACTCAATTGATTTAAGCCAGATATCAGCCCGGGATATCAGTTTCTACTTATCAATTGATAACATTTGCACCAAAGAGATCTTTTTCAGGCAAATTTCATTTAATCAAGGACCACTCAAAGAGTTTAATCCAGTGAAATCAAATTTGAATAAAGGTGGGCTATTCCTTGAACTATTTACCTGTTGGACAATAAATATATTTTTGGGGTAAAAATCATAAAAAATGTGACAGCATTAAATGCATGAACATTACGGTAGCACACCCATGCAAAATAGGGCAATTTTTCATGGCTCTAAAAATGGCATTTTTCCTATGAAAAATTGAGATATTTTCCTTATTTCTGCTCTTAACTTAGATTGTGGGTATTCGATAGAACCACCTTATTGAGGCGTTTCTAATGAGTATCCACAATCTATGTTTCGAAGCAGAAATAAGAAATAATGTTTACCCTTGTATACCCCACTTTTCTCTATATAAAGTGGGGTTTACCAGAGTATTGATTTCATGGATTTGTTAACATAATGACAAATAGTTCAGACCTGATCAGACTGCTCTGATCAAGGTCTACACTATTTTCCCTTTTGTCCAAGTCTTTTGAACGCTTTATTAGCTGGTAAATTCAACTTGTTCATTTTTCAGGATAGTTACAGCACATGCTCAAGGTGTCCCAATTTTTAGGATTATTACGGTAACTGAATTCAGATGCCATATAAATGATAGTTTAGGCTTAGGCTATAGAATTTTTTATTTTCTGGTTCTCACGTCAGCCTCCCTAAACTTTTCAAAAATAAAAATGAAAGTGACTGAAGGAAATTTTAGTTTTATTATTTCCTCCAACTGCTCAATTTTTGGGGAAGGTATAATTTGTGGACTTTTACTGGAGAACCAGATGACTGAGGATAAGTCCTCTAAAGGACCAGGGGTATAATTTGAGGACCAATTACAGGAGGACCAGTGCTTTAATCAGCCATATAATGCCTATGATAATTGAAGATAATTACTGTTTATTGAAAATGGCACCTAATGGTATGGTATATCACCACATGGGCATATATACTGAAAATAAGAAAAAAAAAAAAAAAAAAAGGAAATTAAATAAAATTAAAAATGTGTTATTATGCTCAGGAAATTTTTCACCATAGAATTTTATGAAATATATTTTTGGCATCTTGTTACTGTGATAAAAAATATTTAGTTGAAATTAGAATTTCCCTACTTTCTATATACTTGATATAATCCATCTGTTTTTTTTTTTTTTTTTAATTCACCAACGCATGATGAACAGTGAAGATCTTGATCAGACGGCATCTTGTTATTCTTTTAAAAATGTTCACTTAAAATAAGAATTTCTCTACTTTCTATATACATGTCACTTAATATAATCTGTCTTTTAAATTCACAAACTGCATGATGAACAGTGAAGATCCTGATCAGATGGTATCTTGTTACTCTTTTAAAATGTTCACTTGAAATTAGAATTTCTCTACTTTCAATATACATGTACTTATGTACTTATTATAACCTATCGGTTAAATTCACAAACTGCATAATGAACAGTGAAGATCCTGATCAGACGGCATCTTGTCACTCGTTTAAAAATGTTCATTTGAAATTAGAATTTATCTACAGTAAGTACTTTCTATATGCTTGATATAATCTATCTGTTAAATTCACAAACTGCATGATGAACAGTGAAGATCCTGATCAGATGGCTAATCTGGAGATAAACTGTTTGCTAATGTAGGGATTGTCTTGTTCAGCAGGATAAGTGGAAAAAAAAAAAAAATTAAAGAAAAACATGCGATGAAGAAATTCTTCACCATATAAATAAATGAAATATATTTTAGGCATTGTGTTAATCTTTTAAAAAAAAGTATGTTCAGTTCTAATGGAAATTTCCCTACCAGGAAACAAAAAAAAAAAAAACAGTTATTTATTTATCTTTTTATTATTATTATTATTATTATTTTTGTATGACAATTTGGCCAATTTATTTTTTCCTAGTGGTTTTATCTTTTCCTATTCAATCAGTCATTTTATTACTAACTGGTAATGGTATTATTATTATTTTTTTAAGACTTCCAAGTACTACATTCAGAGCTATATTACCTCATAGCAGATGGCATTCAAAAATTTTTCTTTTGTTTGTTTTCAGAGAACAACATTTCCATAGGACTCATATATGAAAAATGCTAAACAAGATTTTCTTTGAGAAGTAAAGAAAAAGGCTTGATATTATAATTGTTGTGATTGGCAGTTTAATGGTTATTTGTAGGTGGGGCTTATCCTATTGTAGGTGGGGCAAAGTTACATATTACAACCAATGGCTGTAAGCCTATGATTAGGTTGAAATTTTGCAAATAATTGAAAGTCTTATTTTTTGAAATGTGTTGTTAGATCTTTCAGAAGCATTTTTTTTTCTAATTAGTTTGATTGTTAATTAGGGCCTAATTTATTATTAATTTTCTTAAGTTGATATGAAAATTGAAAAAAAAAAAATGACCTTTCATTGCAGTACTCACACTAGACCCATAAATAAGCATTTATTTAATTATTTAATAATGTTTTTTTTATTATTTATGTATTTATTTTATTGTTTATTTATATATACATCACGTGATCAAGTCCGTGAAATGAACACCCACCTAAACCCAAGTTTATATAGAGAAATCTGGGGTTTACGTGGGAACACATTATTTTTCTTATTTCTGCTCCAAGACATACATAGAACTGCCTCAATGAGACGGTTCTAACGAGCACCCACAATCTATATTTGCAGTATAAATAAGAAAATTATCACAGAATTTTCCTCAGAAAAGTAGCCATTTTGGAGGTGCGAAACATGCACTATGTTGCATGGGTGTGTTATCGTAATGATATTTATTTATTTATGTATTTATTTATTAGTAGTAATAATCAAGGAAAAATGAAACTGGGTGAAAAAGATCTGAGTCACCCCTCCCCCCCCCCCTAAAAACACCTTATAGAGAAAACTAGGGTTTACAGGGGAATACATTATCTTTCTTAATACTGCTCCAAGAGGTAGGTCATGGGTACTAGTTAGAACCACCTCAATGAGGCAGCAACCTATGTTTGCAGTATAAATAATAAAAATATCAAAGATTTTCATCAAAAAGTAGTCATTTTGGAGAGGTAAAAAATACACTATGTCGCATGTGTGTGTTATTGTAATGTTTCTTCCACAAACTTAAAACTGACATTTTCCGTTTTATTGGTGGCATTCTTCTCATTTCGTCTGCAAGCATAGAACGTGTGTGCTCATTAGACCAAGGTGGTTCTAACAAGTGTATCTCAGGAGTACCCAAAACCGGACAGCTATTGTCTTCAATATATTCATGTTTTAACCCATTTTGTACTGAATGAATTCTTCCACTTTATATATAGCACGAGTCCGTTTCAAAATTAAGGGGTTCTTCAAAATTTATTTGGAAAACGGCTGAACTTTTTGCAAACAGTGTAGGCTCTGATCGGATGCTGCAGAACGTGGCATCTGATCTGGGCCTACACTGTTTGCTAATAACCTGTTTTGAGATTTTTTATATATTCCTCAACAGTGTGTGGCAGGCCATTATAGCATGATAACTTTATAAAACTTAGCATTTGATAAAACATCAGACTATAGAACTTCAAAAGTCAGTGTAGCTGAACATTATAATTAACACCAATCATGGTAATTAAATTAATTGATACGAGCATATTTTTGCAACAAAACTTCTCTAAAGACTTTAGTACACCTCTGTTTAACGATCAGCTCGATAAATGAGTGAAATAACATTGAAAAGTCATACCCCCCCCCCCCCACGAACCTTTCAGTATAGCAGGAGCTGCTTTTGTTGAAATCAGCATGTGGTACCATGTCCATGCAATGGAAAGTTTTATTATTTAAACTCACTTCAGTGAAGTACCAGTGGGTTTATCAAAAATAAGCCAATTATTATGACAGTTTGCAAGTTTAAGGAAATATGTTAAGAGTCCCTCAGTGAAGATGTCCTAACAATAATACACAATTTATGTAGCAGAAAAGTCATCTTGCAGTTTGTTAATTTAACAGATAGATATATCATTAAGTCGCCCCCCCCCCACCCATAGGGGCTTGAAAAAATATATGGGCTGCATGATGCTTCCATGCAGAGCTGAAACCGACCCGCACACGAGTGGAGCGTGATAGCTCAGTGGTAAGTGCACTTGCCTCTGATGCTAGAGACCCCGGGTTTGATCCCCGGCAGCGGCGATAAAATTTCGGTGTCCGAACACGCTCCATTGGCATCATTTGCAGGGATGAATGTCATAAAATGCACCGTCCTTCGGATCGGGACCTTAACTGGAGGCCCCCCTGTGCAGGGAAAACCATCCCCTGTGCAGGTTAAAGATCCCTACTGTATTTACATGATTTCTGTGTAGTGTATGTAATGTACACCTGCGGTCAAATGTGACCGGCGCAATATCAGTAGACAGACAGACGAGTACTGGTAAACTGCTTAGAGGATCTAAGCCTGCCCAGACAAAGCGGTGCGAGTCGGTCCGTCCATGCTTATAAACCCTACTGGTTTTATTGGGCGACAGGGCTTGAGAAGTCATTTCATCTCAATGTTGGGTAGAAGTCCCACAAAATTGGAAGCAACATCTCCAAAATGACCATGACAGTGTTGACGGGGACATTAAACCTAAAATCAAACAAACAAAATAGAATATCATTAAGTACGTAGAAAATAGAGAAAGTCTAATTTCAACTAAACAATTTTAATAAGAGTAACAAGATGCCAAAAATTTATTTCTGATTTATTTCTATGGTGAAAATTTTTTTAGCATAAAACAGTGTAGCTCCAGATAAGCCATCTGATCAGGATCTTCACTGTTCATCTTGCAGTTTGTGAATTTTACAGGTAGATTATTATGGTAACATGTAAGAATGCTCTATATCATACGGAAATGTTATCTTTATGATATTTCATTTTTATTCTAAGGTGAAAAATTTCTGAGCATATCAACAGTTTAGCTCCAGATAAGCCATCTGATCAGGATCTTCACTGTTCATCATGCAGTTTGTGAATTTAAAAGATAGCTTATATTAAATACATGTATATGGAACATAGAGAAATTCTAATTTAAGTGAACATTTTTAAAAAAGTAACAAGGTGCACTCTGATCAGGATCTTCACTGTTCATCATGCAGTTTGCGAATTTAACTGATAGCTTATATTAAGTACAAGTATATGGAAAGTAAAGGAATTCTAATTTTAAGTGAACATTTTTAAAAGAGTAACAAGATGCCATCTGTTCATGATCTTCACTGTTCATCATTCAGTTGGTGAATTAAAAAAAACAAACAGATAGATTATATCAAGTATATAGAAAGTAGGGAAATTCTAATTTCAACTGAATATTTTTTATCAGAGAAACAAGATGCCAAAAATATATTTCATAAAATTATATGGTGAAAAATTTCCTGAGTATAATAACATGTTTTTCCTTTTATTTATTTTATTTTTTCCCCTTTTTCTGTATATATGCCCATGAGGTGATATACCATAGCAGTAGGTGTCATTTTCAACAAACAGTAATTATCTTCAATTATCATAGGCATTATATGGCTGATTAAAGCACTGGTCCTCCTGTATTTGGTCCTCAAACTATACCCCTGGTCCTCTAGAGGACTTGGTCCTCAGTCCTCTGGTCCTCCAGTAAAAGTCCACAAAATTATACCTTCTCCAAAAATTGAGCAGTTGGAGGAAATAATAAAACTAAAATTTCCTTCAGTCACTTTCATTTTTGAAAAGTTTAGGGAGGCTGACGTGAGAACCAGAAAATAAAAAATTCTATAGCCTAAGCCTAAACTATCATTTATATGGCATCTGAATTCAGTTACCGTAATAATCCTAAAAATTGGGACACCTCGAGCATGTGCTGTAACTATCCTGAAAAATGAAAAAGTTGAATTTACCAGCTAATAAAGCGTTCAAAAGACTTGGACAGAAGGGAAAATAGTGTAGACCTTGATCAGAGCAATCTGATCAGGTCTTAACTATTTGTCATTATGTTAACAAGTCCATGAAATCAATACTCTGGTAAACCCCACTTTATATAGAGAAAAGTGGGGTTTACAAGGGTATACATTATTTCTTATTTCTGCTTCAAAACATAGATTATGGATACTCATTAGAAACGCCTCAATAAGGTGGTTCTATCGAATACCCACAATCTAAGTTAAGAGCAGAAATAAGGAAAATATCTCAATTTTTCATAGGAAAAATGCCATTTTTAGAGCCATGAAAAATTGCCCTATTTTGCATGGGTGTGTTACCGTAATGTTCATGCATTTAATGCTGTCACATTTTTTATGATTTTTTATGATTTTTACCCCCAAAATATATTTATTGTCCAACAGGTAAATAGTCCAAGGAATAGCCCACCTTTATTCAAATTTGATTTCACTGGATTAATTCAGTATTATCTCGTTGAGTGGTCCTTGATTAAATGAAATTTGCCTGAAAAAGATCTCTTTGGTGCAAATGTTATCAATTGATAAGTAGAAACTGATATCCCGGGCTGATATCTGGCTTAAATCAACTGAGTTAAGCAATCAAGCATTGTTGTGGTTTAAATTTTGTATGGTTCAGTCATTATTCTCCTTCCTCTCATTTTGGGGATGTGTATTTTCATATTTCTTTACTATAAAGTCCTTTAACATTCCAATCATTCCTTTTTTGTCTCTCATTTTGGGTGCATTTACAACATTCATTTACAATAAGCTTTCAGGCTATGGCTATCAGTTTCAAAACAAACAAAAAAAAAAAAAAAAAAACCTGAAAAAAGAGACTTTTCAGTAATTATGCATTTTATCTGAAAACAGAGTAATTTTGAAAATTATTAATTTCCAAAATTGAAAATCTTGATTTATATTATTACATGATAAAATTAATTAAATTTATCTTCAAAATATAGTCCAACAGGTGAACAGTCCAAGGAATACACCCCTATTTTTCCAACTTGGATTCAGTTGGATTTTTCCAATATCCAATAATCCAACTGATTTAGTCCAAGGATTACACCTACCCAGCAATCACCTTTGTATGATAGGATATGGTTGGAAAAGACATGGTAGGGTAGGGTTTTGTTGGATTTGGTCTGGTTTGGGTTTGGTAGGGACGGGTTTGGTCGGGGAATCGCCATGGAAATCACTGTACACGCTCCATTGGCATCATTTGCAGGGATGAATGTCATAAAGTACACCGTCCTTCAGATCGGGACGTTAACTGGCGGCCCCCTGTGCAGGGAGAGTCATGCCCTGTGCAGGTTAAAGACCCCTATCGTAATTACATGATTACTGTGTAGGCATTCATCCTGCAAACCTGGTGTGTATGTAATGTACACCTGCGAGTAATGGTCAGATGTGACCGATCGCAGTATAAGTAGAAAGGAAAGAAAGGGAACAAGACAACTCATCGACACGGTTTTTGGAGACAATTCATCAACACAATTGAAGACAACTCATCGAAACTTTTTTGAAGACAACTCATCGACACATTATTATAATGAAATTATACACAAGCTGATAAAGTGAACACAATGTTTGAAAATAAAATGATTTATTATCACGTTTATGTTAAAAATAACGAATTTAGAATATATTAATTCAATGTTTTGGCTTATTGATGACAATCAAGAGACCATTTTAACCGGATAGGATGGGTGGCGTAAATAAACTTACGCATTCTATTTTAAAAACATCATATAAAAAAAATGTACAGGGAACTTGGTAACTACGGCCAGACACACACGTGCACACACACACATATACATGGTGTTATCACCATCACATTATATGTATACATTTATATCCTCAAGGGCTTGATAGGGAATTATGAATACACTTTCTTCTTCTTTATTATGGATTTTCTGTGAATTGTGTGTTCGAAAGAAGTTCGTCGGCAGCAGCATGCGTTTCAGCGTGATGGTTGTGACAATTAGCAGCAAAGAACGTCTAATACTGGTAAGCTTTTATATGAGTTTTTTAACTGTCTGTCTGTCTTTCCGTCTGTCTGCCAGCCCACCCTCCCGTCCGCAGGCACATATGTATGTGTGTATAACATGTAATACTGGTGAGTCCTGCCCTACATCATAGTGTAGATTATATTTTCTTGTCCTTTGGGATCATTGATTCCATTGTGGAATTTTGAAAATATCCGAGGGTCACTGATGTGGCCTATTTGGCCGAAACTAGCTAGTCAGGCCCAGAAAACATGTTCACTCCATATTTTTCACTTCTGTGGTGTATTCCTTGCTTCCAAAGGATAACCCTTTTATAGAACATATTTATATGCGTTTTTAAACTGTCTGTCTGTCTGACAATCTATTTTTCTTTCTTATATTCATTTGTAGACATTATATGTCTTGTTTCTTCTGTTCATTCTTATACATTTTCTTATTATTTTTTTTCTTTCATTTATTCATTTGTTTATTTCATACTTATTTTGAGGGCACTTGCCAATTAATACAAATCATGGACAAACAATCAATTACATCATTACTCGAACTATTTTGTTAATCGGCGTGTGCCATACAAACATATCTATTATCATATTACTCAAATTTTTATCCTACATGTGTATTTGTATTTTTACCCCTCACAGATCAATCAAATACATTGAACCACTTATCCATAATACCCTTTAATTACCTATGATTGCCAATACCTTTACACAAATGTGTCGATAAATTGTCTTCAAAAGGTGTCGGTGAATTGTCTCCAAAAACCGTGTTGATGAGTTGTCTTGTCGATCAATGGTCTTGATTCCAAAAGAAAGTGTCTATGAGAATGTGATTTGTTCGTGTTTCATAATTTTCATGATTTCCTTGTGATAGTCTTTAAATCTACAGAATAAAAAGTCTATAAATTTATAGACAGTCTTTAAATAAAACAACTTTCATAGACCTGATGATTATTTCAGTTACCCGGAATCGAGACAGTTCCCCGACACGGTTTTTGGAGACAGTTCCCCGACACATTTGAAGACAGTTCCCTGACACTGTTGAAGACAGTTCCCCGACACTTTTGTTCAAAGTTAAATGACCTGTTACTGATCATGATGATTATCATACCTGTAATTGATAGTTACTATGCGGTTCGTAGAAATACCGGAACACACTGGTAATTACCGGAACACACCAAAACAAGCTCTTTACTTGGCTTAAAAATGTTTTTTGGGGGGAATATACTATAATATACATTTGATATGCTTTATATTGACCAAATATAACACAGAAACATACTTTATAAACCCTAGCCTGGTTACGCATCAAATAATTTATGGCAACGTGATCCGGTATGTTTTTGACACGGTGCGTTAGGCATTAGAAAGTTATAAGAAATGCATTAAACGTCAAAAAATGTTATTTAAACCTAGAATAACTGTTGCGTTGGTAATTAGTTATGTTATTTCATTTTTATTGGAGGATTAACGTCCCATCAACACTGATTCAGAACACTTTATGTGTCATTTTGGAGACGTTTCTTTCAATTCTGGGTGATTTTTACCCACATTCACATGAGATGATTTCTCAAGCCCTACCGGTCAATGAAACCGAATATTTATAAGCAAGGACGGCCCGACTCGCACCTCTGCCTACGTCCCATAGCCCAGATGGGCGGGGGTTCAAATTATAGTTTTTGTTTGCGTTAAACCCCAATGTTATGTATTTCATTACCATTTGTCATATTTCATTCTCTGCTAAGAATGAAACCAAGAAACCAATGCAGTATGGACCGGAATGATCTAAGCTGTTGACTGGGCCAGAAGTTATAATGAAAACAATAAAATGACACAGACAGAGTAGCCACTTAGCAAACTTGGTAAAAATCTGATATAAAAAATGAAATTTTTCCGAGCTAACGTTTTTGACAGTTCATGATTTTCTTCCCAATGGCGATATTATACTGGAAATGTCAATGGCTAGAAGAATTGTCAAACTGTATTTTGGTCATCAGATGAGTTATATCAGAGAGAGCAAATCTGACTATAAACTGCTCAGTATAATTACTTGTATATATTCAGACCCACAGGACCGGAACACATTTGATAAACACTGAACTAAGATTAATTAAGATTTATTAATTTATGCTTTTTATATCAGAAATGTTTTCAACAACACCATACACAATGAAACAATGCAGATAAGTCAAAAATAACATTTCTAATAAAAGAAAACATTCAAGTGTGTTCCGGTAATTACCAGTGTGTTCCAGTGTTTTGGTGTGTTCCGGTATTTCTACGAACCCGTTATTATGTGTTCAATATTCTGAAGACAATTCACCGACAGACGTTTAGAAATATTAAATTATGGGTTCATAGACATTTTTGAAGACAGTTCCTCGATGAAAAATAAAAGATTATACTTGATACCATTTTCAATAAGTTTAATGAATACACCTGAAATTAAGCGAACTAGCATGTTCAGTTAATGAACATGGACACATTTAAACAAAACAAAAATGTTTTCTAGGAAATGCAATAGTATATTTCTAATTGTCATTTTTCCATATAATAAACATTAGAAAAATGAAGATGAGTTCCAAGTTTTTGTTTTAAATAAACATTATTAAAGTATAAGAATATGAAATAGATATCTAACGCTGTTATGCGAACAATAATGATAATAATTTAAATTATTCGAACTCTCTTGAAATCAACGAGGAAATTTCAGGCAACTCATAAATAAAGTTGCCATAGCAAGAAACATCAAAATTATAACTAATATAATCTTATCCCTAATTGCCAATTAGGTCATTAAGACTATGAACAATAGTGTCGGGGAACTGTCTTCAAAAGTGTCTGGGAGCTAATTGCCAATTCTAATTATCAGTCACAGGTCATTTAACTATGAACAATAGTGTCGGGGAACTGTCTTCAAAAATGTTGGGGAACTGTCTCCAAAAACCGTGTCGAGGAACTGTCTTGTCGGGGAACTGTCTTGTTCCCAGTTACCCCACCCAAGATAATTTCAATGTTACCATTTCCGAATACCATTTCCGACATCGAGAATGGTGAACCCCGAAGGTTCTTCGTCTCGCTCTGTAATTCTTCTTTAAACTATTATTGGTGTCCCCAGTGTAGCCTATTCTTCTTGTATATGTAGTTGTAAATGTTTATAAGGTTGCGAAATACACATGTAGTAGATAAGAAATGTCTTGTAAGATGATCAAGATGATTAACTAGTATATTTTACTGTCATCACATCTCTTATTGATCCAATTCTGATCCAATTTTGTTTTAAATTGAATAACACTTGTTATAGCCTATTCTTCTTGTATAAGTAGTTGTATATTAAATGTTTATAAGGTTGCGAAGTACACATGTAGTAGATAAGAAATGTCTTGGAAGCTGATCAAGATGATTAACTAGTATATTTCACTGACATCACATCTCTTATTGATCCAATACTGATCCAACTTAGTTTTAAATTGAATAACACTTGTTGAACTTACAATATCTTGGGGTAAGGAGTTCCAGTCTTCCACTATTCTTACAGCAAATGAATTATATCTAATGCTCTTATTACTCCTAGGCTTAAATATTTTTCTTGAGTGACCCCGTGTTGATGTGTCCACCATTTGAAAGAATTCCTCCTTCGCAATATCGTCGAACCCATTAATTATTTTATACACATGTATTAAATCTCCCCTCTTTCGTCTGTATAGTAATGTTGACAGATTTAGCTCTTTTAACCTTTGCCCAAAGCTAAGGTGACGTAACTGGGGTAACAGCCTTGTGGCCCTACGCTGAATATTTTCTATAACCCTGATATCCTTCTTGAGTGTGGGAAACCACACTGAATCTCCATAATCGACATGTGTTCTGACCAATGATTTATATAAGCATAAAAAAGAATCCTTATCCAGATAATTAAAGGATCTTCTAATGAGGCCTAGTATTTTATTTGCTTTATTAACAGTAACACTAATGTGTTCATCAAATTTTAAATTACTCTGAAATATTATTCCTAAATCTTTCTCCTTTTCTACACTCTGTACTTCCATCAGGTTACCATTTTTGTCAGTCATTTTGTAACTATAGCATGGATTATTTGATCCAATATGGAGAACTTTACACTTATTTAGATTGAAAAACAGTTGCCATTTGACCGTCCATTTGCATAGTTCATATAAGTCGCCTTGAATATCTTCAAAGTCCTGTATATAAGACATCTGCTTATATAATTTTGCATCGTCAGCAAATAATTTACAGTGAGATCTGACATTAGCTGGTAAGTCATTTATATATATAATAAACAAAAGCGGTCCCAGGACTGAGCCCTGGGGCACACCCGAAGTAACATCAGTCCATTCAGAAGAGACTCCATTCATAGCAACTCTTTGTTTCCTATTAGTAAGAAAGTCTGCGATCCACTTATGTACATTACCCGATATCCCAGTTCTCTTTAATTTCAGCAAAAGACGTTGATGTGGAACTGAATCAAATGCTTTCTGCAGATCAAGGTAAATGGCATCAACAGGTTGACCACCATCAATGGACTGAGTCCAGTCGTCAAAAACTTTCAAGAGCTGCAATATACAACTTCGACCATCTCTAAACCCATATTGACTATTTGAAAATACATTATTAATCTTACAGTGCTCCATTATTGAATTTCTTATTATCTTCTCAAGTAGTCTACATAATATGACTGTAACACTTATAGGCCTATAGTTTTTAGTCAATTGCCTATCACCACTCTTGAAAATACATGTAACATTAGCAGTTATCCACATTGATGGTAGTTTACCCTCAGAGAGAGATTTATTAAAAAATATATAAACCGGCACTGCCAAAGATTCAGCTAATTCTTTTTTACGCTGATAACAAAGCTGTGAAGCGTCCATTAACATGGTAAACTAGGGCTTTAAAACACCAGTCTTCATCAGGTAAATACGATCAAGGTACAGAAATATAATTTACTTCATTAAAATAGAATGAATACCTGTTATGCCCGTTTGATGTGACATTTTTTACCGGTGACAGAAAGCAGGAAGTAAACTAACCTCCCCTTGTAGTTTAGAAGCGCACTTGTTTTTCAACTTCGGCTCCTCGCGTCGGAGTGCATAGAATTACCGGAAAGCACCAAAATGCCGGAAAGCAACCGAAATACCAGAGATGATTTATGGACATCTCGGCCCCTAACAAACTCGGCCCCTGACAAACTCGGCCCCTAGCAAACTCGGCCCCCATTCAACTCCGTCCCTAAAAACTCAGTCCCTAGCAGCATTTAGGTCCTAAAATACTATGTAATTGTTTCCGATAATCAATTTGGAAGGTGGATAGATAGTTTCACAGAAATTATGAGCAAATTTATCGTTTTTATACTTGCATGAACAGCAGAAAAATAAAATTCATCTCTTAAATGCAGCACATGTAAGACAAAACAAACAATGCACATGTTTCATGTAAACATATCAGCATAGCGCGTACACACTAATGGAATAGTTTCAACATTGAATAAAACTGACACAACATTTTGCGTGCTTGTAGGTTGATACAGAGTCGGTAGATAACTTTTTAGCACATTGATTTCCATCCAGTACACTTTCAAAGCGTTGCTAGCACAGTATATCATCATGAAATCATGCCTATATACTCATGCCTGTAAACATGGGGTTAACTTCGGTTTAGATTATGTATATTGTATCAACATAAAAACAGTTTGTGGGTTTTGTTAGAACTACCTCCTTCGCTAAGACTATCAAACATTGGCAAACAGTTAAGATCCTGATCAGATGGCTCATTAAGAAAACTCACCTATTCAAATATTGAAAAATTGCCAAAAATGAAAATAATTAGGCATATGTACATTAAAATATGTGTAATAGTTTGATAATAAGTCAATTCCAACATTAATATATACATATTCTAATTTTGGGGGCCGAGTTTGTAGGGGCCGAGTTTGCTAGGGGCCGAGTTTGTCAGGGGCCGAGTTTGTTAGGGGCCGAGATGTCCTGTCACCCCAGAGAGCACATAGAAATACCCCAAAAGCACTTTGTAATTGGGGTATTTTGCAGAGGAACATGTTAAAAAATGCATTTTAGGCCTATGTTGTCTATATTGATAATTTTACCTGAAAAAAAAACTTAAATAATTATCCCCAATCCCCAGTGGAATTCGTTAATGACAGTTCTATCTATCTTCCTATACTGAGTCGGTCACACTTGGCCATTACCTCAGTTGATTGGGTGGCTAAATTTAGAATTTAGCTAAAAAAAAAAAAAGAAAAAAAAGAGAGAGAGGCACTGGATGCGTCCTTAAAACAATTTACAATCTGCATAACAGAGGTATCCTAAAACGCATACCTCTGAGTCTCAATCTTACACTGTACGGGCTTTAAACTCTTCTGCGGACTTGGCATTCACCGCAGAGGAGGGAAGACTATTCCATTTGGGAATAGTTCTAGAAAAGAAGGAGTTCTTCAGGGTATCACTATAGGACTGGTATCTACGATATTGCGAGTCGTTTACTTTTGATGCCCTTGTTTGGATTGACACTGTTACAGGGGTCAAGTACCTATCTTTATTAATAGACACTGAATCAGAGTGTATCTTGTAGAAGAAGTTGAAGAGGACTGCTCACGACGGGCCTCCAGGGACGGCCACTCTAGCTCATTAAGCATGTCACCGACGCTACTTCTATTTCGCCATCGCCTACAGGTCCATCGAGCAGCTGTCCTCTGCACCTTCACCACATGCTGAGTTTGAGTTTTAACATAGGGATGCCAAATGGGCGATGCATATTCAAGTTGCGGGCGAACCAATGTTTTATATGCAACATCCTTTGTCTTGCTTGGATGCAAAAGCCAAGTTCCGTCTAAGGTGGTTCTTCTGTCGCGGTTTATTTTTGTTATCGTTCGTCTTTGAGTGTTTGTGTCGCTTACAACCGCGCACCCAGCAAGTTAGCAATACGTCATGTCCCGTCGGTTCATTAAAGAGCAGATACGTCAAAAACACTGACACGCTACACCAGAATAGGTGTATCAAGAGACAAGAATGTCAAACTGACCGTAATCAATACTTAACATCACCATCCAATACCGGTTAACCCACAGGAGAGGGCGGAGCTAAGCGATTGTCAAAAATCTACTGCATGACGCCACGGGTCATGTAAAAAATCAATCACCAATTAGCGTATATGATTTCAGTAGAGAATGTTCGCTGTGAGAGGCTTGGCAAGCAAATGAGACTCAGATCAGGTGCCACAGAACGCACCGTCTGATCGGGGTCTACACTGTTTACAAAGAAAGTGGAATTTAGGGCTTGAACGAAAGTTTGGATCTCAGTCCGGGACTATTTTCCCAGCCTACACGGGCCTCCGTGGCCTAGTGGTTAAGAGCGACTCTGGATCATTTGGTCTCTCACCGCTGTGGTTCGAGCCTCGCTCGGGTCACATGTGAGACGCCATGTTCTGCAACGGAAGGTCAGGTGATTTTTCTCCGGGTACTCCGGTTTTCGCCCACCTTTGATTAACGACCGGCTCGATATGAGTGAAATAATCTTGAAAGGGCCGTAAAACCAAAAAAAAAAAAAAAAAAAAAATTCCCAGCCTACACTCGGTGGCAGTCGGGAACGCTTCCCCTTTCCGCTGGTCGCCTTTGTCGTCCGCTCGCGACTGCCGACGACTGTCCGGTCTGATTACATACATGTGCATACCTTTATCTATAATGGTTGAGTTTAGTCCTTTGCATCTCGCCTTGATTTAGTGCTTATCATACAACAGCTTGTTGAGAACTGATATATAATTACTATTGCCTAATATTTTAAACCTCCATGAAAGAATTAACCCTTTGTCCTACATTTTGCTTTCACAAAACAACTTCTTTATACACAATGTATTTTTGACACGAATCCTTGTAATTTACCCTCCCTGTGCAATTCCAATGCATACAGAAATGGTCGGCCCCCGCCCATCGGGGCTTGAAGATAAAGATGGGCTGCACGAGGCTACCACGCAGACTACACGAGTACTGGTAAAGCGCTTAGAGGATCTAAGCCTGCCCATACAAAGCGATGCGAGGCAGCCCGCCCATACTTATAAACCCTTTTGGTTTCATTGGGTGACAGGGCTTGAGATGTCATTTCATCTCAATGACGGGTAAAAGTCCCACAAAATTGGAAGCAACGTCTCCAAAATGACCTATACAGTGTTGAAGGTGACGTTAGACCTCAAATCAAACAAACAAACAGAAATGGGCACAACAGGAGGCTCAGTTATAAAGTGGCTTTAGTGTATATTTAACCCATAACAACTCCTACTTTTGCAAACAGAGATGAGGTCCTACACTGTTTGCCATGCAGCTTGTGAATAATGTTAAGAAATTTTCATGTTTGACAGTCGGCAATTGCTGAGGCTAAATATATATATTCAGCAGGATAAGGGTTAAGACTTATTGGGTTTTCTGGGTTTCTTTTTCCCGCCCATTTTCTGTTCAGTTGTGAGGAAGGTTTCAAAATTTAAAAGGGTGGGCCCATAAAATCACGAAATAACACGCAAAAATCCGCCCAAATATTTTACTAATCGTCGAGTCGAGCAATTAAGTGACAAATATATTTTTTCAGACTTTCAGTGGAATGCATACACCTTCAGGGGAGGCAACTCTTTCAAGCGTATTTTAGTCTCCCATGTCAATGAGGGTCAACTCTAAACGAAAGAATTTGCTCCTAAGGAGCAAATTCTTTCCTTTAAGAGTAGACCCCTTTTTAGTGGGACAAAGCTTATAGAAAAGCAAACAGGAAAGTTGCCCCCTTTTGAAAAATGTGGAAAATCTGCCAAGTCATTCCCATCAGATTTCATGTGACCAATAACGGACTTTAATTGACCAACAGTTCTGCTTTTCTGTTAGATTGTTTGTTTACATGATTTGAGGTTAAACATCCACATTAACATTATTTAGGTCATTTTGGAGACATTACTTCCAGTTTTGTGTGAAATTTTTACCCGACGTTTAGATAAAATGACATTTCAATCCCTGCCGCCCAGTTAAACCGATATGGTTTATATGCTCGGATGGTCCGACTCGCCAGGGCAGGCTTTGGGAGTTTATGGCTAAAGTTAACAGACATCTGAAGCGTTGCATGTCCGACTCGCCAGGGCAGGCTTTGGGAGTTTATGGCTAAAGTTTACAGACATCTGAAGCGCCAGTATTATAGGCTGTTGTGTCAGGCAGCACCATGAACATGTGTCGCGTAAGGATCCGAAAGACTTTGGGGCTTGAACCATATGTAATTCGGGTCATTTCTCCGGTCAGTCGCAATGGCGAACTTCCACATAAAAAATGTTTATTTTCGAATCAATTTTTAAAATTCAAACTAATGCATCTGATGAAATAAAGTTCAGTTATGATTAGTTTGGTTATTCTATTTTTAAAGTTTAATAGCCAAAAATGGATTTATTTGCCAGTTTAACGCATTTTGTTATTTGTTGATGGATAATGGTGTTAGATAGGGAATCGCAATATCGACGATTCTGTTTTTTTTTTTTTTTTAATCAAAATATAGGTAATGAGCGCTTTCTTTAATTATACCCCGACATTTTCTCAACAATCAAATTACCGATAATCCAAGTGTGTGTACAAAATTCCGGGAAGCAAAACATTCAATAAGTGTTAATCAGCCACATGCTTGATTTGTCACAGCACACCCGAGTGTCGCAAGAGGGACCTGTCATTTTTTTCCGCAGTCGCGATAGGCAATACCCACCAGCCTACAGACCTGAGACTGTTAAATCCTTTGATCAATTGAGCACTCGCTGTCATTTACAAGGACGAACGCGACAGGAGAAAAAATACTGGCCACGACTGGAAACTTTACGCAAAATCTGGCGTAAAAATGCCCATAGGGGCTTGAAGAAATATATGGGCTGCACGATGCTTCCACGCAGAGCTGAATCCGGCCCGCACACTAGTACTGGTAAACGGCTTTGAGGATCTAAGTCTGTCCAGGAACCGCGGTGCGAGGCGGACCGTCCATGCTAATAAACCCTATTGGTTTCATTGGGCGACAGGGCTTGAGATGTCATTTCATCTCAATGTCGGGTAAAAGTCCCACAAAATTGGGAGCAACGTCTCCAAAATGACCTTTACAGTGTTGACGGGGACGTTAAACTTCAAATCAAACAAACAAAACTGGCGTAAAAAATACGCCGGATCCGGCATTTCCCATCATTGATGCTCAATAAAGTTCTGTTCCCAACACTGTGATTACATCTTCATAGTCTCGTAGTTGATACGAACCATACAAACACACCTTTTTAATTTTGACCCCTACCGCTCAAAGTTGGAACTTCCTACTGTTTCTGTGAATAGCCCCGCCCATCATGGCTTGCAAAAATAGACTGGGCTGCATGATGTTTCCACGCAGAGATGACCGAACACGAGTACTGGTAAACAGCTTAGAGGGTCTGAGCCTGCCTAAGAAATGTGTTGCGAGTCAGACCGTCCATGTATATAAACCCTATAGGTTTCATTGGGCGACAGGGCTTGAGAAGTCATTTCATCTCAATGTCTGGTAAAAGTCCCACGAAATTGGAAGTGACGTCTCCAAAATGACCTATATAGTGTTGCGGCCCCCGCCCATCTGGGCATGAAGAAATACATGGGCTGCATGATGCTTTGGTAGCCAACAATGGGTGTGGCTAAATTAATTTATTCAGCAGGATAAGGGTTAAGTCTCCAAAACGAGACATTAGTTTTTCTGGGTTTCTTCTCTTTTTTCCGCCCAATTTTGTCCCGATAAGTTCTCAGTAACCACTAGACAGATATGAAAATGAAGTTGTGCAGGAAGATTTCAAGATTTAAAAGTGTGGACCCAACAGGTCTCCTGGGGGGCACGCAAAAATCAGTAACCGTCGAGTCGAGCAATTAAGTGACAAATATTTTTTTTATTTATTTATTTTCTGATTTTTTTATTTATTTATTTTCTTTTCTTAAAGGAAAGAATTTGCTCCTCTCCAATTCATTCTTTCTATTATTTCTATCTATATCGGTCAAATCAACATTGGAGCGTTTTCAATTCTAGTGTGATCGGTCATTGCCGATCCAGGTCTGCAGGATGAAAACATACACAGTAATCATGTTATAACGAAGAAATCTTTAAACTGCACAGAATGGGCCTCCCAGTTAACGTCCCGATGCGGAGGACGGTGCACTTTGTGGCATTCACCCGGAGCATGTTCGGACACCGCAGTTTTATTACCGCTGCCGGGAATCAAACCGGGGGCCTCTAGCATCACAGGCAGGTGCACTATACCAATGAGCTACCACGCTTGATTCAATGTCGAGTGCCGGCTCGACCACTTTAATACATGTATATACAGGGGTTCATCCATTGTTCTTTCTTGTTTCTGCTACAGCCTCGAGGTTTAAACGAGTATCCACAATCTGTTTTGAGATGAATATATATTCGCTTGTGGGTACTGCTGGTCAGAACCGCCTCGAGGTTTTGTGTATTTTGTTTGATTTGAGATTTAACGTCCCCGTCAACACTGTATAGGTCATTTTGGAGACGTTGCTTCTAATTTTGTGGGACTTTTACCCAACATTGAGATGAAATGACATCTCAAGCCATGTCGCCCACCTAGAGGTTTTAACGAGTATCCACAATCTCTGTTTTGAGCAGACTATAGATTGTGGGTACTGCTGGTTAGAACCGCTTCGAGGTTTTAACGAGTATCCACAATCTTCTTTTGAGCAGTATTAAAATCGATTGTAACATTAACTGACAGCGCTATTATCCCGCCCACGCTTAAAACGTCCAAAGACGTGTGTCAATCATCTAAAATACCGGTTCAGAAGCACGTGATGGAAAGTTCAAAACGGTGCAACAAAGCTTTCGGCACGTATTTGATATTCGTCTCAAACAACATCAAAAGTACGTCTGGGAGAAGACCGATTGCTAACTTGCCGATTGCGTTGTTGTATATTGTTTTGTTTTGGATAGCAAATTGGCCATTTTGTGGGAAAGTAACTATCCGCTTTTGATGTTTTCATTAGGGTCTGTTGTTAAACCCGCTTTTTCGAAGAAAATTCGGGTAAATTGTTTTCGTACCAGAGTTGAGTGGTCGTCAGTCCGTCTGTCCGTCCGTCTGTCTGTCCGTCCGTCACGTTTCTTCTAAATGGATCCCCTCTGCAACCACTGAAGTTACACATTTGAAACTTTGCATGCGGATAGTACATGGTCTGTAGATGGCAGTGGGCTTCTTTTTTGTGACCTTGACCCCAACATGGCCCCAAGGTCAAAGGTAAAGAAGTATGACTTTGCCATATCTTTAGTGTCATTCATAGAAAAAGCGGATATTTGCGATGGTATATCGTCGACTGCGCGATATAGTTTCATATTTGTGTTTCTTTCCCTTTGGCGTCTTTGATGGGAGCTGTGGGTTAATTGTATCAATTCCTGATCATTGCCTCCACTTCTATTTTGTCAGAATGACATGCAATTGTCAAGAATTTCACGTTGATATCTACATCTTCATACTGCAGCAACCTTTTGAGAGTATTATGTGCAGATTAAGGAACTTTAACCATACCGTTCGGAATACATTGGTAAAATAATGTCGTCTTGACGTTATTTTAACATAGTGTGTCTATTTGGAGGTCAGCGCCTAGTGACCATGTGAAGTTTACCAGGGTTTCCATTGCTAGAGCGGGGTGGTGTCTTTGACTAATTGTGGTGTATAACACGTCTGTTCAAAAATTCACACGGAAATTAGCTGTTTATCGGGTGGTGGGAGTTATACAGCCCTTTCAAGATTATACTCACATATATCGAGCCGATCGTTCGGGTTGGCAAAAATGGAAGAACCAGGAGAAAAAAATGCAGAACTTGTCTTTCCCACATGTTTTTCTTTCTCTCTTTCTACTGATACTGCGTCGGTCACATTTGACCATTACCGCAGGTGTACATTACATACACTCCAGGTTTGCAGGATGAAAGCCTACACAGTAATCATGTAATTACGGTAGGATCTTTAACCTGCACAGGGAGTGGTTCTCCCTGCACAGGGGTCCTCCAGTTAACGTTCCGATCCGAAGGACGGTGCACTTTATGACATTCATCCCTGCAAATGATGCCAATGGTGCGTGTTCGGACACCGAAATTTCATCGCCGTTGCCGGGGATCGAACCCGCGACCTCTAGCATCAGAGGCAAGTGCATTTACCACTGAGCTATCACGCTCCTTTGGATGTGGGGCAGCACATCTTGAGCGGGATGCGAATCAGAGATTAAGGGAGTGAGAACTCGGATAAATAAATAAATAAATAAATAAATAAATAAATAAATAAATAAATATAAGACTGTAAATTCCTTGACCTGTACGCCTTCTGCATTTCGATTTCGGCACAAGGCTACGGTCAAGGAAAATAAATCTCACTCTGAAGCTCAAAGTAAACGGGCAGTCACCCCCTCTTGCCGACACGACTTGTTCCACAAGCATCGGCATACATTCAAGGGGAGTGTAACCCTATTGAGCGAAAAGAAATATACATTTGTAATAATAGTCTATGCAGCGTATATGCACTTTTATAATATTTTACAGTATGAATGTTCATATGCACTAATGCCAACTGCATGTGGCCTGTTGGGTTTACATGAATAAAGACTTCGAATAAATAAATAAATAAATAAATACTATTATACTTAAAAAGTCTCAACCATCACGAGGGCACGCCTGTATAAATTTACCCCCCCCCCCCCCATGAACCCCACTTTTATAAAGTAAATCTGGGGTTTGCAGGGGTGGACCTTATTTTTCTTATTTCTGCTCTGGACTATGGATTGTTGGTGCCTGTTGGAGCCGCCTCATCGAGGCGGTTCTAACGGGTACCCACGGTATGCATGTTGGGCGGAGGTGGGACAAGCATCACAATTTTTCTTTTTAAGAATTTCGTTTTTTGGGGCCTGCAGTGTGTTTGTATAGGCGTGTTTTCGTGATGACAATAGAATTTGAAATTTAAATACTGTTTCGCAGAGATTATGCACATCGCATGTATATCTAAGTTTTTGTGGTTGTGTGCTTAACTTAAGATAATAAGTCACAAAGGTTAAATTTCTCTTACTGTGTCAGAATTTCTGTAAGCTTTCGTGTATCTATATCACTTACCGGTCGCCGAAGAAATTTGAGTAGTCCATTCACTATTTTCAATCCACGTGTCTCAATAAAAAACGTGAATGAAACAACCTTCTTGAACATGTGACAAATTTTTCGCCGCTTCATTGGCCTGCCGTTTTAATATTGACCGATTTTCATCGTCAGACAACTGCTGATTGGTCATTGAGATTTATTGTGTGCAGTTGACCGTGAAAAGCGACCGAGTTATGAATGAAATACCTAACATAATACACGAAAGCTTAAGAATATTTGATGAAATTGTTGGAATGTATTGGTGTTTGCCATCTGAAAATGACATAGTTTGGTTAATAGTTGTCTATGTATTATCTTTACTCTCTCTCTCTCTCTCTCTCTCTCTCTCTCTCTCTCTCTCTCTCTCTCTCTCTCTCTCTCTCTCTCTCTCTCTGTATTTTTTCTGAGGATATTTAACCCAGCTTAAATATACTTCCAGATAAATATCACATAAAATTTCTCAATAATACATATACTATTTATGACAGATGTGTATACCATAGCTGACTCTCGTTTTCTCAAGCACTGATATTCCAAACTATTGCTTGAGCCAAAGTAAATGTTGGCTGTTGTAGCTTGAGTTTTGCCATATGTTACCTATATTTAAACTTCTTTGTCTCGGACTGCCGTTATCTACGGCCAAAGATTCCGGTCTCTCGTGGTTTGAGATATCGACAGTTGACTGAAATTGTTAAAAAGTGAATGTTTTGATTGTTCCATTACCACTAAAACATCAACGAGTAATACATGGTGTCCAAGAGCACATATACAGTGGAACTTCAATGGATCGAACACGAATATCTGTTTACCACGGATAATCCGAAATCGCTCTGCTGCAATGCCTAAATACTTTTTCGAACAGCTGCCAATGTCCATATATTTCAGGACCCTGTTGACCTTTTTCTGCTTTTATTTCGAAAAGGTATGCAGAGTGCAGTCATTAGAATCACCTCAGCGAGGCGATTGTAAGGAGTGCACAAAACATTCGTTAATTCTGGAGAGCGAAAGGTATACTAATTATGTACGCCTAATGATTTGGCACTGTGGTCTACACTTCGAAGCTCGGGCTACTTCTGTCTCGGAAAAACATAAGGCTTCAAAAGTATTTGAGTTATTGAGGTTCGCTGTGTGTATTTTCTTACATAAGAACACATCCGTATCAATTAAGATAAAATAATATAATACTATATAACGTTGTAATCTGCTCCCCTGGTACTCAGAGATCGTTCAAATCTGCGTACCAGTCAAGCTAATTCAATACATGTTCATCTGATTTTTCTGTCTCTCTCTCTCTTTCCTCTATGCCGAGTAAATACAGTGTTACGTAATCTTTGTTACTTGTAGCATCTTAGTTGCCGTCTGTTTTTGTTATAAAATGCATGTATACCTCATATATCATGTACAGTGATCTGAGAGAATAAAGTATATGTTCTGTTCTGTTCAACAAGTGCTCCGCATGCGCGGCATAATATGCCCGTGGCAATTAGTAAGATGGAGCATATATACACTGACTGTTGTACAAGTTTGAGTTTGTGGAATGTAACCAAGGAACAATATGTGCACCATATATTCTTACCTAGCAATACTAATAACCCTCAATAGATCAAACTATCTGTCTCCAACAAATTTTCATGGTCGGTAATATTTGGTGGACCATAACCTCAAAACAATATAGGCATAACTCTTGCAATAAGTGGTGAACTATAACCTTGATATAATACGCGCTGCCCAACATCATAGTCTAACTATACCTAAAGTTTCATCTTCATCAGATATAAAATATGTGTGTGTGTGTGTGTGGGGGGGGGGGGGCATTATCCGGAAACAAAATCTGATTAGAAAAATATGTGAAAGGGGAATAAGTCTGGTAATATTTGGGAGAACGGAACTTCAAAATAATATGCATTGTTCCATATCATGTTCTTACTGTATGTGAAATTTCAACATCATCAGATCTAAAATGTAAAAGGAGTTATCCGGAAACAAAATGTTCACAGAATTTTTCAAAGGGGCATAACTCTATTATTATTTGGTGGACCATAGCCTCGAAACAATAAGCGCTGCCCCATATCGTGGGCTAATTATATATGAAGTTTCAGCTAAATCAGATGCAAAACGTAGGAGGAGACATCCGGAAACTTAAAGGTTAAAACAATTTCAAAGAGGCATAACTCTATTATTATTTGGTGGACCATACCCTCGAAACAATATGCGCTGTCCCACATCATGGTCTTACTATGGATGAAGTTTCAGCTTGATCGGATGTAAACTGTAGGAGGCGTTAACTGGAAACAAAAAGTTTACACAAAATTTCAAAGGGGCATGAGTCTATTATTAGTTGGTGGACCATAACCTCGAAACAATATGCGCTGCCCCACATAATGGTCTAACTGTGTATGAAGATTCAGCTTGATTGGATGTAAACTGTATGAGGAGTTATATGGAAACGAAAAGATTACAATAAATTTCAAAGGGGCATAACTCTATCAATATTTGGTTGACCGTAACCTCGAAACAATATGCGCTGGCCCACATCATGGTCTAACTATGTATGAAGTTTCAGCTTGATCAGATTTAAACTGTAGAAGAAGTTATCCGGCAACGAAAAGTTTACAAAAAGTTCAAAGGGGCAAAACTTTATTATTATTTAGTGGAACGTAACTTCGAAACAATATGCGCTGCCCTACATCATGGTCTAACTATGTATGAAGTTTCAGCTTGATTGGCAGAAGCCTCCGTGGTCGAGTGGTTACGCTACTCGCCTTGTAAACCAGGGGTCGCAGCTTCGATCCCGGGCTTCTCCAGACTTTCGGATGAGTCTTTAAACCGAGGTCCCGTCTCCGTATGACCTTAGCTGTTGGTGGGACGTTAAACTGAAACACTCACTCAGCTTGATTGGATGTAAACTGTAGGAAAAGTTATCCGGAAACGAAAAGTTTACAAAAAAAATCAAAGGGGCATAACTCTATTAATATTTGGTGGACCGAAACCTCGAAACAATATGCGCTGCCCCACATCATGGTCTAAATATGTATGAAGTTTCAGCTTGATCAGATGTAAACTGTAGGAGGAGTTATCCGGAAACGAAAAGTTGTCAGACGGGCGGACAGACGGGCGGACTCAGGGAGGGGGCGGGACATAACATAAAACGGCCGTTTTTCAAACGGGCGCATAAAAACCAAGCAGAACTTGTCTTTCCACAAGTGAAGGGGACGAACCACAGCGGTGAGCGACATAAGGAGTAAGAGTCAGCGCTCCTAACCACTAGGCCACCAAGACACGTTGAAAACAATGTGTAGGTACACTGCATGACAATGGCATGTTAGTGATGTTACATGCATTATAGAGGCAGAGTTCGTCTTTATTATATTGGAAATACAGAGAAACAAATCAATGTGTAGCATCACATGATCAAGTCCGTGCAATGAACACCCCTTAACCCCATTTATATATAGAGAGAAAACTGTGGTTTACGGGGACTACTTTCTGACATTACTATAGTTATTTCTGCTCTGAGACATAGGTTGTACTCGGTAGATATGTTCTATTAAAGGGTTATCCTTTGGAAGCAAGGAATAAATCACAGAACAAGACAATATGAAGTGTACATGTTTTCTGGCCAGACTAGCTAGTTTCGGCCAATTAGGCCTCATTAGTGACCCTCAAATATTTTCAAAATACTACAATGGAATCAATGGTCCCAAAGGACAAGAAAATATGAACTACATATGATGTAGGGCAGGGAGACTTTTTACGGCCGCCACACATTCCCAGACACCAGCTGTAGTGACGTTAAATATGTTCTATAAAAGGGTTATCCTTTGGAAGCAAGGAATACATCAGAACCGGAAAATATGAAGTGTACATGTTTTCTGGGCCAGACTAGCTAGTTTCGGCCAATAAGGCCTCATCAGTGACCCTCAAATATTTTCAAAATTCCACAATGGAGTCAATGGTCCCGAAGGACAAGAAAATATGAACTACACTATGAGTTGGAGTTCAGTGCTGGTGGAGAGTTCAGTGGTGGTACAAATTCTAGCTCTTGTACCACCACTGAACACTCCAAATTATTAATTGAATCGTCTCAATGGGGCGGTTCTAACGAGCACTACAAGGTTTTAATACGAAAAATATCACGGGTTTTCATAAGAAAAGTAGCTATTTTGGAGATGTGAAAAAATACACTTTGTCCCACGTGTGTGTTATCGTAATGTCTATTGGTAAGAAAGTCTCACTGACCCACAAGAAATTTTAGAACGAAAAAAGGGAAAGATAATAAATATTTGCTTTTATGACTAGCTTGATCTTATTTCACTCATTAAATACATTTAACACATGTTAAACATATATATTGTCGCGAATGTGAGCGAAGCGATTTTATGACATGAGGTGTGTTAACGCCGATGCTTTTTTGTCGTTTGTTGCATCTTCACTTATATTTTTCCACAGAAAAAATCACAACAAGCCTTAAAGGAGCCGTCTAATCTGGGACCACACTGTTTGCAACTTTGACTCTGAAAGTTAACAGCAGATGACAATTGTTATGATTGGCATGTTAAAGGGTTAAATGTCATTACAACTGATCCAATTATCTAAATGTGCTGAAACTCTGAGTGGTACTTAGGCCTATGAACTGCAGCCAAATCACCCGAACTTCAGTTGAATAAAGCAAATTCTTCGGATACCAAGGCCCCGTTTGGGGATTTACATCTATCTATTGTAGATGGGTTTGTTTCTTGCAAACTTTATGATAAACGCAATGCTTTTGATTTTGAGATTGCAAATTTTCCTTTTTTGGATGGTGATGTTCCTCGTGCGCCATCCTGTGGCGTTTATATTTCGCAATTTATTCGATTTGCAAGAGTGTGTAGTCATGTATCTGACTTCAACACTTGTAATAAATTGTTAACGGCTAACTTCTTAATCAGGGTTATCGGTACCATAAACTACGAAAAGCCTTATCCAAATTTTATAGCCGTCATTATGATTTAATTTCAAAATTCAACATTGGACTTAAATCTCTTCTTCAATAAGGTCTAACGGAATCTCCGAATTTTATGGTGACTAAGTCTATAAATTCAGAAAAATATATAACCGCAATGCATTCAGCACCCAATTTCGTAAAATCATTCTTCGATATAAAAAGATGAGTGAGTGAGTGTTTGGGTTTTAACGTCTCACCAACATCTAAGGTCATACGGAGACGGGACCTCAGTATAAAGACTCATCCGAAAGTCTGGAGAAGCCCGGGATCGATCCTGCGATCCCTGGTTTACAAGGCGAGTAGCATAACCACTACACCACGGATGCTTCTGATAGATACAAAAATTGGGTATAACATAAATGTTATACGACAGACTACATGCACGGTAGTTAACCCAATCACGGTTGGCAACTTTGCTTCCCTCTTTAATTGCACGCCGCTGGGTCAGGCCTCAGATTCTATGACGGTTCCAGCCTAACGGCTTACTGAGAATAAGAGAGAATCTAATTATATGTAATGTTGGTTGGTGCTTGATGCTCTGTCTCTGGTCGGTCCCTTCGGAGTCTAACTGTTGGTTTTCTTTTGCTCCAGCATTTTAGTGGTTTCGTTCTGTCGAGTCCTCATGATTGTTTTATCTCTGTGGTTGTTTGATTTTTTGTGTTTACGGAGATGTTGCACTGATAGGTAAGGGGGCTTCATGCGGACTGAACACATTATTTGTCTAAATCGCGACGGAAGTAAGGGCTAGGATTGTGGCCATGTAAAATCAACTTAAGCCCCCCCCCCCAGTGGAATTATTTTCACTGACCGTTCCAAGGCGGTTCTTCCGTTCGTTCGTCCGTCCGTTTGTCAAGGCGTCAACATTTGCGACCACCCTAGCGTTCACCCTAATGGTCAAGTTTATTTCTCAAGAACTAAATGAGCTTCATTAATGATACTTGGTACAAACTTATGTCTGGGGATGGCAACTTAAATGCAAGCATCCCTATTTGACCTTGACCTACATTTTATGGTTCACTGACTTTGAAAAATATTGCGACCACCCTAGCGTTCACACTAATGGTCAAGTTTATTTTTCAATAACTATAGGAGATTTATTAATAATATTTGGTACAAACTTGAATCTGGGATGAATAATTAAATGCAAGCATCCATATTTGACCTTGACCTTAATTTCACGGTTCATTGACTTTGTAAAATATTGCGACCACCCTAGCATTCACCATAATGGTCAAGTTTATTTCTCAAGATCTATAAGAGCTTCATTAATGATATTTTGTACAAACTTGTATCTCCGGATGGTAATTTAAATGCAAGCATCCATATTTGACCTTGACCTACATTTCATGGTTCACCGACTTTGTAAAAATATTGCGACCACCCTAACGTTCACCCAAATGGTCAAGTTAATTTCTCAAGAACTATAAGAGCTTCATTAATAATATTTGGTACAGACTTGTATCTGGGGTGGCAAGTTAAATGCAAGCATCCATATCTTACTTGACCTACATTTTATGGTTCACTGACTTTGTAAAATGTTGCGACCACCCCAGCGTTCAGCCAAATGGTGAAGTTAATTTCTCAAGAACTATAACAGCTTCATTAATGATACTTGGTACAAACTTGTATCTGGAGATGGAAACTTAAATGCAAGCATCCATATTTGACCTTGACCTACATTTTATGAATCACTGACTTTGTAAAATAGTGCAACCACCCTAGCGTTCACCCTAATGGTTAAGTTCATTTCTCAAGAATTATTACAGCTTAATTAATGATACTTAGTACAAGCTTGCATTTAAGAATGGCAACTTTTATGCAAGCATCTATGTTTGACTTTATCCTAGCTGTCATGGTTCGGAGACTTTGCGCCCTCCATGCGCGACATAGCCTTCGGCGGAATTCTAGTTTTTGTTATGATTTGTCTTTGAGTGTTTGTATCGCTTATATTATTTTGTTTTGGATAGCCAATTGGCCATTTTGTGGGAAAGTAACTATCTGTTTGGCTTTCCGCTATTGATGTTTCCATTAGGGTCTGTTGTTTCATGTTTATGTTTTTCTTTCCCTTGGTGTCTTTGATGGGAGCTGTGGGTTAATTGTATCGATTCCTGATAATTGCATCACTTCTATTTTAAACAAATATTCATTTGTTAATCCACAATCAATGTATTACATAATCAGCCTGAGCACGACAATTTCTTCTCTTTATATTATTTACCTGTGCTTCTGATCAGACCCGTAGCAATGGATGATTTCTATCAGTTGGTTTGACTTCTGATCAGAACGCACGGGCTGATCAGAGACCTTGATGGGCGCCTATGTGAAATATAAAACATTTGTCTTGAGCGCTGGATTCGCTTTTTTGGTAGCCCAATAGTCACGGTTAGAAAACATTTTCTAGCTCAGATCAACCGAGCATAAGTTAAAATTGCCCATTATATATCAGAGTCCACGGACTTTTAGTACTCAAGAATATACAGATCATCTTCATTTTTTCTGCATTTACTGGTATTTTGTTTGGGTTTGTTTTTAAACACGCTACGGAAATAGAACATATAAGTGAAAGTTAAATGAGAGAGAGAGAGAGAGAGAGAGAGAGAGAGAGAGAGAGAGAGAGAGAGAGAGAGAGAGAGAGAGAACAGGCCTATTTATTTTCTTATACTGAGTCGATCATATTTGGCCATTACCTCAGTTAGGTGCGTAGCTAAATTTAGAATTTAGCTAAAAATAAAAAAAAGGGGTCATTGGATGAGTCCTTAAAACTATTTACAATCTGAATAACAGAGGCATACGAAAACGCATACCTCTGAATCTTAATCTTACAATGTACGGGCTTTGAACTCCTGCAGTCTTAGCATTCACCGCAGAAGAGGGAATACTATTTCACTGGAAATAGTTCCAGGAAAAAGGGAATTTGTCAGGGCATCACTATAGGACTGGTACCTATGGTATTGTGAGTTGTTTAATTTTGATCAGAATCAAAATTGTTACTGGTGACACGTCAAATGAAATTTATACACCAGGACCTGTGATATGAGAAGTTAGTCCCTAGCTCTAACCAAAGCGGTAAACTTAGCTACACAATCCTCAGCACCTTCAGCCGTCGAAATAACCGAATCGGGAAGGACATTCCAATCTCTAATGGTTCGGGGGAAGAACGATTCTTTATAAATGCCAGTTCTTGCAGTAAGGGTCTGCTTTCTACAGGTAACAAGGTCATCTGTTGGAATGCTGGCAGCACCCTTTAGGCCTTTGTATAAGAGTATGAGCCTACTGTCTCTTCTCCTTTTCTTGAGAGACTCCCATCTTAATTTTCCTAGAATTCCAGTCATGCTCCCAGTTTCATAGCAGTAATTGCTTGTTACAAATCTAGCAGCTCTATTCTGAACTTCTTCATTTTTTTTCATTAAGGACCACTCGGCTTGGGTCCCAGATGCAACTTCCTGTCTCTTTCACATCCTGAGGACACTGATGAAGATTTCGCCTCAGGAAACCAAGTGTTCTATTCGCCTTTGTACACATGTTGGTAATGTATGTATTCCACCTCAAATCGTGAGTGATTGTCACGCCAAGGTTTGTAATGGTATTCACATTTTCGAGGACCGTTCCCTCTAAGGTGTAAGAAGCGTCAATTTTATTTAGTCTCTTCCAGTTATCTGCATAATACAACATTGTACTGCATTTAACGGGTTGAAAATCACGCCCCATTTTCGTGCCCAACATCCTAATCTATCTATATCCTTCTGAAGTTTCATTGAGTCCTCTGTATCTCTGATTTCCCGATAGCAAACACAGTCGTCTGCTATTTTTCTTATTTCCGAGTCAATGTTAGTGGAAATATCATTGATGTACAGGGAGAATAGCAGCGGACCAAGAACAGTCGCCTGAGGGACCCCAGATTAAACTGGTGCCCATACTGAAGATTCACCATTAACAACAACACGCTGTTTTCTGTAGCAAAGGAAGGAATCTATACATTTTAGAGTCTTCCCTCAAATTCCATAACCAAATAATTTGGATTTAAGTAGTTCATGGGGAGGGGTGTCACAAGCCTTCTCGAAGTCCAGAATAAATGTGTCAACCTGCCCCCTTTGTCCAAGATTTTGCCCAGTTATTAATAACTGTGCTCAACTGAATTTTGCAACTGTGCTTTTTCCTAAATAGCTTTTGGCTGTCTGACAAAAGTTTATGTTCATCCAAGTGGGCCATGATGTTTGAGCAAACTATGTGTTCAAGCAATTTACATAGAACACAGGTCAGTGACACCTGGTGATAATTATTAGCAAGAGCCCTGTCTCCTTTTTGTCGCGCCTGCTATTAGCATGGCGCGATATAGGCACCCGGTTTTCCGTCCGTTCGTCCGTTCGTTCGTCAGTTCGGTCGCCCGTTTGTCAAGGCGTCAACATTTGCGACCACCCTAGCGTTCACCCTAATGGTCAAATTTATTTCTTAAGAACTATAAGAGCTTCATTAATGATATTTGGTACAAACTTGAATCTGGGGATGGCAACTTAAGTGCAAGCATCCATATTTGACCTTGACCTAGATTTCAAGGTTCACTGACTTTGTAAAATATTGCGACCACCTTAGCGTTCACCCTAGTGGTCAAGTTTATTTTTCAATAACTATAGGAGATTCATTAATAATATTTGGTACAAACTTGAATCTGGGATGAATAATTAAATAATTTCTCAAGAACTACTAGAGCTTTATTTATGATACTTTGTACAAACTTGTATCTCGGGATGGCAACTTAAATGCAAGCATCCATATTTGACCTTGACCTATACTTTATGGTTCATTGACTTTGTAAAATATTTGTTTGAAAAGTGGACAGATGTTCGCTAGGAGCCATTCTTTGGGAATTTTCACCCATATCGAGAGATTGTTGGAAAAGATGGGCAAACACTGGACCTTACTCATTTGCTAGTTCCTTCAGGACTCTAGGATGAAGTTCATCAGGCCCCAAAGCTTTAGACGGGCTCAAGCCGTTAAGTAACTTGATCACTCTCGCCGAGGATACAACAATATTTTCCATGAAAGGGGCCGATCTTCCAATCAATAGAACCTCGTTGAACCTCGTTGAACTCAGGTTTATTAAATGCATCTTTGAATTGAACAACAAATTCCTCTGCCCTTTCAGAGTCCGATTCAGCGTCCACGTTCCCTCCTCTTTTATTAAGGGGTGGGATATCTTGCCTATCTTTCGTCTGGCTATTGATATATCTGTAGAAGTCTCTGGGATTTGCCTTTACATCATCTGCAAAGTTATTTACATACAGATCATGCTGATTTTGATGTCATTTTTAATTTCTCGTCTCAAGTTTTCAAATTTTGCTCTGAGTTTACCACTTCCCAACTTTTTGCCTTAGCACGGATCTTATTTCTCCTCCGAAGTTTTCTTCTTATTTCTGGTGTGATCCAAGGAATGGAAGATACTGACCTGCTAGTTTTGGAGGGGATATGATTTTCGGACGAAGCTTGAATGAAACACTTTATCAAATCAAAGTTCTCCTGGACAGACCGAGCGTCTGAATAAAAATTAAAAACAGAAGTGGAGGCAATGATCAGGAATCGATACAATTAACCCACAGTTCCCATCAGTGACACCAAAGGGAAAGAAACACAAACATGAAAACAACATACCCCAATGGGAACATCAACAGCGGAAAGCCAAAAGGGCAGTTACATTAAAGTATTTCTCTATTGTCAATTTTAGGGCATCCTTCCTTATAGTTCCATAGTTACCCTTTTGATATAAATACACCTTTCTACAAGGTTTTTTATAGGTGGTATGAAGATTTTCAAAAATCCAGAGACAATATCATGATCACTTAGTTTGTCTGGGGACTTATGCCCTTGTTCGGGTTGAAACTGTCGCAGGGTCAAGTATTTGTCTTTATTAATGGCCACTGTACCTGAATGTATCTTATAGAAGAAGGCTTAAGGGGACTTCTCGCGACGGGCCTCTAGGGACGGCCATTCAAACTCGTGAAGCATGTTACCGACGCTATTTCTATTTTGCCATCGTCGGCAGGTCCATCGAGCAGCTAGCTGTCCTCTGCACCTTCTTCACCTGCTGAATCTGAGTTTTAACATAGGGTGATGCATATTCAAGTTGAGGGCGAACCAATGTTTTATTATGGTTAAGGTGGGGGGGGGGGGAGTATAAAAGCCGGGAGTAACGACCGGAAGCCGGGAGTAAAATCCAGGAGTAAATTTTGACAATCAGAATCAGAATCAGAATTGTTACTGGTGGCACGTCTAAATGACATTCATACAGCAGGACCTATGATATGGGAAGTTAGTCCCTAGCTCTAACCAAAGAGGTAAACTTAGTTACACAGTCATCAGCACCTTCAGCTGTCGAAATTATCGAATCGGGAAGGGCATTCCAATCTCTAATGGTTCGGGAGAAGAACGATCCTTTATAAATGTCAGTTCTTGCAGCAAGCGTCTGAAACGCCAATGAATGGTGATTTCTACAGTGCCTAGCCGGGGGGACAAGGTCATCTGTTTGGTGCTAGCAGCACCCTTTAGACCTTTGTATAAAAGGATGAGCTTACTGTCTTCCTCCTTTTCTTGAGAGACTCCCATTTTAATTTTCCCAGTATTCCAGTCATGCTCCCAGTTTTAAAATAGAAGTGGAGGCAATGATCAGGAATCGATACAATCAACCCACAACTCCCATCAGAGACACCGAAGGGAAAGAAACACAAAAATGAAACAACAGACCTAATGGAAACACCAATAGCGGAACGCCAAAAGGACAGTTACTTTCCCACAAAATGGCCAATAGGCTATCCAAAAATAAAATAATATAAGCAACACAAGCACCCAAATACAAACCATAACAAAAATAAACCGCAGCAGCAATTGCCTGTTACAAATCTAGCAGCTCTATTCTGGGCTTTTTCAATTTCTTCGTTAAGGACCAATCCACTTGGGTCCCAGATGCAACTGCCATATTCCAAGATTGGGCGAGCAAGACCTTTATATGCTGCCTCTTTTACATCCTGTGGGCACTGATGAAGATAACGCCTCAGGAAACCAAGTGTTCTATTTGCCTTAGTACACATGTTGCTAATATGAGTATTCCATCTGAAGTTGTGTGTGTTTGTCACACCAAGATATTTAATGGAGTCCACATTCTCGAGGACCGTTCCCTGTAAGGTGTAAGAAGCCTCAATTTTATTAGATCTCTTCCTAGTTCTCTCATAATGTTGCATTTAACTTGCTGAAATCGCATGACCTATTTTCGGGCCGAACATCCTAATCTATCTATGTCATTCGGAAGTTTCAGTGAGTCATCTGTATCACTAATTTCCCGGTAGCAAAAACAGTCGTCTGCGAACAGTGTTATTTCTGAGTCAATGTCAATGGAAATATCATTGATGTACAGGAAGAACAACAGTGGACCAAGAACAGTCCCTTGTGGGACTCCAGACAAAACTGGAGCCCACTCTGAAGATTTACCATTAACAACAACACGCTGTTTTCTGCAGCAAAGAAAGGAATCTATCCATTTGAGAGTCTTCCCCCCCCCCCCAATTCCGTAACCAAATAATTTGGATTTAAGTAGTTCATGAGGTGGGGTGTCAAAAGCCTTCTCGAAGTCCAGAATAAATGTGTCCGCCTGTCCCCCTTTGTCCAAGAGTTTTGCCCAGTCATTAATAACTGTGCTCAGCTGAGTTTCACAACTATGCCTTTTCCTAAATGCATGTTGTCTGTCTGACAAAAGTGTATGTTCATCCAAGCGGGCCGTGATGTTCGAGCAGACTATATGTTCAAACAATTTACACAGAACACAAGTCAGAGACACAGGGCGATAATTACGGGCAAGAGTTGTATCTCATTTTTTGAAGATGTTCGCTTAGAGCCATTCTTTGGGGATTTCACCCGTATCAAGAGACTGTTGAAATATGTGTGCAAAAACTCGACCTAACTATTTTGCTAGCTCCTGGTGAAGGATTGTCTAAGGACGTGTCACCAGTAAACAATTATGATTCCTTCAGGACTCTAGGATGAAGTTCATCATGTCCTAAGGCTTTACTGGGGTTTAAGCCTTGAAGTAACTTGATTCCTCCTGCAGCTGACACAACAATATTCTCCATGAATGGGGCCGATCTGTCAGTAAATAAAACCTCCGTGAACTCAGTTTTATTAAACGCATCATTGAATTGACCAACAAGTTCCTCTGCCCTTTCAGAGTCTCCTCCCCCGTTCCCTCCTCTTTTATTAAGGAGCGGGATACCTTGCCTGTCTTTCTTCTGGCTATTAATATATCTGTAGAAGTCTCTGGGATTCGCCTTAACATCACCTACCAAGTTATTCACATACAAATCATGCTGATTTTTATATCAGTCTTGATTTCACGTCTCAAGTTTTCAAATTTTGTCCTGAGTTTACCACTTCCTGTCCGTTTTGCCTTTGCATGAATCTTATTCCTTCTGCGAATTTTTCTTCTTATCTCTGGTGTGATCCAGGGAATATAAGATACAGACCTTCTAGTTTTTGAGGGGATATGATTTTCGGCCGAAGTATGAATGAAAGAAGTTATCAAATCGAAGTTGTCCTGGACAGACCGAGCATCTGAATGACCATTAAAGTATTTCTCCCTTGCAAATCTGAGCGCATCCTTCCTCATAGTCATCTTTCTGATACGAGTACACCTTCCTCCGAGGTTTCTTTGTTGGTGGAATGTGAATTTTTAAATATCCAGAGACAATATCATGATCACTTAGTTTATCCGGAGACTGAATATCTTCAAACTGTCTTGGCAAAGTCGTAAGGATCAAATCTAATGTGTTCTTATCACGAGTGGGGAAGTTAACCATTTGTTCTAATCCATGAACGTTCATAATGTCAATTAATATTTGTCCTTCAGACTGACTCAAAATTGTACCTTGTTTGCTGAGCCTGTCAGGCCAAACAATGTCTCTGAAGTTGAGGTCACCTAGAACATGTACAGCCGGGAGTTTTTTTACCCTTATGCTGAAATCTTCCACTGACCGTTCCAAGGCGGCTCTTCTGTGGCGATTTATTTATGTTGTTGTTTGTTACTTACTGTGTGTATCACTTGTGTCTTTTAATTTTGGATGGCCATATGGCCATTTTGTGGGAAAGTAACTGTCCTTATGGCCTTCCTTTGTTTAGGTTTCCATTATGGTCTGGTCGCTTAATGTTTGTATTTCTTTCCCTTTGGTGTCTTTTATGGGTGGAGTAAGTTAATTGTATCAATTCCTGATCTTTGTTTTACTTCTACTTTTAATGCAATCCATCTGATCTTTAAACAACTGGAAGTTTTCGACCGTACCATTTGGTGGTCGATACCAACTTGCTACAAAGTGAGAGGTTTTATTTGCAAAACCCCTAACCATAACCGATTCAGTGTCGTTTTCCAGTTATATGAAAGGCATGTAAGGGATGTTTCTGTGAATGAGCAACCTCACCCCACCGCCATGAGAGTTTCTGTCTTTTCTATAGACACTGTACTGAGAAGTTTCAGGGAAAAGCTCAGATGCGGTAATTGAACTGTTAATCTTTGTTTCTTGTATAGCCAAGATATGCGGTTGAAACGTATCGACGAAAGCTAAAAGTTCGAGAATTTTTCCTCTTAATCCATTTATGATTATACTGCAAAGTTTCAAACCTTTAACAAAATTTGGCTTATTTTTATCAGATTTATCTTCTTATCCTTTGACAGAGGTTCAAATCTTTTGGCTTACTCAGTTCTGTTTATCCGTTGAAGGAGTCTGAAAAGTTGCACACCTCGTTTTGGACAAATCCAGTGGCAGTTTGAGTTTACCAAAGTGCCATATTCCGCATCTGAAATAAAGGAACATTCAGCGTGTATCCACATTTCACTCCGATCAGATTGAACCGCTTTGTGGCCATTAAGTACAGCACCACTGCAAAGACCACAGTCAGCTTTGCAGTCTTTGCAATACCAAGTTCCAGCTCCACATTCAATTTCTAACAGTTGACTGTTATCCAAATCAGAACATGAGAAATGAAAACGTTTTTCACAGTCCTCACATTCTATCCATTGCTGAGAGTCTTTGCAATATTTTTTTAATTGAATCGAATAAAGGTATAAAACATTCACCTATCTGAATGAAATTTGGACCAAAAGTAGAATATTGACTCCTCTATAAACTGCATATACGTTTTTACATTATTATTAAGTAATTTTCAAGACATGAACCCAAATAAACGACCGTTTTTCAACATTTGGGGCCGGGAGTAACTTTTGCGGTATTGACGATGTCAAGCTTTTTGCAAAGTATTTTCCGTTTGGGGATTGCTACAAGAATTTCTTTATGCATTATCAATTAAAAACATACCAGAGATTAGAAAAATGTAGAAAAAAAACAGAATTATTCCGTCGCGCCGTCTAGTAAATAACTGACCCGGGCGAAGGTCGGGAGTAATTTTTGGGGTTGGGTATAATCTGCAGACCAAAGCTTGCAGACCTTTGGACCGTGGACCGGTCTGCAGTGGACCAAAGGGTATAATCTGCAGACCAATTACCTTGCAGACCAAGTTCCAATAATCAATATTTCATATTCTATAGACTATATATACTGATATGAAAAAGAAATTTTATGTTTATTGCAAAATTTATTTTATGTCAGATTATAAAATGTCAAATATTTTAGCAGTATCAATAAAAACTATGGATTTTTTTTCTAAGAACAAACTTTCTCAAGAAATAATAATAAAAAAAAAAAAGGTTTTTAATCTTGATTGCGAAATTTATTTTATCTTATTATTAAATGTCAGATATTTATTTTAGCAGTAACAATAAAAAACCATGAAAATTTTTTTCTGAACAAACATTCTCATAAACACTGAGAAATGCTATTCAACTGATTCAAAAACTGAAGGAAACAGAACATAATACATCCATGTAAATACAATCATAAATGGCTTCTGTCTTATCTCTAGGACTAACCTTTTTCAGATGAAAATGTTTGATATTTTTCTTATTTCTTGTCCAAATATAGGTTGTGAGTGTTTGTTAGAACCGCCTCAGTGAGGCGAAACTGCCTCAGTGAGGCGGTTCTAACAAGTACCCACAATCCAAATATAGATTTGAGTGCTCGTTAGAACTGCCTCAATCATGCGGTCCAAACTAGTACCCACAATGTATATGTTTTTGAGCAAAATTAAAGAAAATAATGAATACCACCCCTACCCCTTCGTAAACCCTACGTTTCTCTATTGAAAGTATAGTTTAGAGGAGTATTCATTTAACAGTCTTGATATAATGCTTCCTTACATTTGCCAAACATGGCTTTATTGGGATGGAGATTTTTTATATTTATTCTTATTTCTGCTGTGGTGCTTAAACAAAATTAAAAAAAAAAAAAATCTTTTTTCCTCCAGGTTCATTTCTGATTGTTACACATTAAAAGAAATAAACAATAAAATAAAGTAAAATAAATATATTATAAAAAAATAAATATGTGTAAAAATAATTTATTAAATAATTAAATAAATAAATGCTTATTTATGGTCCTGTGTGAGAACTGCACTGGAATTCACATTTTTCACTTTTCAGCTCAGCATAAGAAAATTAATAATAAAAGGTCCTAATTAACCCGTTTGGTACCGGAAACCCCAAAATGGGTACATTTGCAAACAGTGTAGGCCCAGATCAGATGCCGCAAAATGTGGCATTTGATCAGGGCCTACACTATTTGCAAAAATTCAGCTATTTTCTGAATAAACTTTGAAGACAACACAACTTGTCACCCCTGCATTTCGAAATGGATTCCTGTCGTTTATGAAGAGGAAGATTCCATTTGGTACAAAAAGTGTTAACACCCAAAATAATTAGGAAAAAAAAGTGCTTCTGAAAGATCTAACAACACATTTTAAAAATGAAGACTTTCAATCATTTGCAATTTCAACCTAATCATAGGCTTACAGCCATTGGTTCTAATATATAACTTTGCCCCACCTACAATAGGATAAGCCCCACCTACAAATAACCATTAAACTGCCAATCACAACCATTACAATTTCAAGCCTTTTTCTTTACTTCTCAAAGAAAATCTTGTTTAGCATGGAAATGTTGTTCTCTGAAAACAAACAAAAGAAAAAAAATGAATGCCATCTGCTTGTTGCTTAAGTTTTTTTTTTTCATATACAGCTCTGAATGTAATACTTGGAAGTCTGCAACACTGTTACATGAATATATTTCCTAACATTAGCTAGTTATAGATGGTCTCAACTTGCATGTCTCTGTGGCCAAAAAAAAAAAAAAAAGGTAAATTAAATAAAAAATATAAGTCACCAGGACAAATTAATTTGGCCAAATTGTCCTAAAAAATTAAATAATTTTAAATAACTTTGTTTTGGTTTTTATTTCCTAGTGGAGAAATTTCCAATGAAACTGAACATATTTTTTTTTTTTAAAAAAGAGTAACAAGATGCCTAAATATTCTTTTCTTTCGTGGAGATTGATCATGGAATCTTTTCTTTGGTCATTCTCTCCCTTCTGCTGATTCAAGAAGGGCAGTTGTCAGTTTCTGGCGAAAGAATGTGCACTATACTGGTTAACCGCTTACCTATACGCCTGCCCAGGAGAAGCGTGGATAAGTAAACTAACGGACTCAAAAATGACCTAAATGGTGTTGACTGGGCCGTTAAACTCCAATACAAACAATGAATATTTCATTTATTAATATGGTGAAAAATTTCCTTATGGCATTTTTCCTTCCATTTATTTTTTCCCACTTATGCCGCTGAACAAGACAATCCCTTCATTTGCAAACAGTATAGCTCCAGATAAACCATCTGATCAGTGTCTTCACTGTTCATCATGCAGTTTGTGAACTTAACAAATAGATTATATAAGTATATCAAAAGTACTTACTAATTTCAATTGAACATTTTTAAAAGAGTAACAATATGCTATCTGATCAGGATCTTCACTGTTCATCATGCAGTTTGTGAATTTAACAGATAGCTTGTATGAAGTATATTGAAAGCAGAGAAATTCTAATTTCAAGTGAACATTTTTTAATAGAGTGACAATATGCCATCTGATCAGGATCTTCACTGTTCATCATGCAGTTTGTGAATTTAACAGATAGCTTGTATTAAAATAGAGAAATTCTAATTTCAAGTGAACATTTTTAAAAGAGTAACAATATGCCATCTGATCAGAATCTTCACTGTTCATCATGCAGTTTGTGAATTTAACAGATAGCTTGTATTAAGTATAATGAAAATTGAGAAATTCTAATTTCAAGTGAACATTTTTAAAAGAGTAACAATATGCCATCTGATCAGGATCTTCACTGTTAATCATGCAGTTTGTGAATTTAACAGATAGCTTGTATTAAGTATAATGAAAATTGAGAAATTCTAATTTCAAGTGAACATTTTTAAAAGAGTAACAATATGCCATCTGATCAGAATCTTCACTGTTCATCATGCAGTTTGTGAATTAAAATAATAATAATAATAATAAAAAAACAACAAAAAAAAAAAAAACAGATAGTATAAAGAAAGTACTCAACTAAACATTTTTATCAGAGTAACATGATGCCAAAAATATTCTTCATAAAATTCTATGGTGAAAAATTTCCTGAGCATAATATGTTTTTCCTTTTATTTATTTTATTTTAATATTTCTTTTTTTCCCCTTTTCTTTCTGTATATATGCCCATGAGGTGATATACCATACCAACGGGTGTCATTTTCAATAAACAGTAATTATGTGGCTGATTAAAGCACTGGTCCTCAAATTGTACCTGTGGTCCTCTGGAGGACTTGGTCCTCATTCCTCTGGTCATCCAGTGAAAGTAAGTCCTCAAATTATACCTTCCCCAAGAAGAGGACTTTCAGGCAATAGGCTAATTCTTCCATAAGTCATGGTGCATTCAATTATTTTTTTTTAAAATCTTACATATTCCAAACTTAGGTAATGGGTGCACATTAGAACCACAACATTGTGGTAGATTTTTTTTTTTGCAGTGTTGACCCAAATCAGACTTCTCCTGGAGGAGCAGTCTGATCAGGGTCCACATTGCATGTATTATGCAAAAATATGTTACAAAGTTCGCAAGACGATATAGCTGCTGACATATACATAACAAAGAATCCCTTTACTGTGAGTAAACAGTGTAGACCCAGATCAGTCGCCGCAGAAAATTAAAAACAAAGAAACAATAAATCAACAATGACTATATTGTTTTCTTTGGTTGTCTATTCAAACCAGCTATGAAGTGTATCTGCTATTGCATAAGACCTGTCAATCATTTTTGAAATTTCTGTCAATCACTGTGATATCCCAATACCACTCAATTTACATCAAATCGGATCAATAGAATTGACGATAATCCTTCAGAGTCAGATAAAGAATTATAAGAGAAAGAAAGGAAGAAAGAAAGAATGCACAGTTCATGGGAAGAAACAGTACCTAACCTTCCATTGCTGTACTCACTTGTCCATAATTAATTAATTAATTAATTAAATCCAGGAAATTAAAATGAATATGGGGGAAAATCCCAATGCTGGTCTTTTGACAACACACTTTGTGACATGCAGCCCAGCAGGCACATGACGTAATTGTGACGTCCCATCAACGTCATTACAATGCGATGAGGTTTATGCAACGTCAAATCTATGTCAGTGCAATGACGTTGCACAGACGTTGATTTGACGTTGCCCTAGCGACGTGTGCCTGCTTGGAGCACTCTTCTAGATTGCCAAAACTGACATTACTGGTTCTAGCAAGCATTCTCAACCTTTGTTTTGGACAAATATCACACATGTTGGTCAGAAAAATAAATGGTTTTGAAATATGAAAGAATGCACTATATCTCGCGAATGTGATATAGTAATTCTCTAGTTTTTACACCGATGTTGAAATTCGGAAGTTGAAACCATGTTATATATATATATATAGTTAGTTGAACAAATGTGTTATATGCAAAAATAAAAAAAAAATCCCATAGATTTTTACAAGATTTTTCCCAAAGATTTTAGTAGGAAAAACACAAGAGACATTTTTCTACACAATCTGTGTATCTTTTAGATCCACCTTTAAACTGAATTATTTTTTGCATCCCCACCCATCCGGGGTTGGAGAAATTGATTGGGCTACAAGGTGTTTCCATGCAGAGCTGAAACAGGCTGAACTTCAGTACTGGTAAACCGTGTGCAAGGTTTAAGCCTGCCCAGTAAAAGTGGTGTCAGTCGGACCACTCCATAGAGGTTTTTTGTGCAGTAGGGCCTGAGGTGTCATTCTGTCTCAATGTTGGGTAAAAGTCAAACAAAATCGTAAGCAACGTCTCCAAAATGACCTAAATAGTATTTCATCAGAAAAGTGGCCATTTTGGACATGTGAACAAATGCACTATGTTTCAGGGCGGTGTTATCGTAATGTATATAGAAAACTGGAGTTTTCAGGAGTATGTCTGATCCAAGATCCATGTTGTTGGTTCTCGTTAGATCTGCCACAATGAGGTGCTTCGAATGTGCACCCACAACCTATGCCTGGAAAATATTATATAAATATTAAATCATACAGAAGAGTTTTCGTAAGGCCTACCTGTTCTTGGAAAACTAGGAAAATTATCTGTTAATTTTCATGTCAACAAGTCCATAAAATTAAAACATTTGTTGACCACATTTTCTTCAGAGATAAATGGGTTTTAAAATTGTAAAAGAAACAAAAAACATTCTTTTAAGTTAGCTAAAAAGTGTTGTAGGAACTTCGTCTCAAGGAAGCAGATCAAAAGAGCAATTTTAACCCTGAAAGAAAGCATTATATCACATGGATGTATTAAGCCCGATTTCCTTCAAACTAAATTATTTGAATAGCATTTCAATGATTATGAGAATGTTTGCTTTTAGATAATATTTTCCATGTTCATTATTATTGTTATTATTATTATTGCAATAATAATTATTCAAGTAAAATACATTTTGCAGTAAACATTTGAAATAAACAAGCTTTTTGTTTTTATTTCTTTTCAATTCAATATTTATAATCTATATATGATATATTGATTATTTCTGTCTGCATAAATCTTGGTCTGCAAGGTAATTGGTCTGCAGATTATACCCTTTGGTCCACTGCAGACCGGTCCACGGTCCAAAGGTCTGCAAGCTTTGGTCTGCAGATTATACCCAACCAATTTTTGGCTTGAAATCGGCGCTTTTTGCCGGGTGCGTTAACTAACCGGAATGGACCCAGTAACCGGAACGGACCTGAATAACCGGAACGGACCTTTATTTTACTGAATTATATGTCTTTGGGTCCTATTTATTCTGTTAATTAGTGTAGGTTTACTTTAGAAGTATTTAACATGCTAATCACTTAAGTAAATACTGGATTTTACCTTTGAATAGTCTTAGCCTATTCCGATCATCCTCTTTTGGTTTTATTGGACGGCCGGTATTGAGATGTCATTTCATCTCAATGTCGGGTAAAAGTCCCACCAAATTGGAAGCAGCGTCTCCAAAATGACCTAAATAGTGTTGACGGGGACGTTAAACCTCAAATCAAACAAACAAAACTATCTAGATAAACATCGAGCAATCTCACATGTCAGCAATCGAAATGACTTTATTACTAGAATCCTGAAAGCCTGGTAATAGAGTGTATGCAAGAAAAAAGATTGGTTTTGTGACTAGATAGAAAAAATACAGTCCTGCAGTATCACTGTCCGGGCAGCATCACTCAAGAAGCCTCGAGATGCTGCACTGCAACTTTTTTGTTTTACAGAAATTAATGTATACCGCTGAAAACCCCACTTTTCTCTATATTAAGTGGAATTTGCAGAGGGGTTCACATATTCAATTATTTCTAGAATCATGAATATACGTAGGGAAGACAAATAACCAAAAAAAAAAAAAAAAAAAAAAGAAAAGATGTACAGTAGCCTATGTTTATAACTGGCTTGCATCGTTGTAACACTTGAAATTCCCCACTTTTACCAATATATAATGGATTTTACACAGTTTTTTGTAAGAACAGATAAAACAATCCAGACCGTGTTGACACACACACACACACACACACACACACACACACACACACACACACACACACACACACACACACACACACACACACACACACACACACACACACACACACACACACATGAGTTTGGCGGAAGGGCAATCTAACGTGTTGATGTTATATTAACATTACAATTTGTTAAACGTGGCAATTAAGCATGTTAACATTAAACTTGTTATGAACTATATTGGTTTGTTAACGTTACATCAGCGGTACAATAACACCACTTCTACCATTTGTATTCTGGCAGGGAAAACAAATCAGACCGTGCTGAGACAGCTCCCGTGGGGACGCCAGTCTGACACCAGGGTCTTCACTGCGTGTGCCGAATAAGACTGTATTGAACTATACTGGCTTGAATTGTATCGATGTGTTAACGTTGCATTTATGTCACAGGGTTGGAAAAAGAACATGACTCGACCGGGACTCGGACCCAGGGCCTCTCGCATACCGTGCGAACACACTACAGACTGAGCTACCGAGCCACACGGTCGACCTGTTACATTTTCCCCCTGCCTAATGAGATTCGTCCCGAATGAAATATTATGAAAATAAGTCTTGCAGCCGGACTGGATAGGACTTCGGGACGAATCTCATTAGGCAGGGGGAAAATGTAACAGGTCGACCGTGTGACTAGGTAGCTCAGTCGGTAGAGTGTTCGCACGGTATGCAAAAGGCTCTGGGTTCGAGTCCCGGTCGAGTCATGTTCTTTTTCCAACCCTGTGACATTTACGGTACAATAACACCACATTTACCGTCAGTATTCGGACAGAGAAAACAATTCAGACCGACCTCAGACAGCTCCTATAGGAACAAGTCTGATCAGGTTCTCCACTGACAGTCAGTGTCCCTAATTGTGTGTCGAACGTGAATAAAATTATTTGACCAAATCAACTATACATATCTATTCAAACTTAACGATGTCGTTAATTAATATTGTTAAACCTTTAGTTATTCACTATAGGGTATATGCTAATATTTTTGATGAATATATGTGTGAAACTAGACATGTGTCCAAAGTACACAGATGCCCCCGCCATATATCTTTGTCGATATGGCTTGTACCCATTCTCTAGAATGGCACAGGGGTGTCCGGAGGGACCTGGAGCTGTCCACAGGGACCCAAGGTCTGTGTCAGTGAATGCATCTTATCATAAGGAACAATAATATATATGGTTAAGTGGTGGGGATATGAATTGTTTCTGAGATAGAAGGCCTTTTATGAATTGAAGGGGGCGGGGCATGGTCCGGGGTCGACCAGAGGGAGACAAAGTCTGTTTCTTAGAATGAGTCATATCATAAGGAACAATAATATGTATGGTTTAGGTGTTCGAATCTGATTAAGTCTGATTCAGTCAATGCATCTTACCATAAGGAACAATAATATATAACGTTAAGGGGTGGTGACATGGATAGTTTCTGAGATATAACGAAGGGGGCGGTGCATGGCCCAGGGGGGACCCAAAGTCTGCGTCTTGGAATGTGTCATATCATAAGGAACGATAATATATATGGTTTAGGTGTTCGAATCTGATTAATTTTCAAGATAATTAGGCGGGGCATGGGCCGGGGGTGACCGGAGGGACCCAAATTCTTTGTCTTGGAATGTGTCATATCATAAGCAACAATAATCAATAATATATATGGTTTAGGTGGGGGGGGGGGGTCGGGATGAACCCAATGTCTGTATCAGTCAAAGCATCTTTTCATAAGGAACAATAATATATATGGTTAAGGGGTGGGGATATGGATAGTTTCTGAGATATAAAGACTTTAATGAAGCAAAGGGGGCGGGGCATGGTCCAGGGGTGACTGTAGGGACCCAAAGTCTGTATCATGGAATGTGTCATATCATAAGGAACAATAATATATATGGTTTAGGTGTTCGAATCTGATTAATTTTCAAGATAATTAGGCATTTTGACAGTTTTGCATACAAATTTCTATATAAATGGGGGGGGGGGGGGTGGGGGGGTCGGCATGGACCCAATGTCTGTATCAGTCAATGCATCTTATCATAAGGAACAATAATATATATGGTTAAGGGGTGAGGATATGGATAGTTTCTAAGATATAAAGACTTTAATGAAGCAAAGAGGGCGGGGCATGGCTCAGGGGTGACTATAGGGACCCAAAGTCTGTGTCATGGAATGTGTCATATCATAAGGAACAATAATATATATGGTTTAGGTGTTCGAATCTGATAAATTTTCAAGATAATTAGACATTTTGACAGTTTTGCATGCAAATTCCTATATGACAATTTTGACCTGTTACGCAATCTGACCCCTAGGCCCACCCAGGGGCACGACTTTGGGTCAACTTGAACATGAACTGATAGGTCTTGGTCTGAGTAGATGTCATACCAAATTTCAACTTTGTAGCACAACAGGTAAAAAAATTATATGCAAGTCCGAGGTTTCAGCTCGACATTTCAGCTCGACATTTCAGCCCGAGGTGGTTACGAACGGGACATACGCACGAACGCACGTACGCACGTACGCACGTACGGACGTAACATCACGGCGAAACGCTATATGCCCCACTCCTGCCAAGGCAGGCGGGGGCATAAAAATAGAAAACAAATAATAATAATAATAATAATAATAATAATAATAATAATAATAATAATAATAATAAATAAGCGTTTATGATATTGTACTTTCTAGAACAGGCAACCTTTTTGCCACTAACAATCATGTTAAGCTAAGGATGATTTGAACAACTGGACACAGGACATTTCTTAATTTATTCTGCTGGGCTATGAAATTCTGAACAGGAACATGCCTGCTTAGTCTTTGACGTCCGACATCACATTTTTAAAACTAAATACATACAAAGTCGTCTGCGCAAATTTAATAAATAAACAACAATCGAAATGATATTTTCTAATAACCATAGGCCCTTAAAAATTGGCATGTAAAAGTTAACGTGTGAACTTTAGAAACGGTTATAACGGGTACCGTCAGTGGTAATGGGTACCCGTTTGAACCAACTCGACGAAGTAGTTTTAATGTTTCTGCCGACTATCAGCCGACTATTGGGCCCCTTTGGTACGGTATTCCTTGCTTGCTGAGATGAGACTTCATTTGAACATACCTCAAGGCCTTGTCAACATGCATGCGAATTAGTACTCTTTTGAACCAACACGTGGAGGCGGTTTAAAAAATGGCAATCGACTATCAACCGACTATAGGGTCAGGCGCATCCCGGCCATATAAAATATGTTCTATAAAAGGGTTATCCTTTGGAAGCAAGGAATACACCACAGAACTGAAAAATATGGAGTATGCATGTTTTCTGTGCCAGACTAGCTAGTTTCCGCCAACTAGGTCTCATCGGTGACCCTAAAATATTTTCAAAATAGAAGTAGAGGCAATGATCCGGAATCGATACAATTAACCCACAGCTGCCATCAGAGACGAATCAATGATCCCAAAGGACAAGAAAATATAAACTACACTATGATGTAGGGCAGGGAGATGTTTTACGGCCGCCACACATTCCCAGACACCAGCTTTAGTGACGTTAAATATGTTCTATAAAGAATGGTTATCCTTTGGAAGCAAGGAATACACCATAGAACTGAAAAATATGGAGTGTACATGTTTTCTGGGCCAGACTAGCTAATTTCCGCCAATTAGGCCTCATCAGTGCCTCTAAAATATTTTCAAAATAGAAGTGGAGGCAATGATCAGGAATCGATACAATTAACCCACAGTTGCCATCAGAGACGAATCAATGATCCCAAAGGACAAGAAAATATAAACTACACTATGATGTAGGGCAGGGAGACGTTTTACGGCCGCCACACATTCCCAGACACCAGCTGTAGTGACGATAAATATGTTCTATAAAAACGGGTTATCCTTTGTAAGCAAGGAATACATCACATGACTGAAAAATATGGAGGGTGCATGTTTTCTGGGCCAGACTAGCTAGTTTCCGCCAATTAGGCCTCATCAGTGACCCTAAAATATTTTCAAAATAGAAGTAGAGGCAATGATCAGGAATCGATACAATTAACCCACAGCTGCCATCACAGACGAATCAATGATCCCAAAGGACAAGGAAATATAAACTACAATATGATGTAGGGCAGTGAGACGTTTTACGGCCGCCACACATTCCCAGACACCAACTGTAGTGACGTTAAATATGTTCTATAAAAAAGTTATCCTTTGGAAGAAAGGAATACATCACAGAACTGAAAAATATGGAGGGTGCATGTTTTCTGGGCCAGAATAGCTAGTTAGCTACGGGCCAACATTGATACGACATTTTAAAGTCATATCAATGTAGACCGGCACGGAATTCTTTGCTTGCTGGGATGAGACTTCAATTGAACATTCATTACGGTCTCTTAGAACATAAGTGTGGCGTATGTGAAAGACCAGTCTGGTCAACTTAACGAGCACACACAATTAATGTCATCACGACAACAGGCCTATATAATCTTGGCTCCCATAAATCCCACTTATTTATTGTAAAACTAGGATTAAAAGTGGTATGTATGTATGTATGTATGTATGTATGTATGTATGTATGTATGTATGTATGTATGTATGTATGTATGTATGTATGTATGTATGTATGTATGTATGTATGTATGTATGTATGTATGTATGTATGTATGTATGTATGTATGTATGTATGTATGTATGCATGCATGCATGCATGCATGCATGCATGCATGCATGTATGTATGTATGTATGTATGTATGTATGTATGTATGTATGTATGTATGTATGTATGTATGTATGTATGTATTGGTCAAAACAGTTTGTGAGTACTAGTTAGATTAACCTCGCTGAGGCGGTTCGACCGAGCTATTTTTGGTGCAGAAATACGAGCAATATCAGATTTTTTTGTTGGAAAACATTCAATTTTATTTGGTGGTTATAAGTTTTCAGTAAATTTGAATAAGTGTAATTTCACAAAATATGGGCATTAAAGAAATCTTATTAGGGAAAGCTGTGATACTAGAGCCCTGATATTCCCATCCTGTACCCGATACCCCATACAATCTACCGTTTGGAGTATTAGTACATCCCACAGGGAATATGACGTTTAAGCAATGACGCATCAATGTTACAATGTTTGTTCAACGTCATATCAACGTCGATACGACGTCATAACGGTGCATCGACGTTGATACGACGGTACATCGACGTTGATACGACGTTGCATACGCGCTGTGTGCCCACTGGGATAACTTGCATTGACAAAATGGGGAAAATAAAAAAGAATGTTGGTAAAATTGCACTAAATTAGAATTCTCATGCCATGGCTATCATTAAAAACCTTCCTTTATGACATCAAATATGGCATATCTATTGAAAACAGAAAACAAAAAGAAATAACTTTCAGATCTCCTGTGATGATATATATAGCTATCTTCAAAGAGGGCGAAACGTACAATAGTGTATATGAACGTTGGTGTGTGTGTGTGTGTGTGTGTGTGTGTGTGTGTGTGTGTGTGTGTGTGTGTGTGTGTGACATAAATCAACAGAAACCTTAGGCTTTTTATATGATTAAAATGGAGCGTGATAGCTCAGTGGTTAGTGCACTTGCCTCTCATGCTACAGGTCCCGGGTTCGATCCCCGGCAGTGGCGATAAAATTTCAGTGTCCGAACACGCTCCATTGGAATCATTTGCAGGGATGAATGTCATAAAGTGCACCGTCCTTCGGACCGGGACGTTAACTGGACGCCCCCTGTGCAGGGAGAGTCATGCCCTCTGTAGGTTAAAGACCCCTGCCGTAATTACATGAATGCTGTGTAGGTTTTCATCCTGCAAACCTGGTGTGTGTGTAATATTCACCTGCGAGTAATGGTCAGATGTGACAGATCGCGGTATAAGTAGAAAGAAAGAAAGAAAGAAAGAAAGAAAGAAAAAAGGGCCCAGTTAAGTTAACACTGTTAAAGTTATCAATGCTTTTTAATGGGCTTGGATATTGAACATTTCCGCTTTCGGGGCATGGCAAGTGACATTTGTTAATCAGAGTGCATATAATTACTTGCACGTGACCATTGATTAAGACAAGATATCTTCAAATCTATGAAATTAAATAAGTTTCATGGTGCTATTTACAAACGCCTAGCTGTTTCAAAACATTTTTTCCGTGTCATTTGACGTACTTATTGTGCGTTTGTGGGCTATATATTACAGAATATTTTATCCAAAATGGACCCGTTCGCTTTATTTCTCTAGTACGTCATACGAGAAGTAGGTATTTAGATAAAATATATGTAAGAATTTTAAAGGTCCATTCCGGTTATTCCAGGTCTATTCTGGTTATTAGGTCCTTTCCGGTCCATACCGGCCAGTAAACGCACCGCGCAAATGGGAATGAAATGAGAAGAAAAATCATTGGTTGATAATTGCACGATCCTATATAATCATCCAATCAAGCTTAACGTCTTTTGAGAACGTATGGCAGACGAAACAAAATGGCGACCTTCTTTAACTTTCAGAAACGTGGAAGACCCGTGGTCAATTTTGAATGAATATTGTGAACACATTCTAAAATGTCGAGAATAGCACACAGCCTCAAAGAAAAGACGAGAACTGATGATGTTGTCATCACCGAAAATGTCGACTTCAGTAGCCTGCTGTTGTCAAAATCGGTTTCACAGGGACTGACAAACTCTGGTTTTCATAAACCATCTCCAATTCAGCTAAAAGCAATTCCACTGGGTCGTTGTGGATTAGGTATGCCATTGACATTTATGTTGTTATGGTAGAGATGATGCCATGATAATTACAGTGATAATTGCAGTGATAATTTCGGTGTCGGAACATGCTCCATTGGCATCATTAGGTTCCTCAATAACTTTGCACAAGAAAAATATAGGTGTGAGATTTGCATGTTATTTTTTCCCAAAATATGATCCTGATTTCCTTTTAAAGTGCCTGCCCTAGAAGAAAAACGTCTGGAGATACCAACGGTTATTACAGCTAGTACTTTCTTGCATTAGCTACATCTCTGTGCCTTTGAAAATAAATGCAATTTTGTATTTTTCACTTTTACCAGGAAAAAAAATGAAACTGCTTTTAGGGCTGACTATCGATGCTAATTTTGACTATCGTGATAGTATTGCTATCGTGGAAACTACTATCACGATAATATCACTATCGTGGCATACTATCACGATACTATCGTGATACTATTGGGTACACATAAATGATTCATAGATGTTAATATCACTCACATAAAAATGGCTAAGAGTGACAGAACAAGTTAGAAAAATTGCAATGGATAAAATTGTATGTTTATTGTGTGTTTCAATATCAGCATTCATTCCCTCGGGGCTATTCCAAAAAAAAACATCATGGGGAGACGGCTCTTTATATATATAACCCCACCACCGCCTAAAAATAGTTTGCTGCTTCCAGTTTATATGCCTGTAAGTGATGGTTATCATAGCTTTAATACCTTTGCAGTGTTTGAGATTTTCTGCTTGTGGAAACTGACACATGCTGATCGTTCTTCGATTGTTTGATGTTTGCCGCCTGTGTTAAATTAATCTGTGGATTCAGTTAATTAGGCAACCCGATTATTACATAGTATTACGTAATCACAGCACGCTATTTTAGCACCTCTTTAAGGGCGACATGAATCTAACAAACTGCCTTAAAACTTGAATTTACATATTTTTTGTTTGAAGTTAGCATCAAAAGCTAGACTATCAAAATAGAAGTAAAGCAATGATCAAGTCGTTTTTTTTTTTCATTTAGCAATATGTACAGGGCTCGACCTGGGCTCTCTGACTCTGTGGACATTTAGTCCTTGCACACAAGACAGCTAAGACAAGCAGCAATAGTAAAACAAAGTTTTTATGTAATGAAATTTGGCTGTTTTGACATGATATTTTTTCTGGAATATCCCTCTATTATAATACAAAGACAACCAAAAATAAAATAAGAAAGACCCACGAAAAATAAAAACGCCAATTTGTCCCAGGTTGTCCAGTGTCCACCATCAAAACATCCAGAATCACCTTAAGAAAGTACTTGATAGACGGAGACCTAAGGTCTCATGCTGCACGTTTTTTTTTCCTACAGGATGACGACAGGAAAATAAAACTTTGTCTGCTTAAATATTCCCCCAAGAATTCTATCCCAATCGGTCCAGCCAGCTGACTGATGACATCAGCATTGATGCATTTGTGCATACTTACCGACTAAGCTGAGTCTATCATGTACTCGCATGCACATTCTGTGCATTTTTCGAGAAACATTTCTAATGAGACCACAAAAGGGCTGTTTAACAGTCTGGTCCTTATACGCAAAAAGAGTCACATATACAACAAGTTAAACTGCATTATACCGTCATTTATTATACATTTATTTACCTATGTGAATGAGTCCGCACACAGCAAAAACAAACATTTCTTAATACAAAAGATCAGCTTGTGCATCTTGCCAATGTCTTCGAAACTGAACAGGGACATGGCGTTTGTCCAAGAAGTTAAAATACGCAAGGATAATACTAACAGCAAACATTTATATATGACTGCGCAGGCCGATCTCAGCCTTCACATGTCACACAGATTTCACTGTCATGTTTTGAAAAAGTTGCATGCAACAGACGCGTGATCAAACTATCATTGACGTGTTGTTATTGAAAAACGCGGGAAAATTGCTGACTGCCTCAACTGCACGTGCAAAAATGACGGCGGAAAATTCATCGCCGCGAGATATTCACCACACAGCAAAAAACTATGATACACATGTGCGACCAGCGAAGACTCAGATCATCATGCACATATGTGAAGGCTTATCAGTCTCTCCTGATTACAGCTGAATGGATATCCTAAGCAAAAATACATGTACATGCGTAATTACACAACAGTACAGGTATATTTTCAAAGTATATTCAAGAAAAAAAAAACAATCGAAACTATCGATAGTTGAGTGAACTATCGGCGATAGCGTTCGATAGTCCAAAGTACTATCGGTGCATTGCTATCGAGGCAGTCCCTATCGCGATGCATCGAACTATCGATGCATCGTTACACCCCTAAACTGTCTGCTTTGTAGCCTTTTTTACAAGTCACTAAAACAGCTGCAGATCAATAGTTCACATCAAATACTAGCGACTCCGGCCAAACTTTCTATCAAATAGCCTACCTAAATTGAAAACCAGAAAAAAAACTTTGACATGTTTTTCTTCATGGTCGCCGCCGTCTTCTTTTTTTCCGGTAAATCTGACTGCTCAGAATGCTCATCATTTATGCATTCCACATTTAATTTTGCCCATCAACAATGAATATACCTTGAAAATTCAGCTGTGTAGCCTTCTCCCTGCATACGGCATTATGACATCGCCTATCTTGGAAGCCTGTCATCACTGATAAATTATTGTAGCTGTCAAATTGAGGAGCTATCCATCTTGTCAACTAAAATTGTATTCATACGCCTTGGAACTAATTTCCCAAAAATAACAATGGTACACCATTATTTTTAATTTAAAACGTAATACGGACATGAGTCGGCCGTTAGGACGACATCGGACTCATGTCCGACTATAGGTAACGCGTATACGAGCACATGTTGTTGTTGTTGTTGTCAGCGGCATTGCCTGTGAAAAAAGTTGAAGTGATTCAATTTTCTCGCGAGACGCAAGAATTCCGGTGAGGCGCACTGCATGACTGTCAGTTTTTTTAGCTCAACGTCACGTAGTGACGGGGTGAGCTTTTGGGATCACTTTTTGTCCGTCGTCCGTGCGTGCGTCCGTGCGTAAACAATTTCTTCAAACGACATCTCCTCCTAAACCACTGATCGGATTTTGACCAAACTTCACAGGAATGATCCTTAGGTGGTCCCCTTTCAAAGTTGTTCAAATGGTTCTGGTCCATTGCACATCTAGGTCACAGGAGCCAAAAATAGATTTTTTTCACCAAAAACTTAAAAAATCTTCTTCTCTGAAACCACAAGGCCCAGGTCTTTGATATTTGGTATGAAGCTTCATCTAGTGGACCCCTACCAAGATTGTTCAAATTATAGTGCTGGGGCCAAAAATGCCCCCGCCCCGGGGCCCTTTGGTTTTACATGGGCTTATATAGGGAAAATCTTTAAAAATCTTCTTCTCTGAAACCACAAGGCCCAGGACTTTGATATTTGGTATGAAGCTCCATCTAGTGGACCCATACCAAGATTGTTCAAATAATAGTGCTGGGGCAAAAAATGCCCCCACCCCGGGCCCTTTGGTTTTACATGGGCTTATATAGGGAAAATCTTTAAAAATCTTCTTCTCTGAAACCGCAAGGCCCAGGACTTTGATATTTAGAATGAAGCTTCATCTAGTGGACCCCTACCAAGATTGTTAAAATTATAGTGCTGGGGCACAAAATGCCCCCACCCCGGGGCCCTTTGGTTTTACATAACCTTGTATAGGGAAAATCTTTAAAAATCTTCTACTCTGAAACCGCAAGGCCCAGGACTTTGATATTTAGAATGAAGCTTCATCTAATGGACCTGTACCAAGATTGTTCAAATTATAGCCCTTGGGCCAAAAATGCCCCCGCCCGGGGCCCTTAGGTTTTACATAGACTTATATAGGGAAAATCTTTAAAAATCTTTTTCTCTGAAACCACAAGGCCCAGGTCTTTTATAATTGGTATGAAGCTTCATCTAGTGGACCCCTACCAAGATTGTTCAAATTATAGTGCTGGGGCACAAAATGCCCCCGCCCCGGGGCTCTTTGGTTTTACATGGGCTTATATAGGGAAAATCTTTAAAAATCTTCTTCTCTGAAACCGTAAGGCCCAGGACTTTGATATTTAGAATGAAGCTTCATCTAATGAACCTCTACCAAGATTGTTCAAATTATAGCCCTTGGGTCAAAAATGCCCCCGCCCGGGGCCCTTTGGTTTTACATAGACTTATATAGGGAAAATCTTAAAAATCTTCTCTGAAACCACAAGGCCTAGGTCTTTTATATTTGGTGTGAAGCTTCTTCTAAAGGACTCCTACCAAGATTGTTCATATTATAGTGCTGGGGCAAAAATGCCCGCGCCCCGGGGCCCTTTGGTTTTACATATGCTTATATAGGGAAAATCTTTAAAACTCTTCTTCTCTGAAACCCCAAGGCCGAGGACTTTGATATTTGGTATGAAGCTTCATCTAGTGGACCTCTACCAAGATTGTTCAAATTATTGCCCTTGGGCAAAAAATAATATTTGGTATGAAGCTTCTTCTAAAGGACCCAAACCAAGATTATTCAAATTATAGTGCTGGGGCCAAAAATGCCCCTGCCCTGGGGCCCTTTGGTTTTACATAGGCTTATATAGGGAAAATCTTTAAAAATCTTCTTCTCTGAAACCGCAAGACCCAGATCTTTGATATTTGATGTGTAGCTTCATCTAGTGGACCTTTGCCAAGATTGTTAAATTTATAGCCTTTGTTGATGTTTGGTATGAAGCTTCACCTTTAAAACCTCCCTCAACATTATGCACATTAAAGCCCTGGGGCCAATAATGGCCCTCTCTGGGGCCTACTTGTTACACTATGGATCAGGTGAGCGATCCAGGGCCATCATGGCCCTCTTGTTTATTTATTTTCTTTTGTCGATCTTAAATGCTGCCTACTTATATACCTATGTGTTACTTTTTGTCGTATCCGACCAAATAAAAATAAATAAATAGATAAAACTGTAAATTGGGGTTTTCAAAAACGTCACGATGACTGCTTCTCTATTATTGATCCATGTTGCAGAGACGCTTATTGCATTTCCATAGACGAACTGTCGGACAGTTGGCGCACAATAAAAACATCAAGTACCCGTCTTTTATTTACCTTCCGGCTGCGTTACTATTCGACAGCAACAACCTAGTTTTCTTTATTTCCAGTATTTCCATGGTAATTCCGACTCGCTGTGTGTCATACTATCAAGCATGAAGTAATGCCTTGGAATTCCTTTCTTTCTTTTACTGCAACACCCTCTCACGAGGATTACGTGCAGGTGTACATTTGTTGCACTCCAGGACGGCCCCCGGGGCTTGAAAAATATATGGGCTGATGCTTCCAAGCAAAGCTGAATCCGACCCGCACACAAGTACTGGTTAACCGCTTAGAGGAACTAAGCCTGCCCAGTCCCACATAAAGCGGTGCGAGTCGGACCCGTCCATGCTTAAACCCTATTGGTTTCATTAGGTGGCATGGCTTGAGATGTCATTTCATCCCAATATCGGGTAAAAGGCGCACAAAATTGGAAGCAACATTTCCAAAATGACCTTAACAGTGGTAAGTGAGACGTTAAAACTCAAATCAAACAAATACACTCCAGGTTTGCAGAATGAAAGGCTTGAAAGCCGACATAGTAATCATGTAATCTGCCTTAACACTCGGGAGAGGGGTTGGCAGTAAAAAGAGATAGATAATTTTGGTAGGGATCTTTTACTTGCGCAGGGGATGGTTCTCCCTGCATAGGGGCCTCCAGATAACGTCCCAATCCGAAAGACTGCACTTTGTGGCACTCATCCCTGCAAATGATGCCAGTGTAGCAGTTCGTACACCGCTGCCCGCAATTGAACCGGGGGCCTCTAGCATGATAGGCAAGTGAAGTCTTACCTCTGAGATACCATGCTCCATAGGCAAACTGAGTTAATTCATTTTTTTTTTCAATCCATTCTGCCAATCGTGATCTTGTCACTTTCGCATTTCATTGTTTTTTTTCACATTTGTATAGGAAGCCAGTCTGTTCTGAGGGTATTGATTACTCCAAATTCAGGGTAACAGGTGATGGAAACAGCTTTCTTGGTTCTTTTTAAGTGTACATAGCTGTTATTGTGAATTTCTCCAAAAGCATCATTACCGAAAAATCATATGTAATTATGTACACATATTGTAGAAAATTATGGCCCCTGCCCATCAGGGCTTGAAGAAATAGATGGGCTGCATGATGCTTCCACACAGAGCTGAAACCGATCGCACATGAGTACTGGTAAACAAACCGCTTAAAGGATCTAAGCCTTCCCAGGCAAAGCGGTGTGAGTAGGACCATCCATGCTTATAAACCCTATTGGTTTCATTGGATGGCAGGGACTGAGATGTCATTTCATCTCAATGTCGGGTAAAAATTGGAAGCAACATCTCCAAAATGACCTATACAGTGTTAGTTTAGTTTAAATACATGTAGATGTTATTCCAGTTTTTGTATTGAAGTACGGGATTTCTTACCTGAGGGGGTATAAATCTGATAAACAAATGAGTGCATAGTTGAACATGTTGAATGTGTATATTACATTTTATCTTTCGATTAATTTTTATGGGTTTAATGACAGTATTTTCTTTTAACAGAAAACTTATCAGTATCACCCCATTTGAACCCCAGCCATTACCTGTCATTCAATCACACTGATGAATACACTCAGAAATCAATTTCCAATTTCATGATCAGCCGCCATTTTATCTGGTATTTGTGAACGCGGGAAGGAATTTTTTTTCGTAATTCAGAGTTGATAATATTGTTTTGGAGTGGAAACTAGAATTAATAATTTCATTTGACGATAAGGAATATATCCCCGATGAACTGAATCAATACCAAGGTAAGAACGCAGAATAATTTGGTAATTTGCCTGATGCTGTACAGCAGACCAGCTGATTTGCCTATTAATAGATGATGGTCTTAGTCTAATCATGAACAGAAACTGTGGCAAATGAGTATAATGGATAGCAAACTCGATTGATAGCCTTTCGTACAGCAGACTCATTATCTGGAGGAAGAAGAGAGCAGTTAGAGCCTGACTTGGAACCAACGGCGATAGATCAGGACACATCCATAAAAGACAAGTTGCATGTCATTTGTAAACATTGTCAGTTGAAGAAGTGTTTCTTTGACATGCCTCTTGTGTACCCTTAAGGCAGCTAATTTGATTTGGATCTGTTCATGGACAACCAGATTGAGACAGATGTTCGTACGACCCTGCAGAGCCCAGCACATGACTGGTAGATGTAGATGACTTGGTGAACAGACAAATTTACTGTCCATGGGACCTGAACTCATTCATCATGCCAGAAAGTATTTGCAATTCAGATAAAGAGAAAAGATGGGAAAATGGGGATAATATTTTTGATTATTTGAAAAAGATATTATGGATACCAGAGTTCTCACTAGGATTTTGAAAACAGGTGTTTAAGAATCCATCCATGGAAAAAGTTGGATTCAAATCTGAAAAGTTGGAGTAAAATTTTGAAAAGTTGGATTTAAAATTTTGAAAAGTTGAAGTTTGAAACTAAAAATGTGTGTCAATTATGGCTAAATGCGTACGGCTGTAGAGTGTGACTCAAAAAGACTTTGAGGTTTGAACCTTTGTTCTGCTTAACATGACAAACCCTTTCTTGCAGTTAGATATTGTCATAAGGAACATTTGTGTGAAGTTATATTATATATAACTCAGACGGCTTCAATCTAATCAGGATTTACACTGTCACTCAGATTGTGAATTTGAATGGATAAATTACATTAGGCTTTGAAAGTCAGGAGTGGACTGGGTAAATTAATTTATTCATCAGGATATGGGTTTAAATTGAGTGTGAGCAGTTAACAGTAGTACAGGCTCTGATCAGGCTTCACCAACAGGATAAGTCCGTTCAGGCCATGCACTACATCCTAGTTGATAAATTGGCATATGAAACTTTTGGAGTCTTTGATATGTTACACGACCATGTCCTGGAAATTTTGATTTTGACCCCCCCCACCGCGGGCTCTACCCCCACCCCACCCCACCTCCAACCCCCCCCCCCCCCTGGCCCACCCCTAGGGGCGTGATCAAAGTTCCGAAAGTGGCATGCACTCCCCAGACCAAAGATCTGTCAGTTCCCAAAGTTTCAAGTTCTATCACCGTCTAGTAGGAGTTATCCGGTAAGACGGACGGACATATGACGAAGACCATTACAATAGCCCCAAGTGGGGACAAAAAAAAACAACAGTGCAGGCCCAGATCAGATGCCACAGGTGTCTGTTCCGGACCTCCACTATTAGCAGGCAGTTCAACACTTGATAATTAATTTCTTTCATTCAAATAGGCCTAATCAAGGTAGCTTGATAATGCAACAAACTCGAGTCATAATTTTCTTTAATCGTAATAAAGACGATTTATACACTAGATTATCGCATCCTTTAATTATGCCTTCGACATTTTTTCAACAATCAAATTACCGATAATCCAACTGTGTATTCAAGTATCCGGAAACAAAACAGTCAATTATTGTTAATCAGCCACGAGATTGCTGCATCTCACAAACCGCAAAACTGACCTGCCAATCTTCTAGCCGCGACGCTCTGATTGGCCGAGAGAGTAATACAGACGAATGTTCTCGCCAGGTAATGCTTGAACAAGCCTGGCGGCGACAATTAACGGTAAACTTTTGATCCGAAAGCGGTAGCTAAATGTGTAAATCAATTGGACACCCGCTGTCATCTTTTGATGTGACTGAGGTCATTTTTACACTGGATTGCGGACGCGTCAGACGAAAAAAAGGCTTAATTAAGAATCCACAACAGGAACTTTTACGCGTACAAAAGCAAAAAAAGGCGTAAAAATACGCCGGATTCGGCGTTTCCGAGAACTCTGGATACCCATGAAATGCTATGTTGTGACTGTTCCAACAAGTACCCACAACATTCCTTTTTATCTCACCTTTCAGGTAGTGACAAGGTGAGCTTTTGTGATCACTTTTCATCCGTCGTCCATGCGTGCGTCAGTAAACAAGTCTTCAAACGACATCTCCTCCATCTCATCACTGATCGGATTTTGACCAAACTTCACAGGAATGTTCCTTAGACCGGAACCATTTGAACAACTTTGAAAGGGGTCCACGCTTTCAAAGTTGTTCAAATGGGTCCGGTCCATTGCACATCTAGGTCACAGGAGCCAAAAATAGATTTTTTTCACTGAAAACTTGAAAAATCTTCTTTTCTGAAACCACAAGGCCCAGGTCTTTGATATTTTGGCCCTTTGGTTTTTTCATAGGCTAACATGTATACATGTATAGGGAAAATATTTAAAAATCTTTTTCTCTGAAACCACAAGGTCCAGGTCTTTGATATTTGGTATGAAGCTTCATCTAGTGGACCTCTACCAAGATTGTTTAAATGAAAGCCCTGGGGCCAAAAATGCCCCCTCCCAGGGGCCTTTGGTTTAACATAGGCTTATATAGGGAATTTTTTAAAAAATCTTCTTCTCTGAAACCGAACGCCTAGTTCTTTGACATTTGGTGTGAAGCTTCATATAGTGAACCTCTATCAAAAGTTTCACAATATAGGCCTAGTGCAATAAATGCCTCCGCCCTGGGGGCCTTCGGTTTTACATAGGCTTATATAGGGAATCTTCTTCTCTAAAACCGCATAGCCCAGGTTTTTGATATTTGGTATGAAGCTTCATCTAGTGGACTGCTACCAAGGTTGTTCAAATTATAGTCCTGGAGCCAAAAATGCCCCGGTCCCAGGGGCTTTTGGTTTTACATGGCTTATATATGGAAAATCTTTAAAAATCTTCTTCTCTGAAATGGCAAGGCCCAGGTCTTTTCGTATTTCGCTTGAAGCTTCATCTAGTCAACCTCTAGCAAAATTGTTCAAATTATAGCCCGAGGGCCAAAAATGCCGCCACCCCGGGGCCCTTTGGTTTTACATAGACTTATATAGGGAAAATCTTTAAAAATCATCTTCTTATTAACATTGGATTATACTGGATACATGGAATCTTTAAAAATCTTCTTCTCCGTAACTGTATGACCCTGGTCTTTGATATTTGGTGTGGACCTCTACCAAGATTGTTCAATCATAGCCCTTGGGCCAAAAATGCCTCCGCCCTTGGGCCCTTCGGTTTTACATTGACTTCTATAGGGTAATTAAAAAAAATCTTCTACTCTGAAACTGCAAGGCCCAGGTCTTTGATATTTGGTGTGAAGCTTCATCTAGTGGACCTCTGTCAAAATTGTTCAAATTATAGCCCTAGGAAATAGAAGTCAAGGCAATGAAAACACTTGAAATATTCTTGTCTGAAAGCAGAAGACAAAGGTCTTTGATAACTGACATGAAGCTTCGTCTTGTGGATTTCTACCACGATTATTCAAATTTGATATACATATTTATTTCACAATTTCTGTAACATGCAATACATATATACATACAATAATAATTCGTAGGAACGAAATCTTACAGTGTTGATGGGGACATTAATTCATTGTATGCTAGTAGACTCTTCAACTGCCATATATTGGACAAGTCCATTTGTCATATAAGGGGGTCAGGCATATTTTGTTTTGTTTTTATTAGCTCACCTGTCATGTAATCAGGAGGTGAGCTTTTGGGATCAGTTTTCGTCTGTCGTGCATCTGTCCTTACGTAAACAATTTCTCAAACCACATCTCCTCCTAACCAATGATTGGATTTTGACCAAACTTCATAGGAATGATTCTTAGGCGGTTCCCTATCAGAAATGTTCAAATGGTTCCAGTCCGCAGATCAAGGTCACGGGAGCCAACAGCAGATGTTTTTAATGAAAACTTAAAAAATAGTCGCCGCTGAAACCAGGCCTTCGATAGTTGGTGTGTAGCTTCATCAAGTGGACCTCTGCCAAGATTGTTCAAATTATAGTCCTGAGGCCAAAAATTCCCCTGCCCCGGGGCCCTTTGTTTTTACATAGTCTTACGTAGGGAAAAGCTTTAAAAATCTTCTTGTCTGAAACCAGAAGGCTCAGGTGTTTGATCAGAAGCCTCCCTGGTGTAGTGGTTATGCTACCCCCCTTGTAAACCAGGGATCGCAGGATCGATCCGGGCTTCTTCAGACTTTCAGATGAGTCTTTAAACCGTCTCCATATGACCTTCGCTGTTGGTAGGATGTAAAACTCAAACACTCACTCATTCAGGTGTTTGATATTTGGTATGAAGCTTCGTCTTGTGGACCTCTATCAAGATTGTTCAAATTATAGCTCTGGGGCCAAAAATGCCCCACCCTGGGGCCGCTTGGTTTTACACTGACTTATATAGCAAAAATCTAAAATAAAAATCTTCTCCAGACCTCTGAAACTGCAAGGCCCAGGCCTTTGAAATTTGGTGTGTAGCTTCATCTATTGTACCTCTACCAAGGTTGTTCAAATTATGGCCCTGGGGCCAAAAATGCCACCGCCACATTGAACTTCATCTGCCAATCGGCCTCCCACTCTGCAAGTTGATCCAGGTCATCTTGTAAAATAAGACAGTCAGACGGAGAATATATACAGGACACATCATCAGCAAACAAACTGACTGATGGCCTGATATTATCAGTCAGATCATTGATGAAAACCAAGAAAACCAGTCCAAGGACTGAACCTTGGGGGACTCCGGATAAAACAGGGACTGGATCAGATGCTTGGCCATCAAGTACAACTTGTTGTGAGCACCCAGAGAGTCATGAGCTTATCCACATATGTGTGGATCCACTTATCCCATAGTAGTCAAGTTTATATAATAGCCCTCTGTGAGGTACCTTCAACCTTGTCAAAGGCCTTGGCGAAGTTCATGATGATCGAGTCAGTCTGTTTGTGGCCACGATTTATGAATTTTATGGCCCCATCCAGATTGCCCACAATGTCATGGTAAAATTGAACTACTTGCATTTCGCAAGACCTTTGACTTCGGAAACCATGTTTTAATCAGACTGGTGAAGGATTGTCTATGGATGTGTCACCAGTAAACATTTCTAATTCAGACAGTCAGCAAGAATGCTCACAAAGGTTATACAGTCAGCAAGAATGCTCTCAGGTAAAGCTATACAGAACCAAAATGCTGTCTGTTTCAACAAGGGACGTAAGTTAAAGCTTATCCGTATCTGTACATGTATATTGGTAAAATGGTTTGTTGTCTCCAATTATTCACTTCCCCTCTAGTGTTCAGACTTCAGGTGGGTTAAAACACTATCATCTTTGCTTTTAAACATTAATTAACTGACCGGTAATGCTCATGTCCGTATCTAGGCGGTGCCTAAGTTCATATTATTCATATTTGAAACTGTCTTGCAACAACCGTATTCGACCTATTTACCGCACCGTGCACTTAGTTTTTAGCTCACCTGTCACGTAGTGACGAGGTGAGCTTTTGGGATCACTTTTTGTCCGTCGTCCGTCGTGCGTGCGTCCGTCCGTCCGTCCGTGCGTGCGTCCGTAAACAATTTCAAATAAGTATATCTCTAATATCCCATGGCCAATCTTGATCAAATTTCATGTGAAGCATCATCAGGTAGGGGGAAAGGCTGCATAAGGTTTTTGGGCTGATCAGATTGGAATTCTGGTTGCCATGGCAACATATAGCTCCCATAGACTTATAATGGGAAAAATTTAAAAAATCTTCTTCTCTGAAACCACAGGGCCCAGAGTTTAGATAATAAGCTTGTAACAATGTCAAGTTGTCACCTACATAATTCCTGCCAATCATGCCCCTGGGGTCCAAATTGGCCACACCCGGGGGCCCCTTCGCTCCCATAGACTCATAATGGAAAAAAAAACTTTCAAAAATCTTCTTCTCTGAAACCATAGGGCCCAGAGCTTAGATATTTAGCATGTAGCAATGGCAAGTGGTCACCTACATAATTCCTGCCAATCATGCCCCTGGGGTCTAAATTGGCCACACTCCGGGGTCCAAACGAGCCATGCCCCAGGGCCCTTAAGCTCCTATAGACTCATAATGGATAAAAGCTTCAAAAATCTTCTTCTCTGAAACCAAAAGGCCCAGAGCTGAGATATTTATCATGTAGCAACGGCAAGTGGTCACCTACATAATTCCTGCCAATCATGCCCCTGGGGTCTAAATTGGCCACACCCTGGGGCCCCTTTGCTCCCATAGACTCATAATGGAAAAAAGCTTCAAAAATCTTCTTCTCTGAAACCACATGGCCCAGAGCTTAGATATTTAGCATGTAGCAAAGGCCAGTGGTCACCTACATAATTCCTGTCAATCATGCCCCTGGGTTCCAAACTGGCAACGTCCCGGGGCCCCTTCGCTCCCATAGACTCATAATGGAAAAAAAGCTTCAATAATCTTCTTCTCCGAAACCATAGGGCCAAGAGCTTAGATATTTAGCATGTAGCAACGGCAAGTGGTCACCTACATAATTCCTGCCAGTCATGCCCATGGTGTCCAAACGGGCCACGCCCGGGGCCCTTTAGCTCCTATAGACTCATAATGGAAAAAGCTTCAAAAATCTTCTTCTCTGAAACCAAAAGGCCTAGAGCTGAGATATTTGGCATGTAGCAATGGCAAGTGGTCACCTACATAATTCCTGCCAATCATACCCCTGGGGTATAAATTGGCCACACCCCGGGTCCCCTTAGCTCCTATAGACTCAGAATGGAAAAAAGCTTCAAAAATCTTATTCTCTGAAACCACATGGCCCAGAGCTTAGATATTTAGCATGTAGCAAAGGCCAGTGGTCACCTACATAATTCCTGCCAATCATGCCCCTGGGTTCCAAATTGGCGACGCCCCGGGGCCCCTTCGCTCCCATAGACTCATAATTAGGGCTGACTATCGATGCCAATTTTGACTATCGTGATAGTATTGCTATCGTGGAAACTACTATCACGATACTATCACTATCGTGGCATACTATCACGATACTATCGTGATACTATCGGGAACACTTATAAATGATTCATAGATGTTATATCACTCACATAAAATGGCTAAGAGTGACAGAACGAGTTCGGAAAATTCCAATGGCCTAAAATTGTATGTTTATTGTGTGTTTCAATATCAGCATTCATTCCCTCGGGGCTATTCCAGAAAAAACATCATGGGGAGACGGCTCTTTATATATATCCCCACCACCGCCTAAAAATAGTTTGCTGCTTCCACTCTTTGATGTTTGCCGCCTGTGTTAAATTAATCTGTGGATTCAGTTAATTAGGTAACTCGATTATTACATAGTATTACGTAATCACAGCAAGCTATTTTAGCACCTCTTTAAGGGCGACATGAATCTAACAAACTGCATTAAAACTTGAACTTACATATTTTTTATTTGAAGTTAGCATCAAAAGCTAGACTATCAAAATAGAAGTAAAGCAATAATAATTATTATCAAGTCGGTTTTTTCATTTAGCAAACTGTACAGGGCTTGACCTAGGCTCTTTGACTCTGTGGACATTTAGTCCTTGCACAAAAGACAGCTAAGACAAGCAGCAATAATAAAACAAAATTTTCATGTAATGAAATTTGGCCGTTTCGACATGTTATTTTTTCTGGAATATCCCTCTATTATAATACAAAGACAACCAAAAATAGAATCAGAAAGACCCACGAAAAATAAAAACGCCAATTTGTCCCAGGTTGTCCAGTGTCCACCATCAAAACGTCCAGAATCACCTTAAGAAAGTACTTGATAGACGGAGACCTAAGGCCTCACGCTGCACGTTTTTCCCCCTACAGGATGACGGCAGGAAAATAAAACTTTGTCTGCTTAAATATTCCCCCAAGAATTCAATCCCAATCGGTCAGGCCAGCCGACTGATGACATCATCATTGATGCATTTTTGCATACTTGCCGACTTATCTGAGTCTATCATGTACTCGCATGCACATTCTGTGCATTTTTCGAGAAATGCATTTCTAATGAGACCACAAAAGTGCGGTTTAATAGTCTGGTCCTTATGCGCAAAAAGCGTCACATATACAACAAGTTAAACTGCATTATACCGTCATTTATTACGCATTTATTTACCTATAGATATGAATAAGTCAGCACACAGCAAAAACAAACATTTCTTCATACAAAAGATCAGCTTGTGCCTCTTGCAAATGTCTTCGAAACTGAACAGGGAAATGGCGTTTGTCCCAGAAGTTATACTACGCAAGGATAGTACAAACAGCAAACATTTATATATGACTGCGCAGGCTGATCTGAGCCTTCACATGTCGCACAGGTTTCACTGTCATGCTTTCAAAAAGTTGCATACAACAAACGCGTGATCAAACTATCATTGACGTTTTGTTATTGAAAAACGCGGGAAAATTTCTGACTGCCTAAACTGCACGTGCAAAAATGACGGCGGGAAATTCATCGCCACGAGAAATTCACCACACGGCAAAAAATCTATGATACACATGTGCGACCAGCGAAGACTCAGATCATCATGCACATATGTGAAGGCTTATCAGTCTGTCCTGATTACAGCTGAATGGATTTCCTAAGCAAAATACTTGCGTAATTACACAACAGTACAGGTATATTTTCAAAGTATATTCAAGAAAAATACAAAAACAATCGAAACTATCGATAGTTGAGTGAACTATCAGCGATAGCTATCGATAGTCCAAAGTACTATCGATGCATTGCTATCGAGGCAGTCCCTATCGCGATGCATCGAACTATCGATGCATCGTTACACCCCTACTCATAATGGAACAAAAAGCTTAAAAAATCTTCTTCTCGGAAACTACAGGGCCCAGAGCTTAGATATTTAGCATGTAGCAATGGCAAGTGGTCACCTACATAATTCCTGCCAATCATGCCCCTGAGGTCCAAACAGGCCATGCCCGGGGTCCTTTAGCTCCTATAGACTCATAATGGAAAAAAGGCTTCAAAAATCTTCTTCTCTGAAACCACAGCGCCCAGAGCTTAGATATTTAGCAGGTAGCAATGGCAAGTGGTCACCTACATAATTCCTGCCAATCATGCCCCTAGGGTTCAAATGGGCCACGCCCCCAGGCCCCTTAGCTCCCATAGACTCATAATGGAAAAAAAGCTTCAAAAATATTCTTCTCTGAAACCACAGCGCCCAGAGCTTAGATATTTAGCACATAGCAACGGCAAGTGGTCACCTACATAATTCCTGCCAATCATGCCCCTAGGGTCCAAATGGGCCACGCCCCGGGGCCCCTTTGCTCCCATTGACTCATAATGGAAAAAAGCTTCAAAAATCTTCTTCTCTGAAACCACAGCTCCCAGAGCTTAGATATTTAGCATGTAGCAACAGCAAGTGGTCACCTACATAATTCCTGCCAATGGTGCCCCTGGGCTCCAAATGGGCCACACCCCGGGGCCCCTAAGCTCCCATAGACTCGTAATGGAAAAAAAGAACTTCAAAAATCTTCTTCTCTGAAACCATAGGGCCCAGACCTTAGATATTTAGCATGTAGCAATGGCAAGTGGTCACCTACATAATTCCTGCCAATCCTGCCCCTGGGGTCCAAATGGGCTACGCACCGGGGCCCCTTAGCTCCCATAGACTTATATTGGAAAAAAGCTCCAAAAATCTTCTTCTCTGAAACCGCAGGGCCCAGAGCTTAGATATTTAGCATTTAGCAACAGCAAGTGGTCACCTACATAAATCCTGCCAATCATGCCCCAGGGGTCCAAATGGGCCACACCCCAGGACCCCTTAACTCCCATAGACTCATAATGGAAAAAAGCTTCAAAAATCTTCTTCTCTGAAACCACAGGGCCCAGAGCTGAGGTATTTGGCATGTAGCAATGGCAAGTGGTCACCTACATAAATCATGCCCCTTGGGTCCAAATGGGCCATGCCCGGGGCCCTTTAGCTCACATAGACTCATAATGGAAAAAAAAGCTTCAAAAATCTTCTTCTCTGAAACCACAGGGCCCAGAGTTTAGATATGTAGCATGTAGCAACGGCAAGTGGTCACCTACATAAATCTAGCCAATCATGCCCCAGGGGTCCAAATGGGCCACGCCCTGTGACCCCCTGAGCTCCCATTGACTCATAATGGAGAATAGCTTCAAAAATCTTCTTCTCTGAAACTGTGAAGCACAGAGCTTAGATATTTAGTATCTAGCAACATAAAATAGTCACCTACATAAATCCTGCTCACCCTGCCCATGGGATTCAAATGGGCCACACCCCGGGGCCCCTCAGCTCCTTTAGACTTATAATTGAAAAAAGCTGCAAAAATCTTCTTTTCCAAAGCCATAAGGCCCAGAGCTTAGATATTTAGTGTAGCAATGTCAAGTGGTCTCCTACACTAATGATTTTCTGGTACACAGGTGAGCGATATAGGGCCATTGGGCCCTCTTGTTTCAAAATTGTATGAAAATATAGTGGTGAAAAATCTACCTAATAAGCGCACACTCAATACGAAAAAAATACGAAAAAAAAGCTTCCCATATGATTATTTTATAGATTTGAATTTCAGCATAGGGATTCACCACATATACATAAGATTGTCTGGGTCAGAGATGCAGCAAAACTCAATATGAATTTGTTGGGAGGCTACTGTAAAGTGTACGCTTGTGTATTTTTTCCAGAAAAAGCTTGGGTGTGCGCTTATAGGAGCATGTGCGGTAAATAGGTCAAATACGGTAATTTCAGGTACTTTCTAACATAATTTGTTTGTTACTTAAAGAAAAGTATGCATTCATTTTCCAAACTATTTTTTATGTGTAACATTGTCCGGATTGTGTTGTTCAGTCCATCTTCAAGTAAACACACTGAAAAAAAATTTTTTTCGAGCTTTTTTTCATCAAAACATATTACATGCATTGGACTTCTGTGAGTTTTAACCAGCCTACACATTGGTAAGTAGGTGACACAACAGATCATTAAATAGATTAGATAAATATAACCTTTGTGTTTTCCAGAAGTTCACCTGTCAAAAAATCACTGATTTGTTTATGGTGGCTCATGTGAACCAATGTAACAAACCAATGGGTAAATATCATTTCTATACCATTGCAGTTATTTGCAGTTGCACAAAGTTTCTGGTGCTGAACAGGCTGCTTTCAGTCCTTCAGTTCAAATATGGGGATAGACTGTTGGCTTCTCTTAATTTCAATTTTTGTTTTTGATTTTTCAAGTATCAAATCACCCATCCTGTAAACACAATCAGTAACACAGTGAAACTTTGGTGCAGTGATTGCATGAATTGTTATAAATTGCTTGACTGAAATATATAAAATGAAGATGAATAACTGAAAGCACCAAAGAAGGGCAATCATTTTACAAGCTAAATGCAAGATTTCAACACCTCAACCCAGTCAATGAGCTTGTTGCCAAATTGGTAGAACTGGTCATTTTTGGCCACCATACACTGAATTTAAAATAGTACCAGGTGAGATAATTACATTTTTTAAAATTTTGGGAATAATTAATTTTCAGTACTATTTAGGTATTTTACTTGAAATTCCTCTGTTGCAGTACCAAAAGGCAACCTTAAGCCACATTTCTATGGTAGTATTTTACACATTGTGGTTCTGTGGATTGAGATATCATTTTTTTGCAAAACCAAGGAAAAATGCACTAAATTACTAAAATGGTGACTTTTGAATAAAAATCTTTGGCTTCCATATTCTTAAATTTACATGGACTACCATCTGATGAAAAATCTTTTTGGGTAACTAATTGCAAATATGATTTTTTTCAGTACCTCAAATATAGTTAAGTAACTGTATTGAGGAACCTTAATTCATTTGCAGGGATGAATGTCATAAAAGTATGCCATCCTACAGATTGGGACCACAGGCGCTTGGCCCGTTGATTTGTCCGAAAAATTTGTGAAATAGGTAAAATGTCAAAATATATTTTTTTTCACACTGGTATAGAAAGCTAGACAAGGTTCTCAACAAACCAGTGCCATTTTCTCGGTACTCATAAAATGACAATTGGCACAGGCGCATTTTTGGACACAGAAAGGTATATTTTGTATGAACTTCAACCTAAGACATGCAGAATTTCATCAAAATGATGCAGAACACCTGGATCAAGCCCCATTAAGATCTACACGTCAAATTACCTCTGAGGTAGGACTTTGGTAGGACAATTTCATTTCAAAACCTTCTACTGGCCGAGATAACTCACAAGTATAATCTTTCACAAGTAGTGTCTGCGTAATAACTCATAGTATTGGATATATATATATATATATATATATATATATATATATATATATATATATATATATATATATATATATATATATATATATATATATATATATATATATATATATATATATATATATATATACATATTTTTTTTTCCTCCCTCTTTCACCCAACATGATGAAAATCAGACATCAACAGGGTTTTGATATAGATAAGATCATTAATCATGCACTCTTTATACATATTTATTGTTGCACTCCATCCTACAAAGAGACAATTATTACTATTATTATTTTTAAATGTTCAGGGTATACTCATGTAATCATATCACATTTCCAGCTTCTTTTGACCTGCTGCATCTGCACCTCTCCTGGGCTTCATCAGTAACTGATCATAATTCTGATTCTGAGTAACCATCCCGGCACCACTGCAATCTGAGGAGAAAAAATTGTAAAGAAAAATTCCAAGTGCCCCGACCGGGGACTGAGCCCACGAACCTGGGGTCATAAAGCAAGTGAGTCAAACACCAGGCCAAAAGGTTTGGTCCAGCCAGACCGGTCAGTTATGCACTCCAAATAAGGCGATTTATTATGGCGTGCTACTTCATATGCTCTATCCTACAAAGAAACCAATATTTAAAATGTTTAGGAGAGACTCATTTAAATTTGTCATATTTTCAGCTCCTCTTGACTGCGCTTAATCTGGTCCATCCATGGGCTGCAGCAATAATCATCCCTGCAACAGGCATCACTGTAGTAGGAGGAAAAAAATCCAGTCTAGTGCCCCGACTGATGACTAAAGGAGCGTGATAACTCGGTGGTTAATCCACTTGCCTCTGACACCAGAGGTCCCGGACTTGATCCCCGGCAGAGGCGACAAAAAGCCAACTCCCAAACACACTCCAACGGCACCACCTGCAAGGATGAATCACATTTCCAGATTCCTTTGACTCCGCTGCATCTGCCCCCACCCCAAGATTCATGGGTAATCATCCTCGCACCAGATACCACTGCAATCTGAGGAGAACAATCTGTAAAGAAAAATCCAGTCTAGTGCCCTGAAAATAATTATTGCAATATATATCAAAGAATATGTAGTAATTAAAAGTCAACCACACTCAGTCCCATAATGTATGATGAATTTATGTATATCCTCAGACCAGGTACAGCCGTGTCGGACACTTCCTGCCGTTCAGATATAACCACGAATATAGATAATGATTACAATATATCAAAGAATAAGTAGTACTTAATTAAATGTGAGCCACACTCATTCCCATAATGTTTGATGGATTTTGAAGGCCAGGTACAGCCGTGTCTGCCACTTCCTGTCCTCCAGATATAACCATGAAAACATGAACCACACTCTTTCCCATAATGTTTGATGAATTTTGAAGGCCAGGTACAGCCGTGTCGGCCACTTCCTGTCCTCCAGATATAACCATGAAAACATGAACCACACTCATTCCCATAATCCATAATGTTTGATGAATTTTGAAGGCCAGGTACAGCCGTGTCGGCCACTTCCTGTCCTCCAGATATAACCATGAAAACATGAACCACACTCTTTCCCATAATGTTTGATGAATTTTGAAGGCCAGGTACAGCCGTGTTGGCCACTTCCTGTCCTCCAGATATAACCATGAAAACATGAACCACACTCATTCCCATAATCCATAATGTTTGATGAATTTTGAAGGCCAGGTACAGCCGTGTCGGCCACTTCATGTCCTCCAGACATAACCATGAAAACAAATGATGATTACAATATATCAAAGAATAAGTACTCCCCCCCCCCCCCCCCCCCCCCCCCCCCCCCCCCCCCCCCCCCCCCCCCCGTTAAATTTAAAATCTGTTAGTTGATGATATAAAGACATCTAATTGTTGATAGATGTCTTCACAGTAAATTTTTGGTTCTTCATCATCTTTGTTTTGGTTTTCGTAAAAGAAAGTAAAGAAAGTAGTCAAGTCTAGGGCACTTGTACCCAAGTTTAATAAGAGCTCTTGCCTCATAATTTCTCTCTGAGCATCATAGAGTTCACAATCAAGGAGAAAATGGTCTACTGTTTCTCTCTCATCGCAAGCACAAGAGGGATCATCAACCACACCAACAGAGTGGATGTAGTCTTTGAGTCTACAGTAACCACTCTGCAATTGCAATATCATTCTCTGATTTCTTGTGCCCTTGAAACTGATTTTCTTCAGTTTGGCTACCGGTAGTTGATGGTGTTGGTGCAAGTTTCTGCCTTTTTCCGGTATTTCCCATCTTCGTTGCCATTTCCCCTTGACTGCTTCTCTTGCTGCATGTTTTATTTGTGCCTGTGTTGCATCTTCTATATATCTTCTAGCGTTTCCTCTGCTTCTTTTGCAGCGTCCTTGGCAATATGTTCTATAAAAGGGTTATCCTTTGGAAGCAAGGAATACACCACAGAAGTGAAAAATATGGAGTGTTCATGTTTTCTGGGCCATACTAGCTAGTTTCGGCCAGTTAGGCCTCATCAGTGACCCTCAGATATTTTCAAATTTCTACAATGGAATCAATGATCCCAAAGGACAAGAAAATATAGCCTATCCGCTATTTCATTTCCTCTTATATTTGCATGCCCTGGACTCCACTGAATCTTTACTTCTGTCCCATTCCTTTGTAAATCTGACATAACTTGGATGATGTCAGAGCTTGTTTTCTTGTACTCTTTATCATCCCAGCCTAACTGTAGAATACCAACTGCACACTGACTGTCACTGAAAATCAAAATTGTATCAATCTTTCTTTTCATCTTTTCTTGTAGGATAAAATCTAGCGTCATCTTGATAGAGGCTAGTTCACCAAGGAGAATGGAAGCCAGCTTAGACACAGGTTGTTTGAGCTCTATCTTTTCATCAGCTGGTAGAAATATGCAAGAGCCAGCACCACAGGGACAACCACAGTACAGTTGGCCCAAAGCCTTGATGGTTCGCATACACGCATGATGCATCACAGAAGTAAATGACTGTAGAAAATATTTCATGATCAATCACTACAAATGGATGTTGTCAGATATGGAGTATAAATAAGGAACATATCACAAATTTTGACCGGAAAAGTAACCGCTTTGGAGATACGAAAGAATGCACAATGTTATACGGTTATGTTATCGTAATGCAGCTGAAATTTTATGTTTTGCAGACCTGATAGTTCAAGCGAAGTCTGGGACAGGCAAGACCTGTGTGTTTTCTGTGATTGCTCTTGAGACAGTACAGATTGACAGCCCATCAAGCCAGGTAAAGTTCTTGAAATATTTGTAATTTTATGCATTTATTTTGTGTCATCTTGACTTATTCACAGTCATCAAAATTATTTAGACTTGATGGTTTCTGCACCACAACCTCTTTTATAACATTGTTCTTCATAAAACGCTAAAACAGTTTTTAGCTCACCTGTCACATAGTAACGAGGTGAGCTTTTGGGATCACTTTTTGTCCGTTGTGCATGCATGCTTCCATCCGTGCGTGCATCCGTCCATAAACAATTTCAAATAAGTATATCTCTAATACCCCATGGCCAATCTTGATCAAATTTCATGTGAATCATCATCAAGTAGTGGGAAAGGCTGCATAAGGTTTTTGGGCTGATCGGCTTGGAATTCTGGTTGCCATGGCAACATATAACTCCCATAGACTTATAAAGGGGATTTTTTTTAAAAATCTCATTCTCTGAAACCACAGGCCCCAGAGCTTAGATATTTAGCATGTAGCAAGGGCAAGAGGTCAACTACATATTCCTGCCAATCATGCCCCTGGGATCAAAATGGGCCACGCCCCGGGGCCCCTTCGCTCCCATAGACTCATAATGGAAAAAAGCTTCAAAAATCTTCTTCTCTGAAACCACAGGGCCCAGAGCTTATACATTTAGCATGTAGTAACAGCAAGTGGTCACCTACATAATTCCTGCCAATCATGCCCCGGGGCCCCTTAGCTCCTATAGACTCAAAATGGAAAAAAAGCTTCAAAAATCTTCTTCTCTGAAACCACAGGGCCCAGAGCTTAGATATTTAGCATGTAGCAAGGGCAAGTGGTCAACTACATAATTCCTGCAAATCATGCCCCTGGGGTCCAAATGGACCACGCCCTGGGGCCCCCTTAGCTCCTATAGACTCCTAATGGAAAAAAGCTTCAAAAATCTTCTTCTCTGAAACCACAGGGCCCAGAGCTTAGATATTTAGCGTGTAGCAAGGGCAAGTGGTCACCTACATAATGCCTGCCAAACATGCCCCTGGGTTCCAAATGGGCCACTCCCCGGGGCTCCTTCTCTCCCATAGACTCATAATGGAAAAAAGCTTCAAAAATCTTCTACTCTGAAACCACAGGGCCCAGAGCTTAGATATTTAGCATGTAGTAACGGCAAGTGGTCACCTACATAATTCCTGCCAATCATGCCCCTGGGTTCCAAATGGGCCAAGCCCCGGGGCCCCTTTGCTCCCATAGACTCATAATGGAAAAAAGCTTCAAAAATCTTCTTCTCTGAAACCACAGGGCCCAGAGCTTAGATATTTAGTATGTAGCAATGGCAAGTGGTCACCTACATAATTCCTGCCAATCATGCCCCTGGGGTCCAAATTATGCCACAACACGGGGCCCCTTAGCTCCTATAGACTCATAATGGAAAAAAGCTTCAAAAACCTTCTTCTCTGAAACTTCAGGGCCCAGAGCTAAGATATTTAGCATGTAGCAGTGGCAAGTGGTCACCTACATAATTCCTGCCAGTCATGCCCCTGGGTTCCAAATGGCACGGGGCCCCTTCGCTCACATAGACTCATATTGGAAAAAGCTTCAAAAATCTTCTTCTCTGAAACCACGGGGTCCACAGCTTTTATATTTAGCATGTAGTAACGGCAAGTGGTCACCTACATAATTCCTGCCAATCATGCCCCTGGGGTCCAAACGGACCACGCCCTGGGGCCCCTTAGCTCCTATAGACTCATAATGGAAAAAAGCTTCAAAAATCTTCTTCTCTGAAACCACAGGGCCCAGAGCTAAGATATTTAGCATGTAGCAACGGCAAGTGGTCACCTACATAATTCCTGCCAATCATGCCCCTGGGTTCCAAATGGGCCACGCCCCGGGGCCCCTTAGCTCCTATAGACTCAGAATGGAAAAAAGCTTCAAAAATCTTCTTCTCTGAAACCACAGGGCCCAGAGCTTAGATATATAGCATGTAGCAATGGCAAGTTGTCACCTACATAATTCCTGCCAATCATGCCCCTGGTGTCCAAATTATGCCACACCCAGGGGCCCCTTAGCTCCTGTATACTCATAATGGAAAAAAAGGTTAAAAAATCTTCTTCTCTGAAACCACATGGCCCAGAGCTTAGATATTTAGCATGTAGCAACGGCAAGTGGTCACCTACATAATTCCTGCCAATCATGCCCCTGGGTTCCAAATGGGCCATGCCCCGGCGCCCCTTCACTCCCATAGACTCATAATGGAAAAAAAGCTTCAAAAATCTTCTTCTCTGAAACACCAGGGCCCAGAGCTTAAACATTTAGCATGTAGCAAGGGCAAGTGGTCAACTACATAATTCCTGTCAATCATGCCCCTGGGTTCCAAATGGGCCAAGCCCCGGGACCCCTTCGCTCCCATAGACTCATAATGGAAAAAAAGATTAAAAAATCTTCTTCTCTGAAACCACAGGCCCCAGAGCTTAGATATTTAGCATGTAGCAATGGCAAGTGGTAACCTACATAATTCCTACCAGTCATGCCCCTTGGATCCAAATTGGCCACACCCCGGGGCCCCTTAGCTCCTTTATACTCATGATGGAAAAAAGGTTCAAAAAATCTTCTTCTCTGAAACCACAGGGCCCAGAGCTTAGATATTTAGCATGTAGCAACAGCAAGTGGTCACCTACATTGACCCTCTTTCAAAATTGCCTAAATCGTTCTGCTCCGTTAAACAAAATGGCCACCAGAGCTAAAAATAGAAAAACCTTTTAATGTCATCTCCTCCTAGGCAAATGGCCCGATTTGAAAAGGATTTCACAGGAATGTTCCTAGAGTGACCCTCTTTCAAAATTGCCTAAATCGTTAAATAAAATGGCCACCAGAGCTAAAAATAGAAAAACCTTTAAATGACATCTCCTCCTAGGCAAATTGCCCTATATTGAAAATAATTTCACAGGACTGTTCCTTGAGTGACCCTCTTTCAAAATTGTTTAAATTGTTCTGCTCAGTTAAATAAAATGGCTGCCAGAGCTAAAAATAGAAAAACCTTCCGCTCCATTAAACAAAATGGCCACCAGAGGTCAAAATAGAAAAACATTTAAATAACATCTCCTTCTAGGCAAATGGCCCAATTTGAAAAGAAATTCACAGGAATGTTCCTAGAGTGACCTTCTTTCAAAATTGCCTAAATCGTTCTGCTCCGTTAAACAAAATGGCGGCTGCAAGAGCTAAAAATAGAAAAACCTTTAAATGACATCTCCTCCTAGGCAAATGGCCCGATTTGAAAAGAATTTCACAGGAATGTTCCTTGAGTGACCCTCTTTCAAAATTGATAAAATCATTCTGCTCTGTTAAACAAAATGGTCGCCAGAGCTAAAAATAGAAAAACCTTTAAATGACATCTCCTCCTAGGCAAATGGCCCGATTTGAAAAGAATTTCACAGGAATGTTCCTTGAGTGACCCTCTTTCAAAATTGCCAAAATCGTTCTGCTCCGTTGAACAAAATGGCCACCAGAACTAAAAATAGAAAAACCTTTAAATGACTTTTCCTCCTGGGCAAATGGCCTGATTTGAAAATAATTTCAGAGGATTGTTCCTTGAGTGACCCTCTTTCAAAATTGCCTAAATGGTTCCGCTTAGTTAAACAAAATGGCCACCAGAGCTAAAAATAGAAAAAAACCTTTAAATGACAATAATTTCACAGGAATGTTCCTTGATAGACCCTCTTTCAAAATTGCCTAAATGGTTCCGCTAAGTTAAACAAAATGGCCACCAGAGCTAAAAATAGAAAAGCCTTAAATTCCACTACAATGAAAAATAGCCTCCAAAGATCAAAGTCTTTGGTCCACATCTCCTTAAAGCAGTGAATCCCTCATTTCCATAAGCTTTGAAACATCTTGGATTCAGGTGAGCAATTAAGAGCCGTCATGGCCCTCTTGTCTATATTTATAACTTGTTAAATGATTGATACCAAAAATTAAAAAAACAACAAAAACATTAATATATAGAGTGTATAGAAGGTCATCCGAGGACTTAAATACTCTAAATGAGGGGTGATTCTTTACTGAATGATTATAACAGTTCAGTTTAGACATAAGCAAAAGGTTGGTTTTTAGCTCACCTGTCACATAGTGGCGAGGTGAGCTTTTGGATCACTTTTTGTCCGTCGTGTGTGCGTACGTGTGAGTATCCATGCGTCTTTAAACTTATTCTTCAAACGACATCTCCTCTAAAACCACTGATTGGATTTTGACCAAACTTCACAGGAATGATCCTTAAGTGGTCTCCGATCAAAGTTGTCCAGATGGTTCCGGTCCATTGCACATCTAGGTCACAGGAGCTTAAATAGATTTTTTTTGCTGAAAATTTTAAAAAATCTTCTTCCCTGAAACCGCATGACATAGGCCTTTGATATTTGGTGTGATGCCTAGTGGACCTATACCAACATTGTTCAAATTATAGCCCTGGGGCCAAAAATGCCCCCGCCCTGGAGCCTTTGGTTTTACATAGGCTTATAAAGGAAAAATCTTTAAAAATCTTCTTCTCTGAAACCGCAAGGCCCAGGTCTTTGATATTTGGTGTAAAGCTTCATCTAGTGGACCTCTATCTCAAGATTGTTCAAATTATAGCCCTAGGGCCGAAAATGCCCCCACGCCGAAGGCCCTTTGGTTTTTTCATAGGCTTATATTGGGAAAATATTTAAAAATCCTCTTCTCTGAAACCACAAGGCCCAGGTCTTTGATATTTGGTATGAAGCTCCATCTAGTGGACCTCTACCAAGATAGTTCAAATTATAGCCCTGGGGCGAAAAATGCCCCCAGCCCCCTGGCCCTTTGGTTTTACATAGACTTATATAGGGAAAATCTTTTAAAATCTTCTCTGAAACCGCAAGGCCCAGTTCTTTGATATTTGGTGTGAAGTTTCATCTAGTGGACCTCTATCAAGATTGTTCAAATTATAGGCCTATTGTGATAAATGCCCCTGCCCCGGGGGCTTTTGGTTTTACATAGGCTTATATAGGGAAAATCTTTAAAAATCTTCTTCTCTGAAACTGCATGGCCCAGGCCTTTGGTATTTGGTATGAAGCTTCATCTAGTGGACCTCTACCAAGATTGTTCAAATTTTAGCCCTGGGACCAAAAATGTCCCCGTCCCGGGGGCCTTTGGTTTTAAACAGGCTTATATAGGGAAAATCTTTAAAAATCTTCCTCTGAAGCCTCAACGCCCAGGTCTTTGATATTTGGTGTAAAGCTTCATCTAGTGAACCTCTATCAACATTGTTCAAATTATAGCCCTAGGGCCAAAAATGCCCCTACGTCAGGGCCCTTTGGTTTTTCATAGGCATATATAGGGAAATTATATAAAAGTCTTCTTCTCTGAAACCACAAGGCCCATGTCTTTGATATTTGGTATGAAGCTTCATCTAGTTGACCACTGTCAAGATTGTTCAAATTATAGGCCTAGTACATAAAATGCTCCCACCTGTGGGCCCTTTGGTTAAACATCGGCTTATACAGGGAAAATCTTTAAAAATCTTCTTCTTCGAAACTCCATGTGCCAGATCTTTGATATTTGGTGTGTAGCTTCATCTAGTGGACCTCTACCAAGATTGTTCAAATCATAGCCCTTGGGCTAAAAATGCCTCCGCCATGGGGCCCTTTGGTTTTACATTGACTTATATCTGGAAACTTAAAAAAATCTTCTACTCTGAAAACACAAGGCCCAGGTTTTTGATATTTGGTGTGAAGCTTCATCTAGTGGACTTCTACCAAAATTGTTCAAATTATAGCCCTAGGAAATAGAAGTCCAGGCAATGAAAACATTTGAAAATCTTCTTGTCTGAAAGCAGAGAGCCAAGATCTTTGATATTTGGTATGAAGCTTTGTCTTGTGGATTTCTACCAAGATTGTTCCAAGATTGGCAAAAAGCCGGTCAAAATTAATTGTTAAGGCCAGTGGTTAAAACCGGTTTTAACTGGTCATTACTGGTCAATACTGGTCGATTGAGAGTCGATTTAATCACTGGAGTATATGCCTCTGTCCTGTTGCTAAACTGGTCTTAAAGGCTTTCCCCTACATTATGTACATGATGTTAGACTATATTTTCATCACTGAACAAGACAAAATAGTTGTTTTATCAATGGCAGTAATTATTTGAGGTATTTTTTATTTGATCAAATGTCAAAACACATTATTGCTGGTCAAATGAAGAGGTTGGATCATCTCACCGAACTGTAGACAGGCCTGTTCTTTTCAATCAAACAATCTTTTAATTATTCTGTTTTCCTTTATAGGTTAGTTTGATTGTTCATATTTTGATTTACAGGAGTATGAATAAGCTGAATGTATCATGGATTTTGAAGTATTTATGAAGGGTCCTATTAAACAAAAATTGTTGCACCAGATTGAGCCACTCCCCTCTCTTCCCTCACAAATCTTCTTCCCTCTTCAACTTTGAAAATATCAATTATTTAACATAATCTCAGGGCTCAAGCTAGAGGGCGACTCGGGCGAAGAAGTCGCCTTGTTGATGCTCACTTCGCCGACTTTGGCGATGAAAGCGAAAAAAACTTCGCCCTGAAATTTCGCCCGCTTTTTTTTTTTGTGTCTTCCTTGTGAACTGACAAGGTGACGATAATCCTTCGATCCACCAGTGTCAGAAATCTCAGTAATTACACTGAACAAAGCTAACTGTTTATTCTGCACTTCGTCCCAGTTGCAGTTTGGTACTGTTATGTAATTTAATTCTAACCGTTAGCTCATGCAGCTCGAGCCACTTGCAACACGCTTAGTAGTCTTGTACTGTCATAAATCTATCTCGGTTGATTGCACAAAGTTTTTATTGCATTAAGAGCCAATTAAGATTACACAAGATTATGTAACTTAAACAGGTATATTTGTACCGTTAGCTCGTGCCAAAGTCCGGGTGCGGACGTACTTTGTTAAGTACTGTTGTATACAGTAATAAGAATAATCTGACCGGTAACATTGACACTGCATTAGGATTTAATAAATTTTAAATGTAGATGGTTTATTTGCCATTGATTTATTTGTACATTACTTTTTGCATCCATCAATCGTTTTCATTTTTTTTATGGACAACAACAAAAGTAGGAAGCAATTTTTTATTTTGTAAGTGAAAATAATTATTACTTGCCGGTAAATATTCAGTTACTCAGTAATTATCCAAATTCATAAAAAATAACAACTGATTTTCATCTAGCGAGGTTGTTCCCCCTTGTTTCAAATTACACACAATTGTGACAGATACTTAGTGAACTGATCTATTACATAGAAACCTCTTTACTTTATTACACCTTTCATTATAACATGGTTGGATATAACAAAAGTTACAGCTTGCCCAAATACAGTAAAATTACTATATTAAGACCACCTTTGGGACAGTTCAAAAGTGGTCTTTAAGACCACTTTTGAACAGTCCCAAAAGTGGTCTCTGATCAGGGGTCACTGTATGCAGAAAACAGAAAGAATAATTGCAGCCAACCAAATAAGCTTTTTAAAGCAGAATTAGTCTTCATTTCAGGTGGTCTCAATAATGGAATTGATTGATAACCCTATAAAATACACTCTCCAAATAGGGATTCATTGGGCGACAGGGCTTGAGATGTCATTTCATCTCAATGTTGGGTAAAAGTCCCACAAAATTGGAAGCAGTGTCTCCAAAATGACCTTTACAGTGTTGACGGGGATGTTAAACCTCAAATCAAACAAACAAATCTCCAAATAGGGGTTTACAGGAGAACTCATTACATTGTTGTTGTTCGGCGTTAAGCCGCACCCACTTCTCCCTAGACCCAGCAAACTTCTCCCTATTTTCCCAGGAGGGAGAAGTCACTTCTCCCAAATTTTTTGGGCTAGCTTGGGCCCTGAATCTTTGATTCACTGATGTCTTTGAATATTTAAAATTATCTGCAACACCTACATATTGCAGTCAAAACAGACCAACCCATGCCACTGCAGTGGGTGTGGCAAAGATCTAATTGCTTAATTGACCAATGGCATATTCCATATAGGAGTATTATAATCTGACACCATTCCTAATGTGTGAAATTTTGGTTTATATGCAATACCAGTGCTTCAGCTGAAGTGCACGACCCGCCGGATGCTTTTAGCTTTATGAGTGTTACCATATATGGGTATGGCGGCCATTTTGGTCATGTGACCTGGACCCAATACAAAAGCATATGTGTCAAAGTTTGACCTAGGCACAAAGAAGGTCAAAGTCAACCCAGGGCACCATTTTAGCAATTTATGATGGGGCTACGTCCCAGATGCTATTTATAAAGTTTCGTGGAAATCTGCCCAGTGGTTCTGGAGAAGACTATTTTTGAAGGGTTTTTACCATATATGGCTTGGCGGCCATTTTGGTCATGTGAGCTGGACCCCATGAGCAAATTTTGGTTTCACCCATCCAATAGAGTCTCCATATGAAATTTGACTTCAATCAACCCAACGGTTTCCGAGGAGAAGCAGTTCGAAAATTTTCACATTTTTCGCCTCGGCGAGGCTATACTAAATGGAATGTAATATTTCGCAAGTTCATTGGTTAGATCTCATTGATATCTATCAGTATGCCAAAAATTGTTTAAATATTCCAACAAAAGCATTTGTGTCAAAGTTTGACCTAGGCACAAAGAAGGTCAAGGTCAACCCAGGGTCACCATTTTAGCAATTTATGATGGGCCTACGTCCCAGATGCTATTTATCAAGTTTCGTGGAAATCTGCCCCATGGTTCTGGAGAAGACTATTTTTGAAGGGTTTTTACCATATATGGCTTGGCAGCCATTTTGGTAATGTGAGCTGGACCCCATGAGCAAATTTTGGTTTCCCCCATCCCATTAAGGCTCCATATGAAACTTGACTTCAATCGGCCCAACGGTTTCCGAGGAGAATGAGTTCGAAAATTTTCACATTTTTCGCCTCGGCGAGGCTATACTAAATGGAATGTAATATTTAGCAAGTTCATTGGTTAGATCTCATTGATATCTATCAGTATGCCAAAAATTGTTTAAATATTCCAAGCGGTTAAGTCACTATCACCAATTTTCACAAACGGGTTACAGACGGACAGACAGACAGACCATATATGGCTTGGCGGCCATTTTGGTCATGTGAGCTGGACCCCATGAGCAAATTTTAGTTTCCCCCATCCCATAGAGGCTCCATATGAAATTTGACTTTAATCGGCCCAACGGTTTCCGAGGAATTTTCACATTTTTCGCCTCGGCGAGGCTATACTAAATGGAATGTAATATTTTGCAAGTTCATTGGTTAGATCTCATTGATATCCATCAGTATGCCAAAAATTGTTTAAATATTCCAAGCGGTTAAGTCACTATCACCAATTTTCACAAACGGGTTACGGACGGACAGACAGACAGACTGACAGAATGACAGACTGACAGAATGACAGAATGACACTGTGATTTTAGGGCACTCTTAGAAATCAACCGACTTCAGTCGGTCGCTTTTTCTGCGGGTCGTGCAATAGACAGTATCTTATCATCCATCAAGCTATCACTGAAGGTGTCAAAAATGAATGAAACCTAAAGACCCAATTTGGAACTTCTTCGCTATTTTGGAAGATAACAACAACAACAACAAAACAACAGTGCAAGGTGTTGAAGTTAGTGCTAAGGTTTTAAGACTGATGAGTCAAAAAATGCCTAGGGCTAAAAAGCCAGAAAGTATTGCTAAGAAGCCACTTTAAGAAATAAAATCTGAACCTGAAACTCTATCAAATGATCAGCCTCCAGCAAAGAGACCAAAACTTCAAAATAGTTTCAGTAGCCTTGCCTTTTCAACTCAAAAATTATTTAATTGACCATTCAATATTTCAATCGACCAGTATTGACCAATTTTGACCACTCTGGGTGTATTGACCAGGACGGTTTTCACCGGTTAAAACCGCCCCTGGTTTTGACCACCCAACCTTCAAGCTTGGATTGTTCAAATTATAGCCCTGGGGCCAAAAATGGTCCGCCCCGGGGACTCCAAGTTTTATATACACTTGTATAAGAAAAACCTTTAAAAATCTTCTTGTCTGAAATCAGAACGCTCCAGTCTTTGATATTTGGTATGAAGCTTCACTTTTTAGACCAATACCAAGATAATTCAAATTATATCCTGGGCCAATAATTGCTCTCCCAGGGGCCCACTTGTTACCCTATGGATCAGTTGAGCGATCCAGGGCCATCATGGCCCTCTTGTTGAAGAAAATGCCAATCATTTGCAGTAGTGTTAGAAGTACTGACACATTTGAGCCCAATTTTACGTACTTTTGTTTGCTGCATGTATAAATGATCTGTACATGTACGGTAATTCTCCTATAATTTCGAACACCCTCAAAATTCGGACACCAAAAATTATTGACAAAAATAATTTCCAAAATACCTTTAAAATCTCGAACAGTGGCATCTTTGTAAAACAGTAGTTTTTAAAATTTCGAACACTGAATTTCGCTGTGTAATTACCGATCCGTACTATATTATAATCGCTTTTGTCACATTGGTGACGGTGCCTTCTGATGTGAAGACCAGCCACCAGAAGTGGTATAAGTGGATTATACTGGCCTGAGTCCCGCTGCGAAGACACAGTCTGATAATCCTAAACCATATATGACAATGAACATAAGTTTGGAGTGGCCCATTTCGAGTTATAGGCATGTTAGGTTTGTTTTGTTTTTGTTAAAATTTATAAAAGAAAAGAAATGTACATACTTTATGCAAATAGTGTTGACTCCGATCAGACACCACATTTTGAGGCATCTGATCTGGGTATAAACTATTTGCCACTGTCTCCTTGATGGATAAGGTGACTTCAAAGATTATCAGTGCAGGCCCTTTTTCGAGGGTGCCGAGCCCTCCCCATAAAATGCCTTTTTATAATGTCCTCCCTAAAATCAAGCAATATCTTTTGTATGGGCTCAAATGTTATGTATTCAATTATTGAGCGCGTCCTTTATCATGTTATTGGGGGAATCCCCACTGTGTCACTCGCCACACGTGAAGTGGTTTAACTACCTCATATTTCTGACATCCAATCAAAAATGGAACTTTCAACATACACCACCAGCACAGACGCTAAGCGCATCTGCGCAGATTGATCTGAGCATTGGCTGTTCGGGCCACACCTGCGCAGTCTGATGAGACTTGGTTGTTCAGCCACATCTGCGCAGTCTGATCTGAGCCTTGGCTGTTTGCGCCGCATCTGCAGTAGCCAGAGTCTGATTGGAGCCTTGGTTATTCCCACCAATCTTAAATGGGGCTTCCAGCATGACTCAGACCGCAACTGCGCAGCCTGATCTTAGCCATGGCTGATCGCGCCGCATCTGCGGTAGCGAAGTCTTATCTGAGTGTCGGCTGTTCGCGCCACATCTGTGACAGCACAGTCTGATCTGAGAGTCAGCTGTTCACATTGATCTTAAATGGCGCTACCAGCACACACGACCCTACACCTGTGCGGTTTGATCTTAGCCTCGGCTGTTCGCGGCGCATCAGCGGCAGCTTGGTCTGATCTGAGCCTGGGTTGTTCGCGGCGCATCTGCGGCAGTGCAGTCTGATCAGAGCCTCATCTGTTCGCAGCGCATCTGCGGCAGCCCAGTCTTACCTGCAACTCGGCTGTTCGCATCAATTTAAAATGGTGCTTCCAGCATGCTTGACCAACACAGACTCAGACCGCATCTGCACTCGGAATAGATTCCGATTAATATGAACCAGCAAGTTTTCTCTTAGCACTTTCATAATGTATTAATAACGGGAAATCTCATGGGTCAGCGGTTACGGTTAAGCTTGAGGACTTCCTGTTTTAGGAAATAAGACAGAACATGCCGATGCAAATATATTGAAAAATTACCATCAAAAATAAAAAAGAATCAGACAAAAAATCATAAACCATATATTGTAGATATGTTAGAACAGCCTCGGCGAGGCGGTTTTAATGAGTACCTACAACCTAATTCTACTTAAAAAGCTTATTTGGAAGGGTGCAGTAATTCTTTCTTCCAATTTCCTGCCCTTGAATGTCCTCTGGTCAGGGACCACCTTTGGGACTGTTCAAAAGTGGTCTTAAAAACCACTAAGACCACCCAAAATATTGTCTTAATGTAGGAATTTTACTGTAGTACTGGACGTTGCACAGAAGGGAAAATTCTGATCTTAGTTCTGTCTTGCCCAGAATCTCCCCAAACGACAGTGACGTGTGAAAAAAAAAAAAGTGAATTATCAATAAAAGGTACATGTAGATTCCCGATCCGCAATCGGTTGCAGCATTAACCCAACTATGACAATGGCTCACTGTCGAATATATGGCCACGAGCTAGCTGTAAATTACAGATTCTTAATTGGGGGTATTCATTCACCTACTGCGCAATGAATAGAACTGAAATTTATGACACTACACAGTTCATTAACCCATTCTGTACCGAAAACCCCAAAACGGGTAGTTGGCAAACAGTGCAGACCCAGATCAGATGCCACAGAACGCGGCGTCTGATCAGAACCTCCGCTGTTTGCTAAATGTTCAACAATTTACCAAATAAATTTTCATGAAAACAAAACCTGACACCCCTAAATTTTGAAACTAACTCCTGCTATTTATAAGGAGGAAGATTCCATCTGGCAAAAAAAGGGTTAAACATGATAAAGGTTAGCTAACGGTTACTGCAGGTAGACTGTAGAAATTGTTTTCATACACCCCTGAAACAAACTGCATTTTTCACATCTCCAAATTGGCTACCTTTTGATAAAAATCTGTGATATTTTCTTATTAACACTGCAAACATAGGTTGTGGATGCTCGTTAGAACCGACTGAGGCGGTTCTAACGAGTACCCACAATCTATGTCTTGGAGCAGAAAACCACCCCCCAGTTGTCTATATATAAAATGGGGGTTAGGGGGTATTTATATCACGGACTTGTTCACGTGATGTGTCGGGAGATAAGGGCCGTCGGGCGGGAGACCGGAAGACGGGGTTCTTAATCAGAATACCCTGACGAAATTGGGCAATATCACATGTACGCATCTGCGCAGTCTGATCAGCACCTTCGAGGGCTTGAGGTGTCATTTCATCTGTGGAGAATGACCTGCGTCTTCGCAGGTCGTTTAGCGACCGGCACAGACTCGGATTACGGTCCCCGCCAATCGGGGCTTGAAGAAATAAATGGGCTACATGATGCTTCCACGCTGAGCTAAAACAGACCGCACTGTTTAAAGATCTCTCGTTGATCAGCTAACGGATTTTAAGTGGCACAGCCTTTTCCCAGGCGACGTCTCGTGATGTTCCGTAATTTTACTGCCGTGCGTCATATTAGCATGTGCAGTTAAAGCAGCCTGTGAATCTTTTCCCGTCAAAACGAACTACATCATTATAGCGAGCAGTTGTTGCTTGTGAAAAGGCACAAACAATTACTATGATTTCGTTTGTTTAATTTGAGGTTTAAAGTCCCCGTCAACACTGTAAAGGTCATTTTGGAGACGTTGCTTCCAATTCTGTGGGACTTTTACCCGACATTGAGATGAAACGACATCTCAAGCCCTGTCGCTCAATGAAACAATGCGCAGGTTGATATGAGCCGTCACCGTTCATGCGTCTGTGCTTTTTTTTAAAGTTCAATCTGGTGCGACAGGGACATTGAAAATTAATGTAGCAAAACAAACGCGAAACCACCAAGAAAATCGAAGATCAGTACCCTTACCAGCGATCATAATAACTCCCATGCAAAGCGGTGCGAGTCGGACCGTCCATGTTAATGAACCCTATTGGTTTCATTGGGCGACAGGGCTTGAGATGTCATTTCATCTCAATGCCGGGTAAAAGTCCCACAAAATTGGAAGCAACATCTCCAAAATGACCTTTACAGTGTTGACGGGGACGTTAGACCTCAAATCAAACAACATCATTACTTACTGACAAAAAGTTCCACTTGTTGTGTCGGGCAAGCAATTTGACTTATTTACTTGCCTTTAGCCAACTTCTCATAAATATGAGCATATGAGTGTAATTTTCGAGCCCTGCAATACAGGCAGATATATTTAAATAGAGAATGGAGAATTTCTGGAAACACTGGGACAAAAGTTTGTCATTGATTTTTAGCAAGCAGTGATTTTCAGCAAGCAGTTTCAGCCATCTTGGAATCTGCAAAGCCATCTCATGGAATTTTCATGCTAATAAAATACATTTATATATACAGTGAAACTTCGATTAGACGATAACTCTAACACGTATAACTCGTTTAGCATGGCTAATTGGAACTAGTTCTGGAGTCCCTATAGAATTCTTTCCATAGCTCCAGATATCAATGTATTTCGATTAATTTTAAGCTGTTTGTATGGTTTTCTGTTGAAAATGTAAGTTGTGGGTACTTATTAGAATCGCCTCTTTGAGGCGATTCTAATGAGTACACACAGCATACCTTAATATTTTATAAAATTCGAAAATATATCCTGAAGTCACCCACTTTATGCTTCATAGCCTGGCGGTATCAGTTACCCTCAGTAATTCGAACTACACCTATCTCGAACAAATTTTCATGGTCCCAAAGGTGTTCGAGGTATTCAATTTTGACTGTACATGTATTAAATTGTCTGTTTCAGGTTCTAGTTCTAGCCCCTACCAGAGAGATAGCAGTTCAAATATGGGAGGTAATTGGTGGGATTGGCAGTGCTATGCCAGGGCTGAAATGCCACACCTTTATTGGTGGCCTTCCCTTACAGGAGGACAGAATGAAGTTGAAGAAATGTCACATAGCTGTAGGAACACCAGGTATTGAATACTCCCTCAGTTTAAGCAGCATATACCATTCTGGTTTGCTTAAGTGGTATTGTAGCCACTTTGACATCAACATGTCTGTGATTGCTTGAAATTTAAGCTCATCTGACCATTAGATCTTTTCTGTTTTCTGTAAATTGGACATATGTTTTGTGTACTCATTAGAATTGCCTCATTGATGCAATTCTAATAAGAACACTCAAGATAAAAAAAATATCCCAAATATAGATCTATTATACATGTAGCAAACACACGAAGTGTTTGCTTTACTGCAGAGAGACTGGAACAACATACTTAGGCACCCAAATCTCGCCTGGAATCTCGTTCAATTTCTCGCGATAATCCGCCATCTTTACAGAGTTCATGAGAATTGTATTACTATCCAAAAATTGTTTCTCAAAACCAAAAGGAGTTAAGACCTATTAAAACAGAAACACAAAATGCGTCGAAATAATTTTAAAAAGCTCTTTTCGAAGACCGATGCCGCATCAAACGCTGAAGTTTGGTCGCGGGAAAGTTTCGAAACTACGTCACGCGTTTAAATTCACTGAAACATACCACACTGAGCTGCAAAGGTTAGACGGTAAAACCCAGCACCGCAGTTGGACCAACAGGTACCTGGAGCATTTGCCGAAGCATTTACCGGAACTTCTTGGTAGGGTGGAAAGCGCTTCTCATCTGGCAAAGCAATTAAAACTTTTCACAAACCATCACTTAGGGGTATAAAATAAAGCCCTGGGAATTGTATGAGACACAATGAGCTATCTGGCTACCTGTGGATTTCTACGTTCCCAAGATTTACAAAATGATGATACGCACCAAATCTATAGTATAACGCTAGTGCTTCAGGGTATTTTAAAGGGTCAACACTGCAAACTAACTGAGTCACCAACTCAATACATGAAGATAGATAGGGGTGTAAATGAGTGTGTTTGCTCAAAAGGCAGTGCCTTTATTTCATATTATCTGCAGTTGCTGAAATATTTTCCTATGGAACAAAAAAGAGTTCAAAAGAGCTGTGGTAAACATTCCTGCTCAAGCACTTGCAATGTCACTCTAGCTAGTCTGGCCCAGAAAACGAGTGTGTGTTCTTTGTTCTTGTGTGTGTGTTCTTTGTTCTTGGTTGTGTGTTCTTTGTTCTTGTGTGTGTGTTCTTTGTTCTTGTTTGTGTTCTTTGTTTTTATTTTTATGTTGTTATGCCCCCAACTTCAAAGAAGTTGGAGGGGTATATTGCTTCTAGTTTGTTCTTGTGTGTGTGTGTGTTCTTGGTTCTTGTTTATGTGTTCTTTGTTCTTGTTTATGTATTCTTTGTTCTTGTTTGTGTGTTCTTTGTTCTTGTGTGTGTGTTCTTTGTTCTTGTTCTTTTGTGTTTGTTCTTGTCCTTGTTCTTTGTTTTCAAGGACAACATGGCTTTATTTGCTTTTCTTTCCTGTTAACGGAAAGTACAAAAAGGGGATTCCCACTCGATCCATTTTGTACTGAATGGAATCTTCCACCTTATATATGTGGTACTTAAATTCCATTTTGAACAAAGGTGTTGAGTTGATTTTAGAAATCAATTAAAAATGGCTGAACTTTTTGCAGACATGGAAGGTCCTGATCAGATGCCACGAGAACGTGAACTCTCATCAGGGCCAGTGGATCAGCACTGCACTTTCTATGAGTGAGACGTTTTGGAGTATCAGATATAAAATGGGTTGATTGCTATTGATAAGGGTACATGTACTTTGGAAAGTGCTGCCTCCCCTGTAGGTGTATTCATTTCTCTACATTTTATGAAAACATTGCCTATTAAAATATGTTGATAATTTTTCCACCAAAAAGGAAAATTTTCAGATAAGAATTTCTGATATGTTTCATATTTCTGCTGTAAGGCGGTTCTAATGAGTACTCGCAATCTATGTTTTTGAGACGAAATAAGATGAATAATGTCCCTGTAAACCACAGTTTCACTATATAAAGGTGGGGTTTAAAGGGGCGAAAATTATATAGGCGTGTTATCGTGATGAGAAAATATCACAAGTGGCCTTATCCAGCAAAAGGCAATTGTACATACTGAAATGAGATTGGGACACATCACCCAGAAGGTGTTAATTTCAGTGTTTTTGATAACTAGGGGAGCCTGGATAGGCAGCTCAGATGTGCATCTGACTGATGAACAGGAGTTCACAGGTTTGATGCCTGCTGGAGTCAGCAGTATTTCTTTTGTGGAGATTGATTATGAAATACATGTATTTTCGGTCGTCATTCTTTCCCTTTTGCTGATGCGATAAGGGCAGTAATCAGTTTCTGACGAAAGAATGTGCACTGTACTGGTTAACTGCTTATGTATAAGCCTGCCCAGGAAGTGTGGTTAGGCAAACTGACTTGCTTGATATTGCCTAAATAGTGTTGAAAGGGCCTGAAAACCCTAAAACAAACAGACAAACAGATAACTAGGGGTAATGAGAATAATGAATCAAACATTTTTTCACATTTCTATATATTTTCATTAGGGTTCTTCTGTGTTGGTCCTTGAGTGCCTGCCAACCATTCATTTTCAGAAGGTCACATATTGAGGTACTATAAAAACCTGAAAAATTCAGAAACCTTGAGAACTTGCTGTAATTCTTCCGAAATTTTAACAAGTTTGTTTCGAGTCCAAAAAGTGGAGATGAAATGGCAAACAGTGTAGACCCTGATCAGACTGCTCCTTCAGGAGCAGTCTGATCTGGGTCTGCACTGTCTGCTTAGGCCTGTCTGTTCCAATACTTAGGATCTTTACAGTAGGTTGTATGAAAATTTCTGCTTGTTACCAGGTCGAGTGAAGCAGTTGATAGAGACAGGTGTACTGAAGACAGAGAGTGTCCGTCTGTTTGTTCTAGATGAGGCTGATAAGTTACTGGAGGAGAGTTTTCAGGACCAGATCAAGTAAGATAACAAACTAGATCTCACTACTTAGATGTGTTATGGCCAGCAACTCCTGTTTCAGTTATCTACCCTTTTTGGATTTTCGTAGCTTATAAGTTTATAACTAATCCCTGATAACTGCATCTGGGAGTAGACTCTTTGGGTCAGTTTTCAGAGCACTGGACTTACACCGAGTTGCCTGGGTTCAAATCTCGACAAAGCAGGAATTTATTTCAGCTCTGTTTCCTTTGTTTTGACTTCAAACATGGCGTTTATATTTCGCAATTAATTCGATTTGCTAGAGTGTGTAGTCGTGTAACTGACTTCAACAATCGTAATAAATTATTAACGGCTAAACTTCTTAATCAGGGTTATCGGTACCATAAACTACCCAAAGCCTTTTCAAAATTTTATAGAGGCCATTCTGATTTAATTTCAAAATTCAATATTGGACTTAAATCTCTCCTGCAACAAGGTCTATCGGAACCCGAATTTTATGGTGACTTAGTATATAAATTCAGAAAAATATATAACCGCATTGACTTCAGCACCCAATTTCTTAAAATCATTCTTCGATATAAAAAGATTGCATACAACATGGATGTTATACGACAGACTGCGTGCATGGTAGTTAACCAAATCACGGTTGGCAACTTTGCTTCCCTCTTTAATTGCACGCCAGTAGGTCAGGCCTCAGATTCTATGGTGGTCCCAACGTAAAGGCTTATTGAGAATTAGAGAGATCTAATTCAAGGTAATGTTGGCTGGTGCCTGATGCTCTATCTCTGGTTGGGCCCATCGGAGTCTAACTGTTGGTTTTCTTTTGCTCCAGCATTTCAGTTGTTTCCTGCTGTCGAGTCCTCACCGTTGTCTCACCTCTGTGGTTCTTTGATTATTTGTGTTCATGGGGATGTTGCACTGCTGAGTTAGGAGGCCTTCATGCGGACTGAACAAATTATTTGTCTAAATTGCTACGGAAGTAAGGGCGAGGATTGTGGCCACATAAAATCGATTTAAGCCCCCCAGTGGAAATCTTTCCACTGACCGTTCCAAGGCGGTTCTTCTGTGGCGATTTATTTATGTTGTTGTTTGTTACTTACTGTGTGTATCATTTGTGTCTTTTTATTTTGGATGGCCATTTTGTGGGAAAGTAACTGTCCTTATGGCCTTCCTTTGTTTGGTTTCCATTATGGTCTGGTCGCTTAATGTTTGTGTTTCTTTCCCTTTGGTGTCTTTGGTGGGTGGAGTAAGTTAACTGTATCAATTCCTGATCTTTGTTTTACTTCTACTTTTCATGTCGTAAGAGATTTGGGTGGTTGTAGGAGGCAAAGATGGCGTGTATCTTGTGTAACTGGGGCATCCAACTGATAATGGCTTACAGTTGAGAAAGGCCTGCTGTCCTAGCAGTAGGTAACGGTAGAGGGGGAATGTTGTTATTTCTTACACTTCCATTCACTTTTCTCTTTCTTCTCTGTCCCACACTTGCATCTCCTCTTCTATCTCTTCTGTCTCCTTTTCTCCCTCTCTCTTAGAGATGACAAATGACCCACAAGTGTTGACATGTCATTGAAACCATATCAATCAATCATATCGAAACAGATGGAAATATTTGTTAACAATGAGCTTGTGTTTAAACATTCTTGAAATTGTTAATCAATCGACCCAAAGTTAATAAACACTTGTAGCTCTTCAGTGCAGCAGCTAATGTTCATGTGACTTATAAAATCCAGCTAATGATTATTTATTGAAACAGGGCTGGAAAATTTTGCAAAAATTTCACTCATCCTGCCTGAAAAAGGGCATCTAAATTTAGGAAAATTTCAAAGGGACTAGACAAAACTTTCAATTGTCCTCCAAAATTTTTAACTCGTCATGGCGAGCTGACGAGTGGAATTTCCAGCCCTGTTGAAAATTGCCACACTATTCGTTATTACTATCAAAAATCTGGGGATGTCAGCTGTATACATTATTTTTCTTATTTCTGCTCCAAGATATAGGTTGTGGGTACTCATTAGAACCACCTCAGTGAGCACCCACTATCTATGTTTTGAGTAAAAATAAGAATATCACAAATTTTCATCAGCAAATTAACCGTTTTTGAGATATGAAAGAATGCACTTTGTGCATGGCTGTTTTATTGTAATGAACATATTTATTAAGTTTAGAGGTACATGTACATGGCTAGAATCCAAAAGTGGAAAACAGTAGTTGACATAGAAATGGATATACCTGCTGTATTTGCCAATGTTTTTACACTGGAGGCAAGCCGGCCTTGGTGGCTCAGTCGGATGCGCGTCTGACTGGTGATCAGGAGGTCGCGGGTTCGACTCCCGCCGGGGTCGGCAACATTCTTTCGTGGAGATTGATCATGAAATCTTTTCTACGGTCATTCTCTCCCTTCCGCTGATTCAAGAAGGGCAGTTGTCAGTTTCTGGCGAAAGAATGTGCACTGTACTGGTTAACCGTTTACGTATAAGCCTGCCCAGGAAAGTGTTGATAGGTAAACTGACCGGCTCAAAAATGACCTAAATAGTGTTGACTGGGCCGTTAAACTCCAATACAAACAATCAAACAAACACTGGAGGCAACATTCTGTAACTTCCTGTTTGTGTTTAGGTAAATTGTGCTCCCCTTAAGAGAGAGAGAGGGCCTACTATGATGGGAAAGAATTTGCTCCATTGCTTCTCTGGAGCAAATTCTTTCCTTTCATAGTAGGCCCCTCTTGATAAGGGAGACAAAATGTTTTTTTTTTTTAAAGAGTTCCCTCCCTGGATGTGTAGCCATCCTCTTAAGATAGCATTTGATTGGTCCAAAAACATCTGGAAGTACAAGGCTGTGCTTGAAGAGCAGTCTTAGAAGGCAATTTAGCCTCCTGCCACATACTACTGGTAATAACAAGGCTGCATGTGAATTGTTCATTGCAGTTGTATCCCTTCATTGTATAACTGCCTCCACCAATCAGGGCTAGGAGAAATTCATTGGACTATATGGTTCTTCTGTGCAGAGCTGAAACAGATGGAACTTTTTAATACTGCTTAGAAGGTCTAAGCCTGCCCAGGAAAGTGGTGTGAGTCAGACTGTTCTTTGAACCATAGCAGATTCTTTGGGCAGTAGGATTGAGATGCCATTTTATCTCGGTACCGGGTAAAAATCTCAGAAAATCGGAAGCAACGTCTCCAAAATGATCTAAATATTATAGTCACAGGGAGGTAAAACCTCAACACATAAACATAAAATTCATTCTTGTCTGATTCACTTCTGTTTCAGTTGGATCTACTCATCTCTACCCGAGAACAAACAGATGTTGGCGTTGTCAGCGACCTACCCAGAATATCTGGCAGATCATCTCACCGCATACATGAGAAATCCTACATTCCTGAGGCTTAATATATCAGATCCTGCTCTCTTAGGTAATTCTTTTTACACAGGCCTCTGTGGCCTAGTCACTAAGTGGATATGAGTGCTGAATCGTAATCATTATGTCTCTTACTGCTGTGGGTTGAAGCCGTGCTAGTGTCACATGTGACATGCCAAGTTCTGCAATAGAAGGTGAGGTGGTTTTTCTCATGGCACTCTGATTCTGGCCCACCTCTGACTAATGATTGATTAAAAATTTTTTTTTGCAAATTACAATTGGAGTACTTTTAGTGTTTTTATGCCCCCGGAATCAAGGATTTGGGGGCATATAGTTTTTGGTCTGTCTGTCGGTCTGTTTATCTGCACGCAAAAACTTTAACATTGGGCATAACTTTTGAATGGTAACTGATAGGGCTTTCATATTTCACTTGTGCATTCCTATTCACAAGACCTTTCTAGTGTTACCATAATTTTTGACATCGTGACCTTGACCTTTTTTTTTTTTTATTAAAAAACTTTTACATTGGCCATAACTTTCTATTCGTAAGTGATAGGTCTTTCATATTTCACATGCATTCTATGTCACAAGACCTTTTTAACAATACCATAATTTTTGACATTGTGATCTTGACTTTGACATTTGACCTACTTTTCAAAAACTTTAACATAGGCCATACCTTTCGATTGGTAAGTGATAGAGCTTTCATATTTCACCTGTGCATTCCTTGTCACAAGACCTTTCCAGTGGTACCATAATTTTTGACCTCTTGATATTTTACCTACTTTTTAAAAACTTTAACATAGGCCATAACTTTTGATTGGTAAGTGATAGGGCTTTCATAGGTCACATAAGCATTCTATGTCACAAGACCTTTCCAACAGTACCATAATTTTTGACCTTGTGACCGTGACCTTGATGTTTGACCTACTTTTCAAAAACATAGGCCATAACTTTTGAGTGGTAAGTGATAGGGCTTTCATATTTCACATGTGCATTCTATATCACAAGACCTTTCTAACGATCCCATAATTTTTTACCTTGTGACCTTGACGTTGACGTTTGACCTTCTTTACAATGGCCATAACTTTTGATTGGTAATTGATAGGACATTCATATTTCACTTATGCGTTTCATGTTGCAAGACCTTTCCAGTGATACCACCCCCGCCCAAAGGGGCTTGAAGAAATATATGGGCTGCATGATGCTTCCACGCAGAGCTGAATCTGGCCCGCACACTAGTACTGGTAAACCGCTTAGAGGATCTAAGCCTGTCAAGGGACCGCGGTGCGAGGCTGACCATCCATGCTAATAAACCCTATTGGTTTCATTGGGCGACAGGGCTTGAGGTGTCATTTCATCTCACTGTCGGGTAAAAGTCCCACAAAATTGGAAGCAACGTCTCCAAAATGACCTTTACAGTGTTGACGGGTACGTTAAACCTCAAATCAAACAAACAAACAAAAATTTCCAGTGATACCATAATTTTTGACCTTGTGACCTTGACCTTGATGTTTGACGTACTTTATAAAAACTTAAACATTGGCCATAACTTTCGATTGGTTAGTGATTTGGCTTTTATATTTCACATAGGCATTCCTTGTCACAGACCTTTTCAGTGGTACCATAATTTTTGTACTTGTGACCATGACCTATTTTTTTTTAAGACTTGAACATTGGCCATACCTTTTGATTGGTTAGTGATAGGGCTTTCATATTTCACATGTGCTGTCCAGGGGACATCAATGTTTCACAAGCACATCTTGTTTGTTTTTGTTTCGACTTTCACTTGGTGAAATAGATTCCTGCTAAATGAGACTTTGATGAGACTAAATGAGGCCGGTGGGTCAGGCCTCAGATTCTATGACGGCTCCAACGTAAAGGCTTATTGAAAATTAGAGAGATAATGTCGGTTGGTGCCTGATGCTCTGTCTCTGGCCGGGCTCATCAGAGTCTAACTGTTGGTTTTCTTTTGCTCCAGCATTTCAGTGGTTTCTTGCTGTCGAGTCCTCACCGTTGTCTCACCTCTGTGGTTCTTTGATTTTTGTGTTCATGGAGATGTTGCACTGATGAGTTAGGAGGCCTTCATGCGGACTGAACATATTATTTGTCTAAATCGCGACGGAAGTAAGGGCGAGGATTGTGGCCACGTAAAATCGATTTAAGCCCCCCAGTGGAAATCTTCCACTGACCGTTCCAAGGCGGCTCTTCTGTGGCGATTTATTTATGTTGTTGTTTGTTACTTACTGTGTGTATCACTTGTGTCTTTTGGTTTTGGATGGCCATATGGCCATTTTGTGGGAAAGTAACTGTCCTTATGGCCTACCTTTGTTTAGGTTTCCATTATGGTCTGGTCGCTTAATGTTTGTATTTCTTTCCCTTTGGTGTCTTTTATGGGTGGAGTGAGTTAATTGTATCAATTCCTGATCTTTGTTTTACTTCTACTTTGAAATAAGCATTTTGCACAAAATACTCGGATGATTGTGTTATGGAAATGAGACATCAGCTTGGATATTTTAGAAAAGCCAATTTTATACAGATCATTGGCAAACAGAGCAGGCCCAGATCAGAAGCTGCATTCTGTAGTACTGTTCTGGGCCTACTATGCAAAGAATTCAGTTGTTTCTAGATAAATATTTAGAAAGGGCTGATTTGTTTGTTTGTTTGTATTGGAGTTTAACGGCCCAGTCAACACTATTGTAGGTCATTTTTGAGCTGGTCAGTTAACCTGTCTATACTTTGCCAGGCAAGCTTATACATAAGGGGTTAACCAATACAGTGCACATTCTTTTGCCAGAAACTGACAACTGCCCTTCTTGAATCAGCAGAAGGGAGAGAATGCCTGTAGAAAAGATTTCATGATCAATCTCCATGATAGAATGTCGCCGACCCCGGCAGGTATAGAACCCACCTCCTACTGATCACCTCGCGCATCCGACTGAGCTACCCAGGCCAGCTAGAAAGAGCTGAACTTAACTACAAATTTTGAAATGGGCTCCTGCTTTTTAAAAGTGGGAAGATCCCATTCAGTTCAAAATGTGTGAACTATTGTATTATCTTCTCTAGATGCCTTCTGAGGAGATCATTTTTATCCATGCAAAACATTAGGTCTCTCTCCATTGAAGAAGCTGTGGTGGTGTATTTGTTAAGCTACTGGCCTCATAAACCTGGAGCTGTGGATTGGATTCCGTGCTTCACAATCTTCAGACTTTCAGCTGAGTCTTTAAACAGAGGTCCTGTCTCCTTATGACCTTAGTTGTTAGTGGGATGGAAAACTCAAACACATACTCTGGCCTTTGTGGATTTGAACATCACACCTCACTCAGGTCACATATAAGATGTCTGCTACAATAGTAGTGATTTCTCTCTAGGATTTTGGTTTGGTCTAATTCTGATTAATGGTCAACTCAGTATTAGTGAGAAGCAGTGCTTCAGCTGAAGTGCACGACCCCCCGGATGCTTTTAGCTTTATGAGTGTTACCATATATTGGTATGGCGGCCATTTTGGTCATGTGACCTGGACCTAAAATGGTTCCCCCAATAAATGCGCCTTATCGTAAGGAGCAAAAATATATCTTATACTTTAGTACTGTATTCTGAATCGTTTGCAGGATAAAATGCATTCTCACTTTTCCAATACAAAAGCATATGTGTCAAAGTTTGACCTAGGCACAAAGAAGGTCATGGTCAACCCAGGGTCACCATTTTAGCAATTTATGATGGGCCTACGTCCCGGATGCTATTTATCAAGTTTCGTGGAAATCTGCCCAGTGGTTCTGGAGAAGACAATTTTTGGAGGGTTTTTACCATATATGGCTTGGCGGCCATTTTGATCATGTGACCTGTACCCCATGAGCAAATTTTGGTTTTCCCCGTCCCATAGAGGCTCCATATGAAATTTGACTTCAATCGGCCCAACGGTTTCCGAGGAGAAGCAGTTCGAAAATTTTCACATTTTTCGCCTCGGCGAGGCTATACTAAATGGAATGTAATATTTCGCAAGTTCTTTGGTTAGATCTCATTGATATCTATCAGTATGCCAAAAATTGTTTAAATATTCCAAGCGGTTAAGTCACTATCACCAATTTTTACAAACGGGTTATGGACGGACAGACAGACAGACCATATATGGCTTGGCGGCCATTTTGGTCATGTGATCTGGACTCCATGAGCAAATTTTGGTTTCCCCCATCCCATAGAGGCTCCATATGAAATTTGACTTCAATCGGCCCAACGGTTTCCGAGGAGAAGCAGTTCGAAAATTTTCACATTTTTCGCCTCGGCGAGGCTATACTAAATGGAATGTAATATTTCGCAAGTTCATTGGTTAGATCTCATTGATATCTACATGTATCAGTATGCCAAAAATTGTTTAAATATTCCAAGCCAAGTCACTATCACCAATTTTCACAAACGGGTTACGGACGGACAGACAGACTGACTGACAGAATGACACAGTGATTTTAGGGCACTCTTAGAAAACCAACCGACTTCAGTCGGTTGCTTTTTTCTGCGGGTCGTGCAATTCTTTAAAGGGCTGTAAAACACTTGTTGTGTCAGTTGAATGCTGTAAACTGTTATTGATCTTCACCAGCTTCATCCTTAGGATACTAATTACAACAATTGTTGTCTGCTTTGTTATCTGTTTGTTACATTAAACATCATTGTGGATCCAGATCAGATAGCTCCTAGAGAAGCTGTCTGATCAGAGTCCAAACTGTTTGCTGTGTGCAAAAATACATTTTAAAAGTTTGCAAGAATATGCAGCAGACACTAAGCAGTTATGGTATCGCCTTCCAGCATAATTCTTGGATTTATTTTTCTTGTGTATTAACAGGTATTCGTCAGTTCTTCAAGGTAGTGCCATATCATCCTATGTCACATGTGGTGTTTGAAGAGAAGAGTAAAGCATTGACAACTATTCTGTCATCTGTCAGTTTTCAACAGTGTCTTGTCTTCTCAAATCTACAAACTAGGTATACAAGTGTTGCTTTCACCCTTATCCTGCTGAATAATTTAGCCACACCCATTTCTGACTTTGAACCAATCACATTCCTTGAGATAATTTATTCCTGAAAAATCACAAACTGTATGAGAAACAGTGTAGATCCTGATCAGATGGCTTCTACATTGTTTGCAATGGTACAGGTTATCGTGTTCAGCGGGGTAAGGGTTAATGGGGATAAATTCACTTAGAGATTGTTTCTGTCATTTTAAAAGGGAGATAACTGTTAAGTAAGCTCCTTTCTTAAAAGAGCCTGCTCCTGTTTAAGCAAAGGAGCCACTCCTTTATTAAAGGTGCAAATCCCTATTGACAAGGAAAAAAGAAACAAAGAGTTGTCTCCCTAAAAGAGTATTCATTCCTTAATAGAGTATCCAACCAGTTACAACTACGGGTATTTATTAGGGGAGGGGGACGTATTTTTATACCCCAGGCAAACGCAGTATGCCATGGGGGTATACAGTTTTCGTACTTTCTGTGTGTTTGTGTGTCTGTTAACATTTTCGTGTCCGCTCCATAACTTTTAAACTGCTTGACATATTTTCATGAAACTTTACATAAATGTTAAACACCATGAGACGACGTGCAGAACACATGAACCGTAACTCTTGCTTTTCTACTTTCAGAGTTATTGCCCTTTGTATGTTTTAACTTGCATTTTCGTATCCGCTCCATAACTTTTCAACCGTTTGAGATATTTTCATGAAACTTCACATAAATGTTAAACACCATGAGACGACGTGCAGAACACATGAACCCTAACTCTTGCTTTTCTACTCTTAGAGTTATTGCCCTTTGTATGTTTTAACTTGCATTTTCTTGTCCGCTCCATAACTTTTCAACCGCTTGATATATTTTCATGAAACTTCACATAAATGTTAAACACCATGAGACGAAGTGCAGAACACATGAACCGTAACTCTTGCTTTTCTACTTTTAGAGTTATTGCCCTTTGAATATTACGAGTTTTACCATACACTTGTGTCCGCTCTGTAACTTTAAAACCATTTGAGATAATTTCATGAAACTTCAAACAAATGTAAAGCAAGATAATAGGATGGGCAGAACACAAGAACCATAACTCTTGTTTGCATACATTACAAATTATTTCCCTTTGAAGATTGTAAATAATGTGTCTGCTAACATCTTCGTCTCTTCTCCATTACTTTTAAACGGCTTGACATATTTTCATGAAACTCCACACAAATCGTGAACACCTTGAGACGACGTGCAAAACACATGAACCATACCTCTTGCTTTCCTACTTTCACAGTTATTGCCCTTTGAATCTTGAAAATGGCCATTCTATGGAATATGGCCTGTATATGCAAAGAAGCTTTTGACATTGCTATTTTCAGCTGAGGTGATGGCACTGGCTGGGGGTATACGTGCCCCACTGGGCACTTTTGTCTAGTTTTTGATGCAGAGACCCATTGGAGTATGCATCTGCCTGACACTTACTTGTGTGGAAGATGTGTCATGAACTACTGGGTGGATTTTAACTGTTGGCTTTCTTTTGCTTCAGCATTCCAGTGGTTTCTTGCTGTTGAGTCCTCACCATTATTTCATTTCTGTAGTTGTTTGATTTTTGTGTTCTCGGAGATGTTGCACTGATGAGTTAGGAGGCCTTCATGGGGACTGAACAAATTATTTGTCTAAATCGCGACCGAAGTAAAGGTGAGGATTGCAGCTGCGTAAAATCGATTTAAGCGCCCCAGTGGAATTCTTTTCACTGACCGTTCCAAGGCGGTTCTTCGGTCGCAGTTTATTTTTGTTATGGTTTGTCTTTGAGTGTGTGTATCTCTTATATTATTTTGTTTTTGATAGCCAATGTTTTGGATAGACAATTGGCCATTTTTTGGGAAAATATCTGTCCTTTTGGCTTTCCGCTATTGATGTTTCCATTAGGGTCTAGTTATTTCATGTTTGTGTTTCTTTCCCTTTGATTTCATTAATGGGAGTTGTAGGTTAATCGTATGAATTCCTGATCATTGCTTTCACTTCAATTTTTAATCAAATTTGCATGTATATAACAATGGGACAGGATGAAGAACTGGTTAGGTTTTGGTGACCTTGGTGTTATTTTCAAGGTCACAGCCATGCTAAATAGGTCAAATTGATGCCAGTTATTGCTTTGGCGTTTTGTTGCATTAGCTTGACACTTTCTTTTGTGCAAGAAATTTTCTTTTGCGCATTAACTACAGGGTGGATTTAAACCAAATTTGCATGGATATAACATTGGGACAGGAGGAAGAACTGGTTAGGTTTTGGTGGCCTTGACCTTATTTTTAAGGTCACAGCCATGCTAAATAGGTCAACTTTAGGCAAAATTAGGATGTGTTTAGTATCTCATGAACTACTGGGTGGATTTTAATCAAATTTGCATGGATATAACATTTTGTCAGGAAGAATAACTGATTAGGTTTTCGTGACCTTGACCTTAATTCCAAGGTCACAGCGATGCTGTTAAATTAAGCTTGTTTTGAAAAGGGTATGTGGTGGGGGACATATGTTAGCTCAGAAAACAAGTCTAGTTTTTACTATAAGGTAAGGCTATAGTAAAGGAAACAGTGCAGTTAAGTAAGATATCTTACTGTTGTCCTACTGAATAATATTATTTAGCCGCACCCATTTTTTTGTTTTTTGTTTGTTTGTTTGTATTGGAGTTTCAAGGCCCATTCAACACTATTTAGGTCATTTTTGTGCCGGTCAGTTTACCTATCCACACTTTTCCTGGCCAGGCTTATACATAAGCAGTTAACCAGTACAGTGCACATTCTTTCGCCAGAAACTGACAACTGCCCTTCTTGAATCAGTGGAAGGGACAGAATGACCGAAGAAAAGATTTCATGATTTATCCCAATGAAAGAATGTTGCCCACCCTGGCAGGTATCGAACCCATGTCCTCCTAATCACCAGGCAGAAGCGCATCCGACTGAGCTACCGAGGCCGGCAATACCATTTCTGACTGTCATCCAATCAGATTATTTGAAATTCCTGAGCTGAATGCCTATTTATGCAGATACTGATCAGAAGGCTGTGCCATCTGATCTGTATCCAAAGTGGTTGCAAAGGGTTATGTACATTCTGGTTCAGCAGTACAGGGGCTAATACTGATTTGAGGTTTATTGTCCCCGTCAACACTGTAAAGGTCATTTTGGAGACAATGCTTCCAATTTTGTGGGACTTTTACCCAATGTTGAGATGAAATGACATCTCAAGCCCTGTTGCCCAATGAAACCAATAGGGTTTATAAGTATGGATGGTCCGACTCGCACCACTTTGCCTGGGCAGGCATAGATCCTCTAAGCGGTTTACCAGTACTTGTGTGCGGGTTGGATTTAGCTCTGCATGGAAGCATCGTGCAGCCCATATATTCCTTCAAGCTCCGATGGGTTGGGGCCTGGGGCTAATACTGAAGTAAACATTTTGCTGACACAGATTTAACCCTTTTTGTACCAAATGGAATCTTCCTTCTTATAGATAGCAGGAGTCCATTTCAAAATTTAGGAGTCTCAGATTGTGGTCTCTTCAAAATTTGTTTGGAAAAAGGCGGAACTTTTTGCAAACAGTGGAGGCCCTGATCAGACGCAGCATTCTGCGGCATCTGATCTGGGCCTGCACTGTTTGCCACGGTACCCATGTATGGCTTTCAAGTCTGAAGTGCGTTAAGTAGCTTTTGCATTGGAAAATCTACTTCCATTTTATTTTAATTAGCAAAAATGCTAGTGTATTTATCACACTGATTGATAGAAGTTTTAGTGTTACATTAAACCCCTCAACTGCTACATAAATTCCAGGAGCAGACGACAATCTGATTTTTTAAAATGCAGGGCTACTCTTCAGGTCCCCATCACGCGTGAAAATTTTGGAGGACAAGTAAAAAAATTTTTTATTCCCTATGAAATAGGCCAAAATTTACAGGCCTTTAGTCCTATCGAGTAAAATTTCAAAAATTTTCCAGTCCTGCTTAGTAAATATGGCTTGGCATTTCATGTGAATCGTCTGCTGGGCAGACTGTTCACATGGACTTTCATGTCTTATTTTCATTGAGTGGTATGCAAGCCTGATAAGGAAAAATAAACTATGAAAATGTCATCTGCTAGGTGATTAGCAGTCGAAGAGTAAAACTTTTAACCATGTAGTCAGAATAGAATGCTACAGACACCTATGTAAACATTGTAGATCCAGATGAATCGGCTCTTGGTTCATAATGAGCCATCTCATCAGTGCCAACACTGTTTGTACAGAATGCTACAGACACCAATGTAAACAGTGTAGATCCAGATGAATGGGCTCTTAGCTCATAATGAGCCATCTCATGAGTGTCATCACTGTTTGTCACCCTTTTAATGAATAGGCATATCAATATTCATGGCTGACAAGAGTCTACTTCAGAAACTCAGGGGTGAAAGAAATAACCCTTGTCCAGCTGCATAAATTAATTTAGCTGCACACATTTCTGACTATCTAACAATCAAATGACTTGATAGAATATATTTGTTGAGTTCACAAACTGCATGACAGCGTAGATCCTGATTAGATGACTATCTGATACAGATTTACACAGTTGCAAAGGTAGGGTTGTGAACAGTAGGATAAGGATTAAGTAATGTCTTTATTAACTTAGAAAAACTGGGTACTACTGCACAAGGGTTTGGGTTATAGTGTGAGGCAAAGGTGTGTATCTTACCTCATCAGGATGTCCTACTGATACTGGCTCTCAGTGTGCCAAGGCTTGCAGTCCTTGCAGCATGTTAACATAAAGGGGCTTGTTGTAATTTCTTCTTTTTGAGTTGGAGCACAGCATTTCCTACAATTTTCATGTGCATCTAACAAAAACTCAGATCAGCCAGTGCATCTGCGTAGTCTGATCAGAGTCTTTGTTGTGTGCTCTAAGGATAGCTAAGGGCCCAGTGCTCCTTCATGCAGCAAGAGAAGTCTCTGGTCAGACTGTAGGCTGATCTGATTCTTCACTGGGCGCACATGTAAATTGTAGGAAATGCCGTGTCCCCACTTATTTATTTTCTTTTTCTCCCCTGTCCCTCCCTATCTTCTTCACTATTGTCTTTTCTATCTCTTTTCACCCTTTCTCTACGAGTTGACACAAAATGACTCGCAAGGGTAGACCTGTCATTAAACCCAGACACACTCTGTCGGTATTGTACCCATAGCAACAGATAAGGTGCGTATTATGTGATAATTGAAGGATAGTTTTCTTTATTTCTCCATATAAATCTATGTTGTGGGTATTCTTTAGAACCTCCTGGTCGAGGCGGTTCTGATGAATACCCACAGCATAGGTTTTTATGGAGAATTGACAAAAACTATCCTTCATTTGTCACAAAATATGCACCTTATCTGTTGCATTGTATAATATCTTACATAGCAAGAAACTGTATTTATTGCAGAGCTCAGAATCTAGCTGACAGCCTGAATCATAAGGGTTGGCCTACAGCCTGTATTGCTGGCTGTCTCGACCAGAAGGATAGAAACCATGCTATGGCTAAACTGAAGACATATAAGTGTAGAATTCTTATCTCAACAGACTTGGTATGTATATGCATAGCATCTTATTCTAACATTCGCAGTGCATTGACAGAAAGCTTGTATAGTAACCATTGGGACATTGATCTATCCCATGTCACATGATCACTAAAGGACATAAAAAACATGAATTGATCGGACAGTGGCAATATTATGTTGGTAACCATGCTCCTCTATTCTTTTGAAAGAAAACTGTGTGTCATTGTTTTCCTGTTTAAGATTTAGCCATAACCAGAATTTTTGTCACATAACAGATAAAGTTGATGTAAATATAATTAATGCGTAACTATGCCAAATTTAGTATATATATATAATATAAATAATAAAGGTAATTTACAGAATGTTCATTGCAGCTAATGGTAATTTACAGTATGAACAACATCAGATCAGGATCAAAGGCCTGATGTTGTTCATTCTTCAATGGATGTTGATTAAATAAGATGGCTGCCACCTATGTATGGTGTAAACCTGAAGATTTTTATGCCCCTGCCATTCAAAGAAAGGGCATATAGCGTTGCCCCTGTCCGTGCGTCCGAAACTTAAACACGGTCAATTACTTCCTTATGTCTTGATGGATTTTAAATTTACTCGGTAGAAATGTTAACCATCATGAGACGACGTGTCACATGCAAATCCCAGGTCCGTACCGCCGTTAAGGTCATACTTAGAGGTCAAAGGTTAAAAAAAAATGGTCCGAAACTTAAACGCAGTCAATAACTTTCTTATTTCTTGATGGATTTTGAAATTACTTTGTAGAAATGTTAACCATCATGAGACGATGTGGTAGTTCAAAACCCAGGTCCGTACCTCCAAGGTCAAGGTCATACTTAGAGGTCAAAGGTCCAAAAAAGGGTTCGAAACTTAAACGCAGTCAATAACTTACTTATTTCTGGGTGGATTTTGAAATTACTTTGAAGAAATATTAATCATTATGAGGACCGGCCCCGATAGCTCAGTTGGTAGAGTGTCCACTCCGGGGAACGGGAGGTCTCGGGTTCGATCCCGGTCCGTGACATACCAAAGTCGTTAAAAATGGTACTAGCTGCTCCTCGCTTGGCACTCAGATTTACGGGGTAGAGCTAGGACTGGTCGATCCAGTGTCAGGATAATGTGACTGGGTGTGGTATCATGTAATGTGCCTGGGACATGATACTTCAGTGAGGCAGCACTGTAAACGTGAGCACTGAGCTCCCTGTCGCAACCAGACACCATCGTGATATGACTGAAAAATTGTTGAAAGCGACGCTAAACCCGAATTCACACACACAATCATTATGAGACGATGTGTCACATGCAAACCCAGATCCGTACCTCCAAGGTCAAGGTCATACTTAGAGGTCAATAGTAAAAAAATGGTCCAAAACTTAAACGCAGTCAATACCTTTCTTATCGCTGGATGGATTGTGAAATTACTTGGCAGAAATGTTAGCTATCATGACACAATCTGCCTCACACAAAACCAATGTCCTTACCTCCAAGGTCAAGGTCATACTTAGAGGTCAAATGTGAAAAAAGGGTCCAAAACTTAAACACAGTCAATAACTTTCTATGGATGAATACCACCATAGACATATTTTCAGGCGGGGGCATCCGTGTCCTATGGAGGCATTTCTAGTTTTTTCTTTTTTCTCAAGTACCACTGGACAATTGTATCAGTGACTCCGGTGAGCAATTGTTGCCCTTGGGCTACTTGTTTATCCAAAACTCAAACCTTGATAAAATTGTGATCAGGAATTGATACAATTAACCTAAGCCTACTGTTTTACATGCAGTTTCTGCTATACATGCATTTCTGGAAGTCATTTTTGTGTTTGTAGACATTCTAAGACACAAAGCTAGGAGCCACCATCATGTCAGCTGAATACAGCATTATGTCGCAAGTGAAATGCCACATCTTTGAATGAAACTAGTGACAAAAATGGTTCTATTGGTTTATTGTGTTCTGTGTGTCTGAGCCAAAAGAAATGGCGGGATGTTTGTGACATTTGATTTTGGTCCCTCCCTTACTCTAAGGCCAATAACTTCCGGTAATTTTGACCCATAGTGCTCAGAAGAGTGATTTTTGGCCTTACTGCATGCGATCTAATCAGCGCCAAGAGACACTGTGAGAAAATATTTTCCCATATTCAAAACAGTTCAAAAGTTCCTCATAAAATGAAACTTGCAGCCGATGGAAATAAATATTACAACTTGAATGCTCTATAAATTTATTCCACGATTACACCTGTCCTCCTGCTTACTTTCCAATAGGTTTATCTTGACAGGGATTCTCTGTGGGATTCTCCTTATACAAATGTGAATGAAAACATTGTAGATTAATTTGCCGTGAAGCTCAGTACAATTAACCCATTCTGTACCCAAAATTCCAAACCTGGTAACTGGGAAAACAGTGCTGGGCCAGATCAGATCCCACAGAACATGGCATCTGATCAGGTCATACACTATTTGCGAAAGTTTCAGCTATTTTCCAAAAATATTTTGAAGAAGCAACAACCTTCCAATATATTCAAGCCCTATTTGAACAAGTAAAGAGATCATCCATGGTTTTTCATGCGTAACTTTGCAGGATCCCAAGGAAGCTGTTTGAATATTTTCCAAGGGACCAGGCAAATGTTATTGCAATGAAATAACCATTGACATTCTAACATTTCCTAAGACAAAATTTGATGAAAACCCTTGGCAACTCCACATCACCTCTTCAGATGCGACCATATAACTAACATTGTGGCTAGTTCAAGACGTTGTTACGGCCCCTGCCCATCGTAGCTTGAAGAAATAGATGGGCTGCATGATGCTTCCACGCAGAGCTGAAACTGACTGCGCCGGAGTACTGGTAAACTGCTTAGAAGATATAAGCCTTTCCAGGCAAAGAAGTGCAAGTCGAACTGTCCATGCTTATAAAACCTATTGGTTTCATTGGGCGTCAGGGCTTGAGATGTCATTTCATCTCAATATGGGTAAAAGTCCCACAAAATTGGAAGCAACATCTCCAAAATGACCTATACAGTGTTGACTGGGACGTTAAACCTCAAATCAAACAAACAAAACAAATCAAGATGTTAATGATAAGGTCTGTTGAGCAATGACGTTTTTTGGTCATAAATATGCTTTGTTCATGGTGACAATGTTACTTTGCTCTAAAGTACCGTAAACAAGGTAAGGCCCTTTCTGTAATATCCAAAGTTCAAAACTCATGTTCAAACAGCACATGAATTTCATGATTTAAACATGGGTTTTGTTGCTTGAGCATGACTTCTGGCCAAACATAGCTTCAAACAGCTATGTTCATACGATGTTATGCACAAATATACTCTTTATAAGCCTGATCAAGTTAAACTACCAGCCAGATGCAAAATTTGCCAAATGCTATCCAAAGATAACAAAATATTACCCCGTCAGCACTCTCAGTGCTTTGATTTAACCAGAGACTGCAGTACGGCATGCTATTAAGAGATTGCTGTAACATTAGAACTTAATCCCAACCTATGAAAAATCTACTGTATGTGCTTTTTATCTTGCGGAGTATATATCAGATCAATTGTATGTATATTCTTGATTATGACTGTGACAATTTCATGTGAATAAATTATATATATAAAAAAATTGACAAGTTTTCATCTGAAAATTTCTAGGTGTATAAATACAAAAAAACTCCATAGCACACAGGTTCTTTTTGATCATGTTTTAAAGAGGTCCAGGCCCAAAGGTTATTCTTTGCTTTCAGGCTGAATTCTTTTGAGTATGAAATTGGCCCTGCTCATTGACTTTTAAGATGCTGACAAAGGCCTGTTCATAAAGTCATTTAAAGCAACTACTTAATATGTGTTTTTAGCTCACCTGTCACGTAGTGACAAGGTGAGCTTTTGGGATCACTTTTCGTACGTCGTCCGTCGTCAGTGCGTGCGTGTGTGTGTGTGTGTGTGCGTAAACTTTTTCTTCAAATGACATCTCCTCCTAAACCGCTGATCGGATTTTGACCAAACTTCACAGCAATGATCCTTAGGTGGTCCCCTTTCAAAATTGTTCAAATGGTTCCGGTCCATTGCACATCTGGGTCACAGGAGCTAAAAATAGATTTTTTTAAACAAAATTTTAAAAATTTTCTTCTCTGAAACTGCAAGGCCCAGGTCATCGATATTTGGTATGAAGCTTCATCTAGTGGACCTCTACCAAGATTGTTCAAATTATAGCCCTGGGGGCCAAAATGCCCCCGCCCCGGGGGCCTTTGGTTTTACATAGGCTTATATAGGGAAAATCATTAAAAAATCTTCTTCTCTGAAACCACAAGGTCCAGGTCTTTAATATTTGGTGTGAAGCTTTACCTGGTTGACCTCTACTAAGATTGTTCAAATTATAGCCTTGGGGCCAAAAATGCCCCCGCCCCGGGGGCCTTTTGTTTTACATAGACTTATACAGGGAAAATCTTTAAAAATCTTCTTCTCTGAAACCGCAAGGCCCAGGTCTTCAATATTTGGTATGAAGCTTCATCTAGTGGACCTCTACCAAGATTGTTCAAATTATAGCCCTGGGGGCCAAAATGCCCCCGCCCCGGGGGCCTTTGGTTTTACATGGGCTTATACAGGGAAAATCATTAAAAAATCTTCTTCTCTGAAACCACAAGGCCCAGGTCTTTAATATTTGGTGTGAAGCTCGACCTGGTGGACCTCTACTAAGATTGTTCAAATTATAGCCTTGGGGCCAAAAATGCCCCCGCCCCGGGGGCCTTTGGTTTTACATAGGCTTATACAGGGAAAATCTTTAAAAATCTTCTTCTCTCAAACCGCAAGGCCCAGATCTTTGATATTTGGTATGAAGCTTCATCTAGTGGACCTCTTTCAAGATTGTTCAAATTATAGCCTTGGGGCCAAAAATGCCCCCGCCCCGGGGGCTTTTGGTTTTACATAGGCTTATACAGGGAAAATCTTTAAAAATCTTCTTCTCTCAAACGGCAAGGCCCAGTTCTTTGATATTTGGTATGAAGCTTTATCTATTGGACCTCTTTCAAAATTGTTCAAATTAAAGCCCTGGGGGCCAAAATGCCCCCGGGGCGGGGGCATATGGTTTTACATAGGCTTATATAGGGAAAGTCATTAAAAAAACTTCTTCTCTGAAAACACAAGGCCCAGGTCTTTAATATTTGGTGTGAAGCTTTACCTGGTGGACCTCTACTAAGATTGTTCAAATTAGAGCCTTTGGGCCAAAAATGCCCCCGCCCTGGGGGCCTTTGGTTTTACATAGGGAATACAGGGAAAGTCTTTAAAAATCTTCTTCTCTGAAACCGCAAGGCCCAGATCTTTGATATTTGGCGTGAAGCTTCATCTAATGGACCTCTTTCAAGATTGTTCAAATTATAGCCCTGGGGGCCAAAATGCCCCCGCCGTGGGGGCCTATGGTTTTACATAGGCTTATATAGGGAAAATCATTAAAAAATCTTCTTCTCTGAAATCACAAGGCCCAGGTCTTTAATATTTGGTGTGAAGCTTTACCTGGTGGACCTTTACTAAGATTGTTCAAATTATAGCCTTGGGGCCAAAAATGCCCCCGCCCTGCGGGCCTTTGGTTTTACATAGGTTTGTACAGGGAAAATCTTTAAAAATCCTTTTCTCTGAAACCGCAAGGCCCAGATCTTTGGTATTTGGTGTGAAGCTTCATCTAGTGGACCTCTTTCAAGATTGTTCAAATTATAGCCCTTGGGCCAAAAATGCCCCCACCCCGGGACCCTTTGGTTTTTCATAGGCTTAAATAGGGAAAACCTTTGAAGATCTTCATGTCTGAAACCAGAAGGCCCAGGTCTTTGATATTTGGTATGAAGCTTCATCCAGTGGACCTCTTTCAAGATTGTTCAAATTATAGCCCTTGGGCCAAAAATGCCCCCACCCCGGGACCCTTTGGTTTTTCATAGGCTTATATAGGGAAAACCTTTAAAAATCTTCTTGTCTGAAACCAGAAGGCCCAGGTCTTTGATATTTGGTATGAAGCTTCATCTAGTGGACCATTACATAGTTTGTTCAAATTATAGCCCTTGGGCCTAGAATGTACTGGAGACACTAATTTTCAGGTGAGCGATTCAGGGCCCTCTGGGCCCTCTTGTTTTCTGTTAATATAGAAATAATTTTTCCCTGCCTTGATTATTTCAGACAGCTAGAGGAATCGATGCAGACAAAGTGAATGTAATTGTAAATCTGGATGTCCCTAAAGACCATGAGACATACCTACACAGAATAGGCAGGGCTGGCAGATTCGGTAGGTAGGCTACAGAGATAGAGTAAACTAAAGCTTTGGGTGATAATTTTCGATTGTAAAATATATTCTGATCTGTATTTAAGTTTGTTAATCAAAAATAGAAGTGGAGGCAATGATCAGGAATCGATACAATTACAACCCACAGCTCCCATCAGAGACACCAAATGGAAAGAAACACAAACATGAAACAAAAGACCCTAATGGAAACATCAATATCCTGAAGCCAAAAGGACAGTTACTTTCCCACAAAATGGCCAGTTGGCTATCCAAAACAAAATAATATAAGTGACACAAACACCCAAATACAAACCATAAAAAATAAACCACGACAGAAGTCTATATGAAAAAGCATGTATGACTTACGAAGATATGAAGAAGAAAACAAAAAATAGTCCACACAGTCACTCTACTCTGGGTCTGAACAAACAACAAACTGATCACCATCGCCAAGGATGTTGCAGTATACGAAGATATATAGATAGAACCAAAGATTATTTCTGTGAAATGCAGAAGTCTTGGGCGCAGCTGACCAGACAGATCTTTGCTGTCCCACTGTCAGACAATTGGATCCATTGACTGGTCTACAAGCTTACAACTGGCCTCAATGAATTGTTATTGATGAGAAATCAAGCAATTTTACTGAATACATGTACTGAATTTAGTAATGAATTTGTTGTAGTCTGTGTGAAAAAATCATTCCTGTTTTCAGTAATAAAAGTTTATCTTGAACTTTTATTTAATGTCATTTATATAACACTGAAATGTTTGACACCTAGGTGTATTGGAAATTTAGACACATATTTACCTTGTCTTGCTAGTAAATACTTAAAGGTCATTTATCACAGTATCGAAATCATTGAAAAGTGAAATCTGAAGCATGGATCAAATTACTGTGATATTGCAATCTGAAAAATAGAAGTGATGGCCATGATCAGGAATCGATACAATTAACCCACAGCTCCCATCAGAGACACCAAAGGAAAAGAAACACAAACATGAAACAACACACCCTGATGGAAACATCAATAGCGGAAAGCCAAAAGGACAGTTACAAAATGGCTGTTTGGCTATCAAACACAAAATAATATAAGCAATACAAACACTTAAAGGCAAACCATAACAAAAAATAAACTGTGACAGAAGAACCACCTTGGAACGGTCAGTGAAACGAATTCAATGCGGGGCTTAAATCAATTTTACGTGGCAACAATCCTCGCCCTTACTTCCGTAGCAATTTAGACAAATTATTTGTTCAGTCCACATGATGGCCTAACTCATCAGTGCAACATCTCCGTGAACACGAAAAATCAAACAACCACGGAGATGAAACAGCGGTGAGGCTCGTCAGCAAGAAAACACTGAAATGCTACAGCAAAAGAAAACCAATAATTAGACTCCGATGGGCCCGACCAGAGACAGAGCATCAGGCACCAACCAACATTACATAGAATTAGATCTCTCTAATTCTCCGTAAGCCTTTACACTGGAACCGTCATAGAATCTGAGGCCTGACCCACCGGCGTCCAATTAAAGGGGGAAGTAAAGTTGTCAGTAGTGTTGGGTTAAATACCATGCATGCAGTCTGTCGTATAACATTTATGTTGTACCCAATCTTTACATCGAAGAATGATTTTACGAAATTGGTGCTCAAGTCATTGCTGTCATATTTTTTTCTGAATTTATATACTAAGTCACGATAAAATTCGGGTTCTGATTACGATAGACCTTGTGGCAGAAGAGATTTAAGTCCAATATTGAATTTTGAAATTAAATCAGAATGTCTATTGAATTTTGAAAAGGCTTTATAACATGGATGTTATTCGACAGACTGCATGCATGGTAGTTAACCCAATCACGGTTGGCAACTTTGCTTCCCTCTTTAATTGCAAGCCGGTGGGTCAGGCCTCAGATTCTATGACGGCTCCAACGTAAAGGCTTATTGAGAATTAGAGAGATCTAATTCAAGGTAATGTTGGTTGGTGCCTGATGCTCTGTCTCTGGTCGGGCCCATCGGAGTCTAACTGTTGGTTTTCTTTTGCTCTTGCTGTCGAGTCCTCACCGTTGTCTCACCTCTGTGGTTCTTTGATTTTTTGTGTTCACGGAGATGTTGCACTGATGAGTTAGGAGGCCTTCATGCGGACTGAACAAATTATTTGTCTAAATCACGACGGAAGTAAGGGCGAGGATTGTGGCCACATAAAATCAATTTAAGCCCCCCAGTGGAAATCATTCCACTGACCGTTCCAAGGCGGTTCTTCTGTGGCGGTTTATTTATAGTGTTGTTTGTTACTTGCTGTGTGTATCACTTGTGTCTTTTTATTTTGGATGGCCATATGGCCATTTTGTTGGAAAGTAACTGACCTTATGGCCTTTGTTTAGGTTTCCATTATGGTCTGGTCGCTTGATGTTTGTGTTTCTTTCCCTTTGGCGTCTTTGATGGGTGGAGTAAGTTAATTGTATCGATTCCTGATCTTTGTTTTACTTCTACTTTGTGTAGTTTATGGTACTGATAACCCTGATTAAGAAGTGTAGCAGTTAACAATTTATTACGAGTGTTGAAGTCAGTTACACACTCTGGCAAATCAAATTAACTGCGAAATATAAATGCCATAGGATGGCCTACGAGGAACATCACCAGCCAAAAAAGGAAAATTTACAATCTCAAAATCAAAATCATTGTATTTATCATAAATTTTGCAAGAAACAAACCCATCCACAATAGATAGATGTAAATCCAAACACGGAGCCTAGTTATCAGAAGAATTTGCTTTATTTAACTAACTTTCTTGGGGGTAAATTTGATTGGTCAAACCATCGAAATAGGTATTGTCAATATTTAATAAACCATCCAAATATCTAGAAGTCGAGCTGAAAGCTTCAATGATTTCAGATAGGTTTTCAGCAGAAAGGGACAGCATGAAGTATCTCTCCTAACAAAACAAAAACAGATCAGCCACAGGGGGTGCGCAATTAGTACTCATCGGAATACCCACAACTTGTCTAAATAACTTAGTACCAAAGGGGGAGTTCCAGCCTATAGTAAATTTCCATAGGGTTCTGCCCACGCACATATTTTCATGATATTGTGCATAATTACGGCTTGGTAAATGACTATTCATTATTTAACTATTTCACTCTTATATCTGTTTTCGTTATAGATCTAAAATGCTTTGTTTATGTTCACATCTGAAAGTAGGGGTACCCCCAAACTAGTGTATATATACATTCCACCTTTTGATGTTTTGGAGTTATTTTGTTCTCAGGCATCACTGTAGTCATCTGTGATTATCTTTGTATCACATTTAGCAATGTTTAGGCAAAGTTCGATACACCATGCTCAATTTCATATGGAGCAGACCCCAGAATTCACAACCATAAAATCTTTTGAAGTATGTTTGACGTTTGATTTCACACTGTTGCAGTTCTTGTCACCCCATCATTTTAATATGAAAATTGACCATATATATGTAGAACATTTTATCAAACTTTCTTGAAAATCTGAGACCGGTAACATACCGCATTTGAACATTGAATAGTAATGGTCAGAGTTTTAAATTGTTTTAAACCATTTGTAGATATCATATGGTGCGACATTTTCAATCGAAAAATTGCTCGCCAATATATAATAAACATGAATATATGTATGTTTATATGATGGTGTATAGTATGAGCTCATATATAATCAGCATTTGTATCAATTATGATGCCCTGATGAACACCAAAAACACAATTCATTTCGAGCATTCGTTAACAATTTAATCAGATCTTATTTATAAAATACTTCATTTTAGAACAAGCGTTTTTGCATTAATGTAATTCTAAATAGAAGTGGAGTAGAAGCTTAGTATAACAAAGATTGTTGAAATGGCAAGTAAACTGGATGGTTCTGTAAACCAGACAATTTTACTTGACTCTAATAAGTATGGATTTAACTGATGCAATGATCTTTTAAAAGTTTGAAAAGTCTGATTGTCATACTGGAATGACACAGGTTGTTTGAATGGCCAAGAATAATGGTGTTTGTATAATGTTTCAGCCAGGTAGGTCATAATAACACAGGCAATATTTTCTGATCTTTTGGCCCACTGTAAACACAGATTGGTACTGTTGTTTTTGGCTCACTCAGTCTACTTCAATCGTACTAACTGTCACCTTGTAAGAAAGTGATATTCTTAAATATGATCATCTATGTTCTAAAATATGATCCGGAAAACAAGCAGTTATTTTTTGGAAAGCATTAATTGATATAATAGAGAAGACTTAATTCAACTTTCAAACACTTTCCCAATTTAAAATAGCAAACAGTATATGTGCTAGCAGTACTTTAGAAAAATGTGAAGCCAGCTGCACTGATTTTGATTCAGCCAATGTGCTAGTGGTACAGCAAGCAAGTGTAAATCTTTGCCCTCGTCCAGTGGGGCTTAAAGAAATTGATTTGGCTGCATGTTGCTTCCACACAGAGCTAAAACTAACCAAACACGAGTACTGGTAAACCGCTTAGAAGGACTAAGCTTGCCCAGGCAAAGTGGTGTGAGTCAGGCCGTCCAATGTATATAAGCCTTGTAGTTTCATAGGGTGGCAGGGCTTGAGATATCATTTCATCTCAATGTCGGGAACAAGTCCCACAAAATTGGAAGCAGCATCTCCAAAATGACCTAAATAGTGTTAACGGGGATGTTAAACCTCAATACAAACAAACAAACCATTTGTAAAACCCATAAATACAGAGCCAGAAAACTTAACATAGATGACAAGTATTGCATACATAAGACTACATATGCAAATGGTATTTCAGCATCTAAATACAATATCAGCTATCAAATAAATGTTTTACAGCAACTTGCCTTCCATCTATAACATTTCGGGAAGTGTATGCAAGATGATAAATGTGCAAATAGTTTCAGTGTGACTATTTATGCATTTATTTTGAAGACTAAAACATTGCAGCAAACACTTTTGCCTATGTTATAATGAACCTAGAAAAAATGCAGAAAATGCCCACAAAACCTTTGCTGTTTGTTTGTGTGTGTGTGTGTTGGGGGTGAAGAGAGCGACGTGCCAGTCTCTTTGACCAAGTGATGTAAGAAAATACCAGTACATAGACTGATCAATAATAAGAACAAATCAGAAAATCAGCCTGTCCTTTCACAGATGGCACATTATTGACTGCTGTTTTATTTTAAAGAGGGAACTGTCAACAATAAAAACAATTAAGGAAACAACAGGATTAGAAAGTAATTTATTAAGCAAACTCAATACACCATTGTGTATTACTTACATTAATATCTTTGTATTGCGGTTTTATAAAAAGACCAAATAAAATAGGGTAAAAAAATATCCACCTTGTCTTATTCCTATTGTGTCATAATACATTTTTTCAGCATAACCGTTTTTGCAATGCTGTAAACACTAACACTCATCGTGATCACTGCATGAGTGCATTATATTTTTCTCACTGCTAATGTATGTTCTCATAGACTACTTTTAAAAACCCAAACAAAAAATCATTCTCTGTCTAACAGTGTATTTTTGTTTATGGGGTTGCAGGGGCGGAAATACGTAAATGCATATGCTAAGCTTGGCATGATAGGGTGACACTATATGGTCATAAAAATACAGTAAAAATATACTTAAAGAAAACTGGTCCCCTGGTATTGCAAATGACTTCATCACAAAAATATACCTAAACACATATCTGGCAATCAAAAACAATGTTACCGGTTTCTGATTTTTTAAAAATGTGTTTGCTATATAGAGGATATATGTGGCCAATTTTATGTGCAATATCTTGGGGTGACAAGATCAGTAACACATCTAACACTTGGGATAAACATTTTACTTTTTATAAATTTTCATGAAAAATTTAAGAAATTTTGTAAATAAATTCATCAGAAAAATTAAAAGACCTAGGCACATTTATATTTTTGGTATTATATGGATCCTTATAGAGTTCTGTTGCCAATCAAAGCAACAAAATTTGAAAACAATCAAGCGTGTTGATTTAAGAATGAAAAGTTCACAGGTGTGTATGACCTCTACAGGGGATTACCTCAGGGAGCTCTCCTGAGAACTATAGTAATTAATCAAATAAAACCAAGTTATATATATAGTTGATAGAGCTAAAGTAAACAACAACTGAAGTTTCAAGAAAATCTGTGCGTGGGCAGATTTGGAACTCCCCCTTCTATGTAAGTCTGAAATATTTCTAAAAGAGAGAACACCTCAAACTGCCTCATTAATTGTCATGAAGTATTCTATGACATCATAATTGCAATTAAATTCTTTGAACTTTTTAACAATCAAAATATCTGGTGTTTTATTATCGTCAGATAATAATACTGTCTCACCTGTATATATAAATGAAATTGATCTCATTGAAAATTCAAAAACAATTTTCTCTTATTTAACACCTAAATTAAAATAAGAATAATTTATTTTGATATAATTTCAGATTACATGTTTGTATGTTGATTAAATGACATACAGTAGTTTGTTATGTGTTTCGAAGACATTCAAAAAGCATTTTATTAACTTAACTAAAGAAATTAAAAAAAGAACCGTTAGTTTTAAACGGGTTAAAGTTTCATTTAAAACTGAAATAAATGTTTTAATTCAGAAACTAAAATTTCAAATTTATATCCAAAGATATTAATAAGATTCACAGCCATCGGTGAACATAGGAAAATCATAGAAAGCGAAAATATTCAGTTTTAAAGTTAATTCATAAAGTAAAAATTCACTATGACGTCACAAAATATTGCCTTGTGGGTCTAAATCAACCAAACTTCAAGGGTGGTTACTCTTAGAGAGAAAATAGGTAGGTCCCCGATATAAATGAGCATAAATTAGAAACAAATGCGAATTTATTCATGCAGTTTTCAGTAAAATGATCCTCTTTATGTCTATTTTCAATGTACTTAAGACTAAAAGTATCTTAGTTTTCTTGATCAATGACCTTAAATATTTTGGCCAGGTGTCTTTAACATAAGTGAAAAAATAAAATAAAAACTTTATTGCATTTTAAGTGTAGCTTTAGCTCCATTCATGTTTTACATCACGAAAATACGCCTATATACTTTTAACCCCCTTGAACCCCCTTTTTATTAATAGCAAAACTGGGGTTTACAGGGGTGAACCTTATTTTTCTTATTTCTGTTCTAAAATATAGATTGTGGTTACTAGTTAGAACCGCCTCGATGAGGCGGTTCTAACAAGTACTCGCAATCTATATTTTGAGCACGATTTTTCATCTTAAAAATTTTGTTTTTTGGTGGTAAAGTTTACAATGTATTTGTATAGGTGTGTTTTCGTAATGGTTATTAGCCAGTCGTCTGTTATAGTGAGCAAACTGCTGGTATAGCCATTCACTGGTATTAGTTACAAGTACTTCTGTTTTGTAGGTTCATTTGGTATAGCTGTGACTCTGGTCAGTGAAGGCCAAGAGAGAATGGATCTGACTGTCATAGAAAAGAGATGTAACACTCACATACACCCTTTGCCAGGTAAGATAACTATATTACCCAACAAAGAGAGTATTAACAATGTCTCTAGATAAGGAAGAGCACCAAAGATTTTTGTTTGTTTGATTTGAGGTTTAACGTACCCGTCAACACTGTAAAGGTCATTTTGGAGACGTTGCTTCCAATTTTGTGGGACTTTTACCCAACATTGAGATGAAATGACATCTCAAGCCCTGTCGCCCAATGAAACCAATAGGGTTTATTAGCATGGACGGTCCGCCTCGCACCGCGGTCCCTGGACAGGCTTAGATCCTCTAAGCGGTTTACCAGTACTAGTGTGCGGGCCGGATTCAGCTCTGCGAGGAAGCATCATGCAGCCCATATATTTCTTCAAGCCGAGCACCAAAGATAAAATCGCTGTTAGTTTTATTGTTTCCTTCATTTAAACATCATATGTAGGAGGTATACTTTGTCAAGACAACTCAAACATGTACCCATATAATCTATATTTTGAATACTTTATAGAACTGCATCATAAAGGCGGCCCTTGCCCATCGGGGCTTGAAGAAATAAATGGGCTGCACGATGCTTCCATGCAGAGCTGAATCAGACATACACAGGAGTGTTGGTAAACCACTTAGAGGATGTAAGCCGGCCCAAGCAAAGCGGTGTGAGTGTCGCACCGTCGATGCTTATAAACTCTATTGTTTTCATTGGGCGACAGGGCTTGAGATGGCATTTCATCTCGATGTCGGGTAAAAGTCCCACAAAATTGGAAGCAATGTCTCCAAAATGACCTTTACAGTGTTGACGGGAACGTTAAACCTCAAATCAAACAAACAAAAGCATCATAAAGGCTATTCCAAAACCTGTCCATAACGGGTACCTAACCATTAAAAATAAGGAAGATTATCTTTATTCATCCAATTTTTGCCTCCTTATCTGGATCTGTACATTACTCATAAGTATTCAGTCACCTTGTATACTTCACTTCTTATATTAGACTGATCTATTTAAATCTAAGAAATGTATTGTTTCAATTTTGCCTGTGTTTTGTGTCTAACGGTGTAGACCCTAATGCATGATGAGGTCACCCTCCCACCTACCCAAGTATTCAGGGGTATGGACTCTTTCATAACAGGTCTTTCAAAAATAATGTTGTCAGTAGGGGTAGTCACGTATAGGAAAGAATTTGTATACGAAAGAATTCATTCTTTAGCGTTAGAAAAACATACCCTTTTTTAGAAAAGCAAATGGGTGATGAAAGTTTTGACCCTTCAAAAATGACTGAAAGCATATCTTGTTTGATATTCATTCCCCAGTGATACAACTATTATTGTCAAATACTTGAAATACAGTGAAATTCCACTATTAAGACCACCTAAAATTAAGTTAAATTCTGGTTTTAAAAAGCTTATTTAAAAGTGTCCAGTTATTATACCCCCGCAAACGAAGTTTGAAGGGGGTATAGGAGTCAGCTTGTCGTCGTCGGTCCGTTACAAAAAACTTTAACATTGCTCATAACTTCCTTATTCTTTGACCGATTTCTTTAATATTCACACACCACACACCTTGCCACTAGTACTTAAGATTGATATACACAAACCTGACCTTGACCTTTACGTTGACCTTCCTCAAGGTCAAATACTTGTAAAAATTTGTCTGTCGTCGGTCCGTTACAAAAAACTTTAACATTGCTCATAACTTCCTTATTCTTTGACCGATTTCTTTAATATTCACACACCACACACCTTGCCACTAGTACTTAAGATTGATATACACAAACCTGACCTTGACCTTTACGTTGACCTTCCTCAAGGTCAAATACTTGTAAAAATTTGTCTGTCGTCGGTCCGTTACAAAAAACTTTAACATTGCTCATAACTTCCTTATTCTTTGACCGATTTCTTTAATATTTACACACCACACACCTTGCCACTAGTACTTAAGATTGATATACACAAACCTGACCTTGACCTTCCTTGACCTTCCTCAAGGTCAAATACTTGTAAAACTTTGTCTGTCGTCGGTCCGTTACAAAAAACTTTAACATTGCTCATAACTTCCTTATTCTTTGACCGATTTCTTTAATATTCACACACCACACACCTTGCCACTAGTACTTAAGATTGATATACACAAACCTGACCTTGACCTTTACGTTGACCTTCCTCAAGGTCAAATACTTGTAAAAATTTGTCGGTAGCGGGGGTATAATTGGCGCCCGTTAGGCGGCAGCTCTAGTTTTTTTTTGTGTTTTCTGCACACAATGTCCTCTGGCCAGTGACCACCTTTGGGACTGTTTCAATGTGGTCTTACAGACCACTTATGAACAGTCCCAAAGGTGGTCTTAATATCGGAAGCTTACTGTACATGGATTTCCATGAGTATATGAAGCTCAATAAAGCAGATACAGAGAATCCTCGTTATATTAAATGACACTATTTGTCCCTATCATTTTGTAATTAACAAATTTGCCACTTTAAAGCATCCCAATAAGGTGAAATATAGGAAGTAAAGGGCCTCTAGCCCAAAATTACTTCATACCAGTCTAGCAAATGTCAGCAACATTCTTGTTTTGGAATATGAAATACAATATTCTTGACTTGTTTAGTTAGTGCTTCTCATCTTGTGTTTAGGATTTATTGCTTTGGCAATGTTATTGTAAAAAAATATTTATTAAATGGAATATAAAGAGACTTGACTGCATAAATCACTATTCAGAGGGGATTCCTGGAGAAGATCTCACAAGCCACCACAACAAATATTCCCATAAAGAAACAATATAAATTATTTTGATTCTTGAAGCGAAACATGGGGTGACTTTCCCAGTCTTAGAGCGATATATACTGGAGCTATTTTGCGAGGGTAAATATTTCTTTCAGATGGGGAATGTGATCCCATGTTCTCTGTCATGAACCAAAATAACGAATTTGCTATTTGAAATTTCTTTGCTTGTATAAAAATTTCTGTCCAAAACTCTATCCTGCAGGAGTAGTTGACTCAAGTGCTTAAAGGTTTGGGACAACCCTTAATGATCTTTTTATGTCACTGAGTCTCATGCATGGCAGTGCAGTTTACCTACTGAACTCGCCGGCCTCAGTGGCTCAGTCAGATGCGCGTCTGACTGGTGATCAGGAGGACACGGGTTCGACTCCCGCCGGGGTCGGCAACATTCTTTTGTGGAGATTGATCATGAAATCTTTTATACGGTCATTCTCTCCCTTTCCGCTGATTCAAGAAGGGCAGTTGTAAGTTTCTGGCGAAAGAATGTGCACTGAACTGGTTAACCGCTTACGTTTAAGCCTGCCCAGGAAAGTGTTGATAGGTAAACTGACTGGCTCAAAAATGACCTAAATAGTGTTGACTGGGCCGTAAAACTCCAAAAACAAACAAACAAACAAAACCTACTGAACTCTGTGACCTTAGCTGTTGGTAGGACATAAAATTCACACACACAATGAACTTTGGTATATGAATTCTCTTACAGATCCCATTCCAGAGAACCTTGCCCATGCTGCTGCCCCAATACATCTTAATGATGTTGTCTCTTCTGAAGTTATCAATACAGACAAGTATATAAAGGGACTCACAAACAAAAGGAACAGTAGCCATAGAGATATGACACAAGATAAGGACAGTGGAGACAAAGAGAAACTCATTTCATGTATCAAAACATTTAGTGGAGAAAGGTCAGTGAAACAGCAGACTGAATGTGATGAAAACCAAATAAATCAGGCATGTAAGGAAAAACCTGATGTAGAAAGGAAATTTGAAACAGACATAAATAATGGTAATACTAATCAGTATGTAAATGAAAAAGAATCAAGTTTTTTAAACAAGCTTAATAATGATTCTGGTGCTAAACATCCGCTTGTTAATGGTGATAATCAAGCTACAGTCTCAGGTACTGACAGTCAGGCTGACGATGTATGCAATATAGCTGATGATAATCAAAACATCCATATTGTTAATGCTAAAACGGCTGAGAATGAAAGCAGTGAAACCCATTCAGAGGTATTTCATACTTTAAAAGATAATACTGATACACTGAAACAGTCTGATAATGGCACTGTTGAAGATAATTCAGAAATTCTGAAAAGACGAACAGATAGCCCAAGGGATGTAAATGAAGTGTCAGCACCAGACCTTCATCCTGAAAGCAATACAAGAACTGACCCTTCGAAAGTTTTGCTCTTTCCATCAACACAAAATAACTCACCACCCCACTTGCATATGTCAATGAAACAAAGTGAACCAAAAGTGAACAGAACTGACTTCCATACTGAAAACAGAAAGGCAAGAACTAAGGAAACAAATGAAACAGGGGAAAGAGACTGCTTTAAATCAAATACTTTTCAACTTGAGAATGCTTATGGATTAAAACAACACCCAGAAAACTTGACAAATAATATTCAACAAATTGACACAGTGAAACTAGAATACGAAACCCCATTGACCTCATTTATACCACCTAAAATTGACGTAGTGTCCCTATTCAAGCAGTCAGTAGGTCATAAACCTGCAAGAACACCCTACACATATGATAGTGCCAAATCCAAAATACTTTCATATAAACCAGATATGTCTCAAAACTCAGGTGATGATACTAAGCATGCATTTGAACTAAAGAGCGGCAGAAATGCTGAGTTTGAGGCGCTGTTATCAGCAATTCATGAACTTCAGATTAGGTTTGATAAAACAAAGCATGTGCCCAAGTATTTGCCTAGTCAGAATGCATGCAGTGTCACAGATGGTACACAAGTAACAATAGAAGTTAGTCCTGTCTGTACCACAAGTCTAGACTCAACATTTGCCATTCAGGATAAAGACACTGAAAAAAGTGGAGAATCAAATGTGAATATAAATGCTGAAAATGTCAGTGTTTTAAATGCAGAAAAAAATAAAGAACAAAATATGAAAGAAAAACCTGCCATGTACAAACACAGGAAAACAAATAGGAGAGGATACACTGGGAAGTTTGCAATTGCACATATGTTAGATCAAGGTGCTCCAACAAATGATGGGGGAAGTCATGAAAATTTAGACAAATCTGAAATTGATAAACAAAATGACAAACCAGACTATGGTGTAAACTGTGATCCAAGAAAGGAATTAGAAACAATAAAACTTGAAAATGATGAAAATTCTTCCAAATTCCAAGTTGAAAAATCAGATGTAGGAAATTATGATGCAGATATGTATCATGAATTGGTGCTGGAATCTGAAGCTGCCAAAAAGTTACAGGAAAATACAGATGAAGCTCAAATAACCAGTATGAAACATACAGAAACAAAGATTTCATTTAGTTCTGATGAAATTGTGACAGACGATTCTGACACTGATAGTGATTCTAGTGAAGATACCAATACATCAGATGAGAACTGTGTGCAGAATTATTCAGCTCCTTTGATGTCATCAGCAAATAAACACATGCAACATTTAGGAACGGTTAATGACTCTATTGAAAAAGAAATAAATAGTAGCAAAAACTATAAACCTGAAAAAGCATGTATGTATAGCAGGAGAAAGAAAATTTCAGAGAAAACCTCTAGACCTGAAACTGAAGCAGCGGAGAATCTTGAAGAAAATTATGCAAATACTAGCTACTATGACAGCGAAAGACATAATGTTAATCATCTTCAATATTATTCCAATTTAGCAGGATATCCATATAACTTTTCACAGCAATTTCCTAGTAAAGACAAGGAACAAGGAAGTTGGGCATATCCTGGTTCTTACCCATGCTACACTGGATCCCCATACCAAGTATACCCAACATATAGGCAGCAATTTTATCCAACTAACTTTAGCCATCAGTGGTATCCCCCCAGTGCTGTACCATTCCAGAATTATCACATGCACTCCCAGCAGTTCCAGAACTATACACAGCCATCACCTTTCTGGCCATATTATATGCCGTATCAAAGTAAGACTAGATTACAACCAGGAGATTCATTTCCTGGGTCTGAAGATGAAGAAAATGTGAAACAGGCTTTTGAACTTCAAACTGACTACATTAAACTGATGCAGAAAAGTAGGGAGACTCAGGCACACAGAAAAAGTAGACAAAAGAAGAAACAACAAGAATAAGCTGGAACATGATATTACGAGAATTGGACTGAAATATGATAATATATCTGAACTAGGTCTTAAGGATAGATAGACTACAACATTATATCAAAATTTTCTACATTTTTCATAAATGACATTTTCTAAATCCTTTTTGTATATCACATCTTATGTTAATATAGAAGTGATGGCAATGATCTTATGTTAAAAAAGAAGTGAATGCCTGACTTTCTGTCTTCTTTAATAACAACCAACCAGAAGGCGGCAAACAATGAGAGTTGGTTGCTTAACGGTAACACATGTCTTCATTTATGGAAACATACTGAAGCACCTGATTGGATAAAACTTGAACTTCCCTGTAAGCTTGCAATTAACCCTTTTGGTACCAAATGGAATCTTCCTCCTTATATATAGCTGGAGTTCATTTCAAAATTTAGGGGTGTCATGTTCTGTTTTCATCAAAATTTATTTGGAAAATGACTGAACATTTAGCAAACAGTGGAGGCCCTGATCAGACGCCGCATTCTGCGGCGTCTGATCTGGGCCTGCACTGTTTGCCACGGTACCCGTTTACCCATACTGGTACTACTGAAAGGGTTAAAAGAAATGTAAAATTAACTGTAAATCCCAGAGATTTGTTTTTGTTTCAAATAAGCACCACAGCCTGGCACAATTTGATATTTGTACATCAGGGCCTAGACACAGCTTTGGTTAATAGCCATAAAACTCCCTTGTTTCATCTTCAATAAATACATAAGTCTGTAACTAGGTCAAGGTGTGAAGTAATTCAGCATCACTGTCAATCATTTACCTATATATAAGTCTGTAACTAGGTGTGAAGTAACTCAACTTCACTGTCAATCATTTACCTATATATATGTCTGTAACTAAGTGTGAAGGAATTCAGCATCACTGTCAATTATTTACCTATATATTAGTCTGTAACTAGGTGTGAAGTAATTCAGCATTACTGTCAATCATTTACCTATATATAAGTCTGTAACTAAGTGTGAAGGAATTCAGCATCACTCATTCACTGTCAATCATTTACCTATACATAAGTCTGTAACTAGGTGTGAAGTTATTCAACATCACGGTCAATCATTTACCTATCAGCAACTGGTGTATGCCTATCAGAAGAATTTGCAAATTTTGAATAATATACATACATGTATTTAACCACTTGCTTTACTTCAACTCTTTACCAAATTTTTTAGGGTCTCCCCTCTTCATCAGGGTTATATGGACACTGTTCTCTACATTTTACATGACATTCCAATATGGTCTTCCAATGTTTGAGACATCAATTCCATGACGTCATGACATCATGGCATCAAAACGCCATGCAACCTTTGGCACGACGTCACAAACATTGGCAATGTCTTTCAAAGACACCAGAGGTACCTACCACATTACACTCCCCACAGTCCCCGCCCATTGGGGCTTGAAGAAATATATGGGCTGCATGATGCTTCAAAGCCGAGCTGAATCCGACCCACACACGAGTACTGGTAAACTGCCCAGGCAAAGCGGTGTGTCGGGCGGTCCATGCTTATAAACCCTATTGGTTTCATTGGGCGACAGGGCTTGAGATGTCATTTCATCTCAATGTTTAATCAATGAAAAACGCACCCAGTATAATTCTGATGATATTTGTAAAAACTGATTGGTAAATGGGGCAAGGGACAGCTTTATCAGCCCAGTCTATCTCATTTTAAATATAGTTTAATGAATAGCAAGTTTTTTCAGCTTTCCTGAAAAATGAATATTCTGCGAGAGTGGCTCTTTTCAAAGTGATTCATTAACCCTTTTTGTACCAAATGGAATCTTCCTCCTTATATATAGCAGGAGTTCATTTCAAAATTTAGGGGTGTCAGGTTGTGTTTTCATCAAAATTTATTTGGAAAATGTCTGAAGTTTTAGCAAACAGTTGAGGCCCTGATCGCGTTCTGCGGCGACTGATCTGGGCCTGCACTGTTTGCCAAGGTACCCCTTTAGGGGTTTCTGGTACCAAATGGGTTAAATTAGTGTCCATATTGCATAATGTTCGGCACAAATATTGTTTGAAGTCACAATTTGATAAATGTATCTCACAATTATTTTGCTATGTTATTCCATTTGAGTTTAATTGAAACTTTTGTTTTGACAGTAGGACCAATTAATTTGGTTCCAGAAAATAAAATGGCCCCACCCCATTGGGTCTTGAAGGAATAGATGGGCTGCACGATGCTTCCACACAGAGCTGAAACCAACTGCACACGAGTAATGGTAAACTGCTTGGAGGATCTAAGCCTGCCCAGGCAAAGCGGTGCGAGTCAGACCATCCATGCTTATAAACCCTATTGGTTTCATTGTACGACAGTGCTTGAAGTGTCATTTCATCTAAATGTTGGGTAAAAGGCCCACAAAATGGGAAGCAACGTCTCCAAAATGACCTATATAGTTTTGACGGGGATGTAAAACATCAAATCAAACAAAACAAAATCCAGAAAATAAAAATTGCTATATCTTTCTTTTGAACAAGGTTAGAAAAAATCTGGGCTAGGGCTACATTATTGTAGAGCATGTACTTGCAATGACTATCCAATGAAAAAGGGCCTTTAAGGCTTTTATAAGCAAATAGTAAAAAAAAAATGCATCCAGAAATGTAAAATCTCGTATTTTTTTTTGCTTTTTCTTTAATAACATCAACACAACTTTATTTTACAATATATAAAATAACTTTTATTAAACTTCAGTTTCTTATCTTTAAATAGAGGATCTTACATGAGTGTTCATGTATTATTGAATTTATTAAATGAGTTGAGGTAAAGGGATAAGATGTGAGGCTTTGCCGAGCATTTTATCCCTTTTCCTCAACGAGTTTAATAAATTCAGTAATACATGAGCACGAATGCAAGATTCTATTTATCATATGACATTTAAAACGCATTTTATTCACGATTGTTTACAAAAATGTCCATATTAGTAATGTTAGTAATCACGACGTCATTAAGGACGTCGTACATGTTACGTTACGGGACGTATCTAGCTAATTTGCATATTTAATCCACTAGTGGATTATCGAAAATATTACATGGCGTTATTACACTCTCAGCCGCGATGTCATATGATAAATTGATGTATAACATATAATAAATAGGATTGCACCTTGTAAAAAGTTGAGTTAAATAGAAGTGAAGGCAATGATCATGAATCGGTACAATTAACCCATAGCTGTCATCAGAGACACCAAGAGTAAGAATCATTTAAAATTGATCACAGTCCCAAGGTGTAGGCTATCCTTAACCCTTTTTGTACCAAATGAAATCTTCCTCCTTATATATAGTAGGAGTTCATTTCAGAATTTAGGGGTGTCAGGTTGTGTTTTCATCAAAATTTATCTGAAAAATAACTTAACTTTTAGCAAACAGTGGAGGCCCAGATCAGATGCCACGTTCTGCGGCATCTGATCTGGGCCTGCACTGTTTGCCAGGGTACCGGTTTTGGTGTTTCTGGTACTAAATGGGTTAAAGAACAGTGTTGTGCCAAAAAAACAATGTATTCAGCCGTCCATAAAATTCTAGTTAAGTACAGTGTACAATCAATTATTTTTGCTCTTAAACATGAACTGTGCAACATACATTCACAAAATTTATATGTGTGGGAGGCAGATTTGTTAAGCTTCTTTAGAATGTTATACTTGTTTGGACCAAGTGATACATGCTTGTAAAGAGAGTTTTAAAAATCATTGTGTTTGTTTGGACCAAGTGATACAGTGTAACCTCCATTTAACAGCCATCCTAGGAAAACTCCAAAACTGGCTGTTTAAGGGAGGTGGCTGTTCAACAGAGGGAAATGTCTGAGATGATGTGGGCTTGTTATCGACAGACAAAAAATAATGATTATTGAAGACAGCTCAATATGGATGTACTAAAAGAAAAATAAATGATGGAGAGGTGTCATCTGACACCTCTCCATCATTTATGTTTCTTTGCACATGCTTATATTGTATTTATGCATATATCACAATGGTAGTTTTGAGAAAAATAAATTTTGAAATAAATAAATACACCAGAAGAGAAATTCCTATTTTTACATCCGATTTTTTGCCATTGAGTTATAACTCTGGCTGTTTAATAGAGGGAATTTAGATTTGGTATAGTGGCTGCTGGCTGGAGGAGAGAGGTGGCTGCTGAGCAGAGGTTAAATATATAGTAAAATTTTTGAAAATTTCCATTTAGATGAAATGACATCTCAAGCCCTGTCGCCCAATGAAACCAATAGGGTCTATAAGCATGGGCAGTCCGGCACTCACACCGCTTTGCCTGGGCAGGCTTAGTTTCTCTAAGCGGTTTACCAGTACTCGTGTGTAGGTCAGATTCAGCTCTGCATGGAAGCATCATGCAGCTCATATATTTCTTCAAGCCCGATGGGCGGGGGCTTGTTTTTTTGCTTACAGACACAACACATGAAGCCTTGCATGGGACTTGAACCATCAATCACTGGTCAAGTGTTTTACCATTCCAATGCACTTGTCTTAATTGCAGACAAATCATTTTTTCTGCTACTTATAAGAATATTGGTCCCCATGTATACCTTCTATTCCTGTACAAGGCTTCTGGGCGTTGCTTTGCAGAAGCTGCTTATATTTTTAGCTCAGCTAAGCACCAAGTGCTCAATTTGAGCTACTGTGATCGCCTTTTGTCAGTGGTCCATCTGTATGTGCGTCCATCAACAATTTCTTCAACTGATATATCCACCAAAACCACAGTGCCAATTTTAAAATAATGTCACAGAAATATTTCTTGGTAGACCCTCTGCTCCGCTGAACTAAATGGCCACCACAGCTAAAAATAGAAAAACATTTCAAATACATCTAGGTTAATAATCCCAATTTCAAAATTGTTGACCCTCTACCAATAGTGCTTAAATGGTTCCACTTCACTAAAGAAAATGGCTACCAGAGCTAAAATAGAAAAACCTCTAAGTGACATATCCTCCTAGTTGAATGGCGGAATTTCAAACCCGATTCACAGCAATGTTTCTTGTCTACTTTTGTACCAAAATTGATTAAACTGTATGGCTCAGCTAAGGTCTGTTCCATTGAAACATCCCATGTAACTCCCCCCCCCCCCCACCACAACCACCATTTTTTTGTATTTGCTGGTTCACTATTTTCTGATGCAGTTTTCTTGGCATTTACTGGGTTCAGTTCCTGTACAGTAACTGTAAGCAAACAGATTGAACTCTGATTAGCATCTGGTCTGCGTCTACACTGTTTATAAAACATGGCATTTTTTTCTGGTGTCATTCCAGTCTAGATTTTGCCTCTGATGCAACACAGACCTCTTTGACCTTAGAATAACTCAGATCTTTTCTACAAATACATAAAGTTCTGTTGCCTGGGTTGATAGTCAGATGGACTTAACTCTTATCTTGCTGTTCATGACAACCCCTATCTTTGCAAACAGTGTAGATCCAGATCAGATGGCTTCTGAAGAAGCCATATGATCAGGATCTACACTGTTTGGCATTCAGTTTATGAATTTGTGGCAATAAATTACATCAAGTCATTTGATTGGTTGATAGACAGAAATGGGTGTGGCTTAAATGAATATTCAGCAAGATAAGGGTTAAGCACTAAGGAGCTACTTGTGCTTATTAAACGTGGGGGCCAAATGAAAACAATTGGCTAAACATTATCAGGTATTATAAATGCTAGAAGCCGTAAAGTAGGTACAGTCGAACTTCAATGGCTCGAACACCTTTGGGACCTCGAAAATCAGTTCTAGACAGGGGTAGTTCGAGCCACTTAGGGTTACTGTCAGGAGGCATAAATAGATCCTTTTTGACATCTTTTCTGTGTTCTACAATGAAAATGTATGTTGTGTGTACTCATTAGAATCGCCTCATTGAGGCGATTCTAATGAGTAAACACAGCATACATTTGCAAGTAAAAAAAGCGAAAATCACTTATCCCCACTATTTCTTATGTACAGGATTTCTCGAGGGGCTCAATAATGGGTTCGACTCAGCCATGGTAAACGAGCCATCGGTGTTTGAGCCATCGTTCTACTGTACAATTGTATTGATGATTGCTTAAATTGCTGAAATGGGTTGGCTCTTCTAAACAAAATGTCCATAAGCCCCCGCCCATTGGGGCTTGAAGAAATAGATGGGCTGCATGATGTTTCCATGCAGAGCTGAAACCGACACACACACAAGTACTGGTAAACTGCTTAGAGGATCTAAGCCTGCCACGGCAATGCGGTGCGAGTTGGCCCGTCCATGCTTATAAACTCTATTGGTTTCATTGGGCAGCAGGGTTTGAGATGTCATTTCATCTCAGTGTCTGGTAAAAGTCCCACAAACTTGGAAGCAACATCTCCAAAATGACTTTTACAGTGTTGAAGGGGACGTTAAACTTAAAACAAACAAAATGTCCATATAACTGCAGAGGTAAAAATAGAAAATCTTCAAAAATCATCTCCTGGGTCAATGGCTCAGTATCAAAATAACTTGACAGAAATGTTCCTTGTGGACCCCTCTACCAAACGTGCTTAAGTGGTTCTGCTCGGTGGGACAAAGTGGCTATCTGAGCTTAATATAGAAAAAGCTGTAAACAACAATGTTAGTACATCATAACTCAGGTGAGCGAATTAGGTCCATCATGGACGTCCTGTTTCAGTATAAGATATTTAACTAGCTAGAACGCTTAATGTTTCTCCACCAACAATGCGGCATCTGATCAGGGCCTACACTGTTTGCAAAAAAGTCAGCCAGTTTCCAGAAACAACCTGACAGTCCTAAATTTTGAAATGGGCTTGTGCTATATACCAGGTGGAAGATTCCATTTGGTAAAAAAAGGGTTAGACTAATGCTACTTAGAACAGTTTGGTCCATGTCTGTTCATCATCATGACAAGTCTATGTAATGAACACACCCTTTAACCCCACTTTATATAGAGAAAAGTGGGTTTTACCGGGTATTCATTATTCTTATTTTTGCTAAAAACATAGATTGTGAGAACTCATTAGAACTGCCTCGTCGAGGCAGTTCTAATGAGCACCCACAACCTATGTTTTTAGTAAAATTGTCAGAAAATTTCATCATTAGCTCGGCTGTGACGAGGTATTGTCATAGCTCTGGCGTCGTCGTCGTGCAAAAACTTGGACATTTTCGTCTGCGTTGTCGTCGTGCAAAAACTTGGACATTTTGTAATATCTCTTGTCATTATTGAACATATTTACTTGAAACTCAGACTAGTTGTTCATTATGAAAAGGGGCTGCAGCCGAGCGTTGGCACCCGCAGGCGGTGCTCTTGTTTTTGGTTACATTAAAGAATGTGCTATGTCAAAGGGATGTGTTATTATGGAGCGGCCTCAGTAGCTCAGTCAGATGCGCGTCCGACTGGTGATCAGGAGGACGTGGGTTCGATACCTGCCTGGGTCAGCAACATTCTTTTGTGGAGATTGATCATGAAATTCGTTCTACGGCCATTCTCTCCGGCTGATTCAAGAAGGGCAGTTGTCAGTTTCTGGCGAAAGAATGTGCACTGTACTGGTAAACTGTTTACATATAAGCCTACCCAGGAAAAGTGTGGATAGGATAACTGATCGGCTCAAAAATGACCTAAATTGTGTTGACTGGGCCGTTAAACTCCAATACATACTAACAGTTATCATTATGGTGTTTCAGGAGGCATCTTTGACAAAAAATGTCATTGGAAAGATCAATAAACATAGTGCAGAACAAGAGCTGATTGAGTTGGAATTGTGTACCACACATCACGTGAACAAGTCCGTGAAATAACAAGCCACCTAAACCCCACTTTGTATAGAGAAAACTGGGGTTTGGTGGGGGCGGGGGGTGTATACATTATGTTTCTTATTTCTGCTCCAAGATATAGGTTGTGGGTACTCGTAGTTCTTACAAGCACCCGCAACCTATGTTATGAGTTTAAATAAGAAACGTATCTCAATTTTTCATCGGAAAAGTAGCCATTTTGGAGATGTGAAAAATGCACTATGTCGCACGGGTGAGTTATCGTAATGAAAACAGCACCGCCGTCTTGTATATCAAATTTCACAATGCTGGCTGCAGTAGCGAAAAATCTTCAGTGGAAAGAAACTGGAATTGATCAGAACCAGCACACCCTTTGTTTTTTTTATCCCTCAACAGAATATGTTTGGATTATAAACAATGGAATTCCGCTATTAAGACCAGCTTAAACTAAGACAAATTCTTTTTTTTAAATCATATTTAAAACTTTTGGTTTTTCTTTGTTTTTTTCTTTGTATATCTGAACTAGCAAGAGACCACCTTTGGAACTGTTCAAAAGTGGCCTCCAGACCACTTATGAAAAGTCCCAAAGTTGGTCTTAATATAGGAATTTTAGCTGGTATCCATCCATCTGTCCATCCACAGATACAACCTTGTGATCACCATAACTCCAATGCCCTTTGAGATATATTGACAGTACTTGGTACAATGCTTAGCCCCTGTGGTGTAGTGGTCATGCTACGTGCCTCATAAACCAGGAGTCATGGGTTCAATCCTGGGCTTCTCCAGACTTTCTGATGAGTCTTTTAACCAAGGTCCCATCTCCATATGACCTTTGTTGGTGGGACGTAAAACTCAAAACACACATACACACTTCGTAAAATGAGGTTAAGAAGGCATTGCATGTGCAAGGAATGCAACTCTTGGTACCATTGTATTTTAGTTATCTCCCCTGAACATTATACCCTTGTGATGGCTATAACTCGAACACCCTTTGAGATTCATTAACCCTTTTTGTACCAAATGGAATCTTCCTCCTTATATAGCCGGAGTCCATTTCAAAATTTAGGGGTGTCAGGTTGTGTTTTCATCAAAATTTATTTGGAAAATGACAAATTTTAGCAAACAGTGGAGGCCCTGATCAGACGCCGCATTCTGCGGCGTCTGATCTTGGCCTGCACTGTTTGCCAAGGAACCCCTTTGGGTGGGGTTTCTGGTACTGAATGGGATAAGTTGCTACTTGGTACAATTGTACACGAGGTTCAGGTGTGAAATGAGCATGAACCAAAAGGCTAGGTACCTTGGCCTTTTGATTGGTTCCTTTTTAATAAAGCAATATAACCTCATGATTGCCGTGACTGTCTGTTTGATTTTAGGTTTAACGTTCCCGTCAACACTGTAAAGGTCATTTTGGAGACGTTGCTTCCAATTTTGTGGGACTTTTACCCGACATTGAGATGAAATGACATCTCAAGCCCTGCCGGCTAATGAAACCAATAAGGTTTATAAGCATGGATGGGCCGACTCGCTTTGCCTGGGCAGGATTAGATCCTCTAAGCGGTTTACCAGTACTTGTGTGCGGGCCGGTTTCAGCTCTGCGGGAAGCATCATACAGCCCATATATTTCTTCAATCCCGATGGGCGGGGGCCGATCATGAGCTTGAACCAAAAGGCTGGGTACCAGGGTCTTTTGATTGTTTCCTCTATTAAAGCAGTATAACCTCATGATTGTCATAACTACATCACCCTTTGAGTTATATTGATGGTATCCGGTACAACTGCAATAGTACACTAGGTTGAGACATGTCATCCACAATTGTTGGTGCAATGGTATTTGAGTTATCTCTCCTGACACTATAACAACTCTATTGGTACAATTGCACGTTGGGTTTAGACAAGATGGCTGGTTGCCACGGTATTTGAGTTATTTGTCCTGACAGTTTCTTCATAACTTCAACATTTGTGGAGATATATTGGTAGTACTTGGTACAGTTGGACTAGAGGTTAACATGTAAGAAACACAACTCTGGCTGCAGTGGTAGTTAGAGATATCAACACTGACAGTATAACCTTGTGATTCAGAAGTGAAGTTAAAAAAACTTAGTTAATACTTTTTGTACCAAATGCAATCTACCTCTTTATATATAGCAGGAGTCCACTTCAAAATTAAGGGGTGTCAGGTTGTGTTTTTTCTTCAAAATTTATTATTTAGAAGCCTCCGTGGTGTAGTGGTTACGCTACTCGCCTTGTAAACCAGGGATCGCAGGATCGATCCCGGGCTTCTCCAGACTTTCGGATGAGTCTTTAAACCGAGGTCGCGTCTCTGTATGACCTTAGGTGTTGGAGGGACGTAAAACTCAAACACTCACTCACCTGATGACTTAAGTCCTTGACCCGACAAATGACGCGAAACTGTGACCTCTAGAGAAAGAGAACGAGGTTAAAAGAAATATGGCCTAGCTATATGACACTAATCATAGTAAGATGAATGACTATCATTAAGTCAGACATTTGGTAATGTGTTGTGAAGATTAATGCAAAATTGTAGCCTCTAGAGACAAACATCTGACATAATGACCTTGTTTTGACCCCATATAACCAGTATTTGAATCTGACAAAGGTATCATTAAGACAAGGTTTTATCATAATTTGGCCTTGGTATTGATTAAGGTGTTACTATACCAAATTTAGTGACACAGAGGCCTTTCTGATATTTAATCTTCAGCAGTGTGTCTAAAACCCAAAGTTTTGAAACCAAAACGGATGATGGACAAGACCCGGCAAACATAGCACACCCCCCTCCGAGCACACACCGACCGACGTAGCTCTTGAGACATGTCAGCTTGAGGCATCAGGCAAGAGACACCAGATCCAGATAGGCTTCCCCCCCACCTAGCCAACATCAGCAAACATGATCCACGCTTCACGGAAGCCCCGGGCATCAGGAAGGAGGTGTCCAAAGTAGCAAGACTTGCAAAATTTAAAGTATAACAAAATGTGGCAACCAAATCCGCTAAGATACATGTCTCACCTGACAAGTCGTTCTTAGTTTTAGAAAAGTTAGAATTTTATACTTCAACAATTAAAGATATGATATTTTGATTTAAATCAGTACTTGAGTGCTGACTTCAATACGGCAGTATCAACCTCAGCACTAAGGAACTGATACTGATCTGACATGACCTACATTCTAACATGACAGAGATATAGTCAGGTTATACATTTTTATGCTCCCCGAAGGGAGAGCATATAGTCGCCGCTTTGTCCATCCGTCTGTCTGTCCATCCGTCCATCACTTGTCTGTCCATCTGTCTGTCCATCCGTGTGTCACACTCTATATCTCTAAAAGTATTAAAGGCAATTAAGTGAAACTGGATATACTGATAGAGGGCCATGAGACGAGAACCATAATCCTGCCACCACGCCCCATAAAGTTACATGTACGACATCGCGTTTACTAATGACGGAATATTGACATTTTTGTTAAACAACCGTGAATAAACTGTGTTTTAAATGTCATATGATAAATAGAATCTTGCATTCGTGCTCATTTATTATTTAATTTATTTAACTCGTTGAAGAAAAGGAATAAATGCTCGGCAAAGCCTTGCATTTTATGTTTTTTCCTCAACTCGTTTAATAAATTCAATAATACATGAACACTCATGTAGTATCCTCTAGTAGTCTTGACTGCAGGATGTCACTACATTTTTGTGCCATGACTCTTGGAGCTCATGTTTTCTGTTTGAAATATGTGATTTTAAGGGGAATGGGAACCTGGCAGATTTTTCCGCCATTTTTCAAAGGGAGACAACTTTCTGGACTCCCTGTTCCTGTGTAGCCCTACACTTAAAGGAAAGAATTTGCTCCTGAGGAGCAAATTCTTTCCTATAAGAGTTGACCCCTGTTGACATGGGACCGTCCGTCCGTCACACTCTATATCTCTAAAAGAATTAAAGGTTATTGAGTGAAACTGGATATACTGATAGAGGGCCATGAGGGGAATCGCAGAAAGCAAGAACCATAACCATGTCACCAGTATTTATGGAGTTACTTCCCTCCTTAACTATTTCAATGAAAAGCTAGTCCAGAGAATATCTCTGAAAGTATAGAAAGGAATTGAGTGAAACTTGATACATTGATAGATGGCTGTCAGAGGCAGTGCAGATTCCAAGAACTTTAACTATGTCACAAGTAATTACAGAGTTATTTCTCTTTTTAGTTTTTGCTATATTAAGCTTGTCCGGAGCATATCTCTAAAAGTTTTAAAGGTATTTTAGTGAAACTTGATACACTGTTAGGGGGCCATGAAAGAAATCGCAGAATGCAAGAACAATTAATCTGCCAACGGTATTTACAGAGTTACTTCTCTTCTTAATAAGGGCCCTAAACAGTAATTTGGGTGTCCTATAGTAATCACCTTGTCAGTCAGTTTGTCACATCTAAACCAAAACATTAACCTCATGTATAACTTCAAAATTATTAGCACTAATCTTATGAAATTCACACACATAATAAGAATCACAAGACCTACATTCTGACAAAGGGCCAGAACTATATTGCTATTGTCCGTGTGTTTGTCATGTCTTAAACAAAAAACTTAACCTTGATCATAACTTCAAAATAATTTTCTCTACTCTCATGAAACTTCACACACATACTAACCATCACAAGACCTACATTCTGACAAAGGAGAATAACTATATTGCTTTTGTCCATGTGTTTGTCATGCCTTAACCCAAAACCTTAACCTCGGTGACTTCAAAAGTATTTTCCCTACTCTCACGCTTGGCATGAAACATCACACACATACTAACCATCACAAGACCTACATTCTGACAAAGGACCATAACTATATTGCTTTTGGGTGTGTGTTTGTCACGCCATAACCAAAAAACGTAACCTCATCAAAATTTTAAAAGTATTTGTCCTACTCTCATGAAACTTCACACACATACTAACTATCACAAAACCTACATTCTGACAAAAGACCATAACTATATTGCTTATTTTAACTGAATTATCTCCCTTTTTTAAAAAAAAACACTATCTCCTGTTATATCATATGCATGGGAAATAGAGCATTCATATTTCACATGTGTATTCCTTGTGACATTCTTCACTAAAAATATATGGCTAGGGAACACAAAACTGAGTTTCTTAGCCTTATGGTTTAAGATTTACATGCTCTTGCAAGAAATGGGCCTTACATTTCTCCTTTATTTGCATCCTTTGTTGAGAATCACTATTTAGTTTCTTTATTTGTACTCCAAACATCGGCTTAGGGTACTCATTTGGATCTCCTTAACGAGTACCTTTGTCTTCAAACAAATCTTATCACACTTCAAAGTGTATAGGACCATTTGACTAAAATAACCCTCCTACTGCTGCGCATCTTTGGGGAGCATCCCTCGGTTTCACCGATGCTCTTGTTGCGAAGACTGAAGAAATGTTGTGGTGTCAAGGGTGCAGACAAGGTTTTAACAAAATCTTACCTTTTTATCTGAAATGGCCCATATTTAAACTTGACTGACTGAGATATCATCATGTAAAGTTTTAAGTAGATTGAAGCACACACGGTTTTAACGAAATCTGACCTGGTGACCTATTTTTTTTATCCCACATGAACCATATTCGAACTTGACCGAGACACCATCAAGTCAAACATTCATGTGAAGAGTCATGAAGACTGAAGCACAACTGTGGTCTCTGGGGTGTACACTTTTTTTTTTTACAAAATTTGACCTACTAACCTAGTTTTTAATCAGACATGACCCATATTCAAACTTGAACAAGATATCAAGTCAAACATTCAGGTGAAGTGTCATGAAGAGTAAAGCAAAACTGTTGCCTCAAAAGTGCACACAAAGTTTTAAAGAAATTTGACCTAGTGACCTAGTTTTGATCTGACAAGACCCATATTCGACCTTGACTGAGATATCATTAAGTCAAACATTCGGGTGAAGTTTCAAGAAGATTAAAGCAAAGCTTTGGCCTCCATGGTACACACAAGGTTTTAACGAAATCTGACCTAGTGACCTAGTTTTTGATCCGACATGACCCATTTTCGAACATGACCGAGATATCAGCAATTCAAACAGTCAGGTGAAGCAAGTCTGTGGCCTCTAGGGTACACACACAAGGTTTTAACGAAATTTGACCTGGTGACCTAGTGAGTGAGTTTTACGCCTCACCAACAGCTGAGGTCAAGCGGGGACGGGACCTCGGTTTAAAGACTCGTCCGAAAGTCTGGAGAAGCCCGGGATCGATCCTGCAACCCCTGGTTTACAAGGCGAGTAGCATAACCACTACACAGCGGAGGATTCTATTGAGGTTAGCTAAAAAATTCACAAGAGAAAATTTGTGTGAAGTCGAACTCGCTCGAGATATCTTCATATCCAACATTTGTGTGAAGTTATATTAAAATCCATCCACAAATGTAGACACTAGAGCGATGACAAAGTTTTTCTAAAAATAGCCACAATGACCTTGATCTTCAACCTCGGAACATGAAAGTCGAACTAGCTCGAGATATCATCATACCCATCATTTGTTTGAAGTTATTTTAAAATGCATCCATAGATGTAGGCACTAGAGCGATGACAGTTTTTTTTCATCTAAAAAAGCGACAGTGATATTGACCTTGAGCCCCAGACCCTGAACTCACTCGAGATATCATCATACCCAAAATTGTGTGAAGTTATCTTTAAATCCATCCAAAAATGTGGACACTAGAGCAATGACAAAGTTTTTTTTTTAAATAGGCACGGTGACCTTGACATTGAACCCCGGACCCTGAAAGTCAAAGTCGCTCGAGATATCATCATACAAAACATTTGTGTGAAGTTATATTAAAATCCATCAATAAATGAAGGCGCAAGAGCGATGACAATGTTTTTTTCTAAAAATAACCATAATGACCTTGATCCCCGGACCATGAAAGTAGTTACCCTGACCTTGAGCCCCGGACCCTGAAAGTCAAAGTCACTCGAGATATCACCATGCCGAACATTTGTATGAAGTTATTTTAAAATACATCAATGAATTAAGGTGCAAGAACGATGACAATGTTCTAAAATAGCCACAATGACCTTGACCCCCGGACCCTGAAGTCGAACTCGCTGCGTTAAAAAAACACCGGGATTTGAACTCGCAACCCTTTGATTCAGAGTCCAAAGCCCCATCCATTGCACCACCGAGCTTGCAGGTAAACTTAAGCACAGGGAATTAAGTAAGAGCATGCAGGTAAACCTTAACCAAATGCGGACGTAGACGCTGATACCGGACGCCGGGATATGGCATTTGCTCCCACTTACTATCGTAATGCGAGCTAAAACGATTCAGCTAACAATAGATCGGTGGGGAAAACTCCAAAAAACAAATATACAAAAGATTATTGTGATAAAAACTTATATAGCCAGTTTATTTCATTATACTATGGCGATAACAGATATGCCATACATACATTAACTTAGAATTAATTCAATAATATATAAATTTCTCTGAAATGGAAGAGACATACGGAAGCGTAAACGTCTCATTAGATCACGACATATAAGTCATCATCCTAGGAAATTGTATACTGAGATAAAGATTTATTTGTCAGAAGTGAAGGGGAAATATCTTCACTTATTTACTAGTTTCTGCATATTTGTTGTTAGATGATCTCGAGATGAAAATTTATTACAAGTATGTATGAAAACTATATTTGTACATGCCATTCATTGCATTTCGAGAGAAAGACACTTTATAGCTAAATAAAAGATGTTAAGATATACTTGTGTGTGTGTTTGTGTGTGTGTGTGTGTGTGTGTGTAAATTCGGGTTTAACGTCGCTTTCAACATTTTTTCAGTCCTATCACGACGGTGTCTCGTTGCGACAGGGAGCTCAATGCTAACTTTTATAGTGCTGCCTCACTGAAGTATCATGTCCCAGACATATTACATGATACCACACCCAGTCACATTATCGACACTGGGTCGACCAGTCCCAGCTCTATCCCGTAAATCTGAGTGCCAAGCGAGGAGCAGCTAGTACCATTCTTAACGATTTTGGTATGTCGCGGCCCGGGATCGAACCCGTGACCTCCCGTTCCCCGGAGCGGACACTCTACAAACTGAGCTATCGGGGCCGGTAAAGATATACTTAGATATCATCTTTTTCCAAGTATGTATTTAGGCATGACATTATGTTTCTGAAGATCTTTTGAAAATTTATCTTATGTTTTCTATTTATATGTGGTCATTTTAGAAAGAATAATCTATTATCCTGGAACTTAGCTTAAAAGTAAAGCACAATCAGGCAACTTAATGAAGACACGAACCATAACTCTGATTTAAGTATTTTCGGAATTATTGCCCTTGGAGCAATGAAAACTGGTTTTAACAGAAATGCAAAGTGACGTGCAGAAGAAAAGAACCATAACTCTTACTTTACTACTTTCGGAATAATGACTCTTTAACAATGAAAACAGTGGTTTTAAAAGAAATGTAAAACGATGTGCAGAAAAAAAGGACCATAACTCTGGCTCATCACTTTTGAAAATATGACCCTTTGAAAAACGAAAATAGTGGTTTTAGTTATTTCTTGGGTTACTTTTTAACCGTCTCATGCATTTTCATGAAACTTTACAGAACTGAAGAACACTATATGATTACATGTGGAAACATTAGAAAGGCCCAGGGAGCGTCACAATCGCAAGACGCAGCCCACTCTCGACACCAAGAGGAAAAGGAAACGTATACACAAAACAAGAAAAAATACGAGAGTTTATGAAATGGAACAATCAGCCCTCTCTTCCCCACACGAGGTTATCAGACCATGAGAAAACACTAAACAACAACTCACAACAAATTCGCAGATATACAACAAAAATAACAGCGAAAGACCCAACACCAAAACCACCGCCTTATAACGGTCAGCGGCATATGCCACTGGGGGTGGGGGTTGGGGGGTGGGAGCTTAACGATAATACTTGGTTGCTTGGTTTTGTGGTCATGACCTGAATATTGAATACAGTGTTTCTTGTTTGTTTTTTTTTGTTTCATTTACTCGTATACGCCCTGTAATTTGAAAACGAGTTGAGATCTTTTCATGAAACTTTGCCGAAATGTGATGCCTCATGAGATGATGTACAGAAAACAAGAGCCATTAATCTGGTTTTACTACTTTTGAAAGGAAAATCTCAAAATAAAGAAAAGCATTGGGAAATGACAAAAGTAGCCATTTAATAGAGCTCAAAGGGCCATAACTTACGAAATGAGGTAATATTAATTATGGTTACTGAATTGTGCATCTCGTCTTGAGGTGCTTTAATTTCTTTAAAGGGCCATAAAATATCCAAAAAAATACTTTCAAATCACACATGAGGCATAAGTAATAAACAAAACCACTAATTTCGATGTTGAATGGGCCATAATTCCAAAAAGTGTAGTCAGGTTGCTCATGTCTTTTCGCCTCTACTTCGTCCTATGATGACCGTCAGTTCCGTAAAGTTTGATGTAAATTAATCAAACAATTTTAAAGTTACATGACAGAAACAGAGAATAACGGAAACCACTGTTTTTATTTTCCAAAGGGCCGTCACGACAAAAGAAGTTAAGCCAGAGTTATGGCCCCTTTCTTCTTCAAATTGCTTAATTATGCTTAGCATTTCTGAAAAAAATAATAAGATAACTGAAACATAACGGAATATCTTAACAAGAGGCCCATGGGCCACAATGCTCACCAGAGCTCAGGGGGGCACTCCCCACTGGCAGCAATGTATTTTAATTAACCATGGAAGCCCTGCACCCAAGGCTGCTACAGATAAAATTTGGACCCAATCAGACTAGTGGCTTCAGAGGTCTGATGTCGCTTGAAGACAATAGATGACAATTGACAGCAACAAATAGGCCAAAAAGAACATTATTAAAGGAACATTTCTATGATAGTTTGACAAAATATCTTGAGAGGCATTAATGTCATTTTTCAATTTTCCCCATTATAAGTCAATGGAAACTCCTAACTTGCCATAGCAAACAAACCAAAGAGCCAAATTTCATAAACCAGAGCTCAGGTGGGCACTGCCCAATGGAGCCCTGATTGGTGTCACTAAAAATGGTCTTATAAAAAGGAACAGCGACATATATGGTTTAGCGGTGGGGATATGTATGGTTCCCGAGACGTAACGCCTTTTAAGCAATGGAGGGATTCGGGCATGGCAGATCACAGAAAAGCCCAAGATTGTTGTCACTGAATATGTCTTATCATAAAGATCAAGAATATATATGGTTAAATGGTGGGAATCTGAACGGTTTCTGAGATATGAGGCCCTTTTATGAAGTGGAAGGGAGAGAAACGGCCCATGCGGACCCCCTCCAAGACAGGGTTGACTGAATGTGTCTAATAACAATGAACAAGAATATATGTGATTATAGGATGGGGATTTGAATGGTTTCTGAGATATATGGCCTATTATTAAGTGGAGTCTTACCATCAGGAACAAGAATATATATGGTTTAGGGGCGGGGATCTGAACGGTTTCTGAGTTATATGGATTTTAATGAAGTAAAGGGGTGGGGCATGGCCCATTGGCACCCAGGGGGACCCCCATGCTGGTGTCACTGTTTGCGTCTTATCATTAGGAACAAGAATATATATGGTTTAGGGGTGGGCTCTGAACAGTTTCTCAGATATATGGACTTTTGTGAAGTCGAAGGGTGGAGTATGGCCCGGGCGCACCTTGGGTGACCCCTAGGTTAGTGTCACTGAATGTGTCTTATCATAAGGAACAAGAATATATATGGTTTTGGGGTGGGAATCTGTAAGGTTTCTGGAATATTTAGCCTTTTATGAAGTGGAGGGGGTTTGGCATGGCCCCCGAACATCCTGGGGAGCCCCAGGTTGGTGTCACTGAGTCCATCTTATCATAAGGAACAAGAATATATATGGTGTAGGGGTGGGGATCACAATGGTTTTTGAGATAAATGGCATTTTATGAAGTGGAGGGGGTGGGGCATTTCCCCGGCACATCCCGGGGGACCCCCAGGTTGGTGTCACTTAATGCATCTTAGCATAAGGAACAATAATATATATGGTTTAGGGGTTGGGATCTGTAAGGTTTCTGAGATGTAAGGCATTTTATGAAGTGGAGGGGGCGGGGCATGGCCACGGCACAACCTAGGGAACCCCCAGGTTGACATAAAAGCATATGGCTGAGAGAAGTTTACTCAAGGAACATGTCTATGTAAGTTTTGTCAAAATATCTGCAATGACTTGGCAGTAAATGCAATTTTTCAGTTTTCCCCATTATAAGTCAATGGAAACTCTAAGTTGCCATAGCAACAAAACTAAAAGGCCAAATTTCATAAAAAACACAAAACCTGTAAAGGCAAATATGGTGAATATTTTCATAAAGTATCAGCCTCCTAGAGCGTATGGTTTCTGAGGAGATGATTTTTTAAGTATTTTTTTTTCTATTTGTTGCATTTTGGTTTCCATGGCAACCAATAAAAATGAGCAGAAGGCCTAAAATCATACGGCAGATAGTAGATTGCCTCTGGAACATTTCTTTAAAAGTTTTGTCAAAATTTCTGCAGAGGCTTGGCAGTAAATGCCATTTTTCAATTTTCCCCATTATAAGTCTATGGAAACTACAAGTTGCCATAGCAACCAAACTAATGAGCCGATTTTCATAAAAAACACAAACTTTCAATCCTCCAGCCAAAGGATGCTACAGTTAAACTTTGAGCCAAATCGGCCCAGTGGTTTCAGAGGAGATGTCGTTTGAAAGTGTTGACGCCAGACGACGCAGACGACGACGACGGACAACGGCCTATCCTATAAGCTCCCCTGGAGCCTTCGGCTCTGGTGAGCTAAAAACCATCGTTTTCATTGTTCAAAGGGCCATAATTCAGAAAGTAATGAAGCCACAATTATGGTACTCGTCTCTTGCACATCGCATAATGACGCTTGAAATTCATTTAAAATTTCAGGATAATGGGTATTTTATTTTAAAATGACCGCTAATGTATAGGTAACAAAAGATAAATTCCAAAATATCTTGAGAAATATAATGCCATGTGAAAGTATATGTCTGGAAGAAGATGACAAATAAGCGTATCTCAACATTTTTTATTTAACTATAAGTTGTTTTTATCCCCCGACCGAATAGGTTCGGGGGATATAGCGATCAGCCTGGCGTCCGTCCGTCCGTCCGTAGACGCAACCTTGCGATGGCCATAACTCCTATACCCTTTGAGATTCATTGATAGTTCTTGGCACAATTGTTCACAAGGCTGAGACGGCGTGTCATGCGCAAGAACCAGAACCCTGGATGCCATACTTTTTTAGTTATCTCCCTTTTTATTAAAATAGAATGACTACTTTGTGATGGCCATAACTCCAATACCCTTTGAGATAAATTGATGGTACCTGGCACAGTTGTTCACAAGGCTGAGACAGCGTGTCATGCACAAGAACCACAACTCTGGCTGCCATGGTTTTTGAGTTATCTCCTCTTCCAATAAAATAGAGTGACCACCTTGTGATGGCCATAACTCCAATACCCTTTAAGATATATTGATGATACCTGGCACAGTTGTTCACAAGGCCGAGACGGTGTGTCACGTACAAGAACCACAACTCTTGGTGCCATGGTTTTTGAGTTATCTCCCCTTCCAATAATATAAAATCACTACCTTGTGATGGCCACATCTCCAATACTCTTTGAGATATTTTGATGGTACTTGGTACAGTTGTACATGAGGTTAAGCAGATGTGTCACGTGCAAGAACCACAACTCTGGGTGCCCTGGTTTTTTAATTATCTCGCCTGACAATATAACCTTTTGACTGCCATAACTCCAATACCCTTTGAGAAATATTGATGGCACTTGGCACAATTGTATACAAGGTTGAGTCGGCGCTTCATGCCTAAGAACCACTATTCTGGGTGCTATGATAAATATTTGAGTTATATACCCTTCCAATATAACAGTATGACCAGCTTGTGATCTCCAACACCCTTTGAGACATATTGATGGTACTTTGTACAGAAATGCATGAGCTTAAGCAGGCATGTCATGCGCACGAACCACAGTTCTGAGTGTCCTGGTTTTTTAATTATCTCCCCTGACAGTATAATCTTGTGATGGCCATAACTGCAATACTTTTGTGATATATTGCTGATTTAATTCTGGTGCACTTTGGATTGGTGAACAATCTTCTGAAGGCCATATTGGCTTTTGGTCGGGGGATTTGCCATCTCTTCCGATGGCTATTTTTCTTAATTCGAAATGCAATAAATACTATGTTAAATTGTCGTTTCCATACATACTTATAATAAATAAACATCTCGAGATCATCTAACAACAAATATGAAGAAACAAGTTAATAAGTGAAGATATTTCTCTTCACTTCTGACAAATAAATCTTTATCTCAATATATAATTTTCTTGGATGATGACATATATGTCGTGATCTAACGAGACGTTTACGCTTCCGTAGAGACAAAAGTGATAGAAAAACTGTGCAACAAAACATGAACAATTTAGGGCTATAAATGCTAGACATCCACAGTAAGAAAAACACTATACACATACAAAGATTAAAAAGAAATTACAAGACTTTAAAAAGCCATGGACATCTTTATATATTTATTAGTTCGGATTATTTTTAGAACAATATGTCCAATAATAGCATCAAATCAATATGTTCATACACTAAACGTACCTGACAAAATGATAAACATTAAAAACATACTCTTAACTTATAGAAATGATAATTCTATTTGGCAACAAAAAACATTTTAAGCAAATAAATAATTTTGTTATTTCAAAAGAATATTTTAAGCCAACCATCACGAAAACACGCCTATATAATTCTGACCCCCTTGAGCCTCACTTCTATATTGTACAAGAAAGCAGTCTGAAGGACAGCCAAATCCCCCGCCGCACTTTGTATCAAGGCTCAACCTTGTGACCTTCACCTGTGACCTTGACCTTCAGATGGCATGGTTTATCTATGATTATGCACATCAGCTCACCGTGGGGGTATATTTCACAAAAGTTTTATGAAAATTCTTCTAGGGGTAAAGGAGATATGGAACGGACACAAAATTCAAAGTTTCAAATTCGTGACCTTCAACTGTGACCTTGACCTTGAGTTGGCATGGTTTATTTATGGGTTCTGCACATCAGCTCACTGAGAAGAATATTTGACCAAAGTTTAATGAAACTCCTTCCAAAGGTAAAGGAGATATGCAACGGACACAAATTCCAAGTTTCAAACTCGTGACCTTCAACCGTGACCTTGACCTTGAATCGGCATGGTTTCTGCACACCAGTTCAATGAGACGAATAATTGACCAAAGTTTAATGAAAATCTGTCAAAGGGTTCAGGAGATATGGAGCAGACCAGAAAGTGTGACGGACAGACGACGGACGGACGGATGGACGGACACGATTCATTTATGGGCTCTGCACATGAGTTTAATGAAAATCCTTTGAGGGGTAAAGGAGATACGGAACTGACAAACATTCAAAGTTTTAAACTCGTGACCTTCAAATGTGACCTTGACCTCGAGTCGGCATCGTTCGTTTATGGGTTCGGCACATTAGCTCACTGAGAAGAATATATGACCAAAGTTTACTGAAAATCCTTCCAAGGCTAAAGGAGATATGGAACGGACCAAAAATTCCAAGTTTCAAACTCGTGACCTTCAACCGTGACCTTGACCTTGAGTCGGCATGGTTCATTTATGAGTTCTGCACACCAGCTCACTGAGACCAATAATTGACCAAAGTTTAATAAAAATCTACCGAAACGTTCGGGAGATATGGAGCGGACAAGAAAGTGTTACGGACAGACAGACGGACAGATGAAGGCCATTCCTATAATCCCCGCTCCGCTTCGCGGCGGGGGATTAAAAACTGGGGTTTAGAGGAGTAAACCTTATTTTTCTTATTTTTGCTCTACAGTACAGATTGTGGGTGCTCGTTAGAACCGCCTCGATGAGGCGGTTCTAACGTGTACCCACAATCTATAATTTGAGCAGAAATAAGAAAAATATCACATTTTTCAACTTAAAATTTTTATTTTTACGGTGGTAAAAATTACAGTGTATTTATATAGGCACGTTTTCGTACTGTATAGTTTTCAATTACCCTGATACTTATTGAAACAAAATTTGGAAAATAAGTTAAAATAAAATAAAACTAGAGCTGTCAGTGAAACTGACTAGGGCCCCGGCAGCGCTATCAGAAAGGACGGGTTACAGTTTTCTATTGCAAAGTGCCTACTGAAGGAGCTAATTCTTGAAGTCAACAAAAACTGATCAAAGTACACCCATAAGGTGACCAAATATCTCTGGTTTGTTGGACAAATATTTCCTTTTTCATTCGCATGCGTTTTCGTAACAAAATTTCCGGTTGAATACATGCACTATTGGTCATGTGTAACATTGCGCCTATGGAAAAAGTGAAGACCCCTGTGGTGTTCAAAGGAAAATTGCATGGTCGTCCACATTGTTAACCAGAGAAAACTACACACCACTTTATTTCAGAAACAATAATGCTTTCAAAAATGCTGATGTTTTGGCGGTTAACGATGTGGAGGATGTTGAAAAATAAACTTTTATCGATAAAATAAGGTGAGAAAATCAATGTAATAAAAGTACTGTGCATACTCGCACAGGAAAAGTCAATATAGTCTACATATACAGAAGGACAGCGACTAGCCATCTGTATGAGCACGACCATCATTCCTTGCTGGGCAAACGGGAATGCTTTTCATTGATGAATTAAAGGACTATCATGTAACTGCTGTCATATGCTGTGCATGTTATTTGTATGACATACATTCATGTTTACCTTCCATTACCAGTTTCTGTCTTATATTGTTTACAGGGTATGTAACATTTCATATTTTCTGCAGACGTACCCTGAATGCTGGTATAAATAAAAATGTTTTCAGAGGAAAACAATGTCCCCTCACCATAAATGTATTTTAAACACCCATTTGACTTTAATAGATTAACTTCAACAAATTGAAGCTGCAAACCAGCCATTTTTGGTCAAAAGCTGACAGTTTTTGTGGGAGCCTATGACCTTAAAAAACAAACAGTCATTAAAAAGCTGAGATCACCAGACAAATACATGTATGGTACACTGCAATTAAATATTGTACCGATTTTGACCATTATTCATAAATTCTTAAATGATATAGGTTGCCGATAAGCCATTATTGGCCCTAAAAGAACATGTTTCGGGAGACCTTGGCCTTAGAGTGCAGACAATAAGTTACAAAAAGGGTTATCCTTTGGAAGCAAGGAATACACAACAGAACTGGAAAATATGGAGTGTACATGTTTTCTGTGCCACACTAGCTAGTTTTGGCCAATAAGGCCTCATCAGTGACCCTCAGATATTTTCAAAATTCCACAATGGAATCAATGATCCCAAAAGGACAAGAAAATATAAACTACACTATGATGTAGGGCAGGGAGACTTTTTACGGCCGCCACACATTCCGAGAAACCAGCTGCAGTGGCGTTAAATAAGTTGTAGAAAGGGTTATCCTTAGCCATTTTTGGCCCAAAATTGACTGTTTTTAGGTGGGGAGGGGGGGTGGCTGTGACCTTGAAAAAAAGTCAAGGTCACCAAAATCTAATCAAATTTCCGGTATGTTGTAATGAAAAGTTTGATTAAAATTAATCAATTCCTTATTGAGATAGAGTACAGACAAGGCATTTTTTGCCTAAAAATGACTGTTTTTGGGTTGCTGTGACCGTGAAAAATGAGGTCAAGGTCACCAAAATCCAATCAAATCTGCTGTATGTTGTAATGATATATTGTACTGTTGTTGTCTTTCTGCCAACAATTTAAATATATATTTCAGAATCGAAAATACATTCTGTAGTATTAAGCACTTATAACATATACTAAATACATATAACTTCAACACAATATAAATTTCTTATGCACATACTGTACATAATATTGTGTCACGGGATACAAGAAACATAGATTATGATATGGACATGTAGGTTAGCACGCTTTAATGCGGTTAATTGTTAAAAATGTCATATTACTTTGGCAAATCACCAAATACTAAAAATTACCCCGCTTGTAGAAAAAACGGAGGCACATGACTGCACATGTCATGGTTAATTAAATATTGTCGTCATATGAACGCGCATATGTTGGACTATATTGCATATAAGTTTCATCCAGATCCATCGTAGGCACAAATATGGCTAAACTGTAACCCATCCTTTGTGGACGGACGGACAGACAGACAGACGGACGGACAGAGTGATTACTATAGGGCACCCACACTTTCAGTGCGGGGCCCTAATAATAATCTTTAAATATATTCACAGTATCTTACCCATACCAGAATACTGACATAAATATAAAGTAACAGAAGCCATTCTCATATGTGACTACTGCAATGTTCCAGTACCTGTAACTGAAAAACACATATTTCAAGAATGTATATTTTTAATGGTGAACGGGAAAACCTTAGACGTCAATTAATAAAAACAAAAACATAGACATAAACAGGCAATTATACGAGACTTTAAACAGTCAATCCATCAAATTTGAAAGCGAACAAAATTTGTCAGTTACCCCCTATATATATTGCATTGCAACGCATTGACCTGATAAAGATATGCTATCTCAGGACAAGTGAGCTTTATCACGTCAACGTGACATTTCACTTTTGAATGAACCGGACAACCGGAAAAATGGCAAAATGTTACTATTACTAGAAAAAATCGAAAAAAAAAAATTACATTGAAAATTATCAAAAGAAAAATAACGGCCAGATGATAGTAAATATACTGGTCGATTATTTCCCGCACCGGAATGTTGGGACGCACTGAAGACAATCGGTAAATGGTCGAAAATTGCCAATTTAAATGATTTACAAAGGGATAAACTGATAAATAGAATACCAGATTCGTGTCATTTGATATTAAGTTTATCAGGCTCGGCTTCGAGAACGCATGTAGAATCGCTCGGCAAGACTCGCGATTCTACAAGCGTTCTCGAAGCCTAGCCTGATAAACTTGATATCAAAAGAAACTCACCTGGTATTCTCTATATATGTAACATAATGATACAGCTTACAAATCTGGAATATCTACCAAGTAATTAAGCCATAACCTTTAAGTGGATTGGATGGGGAGCGGCTGGACAGATTAACCTTCAACTGGCTGTTCTTTTGTTCGACTCACTTACAGTCAAACTTCAATGGCTCGAACACCTTTGGGACCTCGAAAATCTGTTCGAGACAGGGGTAGTTCGAGCCACTGAGGTTACTGTCAGGAGACATAACGAGATATTTTTAAGACATCTTTTCGGTGTTCTTTAATAAAAATGTATGCTGTGTGTACTCATTAGAATCGCCTCATGGAGGCGATCTAATGAGTGCACACAGCATACATTTGCAAGATAAAAGACTAAAATCTCCTTAGTGATCCCCCACTATTTATTATGTAGAGGATTTCGCTTGGGGCTCAAGAATGGGTTCGACACATCCATGGTAAACGAGCCATCGGTGTTCGAGCCATCGACGTTCTACTGTATATACAACAATAATTCCGCCGAAAGCCATGTCCCGCCTGTGGGGCGCAAAGTCAACGAACCATGAAATCTAGGCCAAGGACAAACATTTACGCTTGCGTAAAATTTGTCATTACTAGATGCAAGCTTGTATCATTAGTTAGCTCTAATAATTATTGAGAAATGAACTTAAACATTAGATTGAACACTAGGGTTCATGCAATAGTTCACTAAGTCAATGAACCATGAAATATAGGTCAAGGTCAAATATGGGTGCTTGCATTATAGTCGCCATCCCTAGATACAAGTATGTACTAAGTACATGTATCATTAAAAAAACTCATAGTTCTTTTGAAATGAACTTGACCACTAGGGCGAACGCTAGTGTGGTCGCAATATTTATCAAAGTCAGTGAACCATGAAATGTAGGTCAAGGTCAAATATGAATGTTTGCATTTAAGTTGCCATCCCCAGACACAAGTATAAACCAAGTATCATTAACGAAGCTCTTATAGTTCTTGAGAACTTTACGTACTTGACCATTAGGGTGAACGCTGTAGTGGTCGGCAATGTTGACGCCTTGACAAACGGACGGACTAACGGACAAAGTAGTTTAGGTCGTAGTACCAAAGCGTTAATCCAAAATCATTAATCCATAGACAAATGGCAAATATCAATGTTCAGACCAACAGACATGGACTCCAGAAGAGTGTAATCAGGCGTCCAAGGATAGTAAGAATTACTTGGCAAGCAAGCTTCGCCCACCATGCCTATCGACCTGAACGAAGAAAGGGAGTAAATGCCGAGAAGGGTATGTCCGAGAGTTCAGAAGTCTTCCTATGGCTTTCCATTGGCAAACACATTAGAAATAATTCTGGAAACTGCCACATTGTGCGGATCGACAAGATCATGATGCCTCCCATAGAACTTCATTAGTGTTGATACCGGTTTGGTTTTTTGATACCCCTGGCATAACAACCTGGTAGTGAGCAACTTCCCACGTTCCATAAAGTACTGATACTTGGAACAGGCTCTAGCATAACGGATTAACTGTGAAACGTAAACGGACGGAACACCGGACGCCTATTTCGCGCCATGCAGGCATAGCAGGCGCGACAATAAAATGATAACATTTATATAAATGAAATAAAAACAAGAGGACCATGATGGTCCTAAATCACTCACCGGTGGTAAGAGATTTACATCCTTAATGTTTAAGTTTGACAAGGTAGATGCTACGAGATTTTTGACGCTATTATCTTAACAATCTTTGTAGAGGTCTACTAGACGAAGTCAAATATCAAATGCCAAGCTTCCTGATTTTAGAACAAAAGGTTTAAATGAAGCTACAAATATCAAGGCCTAGATTTTTATTGGTTTTCCATGTCAAAATTGTGGGCCCCGTTGGTTTTTCCTTGTGTCTAAAAAAAAATATGTGACTTACTTATACGTGACTTAGAGGGTGGAGCCAATGTTGAACACAGACCTATTATTGTAACAACTTTGGAAGAGGTTACATATCAACTACCTGTCGCCTTGGCTTTCGATTTTCAGATAAGGTTTTAAAAGGTAAATGTTAATTTTGCGCTATTTGTTGCCATGACAACTACAGTTCTGTATTGAGCGGAAGGATTTAACAACTTTGAAAGAGGACCACCCAAAGATAATTTCAGTCAAGTCTGACTAGGATGTGTTCATAGGTTTAGGAAAGGTTGTTTATGGAAATTATGAATGGATTGTAATGGTGGCTAAGTTAAATGCACGCCTGGTAATCAGGATGATGTTGGTTTGATACCTGCCACGGTCAGCAACATTCTTTCATGGAAATTGATCATAAGATCTTCGAGCAGTTGTTGATTTCTGATGAAAACATATGCACTGTAATGTTTAACTGCTTATATATAAGCCCGCTAAGGAAGTGTGGATAAGTAAACTGACCGGCTAAAAGTCAATTAAATAGTGTTGAACAGGCCATTTAAATTAAATTGAAACAACAAACTAGTGCAGGTCGATGGCGCGCCGTCGCATATCGCCGTGCTGTGAAAATCATGTCACAATAAAAATACCCCAAATACTTCTTGTTTACCTCTGGTGACCCGAAGACCTGCCTCAACTATATTATACTCTTCATTGCCTTCAATTTGATATGCAACATGACTATGTTTCTACAACATATATTTTTGACCCTATCGGCGGGGGTAAGGTCCCTACCCTAGTTGGGAGCCATATCAATTTTTTAATATGTTCCTCTAGTCCTCTTCCATAGGGTCAATATTTGTGATAATTTCAAGATTCTACATCAAAAAGCCTAGGAGGAGTTGTCGGATAATCGGAACAAAAGGACCCGTAATCCTACTATTTGACCTCTGGTGACCCCTAGTCATGCCCCTTGAGAAATTTTTTGCAGCACTATTCCGCTCTTTGTTACCTTCCATTTGAAATGTAACATGACTTTGTTTGTGCAAAAAGTAATTATTACCCCTGGTGACGAACTTGACACAGATATCATCAAGACAAACATTCTGGTAAAGTTTCATGAAGATTGAAATGAAATTGAAGTCTAGAGGGTGTACAAGGTTTTCAAGAAATTTGATCCAGTGACCTAGTCTCTGACCTGACATGGCTCATATTCAAACTTGACCCAGATATCATCAAGACAAACAGATTGGCAAAGTTTAATGAAGATTGAAGCAAAATTGCAGTCTCTAGAGGATGAACAATGTTTTCAAGGAATTTGACCTTGTGACCTAGTTTTTGACCTGACATGACCCAAATTCAAACTTGACCCAAATATCATCAACACAAACACCCTGGTAAAGTAGAAGTAAAACAAAGATCAGGAATCGATACAATTAACTTACTCCACCCATCAACGACACCACAGGGAAAGAAACAAAAACATTAAGCGACCAGACCATAATGGAAACCTAAACAAAGGATGGCCATAAGGACAGTTACTTTCCCACAAAATGGCCATATGTCCATCCAAAATAAAAAGACACAAGTGATACACACAGTAAGCAACAAACAACAACATAAATAAACCGCCACAGAAGAACCGCCTTGGAACGGTCAGTGGAAAGATTTCCACTGGGGGGCTTAAATCGATTTTACATGGCCACAATCCTCGCCCTTACTTCCGTCGCGATTTAAACAAATAATTTGTTCAGTCCGCATGAAGGCTTCCTAACCCACCAGCGCAACATCCCCGTGAACACAAAAATTCAAAGAACCACAGAGGCGAGACAACGGTGAGGACTCGACAGCAAGAAACCACTGAAATGCTGGAGCAAAAGAAAACCAACAGTTAAAGTTAGACAGTTAAGACCAACAGTTAAAGTTTCATGAAGATTGAAGCAACAATTGTGGTCTCGAAGGGGTGAACAAGGTTTTCAAGGAATTTGACCTAGTGACCCAGTTTTTGACCTGACATGACCCATATTCGAACTTGACTCAGATACCATCAAGGCAAACATTCTGGTAAAGTTTCTTGAAGTTTGAAGCAAAACTGCGGTCGCTAAAGGGTGAACAAGGATTTCAAGGAATTTGGCCTAGTGACCTAGTTTTAAACCTGATATGATCCATATTCAAACTAGATCCAGATATCTTTAAGACGTACATTCTGATAAAGTTTCATGATGATTGAAGCAAAATTGCAGTCTCTAGATGGTGAACAAAGTTTTCAAGGAATTTGACCTAGTGACCTTGTTTTAGACCTGACATAACCCATATTCAAACGTGACCCAAATATCATTAAGACAAACATTCTGGTAAAGTTTCATGAAGATTGAAGCAAAAATCTTGGCCTCTAGAGGCTGTACAAAGTTTTCAAGGAATTTGACCTAGTGACCTAGTTTCTGACCTAACATGATCAATATTCGAACCTGACCCAGATATCATCAAGACAAACATTCTGGTAAAGTTTCATGAGGGTTGAAGTGAAATTGAAGTCTCTAGAGGGTGAACAAGGTTTTTAAGGAATTTTACCTAGTGACCAAGTTTTTGACCTGACATAACCCATATTCAAACTTGACCCAAATTTCATTAAGACAAACATTCTGGTAAAGTTTCATGAAGATTGGACAAAAATGCAGTCTCTAGATGGTGAACAAAGTTTTCAAGGAATTTGACCTAGTGACCTTGTTTTAGACCTGACATAACCCATATTCAAACTTGACCCAAATATCATTAAGACAAACATTCTGGTAAAGTTTCATGAAGATTGAAGCAAAAATTGTGGCCTCTAGAGGCTGTACAAGGTTTTCAAGGAATTTGACCTAGTGACCTAGTTTCTGACCTAACATGATCAATTTTCGAACTTGACCCAGATATCATCAAGACAAACATTCTGGTAAAGTGTCATGAAGGTTGAAGTGAAATTGAAGTCTCTAGAGGGTGAACAAGGTTTTCAAGGAATTTGACCTAGTGACCAAGTTTTTGACCTGACATGACTCGTATTCAAACCTGATTCAGATAGCATCAATTCAAACATTCTGGTAAAGTTTCATGAAGTTTCAAGCAAAACTACGGTCTCTAGAGGGTGAACAAGGATTTCATGGAATTTGACCTAGTGACCTAGTTTTTACTTTATATCACCCATATTCAAACTTGACCCAGATATCATCAAGACAAACATTCTGGTAAAGTTTCATGAAGATTGAAGCAAAATTGTTGTCTCTAGAGGATGATCAAGGTAAATGTTGACGACGCACGTCGCATGATGAATGATGCACGACGCACTTACGACGGGCAAAAGATGATCACAAAAGCTCACCTTGAACTTTGCTCAGGTGAGCTAAAATTGCGGTCTCTGGAGTGTAAAAACGGTTTTTCTATGATTTGACCTACTGACCTACTTTTTGACCCCACATGACCATATTCGAACTTGATCCAGATATTGTAGAGATGATCATTCTGAGCAAGTTTGAGGATGATTGGACCAAAACTGTGGCCTCTAGATTGTTAACAAGGTTTTTCTATGATTTGACCTACTGACCTATTTTTTGATCCCACATGACCCGTATTCGAACTTGACCGAGATATTGTCAGGATGATCATTCTAAGCAAATTTGAGGATGACTGGAACAAAACGATAGCCTCTAGAGTGTTAACAAAGTTTTTCTATGGTTTGAAATACTGACCTACTTTTTGATCCCACATGACCCATATTCGACTTTGATCAAGATATTGTCATGATAATCATTCTGAGCAAGTTTGAGGATAATTGGACCAAAACTGTGGCCTCTAGAGTCTTAACAATGTTTTTCTATGGTTTGACCTACTGACCTACTTTTTGATCCCACATGACCCATATTCGAACTTGACTGAGATATTGTCAGGATGATCATTCTGAGCAAGTTTGAGAATGATTGGACCAAAACTGTGGCCTCTAGAGCGTTAACAAGGTTGTTCTATGATTTGATCTGCTGACCTACTTTTTGACCTCACATTATCCATATTCGAACTTGACCAAGCTATTGTCAGGCTGATCATTCTGAGCAAGTTTGAGGATAATTGGACCAAAACTGTGGCCTCTAGAGTCTAAACAATGTTTTTCTATGATTTGACCTACTGACCTACTTTTTGACCCGACATGACCCGTATTCAAACTTGATCGAGATATTGTCAGAATGATCATTCTGAGCAAATTTGAGGATTATTGGACCAAACCTGTGGCCTCTAGAGTCTTAACAAGGTTCTTCTATGATTTGACCTACTGACCTACTTTTTGACCTGACATGACCCATATTCGAACTTGACCAAGATATCATCAAGACAAACATTCTGGTAAAGTTTCATGAAGATTGAAGCAAAATGTAGGTCTCTAGAGTCTCAACAAGGTAAATGTTGACGACGCACGTACGACGGACAAAAAGTGATCTATATCGCTCACCTGTACACCAGAAAATCATCACTGACGTTAAGAAAAAAAAAAGAAACTGAAGAAAGGGGAGACATGTTTGTTTACCTGTCTATGAGCCCACGAACGTGGCCAATTCTAACCAAAGGGGCATGGTTGGCAGGATTAATTAAGGTGCCCATTTCATATTGCTACATACTAAATGTCTAAGCTCTGGGACTTATGCTTTCAGAGAAGAAGATTTTTTTTTTCCATTATAAGTCTATGGGAGCTGATGAACTCGGGAGTGGCCAATTTTGACCCCAGGGGCAGGGTTTGGTGAATATTTTATGTTGATAGTTACTAAAGATCTAAGCTCTGTGGTTCATAGTTTCAGAGAAGAAAATTTTTGAAAGCTTTTCTTCATCATGAGTCGATAGGAGCTAAGGGGCCCCGGGGCGTGGCCCATTTGGACCCCAGGAGCATGATTGGCAGGATTTATGTAGGTGACCACTTGCCGTTGCTACATGCTAAATATCTAAGCTCTGGGCCCTGGGTTCCAGAGAAGAAGTTTTACCCCTTGTAAGTCTATGGGAGCTGATGAGCCCCGGGGCGTGGCCAATTTTGGCCCCAGGGGTTTGGTTAGCAGGATTTATGTAGGTGACTATTTCATGTTGCTACATGCTTAATATCTAGCACTGTGCTTAGTGATTTCAGAAAAGATGATTGTTTAAGCGTTTTTTTCCATTATAAAATAGAAGTAGAGGCAATGATCAGGAATCGATACAATTAACCCACAGCTCCCAAAGGGAAAGAAATACAAACATGAAGCAACAGACCCCAACGAAAACACCAACAGCGGAAAGCCAAAAGGAGTTCCTTTGCCCACAAAATGGCCAAAAGGCTATCCAAAATAAAATAATATAAGCGACACAAACACCCAAAGACAAACCATAACATAAATAAACCGCGACAGTACCGCCTTGGATCGGTCAGCGGAAACGAATTCCACTGGGGGGCTTAAATCGATTTTACGTGGCCACAATCCTCGCCCTATTGTAGGTAATGGGCCCATGGACATGGCAAAGTTTTACCAAAGTGGCATGGTTGGCAGGATTAAATAAGGTGCCCATTTCATATTGCTACATACTTAAGGTCTAAGCTCTGGGACTTATGCTTTCATATTTCATGTCTATGGGAGCTAAGGGGCCCCGAGGCGTGACCAAATGTGGACACCAGGGGCATGATTGGCATGATTTATGTAGGTGACCACTTGACGTTGCTAAAAGCTAAATATCTAAGCTCTGGGCCCTGTGGTTTCAGAGAAGAAGATTTTTTTTATTTTTTTCCCATTGTAAGTCTATGGTAGATATATGTTGCCATGACAACCAGAATTTCAATCTGATAAGCCCCAAAACCTTATGCAGCCTTTCCCCCTACCTGATGATGCTTCTCATGAAATTTATCAAGATTGGCCATGGGGTGTTTGAGATATACTTATCTGAAATTGTTTACGGACGCATGACGGACAAAATGTGATCACACTACGTGACAGGTGAGCTAATAAAATTATACATAAATTAAATAAAAGATAAGTAAATAAATAAACACTGCCGAAAACAATTAAAGGAGCAAACTTTTAAGCCTGTGTAACATCACCGCTTGACAATTTTCAAACTCAAGGAAAGGGACATCTCTTAACAGTGTTCATGCAAATGTCAAGAAGCAATGTTCACGTGCAAAGCAAGGATGAATACCCATATAAAACGGCTGAAATTCGGTATGGGGCGATCTGTTCAAAATTTGAGTTTGGGTCAGAAACATGTCAGTCCTTCGGTTATGCGTTATTTTGGGCTTCATAGTGGCTTTATATGGTAAGGCGGTTCTTGGAAGAAATTGAGGTCGCTCAAATTGTCGCTTTGCTTGAAAGTAGGTACACCCAAAGGATCGATGATGAACGCTTTGATGTATTGAGAAGTGTTGTTGCCTGGCTATGGAGTCGCTGCCAGGAGACGGGCGAGTTTACTAGACAAGAAGGGCAAGACCGACACTGCATGACGTCACAAAGGGAAAGATCAATATCTCCGAAATCTAGCACACGACCAGAAGGCTACAAATCGATTTTCAGCATGCAATTGGTCAAAGTGTATCCCATCAAACAATACCTAACAGGTTACATGAAAGTGATCTTAGGGCCAGACGTCCGGCAAGAGGGCCTATTCTCCAGGCAACATCGTGCACGGCGATATGAGTGTGCCCAAGAACATCAGAAATGGCGATTGGAAAACAGAAGTGAATGCAATGATCAGGAATCGATACAATTAACCCACAGCTCCCATCACAGACACCAAAGGGAACGAAACACAAATATGAAACAACAGACCCTAATGGAAACATCAATAGCGGAAAGCCAAAAGGACAGTTACTTTCTCACAAAATGGCCAATTGGCTATCCAAACCAAAATAATATAAAAGAGACCGGTGTACAGTTCTGTTCACGGATGAAAAGAGAATTTCACATGAGTATATGTGATCGATGTGTTCGAGTCTGGAGACGATCCGGAGGACTGCATTATTGTGGAAACAGACGGATATGGAGTGGGGTCAGTGATTGTAAGGGATGGAATTTCTTATGAAGGTCGAACGGACTTGTACTTGATAAACGGAGGTACATTGACTGCATTACGGTATCGAGATGAAATTCAAGATCCTATTTTGAGGCCTTTCGCTGGCGCAATCGATGACAATTTCATTCTGATGCAGGATAATGCGCCCCCATACTGCTAGAGTGTGAATGGATTACTTTTATAGTGAGAATATTGAAGTAATTGACTGACCAGCATGTTCTCCTGACTTAAACCCAATAGAACATGAGTGAAACATTTTTACTGACGTATCGCACAGGGAGATCATCCACTAATTACTATTCAATAACTCACAAACATCCTTAGACATGAGTGGGAAACACTTAGCTTTACAAACTGTTCAAAATTTGGCTCGAAGAATGCCTCGAGGATGCCAGGAGTGTTGTGCTGCTCGAGGTGGTCATACACATTACTGACATGAAAAATTGACTTATTTGCGCGATTTCTCAAAATATTTCTGCAAATTCTACCTTAACAGGTTACATACCGTGATTTGTGAACTGGTTGCCAATGTTTGCCATTAACATGTTGCAGATAAAGTTATTTATCTTTCTGGATCGTTTTCATCATCATTATATATCCAACATCTTTACTATGAGGAAATATGTGATTGCTCTTTAAATTGTTTTAAGCAGTGTATATAAAACATGTGCACCGCTCTGGACATTATTTATGTTTTGTTGATCATACCCCCTGTGGGCCTCTTGAATAATCTTTCTCAATGGGGTTTAAAGGGGTTCGAGCAAAGATCTTATTCTATATTTGTACAGAATAAAGGCTATGCCCATTACTTCAGCAAATTAGAATGTATCTGACATACGTTCAGAAAGATTGGTTTTAATAACTATCCCCGGTTGAACACATGTCACAATACCATACAATGGTGGAACTGGTGAATGTATCAGACAGCTATAAGATCGGAAAAAATAATGAGACCGCTATAAACATTTATTAATAGAATGTAATTCATACTACATGTGTTTCAAAACATTTTCATCAGCCTTCGTATTTCTTTCAAATCCCACACCATTCAAGATAACGCCCATTATAACATGCTATTTTTTGTTCTATTTTGGGCTCTGGTGGACATCTTGTTCACCCGTGCGGAACGTTTTTAGCAATTTCGACAAAGGGTTACCCAAGGATCATTCCTGTGACGTCATTTCAAAATGTGTCCAGCAGTTTGGGATAAGTCGTTTAAAGTTAAAGTTGACAGACGGACACACGGACGGCGGATAGAGATCAATCACATTTCGTGCTCAGGTGAGCTAAACACATAGGCGTAAAAGGTTTTTCGTCTTCTTCTTACACACCACATTTATTTTTCGTTGATGAGTCTGGGAATAACTATAGCTACAATAGTTATTCCTAGAGGGTACGTCAAAAATGTAGGAAAATGATAAGTTCTAGCTCATAAAATATTGTCTCTGTTAAACTGAGTATTATCAAGTGAAAGCGTTTTAACAATGGTCATGATTCATTAGTAGGAGTAGATTTATCATTGCATTCTGTGCACTGTTAACTGGAAATGTGAATAATGACTAAAGCTGTTCACTAGGATTTTAGCGAAGGAAAAAAATCAGGCAAACCATTTTTACAACAAAGTGAAAACTATATTCTCCGTATTTCTAGGCCAAAACCACAGCTATTTCACTTATATTCAATACATATTGCGATATTTGTGATATTTGTTACACAATACGATATGTATTGTGAAACACTTTCTGGCATGAAGGCGTTTTAAATAACTAAAAGGGCGGTTCTAGAATGAATCTTTTGGGAGGGCAGACGGCATCAAGTTTACACGGTTGGTGGGTTCGGGTGTCCAAATATAAATCAAACTGATTCCCGGATGAGGGTCATTGTTGTCAAACCCGGAATTACTTAAATACGGGATAGAAAACAAATGGTTGGAGGAAAAGATTTACGATGCCTTTATGCCTTCGAATTTTTTAGATTTGTTTGGGTAATCATGGTACAGCCCTAAAGTCTTGGATGGTTGGATGAGGCAAAGGTTACGTGCATCTTGCGTCACTTTGGCATCCATCCGATACTGGCTTTACAGTTTGACAAAGCCTGCTGTCCCTGCAGCAGGTATGGTCAGAGGGGGAATGATGTTAATTCTTCTGTTTCTGCACTTCCATCCATTTTCCCTTTTCTCCTCTGTCCCTCACTTTTTTCTCCACTACTCTCTTCTATTTTCTCCCTTTCTCTGGGAGACGATCATTATTACCACAAAGGTTGACGTGCCGTTGAACCAGTAACAATCCATCAAAAACTTGACTCCGCTCAGGAAGACGATCTTGAGGTTTTTTTCTTTTGTTTAAGAGCAATTCTCGAGCCAAAGTCTTTCCGAGGCTTTTATTGTGAAAGACCAAAAATAGACGGAGAAACAGTCTGCTTATAGCGGTACTTGTACAAACAGTAAGGGCAGATGCCAAAATGACATATCTACAAGAGTTTATAGGGCATTATACAATATGAAAGAGAGCCAACGCACTGCAAAATACTTTTGCTATAGTCAGCCTTTGCATTTAGCTTTTGCTCTTTGAATAATCCAGAGGCCATCGACGTTTCATACGAGCAGCAAGAAGACTGATCAGACTGCGCATTGACACAGTCTTCATCCGCAAACTTCACTGACACCTTCACCCTCGTATTTGAACACGCAACATGGACCTCAACAAAAGTGTCGGATGCGCGGCTCAGTGGTCAATGTTCCTTAACTTTGCTTGAAAGTGAAATAAACTCAGAACGAAAACCACAGACCGGCGAAAACCTATCTGTGATTGTGATTCCTGAAGATAACTACATTTTCACATACGGACCTCCGTGCTCTTATAGTTCTTGAGAAATTAAATTGACCATTTGGGTGAACACTAGGGTGGCCGCAATATTTTACAAAGTCAGTGAACCATGAAATATTGGTCAAGGTCAAATACGGATGCTTACATTTAAGGTGCCATCCCCAGATACAAGTTTATACCAAGTATCATTAATGAAGCGGTCACCGGAAAGACCGAAATCACCGAAATATATCCAAATCACCGAAATCACCCTGGGACGATCAGAAACCACCATTATATGACTGGAAAGGGTTGAGAACGGCATGGTCGGTAAGGGTTTTGTTGGATTTAATCAGGTTGGGTTTGGTAGGGACGGGTTTGGTCGGGGAATCGCCATGGACACCACCGAAATCACCAAAGTTGGGTAGGCTACGATACATAAATTATCATTGTAATTAATTAAGGTATATATAAATTCCCATCAGGTACATGACGTAGTTGTGACGTCACATCAACGTCGGTACAATGTCATGACGTTTATGCAACGTCACATCAATGTCGTGAAGTTGCACCGACGTTGATTTGATGTTGCCCTAGCGACGTTTGTCTGCTGGGTTGGGGTAAGATTGTTATAGTCTTTTAAATCGTTAGTTAAACATTTTGTTTTTTAATTTAACTCTAGCATTAAACAATAATCGTCAGTTAATTAAGCATGCAAATCAAAGTCGCCGAAATCACATTATGCATTAGCGGTATGTATTAATTATTAATACTAAAGAATAACTTAATTATATTGATTTCTGTTTATAATAATGTGTTGATTAATTGTTAATTAATTAATTAATAAACTACGTATTATAAACTGTTCGATTCCGGCCACCAGTATCGAGGTGTGTCCGTGGGCAAGACACGCCATGACACTGCCAAACTCCACCCAGGTGTAAATGGGTAGCAGTGGTGTAAAAGCCAATGCCTATCTCTTGCGCGCGCGTGAAAAAACAATGGATTGGGTGTTCGAGAGCGATTCAATAAGCTTGAGGCTTTCATCGCAATCGAACTAAAATTAGTATAAACTAATCGACTTTCTTTCTTCCTTAGCTGACTGTCAAGAACTCCTTTAAACTTTATTTTGGTACCACGCACTATAGTTCTTGAGAAATAAACTTGATCATTAGGGTGAATGCTAGGATGGTCGCAAATGTTGACGCCTTGAGAAACGGACGGACGGACGAAAAACCGGACGCCTATATCGCGCCATGCTAATAGCAAGCAGGCGCGACAAAAATCACATGGAATAGCCTCACTCGCGCTTCAATGTAAATGACGTACTGTGGCAAACCCGGGAAATCCTAAAGTGCAACAAAAGCACGTGTGTAAACTAAATATGACTATCAACGGCTGGAAGTTAGATTTTTTTAATTAAAAGGGATACTTCTGCTATATAAGACACCGGAATTCAATGTGGCAGCGCACAAAAAGGGGGTGTATGTGACATAAAACAAACTGTTAGCGCATACAATCCAGTGCACGACAAAAAACTACAATAAGACGTGCGATCAGTGGACTCGGACTAGCATGCGTATGCGTGGAAGTCTTCAGCAGCTGTAAGGTTATCCAAACAGATATTCAAGATCCGTGTTGTGTGGATGTGCAAGTCGTTGTGCAATAGCGACGACTCGCATAAGTCTGCACATCCGTGCAATCTGATCAGTCTTGGCTGATCCAATCTGCTGGGTTATCCAAACAAACTTACAATGATGTTACGCATGTACGTCTGGGTCTTTGTGTTTCGTGCGACCGGCCTACCCAGCCATGCCAAGTGATCAGTCTGCTTTAATTTGCCGTGGGCTACATAGTGACAGAAATCATTGTCTCTTGTTGATCTTGGTCCGGCTTTGCAAGTTTTTTTGCGACCAGCAATGACGCAGCTCGGCTTGTGAATACACGCAGTGTGATCAAGCTGGGGATATTGCAAACTATGGTTGTGCATGCTGATCCGAGTCTTTGCAGGTTATTGTGCGACCGATGAAAACGTAGAGTAGCCTACACACCCGTACAGTCTGATCAGTATTCGCCGGCCGTAAGCGACCTCTGAAGCCATATGGCTATCCGAAAAGCCTAGTGCACTTGATTTTCAGAATAAGAAGGATAATTACGAGTAGCTTCCCTTGAGCAAATTATTTATTCATTCATCTAACTATTCTGCATTGCTTTCATAAAACGCTTCCATTAATATAATTTGAAACGATTAAAGATCTATATTTAAAGATACATAGAAATAAAATGTTCAACTGTTCGATGAATAATAAACGTTGCTATTGTAGCGAAACTATACCCCCATTAATTTTTAAATTCAAGCAAATATGTATTCAGTATATACCTAACTTTGCATAAAAAATAGAAGTGGAATCGATACACTGCCACCAAATAACAGGATTCCATAGTTTGCGACTATACGATAACTATGCCACCAAAATCCGGATTAGCGAGTAAAAGTGCCAAGAGGTGATAGCAGACGAAATGGCAAGCAACTTCATCCAAGGTGATGAAACAATCACAGTTACAAGAACTACTTACGATCGCCACTCAACATATGAAGAAATTGAGATAGAAAGGGAAAACACTATAACACTGATGGTCAAAAATAAACAACTAATTAGAACAGAAGAACTACTACAATATTTGGAATATTTAGACATAACAAAGGATGTTGTGTGTGTACAGAAAATACACGATGATAACCAATTCTTTGAAATTACACTCAATGAGGAGGCAAATACAGCAGATATCAAGAGAAGACTTACGGATCACACAATTATTATAGATGGAAAACCTTTAAATGTTACTAATACTAGAAAACTGAAAGATGTTAGAAGGAAACCTATTATAACTGTACTTATCTTCGAAGCCCCATATGAGTTAGAAGACATCTTCATTTTACAAAAATTGAAGCAATTTGGAATATTACAAACAAACGAGATCTTTTCACATAAATTTAAAGGTACAAGTGTTTATAACGGAGTGAGATCAATTAATTTTTCACAGATAACCAAGGATATACCAACCACAATGTACATAAAAGGAAATAGAATCAAACTCAAACATGAAGGTCAAGATAGAACACCAATCTGTAGTTTATGTAAGCAGAAAGGTCATTTCAAAAATGATTGTTTAAAAAGTCATGAATATATAGACAGGGACTATAATAAAAAACAAGAACCAACAAATTGGAAAGAAATTAAACAAATAGCTCAGAATAAAATAGATGAAAAAAATAAGGAAAAAGAAAAAGAGAAAGAAACAGAAAATAAAAATGAACAAATAAACAGAAAAAGAAAAGAAGGACATAAAACTATAACACAAGAACTGCAAGAAATGACCAGCGAAGAAGACACGTGGCAAACTGTAGAAAAAAAGAGGAAAAAGGCAAGAAGAAAGAAGAAGAAAGAAGAAAATCAAGTACAACAGCAACAGTTAGAACAACAACCTATGGAATATAAACAACAAAATATGGAAGATAAACAACAACCTATGGAAGATAAGCAACAAGAAGAAGAACAAGAAGAAGAAGAAGAAGAAGAAGAAGAAAATCAATTTTTAACACAAGAAGAAGATGATAATGAAAAGACATCTGAATCAAGTGACATGTCAACAGATAATGAGATTGAAGCACATTCGTGGGGAAACTTTGAAGACACTTGGAAATAATAATCAAAATGTACTATATCTTGTTACATTCCTCCAATAATTCAAAAATCTAAATAATATTAAGTGTTTATTTCAACTAGTTATATTTTATATTTGGTTATGATATATGTGAAAATTCAAAATGGATTATGTGTGAATTTTATTTTATATGTTATATGTGATATATGTGATTATTCAAATGGATTATATGTGAATTTTCTTCCTTATGGATTACCGACGTTGTGGTTTTTTTTCATATCTTTTTTTCTGTAATAAATGGTTAAAATAGCAAGTATTAATGTAGCAGGTTTAAAATCTAAACAAGATAAAATTTCAAAATTTATAATAGATAATAATTTTGACATAACATGCATACAAGAAGTACATGATTTTGAAAAACTATTTATACATAATTTTGAAAAAAATACTAAAGGGATATTTTATGTAAATAATGATAAAGGGTGGACTGGGACAGGAATTTTATTAAGAAATAACATACAAAATTTTAAGATTGAACATATTCAAACAGATATAGATATTTTGAAAAATAGAATGACACATTTAAGACTAAAAATACATCAAACCTTTAATATAATAAATATATATGCACCAGCAGATAAAATAAATAAACCAAGTTTTTATAAAAGTTTAGTTAGTTATTTAAATCAAAATACAGAAAATTTAATATTAACAGGTGATTTTAATTTTGCAAGTAATGACTTAGATAGATTTCCTAAAAGAAATAGATATGACAAAAGAATTTCAAAAATATTTAATGAAAAAAACTTAAAAATACAGGATACTTTTAAACAATTTCATAAAGAGAAGCAATACTTTACACATAAAACTTCTAGAATAGATAAAATTTATGTTTCAGATTTTTTAATGAATAAAATACAAGATAGTAAACACTTTAATTATTTAACAGATCATAAACCAATATGTATTGAAAAATGAATATAGATGAAATTAAAATGTGGGGTAATTTTTATTGGAAAATTAATAATGGATATTTAAAAGATGAAAATTATATTAAAGAAATTAATAATATATTATCTAATTATACACAAAGAAAACAATATCATGATCCATTAGAAAACTGGGAAAAATGTAAAATAGAAATTGCTAAAATATCCAAATCTTATAGTAAATTTAAATCAAAACAAAGAGAAATAAGTGATAGAATAGGAAAAGAAATGTTAAATAATGGGTTTTTAAATAATGAAGAAGTTTATACAAATATTAAAAATAAAGAAAAAGAAAATCAAAATTTTAAAAATAATGGAAATTTAGTAAGAACAAAAAATAAAACTTTAAATTCAATATATGAAGAAGGGAAAGAAATAAACAGAAAATTAGAAATAAGAAAAGGATCTTCTAAGTTTATATTTCAAATAAATAATTTAACAGAAAAAGAAGATATTATAGAAGAAGTACAAAACTTTTATCAAGATTTATATACAACACAAAAGATACCAAATAATGAAATTGAAAATTACTTAAAAGACTTTATACCTCCAATAATAAATAAAGAAAAAATTAATAATATGAATTTTTATATATCAGAAGAGGAAATAAAAACAGCAATTTCAGAACTTAATGATAATAAATCACCAGGAGAAGATGGAATAAATGCTGAATTTTATAAAAACTTTAAAAATAATTTAATACCTATACTAACAGAAGTTTATAATAATATATATTTAAATGGAAATTTAGTAAATTCAATGAAAAAAGGAATAATAACTTTAATATATAAAAATAAAGGAGATCCAAATAATCTTAAATTTTGGAGACCAATATCATTACTTAACGTAGATTATAAAATTTTAACAAAAATTATATCAAAGAAAATATCCTTTTTAATTAGTGATTTAATTAATTTATTGCAAAGTACTGGATCAAAAGATAGAAATATAATAAATAACCTATTAAATATTAAAACAGTTATAGAATATATTAAACAAAATAATATAAAAACTGCATTTATAGCAATAGATAATGAAAAAGCCTTTGATAGAGTAGAACACAACTTCATAAGAGCAGTATTAAATAAATATAATATGCCAAAGCAACTTATAAAATGGTTTGATATAATATATAATGACATAACATCTAAAATTATGATAAATGGAACTTTTACAAAAGAAATTAAAATACAGCGTTCAGTAAGACAAGGATGTCCCTTATCAATGTTACTATATATAATAAGTATAGAACCTTTAATATATAAAATATCACAAAACAAATTAATAAAAGGAATTAAAATACCAAATTGTGAAAAAGAACTCAAAACTCTACAACATGCAGATGATATAACTTCAATAATAACTGATGATGAATCATATAAACACATACAAGAAGAATATAAAAAATTTGGTAAACATTCAGGATCTAAGATAAATGAGGATAAAACTGAAATATTAAGTTTTGATAAATTTGATACAATTCCAGATAAATATAAAAAAGAGAATATAAAAATGTTAGGAACTTATTTTGGAAATAATGAAATGAAATTAAACTTTGAAGGGAAAATAAAAAAAATGGAAAGCTTAACTAAAGAATGGGAACACATAAAGATGAATTTAATAAATAAAACCATAATTATAAAAACATATATTATTACTTTATTACAATTTCAGTTACAATTATTGTTAATACCAGAAAAATATTTAAAACAAACAAATAAAATAATATATTCTTTTTTATGGGATTTTAGAAGAGAAAAGATTGCAAGAAATAATTTAATACGAAATAAAGAAAAGGGGGGAATTGAATTTCCAGATATTAAAACAAGAAATACAGTTAATTTTATAAAACATATTCAAAAAATGAAGGAAAATTTAATACAACCATGGGTTTGTCTATATATATACTGGTTTGGTATAAGTATGAAAAATATATATCCAGATTTCTGGGGTAATAAATGGGTACATAATATATATATTCCAAAAAACTTATTACATATCAAAGAAATAATATATAAATATAAAACAGACTGTAGAATATGGACATTAAATACAAATCCTTTATATAAATACTTAATAGATAATTTAAATATAATATCGAAAATTGAAAAAAAATATCCTTTTTTAAACTGGCCAATGATATGGAAAGCAACATTAACTTTTTATAATAATAATAATGAAAGAACAATTATATATAGATATATTTTTAGTATTTTACCTATGGGAGATTATCTCTTAAGATATAGAATATGTATAAAAATTCCTAAATGTAAAATATGTAAAAATGAAGACTTTACAGAATTTCATAATTTTCAACAATGTATAAAACATAGAGAAAAAAGATTAATTTTATTTAAGAAACTCAAAGATATAGATACACAAATAAAAATTGATTACATACTACTGAAATTTGGAAATAATAAAACAGATATAGATAATTTAGATTTCAAAAAGGCAGTTTTGATATTCAAATATATAGTAGAAATATGTAAAGAAACCACAATGCCGGTAATCTGAAAACTCAAATTATTAAGATACTGAAACTTTATTTCAGATATTCTTAATATATAGAGTTATAGTAATTAGTAAAAAATATAAGATAAATAAATAAATAAAAATTTAAATACTAAGACACAAATTTCACAGATTACGGATTCAAACTATAATTTGTGGAATGTAGTGCCACAAAAAAAAAAAAAAAAAAATAACAGGATTCCGAGATCCGGATTGTCGAGTAAGGGCGGTATGAGAAAGTAGAGAGCAGACGATAGCGAAATGGCAGAAGATACTGCAACTATGTCCACCGGAAGTCGTTTGGCTGGAGGGGACATAACAATCACAAAAGTAAGTTATAATAGTAACAATACGTATGAAGAAATAGAAATACAAAGAGATCACACAATTACACTCAAAGTAAATAATAGACAGCTTATAAATACGGAGGAGCTACTCGCTTATCTAGAACATTTGGACCTAATTCAACACACTGTATGCGTGCAAAAGATATAGAGGATATTTGATTTTTTCAGTGTAAGATCGAATTTTATTTCATCGAATGAACACCAAAACCGGTATTTTCATGAGTGGCGTAGCCACGAGTGAAAATACCAGTTTTGGTGTTCATGAGTGAAATAAAATTTGATCTTACACTGAAAAAAATCAAATTTTCTGTTTCTTACATGCTTAAAAAGGGCAATATTTAGTTTCACTAATCGCGTCACTCACCCTCAGAGAAAACTAACTTTGTTCCTGGTCGGTTTGCGTCAATTTAGTGGTATCCAGCGTATTTACTGGGTATAATATTGGGTGTAAACTAAAAGTTTGCACCTGAGAAATAGCCTGGGATAACATTTTTATGAATGGTTACTGAAATAATTGAGATATTAGTTTCCCAAAGAAAGCGCGGGCAGATCTAACGTCGCGCAATAAAATACGTGACGTCAGCGTCGAAAATGACGTCATTAACGTCCTCGTGACGTGTGAACGGTGTTAGCGTCAATTCTAATGCAGTTCATTAATTTTCAATCATCTGACGATGGACAAACTGACCACAGAATTAGATTTGGAGAAAAAAGTAGTCCCAAACAGTGAAAAATAAAATTGATATCTGTCACTGTTTGAAACAGTGACAATATCGTTTTCTATTTCACTGAGAAATCTCTATATTTCATTGAAAAGCATGTAAGAAACATGACGGGGATCAACTCTTTGAACTAACAACAAAAGAAGAAACGAATGTCAACGAATACAGGCGCAAGTTAGAAGATCAACAAATAGTGATCAATGGCAAAATTTTGCAGATAACGGAAACGAAGCCATTAAAAGATTCACGGAAGAATAATGTTATAAAAGTGCTAATATTTGAAGCTCCTTATGAGCTAGAGGATATTTATATCCTTAATAAGTTATCAACCTTTGGTATACTACAAACCAAAGAAGTGCACAACCACAAATTCAGAGGATCGACCATATTCAATGGGGTGCGATCGATCAATTTCAATCAAATAATAAAGCCCATACCTACCACAATGTTTGTGAAAGGGAAAAGAATCAAATTAAAACATGAAGGGCAAGATCGCACACCCATATGTTCAGTATGTAAACAAAAAGGGCACTTTAAGGATGATTGTGTAATAGCTTATGTGGATCCTGATCAGCCACATGCCAGTGATACTAATCCTATGTCATGGAAAAAATATAAGAGCGGAAAATGCAGCAAAAGAACGAGAAAGAAAAGCAGAAATATTAAAAGATAGAGAAGAAATATTTCAACAAGAAAAACAAAAACAACATGAACAACAAGAACAACAAAAACAACAACAAGAATAACAAAAACAACAACAACAAGAAAAACAACAAGATCATAACACAAGAAAAAGGAAAGAAACAACATTATCACAAGAATCAGAAAAGCAAATTAGTGATACTGAGTGGCAAGTGGCAGAAAGAAAAAAGAAAAGGAGAAAAAATAGAAGAGAAAAATTAAAGCAAAAAGAATTAGAAGAAAGTGAAATTGAAATAGAAAATGAAAGTGAAAATGAATACCAATCACCTGAAGAAATGAGCACATCTTTTGAAAGCAATACAATAACAGACGACGAAATGACAGCTGATACTGATAGCTACACATCTGCTAAACAGATGGATGAAAGATAAATCAACTAGAATAGAATACCTTTAATGTACTATTAGAATATCTATAGATAGAAATGTATATGTATCATAGTTTGTATGTTTTGTATATGTTAGTCCCTTGTATTGTATTTAAAAATTTTAATACTATTATTAGATATTTAGATATATATATGTGTTTTCTGTCTACACACAATATTTACAATGACATGTATAAATCTATATTATTATTTTTTATTATCATTATTTCATTTAGAACTATTATCTATATGTATTTATTGATGTCTTGTATCTTAGTTAAAAATTTAATAGTAGTTTATATATGTATTCTGACAAATAATTACAACATTTATATAGAGATGTATATTGCTATGGTTATTATAGATTTATTAGAAAATTTTTGCTCTTTTTCAGGTAAAATTATAATGTTTCTAACGAGTACCCACAACATATTTTCACAAGGAAGTTTACATTCTTTAGAGTATATGCTTGTTAAAAATTCAAATGTTTATGTTATCAGGAACATCTCTACATATTTAGATACAATTATAATATTTCTGCTTGTTTATACCACTAGAATATTAATATATGAACTTAATTTCCTATACATGTAAAGGTACTAATATTTGAAGCTCCATATGAGCTAGAAGATATCTACATCCTAAATAAATTGTCAACCTTTGGCATACTTCAAACAAATGAAGTGCATAATCATAAATTCCGAGGATCTTCTATATTTAATGGGGTGCGATCAATTAATTTTAATCAAATCATTAAGCCCATACCAACCACAATGTTTGTGAAGGGAAATAGAATTAAATTAAAGCATGAAGGGCAGGATCGCACGCCCATTTGTTCCTTGTGTAAACAAAAAGGGCATTTCAAAGATGATTGTGCAGTGACATATGTAGATCCTGATCAGCCACATCCCAGTGACACAAATCCCATGTCTTGGAAAAATGTAAGAGCAGAAAGTGCTGCAAAAGAAAGAGAAAGAAAAGCAGAAATGTTAAAAGATAGAGAGGAAATATATCAGCAAGAAAAACAAAAACAACATGAACAACAAAAACAACAACAAGAACAACAAAAACAACAACAACAACAACAACAAGAACAACAACAAGATCATAATACAAGACAAGAGGGCCCAATGGCCCTATATCGCTCACCTGTGTATCAGAAAATCATTAGTGTAGGAGACCACTTGACATTGCTACATACTAAATATCTAAGCTCAGGCAAAGCGGTGTCCATGCTTATAAACCCTATTGGTTTCATTGGGGGACAAGGCTTGAGATGTAATTTCATCTCAATGTCGGGTAAAAGTCCCACAAAATTGGAAGAGACATCTCCAAAATGGCCTATACAGTGTTGACAGGGATGTAAAACCTCAAATCACATAAAATCTGTGCCTTATGGTTTTGGAAAAGAAGATTTTTTAAAGTTTTTTTTTTCTAGTATAAGTCTATAGAAGCTAATGAGCCCTGGGGCTTGGCCAATTTTGACACAAAGGGCATGGTTGGCAGGATTTATGTAGGCGACCATTTTGTGTTGCTATATACTAAATATCTTAGGTCTGTATTTCATGGTTTCAAAGAAGATGTTTGAAGCTTTTCTCCTTTATAAGTTTGTTGGAGTTAAGGGGCCACAGGATTTGGCCAATTTGGACTAACTATCTAAGTTCTGTGCTTCACAGTTTCTGAGAAGAAGATTTTTTAAGCTTTCTTCCATTATGAGTCTATGGGAGCTAAGGGTCACCCGGGCGTGGCCCATTTGGACACCAGGGGCATGATTAGCAGGAAATATACTAGCCCAAACTGCCAACGCAACAACGAATTCAATTTCAAATATTTCATCTAATTTCCGATAGAATTTCATGAAATTTCATACAATTCATCATCAATTATCCGGTAACACTCAGTTAGAAAATTGTGCCGTCAACGTTTAAGGTTACACCAGAATGTGCACAAGCACGTGACAGGGGTTGGTTTTTAAAAGTTACATTTCGGTACCTAGTGTGTCCTCCTGCAGATTGAATGACAGCGCGACAGCGTCGTCTCATCGAGCGTAAATACCGCCGAATCACGTTCATCGGGATGTTGTTCCATTCTTGCACCAACGCCATCTGAAGCTGTCGCAACGTCTGTGGTTGGACAGGACGTTGACGCACACGCCTGTCAAGCAAGTCCCATACATGCTCTGTCGGCGACAAGTCCGGAGATTTGGATGGCCATTCCATCACATTCACGTTGTTAGCCTGTAGATAATGCGTCGTAAGTCGCGCCGTGTGTGGTCGAGCATTGTCCTGTTGAAAAACCGCGTTAGGATTAGCGTTGGTATACGGGACAACAACCGGAGCCAGGATTTCGTCTCTGTAGCGTTGGGCGTTGAGATTCCCATTGATAACCACAAGATTCGTCTTCCTGGCATGGCTAATGCCAGCCCACACCATAACCGACCCTCAGCGGAACCTGTCAGCTTCTTTGACGCAAGCGTCGGTATAACGCTCACCGGTACGTCGGTAGACACGGGCACGTCCATCAGATCTCTCCAGGGTGAATCTCGACTCATCTGAAAACAGAACTTGATGCCACTGTCCAGCTTGCCATCTCACGTGTGCTCTACACCACTGTAGCCTGGCACGTCTGTGCCTTTGCAACAACTGAGGGCCAACATAAGGGCGGCGCGGACGAATTCCGTGACGCCTCAACCGGTTGATGGCGGTCTGGGCGCTGATCGGTCGACCATGATTCCCTATCGTGATGGCAGCTGTCCTCGTGGCTGGGCGATATCTGTCTCTGAGGTGCTGTGTCCTCAATCGGTTGTCTTGTGCTTGTGTGGTTACACGACTTCTAGAGGCCCTGGGCAGATCTTGGACGTGGCCTGGAATTTTGAAACGTTGAGTCACGTGGTATGGATGGAGATGGGGAACAATGTACCAAAATTTCAGAAACGACAAAAAGCAACTTATCGATTGCACAGAAAGCTTAAATGAAATGAATAAATGTTGTTTACCTGTCTATTGAAATTTCAACCAGAGTCGGGATATCGAAGACCTCGCACAACGCAGTATACGGGACACCATCGCCTGGCTTCGACCAGCTTGCAACATCCCGATGGCTTGGCCCCTCTGTTCTGTTGTCAGTCTGGCCATGAAAGCAGTTTCTTTTACCCTATCTTACTGGCCTATCGTTAAGCTTTATGTCGGTAGACACTGTTTAAAACAAATCACCCAGTGGCGCACGTGCAGCACGAAATTGGGTTTTGTACCCTGGACTCCATGCTCAGTGAATCGTAATCAACAATGACAATTGCGTATACAGACATAAAGAATATTGGGTAGAATAAAAAATAGTGAAGTGTTGTGTCCGTATCCCTTTTGGTTCAAAAGTTATAACAAAAAATCTAGTTGCGTTGGCAGTTTGGGATAGTATATGTAGGTGATCACTTGCCGTTGCTACATGCTAAATATCTAAGCTCTGGGCCCTATGGTTTCAGAGAAGAAGATTTTTGAGGCTTTTCTCCATTATGAGTGTATGGGAGCTAAGGGGGTCCCAGGGTGTGGCCCATTTGGACCCCAGGGGCAGGATTGGCAGGGTTTATGTAGGTGAACACTTGTCACTGCCACATGCTAAATATCTAAGCTGTGGGCCCTGTGGTTTCAGAGAAGAAGATTTTTGAAGCTTTTTTCCATTATGAGTCTAGGGGAGCTAAGGGGCCCCGGGGCATGGCCCATTTGGACCCAAGGGGCATGATTGGCAACATTTATGTAGGTGACCACTTGCCATTGCTACATGCTAATTATCTAAGCTCTGGGCCCTGTGGTTTCAGAGAAAAAGATTTTTGAAGCTTTTTTCCATTATGAGTCTATAGGAGCTAAGGGGCCCCAGGGTGTGGCTCGTTTGGACCACAGGGGCATGATTGGCAGGAATTATGTAGGTGACCACTTGCTGTTGCTACATGCTAAATATCTAAGCTCTGGGCCCTGTGGTTTCAGAGAAGAAGATTTTTGAAGCTTTTTTCTATTATGAGTCAATAGGAGCTAAGGGGCCCCATGGCGTGGCCAATTTGGACCCCAGGGGCATGATAGGCAGGAATTATGTAGGTGACAACCTGCCATTGCTACATACTAATTACCTAAGCTCTGGGCCCTGCGGTTTCAGAGGAGAAGATTTTTGAAGCTTTTTTCCATTTTGAGTCTTTGGGAGCGAAGGGGCCCCAGGGCGTGGCGCATTTGGAACCCAGGGGCATGATTGGCAGGAATTATGTAGGTGACCACTTGCCGTTGCTACATGCTAAATATATAAGCTCTGGGCACTGTGGTTTCAGAGAAGAAGATTTTTGAAGCTTTTTTCCATTATGAGTCTATAGGAGCTAAGGGGCCCCAGGGCGTGGCCTGTTTGGACCCCAGGAGCATGATTGGCAGGAATTATGTAGATGACCACTTGCCGTTGCTACATGCTAAATTTCTAAGCTCTGGGCTCTGTGGTTTCAGAGAAGAAGATTTTTGAAGCTTTTTTTCCATTATGAGTCTATGGGAGCTAAGGGGCCCCGGGGCATGGTCCATTTGGAACCCAGGGGCATGATTGGCAGGATTTATGTAGGTGACCACTTGTCGTTGCTACATGCTAAATACCTAAGCTCTGGGCCCTGTGGTTTCAGAGGAGAAGATTTTTGAACCTTTTTTTCCATTTTGAGTATATAGGAGCTAAGGGGCCCCGGGGTGTGGCCAATTTGGACCCCAGGGGCATGATTGGCAGGAATTATATAGGTTACCACTTGCCATTGCTACATGCTAAATATCTAAGCTCTGGGCCCTGTGGTTTAAGAGGAGAAAATTTTTGAAGCTTTTTTCCATTATGAGTCTATGGGAGCTAAGGGGCCCCGGGGCGTGGCCCATTTGGAACCTAGGGGCATGATTGGCAGGAATAATGTAGTTGACCACTTGCCCTTCCCAAATGCTAAATATCTAAGCTCTGGGCCCTGTGGTTTCAGAGAAGAAGATTTTTGAAGCTTTTTTTCCATTATGAGTCTATATGAGCTAATGGGCCCCGGGGCTTGGTCCATTTGGACCCCAGGGGCATGATTGGCAGTAATTATGTAGGTGACAACCTGCCATTGCTACATGCTGAATATATAAGCTCTGGGCCCTGTGGTTTCAGAGAAGAAGATTTTTTAAGCTTTTTTTTCCATTATGAGTCTATGGGAGCGAAGGGCCCCGGGGGCGTGGCCCTTTTTGAACCCAGGGGCATGATTGGCAGGAATTATGTACGTGACCACTTGCCATTGCTACATGCTAAATATCTAAGCTCTGGGCCCTGTGGTTTCAGAGAAGAAGATTTTTGAAGCTTTTTTCCATTATGAGTCTTTGGGAGCAAAGGGGCCCCAGGGCATGGCCCATTTGGCACCCAGGGGCATGATTGGCAGGAATTATGTAGTTGACCACTTGCCCTTGCTACATGCTAAATATCTAAGCTCTGGGCCCTGTGGTTTCAGAGAAGATTTTTAAAAAATTTTCCCTTTATAAGTCTATGGGAGCTATATGTTGCCATGGCAACCAGAATTCAAATCTGATCAGCCCAAAAACCTTATGCAGCCTTTCCCCCTACCTGATGATGCTTCACATGAAATTTGATGAAGATTGGCTATGGGGTATTGGAGATATACTTATTTGAAATTGTTTACGGACGCACGCACGGACGCACGCACGCACGACGGACGACGGACAAAAAGTGATCCCAAAAGCTCACCTCGTCACTTCGTGACAGGTGAGCTAAAAAAGGAAAGAAACAACATTATCACAAGAATCAGAAAAGCAAATTAGTGATAATGAGTGGCAAGTGGCAGAAAGAAAAAAGAAAAGGAGAAAAAATAGAAGAGAAAAATTAAAGCAAAAAGAATTAAAGTGATAATGAATACCAATCGCCTGAAGAAAAGAGCACATCTTTTGAAAGCAATACAATAACAGACGACGAAATGACAGCTGATACTGATAGCTACACATCTGCTAAACAGATGGATGGAAGATAAAACAACTAGAATAGAATACCTTTTTATTTTTTATTCTCATTATTTCATTTAGAACTATTATCTATATGTATTTATTGATGTCTTGTATCTTAGTTAATAAGTTATATATTGTTCTGAAAAATACTTACAACATTTATATAGTTATTATAGTTAGAATTATAGATTTATTAGAAAAAAATTGCTCATTTTCAGATAAAATTATAATGTTTCTAACGAGTACCCGCAACATATTTTCACATGGAAGTTTACATTCTTTAGAGAATATGCTTGTTAAAAATTTAAATGTCTATGTTATCAGAAACATCTCTTCATATTCAGATACAATTATAATATTACTGTTTGTTTATGTCACTTGAATATTAAAATATGTAATTACTATTCTATACATGTATATTGAATGTTATATGTCTTTTGTAGATTATAAATATACAACTTTTCTAACGAGTACCCACAACATATTTTCAAACTGGGTTTATGTTTACAGGAAAACAACTGACATATTTGTTTCTTTCTATACTTTTCTTTCAGAATGATCAACATAGTAAGTATTAATGTAGCTGGACTAAAAACAAAACAGGGGAAAATTTCAAAATTTATAATAGAAAATAATTTTGACATTTCAGCAATCCAAGAAGTTCATAGTTTTGATAAAAAGATCTAATACACAAATTTGAAAAAGATACAAAAGGAATTTTTTATGTAAATACAGAAAAAGGATGGACAGGTACAGGAATTTTAATTAGAAATAGTATTCAAAATTTTAAAATAGAACATATTAATATTGATTTAGATATATTTAAAAATAGAATAACTCATTTAAAGATTCATTTACATCAAACCTTTAATATTATTAACATTTATGCACCAGCAGATAGCTCTGAAAGGACAAAATTTTATAAAAAATAATATAATTATATAGAACAAATTTCAGAAAATTTAATACTTATGGGAGATTTTAATTATGTAAATACTGATTTAGATAGATTTCAAAAACCCAATAAATATGATAAAAGGATTCAAAAATTTTTTAAGGAAGGGAAACTTAAAATAGCTGACACTTTTAAAAAAATTAATAAAAATAGACAGGAATTTACACATAGAACATCTAGAATATACAGAATTTATGTGTCAGATATATTTATGAATAAAGTTCAAAAAAGTAAACATTTAAATTTCTTAGCAGATCATAAACCAGTACATATTCAAATAAATTTAGAAGAAATCAAATTTTGGGGGGATTTTTATTGGAAAATTAATAATATTTTTTTTAAAAAAAAAAGAATATACAAAAGAAATTACAACAATTATAAATAAATATATACAAAGAAAATCATATAATACTCCTCTAGAAAATTGGGAAATTTGTAAAAAAGAAATTGCAAAATTTTCAAAATCATATAGTAAATTTAAATCCAAACAAAGAAACATAAGTTCTAAAATTGGAAAAGAAATGTTAAATAATGTTTTTTCTAATAATCAAGATGTTTCAACTAGAATTCAAAATAAAGAACAAGAATTTCAAAATTTCAAAAATAAAGGTAATTTAGTAAGAGCAAAGAGTGAAGCATTAAACTCAATATATGAAGAGGGAAGAGAAATAAATAGAAAATTGGAAATTAAAAAAGGGTCATCTAAATTAATTTTTCAAAAAGAAAATTTAATAGAAAAAGAAGATATATTAGAAGAAATACAAAATTTTTATCAAAATTTATATAAATCTAAAAAAATACCAGAAAAAGAAATTCAAAATTACTTAAAAGATTTCAATCCATCAAAAGTAACTCAAGAACAAATTAATGAATCAAATCTTTTTATAACAGAAGAGGAAATAAAAATAGCAATATCAGAATTAAATGAAAATAAATCACCTGGAGAAGATGGAATAAATACTGAATTTTATAAAACTTTTAAAAAATTATTAATACCTATATTATCTGAAGTTTTTAATAATATATATTTACAAGGAGACTTAACAGAGTCAATGAAAAAAGGAATAATTACACTTATTTATAAAATAAAGGAGACCCAAACAATTTAAAGTTTTGGAGACCAATTTCTTTACTTAATGTAGATTATAAAATTTTAACAAAAATTCTAACCAAGAAAATATCAAATCTAATAAATGAACACATTAATCCACTCCAAAGTACAGGATCAAAAGAACGTAATATAATTAACAATTTATTAAATTTTAAAATGGTTAAAGAATATATAAAACAAAATGATATTAAAGCAGCTTTTATAGCATTAGATAATGAAAAAGCATTTGATAGAGTTGAACATAATTTTATAAAAGCAGTATTAGAAAAATATAATATTCCAAAACAAATAATTCAATGGGTTAATATAATATATAAAAATATTACATCAAAAGTAATGGTAAATGGAACTTTTACAAAAGAAATAAAAAAAGAAAGATCAGTAAGACAAGGGTGTCCGCTTTCAATGTTATTATATATTATAAGCATAGAACCTTTAATAAATAAAATTTCTCAAAATAAGTTAATAAAAGGAATTAAAGTGCCAAATTATGGATCAGAACTTAAAACTATACAACATGCAGATGTTATTACATCAATTATAACAGATGATAACTCATACCTACAAATGAAAGAAGAATATAAAAATTTTGAAAAGGTATCTGGATCAAAAATAAATGAAGACAAAACTGAAATTTTAAAATTTAAAAAAATTGACACAATCCCAAACAAATATATAAATGATAACAAAAATTTTAGGAATTTATTTTGGAAAAAATGAAATGAAACTTAATTTTGAAGGAAAAATAGAAAAAATTAAAAAATTAGTAGAACAATGGAAAAATATAAGATTAAATTTAATAAATAAAGCTATAACAATAAAAACATATATAATTTCTATGATACAATTTCAATTACAAATTATTCTTATTCCAGAAAAATATATTAAAAAAGTAAATAAAATAATTTTTCCATTTTTATGGAATTATAAAAGAGAAAAAATAGCAAGAAACTTATTAATAAGAAGTAAAGAAAATGGAGGAATTGATTATCCAGACATTAAAACAAGAAATATAATAAATTTTATTAAACATATACAAAAAATGCCAGAAAATTTATCTCAACCATGGAGTGGACTTTATATTTATTGGTTTGGTTTATATATGAAAAATATACATTCAGATTTTATTAGTAATAAATGGGTTCATAATATCTTTGTTTGTTTGTTTGATTTGAGGGTTAACGTCCCCGTCAACACTGTAAAGGTCATTTTTGGAGACATTGCTTCCAATTTTGTGGGACTTTTACCCGACATTGAGATGAAATGACATCTCAAGCCCTGTCGCCCAATGAAACCAATAGGGTTTATTAGCATGGACGGTCCGCCTCGCACCGCGGTTCCTGGACAGGCTTAGATCCTCCAAGCGGTTTACCAGTACTAGAGTGCGGGCCGGATTCAGCTCTGCGTAGAAGCATCATGCAGCCTATATATTTCTTTCATAATATCTTTATACCAAAAAATCTTATACATATAAAAAATTTAATACTTAAAAATAGAACTGACACTAAAATTTGGATATTAAAAACAAACACTTTATATAAATATATGATTGATAGTTACAATATAATCTCAAAAATCGAAAGAAACTATTCATATTTAAATTGGAAAATGATATTTAAAGCAATTTCAAATTTTAAAAATGATAAAGATAGAACTATTATTTATGGATATATTTATAGTGTATTACCTACAGGAGAACTTTTTATAAGATACAAAATAACTAATATAATACCAAAATGTACAATGTGTAATAAAAGAAATTTTACAGAAGCTCATATTTTTCAAAAATGTATTTTTCATAAACAAAAAAGAACAGAATTATTTAAAAAACTTAAAGATATAGATATACATTTATCAATTGATTATACTTTACTTAAATTTGGAAATAATAAACAACAAACAGATACAGTAGATTACCAAATAGCAAATTTAATTTTTAAATACATAATAGAAGTATGAAAAGAAACAAAAATGCCAGTGTTTTAAATACTCAAAGTTGTTTTGAGATACTGAAATTTCTCTTCAGAAATCTTAAACAACAGGAGTTAAATTAACTAGTTGAATAGAAAAAATTTGAAAATAATTATTGAAAAAAAAAAAAAAATGATGATAAACTAGGACACAGCTAAAATAACTATAATCTATTATAGAATTAGTTATGAAGCAAGTGCCACAAAAAGAAAAAAAATTAAAAAATTACAGGATTCTATAGTTTGCGACTATACGATAAGTATGCCACCAAAATCCGGATTGGCGAGCAAGGGCGGTACGAGAAAGTAGAGAGCAGACGATAGAGGCGAAATGGCCGAAGATGCTTCAACTATGTCTACCGGAGACATAACAATCACCAAAGTGAGTTATAATAGTAATAACACTTACGAAGAGAGAAATACAGAGAGATCATAATATAACGCTTAAAGTAAAGAACAGACAGCTCATCAATACAGAGGAGCTACTTGCTTATCTTGAACATTTGGACCTCATCCAATACACAGTATGCGTGCAAAGGATACATGACGGAGATCAACTGTTCGAAATTACAACAAAAGAAGAAACAAATGTAAACGAGTACAGACGGAGATTAGAGGATCAACAAATAGTGATAAATGGCAAAATTTTGCAGTTAACGGAAACGAAACTGTTAAAAGATTCACGAAAGAATACAGTTACAAAAGTGCTGATCTTTGAAGCTCCTATGAGCTGGAAGATATTTATATTCTTAATAAGCTCTCAACCTATGGTATTCTACAAACCAAAGAAGTGCACAATCATAAATTCAGAGGGTCTACCATATACAATGGGGTACGATAAATTAATTTTAATGAAATAATAAAGCACATACCCACTACAATGTTCGTAAAAGGAAACATAATAAAATTGAAACACGAAGGGCAATATCGTACTCCTATATGCTCACTATGTAAGCAAAAAGGCCATTTTAAAGATGATTGTAAAATCGCTTATGTGGACCCTGATCAGCCGCATGGAAGTGATATAAATCCTTTGTCATGGAAAAACATGAGAGCAGAAAGTGAAGCGAAAGAACAAGAAAGGAAAGCAGAGATGTTAAAAGAAAGAGAAGAAAAAATTCAACAAGAAAAACAAAAACAACATGAACAACAAAAACAACAACAACAAGAACAACAACAAGATCACAAGACTAGAAAAAGAAAAGAAACAACATTAACACAAGAATTAGAAGAAATTGAGAAGCAAAATAGTGATAGTGAATGGCAAATTGCAGAGAGAAAAAAGAAAAGGAGAAAAAATGGAAGAGAGAGTAAAAATTTAAGCAAAAGGAAAGTGAATGTGAAATAGAAAAAGATCAACAACAAGAAAATGAAATTGAATTAGAACAAGAAAGTGAAAATGAATATCAATCACCAGAAAATGAAATGAGTAAATCATTCGAATCTGACACAATTACAGATGATGAAATGACATCTGTAACAGACAGCAACACATCGGCTAAACAAATGGATGAAGCATAAAAATGAAATCTTCTAGAATAGAATACCTAAAATGTACAGTGTTAGATTATCTATAGTTAGAAATGCATATATGTCATAGTTGTGTGTTTTGTATATGTAAGTCCTTTGTATTTTATTTAAAAAATTAAATATTATCATTAGATATTTAGATATATATATACACGTTTTCTAATATTTATTCACAATATTTATAAGTATATGTATAAGTCTATATTATTATTTTTTATTAAGATTTTTTTATTTACAACTATTATCTATATGTATTTATTGATGTTTTGTATCTTAGTTAAGAAATTAATAGTAAGTTATATGTTTGTTCTAACAAATATCTTCAACATTTATATAGAGATATATATTGCTATTGTTATCATAGTTAGAACTATAGATTTATTAGAAAAAAAATGTTAATTTTCAGATACAATTACAATATTTCTAACGAGTACCCACAGCATATTTTCACATGGAAGTTTGCATTTTATAGAGTATATGCTTGTTACAAATTTAAATGTCGATATTATCAGGAACAATTCTTCATATTCAGATACAATTGTAATATTTTTGAAGAGTGCTCACAACATTTTTTTCACATGGAAGATTATATTTTATAGAGTATATGCTTGCTACAAATTTAAATGTTTATGCTTCTAGAATAATAGTATCTGAACTTATTATTCTATACATGTATATTGAATGTTATATGTTTATTGTAGATGATAAATATACAACTTTTCTAACGAGTACCCACAACATATTTTCAAACTGGTTTTATGTTTCCAGAATAACAACTGACATTTTTGTTTCCTTCTATACTTTTCTTTCAGAATGATCAACATAGACAGTATTAATGTAGCAGGATTAAAACCAAAACAAGAAAAAATTTCAAAATTTATAATTGAAAATAATTTTGATATTTCAGGAATTCAAGAAGTTCATAGTTTTGATAAAGATCTAATACACAAACTTGAAAAAGATACAAAAGGAACTTTTTATATAAATACAGAAAAAGGATGGACAGGAACAGGAATTTTAATTAGAAATAGTATTCAAAATTTTAAAATAGAACATATTAATATTGATTTAGATATATTTAAAAACAGAAAAACACATTTAAAGATTCATTTTCATCAAACTTTTAATATTATTAACATTTATGCACCAGCAGATAGTTCTGAAAGGACAAAATTTTATAAAAAATTATATAATTATATAGAACAATTTTCAGAAAACTTAATACTTATGGGAGATTTTAATTATGTAAATACTGATTAAGATAGATTCCCAAAACCCAATAAATATGACAAATTCAAAAAATTTTCAAGGAAGGATGACTGACACTTTAAAAAAAAAATAATAAAAATAGACAAGATTTTTCACATTGAACATCTAGAATAGATAGAATTTATGTGTCAGATATATTTATGAATAAAGTTCAAAAAAGTAAACATTTAAATTTCTTAGCAGAGTATAAACCAGTACATATTCAAATCAATTTAGAAGAAATCAAATTTTGGGGAGATTTTTATTGGAAAATTAATAATAATTTTTTAAAAGATAAAGAATACACAAAAGAAATTACAACAATTTTAAATAAATATATACAAAGAAAATCATATTATACTCCTCTAGAAAATTGGGAAATTTTAAAAAAGAAATTGCAAAATTTTCAAAATCCTATAGTAAATTTAAATCCAAACAAAGAAACATAAGTTCTAAAATTGGAAAAGAAATGTTAAATAATGGATTTTCTAACAATCAAGATGTTTCAACTAGAATTCAAAATAAAGAACAAGAATTTCAAAATTTCAAAAATAAAGGTAATTTAGTAAGAACAAAGAGTGAAGCATTAAATTCAATATATGAAGAGGGAAGAGAAATAAATAGAAAATTGGAAATCAAAAAAGGGTCATCTCAAATTATTTTTCAAATAGAAAATCTAACAGAAAAAGAAGATATTTTAGAAGAAATACAAAATTTTTATGAATCTCAAAAAATACCAGAAAAAGAAATTCAAAATTACTTTAAAGATTTCAATCCATCAAAAGTAACTCAAGAACAAATTAATGAATCAAATTTTTATATAACAGAGGAGGAAATATAAATAGCAATATCAGAATTAAATGAAAATAAATCACCTGGAGAAGATGGAATAAATACTGAATTTTATAAAACTTTTAAAAAATTATTAATACCTATATTATCTGAAGTTTTTAATAATATATATTTACAAGAAGACTTAACAGAACCAATGATAAAAGGAATAATTACACATATATATAAAAATAAAGGAGACCTAAACAATTTAAAATTTTGGACACAATTACTTTACTTAATGTAGATTACAAAAATTTTAACAAAAATTCTAACCAAGAAAATATCACATCTAATAAGTGAACACATTAATCCACACCAAAGTACAGGATCAAAAGAACGTAATATAATTAACAATTTATTAAATATTAAAATGGTTAAGGAATATATAAAACAAAATGATATTAAAGCAGCTTTTATTATTACAGGATTACTACAGGATTATTACAGGGTCACTGATGAGGCTTTATTAGCCGAAACTACGTAGTATGACCCATCTTCTTTCTTATGAATGTTTTCATTGCTCTTAAAGGATTTCATTTTTGATTTTTTATTTATAGCAATAGATAATGAAAAAAGCGTTTGATAGAGTTGAACACAATTTTATGAAAGCAGTATTAGAAAAATATAATATTCCAAAACAAATAATTCAATGGGTCAATATAAAATATAAAAATATTACATCAAAAGTAATGGTAAATGAAACGTTTACAAACGATATAAAAATAGAAAGATCAGTAAGACAAGGATGTCCGCTTTCAATGTTATTATATATTATAAGCATAGAACTTTAATAAATAAAAATACTCAAAATAAGTTAATAAAAGGAATTAAAGTACCAAATTATGGATCAGAACTGAAAACTATACAACATGCAGATGATATTACATCAATTATAACGGATGATAACTCATATCTACAAATAAAAGAAGAATATAAAAATTTTGAAAAGGTATCTGGATCAAAAATAAATGAAGACAAAACTGAAATTTTAAAGTTTAAAAATTTTGACACAATCCCAAACAAATATATAAAAGATAACATAAAATTTTAGGAATTTATTTTGGAAAAAATGAAATGCAACTTAACTTTGAAGGAAACATTGAAAAAATGGAAAAATTAGTAGAACAATGGAAAAATATAAGACTTAATTTAATAATTAAAGCTATAACAATAAAAAACATATATAATTTCTATGATACAATTACAATAACAAATTCTTCTTATTCCAGAAAAATATATTAAAAAAGTAAACAAAATAAGTTTTCCATTTTTATGGAATTATAGAAGAAAAATAGCAAGAAACCTATTAATAAGAATTAAAGAAAATGGAGGAATTGATTTTCCTGACATTAAAACAAGAAATTTAATATATTTTATTAAACATATTCAAAAAATGCCAGAAAATTTATCTCAACCATAGTGTGGACTTTATATTTATTGGTTTGGTTTATATATGAAAAATATACATTCAGATTTTATCAGTAATAAATGGGTTCATAATATCTTTATACCAAAAAATTTAATACTTAAAAATAGAACTGACACAAAAATTTGGATATTGAAAACAAACATTTTATATAGATATATAATTGATAGTAAAATATAATCTCAAAAATAGAAAGAAATTTTGCATATCTAATTTGGAAAATGATGTTTAAAGCAATTTCAAATTTCAGAAATAATAAAGAAAGAACAATTATTTATGGATATTTATATAGTGTATTACCTACAGGAGAATTTTTCATAAGATACAAAATAACTAATATAATGCCAAAATGTACAATGTGTAAATTTTTTTTACAGCAACTCACATTTTCCAAAAGTGTATTATTCATAAACAAAAAAGAACAGAATTATTTAAAACACTTAAAACTTTAGATATACAATTACCAATTGATTATACTTTACTTAAACTTGGAAATAATAAGAAAAACAAACAGATATATTTGATTTTCAATTAGCAAATGTAATTTTTTAGTATATAATAGAAGTATGAAAAGAAACAAAAATGCCAGTTTTAAAATACTCAAAGTTGTTTTGAGATGCTGAAATTCTTTTTCAGACATCTTGAAAAACAAGAGTTTAACTTACTAGTTAAAAAAATAATTTAAAATAAATATAGAAAAAAAAATAATGATAATGATAAAACTAGGGCACAGCTAAAATAACTATATCTATTATAGAAGTTGTTATGAAGCAAGTGCCACAAAAAAAAAAAAATAAATAAAAAAAATACATTCGAGTAAAGGCGCTAGGAAGAAGTAATAGCAGACGAGAAGATGGCTAGCAATTTCATCTCTGATGAAACAACTACAATTACAAGAATTACATATGATCGTTATTCAACATATGAGGAAGTAGAAATAGAAAGAGAAAATACCATCACACTTATGGTGAAGAACTAGCAGCTAATCAAGACTGAAGAATTACTACAATATCTAGTATATCTCAATATAACCAGGGATATAGTGTGTCTGCAAAAAATCCATGATGACAACCATTTTTTAAGATAACACTTAATGATGAAGCCAACATAGAAGATACTAAGAGAAAGCTAATAGAACAAACAATTATTTTCGAAGGGAAACCTTTATGTATGACAAAAACCAGGAAATTAAAAGACATTCGAAAAAAAAAAAAAAAACGATTATAAACGTATTAATAGTCGAGGCTCCATATGAGCTGGAGAATATTTATATCTTACAAAAACTAAAACAGTACGGATATCTACAAACGAATGAAATATTTTATCACAAATTCAGAAGCACAACTGTGTATAATGGTGTGAGATCCATAAACTTTTCACAAATTACTAAATATATTCCAACTACTATATATATAAAAGGAAACCGGATAAAATTGAAACATGAAGGACAAGACAGATCACCTATATGTAGCATCTGCAAGGAAAAGGGTCATTTTAAGAAAGATTGCATAAAAAATCACGAATACGTAGATGGAGACTACCATAAAGAACAAGAAACATAAACATGGAAAGAACAAAATTAAATAGATGAAAAAAAAAAAAAGAAAAAGAAAAAGAACGAGAAAACAAGAGGGCCGGATGGCCCTGGATCGCTCACCTGATCCATAGAGTAACAAGTGGGCCCCGGGGAGGGCCATAATCGACTCCAGGGTTATAATGTGCATAATGTTGAGGGAGGTCTAATAAGGTGAAGCTTCATACTAAATATCAACTAAGGCTATAATTTGAACAATTTTGGCAAAGGTTGACTAGATGAAGCTACACACAAAATATCAAAGACCTGGGCCTTGGGATTTCAGAGAAGAAGATATTCCCTACATAAGCAAATGTAAAACCAAATGGCCCCGAGGCGGGCGCATTTTTGGCCTCAGGGCTATAATTTAAACAATCTTGATAGAGGTCCAATAGATGAAGCTTCACACCAAATATCAAAGACCTGGGCCCTGCTGTTTCAGAGAAGAAGATTTTCAAAGATTATCGCTATATAAGTCTATGTAAAACCAAAGGGCCCCGGGACGGGGGCATTTGTGGCCCGAGGGCTTTAATTTGAACAGTCTTGGTAGGGGTCCACTAGCTAAATCTTCATAAAACCAAAGGGCCCCGGAGCGGGGTCATTTTTGGCCACAGCACTATAATTTAAACAATCTTGGTAGGGGTCCACTAGATGAAGCTTCATACAAAATATCAAAGACCTGGCACTTGCGGTTTCAGAGAAGAAGATTTTTAAAGATTTTCCCATATAAGCCAATGTAAAACCAAAGGGCCGCGGGGCGGGGGCATTTTTGGCCCCAGCTACGTAATTTAAACAACCTTGGTAGGCGTCCACCAGGTGAAGCTTCATACCAAATATCAAAGACCTGGGCTTTGCGGTTTCAGAGAAGAAGATTTTTAAAAGATTTTCCTTATATAAGCCCATATAAAACCAAAGGGCCCCGGGACGGGGGCATTTGTGGCCCGAGGGCTTTAATTTGAACAGTCTTGGTAGGGGTCCACTAGCTAAATCTTCATAAAACCAAAGGGCCCCGGAGCGGGGGCATTTTTGGCCCCAGCACTATAATTTGAACAATCTTGGTAGGGGCCTACTAGATGAAGCTTCATACCAAATATCAAAGACCTGGGCTTGCAGTTTCAGAGAAGAAGATTTTTAAAGATTGTCCCTATATAAGCCTATGTAAAACCAAAGGGCCCTGGGACGGGAGCATTTTTGGCCCCAGCACTATCATTTGAACAACCTTAGTAGGGGTCCACTAGATGAAGCTTCATACCAAATAGCAAAGACCTGGGCCTAGCAGTTTCAGAGAAGAAGATTTTTAAAGATTTTCCCTATATAAGCCAATGTCAAACCAAAGGGCCCTGGGGCGGGGGCATTTTTGGCCCCAGCACTATAATTTAAACAATCTTGGTAGGAGTCTACTAGGTGCAGCTTCATACCAAATATCAAAGACCTGGGCCTTGCGGTTTCAGAGAAGAAGATTTTAAAAGATTTCCCATATAAGCCTATGTAAAACCAAAGGGCCTCGGGGCGGGGTCATTTTTGGCCCAAGCACTATAATTTGAACAATCTTGGTAGCGGTCCACTAGATGAAGCTTCATACCAAATATCAAAGACCTGGGCCTTGTAGTTTCAGAGAAGAAGATTTTTAAAGAATTTCCCCTTTATAAGCCTACGTAAAACCAGGGGCCCTGGGGCGGGGCATTTTTGGCCCCAGCACTATAATTTGAACAGTCTTGGTAGGGGTCCACTAGATGAACCTTCATCCTAATATCAAAGACCTGGCCCTTGCCGTTTCAGAGAAGAAGATTTTTAAAGATTTTCCCTATAAAAGCCCATGTAAAACCAAAGGGCCTCGGGGCGGGGGTATTTTTGGCCCAAGCACAATAATTTGAACAATCTTGGTAGGGGTACACTAAATGAAGCTTCATACCAAATATCAAAGTCTTGGGCCTTGCGGTTTCAGAGAAGAAGATTTTTAAAGATTTCTCTAAACAAGAGGACCATGATGGTCCTAATTCGCTCACCTGAGTTAAGATATGTACATGCATGTCCCAGGGTGGGGCAATTTTTCGCCCCAACTCTGTGATTTGAAAAATCTTGGTAGACCCCGGAGCTGGGGTATATTTAGCCCCAGGGCTATAATTTGAACAATCTTAGTAGAGGTTCACTAAGTGAAGCTTCAAACCACATATCAAAGACCTGGGCCTTCTGATATCAGACAAGAAGATTTTTTAAGGTTTTCCCTATATAAGCATATGTAAAACCAGTGGGCCCTGTGGCAGGGGCATTTTTGGCCCAGGGGCTACAATTTGAATAATCTTGGTAGAGGTCCACTAGATGAAGCTTCATACCAAATATCAAAGACCTGGGCCCTACGGTTTCAGAGAAGATTTTTAAAGGATTTCCCTATACAAGCCCATGTATTTAACTGGTCGGCCCCAGTGCGGTCGTTTGAAGATTTTTTTTTCTATTTTTAGCCCTGGTGGCCATCTTGTTTATCAGAGTGAACTGATTTCAACTATTTTGGTAGGGAGTCACCTGGGCAACATTCCTGTGAAGTTTGAAGCAAATTTACAATGTTTTTCTATTTTTAGCTCTGGTGGCCATTTTGTTCATCAGAGCAGGATTATTTTAGCTAATATGGTAGAGGGTCAACGACATAATATTCCTATGAAGTTTGAATCAAATTGGCCCAAAGGATAAGGAGGAATTGTCGTTTGAAGAATTTTCCTATTTTTAGCTCTGGCGGCCATCTTTTTAGTCAGAGCAGAACAATTTTAGCTACTTTGGTAGGGAGTCAACGACATAATATTCCTGTGAAGTTTGAATCAAATTGACCCAAGGGGTAAGGAGGAGTTGTCGTTTGAAGATTTTTTCTATTTTTAGCTCTGGTGGCCATCTTGTTCGCCGCGTTGAACGATTTTAGCTATTTTGGTAGGGAGTCACCTAAATAACATTCCTGTGAAGTTTGAATCAAATTGGCCCAAGGGTTGAGGAGGAGTTCGCGTTTTGACGTAAATTTACAAAGTTTTTCTGTTTTTAGCTATGGCGGCCATTTTGCTCATCAGAGCGAAAACGTTTTAGCTATTTTGGTAGTGGGTCATCTAAGCAACATTCCTATGTCTTTTGAATGAAACTGGCCCAATGGTAAAGGAGGAGTAGTCGTTTGAAGAATTTTTCTATTTTTAGCTCTGGCGGCCATCTTGTTAGTCAGAGCGGAATGATTTTAGCTATTTCTTTAGAGAGTCACCTACATAACATTCCTGTGAAGTTTGAATCAACTTGGCCCAAGGGTTAAGGTGGAGTTCGTGTTTGAAGCAAATTTACGATGTTTTTCTATTTTTTGCTATGGCGGCCATTTTGCTCATCAGAGCAGAATCTTTTCAGCTATTTTGGTAGATGGTCACCTAAGCAACATTCCTATGAAGTTTGAATAAAATTGGCCCAAGGGTACAGGAGGAATTGTCGTTTAAAAGATTTTTTTCTATTTTTAGCTCTGGCTGCCATCTTGTTTGTCAGAGCACAACGATTTTAGCTATTTTGGAAGGGAGTCATTAGGGCAACATTCCTGTGAAGTTTGAATCAAATTAGCCCAAGGGTTGAGGAGGAGTTTGTGTTTGAAGCAAATTTACGATGTTTTTCTATTTTTAGCTATGGCGGCCATTTTGCTCATCAGAGCAATACCATTTTAACTATTTTAGTAGCAGCTCACCTAAGCAACATTCCTATGAAGTTTGAATTAATTTCGCCCAAGGGTACAGGAGGAGTTGTCGTTTAAAGAATTTTCTATTTTTAGCTCTGGCGGCCATTTTGTTCACCGGAGCGGAAACATTTTAGCTATTTTGGTAGAGGGTCACCTAAGCAACATTCCTATAAAGTTGGAATGAAATTGGCCTTAAGGTACAGGAGAAGTTGGCGTTTAAAGATTTTTCTATTTTTAGCTCTGGTGGCCATCTTGTTCAGCGGAGCGGAACAATTTTAGCTATTTTTGTAGAGGGTCACCTCAGCAATATTCCTATAAAGTTTTATTGAAATTGGCTCAAGGGTTTAGGAGGAGTTAGCATTTAAAGCAAATTGTTGACGCCGCACGACACACTACGCACGACGGACGACGGACATTGACCGATCACAATAGCTCACCATGAGCACTTCGTGCTCAGGTGAGCTAAAAAGCCAATGTAAACAAAGGGCCCCGGGGCGGGGGCATTGTTTGACCCAGCACTATAATTTGAACAATCTTGGTAGGGGTCCACTAGATAAAGCTTCATACCACATATCAAAGACCTGAGCCTTGCCGTTTCAGAGAAGAAGATTTTTTAAAGATTTCCCTATATAAGCCCATGTAAAACTAAAGGGCCCTGGGCCGGGGCATTTTTCGACCCAGCACGATAATTTGAACAATCTTGGTAGGGGTCCACTAGATGAAGCTTCATACCAAATATCAAAGACCTGGGCCTTGCGGTTTCAGAGAAGAAGATTTTTTAAGTTTTCGGTGAAAAAAATCTATTTTTGGCCCCTGTGACCTATATGTGCAACGGACCAGAACCATTTGAACAACTTTGAAAGGGGACCACCTAAGGATCATTCCTGTGAAGTTTGGTCAAAATCCGATCAGTGGTTTAGGAGATGTTGTTTGAAGAAATTGTTTACGCACACACGGACGCACGACGGACGAGGGACAAAAAGTGATCCCAAAAGCTCACATCGTCACTTTGTGACGGTGAGCTAAAAAGAAAACAAAAGTGAGCAGGTGAATAGAAAAATGAAAGGACACAAAACACTAACGCAGGAACTACAAGAGATGACCAGTGAGGAGGAGACGTGTCAAACAGTGGAAAAAAAAAAGAAAAAATGCAAGAAAGAAGAAAAGGAAGGAAGCTACTAAGAATGAAAATCAAATACAACAACAACAAGAACAACAACCTATACAAGAAGATAAAGAGCAGCAAGAACAATAACAAGAAGAATAAAAAGAAGAAGAAATTGAAGAAACTCAGTATGAAACACCAGAGGAAGAAGATGAAATGACAATTGATTCAAAAACATCAACAAGTGATGATATGTTAACAGACAATGAAACTGAAATACATACATAGAGTAATATAGTAGAAGATTCGTGGAAAGAATGAACCAAATGTACTATGTACTGTGTTACATTCTCCCATAAATATAAAAAAATCTGAACAACATCAAGTGATTACATGTGTGTTTATTATGTGTTTTTTCTGCATTCCTTAACATATTCTGAAATGTGGATTATTTCAATTATTTCGTGTATGATTACAGAGTTGCTATATATTCTTCATATATGTGTTATATGTGTTTGTGATATATATGTTTGTTGTAGTGTAAACAATTCAAAATGGCCTATATGTTATTTTGTTTGTTTGATTTGAGGTTTAACGTCCCCGTCAACACTGTAAAGGTGAAATGTGGAAATGTTCGCGTCACAAGGTTTTCGAACGCGTTTTTCAGAAAATCAAGGGCCGTAACGCCATCACAGATGAGAGGATCAACGTGAAAATTATGTTAGGCACCTCTTTACCTCACAAGGAATGCATGTGCAAAGTTTAAGCTCAGTGAAGAAATGTGGACGTAGTTCGCGCCACAAGGTTTTCGAACGCGTTTTTTCAGAAAATCAAGGGCTGTAACTCCGTCACAGATGACAGGATCAACGTGAAAATTGTGTTAGGCACCCCTTCACCTCACAAAGAATGCATGTGCAAAGTTTCAGCTGAATCAGTTAAGAAATGTTGAAGAAGTTCGCATCACAAGGTTTTTAGCAGATATTTTAGAAACTAAAGGGCCGTAACTCCTTCGAAAATGATAGGACCAACGTGAAAATTGTGTTAGGCATCCCTTCACCTCACAAGGAATGCATGTGCGAAGTTTCAGTTCAATCGTTGGAGAAATGTGGAAGTAGTTCGCATCACAAAAAAGTGCGGACTTACAAACCAACAGTGCAAAAAACTATATGCCCTCCTTAGGGGGGCATAAAAAATAACAAAATTGTCAAAGAAATGTGGCAGTAGTTCGCGTCACAAGGTTTAAGAACGCGTTTTTCAGACAATAAAGGGCCGTCAGGCGGAGGCATTTTAGGTCTCAGGGCTATAATTTGAACAATCTTGGTAGAGGTCCACTAGCTGAAGCTTCATACCAAATATCAAAGACCTAGGCCTTGTGGTTTCAGAGAAGATTTTTCAAGATTTTTTCCTATATATGTCTATGTAAAACCAAAGGGCCCCGGAGCGGGGGCATTTTTGGCCCCAGCACTATAATTTGAACAATCTTGGTAGAGGTCCACAAGAGGAAGCTTCATACCAAATGTCAAACACATGGGCCTTGCAGTTTCAGAGAAGAAGATTTTTAAAGAATTTCCCTATATAAGCCTATGTAAAACCAAAGGGCCCCGGAGCGGGGGCATTTTTGGCCCCAGCACTATAATTTGAACAATCTTGGTAGGGGTCCCCTATTTGAACCTTCATACCAAATATCAAAGACCTGGGCCTTGCGGTTTCAGAGAAGAAGATTTTTAAAGATTTTCCCTATATAAGCCCATGTAAAACCAAAGGGCCCCGGGGCGGGGGCATTTTTGGCCCCAGCACTATAATTTGAACAATCTTGGTAGGGGTCCACTAGATGAAGCCTCATACCTAATAGCAAAGACCTGGGCCTTGCAGTTTCAGAGAAGAAGATTTTTAAAGATTTTCCCTATATAAGCACATGTAAAACTAAAGGGCCCCGGGGCGGGGGCATTTCTGGCCCCAGCACTATAATTTGAACAATCTTGGTAGGGGTCCACTAGATGAACCTTCATACCAAATATCAAAGACCTGGGCCTTGCAGTTTCAGAGAAGAAGATTTTTAAAGGTTTTCCCCATATAAGCCCATGTAAAACCAAAGGGCCCCGGGGCGGGGGCATTTTTTGCCCCAGCACTATGATTTGAACAATCTTGGTAGGGGTCCACTAGATTAAGCTTCATACCAAATAGCAAAGACCTGGGCCTTGCGGTTTCAGAGAAGAAGATTTTTAAAGTTTTTCCCTATATAAGCCCATGTAAAACCAAAGGGCCCCGGGGCGGGGGCATTTTTCCCCCCAGCACTATAATTTGAACAATCTTGGTAGGAGTCCACTAGATGAAACTTAATACCAAATATCAAAGTACTAGGCAGTTATAGAGAAGAAGTTTTTTTAAGTTTTCGGTGAAAAAAAATCTATTTTTGGCTCCTATGACCTATATGTGCAACGGACCGGAACCATTTGAACAACTTTGAAAGGGGACCACCTAAGGACCATTTCTGTGAAGTGTGGTCAAAATCCAACCAGTGGTTTAGGGGGAGATGTCGTTTGAAGAAATTGTTTACGGACGGACGGATGCACGCACGGACTGACGACGGACGAAAAGTGATCCCAAAAGCTCACCTCGTCATTACATGACAGGCGAGCTAAAAACTATAGGACCAACCCATTGGCATTTCTATGATTTGACCTTTTTACCTACTTTTTGACCCGACGTGACCCATATTCGAACTTGACCTAGATATTGTCATGAATATCATTCTGAACAAGCCTGATGATGATTGGATTAAAACTGTGGCCTCTAGAGTGTTAACAAGAAAAGTTTACGCACGACGAACGACGACGCCGGACATCTAACGGTCACAATAGCTCACCAAGACCTTCGGTCAGGTGAGCTAAAAATACAATTACCTTGCTTGTTAAGAATAAGCAGATGATAAACACAGAGGAATTGCTTGCCTACCTAGACCACTTAAACCTGGTTACAGAGACAATATGTATTCAGAAATTACAAGACACTGATCCGTTTTTTAAATAACAGTGAAAGAAGATACCAACGAACATGAATACAGAATAAAACTACAGGACCAACCCATTGTCATTTACGGGAAGATTACAAATACAAGAAAGCTGAAATTTTTTCGAAAGAACCTTGTTATAAAAGTAATTATATTTGAAGCGCCTTACGTATTAGATAATGTTTTCATTCTACAAAAATTGTAACAGTATGGAATTCTGCAAACAAAGGAAGTTCAAAATCATAAATTCAGAGGTTCACAAATTCATAATGGTGTTAGGTCAGTAAATTTTAGTAAAATTGTGAAACCAATTCCTACCACTATGTTCATTATAGGCAATAGAATTAAGTTAAAACATGAGGGGCAAGACGATCACCCATATGTAGCTTGTGTAGGCATAAGGGTCATTTTAAAAATGAGTGCCCAAACATGAAAGGATATGCTGATATAGATAAAAGCAGTAAAAAGGCCATCAGTGAAAATCCTTTTTCATGGAAGAATATCCGCTCTGATGCCAGAAAAAAGAAGAAAGGAATAAAACAACAAAGCTACTAGAACAACAACAAGAAAAACAACAACAACAAGAACAACAAGAGAAAACTAATAGAAAAAGAAAGGAAACAACGCTCACACAAGAATTGAAAGACATAGAAAAACAACAAGATGAAAATGAATGGAAAATATCTGAAAGAAAAAAAAAACGAGAAGGAAAAATAGAAGACAAAATAAAAAGAATAGAAGGCCATTCTAAAGATGAGTGTACAAATAAGAAACAATATACTGATATAGAAAAAAGCAGTGAAAAGGCCATCAGTGAAAATCCTTTTTCATGGATAAATATCCTCTCTGAGGCCGACAAAAAGGCGGCAAACAAGAGGGCCAAGATGGCCCTGTTTTGCCCACCTGTGGACCAGAAAATCACAAGGGATGTTTAGCAAAAAAGACGAAACTGTGAAAGAAGGCAAGGCATGTTTGTTAACCGGGATGATATAAATATTTCCATAGATCCAAGGTTGTAAACACAATGGTAAATCACTGAACCAGTTGAACCCTTAGTCAGGGTGATATTTGGCCCTAAGGCTATAATTTGCAAATCTTGGCACACGTCCACTAGATGAAGCTTCATACCAAAAATTAAAGACCTGGGCCTTGTGGTCTCATAAAGGAGGATATTTAAAGATTTCCCCTATATTAATAAGACAGTGTAAAAGATTCGTTCATCACTCAGGGACTTATCATGATGAAAATGTAAAAATGGGCATTTTCAGCAATCAAAGGGAAATAAAAAGGCCAACCTAACCAGGTTTTGAACTCATCCGAGCTTTTAATCCTGAATTACTTATTTGTTGGTTGTGTGTGGAAAACACTGAACTGACAAAAGACCATCCCGCTTGAGATGTTATCATTCGCTGCATTTGTGTGAAATTTTATTAAAACCCATCAATAAATATAAGCTCTAGAGCGATGACAATGTTTCTTTTAACTAGAAATGCGTCCATTGGACACGGATGCACCCGCCTGAAAATATGTCTGTTCGTATTCATCAATAGAAAGTTATTGACCATGTTTAAGTTGTGGACCCTTTTTTCACGTTTGACCCCTAAGTATGACCTTGACCTTGTAGGTAAGGACCTTAATTTTGTGTGAGGCAGATTGTATCATGATGGCCAACATTTCTGCCAAATAATTTCAAAATCTATCCAGAGATAAGAAAGTTATTGACAGACCATTTTTTTTTACCTTGGACCTCTAAGTATGACCTTGACCTTGGAGGTACGGATCTGGGTTTGCACGTGACACATCGTCCCATGATGGTTAATATTTCTTCAAAGTAATTTTAAAATTCATCCAGAAATAAGTAAGTTATTGACTGCGTTTAAGTTTCGGACCCTTTTTGACCTTTGACCTTTAAGTATGACCTTGACCTTGGAGGTACGGATCTGGGTTTGCATGTGACACATCGTCTCATGATGGTTAATACTTCTTCAAAGTAATTTCAAAATGAATCCAAAAATAAGTAAGTTACTGACTGCGTTTAAGTTTCGGACCCTTTTTTTGGTGTTTGACCTCTAAGTATGACCTTGACCTTGGAGGTACCAACCTGGATTTTGCACATGACACATCGTCTCATGATGGTTATCATTTGTACAAAGTAATTTCAAAATCCATCCAGAAATAAGAAAGTTATTGACTGCGTTTAAGTTTCGGACCCTTTTTTTGACCTTTGACCTCTAAGTATGACCTTGACCTTGGAGGTACGGACCTGGGTTTTGCACGTGACATGTCTTCTCATGATGGTTAACATTTCTGCTGAGTAATTTTAAAATTCATCAATAAATAAGGAAGTTATTGACTGCGTTTAAGTTTCGGACGCACAGACGCACGGACGGACGGACAGGGGCAACGCTATATGCCCTTTCCACCATTCTTCGAATGACGGGGGGCATAAAAAAATAGTCAAAGTGACCTTAACCATGAGCCCAGGAACCCGAAAGTCGATCTGGCACCAGATATAATAATTTCCAACATTTAAGTAATGTTATAAGCAAATTTTATCAATAAATATAGGTACTAAAGCGATGACAAAGTTTTTTCTAAAAATAGCCACAGTGACCCTGATCTTAACCTCAGGACCCAGAAGGTGGAACTTGCTCGAGATATTATCATACCCAACATTTGATTGAAGTTATGTTAAAATCTAACACAAATGTAGGCACTAGAACGGTGTAAAAGGTTTTCTAGAAAAATAGCCACAGTGACCACTACCTTCAGCCGAGAACCCTGAAAATCAAACTTGCTCAAGATATTGGCATAAGGAACATTTGTTTGTAGTGATATTGAAATCAGTCAAGAAATGTATGCGCTAAAGCAATGACAATGTTTATCTGGAAATAGCCACAGTGACCATTACCTTGAGGCCATGACCTTGAAAGTAGAACACGCTCGAGATATTGTCATTAGGCCCATTTGTGTGACGTTATAGTGAAATCGGTCAAGAAATGTAGGTCCTAGAGAGTTGACAAAGTTTTCTTAAAATTGCCACAGTGGCCTTGACCTTGAGGCATCCACCTTGAAAGTCAAACTTGCTCGAGATATTGTCATAAGGAACATTTGTGTGAAGATATATTGAAAACAACAAGAAATGTAGGCGAAAGAGCGATGACAAAGTTTATCTAAAAATTGCCAAAATGACCTTGACCTTGAGGCCAAGACCTTGAAAGTTTTTTTCTGAAAAAAAAAAAGCCACAGTGACCTTGACCTTGGGGCTACATCCCTGAAAGTCGAATTCGCTCGTGACATTGTGATAAGGAACATTTGTGTGAAGTTATATTGAAATTGGTCAAGAAATGTAGGCTCTAGAGCGATGACAAATGTATGTGCGGTGATGACAAAGTCAAAGATGGGCATTTTCTGTAATCACGGGGGACATAGCTCTCTGAAATATAGGACGACCTCACCAATGTTTTAAATCAGCCGAGGTTTCATCCCTTACTTACATGGAAGTTTGAAAACGTTCCTCTGAAAACTGAAGGGGCTACGGTGATGACAAGGTCAAAAATAGGCATTTTCAGTAATCAAGGGGATGTAACTCTATGACAGATAGGCCGACCTCGCCAATTTTCGAACTCATACAAGCTTTTATCCATGACTTACTTGTTTGTAAATTTCCAGAAGATCAGATCAAAACTGAAGCGCCGCTAGTGATGACAATGACCGACATCGCTAGTTTTCGAACTCATCCTAGCTTTTAACCGTGACTACGGTGATGGCAAGGTCATAAATAGGCATTTTTAGAAATCAAGGGATGTAACTTTATAATTAATGAGCCGACCTTGCCAGTTTTCGAACTCATCCAAGCTTTTATCCCCAGTCTACTTATATATAAGTTTCAGAAAGATCCGATAAAAACTGAAGGTGCTACGGTGATGACAAGCATTTCCCATTGTAAGTCTATTGGACTGTGTGGTTGCCATAGCAACCAAGTTTTCATTCGATGTCGATTAAAAGCTAATGTCATCAATGCCCCACCACAGGCATGCTACAGATAAGAAATGAATGAGATCAGCCTGCAGGCAGCAGAGATATAGCTGGTCAAAAGTGTGGACGGACGACGGAAGGACTACCATCCTATAAGCTCCCCTGGAGCCTTCGGCCCAGGTGAGCTAAAACAACAACAAAGCTACTAGAACAACAAGCGAAAATTAATAGAAAAAGAAAGGAAACAAAAATTAGAGGAAACAGAAAAACAACAAGATGAAAATGAAAATGAATTGAAAATAGCAGAAAGAAAGAAAAAGAGAAGGAAAAACAGAAGACAAAGGAACAAGACATAGAACAAGTACAATAACTAATAGAACAACAAGAACATGAATCTGATACAGAATATAAATCACCAGAGAGGGACATGAACACAAGTTACGAATCAAACACTATAACAGATGACGACACAATGACTTCAGACAATGAAACAAATTCTTGGGCAAACATTACGGTTGATAGTTAGAAGCAATAAGCTAAAACAGAATAACATATGATGTAATTTGCTAGAATTTAATAAGTTAGAAATGTATATGTATTATATGTTTTATGTTTTGTACATGTATATGTAAGTCTTTCGTAATTAAGTAAAGAAATTAAGTGTTATTATTAGATATTTAGAATATATACATATTTTCAGCATTCAAGGGAGATAGGCAGACATCACAGGTTTTCAAACTCATCCGAACTTTCATTCCCAACCTACTTATATGCTAGTTTCATGAAGATTCGATCAAAACTAAATGACTTATGGTGATGACAATGTACAAAATAGGCGTTTTCAGCAAAGAAGGGGACTTAACTCTGTGAGTAATGTGCTAACAATGTTAGTTTGCAAACACATTCAAGCTTTTAACTCTAACTTATTTATATGTTAGTTTCAGGAAGGTCCGTTCAAAACTTAGGGACTTATAAATCGATGACAATGTCAAAACTGGGCATTTTCAGCAATCAAAGGGACATAACTCTTTGATAAAAAGGCCGACCTCACCAGTTTTATCCCTGACTTACTTAAATGTCAGTTTCAAGAAAATTCGATCAAAACTGAAATGGCTAGGTTGATGACAGGGTAAAAAAAAAAACAGGCATTTTCTGCAACCAAAGTGACGTAACGACCTTAAGGCCACATCCTTTAAAATCAAACTCACTCGAGATATTGTCATATGGAACATTTGTGTGAAGTTGTATTGAAATCAGTCGAGAAATGCAGGTGCCAGAGAGATGACAAACTTACGTACGGTGATGACAAGGTCAGAGATAGGTATTTTTTTGTAATCAAGGGGGACATAACACTCAGATATAAAGGCCAACCTCATGAATTCTTTAACTCAGCCGAGGTTTTATCCCTTGCTTACTTACATTAAAGTTTAAAAAAATTCCTCTGAAAACTGAAGGGGCTACAGTGATGACACGGTCACAGTTTGGCATTTTCAGTAATCAAGGGGACGTGACTATGACAGATAGGCCGACCTTGCCAGATTTCGAATTCATCCGAGCTTTTATCCCAGACTTACTTGTTTGTTAGTTTCATGAAGATCCGATCAAAACTGAAGCGGCTACAGTGATGACAAGGTTAAAAATAAGCATTTCCAGCAAAGTAGGGGACACAACTTCGTGGGTAATTGACGAACATAGCCAGTTTTCGAAATCATCCTAACTTTTAACCCTGACTTACTTGTATATAAGTTTCAGAAAGATCCTATCAAAACAGATAGTGCTTTTGTGATGACAAGGTTATAAATAGGCATTTTCAGCAATCAAGGGGACGTAACTCTATAATTAAGGGACCGATCTTGCCAGTTTTCGAACTCATCCGAGCTTTTATCCCAAGTCTACTTATATGTAAGTTTCAGAAAGATCCGATCAAAACTGAAGGTGCTACGGTGATGACAAGCATTTTCCCATTGTAAGTCTATGGGACCATGTGGTTGCCAAAGCAACCAAAGTTTACATTCAATTTCGATAAAAAGCTGGTGTCATCAATGCCCCACCAGAGGCATGCTACACATAAGAAATGATAGAGATCAACGATATAGCTGGTCAAAAGTGTTGACGGACGGACGTAGGACGACCAACTATACTATAAGACCCCCTGGAGCCTTCGGCCCAGGTGAGCTAAAAAAGTGTCAACAACAGCTCACAAACTAAACGCAAGAGCTGCTAATATATATCAAGAAAGTTGAAAACCTTTGAAAGACTTAATAGATACCAGTCATCAGAGTATTAATATACTAATGTCTGTATGAACTACCAGACAGTTACATAGTGGAGAAACTGAAAACATATGGCACGTTGCACGCGCAATAGGTAGATCATCACACATTCAGGGGGCCTAATATTCGTAATGAGGTGAGATCTATAAATTTCACTCAAATTATGAACCCCATACCTACAAAGGAATAGAATAAAACCAACACATTTTGGGCAAGATCCAACATCTGTGTGCTCTATTCGTAAAGAAATCAAAGCACTGAAAATACTGGTGGGTCGACTGTCTCTGAGTGTAGGCTCAGAAAATAGTCCTGAACTTAGACTTTGTTCAACCATTAAATTCCAGTGTTTTAAATGTAGGCCTGATCAGGCGCCGCGTAATGTTGCCTTGTGTGGCATCTGTTATTTATCTAATCATGATCTGCTAATTAACCAGTCGGGAGCCGTTCTTGCACTGATAGCATTTTGGAGGTTCTCCGGTTTATTTATCTTTTATTTAATATGCATTTGTTTATTTACTTTCTTGACCTAGCCCAAAATCTTTTCAGCTTCATCGTGTGCCCTTCTGTATACATGTGCGTTTGTACTAAACAGGAGCAACACAACAGATTCATCTTACTGCAATTACAATATTCCATTGATGGTGCTCAAGTGCAAATGCAAAACAAGCTTTGTTGAAAGGGTTTCTTTTTTTTTCGTGTTAAAACATTTTGACCACTTAACTGTTTTTAATGTATGTCCTAAGGCTTGTTTTGCTGGGCCGAATCAAACTATCTATATATAGCTCAGAATGTTCACTAGTTTCCGTGGTCCATCATCAGATACTTCTGACGTCGCCGTAACAAGACCGCTGCCGATTAATCTTTCCGTTTCTCTTATATGATTACTATTCAAGGGAAATGTGTGTTTTGTGATTTTGTTATTGTTTTAACTTGGAGTATTTGTATGTACTAAGGTTAGTCCATTTTCCTATACTCTCTTATATTCTTATATTTAGATTCCAATAGGGACCACACTGTTTGCCTACTGATTATTCGCTATCTCTATCTACCAATCTACCACCCACCCCAATGAACTCTTCTACCATGACCTCTAGCAGCTCAGCCCAAGATCATGATCTAGAGATCATGATAAACACCCCTCTCTCTGACTCACCCCCGACCCCAAAATCCAGGGACAGTTCCTACGGCCAAGGGAGACTTGATCTGTTTAGCGGCAACCCCAAACTCTAGCTCCTCCAGCTTCGAAACCTCCATCTCCTCAGGATCGGAAATACCAGGATCCTCCCCTCCCTCCCCCATACAAGGGAATAGCCCCCGGACCTATGCAAAGGTCACTTCCAGCAACCCTTCCCCGAACATAAATTCCTCACCTCAGCCTGAAAAAAACTATCAGGTTGAAGGGGTTGACCTAGATCCCACATCCTCCGCGAGAGCGGTCACCAAAAGCAACCAATCCGCTGAGACCTCAATATCCCACAAAACAGATGAAGAAGCAGGACCTAGAGACCTAAGCAGCACTCCAAAGGCATAAGTCCACGACCCGAAGGAGAATAACTGTCTACAGAATTCCTATCCCCAGAGCAACCGGCCCAATCCTTATGGGTGGGGTCAACATAAGACGTGCCATCCCTAAGTCCCCTAAAACCCCAATCCCTCAGGGGACCCAGCCAAAAGCGCCGTAACATACCCCGGCAACATTCACACCAGAACAGACTCCCCAGCCCACAATCAGAAAAAGGAAACAGATCACCCTTATCCTCCATCTCCCCCAGCGAGCACACAAAGAGACCTTACGTAGGTATATCCCCGATTATCTCCCCCACCATTGCAACAGACAGCGATGATTCCAGCGTCATAGAGGTCATCAACACGACCAATACCGCCAGCGCAGGCAACACCATGCACGACCCTATACACAATAGCCCAGATAGCCACCCACCACCTTCCCCAACCCCATATCCCCTCCCATACCCCACCTACATAACCATCTCGAGAGCGGAGGGACGAGTAAATCTAGAACAAAGGAAACAAATTATTAAAGACTTCTCAAGCTTTATGAAAAATAACATCATAGCCACATTAGGACCAAGGGACAGCCCCGGGGTCACTTTCAAAATCCCCGGCCCGGCCAGCCAAAGGGCTCGCCAATACATTTATAACCACACACACCGTTTTGACGTCAAAGACCACTTGTCCCAAAATCCCCCAACAACGAGGAAAGCCCGAACAATGGTCAATCCCCAAAGAGAAGACACCAATAAGGGCACCGGCAACCCCAAAAGCACAGGTGTCCTTCTCAATATTAAGATCAACAGAGATCTCATTGCCCTAAAGAACAAGATAAATTCGAGCGAGCACAAAGTAACTAACGTCCGCCGAATATTGAGCAAGAAAAAAAGAACCTACCAAAGTAATAAAACTGACCTTTGAAGAAAAGGTCGCGCCAACCGTAATCAAGATAGACGACCAATCCCTCCCCGTACACCCGTGCAGGATACCGTACCTACGGTGCAACACCTGCCAATCTCACAGGCACACAGCCAGAAACTGCCCGAATAAAATTAAAGTATGCCCCCACTGCAGCCAATGGAACTCCCAAGACCGTTGCAAGTCCGGCCTGCGACAACAAAAATGCCCCAAATGCGGGGGCAAACACAGCGCTAACCACCCACAATGCCCAGCCTTCCTTTCATATAAAAGGAAGGTTGATGCACAAAATCAAAGCAACAAAAAACCTGGAACTTAAGGCGCAACCAGGAATCAGCCGCAAATCCCCCCGCTCGAGACCCCACACCAACATCAAATAATCCCCCCGCTCCAAGCCCCAGACCCAACCCACACGACCACCATCGATAAACCAACTACCCAAACCCACGCCCAAACCCTTCCCCGATAGACACACAAGAACAGACCTACATAACCCCCGAACAACTTACCTCTATTCTAACAGAGGTAATAAAAAGAGATAGTATCGTAGTATCAATAAAAGACAAGATCAATATGGTGGTCGCTATTGTCAGAACCCTTACCCAGACAAACCCAAATAGTCACCAGATTATCCCCCAAACCGATACCCCAAATCGACGAACGGCTTATCGCCAGCTTAGAACCCAAAACCAACGCCTAGCTGCCCTAAGGGCGAACTACCCCGCACCAATGGACACCTCTACCCCAGGTTCAATCACCCCTGTCGACTAATCCGTCACAACACTCCTCCCCCTACACTATAATACAGAAAATAAATAATGGCGGACTCCACTGCAAAACCCACCTCACCCCCCCCCCCCCCACCAAACACCCTTCCCAACTTGACGTTCTGCAGTGGAACTCCCGTAGCGTTGTCAACCTACCACAACTTAGGGCCTTTATAGAAGACAAAAACATAACACCGCATATAATATGCCTACAAGAAACCTTTCTCAAAAACAACAAGAAAGCTCCCTTCACACCAACATACAAGGTAGCCGCCATCCTCAACAGACCAGAGAAGGGCGGCGGGGGCGTAGCTATATATATCAAAGACAACATCCCTTTTGAAAAACTAGACCTGAAAATCAACGTATCGCCTATTGAAATATGCGCCATCACCCTGCATATGAAAAATAACAAAATAGCCCTGATAAATTGCTACGACCCCCCAAGCAACGTAAACCATGCAACAGAAATAAGAAAAATCTTCGATAACATCCCCCACCAAAATTATATACTTGTAGGCGATTTGAACGCCCAAGACACGCTATGGAGCCCAAAGCAGAACCCAAGGGGAAAAACCCTATCCAATATAACACAAGAATATGGCGCAATCATCCTCAATGATGGGGCGCCGACCATGGCAGAATCCAATTCATCCCCCGACATAACCATAGCCACACCCGACCTCTCGGCCCGGACCGAGTGGTACACCCTAGACAGCTCCTGTGGGAGCAGCCACCTTCCTATATTATCCAGATTCAATACCAAATACAACGCCACAGGGGCAGCCACAACCCAAAAATGGAAGCTAAATAAAGCAGATTGGGATATTTTCAAACTGTGCTCGGAAAATTTATGATCAATGAAAAGTCAAGTACGGATGAGATTGCCGACCATTTTACAACCACCCTTAAGGAGATCTGTGGCAAAACCACCCCCAAAACGTCGAGCAATCCTAAGAAAATCCTCCCGCCCTGGTGGAACCAAGATTGCAGAAAAATTATTAACCAACGCGAACAAGCAAGGAAAAAATATCTGCAAAATAGAACTTCCGAGCTTAAAGATAAATACAACTCAATCAAGGCGATAGCGAGAAAAACCCTACAAACCGCCCAAAATGAGGGATGGCAAGACCTGGTCAGCAAAATAAACCACAAGACCACTGCAAAACAAATGTGGTCTATCCTAAAAAAATTCAGAGGAAAACCTGAAGAAAAGATTGTCTTAAAATCAACGACCAAATAATAATGGATGACAAAGAGAAAGCCGACACCCTTGCCAACCACTACTATAATATGCCAAAAACTGCCAAGACCCCGTCTTCCAAAGAATAAAGGCAGCCGAGGAGAGAACATTCGAACAATCTCTCCCTGACGTCCTAAATGAAACTCCAAGCAACTGCATTCTGAAATGTGACTTCTCTATATTTGAATTAAATGAGGCCCTAATGAGCAAAAACAACTCTTCACCAGGTGCGGACACAATCCATTACGAAATTCTAAAACAACTCCCATCTGACAGCAAACAAAAACTCCTAGACCTAATAAATACATCCTGGCGTAGAGGAGAAGTCCCTACCCAATGGAAAGTTGCTACAATTAATTCCAATAAAAAAATCACTCAAGGACAAGCTGGATCCACAATCCTACAAACCCATCTCCCTTACCTCATGCACATGCAAAACCATGGAAACCATGATAGCCAAACGCCTATCCAACTATATATAAAAAAAAAAACACAAAAAAACAAGCTCATCTCAGACGCCCAATCGGGCTTCAGACCGAACAGATCCACAACGTATCAACAAGTACGGCTGGAATTCGAAATAAATGACGTTCATGGAACATAAAATCCTTTGCGCGGTAGCTCTCGACCTAGAATAAGCTTTTGACCTGATGTGGTCAACCGGCACTCTAACCAAGCTAAAAGAATACGGAATTAACGGAAATATGTTAAAGTGGATCAACAGCTTCCTCAATAACAGAAAAATCAAAACACGCGTAGGAGCAACCATCTCTGAAGAACATATACTTGAAAACGGCTGCCCCCAAGGCTCTGTCCTAAGTCCCATACTATTTAATGTAATAGTCAACACCCTGCACGAAGCCCTAAAAACGCATCAAAATATAGGCCTATCACAATTTGCCGATGACAGCGCGGTGTGGGGAAAACGTTCAACCCTAGATCTAGCGTTCAAGGACCTCCAAGCAGTCCTCAGGGAAATCGAAAACTGGGCACAAACATGGGGTTTCAAAGTATCCAACACCAAAACTAAAGCAATCATCTTTAGTAAAAGACGAAACATTGATTCCATTGTGGTATTTTGAAAATATCTGAGGGTCACTGATGAGGCCTAATTGGCCGAAACTGGCTGGTCTGGCCCAGAAAACATGTACACCCCATATTTTTCACTTCTGTGGTGTATTCCTTGCTTCCAAAGGATAACCCTTTTATAGAACATATTTACCTCTTCGGCAAAGAACTAGAATGGGCCCAGAGTATCAAATTTCTGGGCATGACCTTTGATAAACACCTAACTTGGAAAGAACACATAACAGACCTCAAAGACCGATGCAAAAATGACTTAAACCTACTGAGAACTGTGTCTGGAACCACATATGGGGCCGACAAAAAGACACTACTAACTATATATAAAGCTCTGATCCTAAGCAACATTTGACTACGGAGCCCAAGCTTACAACTCCGCATCAGATAACACAAAACATACCCCCCCTTCATGTGCCCTCAAACATACCCTAGGGAAGAAAAATGAAAATACTACCGAACATATGAAGAGAATCAGCATCAATCATATAAACTCTAAACATGCCGGTAAAACCCGTATTTACACAGAAGGTAGTAAGGATCCCTCAATAGGAACTAGAAATGGTGTTTGTAAAACACAATGCCCCCAACCTTTGCTTGTCCCTAGATGGAAAAATGTTCAACAAATATTGTTAAAGACTCAAAAACATACAACAAGAATTCCGCCGAAGGCTATGTCATGCCTGTGGGGGCGCAAAGTCACCAAACCATGAAATCTAGGTCAAGGTCAAACATGGATGCCTGCATAAAAATTTCACTCCTAGTTGCAAGCATGTACCAAGTATCATCAATGAAACTCTTAAAAACAGACTCTTACATAAGGGTGAAAGTTAGGGTTGTCACACTATTTTACAAAGTCAGCAACCATAAAATGTAGGTCAAGGTCAGAAACAGATACTTGCATTGAAGTTTCAATTCCTAAATGCAAGCTTGTACCAAATACAACGAGAATTCTATGTTTTTTAATTAAAGGGGAAATAATTCAAGAAGGGGAGTTAATTTGGACAAGAAAAAAAATACGGGTCAACTATTTTTTCATGAGGAACTCATATGAAATTTCAAAACACTAGCATACACGGTTCTGAAGATATGCTATGCACCAGAAAGCAACACAATTGAGTAGCAAAAAATTACAAAGGGCCATAACTCTAACAAAATTTTATCGAATTGGTTGAAAATTTAATCAGGTAGTCTCCTCCTTAGTCCCAATCACTATACCAAATATCAAGGCTGTAGCTCAAATACTTTTTGAGATATCTTGCTAACGAGAATTCTATGTTATTTAATTAAAGGGGAAATAATTCAAGAAGGGGAGATAATTTGGACAAGAAAAAAAATACGGGTCAACTATTTTTTCATGAGGAACCCATATATGAAATTTCAAAACACTAGCATACACGGTTCTAAAGATATGCTATGCACCAGAAAGCAACACAATTGAGTGGCAAAAAATTACAAAGGGCCATAACTCTAACAAAATTTTATAGAATTGGTTGAAAATTTAATCAGGTAATCTCCTCCTTAGTCCCAATCACTATACCAAATATCAAGGCTGTAGCTCAAATACTTTTTGAGATATCTTGCTAACGAGAATTCTATGTTATTTAATTAAAGGGGAAATAATTCAAGAAGGGGAGATAATTTGGACAAGAAAAAAAATACGGGTCAACTATTTTTTCATGAGGAACCCATATATGAAATTTCAAAACACTAGCATACACGGTTCTAAAGATATGCTATGCACAAGAAAGCGTGACGTACGAACGGACTAACGGACTAACGGACGGACAAGCCAGAAGCAATATGCCCCCCAACTTTTTTTAAAGTTGGGGGCATAAAAACCGGTGCCGCATACGTGGTCCCTGAGAGAGATCTACATGTACCATTCAGAACCAATCCCAATCTCTCAGTATTCACAACTGAGCTGACCCAAAGCAGTTATCCTCACAGACAGCCTAAGTTCTATTCAAGCCCTCCAGTCAGGCAAATCAAAAACCCGCCCTGACAAAATCGCTCATATACTGACCAAACTTGACAAAAGAAAAACAGAAGGTCAAAGCATTGAAATTGACTGGATCCCCTCCAATGTCGGCATCCCCGGTAATGAGGCGGCCGACGAAACAGCCAAGTTAGCACTATCTTTAGGTTTCTCTACCAGCAAAACGGGAAATATACTCTATCATAAGCACAGCCGTAACTAAAAAATGGCAGGAACAATGGGATAGAAACCCATCTAAAACTGGAAAGCACTACAAACTCCTCCAACCAACAGTAGGGACAAGTGCCCACCAGCACAGTAATAACCGCCGTGTCCTGCTAGCCCGCAATTTGCGCATTTCTTATTGTGTTTTGACCTACATTCATTGTGCGTGTGAGGTCCTGTGCAATGTGGGCATACTTGTTTTTTACCCCTACAGTTGCGTTCTGTGTGGCCGTATTTTTGGCATTTTTGACAGCGTAGGTACTGTAGGTAGCATGGCTCTAGTGGGTAAGTTATATCAGTGTTGCTTGTTAGGTCGTATGCCGGTGTGTTTGTGTTGAAAGTGAGTTTTACTAAGTCGAGTTGTTTGCCCCTGGACGCTAACCTACGTGCATCGCATATGTGATAACGTCCAAAGTCAAACATCTCTCTTAATTTTTCCTGCCTGACATCTGCCCCGATATGGATCGTTGCATAAGATTTGCTCTGTCGTCGTGTTGATTTGGTGTTTTCATTATTTGTGTCTGTCATGTTTTGCGTGACTTTGGCTTTTAGTTCCATCCCCTAATAATGAAAACCCTTTGCTTTCTCCGCCTTGGCAGCGGGGGTTTTGAAAATGGGTCCCTTCCCTTTCCCCGGGGCGTGGGCTTCATAGACCTCCCCGATGTAGGCTTTAAAGCTGTTAGCGAAGCCCCTCAGCTTTTGTATTGGGAAGGCACCCCCCACCAGTGTGAACATTACGTACACGAACATGCCTGCGGGACTTGGAGCTGGCTGTGCCCGCGGTATTTCTTTCCCAGGGGTTGGGGCGGGGGTCTTTTCCCGCCACCTTCCTTGTGGGACCGCCCGTTTCGACGAGTCACCTCGGTGAAGCTCTCCTCCCCAGACCCGGTCTCTATGACCAGGACAGATTCCTGGTCTTCCTCCCCCTTCCCCTCCCCTGATCCAAGATGTAATGCCTTGGGTAAGGGTGGTCCCTCAAAAGAGTCCCCCCTCAGAGTCGCTAGATAGGAATGTCCTATCCCTTTTTTGGCTTTTGGGGCCTGCGTTCAGACTCTGGTCAGGGACCACCCTTCCCTTGGACTTCCCTGGTTTTGGGGTTGAGGTCCTGCTTGACCCCATTATCCCCGGGAGGGCTGGCTCCCTTATCCCATTGCTTCCCCACTGCTTCTCCCCGCTCCCCTTTCCCAGTGGGGTTGATCCTTCAGGGAGGGGTTCAGGAGTTTCCGACACTGAGCCCTCTCCTGTAGGAGTTGGGAGTAGATCCCCAATCATGTCCTGAACGTCCCTAGTGGCGTTCAGGACCCCCTCCTCCTCATCTGTCCCCTTAACAGCCCCCGCGGTGGGGACTGGGACAGGTATCCCACCCCCTCCCTGAGCCCCGGTGCCCTCCTCTTCGTGGTCTGGGTTCGTACCCCCTTTCCCGCAGGCCTCCCCAGGGCCGTGATTTGGTCCCTTGGGGGTAATGCAATCACTACCCTGGGCTTTCCTATCAGCCATAGTCTTAGCCATAGATGTCATAGATGTCACAAATGTGAGAAATGTGGTGTCAGATTTCTGAATATACAAAAACTACAAAATAACTAACTACACTAACAATTGCAAATACACAGACAATATTGACACTCAAAGGTGTGAAAAACAGACAATAGCAGGTGTGAACACTGATTATGCTAATCAGTGTCAAGACAGACGATTCAAGCTGGTGAGAGACAAAAAATACGTCCTACCTAGTCGACGACTGTACCTGGAATCTATAACCGAGGCGATCAGAAAATTTCTTAAGGCCACTGAATACTGGGATATAATCTAAAACTCAATATCACCACACCGCGCTTAGGCAGTCACCCATTCCATCCATTGCCAAATCCCCACCCATACCAGAATATCCCATACGACACTCCATACAGTACTACAAGGGCACGGGCGCACCAAAAGGAAACCCCGGAGCCCAAATTATCCCCCCCACTGGACCTGCTTGAAGCCGTGGCCGATGGACCAGGGCGGAGCACTGTGGTTGCGGCACATGAGCTTTGCACTTAGGAGCGTTCCGCATGGACCCCATGCCGACACATGGAAAGCAGTCCCAGGGGGAGTTATCATGTGAAATGTATTAAACGTATTGAGGTCTCTAGGGCATGGGGGCGACAATAGGAGATATTTGACCCTCCCACGGGACCCTGCACCAATGTCCCTGAGTACCCCGGAAGGAGCGAGCATGGTGACATGATTCCCCCACCTTGGGCGGACTGGCCGTTAGTGGGACAGTGGCCCGGTGTCCTCGGGTGCATGGGAGGGAGCCACCCCCACTATGAAGACTTGTCGCTCCCGTAGCCCTGAATATTGTATTAACAAAGCCACCTGACCACTTCTCCAAGGCATCTTGAGCGGAGGCATTGGAGACAGGATTGACCTGCTTTCCACATCATGCTCAAAAAGACGTGGCACTGCATAAGCCACAATGGTAGGACAGGTGGCGCTTCTCTTCCAGCAATAACTGGCAGCGGATTAACAACCATGCTTTTTCTTCCACAGGTACAAGTGGGAGTCCAAACGGAAGGTTGCCACACGGTACGAATCCGGACCCCGGCGAATAGCACCAACGGCGCTGCCCGATCGGGGTTCGGATAAGTACCAGAGCCAACCCAACTGAAAAGTGATGACCAGAACTTTCCCTTGGGGCCCCAAATAACTGACTACAATTTCCTTTTCAGGTACACATCTCATGTAGAACAGCTACAGAGATGACATCACATGGGAACCCAAGCGAGGAGCCCCCCCCCCCCCCCCCCCCCCCCCCCGCATGGGTACCCATCTGATGAATATCTGGATGTGTGCAAAGCAAAGGCACAGTAGCTTGCCGGAACGGAGCACACTCACCCAGATAAGGTCACGCGCATAATAATTTATAAGGCGGGGCAACGGTAATAACCAACCTTTGCTAGGGATTTGGAAAGAAAGACCCTTAGGGAGCCATTTAGGATGACCTATCAAAATTAATCAATAGCAGAATTGCATAATTGCTGATTAGCCTCAACATCGCCTTTCCCACAACCACACAACTCTACACAGAGCACGGGTACTAGGACATTTTGCAATAGAGTGCAGTCGGGGTCCACCATGGCAGGTGGCGATGTTTTTGTTATTGTCTGGTTCTTTCATAGGGGTGGTTTCCTTGCATATGTTTAGTAGTGCATTGATGAGCAGTTGGTTCGAGCTATTAATGGTATGTTCATCATAGTCAATTTTTATGGTTTTGGTAAGATTTTTGAAAAGTTGCCAGTCAGCGTGAGACAGTTTCCATTGCGGAATTGAATTTTGACAGACGTTTTTGTGCGGTTTGTTCAGAATGGTTATGACTGGGAAGTGATCACTGCCTAAATTATCATCGTGCACATGCCATTGGTGGCCCCGACATACTCCTGGCGTGACTAATGTTAAGTCTATTGCGGTTGAATGTCCGGTATTTTCATCCAGGCGAGTGCCGGTCCCGTCGTTTAGTATTATAATATTGTTTTCGTTTATGAAGTCTATTACCTCCTACTTTTTGTTGTTTCATGGTCCGAAAAGGAGTCATCCCAGAGGCAATCCCGAACGTTGAAGTCCCCTACCATTATAAAATTTTTCCCCACATGTCCCTTAAGGTGTTCGAAATCTTGTTTTGTGATTGTTGACTCCCCATTAGTGTAAAAATTGATGATATCAGTATATCCCTTAGTTCCGAAAATTCTGGCCATTGCCACTTCTACATGATTGTTATTTTGCTTGTATTTTAATTCTTTGGAGTCTAATCCTGCCCTGACAAAAATAGCCACTCCCCCCCCCATTCTGTTCATCTTTCCGTCTGTATGATATGGGCTCTTTGTAGCCTATGAAATTTAAAGGTTTTTGATTGCTTTTGTTCCACGTTTCCTGTATACATATTACCTCTGGGAGTTCTTCGTATGATAAAAGATAATTGTAGAATTCCGCCCTTTTTCGTGCCATGGCTTGCCCGCATAAGCTGCGGGCGTTCCATTGCACGATTGTAAGATTCTGCATCATGCTGCTGTTTGCCATTTTACTTAATACTCTTAGTTATAAATTTTTGGTAGTATTTTTCTGGGTATTTTATATCCATCGTTTGTGGTTAAATTCCTTAAACATTTTTTCGTTCGGTATCCCTGACTAATCGCGCTGTTGCCCATGCTAACCTTTTGTCCTCTACTAGTTTTGATCTTGTTTGCCGAATGGGGTTTCGAAGGGGTTTTGTGTGACTGTTGGGGACGTCCCTGCAGTGCAATGACCCGCACATGTTTTGGTTTGTTTGGGTTGAATGGGGTCCCGTCATCCAGGTTTATATGCCAGCCATTTTCCCCCTGATCTATTGGGGCAAAATCGGTGGTTTGTTTTGAGGTCCCCGGGGTCTCATATATTCCTGAATTTTCCGCTCCCTGGGGTGTGATCAAGAGATTAAATAGTTTGTCTATGGATTCCGGTGTGTTTTCTTCCGGTTCTGGCGTTAAAGGTGATGAGGGGTTGGGTTTGATTATATCTTTCATGCCCGTATTTTTGTATATTATTTCTAAACTATAAATAGGTGTTGAAAAAAACGGCCGGCATCCACACAGAGGGAACTGTTTTGGATTGGGGTGCGAGTTGTTTCCCTTTTATTGCTTGTTATTTGCTCTCCGTCAATGATGAAGCAGTCCGGGTCATTTTCATTGACGAAGGCGTCCGTGTTTGTTACTAGAGAGAGGACTGCCTTTTCCCTCTCTGTGGATGCCATGTCCTGTAATTGTTGAATCCTGTTTGGGAGGAGGAGGAAGTTGACCACCTTGAAAAGTTGGGTCAGGCTGCAAAGGTTTCCCATATTCGTTCGTGCGGGGGGTACTTTTATTGGGGGTGGGTCAGGTTTTGTCAGGTCAATTATGGGACTTGGAGGATTGTTGTTGGGCATGGGTGTGGTCTGGTTGGTCTTGAAATCGTTGGTCTGTGGGGGTGGGTTGGGGGCAGTTTAACTTTGGTGGACTGGGTGGCCTTAATAGTGTTGGTCTTTCGGGGGGGGGGAGGTTGGATGGGCCTTCATTTCTGTGGGCCTTGTTTGGCATGGGTGTGGTCTGACTGGTCTGGGTGGGCTTGTGGTCTCTGGTCTTAGGTGGGGAGCTGGGGGTTTCTTTAACAAGAGGGCCATGATGGCCCTGGATCGCTCACCTGATCCATAGTGTAACAAGTGGGCCCCAGAGAGGGCCATTATTGGCCCCAGGGCTTTAATGTACATAATGTTGAGGGAGGTCTTAAAGGTGAAGCTTCATACCAAACATCAACAAAGGCTAAAATTTGAACAATCTTGTCAAAGGTCCACTAGATGAAGCTACACATCAAATATCAAAGACCTGGGCCTAGCGGTTTCAGAGAAGAAGATTTTTAAAGATTTTGCCTATATAAGCCTATGTAAAATCAAAGGGCCCCGGGACAGGGGCATTTTTTGCCCCAGCACTATAGTTTGAACAATCTTGGTAGGGGTCCACTAGATGAAGCTTCATACCAAATATCAAAGTTCTGGGCCTTGTGGTTTCAGAGAAGAAGATTTTTAAAGATTTTCCCTATATAAGCCTATGTAAAACCAAAGGGCCCCGTGGCAGGGGGGGATTTTTTGTCCCAGCACTATAATTTGAACAATCTTGGTAGGGGTCCACTAGACGAAGCTTCATACCAAATATCAAAGTCCTGGGCCTTGTGGTTTCAGAGAAGAAGATTTTTAAAGATTTTCCCTATATAAGCCTATGTAAAACCAAAGGGCCCCGGGGCAGGGGCATTTTTGGCCCCAGCACTAAAATTGGAACAATCTTGGTAGGGGTCCACTAGATGAAGCTTCATACCAAATATCAAAGTCCTGGGCCTTGTGGTTTTAGAGAAGAAAATTTTTAAAGATTTTCCCTATATATATATATATATAAGCCTATGTAAAACCAAAGGGCCCCGTGGCGGGGGCATTTTTGGCCCCAGCACTATAATTTGAACAATCTTGGTAGGGGTCCACTAGATGAAGCTTCATACCAAATATATAAGACCTGGGCCTTGTGGTTTCAGAGAAGAAGATTTTTAAAAATTTTCCCTATATAAGCCAATGTAAAAGCAAAGGGCCCCGTGGCGGGGGCATTTTTGTCCCAGCACTAAAATTTGAACAATCTTGGTAGGGGTCCACTAGATGAAGCTTCATACCAAATATCAAAGTCCTGGGCCTTGTGGTTTCAGAAAAGAAAATTTTTAAAGATTTTCCCTATATAAGCCCATGTAAAACCAAAGGGCCCCGTGGCGGGGGCATTTTTTGTCCCAGCACTAAAATTTGAACAATCTTGGTAGGGGTCCACTAGATGAAGCTTCATACCAAATATCAAAGACCTGGGCCTTGTGGTTTCAGAGAAGAAGATTTTTTAAGATTTTCCCTATATAAGCCTATGTAAAACCAAAGGGCCCCGGGGCGGGGGCATTTTTGGCCCCAGCACTGTAATTTGAACAATCTTGGTAGGGGTCAACTAGATGAAGCTTCATACCAAATATCAAAGACCTGGGCCTTGTGGTTTCAGAGAAGAAGATTTTTAAAGATTTTCCCTATATAAGCCAATGTAAAACCAAAGGGCCCCGTGGCGGGGGCATTTTTTGTCCCAGCACTATAATTTGAACAATCTTGGTAGGGGTCCACTAGATGAAGCTTCATACCAAATATCAAAGTCCTGGGCCTTGTGGTTTCAGAGTAGAAGATTTTTGAAGATTTTCCCTATATAAGCCTATGTAAAACCAAAGGGCCCTGGGGCGGGGGCATTTTTGGCCCCAGCACTATAATTTGAACAATCTTGGTAGGGGTCCACTAGATGAAGCTTCATACCAAATATCAAAGACCTGGGCCTTGTGGTTTCAGAGAAGAAGATTTTTAAAGATTTTCCCTATATAAGCCAATGTAAAACCAAAGGGCCCCGTGGCGGGGGCATTTTTCGTCCCAGCACTCAAATTTGAACAATCTTGGTAGGGGTCCACTAGATGAAGCTTCATACCAAATATCAAAGTCCTGGGCCTTGTGGTTTCAGAGAAGAAGATTTTTAAAGATTTTCCCTATATAAGCCTATGTAAAACCAAAGGGCCCCCGTGCGGGGGCATTTTTGGCCCCAGCACTATAATTTGAACAATCTTGGTAGGGGTCCACTAGATGAAGCTTCATACCAAATAACAAAGACCTGGGCCTTGTGGTTTCAGAGAAGAAGATTTTTTAAGTTTTTGGTGAAAAAAATCTGTTTTTGGCTCCTGTGACCTAGATGTGCAACGGACCGGAACCATTTGACCCATATTCAAACTTGACCGAGATATTGTCATGATGATCATTCTGAGCAAGTTTGATTAAGATTGGACCAAAATTGTGGCCCCTAGGGTGTTCACAAGGTTTTTATATGATTTGACCCGCTGACCTACTTTTTAACCCGATATGACCCATATTCGAACTGGACTGAAATATTGTCACAATGGTCATTCTGAGCAAGTTTCATGATAATTGGACCAAAACAGTGGCCTTCAGAGTGTTCACAAGGTTTTTCTATGATTTGACCTACTGACCTACTTTTTGACCGGACATGACCCATATTCGAACTTGACCAAGATATTGTCATGATGATCATTCTGAGCAAGTTTGATTATGATTGGACCAAAATTGTGGCCTCTAGGGTGTTCACAAGGTTTTTCTATGATTTGACCCGCTGACCTACTTTTTAAGCCGACATGATCCATATTCAAACTTCACTAAAATATTGTCACAATGATCATTCTGAGCAAGTTTGATGATGATTGGACCAAAATTGTGGCCTCTCGAGTGTTCACAAGGTTTTTCTATGATTTGACCTACTGACCTACTTTTTTACCCGACATGACCCAAATTCGAACTTGACCGAGATATTGTCATGATTATCATTCTGAGCAAGTTTGATGATAATTGGACCAAAACTGTGGCCTCTAGTGTGTTCACAAGAAAAAGTTTACGCACGACGGACGACGGACGACGGACGACGCACGACGACGCCGGACATCTTACTGTCACAAAAGCTCACCATGACCTTCGGTCAGGTGAGCTAAAAAGGGGGTGAGATTTGGCTTGGGGGTGGTCTGGGCGGTATGGCGGCGTCTTTGTATGTGGGTCCTAGTTGATCTTCTTTGTGGGTGGTCTCCCTCCTCCCTTCCCAGGCTTCCTTGATGCGTCGGTTTGTTTCATTAATTTTGTTTTTATAATTTCTAAAGGCTGGGCAGTTCCAGTAGTTTGCCGTGTGTCTTGAACCGCCGCAGCTGCTGCATTTCCATTTAAATTGATTCCATGCAATTGGGCATTTTGTTGGCGCGTGTGGGCCAGCACAGTACATGCACACTGGCGTTTTGGATCTGCATTTTTTGGTTCTGTGGCCAAACGTTTGGCAGTGCTCACATCTGGACAGGCTGTAGAGAAGAGGCTGTATTTCCTTCTCTACATCTGCTCCATGGATGCATAGTGGTGGCTCACACGCGTCGAAGGTCAAGATTGCTTTGGTAGATTGTTCCTCCCTATCAAAAATTGTTCTGAAGCTCGTTATTTTGTTTAAATTGTAGTTAAAGGTATCCTTGAACTGTGTTTCGTTTTGACCGTTTGTGTCTACTATCCCTTTACTGATTGGTCTATTACTGGTCCTAGTTTTGGGTTCTCTTGTGTTGTCGCGGTCTGGTTTTGCAGCTCGTTTAAGTGTGGGGAGATTATTACTCTGCAGATGAAAGCGGTTTGCCTTAATGGCTAGATGTTTTTAACCCCAAACGTTATTTTGTTGTTTGAGGGGAGGGTGTAGCACCTTGTTCCTAGGTAGTTATAGAATTCTAAACAGATTTTATTAAGTTTTTCATAATTGATGAACTTGTTCGCCACGAGCATGAACGTGACGAAAAAGAGGCCGGTATCTGTAGCTGGTTTGGTGAGGCTAGTGTTTTTAGTGACCTGGGCATAGGTTGGTGTGGGGGTTTCCTGTCTTGTTTTTGTCTGAGCTGCCCGGGGTCTCAGATGATTTTGAGTTACTGCTGAGGCCTAGCTTGTCTGGTCTGCATAGGGCATTTTCCAGTAAGGTGTCTAATTGAGAGGTGGGAAAATTATGGTTACCCTCTGTGTCAGAGTCTGTTTCCAGTGGGCTATAAGAATTCTGGGTAGGGATGTCCATTTTTCTAATTGTGGACTAGGGCTTACTTACGCTTAAGAACGGATTGAAATTTACTTGATTTTTAGCCAATGAGCGAGCTTGAGAGTAGATACGGATTGAGATTTTGACCAATCAGGGATAGGCTTTCAGAATAGGTTTCGACTTGATATTTGGAGGGTTATCTCTTTCCCGTCCGATGTGTTCTAACAAAGGAGCTTATTTATTTGGCTAGAGCTGAATTTATTTATTTTCCTATTTTATTTATTTTTCCGTAGAATGGTAGGTTTCGAGAGAATTTGTTCGGTATAATGTATACAATACTAAACTAGCTCAATTATAGGGGTAGTATCTAGAGATTCTTGAATATTGTTTCTAGATAGAGTCTCAAAACGGTTTGAGTTGTTAGGAGTTGTTATCCAATCGGTGAGCTTGAAAGCTGGGACGGATTGAAATTTCGGCCAATCAGGGGTTAGCTATCAAAATGGTTTCGGTTCTAGGTTGTCTCCTTCACGTCCGATGTGAGTTCCAAAGATTTATTTGCCTCTGTGTTTATACTGAACTTTTGGTATTTTTCTATAGGTTGATGGCTGATATATATAGATTGTGGAAGATGACCCTGTCTACCAAAGATTGTGTAAAGTTTGTAAATAAATTGGAGACCTTGTTTAGGGGTAAGAAGTTGGGTTGAACTAGAATCCAAAAACGGATTGAGGTGTACAGGAATATTTGAACCAATCAGTGAGCTTGAAAGCTGATTGAGATTTCATCCAATCATGCATAAGTTTTCATGTAGAGTTTGGTCCGATATGGGTTGCTTGTTTGCCGAGTTATGTGACAATTAGCGGTCGAAATGAGAAATGGAATTGGCTGGTCTAATAGTAACCCTTCCTGGCTCACTTTGGATTGCCGTTCTAAATTCAAAATTTCATGCATTGTCACCCTTTAACAAGCACCGTGCCCGTAAGCGTTTTCTCTACCATGTCAGGAGTGGGGGTAGAGAATAATGGAAGCCGAACACCCGATAATGCATGCGATGCTTTTTTTCTTTTCATATCGAAGAATATTGAACATTGAATATTACGCCATATTGAAGTGTACATTATTTTTCCTCATCCGTGGACCAGTGGTCACTTTCTTTGGCATTACTCCATTTTTCATTTGTAGATAAGTAGTTTTCTTGGCCAAACTGAAAATATGAGTGTTCAAAGTCTGGTTGGCAGTCCGATTCGCTTTGGTTACCGGTTTACGTTTCATATTCAAGGTCTAGTTGTTCTTTTGGCTGGATTTTTTTGTTTACTGAGTTTCTCTTTTGGGTTCTGAAATCCGTTTGTTCTCACTTTTTCTTTTTAGTTTTGTTCTTTAATTTTCTACCTATTCCACCCATTGTCTGGTTGGGTTCTTTCGATGACAATATCACCTATTTGGGTGATATCTGGTGTTGTGGACTGTTGCTGTTGGGCTTGTTGTTGAGTATCCATGTCCTCTAAAATGTCGTTGTCGTTAAAAGTACCGTCTGCCCAGAAACTCGACCTGTCCTCTTTTTGCATTGTCCGACATTTTGTTTTGTAGTGATATTTTGGGTCTACTGGTTTACCAGTCGACCCAAAGTAATATAGCAAAGAACTGAAATCGTGCTGTTGTCCACGTGATCACTTATGGAAAACCAAGGTTACGGTTAATAACCATTTTTGGTTTTTGAATTATCTGCCCTTGACTTAGTTCCATATAGTAAACCGTGTCCGGGCCATAACTCCTAAACCGTATGGAATATATTCATGAAACTTCATAGGTGTATTCATCACACTGAGACGATATGTCTTGAAGAAGGAAGACAACTCTTGCATTTTTGGTTTTTGAATTAGCTGCCCTTGTCTTAGTTCCATATAGTAAACCGTGTCCAGGCCATAACTCCTAAACCGTATGGAATATATTCATGAAACTTCACAGATGCATTCATCACACTGAGACGATGTGTCATGAACAAGGAAGACAACTCTTGCATTTTTGGTTTTTGAATTATCTGCCCTTGACTTAGTTCCATATAGTAAACCGTTTCATGAATGGCATTTGGCGGGGGCATCCGTGTCCTATGGACACTTTTTCTAGTTAATCATAGAACTGGGGTATCACATAGTGACATTTTCTATTTAAACCCGAGAAAAATATTTTTGCCGTTTTTAACGGATGAAAGAAATATGCCACACGTGACATCAATGAAAATCCGTGCACGCTTTTTGGCCTCCGACAGATGAATGCGCTAAATATTTTCCCACCAAAACAGAGCAGTGCAGACGCTGGTATTTTCCAAGTATCTGTATGCAGTTTTTCATTTATTAATAAACATAGAAACGGCGTTTTGTAGGGTGAAAATTTCTATTCAAACCTGTTTCATTTTTAGCTTGCGAGAAGAAATATTTTTTGCCGTGTTTTTAATGGATTTTTTATGAAAAAAAAAATATGCCCCCAAATTAAATCAATAAAAATCATGCACGCTTATTAGTTCCGAGTAAGTTCCAAGGCACGGTTCGGGGGAACGTAGCCATGGAAAAAGCATTGGCATTTAAAAATTTAGGCATTACAAAAACTTCTGTACTTCACGATCTTTAGCTTTGCTTACCGATCTTCAGATGAAGCTATCCAAACTGCAATACTATTACTAAAGGGCTTGTTAAGATTCTTGTTCCTTTAGGCACATATTCAAGGCATGTCTGAACGGCGTTGCCAATTCAATGTCGTGCATCAAATACTGTAGGTTTTTTTTTTTTGATTGATTTGAGGTTTAACGTCCCCGTCAACACTATTTAGGTCATTTTGGAGACGCTGCTTCCAATTTCGTGGGACTTTTACCCGACATTGAGATGAAGCGACATCTCAATCCCTGCCGCCCAATAGAACCAATAGGGTTTATATGCATGGGCGGGCCGACTCGCATCAGTTTTCCTGGGCAAGCTTAGCCCTTCCAAGCAGATAACCAGTACTAATGTGTGGTCGGTATCAACTCTGCGTGGAAGCATCGTGCAGCGCATATATTTCTTCAAGCCCCTATGGGCGGGGGCGTTAAATACTGTAGGAGTTGCGGAGACACGATCAGTAATATTTAACCTCATATACTAGAAATTGTTTAGTCGTTCAAGGGGACATTATTCAGCAATAAGGGATTTATCTGAATTCTTTTTCCTCAGTGCACATGTACGATGCATGTCTGAGCTGTGTTGGAAGTAAGAATTTCCTGCGTCAAATACTGCAGGAGGAGCTGCAGAGACACGAACAGTACTATTTAACCTCATATGCTACACATATAGTCAAACCGCTTAGAGGATCTAAGCCTGCCCTGGCTAAGTGGTGCGAGTCCATGCTTATAAACCCTATTGGTTTCATTGGATGACAGGGCCTGAGATGTCATTTCATCTCAATGTCGGGTAAAAGTCCCACAAAATTGGAAGCAACGTCTCCAAAATGACCTTTACAGTGTTGATGGGGACGTTAAACCTCAAATCAAACAAACAAAACATTTGACCAAATGTATGATTAAGTCATTCAAGGGGACATAAATCTGCAATAAGGGGCTGGATCAGAATCCCGTTTCCGTTATGCACATTTTCAATCCATGTCTGAACTGTGTTGCAAGTTCCAGTGCCCTATATCAAATACTGTATGAGACGTTACATAGACAACTTCTATGTAACTTGCTGTGTGTATCACTTGTGTCTTTTGGTTTTGGATGGCCATATGGCCATTTTGTGGGAAAGTGGCTGTCCATGTGGCCTTCCTTTGTCTGGGTTTCCATTATGGTCTGGTCGCTTAATGTTTGTATTTCTTTCCCTTTGGTGTCTTTTATGGATGGAGTAAGTTAATTGTATCAATTCCTGATCTTTGTTTTACTTCTACTTTTCAGAACTACAATGCTTGGCGTACAGACTTACGTACGTACAGAAAACTTTATGCCCCACAACATTTCTGGCCGGTGCATAAAAACAGAGCACCCAGAGAAGAAAAAGCATCAGACAGTCCATTGCAGAACTTGGCATGTTCACATGTGGCCACAGCGGTGAGAGACATAATTATGAAGAGTCAGCGGTCTTACCCACTAGGCCGCAGAGACCCGAACAGTTAGTTTCACATCTACCAGCATGATCCTAAGTAATACGACAGACTGCATACATGGCAGTTAACCCAATCACAGATGACAACTTTGCTTCCCTCTTTAATTTCACGCCAGTGAGTCGGGCCTCAGATTCTATGACGGTTCCATCGTAAAAGCTTACTGAGAATTAAACCTTACTTTTATGAAATGTTGGTTGACATCTCATATGTGACCCGCGCCAGGCTCGAACACACAGCTGTGAGAGACATAATGATTAAGAGTCAGTGCTATTTTGCAATAGGCCAGGGAGACCTGTGCAAGATATGATGAAACCTACCAATTATAAAGTCTCTCAAACGAACCCCCTTACTCAATTGAGCACCCATGTGGACTCTGTATATCTGTGTATCAGAAATGTTAGGCCTTTAATGAAGTTGAGGGGATGGGGCACGGCCTAGGCGGACCCCTGGTTGTTATTATTGAATGCGCAAGGAACAAGAATATAAATGGTTTACAGGTGGGGATCTGAACGGTTCCTGAGATAAAAGGCCTGGAAGGAGTCGGGCACGACCCCAGCAGGACCCAGGTAATTGCAAGATTGGCATCACTGAAAGCATGTTATCATAAGGACCAAGAATATATATAGTTAAGAGTTGAGAATCTGAACGGATTCTGAAATATTAGGGCTTTTTATGACCCGTGGACCCCGTAGTTTTAGTGACTAAATTCATCTTATCATAAGGAACAAGAATATATTTATGGTTTAGGGTTGGGGATCTGAACGATTTCCATTATATAAGGCCTTTTATAAAGTGGAGGGTTGGGGCTGGGCCCCCTGCACACATCCTGGGAACTCTAAGGTTGGTTTCACTGAATGGATCTTATCATAAGGAACCAGAATATATATGATTTAGGGGGGGGGGGGGGTGAGTATCTGACCAGTTTCTGAGATATTGGACCTTTAATGAAGTTGAGAGGGTGGGGCATAGCCCCAGGGACTCGAAGGTTGATGTCACTGGATGTGTCTTATAACAACACGAATATATATGATTTAGGGTGGGGAGCTGAACAGTTTCTGAGGTATATGGCTTTTTATGAAGTGGAGAGGGTGGGGTATGGTCTAGGCGCACCCAGAGGGACTCCAGGTTGGTGTCGGTGAATGCATCTCACATAAGGAAAATAATATATATGGTTTAGGGGTGGGGATCTGAATGGTTTCTGAGATACATGGCCTTATATGAAGTGGAGGGGTGGGACATGACCCGGCCCACACAGGGGGACCTCAGGGTTGGTATAACTGAATGTCTTATAATAAGAAACAAGAATATATATATGGTTAAGGGCTGGGGATCTGAACGGTTTCCGAGATAAATAGCTTTTTGTGAAGTGTGTGTGTGGGGGGGGGGAATGACCCCGACGCACACCAGGGTACCCACAGGTTGGTGTCTCTGAATTTATCCTATCATAAGGAACACGATTATATATGGTTCAATGGTGGGGACCTGAACGATTTCTTAAATATGACTTATTATAAAGTGGAGGGGGTGGGGCATGGCACCAGCGAACCCATGGGACACCAAGGTATGTGTCAATGAATGCCTCTCATAATAAGGAACAACGATATACATAGTTTAGAGGTGGGCCTCTTAAAGGTTTCTGAGATATTAAGCCTTTTATAAAATAGAGGGGGTTGGGCATGGCCCTGGCGCACCCCAAGGTAGAAGTCACTGAATGCGTCTCATCATTAGGAACAAGGATATACATGTTTTAGGGGTGGGGATCTGGAATGCTTCCGAGTTATTAAGCCTTTTATGAAATGGAGGTGGTGGGGCATGGCTCCGGTGCACCCGGGGGACCCTTTGAAACCCTCTTGCAAAACTTCATATTGGTATCTACCATATCCCCCAAAATTTCAGAAAAATTTGTTGAGTGGTGACAAAGTTCTTGAACAGACATGAAAGAAAGACCCTTTTTTGACTTCTGACCTCTAAGTATGACCTGACCTTTGGCAGACCGACCTGGGTCTTGCATGCGAAATATCGTCGTGGCCTAATACATATTCTTATAAAGATGCATGAAGATATCTCTAACCACTACCGAGTTAAAGAGTGTACAAGAATGTTTGTAAAAAAATAATCAAAGGGGCATAACTCAGACTAAGAAAGGGAGAACAATCATTATTGTGTCCGACAAGTCCTCTTGCCTAATACATATTCCTATAAGGTTGGATGAAGATATCCCTAATGGTTACTGAGTTATAGAGCGCACATGGATGTTTAAGGACAGACAGATGGTTAGCACCACGCCATATTATGAACGTTCTTTTTTTCAAAACTTAGATAATCACTTTCTTATTCTCTTGCAGGATGCCGTTACAGGTTTCGATAATCCTCATACAGCATACGGGTTTCAAAAATCACCTTCAATTTCTAATTCGAGTTTCAATTATCATTCTGATATTCAGATATAGGTTTCAATAATCACCTTCATAACCGAATACATTTTAAATAATCGTCTTTGTATACTGATACAGGTTCAATAATTACCTTCATATGTTGATACAGGTTTCAACAATCTCCTTCATTGCTGATACAAGTTTCAGTAATCACCTGCATATAGGTATAAGCCATTTGGCCATTTTTTAGGAAAGTAACTATCCTTTTGGCTATTTGCTACTGATGTTTTCATCAGGGTTTATTTACTTCATGTTTGAATTTCTTTCTCTTTGATGTCTCTGATGGGAGGTGTAGGATAATTGAATCGATTCCTGATTACTGCTTTCACGTTTTATCACTACAGCTTTCAATAATTACCTTTGAAAGCTGACATACGTTTCAACAATCACCTTCATACGCTCACACGTCTCAGTTATCGCCTTTTTTGCCGATACAGGTTTTAGGAATCACTTTATACTGATATGTTTCAATACTCACCTTCATATCCCGATACAGGTTTCAATAAACAGCGTAGCAGTATATATATGTTTGATTTTTGTGTTCTCGGAGATGTTACTATGATGAGTTATGAGGCTTTCATGTGGACTGAACAAATGTTTTTGTCTAAATCACGACGAAGTAAGGGCGAGGATTGCATCAAATCAAATATATACTGATACGTTTCAATAATCAACCTCATACAGGTTCCTCACATAATTTTCAGTAAATGAAGGTGACAATCACCTTTATATTCTGATACAGGTTTAAAGAATTATGCTAATACAAGTTTCAATAATCACCCACAAATACTGATAAAGGTTTCAATCATCACCTTCATATACAGATACAGTTTCAATTAGCACCTACATATACTGATAAAGGTTTCAATTATCACCTAGAAGCTACGTGGTGAAGTGGTTATGCTAGTCACCTTGTAAACCAGGGGTCGCAGGCTTCTCCAGACTTTCGGATGAGTCTTTAAACCGAGGTCCCATCTCTGTATGACCTTAGCTGTTAGTGGGATGTAAAACTCAAAACACTCACTCAATTATCACCTACATAGACTGATACAGGTTTCAGTTATCACCATTTACTGATCAGGCCTCAATAATCATCATTATATGCTTCATATTACGGGTTTCAATAATCCCATATCCTAATTAAGGTTTCAATAATCAATTTCATTTCCTGATACAAACTGATACAGGTTTCAATAATTGCCTTCATATACTGATACACATTTCAAGAATGACATTAATATGCTGATACAGGTTTCAACAATCTCCTTCATATGCCAATACAAGATCCAATTATCACCTGAATATACTCAGATACAATGAAAACACATCACTAGTACTATATCTCTGATTTTAATTGATTCACAATATTTCTAGCATTTGATCACATTGAATGAATTATCACTAACTTATCCACAGACTCACTACAGAGTTACAGCATCGCATTGGATGCAGAGATACGGACCCGAAAAATCAAAATCACATATCCTAATACTAGGTATGTCCACCATTGGCATCAAGTGTTGCTTGGCATAAACACCTCACACTTCAAATTAATCGCTGTATCTGGTCCCCTGTGATGTTGTTCCATTCTTCCTGTAGCGCCATGGCAAGCTGCTGACGGTTGATTTGCGGTTGACATCGGCTGTACACACGTATTCCTAGCTGGTCCAAAGATACTCAACCCGGTTTAAATCCGGCGAAAACGTAGGCCAAGGAAGAACTTGCAAACCATTTTGATTGAAAAAGTCCATGGTAAGCCTCGCAGAATGAGCATGTGCATCCTCCTGTTGGTAAAGCGTAATGTCACCATTACTGCCTAATAAAAACGGTACCACCTCAGGCTCTAATATTTCATCGATGTACCAACGTGCTGTCAAATTACCATCAACAACGATGAGCATTCTTCGACGTTAAAAAAAATAGGGTACAAAATAAATGTTATACGACAGACTGCATGCATGATAGTTAACCCAATCACGGTTGACAACTTTGCTTCCCTCTTTAATTGCACGCCAGTGGGTCAGGCCTCCGATTCTATGACAGTCACAGCGTAAAATCTTACTGAGAATTAGAAAGTATCTAATTTTATGTAATGTTGATTGGTGCCCGATGCTTTGTCTCACATTGCTACCATTGGAGTCTAACTGTTGGTCTTATTTTGCTCCAGCATTTCAGTGGTTTCTTTCAGTCCAGTCCTCACCGTTGTTTCATCTCTGTGTGTGGTTGTTTGATTTTTGCGTTCACGGAGATGTTGCACTGATACGTCAGGAGGCCTTCATGTGGACTGAACAAATTACTGTCTGAATCGCAACGGAAAAAAGGGTGAGGATTCAGGCCACGTAAAATAGATTTAAGCCCCCCACCCATTGTGGAATTTGTTTCACTGACCGTTCCAAGGCGGTTCTTCTGTTGCGTTTTATTTTTGTTATGGTTTGTCTTTGAGTATGTGTATCGCTTATATCATTTTGTTTTGGATAGCCAATTGGCCATTTTGTTGGAAAATAACTGTCCTTTTGGCTTTCCGCTATTGATGTTTCCATTAATGTCTAGTTGTTTCATGTTTGTGCTTCATTCCCTTTGGTGTCTCCGATGGGAGCTGGTTAATTGTATCTATTCCTGATCATTGCCTTCACTTCTATTTTGTGGCGCCATGAGATCCCTCCCCATACCTGTGACACCTGTTTAACACAACAGTCTTGAAATTGCTCCTCACGTTGACACCATACTTTACGCTGTCTATCAAACATTTCAACACAAAAACGGGACTCGTCCGTGAACAGTATACCACCCCAACGCAATTGTGTCCATCGGATATGCTGCCGACACCAATTAAAGCGACTGATTCAATGTTCTACCGTCAAAACGTTCCCCCTATAAGTCTTATAGCTGGACATACTGCATTCCTGGTGACGCCCCCATACAGTTATTGCACTTATGCATAGTTTATGGGTTCCTAACGTCTTCTGAATCGGTCACGTAAATGACTCAAAACAATGTTCTGCTCCTGCTTACATGTAGTAACATGTTCACCTCAAGTACGTTGTCTATCATCCACAGACCCTGTAACGTTGTGCCTTTCAACCAATCATACTGTGCGAACAACGGATATTCTCTGCAAGATGGTGGTATGAAAGCCCCCCTTCAACCATACTGAGGGCCTGATGACGATCGATGTTACTTAGATGTCCCATTGGCTTGTTCTTATGAAATGTTTTGCTGACTTTTTAACGTAAAGAATCCGCCCCTTATAATGACAGTAAAGAAAGTGCCAAAAATATCAGGATTACGAAAATTTTGCAATTTTTGCTTTTTGCACGTGCGCATCATGAAAATTATGCAGTATTCGTGTCAAACTCATGCTTCTAGGACAACCTTAAAATACTGCATTTATCAGTTGAAAAAGTCAGTCATTTTTACCTTAAAGTAAAGAAATCAAAATACTTATTCATGAAGTGCCTGTGTTTTCATTGAATCTGAGTATATAGTGATACAGGTTTCACAATGTTCTTTAACATGTTTCAAAAATCACCTTCACATGCTGATACATGTTTCAACAATCACCTTTTTGTGCTGGCACGTCTCAGTAGTCGCCTTCATGAGCGGACACAGGTTTAAAGAATCGCCTTGACTGATACATGTTTGAATAATCACCTTAATTTCTGATACAGGTTTCAACAATCAAGCAGTCTGAGGGACGGGCAAATCCACCACAACACTTTAATAACAAGGCCCAACATTGAGACCTTCATCTGTGATTTTGACCTTGAGCTGGCATTGTTTATTTATGGCTTCTGCAAATCAGCTCAATGGGGGGGATATTTGATCAAAGTTTAATGAAAATCGTTCCAGGGGTAAAGGAGATATGGAACAGACACAAAATTCAAAGTTTCAAACTCGTGACCTTCAATCGTGACCTTTACCTTGAGCCAGCATTGTTTATTTATGGGTTCTGCATATCAGCTCACTGAGGGGGTGGGATATTTGACCAAAGTTTAATGAAAATCCTTCCAGGGGTAAAGGAGATGAGGAACAGACACACAATTCAAAGTTTCAAACTTGTGACCTTCAAATGTCACCTTGACCTTGAGTCGGGGTGATATGGATCAGACACAAAATTCAAAGTTCAAACCCGTGACCTTCAACCGTGACCTTGACCTTGGGTCGGCATGGTTTATTTACCGGTATGGATTCTGCATATCAGCTCACTGAGGGGGATATTTGACCAAAATTTAATGAAAATCCTTCCAGGGATAAAGGAGATATGAACAGACACAAAATGCAGTTTCAAACTAATGACATTCAACTGTGACCTTGACCTTGAGTTTATTTATGGGTTCTGCACATCAGCTCACTGAGAGGGATATTTGACCAAAGTTTAATGAAAATCCTTCCAGGGGTAAGGGAGATATGGAACGGACAAAAAATTCAAAGATTCAAGCTTGTTACCTTCAACTGTGACCTTGACCTTGATTCCACATTTTTTGTATTTATGGGTTCTGGACATCAGGTCACTGAGGCAGATATATGACCAAAGGTTAATGAAAATCCTTCCAGGGATACAGCAGATATTGAACAGACCGAAAATTCAAAGATTCTAACTGGTGAATTTCAACTGTGACCTTGACCTGCACATCAGCTCACTGAGAGGGATATTTGACCAAAGTTTAATGAAAATCCTCCCATGAGTAAAGGAGATATGGAACAGACACAAAATTCAAAGATTCAAACTCGTAACCTTGAACTGTGACCTTGACCTTGAGTCAGCATGGTTCATTTATGTGTTCTGGACATCAGCTCACTGAAACAAATATTTGACCAAAGTTTAACGAAAATCTATCAAAAGGTTCAGGAAATACAGAGCGGACAAGTAGTTACGGACAGACAGACGGACAGACATATATAATCACCTTTATATCCAGGTGGAGGTTTTAAGAATTACCTTCAAGTGCTAATACTGGTTTCAATAATCACCTACATATACTGATTAAGGTTTCAATTAACACCGTCATATACTGATACAGGTGTCAATGAGCACCTACATATACTGATATGGACCTACATATACTGATATGGATTCAAGTATCACCTACATATACTGATACAGGTTTCAAATCACCTTTATATACTGATACAGGAATCAACCAATATGCTGATAAAGATTTCAATAATCACCTTATATACTGATTAACATTTCAATAACCATCTTCCTTTTCTGACACATTTCAATATTGAATAATCTACTTTACATTCCAGTATCCCTTTGCTGACATGTACCTTTTGTCACTGGGGAGTACAACTGATACTGGCTTACAGTTGGGCAAGGTAGACGTAGAGGGGAAGTGTTGTAATTTCTTCTGTTTCTACACCAATTCATTTTCTTCTTTCTCATCTGTCCCTCTAGATCTCTTTTTTTCTCCCTCTCTCTTGGAAATGACACAAAATGACCCACATGGGTTAATGTATCGTTAAACCTCAATCAATCAAACAATCAGTATCCCTCTTCACAATCAGATTCATTTATTATACTGATACAGGTTTCAGTAGTCACCTTTATATGATGATTAACGTTCCAATAATCACCTTCACATTCTGACAATGTTTCAATAGTCACCTTCATATACACCAAAACCTCTTTCCGACACTACTTATAGGGCCCAAAGCAGAAACGGTGTTAGTTAAACAAAAATGAATAGATTATATAGAAAAATGACCATTTATGGTCACCAGCCCGATAGCTCAGTTGGTAGAGTGCCTGCTCTGGGGAATGGGAGGTCACGGGTTCGATCCCGGGCCGCGACATACCAAAGTCGTTAAAAATGGTACTAGCTGCTCCTCGCTTGGCACTCAGATTTACGGGGTAGAGCTAGGACTGGTCGACCCAGTGTCAGGATAATGTGACTGGGTGTGGTATCATGTAATGTGTCTGGGACATGATACTTCAGTGAGGCAGCACCATAAAAGTGAGCATTGAGCTCCCTGTCGCAACCAGACACCGTCTTGATAAGGCTGAAAAATTGTTGAAAACGACGTTAAACCCCAATTCACACACACACACCATTTATGGTCATTTTTCTATATAATATATACATTTTTGGGATCCATCTTGAAACCGTGTTATATCCATAACCGTGTTATAATGAACCGTGTTATAATGAGTTTATGGTGTATTGATACAACAAATTTCTATATACCTTCACACCTTGAATGTACAATACATCTCAATACCTTGAATGTAACCAGGATTTCAATACTCACATTCATATGCTGATACAGGTTTCAATAATCTCCTTCATAAGTGATACAGGGTTTAACAACTGATAACTTTGCATCCCATTTTAACTGCATGCTGGCGGGTCAGGCCTCAGACCATGATGGTTCTGGCCTTAGACTGTTGAGAAAGTCAGTTGGTGCCTGATGCTCTGTTTCTGGTTAAACCCACCAGAGTCCAACTATTCTTTTTCTTTTGCTTTAGCATTCCAGTTATTTCATGCTGTCAAGTCATCAGTGTTGTTTCATCTCTGGATTCATTCGAGTTTTATGTTGGCTGAGATGTTGAACTGATGAGTGAGAAAACCTTCAAATGAACTGAACAAATTACTAAGGACGAGTGATGTAGCCTTGTAAAATCGATTAAAGCAATAAATATGTTCTATCATAGGGTTATCCTTTGGAAGCAAAGAATACATCACAGAACTGAAAACTTTGGAGTGTACAAGTATTTCTTGGCCAGACTAGCTAGTTTTGGCCAATTAGGCCTCATCAGTGACCCTTTACTGACTGTTCCAAGGCAGTGCTTCTGTCTTGGTTTGTTATTATTGTAATTGTGTGTCTTTGCAGGTATGTCCTCGTAATAGTTTTATTTTGGATTGCATTTGGTTATTTCTTTGGGAAAGAAACTGTCCTTTTGGCATTCTGCTAAACTCCGTTCAGAAAATCTGAATCATCGATTTTTTCGTTTCTTCCTTGTAATACTCATTTTAGCCCATACATCACCATGGGAAAGTTCTAGACCTGACCCTCCGCCGATTTCTCCAGCAAGTCATATGCCTCTGCGACAGTCAGGAAAGGCTGTGATTATTTGGAGAAAATTGCAAAATAAAGAAATGAGACCACAGACTAAGTCCATTTGATGATGATTGTCAGGTAAAATAATACATATTCAAACCCATGTGATGCACTTTATAAATAGATATGCAATTACGACATACCGTACATCCGAATGGCTAGATAGAAGCCCACTAGGAACGGGGAGCCACTAGCGCGATGTGCTGTCAACAGTGGTCAAAATGAATTATACCGATACCAGATGTGGTGTCACAGCTAATGATTTTCCATGAAGTGATCGTGCAAATAAAATATAGACGCCCTTGTAATTTACAAGAACAGTAACCGCTTCTATATATGGTTTAAAAGGGTGTGTCGAACCTGTCAGAATGTCTTAGTCTGTGAACGAAAATTTAGATTCTGCAATTTTCGCCAAATAATCACAGCCTTTCCTGGCTGTCGCAGAGGCATATGACTTGTTGGAGAAATCGGCGGAGGGCGAGGTCTACAACTTTCCCATAGTGATGTATAGACAAAAATGAGTATTAAAAGGAAGAAACGAAAAAATCGATGATTCAGATTTTCTGAACGGAGTTTAGTGGTGTTTTGATTGTTGTGCTATTTAATTAAATGCATCCTTCTTTCCTTTTGTTGTCTTGGATGGCAAGTAATAGATACTTGAACTGAATTCTGATCTTCTCCTTCCTTCTATTTTCAATTGACACCTTCATATTCTGACATATGCTTCATTTACCTTCATATACTGATACACATTTAAATAATCACCTACATAGGCTGATTCAAGTTTCAATAATCACCTTCATATGTTTTAAGAATCACCATGTGCTGACACAGTTTGCAATAATCCCCTTCATATGTTTCAATAATCACTATGTGCTGAAGCAAATTCAAATAATCACCTTCATGTGCTGAAACCAGTTTCAATAATCACCTTCGTATGTGTCAATAATCACCTTTATGTGCCGACACAATTTTCAATAATCACATTCATGTGCTGAAACAAGTTTTAAGAAACACCTTCTTTTGTTGATATAAGTTCTAACGATCACCGTCTTCATTTCCTGGTAGAGGTTTCTATGGTCACCACCTTCATATACTGACAAGTCTTGATAATCACCATCGTTATGGACTCGCATTGGTTTCAGTTATCCCCACAATCATAATGCTGAGATCATTTCCAGTAACCACACCACTTTCATTACTTCGAACATGCATCACGTAAACAAGTCCGTGAAATGAACACCCCCTTAAACCCCACTTTATATTGAGTAAACTGGGGTTTAGGGGGGTAAACATTATTTTCCTTATTTCTGCTCCAAAACATAGGGTGTGGGTACTCGTTAGAACCGCCTCATTGAGGCGGTTCTAACGAGCACCCACAACCTATGTTTGCAGTATTTATAAGCAATATATCACAGATTTTCATCAGAAAAGTAGCCATTTTGGAGAAAAAATGCACTTTGTCGCACGGGTGTGTTATTGTAATGGACACTGAAATTGTCAAGCAGTTCAGCTGGTAATATCAGAGGCAACAAAAGGAGGAACCTAAGAAGAAAAAAGAAAGAAAAACAGCATGCCAAAACTAGACAAAAGTGCCCAGTGGGGCAAGTATACCCCTGGCCAGTGCCATCACCTCAGCTGAAACAAGAACTACAAAGGGAAATAACTCTAAAAGGCCTGACCCCTTGGCCCTTATTTTCTTTCCCACAATACTAGTCATACTGATCATGTTTGCAAAATTTCAAGTTTCTATGTACAGTAGTTATTGAGAAATCTTTGACACAAAATAACAAGAGGCCCATGGGCCACTATGCTCACCAGAGCTCAGGTGGGCACTGCCCAATGACAGCCATGTACATGTATTTTAACATGACATCATTTTAATCTACCAATTATAAAGTCTCCCAAATGAACCCCTATATCCAAATGAGCATCCATCTGGACTCAGTATCTAAAACATTAGGCCTTTTATTAAGTAGAGGGTGTAGCGCATGGACCCAATGGAGCCCTGGCTGGTATCACTAAATGCATCTTATCATAAGGAATAAGAATAAATATTGTGTAGCAGTGGGGATCTGTATACCAGAGTTATAAGGCCTCTTAAGCGGTAGATGGGTTGGGGCATGTCCTGTTGATCCCAGGAAAACCCAAGATTGTTGTCCCTATAAGGACCAAGAATATATATATATATGGTTTATGGGTGGGAATCTGAATGGTTTCTGATATATGAGGCCCTTCTATGATGTGGAGAGGAGAGGAATGGCCCCAGCGACCCCCAAGTGGGTGTGCTATTGATAAAGAACAAGAACATATATGATTATGGGGTGGGGATTCGAGTGGTTTCTGAAATATATGGCCTTTTAAAGTGGAGGGGTGGGGCGCATTGCCGTAGCACAAAGTGACCCCCCAGGTTGGTGTGACTGAACGAGTCTTATCATAAGGAACAAGAATATTATAGTTTATGGGTGGGGATCTGAATGATTTCTGAGATATATGGCTTTTAATGAAGTAAAGCAGTGGGGCATGACCCAGGCAGTCCGGATGACTCCCAAGCTAGTGTTATTTGAATGTGTCTTCACAAAGAAGATAATTATATATGGTTTAGGGGTGGGGCTCCAAACAGTTTCTGTTCCTTTTGTATAGCCTTTTGTGAAGTGGTGGGGTGGGGCAAGGCCCTGGCTTGGCCCTGAAGACCTCCAGGTTGACGTAAATGAATGTGTCTAATCATAAGGACAACAATATATATGGTTAGGGGTGGGGATCTGTAAGGTTTCCAAGATATTGGGTCTTTAATGAAATGAAGGGGTGGGGCACGATTCCGGCACATCCTGGGGGACCCCAAGGTTAGAGTCAATGAATGCCTCATATCATAAGAAACAAGAATATATAAGGTTTTGGGTTGGGGATCTGAATGGTTTCTGAGATAAATGGCCTTTGTGAAGTGGAGGGGTGGGGCAAGGTTTCAGCGCACCCAGGAAGACCCCCAAATTGGTGTCAATGAATGAGTCTCTTCATAAGGACCAAGAATATATAGGGTTTAGGGGTGGGGATCTGTAAGGTTTCCAAGATATTGGGTCTTTTATGAAATGGGAGGGGGGTGGGGCATGACCCTGGCACAAGCCGGGGGACCCCCAGGTTGATGTCACTGAATGCGTCTTATCATAAGGAACAAGAATATATATGGTTTTGGGGTGGGGATCTAAATGGTTTCTGAGATATATGGCCTTTTGTGAAGAAGAAGGGGTGGGGCAAGGCCCAGGCACACCCCAGGGACCCCCAAGTTGGTGTCAGTGAATGTATATTTTCATAAGGAACAAGAATATATATGGTTTAGGGGTGGGGATCTGTAAGGTTTACAAGATATTGGGCCTTTTATGGAGTGAGTGAGTGAGTGAGTTTTAGTTTTACGTCCCACCAACAGCTTAGGCCATACGGAGACGGGACCCCGGTTTAAAGACTCATCCGAAAGTCTGGAGAAGCCCGGGATCGATCCTGCGATCCCTGGTTTACAAGGTGAGTAGCGTAACCACTGCACCACGGAGACTTCTAGGGCCTTGCATGGAATGGAGGGGGTGGGGCATGACCCCGCCACATACCGGGGGACCCCCAGGTTGGTGTCACTGAATGCATCTTATCATAAGGAACAAGAATTAAATGGTTTTGGGTTGGGGATCTAGATGGTTTCCGAGTTATATGGCATTTTATGAAGTGGAGGGGGTGGGGCATGGCCCCGGCTTAACCTGGGGCATGTTGGCATTAAAGCATATGGCTGAGAGACATTTAATCAAGGAACATTTCTATAAAGTTTTGTCAAAATATCTGCAATAACTTGGCAGCAGATGCCATTTTTCAATTTTCCCCATTATACGTCTATGGAAAATCTAAGTTGCCATAGCAACAAAACTAAAGAGCCGAATTTCATAAAAAACACAAAACCTGTAAAGGCAAATATGGTGAATATTTTCATAACCTCTCAGCCTCATAGAGCATACGGTTCCTGAGGAGATGATTTTTCAAGTATTTTTTTCTATTTTTTTCAATTTGGTTTCCATGGCAACCAATGAGCAGTAGGCCTAAAATCATATGTGAAGCAGTTCCTGAAATATCTTTGACACAAAATAATTGTTTACGGACACACAGACAGACAGACGGAAAAGACAAAAACTATATACCCCCATTGCATACTTGGTATGCCGGGGGTATAAATATCAACTTACATGACGTGTAATGGTTAGTATGCAAACACAAATTAAACATGTGTAAATGGAAAATTATAGGAAAACAAAGATGGATAACATAAAATATTTTCCTCCAATATCACATAATAATAGCTGGTTGGTTTTAAAGGAAAGAACTGGCTCCTTTAAAGCCTAGTTCTGAGACACAGCATTCACCCTAGTTCCTCCAGGTGAAAAGTAGCCAGTTAACCGGCATTATCATGGACATATTTACTCTAAAAACATTGCTGTTTAATGGCTAAGTCATATTGAGCCAGTCCATTTACTTAACCACAATTTTCCTGGGCAGGCTTATACATGAGCCATTTTATCAGCACTGTGCACATTCTTTAGCCAGAAACTTAAAAACTACCCTTCTTGAATCAGTGGAAAGGAGAGAATGAATCGAGTAAAGATAGATTTCATTATCAATCTCCACAAAGGAATGTTGTCAACCGAGTTGGCTTCAAACTTGCAACAGAAGCCTCTCTGATGTAGTGGTTATGCTATTCATCTGCTATTCGAGCTTCTCCAGACTTTCTGATGAGTCTTTAAACCCGGGTCTCATTTCCATATGACCTTAACTGTTGGTGGGACGTAAAACTGAAACACACTCACTCACTCAAACCTGCAACCTCCTGATAACGCATCAGCTGCACATCTGACTGAGCTACTGTTTACTCTAAACTAGAATTGTGTCAATAGGACACGGATGCCCCCGCCATATGACATGAGACACAGAAGTTTGTTTGATTGATCTGAGGTTTAACGTCCCCATCAACACTGTAAAGGTCATTTTGGAGACGTTGCCTCCAATTTTGTGGGACTTTTACCCGATTATGAGATGTAATGACATCTCAAGCCCTGCCACCCAATGAAACCAATAGGATTTATAAGCATGGAAGGACCAACTCCCACCGCTTTGCCAGGGCAGGCTTAGATCCTCTAAGCGGTTTACCATGTCTCGTGTGTGTGTGAGTGTTAATTCGGGTTTAACGTCGCTTTCAACAATTTTTCAGTCATATCACGACGGTGTCTGGTTGCGACAGGGAGCTCAATGCTCACGTTTATAGTGCTGCCTCACTGAAGTATCATGTCCCAGACACATTACATGATACCACACCCAGTCACATTATCCTGACACTGGATCGACCAGTCCTAGCTCTACCCCGTAAAACTGAGTGCCAAACGAGGAGCAACTAGTACCATTTTTAACGACTTTGGTATGTCGCGGCCCGGGATCGAACCCGAGACCTCCCGTTCCCCGGAGCGGACACTCTACCAACTGAGCTATCGGGGCCGGTCCATGTCTCGTGTGCGGGTCGGTTTCAGCTCTGTGTGGAAGCATCATGCAGCCCATATATTTCTTCAAGCCCCGATGGGCAGGGGCCAGGGACACCGAATTGAATGTAATGTAACAGACTGTGTGAGTACAACATTTTTGACTTTCACCTTGGAGCTGCAGACCTGAATTTTATGCATGGCACATCATTTCATGATGGTTACCATTTCTGCCAAATAATTTCAAAATCTAAGGTGGAATAAGTAAGTTACTGATTGGACATGAAAAAAGACCCTTTTTTGATCTCTGACCTCTAAGTATGACCTTGGAGGTACCCACCTGGGTCTTGCGTGAGACATATCTCATGATGGTTAACAAATAATTACAGAATCCATCCAAGAATAAGAAGGTTATTGAAGGGACACCAAAAATACTTTTTTATCTATGACCTCTTAAGTATGACCTTGACCTTAGATGTACTGACCCGGGTCTTGCAAGCGACACATCCTCTCATGATGGTTAATATTTCTGGCAAATAATTTCAAAATCCATCCAGAAATAATAACAGTTATTGAAGGAATACAAAATAAGACCATTTCTCTATCTTATACCTCTAAGTATGACCTTGATCTTTGAAGGCACCAACCCGAGTCTTGCGCGCAACACATCATCTCATGATGTTTAACATTCCTACCCTGTAATTTCAAAATCAATCTTGGAAATATAAAGTTATTGACTGGACATGAATAAAGACCCTTCTTTTGACCTTTGACCTCAAAGTATTTTGTTTGTTTGATTTGAAGTTTAACGTTCCCGTCAAAATTGCTTCCAATTTTGTGGGACTTTTACCCGACATTGAGATGAAATGACTTCTCAAGCCCTGTCGCCCATTGAAACCAATAGGCTTTATAAGCATGGACGGGCCGACTTGCACCGCATTGCCTGGGCAGGCTTAGATCACTCTAAGCGGTTTACCAGTACTCGTGTGGGTCGGCTTCAGCTCTGTGTGGATGCATCATGCAGCCCACCTACTTCTTCAAGCCCCGATGGGCGGGGGCAATGACCTCAAAGTATGACCTTGGCCTTTGAGGTACTGACCTGGAAGTTGCGTGTGATACATTGTCTGATGACGATTAACATTTCTGCCAAATAATTTTAAAAAGTCTATCTAGAATTAAGGAAGTTATTGACTGCACATCAAAACAAGAGGGCCATGATGGCCCTGGTTCGCTCACCTGATCCAAAGTGTAACAAGTGAGCCCTGGGTAGGGCCATTATTGGCCCCAGGACTATAATTTGCATTATCTTGAGGGAGGACTTAAAGGCGAAGCTTCATATCAAATATCAAAGACCGGAGCCTTCTGGTTTCAAACAAGAACATTTTTAAAAGTTTTCCTTATGTAAGTTTAAATAAAACCTGTGGGCCCTGGGGCAGGGCATTTTCGGCCCCAGGGCTATCATTTGAACAGTCTTGGTCCAGGTTCATTGACAAAGCTTCATACCAAATATCAGGGAACTGTGTCTTCTGGTTTCAGACAAGAAGATATTTGAAAGGTTTTCCCTATATAAGTCAATGTAAAACCAAAGGGTCCCTGGGCAAGGGCATTTTTGGCCCCAGGGCTATAATTTGAACAATCTTGATAGAAGTCCACGAGACGAAGCTTCATACCAAATATCAAACACTTGAGCCTTCTGGTTTCAGACAAGAAGATTTTTAACGGTTTTCACTATATAAGTCAATGTAAAACCAAAGGGCTTCAGGGCTGGGCATTTTTGGCCCCAGGACTATAATTTGAACAATCTTGGTAGAGATCCACTAGATGACGCTACACACCAAATATGAAAGACCTGGGCCTTGCGGTTTCAGAGGAGAAGATTTTTTTAGATTTTTCCTATATAAGTCAATGTAAAACCAAAGGGCACCGGGTCCAGGGCATTTTTGGGCCAAGGGCTATAATTTGAACAGTCTTGATAGAGGTCCACTACATGAATGTTCCCACCAAATATCAAAGACCTGGGCCCTGCGGTTTCAGAGAAGAAGATTTTTTTAAGATTTTTTCTATCAAAGTCAATGTTAAACCAAAGGGCCCCACGGCGTGGGCATTTTTGGCTAAAGAGCTGTAATTGGAACAATCTTGGTAGAGGTCCACTAGATGAAGGTACACATCAAATAACAAAGACCTGGGCTTTGTGGTTTCAGGTGAAGATTTTTCCTATATTAGTCAATGTAAAACTAAAGGGGTCTGTTGGTGTGTGTGTGTGTGTGGGGGGGGGGGCATTTTGGCCCCAGGTGTATAATTTGAACAATCTTGATAGAGGTTCACAAGATGAAGCTTCATACCAAATATCAAACACCTAAGCCTTCTGGTTTCAGACAAGAAGACTTTAAAGGCTTTCCCTATATAAGTCAATGTAAAACCGAACGACCCCGGGGTGGGGGCATTTTTGACCCCAGGGCCATAATTTGACAGTCTTAGTAGAGGTCCAATAGATGAAGCTACACACCAAATTTACGGCCCCCGCCCGTCGGGGCTTGAAGAAATAGATAGGCTGCAAGATGCTTCCAGGCAGAGCTGAAAACGACCCTCACACGAGTACTGGTAAACCACTTCGAGGAGCTAAGCCTGCCCAGGCAAAGCGGTGCTAGTATCGGACTGTCCATACTTATAAACCCCATTGGTTTCATTGGGCGACAGGGCTGAGATGTCATTTCATCTCAATGTCGGGTAAAAGTCCCACAAAATTGGAAGCAATGTCTCAGACTAGAAATGCGTCCAGAGGACACGGATGCCCCCGCCCGAAAATATGTCTATGTTCGCATTCATCCATAGAAAGTTATTGACAGTGTTTAAGTTTTGGACCCTTTTTATGCCATTTGACCTCCAAGTATGACCTGGGAGGTACGGATCTGGGTTTGCACGTGACACATTGTCTCATGATGGTTAACATTTCTTCAAAATAATTTCAAAATCCATCCAAAAATAAGTAAGTTATTGGCTGGGTTTAAGTTTCGGACCCTTTTTTTTTTACCTTTGACCTCCAAGTATGACCTTGACCTTGGAGGTACCGACCTGGATTTTGCATGTGACACATCGACTCATGATGGTTAACATTTCTACAAAGTAATTTCAAAATCCATCCAGAAATAAGAAAGTTATTGACTGCGTTTAAGTTTCGAACCCTTTTTTTTACCTTTGACCTCCAAGTATGACCTTGACCTTGGAGGTACGGACCTGGGTTTTGCACGTGACACATCGACGCATGATGGTTAACATTTCTCCAAAGTAATTTCAAAATCCATCCAGAAATAAGAAAGTTATTGACTGCGTTTAAGTTTCGGACCCTTTTTTTGACCTTTGACCTCTAAGTATGACCTTGACCTTGGAGGCACTGACCCGGGTTTTGCATGTGACACGTCGTCTCATGATGGTTAACATTTCTGCCGAGTAATTTTAAAATCCATCAAGAAATTAGGAAGTTATTGACTGCGTTTAAGTTTCGGACGCACGGACGGACGGACGGACGGACGGACGGACGGACGCACGAACGGACGGACGGACGGACAGGGGCAACGCTATATGCCCTTTCCACCATTCTTCGAATGGCGGGGGCATAAAAATGACCTTTACAGTGTTGACAGGGACGTTAAACCTCAAATCAAACAAACGAACACACCAAATTTCAAAGCCCTGGGCCTTGCGGTTTCAGAGGAGATTTTTTTTAGATTTTTCCTACATAAGTCAATGTACAAGAGGGCCCAGAGGGCCCTGAATCGCTCACCTGAGTATCAGTGTCTCTAGTGCATTCTTGGCCCAAGGGCTATAATTTGAATAAACTTGGTAGCCGTTCACTAGATAAGGCTTCAAACCAAATATCAAAGACCTGGGCCTTCTAGTTTCAGAAAAAAAAGATTTTTAAAGGATTTCCCTATATAAGCCTATGTAAAACCAGCGGGCCCTGGCGCGTTGGCATTTTTATCGCCAGGGCTATAATTTGACCAACCTCAGCAGAGGTTCACTAGTTGAAGCTTCACACCAGATATCAAAGACCTGGGCCTTCTGGTTTCGGACAAGAAGATATTTAAAGGCTTTTTCCTATATATGCCTATGTAAAACTAGTGGGTCCCAGCAAGGGACATTTTTGGCCCAAAAGCTATAATTTGAAAAATCTTGGTAGCGGTCCGTTAGATGAAATTTCACACCAAATATCGAAGACATGAGCCTGGCGGTTTCAGAGAAGATTTTCTAAAGATTTTCCCTAAACAAGCATATGTAAAACCAAAGGGCCCTGGGGCGGGGGCATTTTTGGCCCCAGTACTATACTTTTGAACAATCTTGGTAGGGGTCCACTAGATGAAGCTTCATACCAAATATCAAAGATCTGGGCCTTGCGGTTTCAGAGAAGAAGATTTTTAAAGATTTTCCCGATATAAGCCCATGTAAAACCAAAGGGCCCCGGGGCGGGGGCATTTTTGGCCCCAGCACTATAATTTGAACATTCTTAGTAGGGGTCCACTAGATAATGCTTCATACCAAATGGCAAAGACCTGGGCCATGCGGTTTCAGAGAAGAAAATTTTTAAAGATTTTCCCTATATAAGCCCATGTAAAACCAAAGGGCCCCGGGGCGGGGGCATTTTTGGCCCCAGCACTTTAATTTGAACAATCTTGGTAGGGGTCCACTATATGAAGCTTCATACCAAATATCAAAGATCAGGGCCTTGCGGTTTCAGAGAAGAAGGTTTTCAAAGGTTTTCCCTATATAAGCCCATGTAAAACCAAAGGGCCCCAGGGTGGGGGCATTTTTGGCCCCGGCACAATAATTTGAACAATCTTGGTAGGGGTCCACTTGATGAAGCTTCATACAAAATATCAAAGAGCTGGGCTTTGCGGTTTCAGAGAAGATTTTTAAAGATTTTCCCTATATAAGCCCATGTAAAACCAAAGGGCCCCAGGGTGGGGGCATTTTTGGCCCCGGCACAATAATTTGAACAATCTTGGTAGGGGTCCACTAGATGAAGCTTCATACCAAATATCAAAGACCTGGGCCTTGTGGTTTCAGAGAAGAAGATTTTTTTAACCCTTATCTTGCTGAATATTCATGGAAGCCACACCCATTTCTGTCTATCAACCAATCAAAATACTTGATGTAATTTATTGCTACAAATTCATAAACTGAATGCTAAACAGTGAAGATCCTGATCAGATGGCTTCTACATCTGATCTGGATCTACACTGTTTTCAAAGATAGGGGTTCTCGTGAACAGCAAGATAAGGGTTAAGTTTTCAGTGAAAAAAATCTATTTTTGGTTCTTGTGACCTAGATTTGAAATGGACCGGAACCATTTGAACAACTTTGAAAGGGGACCACCTAAGGATCATTCCAGTGAAGTTTGGTCAAAATCCGATCAGTGGTTTAGGAGATGTCGTTTGAAGAAAAAGTTTACGGACGCATGCACGCACGGACGCACAACAGACGACAGACAAAAAGTGATCCCAAAAGCTCACCTCGTCACTACCTGACAGGTGAGTTAAAAACCAAAGGGCCCCGGGGCGGGGGCATTTTTGGCCCCAGGGCCATAATTTGAACAATCTTGGAAGAGGTCCAATAGATGAAGCTACACACCAAATTTCAAAGACCTGGCGGCTTCAGGAGATTTTGTTTTAGATTTTTCCTATATAAGTCAATGTAAAACAAAGGGGCCTCAGGGCGGGGCCATTTTTGGCCACAGGGCTATAATTTGAACAATCTTGATAGAGGTTCACAAGATGAAGCTTCATACCAAATATCAAACACCTGAGCCTTATGGTTTCAGACAAGAAGGTTTTTAAAGCTTTTCCCTATGTAAGTCTATGTAAAACCAAAAGGCCCCAGGGCGGAGGCATTTTTGGTCCACGGACTATAATTTGAACAATCTTGGTAGAGGTCCACTAGATGAAGCTACACACCAAATATCAAAGGCCTGGGCCTTGCGGTTTCAGAGGAGAAGATTTTTTAAGTTTTCATTAAAAAAAATCTATTTTTGGCTCCTGTGACCTTGATGTGCAACGGTCCGGAACCATTTGAACAGCTTTGAAAGGGCACCACCTAAGGATCATTCCTATGAAGTTTGGTCAAAATCCAATCAGTGGTTTTGGAGGAGATGTTGTTTGAAGAAGTTGTTTATGCACGCACGAGAGGACACAAGCACGCATAGACGCACGACAGATGAAAAGTGATCTCAAAAAGCTCACCTTGTCATTACGTGACAGGTGAGCTAAAAAAGGACACTTTTGACCTTTGACATCTAAGTATGACCTTGACCTTGGAGGTACAAATCAGGGTCATGTAAATGACATCGTCTCATGATTGTTAACACTTCTGCCAAGTAATTTGAAAATCCATCCAAGATTAAGAAAGTTATTAATGGGACACAAATGGAAGACCCTTTATTTGATCTGTGGTCCTTCTGTATAACCCTGACCTTGGAGGTACTGACCTGGGTCTTGTGCACAACACATCGTCTCATAATGGACACATTTCTGCCAAGTTACTTCAAAATCCATTGAAGAATAAAAGAAATTATTGATCTGGCACGAAAAAAGTTACCTTGAAAAAAGTTACCTTTTTTACCTTTGACCTTTACACATGAACTTGACATTGCAGGGACGGACCTGGGTCTTGCATGAAACACATCGTCTAATGAAAATGAACATTTCTGCACAGTGACTTTAAAAAGTCCATCTAGAAATAAACAAGAGGGCCATGATGGCCCTGGATCGCTCACCTGATCCATAGGTATCAAGTGGACCCCTGGGAGAGCCATTATTGGCCCCCGGCTATAATATAAATAATCTTGTTAGTGGTCTAACAGGTGAAGCTTCATACTAAATATCAGAGAACGGAGCCTTCTGGTTTCAGACAAGATTTTTAAAGGTTTTCCTTATGTAAGTCTATATGAATCTTGGGGTCCCCGGGGCAGGCCATTTTTGGCCCCAGGGCTATAATTTGAACAATCTTGGTAGAAATCCACAAGACGAAGCTTCATACAAAATATCAAAGACCTTGGCCTTCTGCTTTCAGACAAGAAGATTTTCAAAGGTTTTCATTGCCTTGACTTCTATTTCCTAGGGCTATACTTTGAACAATTTAGATGAAGCTTCACACCAAATATCAAAGACCTGGGCCTTGGGGTTTCAGAGTAGAAGATTTTTTTAAATTTCCCTATATAAGTCAATGTAAAAATGAAGGGCCCCGGGGCGGGTGCATTTTTGGCCCAAGGGCTATGATTTGAACAATCTTGGTAGAAGTCCACTAGATGAAGCTACATACCAAATTTCTAAGAACTGGGCTATGCGGAAAAGAAGATTTTTGAAGATTTTCCCTGTATAAGCCAATGTGAAACCAAAGCGCTCGCAGGTGGGGGCATTTTTCGCCCTATTGGCCTATAATTTGAACAATCTTGATAGAGGTCCACTAGATGAAGCTTCACACCAAATATCAAAGAACTGGGCTCTGCGGTTTCAGAAGAAGATTTTTAAAGATTTTCCCTATATAAGTCTATGTAAAACCATAGGCCCCCGGGGCGGGGGCATTTTTGGCCCCAGGGCTATAATTTGAACAATCTTGGTAGAGGTCCACTAGATGAAGCTTCATATCAAATATCACAAATATCAAAGACTTGGGGCTTTTGGTTTCAGAGAAGAAGATTTTAAATATTTTCCCTATATAAGCCTATGAAAAACCAAAGGGCCCCGGGGTGGGGGCATTTTTGGCCCTAGGGCTATAATTTGAACAATCTTGATAGAGGTCCACTAGTCGAAGCTTCACACCAAGTATCAAAGACCTGGGCCTTGCGGTTTCAGAGAAGAAGATTTTTTTTAAAGATTTTCCCTATATAAGCCTATGTAAAACCAAAGCCCCTGGGGCAGGGGCACTTTTGGCCAAAAGGGCTGCAATTTGAACAATCTTGGTAGAGGTCCACTAGATGAAGCTTCATACCAAATATCAAAGACCTGGGCCTTGTGGTTTCAGAAAAGAAGATTTTTAAATATTTTCCCTATACAAGCCTATGAAAAACCAAAGCGTCCCGGGGCGGGGGCATTTTTGGCCCTAGGGCTATAATTTTAACAATCTTGATAGAGGTCTACTAGATGAAGCCTCAGAACAAATATGTGACCTATGTGTACAACAGACCGGAATCATTTGAACAACTTTGAAAGGAGACCACCTAAGGATCATTCCTGTGAAGTTTGGTCAAAATCTGATCAGTGGTTTAGGAGGAGATGTTGTTTGAAGAAAAGGTTTACCAACGGACGCACACATGCACTGATGCAAGCACACATGGACGCACGACGGACAAAAAAGGTTCCCAAAAGCTACGTGACAGGTGAGCTATAAAAAAATATTATTGGCCGGACACAAAAAAAAAATTATTGGCCGGACACAAAAAAAAATCCTTTTCTGAGCTTTGACCTCTAAGTATGACCTTGAACTTGGAGGTACCGACCTGGGTCTTGCACATAAACATATCTGCCCAGAAATTTCAAAATCCATGTAAGAATAACAAAGTTATTGACCGGACACAAAAAAACACCTTTCTTGACCTCCAAGTATGACCTTGACATTTGAGGTACGGACCTGGGTCTTGGAAACAACATATTGTCTAATGAAGGTGAACATTTCTGCGAGGTAACTTTAAAAAGTCCATCCAGAACTAAAAATGTTATTGACCAGACACGACAACAAGAGGGCCATGATGGTCCTGGATCCATAGTATAATAAGTGGGCCCCGGGGAGGGCCATTATTGAGCCCAGGGCTATAATTTGCACAATCTTGAGGTAGGTCTAAAAGGTGAAGTTTCATACCAAATATCAAAGACAGGAGCCTTCTGGTTTCAAACAAGAAGATTTTTAAAGGATTTCCTTATACGAGGACTGTTCAAATATGAATGCAACTAAGCACATAAAAATGATTCTGTGATAGATTTCGATGAAAAATTTATTTTGTCTCCTCAAGGTATTTCCCTTTAACAGATATACAAACTGTCAGTCTTCTGATCCAATCATTGAATGCATTTTGGTAGTCTTTTCGAGGTATTCTATGAAGGCACTGGAATATTGCAGAACCGAGGTGTTTGCGCTGTACAAATTTTCGACCAGAAATGTATTTTTTCAGCCGTGGGTACAAAACAAAGTCACACGGGGTAAGGTCAGGGGAAAACGGGGGATGATGGAGTTCAACAACCTTTTCCTGCTTCAGATAGTCTTGCACAATGAATGCCTTGTGCGATGACGCATTGTCATGTAGCAATCTGACATTGGCCAAACCAGTTGCGGGTCTTCGTTCTTTGAAATATTTCTTCAATTTTCAAAGAACTTTATTCTTGTAAAACTTCGCATTTACAGATTTGCCTTTAGGCACAGCAACCTGAATAGCAGGGCCCTGATTTGAAAAGAATATGGCATACATTGCCTTCTTGACGCTCATGGTCCGCTTTGCAATGCATGGTCTTTTGCAATACTTTGTTGCCCATATTTTGTTCTGAATCTTTCGTTTTGGCTCAAAAAAGTGAACCCATATCTCGTCACCTGTGACGACATTAGCGAAAGACAGTGCATTGTAATTTGGAAACTTTTTAAGCAACTTCTTGTCGCACTGAATGCGTGTCTTTTTCTGCTCATCTGTCAACAGATGGGGAATCCATCTAGCACAGATCTTTCTCATTTTCAAATCCCGTTTCAGAATTGTATGAGCTGCTCCTAATGAAATGTCAACCATACTAGCTATTTGCCTAGTGGTGTATCGTGCATCAGTAGCAACTATTTCTTTCACTCTAGCAACCATCTTGGCAGATGTTGCTCTTTTCGGCCGATGATCATGTGGTGCATCTTCTGTTGAGCCTAGCCCACAGCTGAATTTCTTACACAACGAAAAACTGTCGGAAAAGATATTTCATTATGCCCATAAACCGAACATATTTCATCAAAAATGTCTTTGCATCGTATACCAAGAATACAACGATTCTTAATATAGGACCGTATTTCAATGGTGTACTGTGCCCTTCTTCCAACCATGTTTTGTATTAGTATACAAGAGTAGACAGTGTTTATCGAACGATGTACATGGCTAAAGTGTACAGATTTTAACAGGTTTGGTATCGATGTATAGGTAAAATGTTTTTCTACGGTGTGATATTTATTTCCAGGTGATTTTCGGATTAGTGCATGAGAAAATGTTCTACTTGCAATTATATTTGAACAGTCCTCGTATAGGTCTATATAAAACCTTGGGGGGGGGGAGATTTTTGGCCCCAGGGCTATAATTTGAACAATCTTGGCAGAAATCCACAAGACGAAGCTTCATACCAAATATCAACGACCTTGGCCTTCTGGTTTCAGACAAGAACATTTTCAAAGGTTTTCCCAATATAAGTCTTTTAGGAGATGATGTTTAAGATTTTCCCAATATAAGTCTTTTAGGAGATGTTGTTTTAAGAAATGGTGAACGGACGGAGGGACAGACGTTCATACGGATGGACGATGACAATAACGACAGACAGTGACCGATCACAATTGCTCTCCCAGAGCCTTCGGCTCAGGTGAGCTAAAAATCTACTGTTCTGCCTGTTTTCCATACAAATGTCTATGTGACCAAATTTGACCTTGCCATAAAACAGGTCAAGGTCCACTAAACATCATCATTTTGAAGAAACTAGGTAGGGCCTGGTGAACGGACGGAGGGACAGACATACATATGGACGGACGATGACAATGAAGACAGACAGTGACCGATCACAATAGCTCTCCCGGAGCCTTCGGCTCAGGTGAGCTAAAAATCCACTGTTCTGCTGGTTTTCCATACAAATGTCTAAGTGACCAAATTTGACCTTGCCATAAAACAGGTCAAGGTCCACCAAACATTATCATTTGAAGAAAAAAGGTAGGGCCTGAGTCCCCGATGCTGCATACCAAGTTTCAAGGTCATCGGCCATTTGGTTCCTGAGAAGAAGATTTTTAAAGGTTTTCATCATATACGGGCATGGCGGCCATATTGGTCATAAGATCCAGTCATCACAAACAAACTTTGGCTCCCCCTTCCCATAGAGGCTCCACATGTAATTCGGTAAAAACTGGCCACGTAGTTTCAAAGGAGATGTTGTTTAAAAATGTTGACAACGCAGACAGACCACTGTCTATACTATAAGCTCCCCTAGAGGCTTCGGCTCTGGAGAGCTAATAAAAAAAGTTATTGACCCTTTTTATGACCTTTGACCTCTAAGTATGACCTTTACCTTGGAGTTATCGACCTGGGTCTTGCACGCGACACATCGTCTCATGATGGTTAACATTTCTGCAAAGTAATTTCAAAATTCATCCAGGCATAAAAAATTTATTGACCAGACAGGAAAAAAAACAACACTTTTTTATCTTTGACCTCTAAGTATGACCTTGACCTTTGAGGTACCAACCTGGATCTTGCACTTGACACATCATCTCATGTTTGTTAAGATTTCTGCCAAGTAATTTCCAAATTATCTAAGAATAAGAAAGTTACTGACCGGACACGATTTGCCCAGACATACATACATACATACATACATACATGCATGCATGCATGCACACAGACTGGGTAAAATCTAATACCCGTCGCCTTTGGAGGAAGCATAATAAAAACACTGCTAGTGCTGCTCCATGCCCATAACTGCAATTACATCAAGCAAGTGCAATAACTCTGTCAAAAGCGAAATCTAGAGTTATGGTCCTTTTGTCTGTATGTCATTTTATGTTGCTTTATATTTTTGCAAGGCTTCAAGAAAATCTCTGAAACCGTTTTCAACAAGGGACACTTTTTTCAATGTTCAAAGGGGTAACTGCAAAAGGAGGAAATTTAGAGCTATGGTTCAACTGTTTTGCACATCATATCACAGTGATAAACATCTGCATAAAAATCAAGAAAATATCTCAAACAGTGTTTGTTTGTTTGTATTAGGGTTTAATTGCCCAGTCAACACTATTTTAGGTAATTTTTGAGCCGGTCAGTTTACCTATCAACACTTTCCTGGGCAGGCTTATATGTAAGCGGTTAACCAGTAAACTGCACATTCTTTTGCCAGAAGCTGACAATTGCCCTTCTTGAATCAGCGGAAGAGAGAGAATGACTGCAGAAAAGATTTCATGATCAATCTCCATGAAAGAATGTTGCCGACCCAGGCAGGTATCGAAGCCGCGTCCTTCAGATCACCAGTCAGCCGCGTATATGACTGAGCTACCTTGGCCGCTCAAACAGTTTTAAGTTACAGAGTGGACACAAATATATTTCAGAAATCACTGTTTAAAGGGACATAACTCCAAAAGAAGGTTGACCAGAGTTATGGTTCTTGCATTCTGCACCTTGTCTCGTCAAAATATCTGAAACTGTTTTCAACTTACATGCCAGACATTGTAGAAATGGCTTTTTTAAATATTTACCATTACCAAAACACATCTATACAAATACATGGTAAACTTTACCGCAGAAAAAACAAACATTTTAAGTTGAAAAATTGTGATATTTTTCTTGTTTTTGCTCAAAATATAGATTGTGGGTACTCCCAAGAACCGCCTCATCGAGCCGGTTCTTACGAGTACCAACAATATTTATCAAAATATCTGAAATTGTTTTCAACTTACAGAGAAGTCATTGTAGAAATGGCTTTTTTAAATATTTACCATTACGAAAACACGTCTATACAAATACATGGTAAACTTTACCGCAGACAAAACCAAACATTTTAAGTTGAAAAATTGTGATATTTTTTCTTATTTTTGCTCAAAATATAGATTGTGGGTACTCCCAAGAACTGCATCTAGCCAGTTCTTACAAGTACCCACAATATTTATCAAAATTTATGAAACTGTTTTCAACTTACAGAGCCGACATGGTAGAAATGGCTTTTTTTCAATATTTACCATTACCAAAACACATCTATACAAATACATGGTAATCTTTACCGCAGACAAAACCAAACATTTTAAGTTGAAAAATTGTGATATTTTTTCTTATTTTTGCTCAAAATATAGATTGTGGGTACTCCCAAGAACTGCCTCATCTAGCCGGTTCTTACGAGTACCCACAATATTTATTTTAGAGCAGAAATAAGAAAAATAAGTTATACCCCTGTAAACCCCAGTTTTACTATACATATATAAAAGTGGGGTTCAAGGTGGTCAAAAATTATATGGTATTGATTTTGTGGTGTATACTTAGCAAAAACAATTTAGCATGGATGTTATTGCCTCCCATTTTCAGTCAGTGTTTTTTACCATGTTTATGCCTAATTGTTGGGGTCTAACTGTTGGTTTTCTTTTGCTCCAGCATTTCAGTGTTTTCTTGCTGTTGAGTCCTCACCATTGTTTCATCTCTGTGTTTTTTGATTTTTGTGTTCTCTGAGATGTTGCACTGATGAGTTAGGAGGCCTTCATGTGGACTGAACAAATTATTTGTCTAAATCATGATGAAGGGCGAGGATAGCGGCCAGGTAAACGATTTAACCCCCCCAGTGGAATTTGTTACACTGACCGTTCCAAGGCGGTTCTTTTTGTTATGGTTTGTCTTCGAGTGTGTGTATCGCTTATATGATTTTGATTTTGATAGCTAATTGGCCATTTTGTGGGAAAGTAACTGTCTTTTTGGCTTTCCGCAATTGATGTTTCCATTAGGGTCTAGTTATTTCATGTTTGTGTTTCTTTCCCTTTGGTGTCTCTGAAGGAAGCTGTGGGTTAATTGTATTGATTCCTGATCATTGCCTTCACTTCTATTTAACATGACGGTCCAATGTCATAGATGTCGTATCAGCACAAGATGTCTGAGCGAGGATATGCTGTTAACAATTACTACCCAGCAGCAAAGGGAGACAAACCTGGCTTTGAGAGTTGCTTCTCCAAAGCCTGAAGAATCAGACATTCTAATAAGAACTGAACAATACTTCCAATCTATCTTAACAGGGTGTCCTCTATGAAATGTAGAAAGAAGAGTCAATATGCGCATATTCAATAGTGTTCACTCAACTTCACTTACCTGATATTCTACATCACTTCCAACACACAATAATGCTGGGATCATTCTCTATCATCTCCTCAAGATCCTGAGAGCTGTGACCTGGATGGAATATGAATTCATATAACATGCATAATGAAGTAATACCACAATTTCTCAATGAATTAAAAATGATAATCACCTCTAGCCTAGGAAGATTTATTTCCTCCATGGAAATATTTCCCTCTAGCCAGTCCTACTTTTCCAAAGCAATGGTTATATTTAGACGTGTGAACGTTTAATTCACGTCGATGCGTGGTTTTCGACGTGACGTCAACGGCGTCTCCAAAGATGTAAACAACGTTCAGAATGTATGGTGTTAGACTCGAAGGCAGTGTTGAATTAAAGATTACATAGACATAACCACTGAATTAGGGGTAAGTTTGGTTATTGTACTCTCATATTTTTAATTGTTTAATCACCATTAAAATTTTAGTACTTTTTTTTTCATTCAGTACAATACAAAGCATTTTCAAGATGGTGTCTGTACAGTATTTGTTTCAGCCAGCTTATGTGTCACTGCGCCCACTACCATTTGCATGGGCTGTATGTTAAGACAAAGAATTAGATGAAAAATATCCATCAGCTTTATCAAAATTCATGTAATATACAGTTTATTGACTCAGTCCATTTTAAATATGGGATTTATAAACCTCGGGATGTTGAACATCCCCAAAAGAAAAATTGTGTGCTTCTCGTTTCTTTATCGGATCTTCAACCACCCTCGGTTTATAAACCCCATATTTAAAATGGGCTGTCAGAGTAATAAACTCTATTTATTGTATTCTATTCCATTTTCGCAAGGAAAACAAGTTTCATGACCAGTTGGCTTTAATGATAACTTGATGTTTCTTAACAAAACATTCCATCAAAGGCTATTATAACACTCTTGTGGGGTTGAAATGTTTACATCTTTAACTATGAAATGTAGGTCATCGTCAAATATGGATTCTTGCTTTAAAACTTATCCTGCTGTTCATGACAATCCCTACCTTTGAAAACAGTGTGGATTCAGGCCATCTGATCAGGCAGGATCTACACTGTTTGTCATACAGTAAAAATATTATATCATGTAATCTGACTGGCAAATAATCAGAAATGGGCGTGGTTAATTTAAATATTCAGCAGGATAAGGGTTAAAGTTGATATCCTTAGATGCAAGTTTGTACCAAGTATCATTAAAAAAAGCTCTCATAAGTCTTTGAAAAATAAGTTTGAACATTAGGGTGAAAGCTAGGGTTGTCACAAATGTTGATGGCTTGATGAATGAACTGAGGTACAAGCACAGAAGGAAAAAAAAAGACTCATATAACCTGCCATGCTTAACCCATATATGCCTAGTGGCCCTTTTTTGGGATGTTGGCAAACAGTGTAGACCCAGATCAGACGCCGCATAACGCAGCGTCTGATCTGGGTCTACACTGTTTGCTCAAAGAACATACATTTTTGTACAACTTACATTAAACAAAACAAATCTGACACCCCTATAATTGAAAATGGACAACTCCAAATTTATAAGATGGAAGATTCCATTGTCATATATGGGTTAAAGCTGGCGCACCAAAAAGGCAGCTGCTGTAAAAGGATTTCCTCATAATAGTTCTCCTAAACAAGAGGGCCCAGAGGGCCCTGATTCGCTCACCTTAATGTCACTGTCTCTAGTACATTCTATTTTTAGCTCTGGTGGCCATCTTGTTGATCAGAGTGGAACGATCTTAGCTATTTTGGTAAGGTGTCACCTAGGCAACAAGTTTGAATCAAACTGACCCAAGGGCTCAGGAAGAGTTCGCATTTGAAGCAAATTTACAATGTTTTTATATTTTTAGCTCTGGCAGCCATATTGTTCGTCGGAGCGAGACCATTTTAGCTATTTTGAATGTAATTGGCCCAGGGGTACAGGAGTTGTCGTTTGAAGATTTTTGTTCTATTTTTAGCCCTGGTGGCCAGCTTGATTATCAGAGTGGAATGATTTTAACTATTTTGGTAGGGAGTCACCTGGGCGACATTCCTGTAAGTTTGTAGCAAATTTATGTTTTATCTATTTTTAGCTCTGGTGGCCATTTTGTTCATCGGACTGGGATCATTTTAGCTAATATGGTAGAGGGTCAACGACATAATATTCCTTCGAAGTTTGAATCAAATTGGCCCAAGGGGTAAGGAGGAATTGTCGTTTTAAGAATTTTTCTATTTTTAGCTCTGGCAGCCATCTTGTTAGTCAGAGTGGAACAATTTTAGCTATTTTGGTAGGGAGTCAACGACATAATATTCCTGTGAAGTTTGAATCAAATTTGCGTAAGGGGTAAGGAAGAGTTGTCGTTTGAAGATTTTTTTCTATTTTTAGTTAAGGCGGCCATCTTGTTCGCCACGTTGAACGATTTTAGTTATTTTGGTAGGGTGGCACCTAACTAACATTCCTGTGAAGTTTGAATCAAATTGGCCCAAGGGTTGAGGAGGAGTTCGCATTTTGACGTAAATTTACAAAGTTTTTCTGTTTTTAGCTATGGCGGCCATTTTGCTCATTAGAGCGAAAACATTTTAGCTATTTTGGTAGTGGGTCATCTAAGCAACATTCCTATGAAGTTTGAATGAAATATGCCCAAGGGTAAAAGAGGAGAAGTCGTTTGAAGAATTTTTCTATTTTCAGCTCTGGTGGCCATCTTGTTAGTCAGAGCAGAATGATTTTAGCTATTTCTTTAGGGAGTCAGCTACATAACATTCCTGTGAAGTTTGAATCAAATTGGACCAAGGGTTAAGGAGGAGTTCCTGTTTGAAGCAAATTTACAATGTTTTTCTATTTTTAGCTATGGTGGCCATTTTGCTCATCAGAGCAGAACCTTTTCAGCTAATTTGGTAGAAGGTCACCTAAGCAACATTACTATGGAGTTTGAATAAAATTCGCCCAAGGGTACAGGAGGAGTTGTTGTTTAAAGATTTTTTCTATTTTTACCTCTGGTGGCCATCTTGTTTGTCAGAGCATAACGATTTTAGCTATTTTGGTAGGGAGTCATTTGGGCAACATTCCTGTGAAGTTTGAATCAAATTGGCCCAAGGGTTGAAGAGCAGTTTGTGTTTGAAGCAAATTTATGATGTTTTTCTATTTTTAGCTATGGCCGCCATTTTGCTCATCAGAGCAATTCCGTTTTAGCTATTTTAGTAGAGGGTCACCTAAGCAACATTCCTATGAAGTTTGAATTAATTTGGCCCAAGGGTACAGGAGGAGTTGTCATTTAAAGAATTTTCTATTTTTAGCTCTGGTGGCCATTTTGTTCACCAGAGTGGAAACGTTTTAGCTATTTTGGTAGAGGGTCAGATGAGCAACATTTCTATTACGTTTGAATGAAATTGGCCTTAAGGTACAGGAGAAGTTGTTATTTAAAGATTTTTCTATTTTTAGCTCTGGTGGCCATCTTGTTGAGCGGAGCGGAACAATTTTAGCTATTTTTGTAGAGGGTCACCTCAGCAATATTCCTATGAAGTTTTATTGAAATTGGCTCAAGGGTTAAGGAGGAGTTAGCATTTAAAGCAAATTGTTGAGACTGCACGACACACAATGCACGACACACGACGGACATTGACCGATCACAATAGCTCACCATGAGCACTTCGTGCTCAGGTGAGCTAAAAATTAGACTTTGTTGATATGGGAGGCTGAATGTTATGCAAACAGTGTATGCCCTGATCAGATGCCGCATTCTGCGGCATTGATCTGGGCCTGCACTATTTGCCAAGGTACCCCTTCAGGGGTTTCACACATACAATGGTTTAATATCTAAACTTTCTTTCCTTTCAATGTAAGCAAAGCCGGCCTCTGTGGCTCTGTCAGATGCGGGTAGGACTGGTGCTCAGGAGGGCGCGGGTTCGATAACTGCCGGGGTCGGCAACATTCTTTCGTGGAGACTGATCATGAAATCTTTTCTACAGTCATTCACTCCCTTCTGCTGATTCAAGAAGGGCAGTTGTCAGTTTCTGGCGAGAGAATATGCACTGTACTGGTTAACGCTTACGTATAAGCCTGCCCAGGAAAAGTGTGGATAGGTAAACTGGCTGGCTCAAAAATGACCCAAATAGTGTTGACTGGGCCATTAAACTCCAAAACAATGCAAGCGAAGTTTTTGTTTGGCACATTGATTTGCTTAATCTAGTCACAAACTTACCAGATTTGCAGCAGATTTCATCGTAACTATGCATGCCATTCAACCACTTTGACACAGACTGTAATTTATTGCAGGACTCTGTGTCACCTGGCAGCTTTACAGGGTAGCCCTGCAAGCGTCTGATGATCTTGGTCTTTAAACCAAACTGTATCAAGCGTCTGAAATATAATTTTAACCCTTAAGACACCGAGAAAAACGAAATCTGAAAATGTTGTCTGCTTAATTTTTTTGCAAATGTTTAAAAAAATATTTTTGCGTACAGGCAAACAACATGGACCCAAATCAGACTGCTCCTAGAGGAGCAGTCTGATTTGGGTCCACACTGTTTGTAAAAATGACATTTAAAGTAACCAGCAGACGACAAAGCAGACGGCAATTGTCATGATTGGCATCTAATGGGTTTTGTTCGATTTGTTTGATTTGAGGTTTAACGTCCCAATCACACTATATAGGTCATTTTGGAGATGTTGCTTCCAATTTTATGGGACTTTTACCCGATATTGAGATGAAACGACATCTCAAGCCCTGTCGCCCAATTAAACCAATAGGGTTCATAAGGATGGACAGTCAGACTCACACCGCTTTGCCTGGGCAGGCTTAGAACCTCTAAACGGTTTACCACTACTCGTATGTGGTCAGATTCAGCTCTGTATTGAAACATTGTGCAGTCCATCTATTTCTACAAGCCCCGATGGGCGGGGAAGGCAATTTTAACCGTTAAGAAGCCAAGAAAAACTACATCTGAAAATGTTGTCTGCTTATGTCGTCTGCTTAATATTTTTTTTTTAAACGTTTTAAAGAATATTTTTGCATACAGTACATGCCAATGGTGTGGACCCAAATTATACTGCTCCTAGAGGAGCAGTCTGATTTGGGTCCACACTGTTTGCAAAAATGACTTTTAAAGTAACCAGCAGACGACAAAGCAGAAGGCAATTGTTGTGTTTGGCATCTTACAGGTTAAATTGGTCTAAAGCAGAAGGACATTTGACTGGAAATACAGTGTTACAAGAGAACCTTCAGTATTTGTGTACAAGTTATATTGTGCCCCCCCCACCACCCCCCACTATCGGGGCTTCCAAAATAGTTGGGCTGCATGATGCTTCCACGCAGAGCTCAAACCGTCCATGCTTATAAACCCTATTGGTTTCATTGGGCAACAGGGCTTGAGATGTCATTAAATCTCAATGTAGGGTAAAAGTCCCACAAAATTGGAAGCAACGTCTCCAAAATGACCTATACAGTGTTGACAGGGATGTTAAACCTCAAATCAAACAAACAAAAACAAAACAGGTTATATTGTGCTAGACAAAACTTCAGAGAAAGGACCAGGATTATTCGTATCTGCAGCATTATTAGCCTCTGACACTAAGTTGTGAGTCCAAACGGACAGGACAAGTTTAACTGCTATGGCAAGTTTTAGATTCCTTACTAACTGAAGATCAAAGACGGGTTATAATACTTGTTAATTATAATACGACAAAAGTGGCCACAACATACTGTGATGTTAGTCTAAATTTGATAGTTTCTTGGAGCCTGTGACCTTGAAAGCAAATCAAGGCCATTAAGCCTTATCACGATTTTCTGTCCTGCACTAAAAATAACATGACCCCATCCCCACCTTCTGTGGTGTTACCCTTCGGGAGGGTGCAAAATATTTATGTAAAAGGGAAGGGTTGGGTTTTATCAGAGTAAACAATGTTTTCCTAATTGCTATTCAAAACACTGATTGTGGGTACTCAGTGAGGCAATACTAATGAACACCTACACTCTTTTTTTGAAGCAGAAATATGGAAAATAGCAGAAAACCAAAATTTTAGGGATATGAAAGAGTGAGTGAGTGAGTTTTACATCTCACTAACAGCTAATGTCATATGGAGATGGGTCTAAAGACTCATCGGAAAGTCTGGAGAAGCCCGGGATTGATCCTGCAACCCCTGGTTTACAAGGCGAGTAGCATAACCACTACACCACAGAGGGTTCTGGGATATGAAAGAGAGCTTTAACACACGTGGATATGTTATCCAAACCTTTCACTTACTTTTCATCTATCTTCAGAGGATGTGGGTTGTGTCTCATACACAGGTCTTTCACTGTGAGGCCCGGGGCTAGACTAGAGTATAACATGAAGACATCTCTAAACTTTGGTTTTACCCTGCCTGTAACAAATCCAGACTATTAACTACAAAAGCCAAACAAATAGTGTGTGTTGAGCTGGCAAGTTTTTCCAGTGAGATATCATTACGATAACACACCCATGCTACATAGTGCATTTTCACACCTCCAAAACGGCCATTTTCTGATGAAAATCCGATATTTTTCTTATTAATACCGCAAACATAGGTTGTGGGTGCTCGTTAGAACCGCCTCATTGAGGCGGTTCTAACGAGTACCCACAACCTATGTCTTGGAGCAAAAATAAGAAAAATAATGTATACCCCCATAAACCCCAGTTTTCTCTATATAAAGTGGGGTGTAGGGGGGTCTTCGTTTCTCAGACTTGTTCACGTGATGTGTTCCCAGTTTACCTTTTTTGTTGTTGTTGTTTTGGATAGTAAACACTATTTAGGTCATGTGGAACTACAGTAAAAATAATCCTGCATAACACTATTTAGGTCATATCAGTTTACTTAACCACACATTTCCTGGGTAGGCTAATATATAGGGTATAGTAGTCGCAGATAAAATTGACTAGGGGGAGCTGTCGTTTGTACCTGCCTTTGGAATGTTCTATTAATCAAGGTTGGGCGGTCAAAACCAGGGGCAGTTTTAACCGGTGGTTTTAACCGATTAAAACCCTCCCGGTCAATACTCCCAAAGTGGTCAATACTGGTCGATTGAAATATTAAGTGGTCAATTGAACAATTTTAGTGTTAAAAAAGCAAAGCTACTGAAACTATTTTGAAGTTTTGCTCTCTTTGCTGGAGGCTGATCATTTGATAAGAGTTTTCAGGTTCAGATGTTATTTCTTCAAGTGGCCTCTTAGCAATGCTGTCTGGCTTTTTCAGCCCTAGGCATTTTTGTCTGTGACTCATCAGTCTTAAGCCCTTAGCACTAACTTCAACACCTTGTACTTTTTTTTTTTTTTGTTATCTTCCAAAATAGTGAAGAAGTTCCAAATTGGGTCTTTAGGTTTCATTCATTTTTTGACACCTTCAGTAATAGCTTGATGATCAGATACTATCCATATTGCATATAAATAAAAATTTCACACATTATGAATAAAGCCTGGTGTCAGTTTATAATACCCCTATTAGGGTCATGTAATTGGTCAATTTAGCTGTGTTAGTCTGTTTTGACAGCAATTTACAGGTGTTGCAGATACTTTTAAATATTCAAAGACAGTGAATCTTCAAATATTGTTTGGTTAATAAATAAAGGACCTTTCATAAATCCTTCACCCCACACAATGGAAACTAGCCACAACAATCCCAATAAAAAAACCACTCAAGGATAAGCTGGATCCACAATCATATCGACCCATCTCCCTCACCTCATGCACATGTAAAACTATGGAAACCATGATCGCCAAACGCCTCTCCAACTATCTAGAAGATAATAATATCATCTCAGACAACCAATCAGGCTTCAGACCTAACAGATCCACAACTGATCAACTTGTCCGACTGGAATCAGAAATAAACATGGCTTTCATGGAACACAAAATCCTAGTAGCGGTAGCCCTCGATCTTGAAAAGGCCTTTGACCTCATGTGGTCAACCGGCACCATAACCAAACTAAAGGAATACGGAATAAGCGGAAACATGCTAAAGTGGATCCATAGCTTTCTCAAGGATAGAAAAATTCAAACCCGAGTTGGGGACAATACCTCAGAGGAACTAATCCTGGAAAACGGCTGCCCCCAAGGCTCAGTACTAAGTCCCATACTCTTTAACGTAATTGTTAACACCCTTCACGAGGCCCTGAAACCACATAATAATATAGGCCTGTCACAGTTTGCCGATGATAGCGCGGTGTGGGGGAAACGCTCTACTCTAGAACTGGCGGTCAAAGACCTACAATCAGTTCTAAGAGAAATCGAAACCTGGGCACTAAGATGGGGATTCAAAGTATCAAACCTAAAGACTAAAGCAATCATATTCAGCAAACGACGAAATCTGAAGACCACTCAAAACAAACTATACCTCTTTGGTAGGGAAATAGAATGGGCCCAGAACATCAAATTTCTGGGCATGATCCTCGACAAACATCTGACTTGGAGAGATCACATTAAAGATCTCAAAGAAAGATGTGAAAAAGACCTGAACCTACTACGAGTAGTGTCAGGTACCACCTTTGGAGCTGATAAAAAGACACTCCTGATTCTATACAAAGCCCTTATTCTTAGTAAGCTAGACTATGGAGCCCAGGCTTACAACTCCGCGTCAGAGAATATCCTTAAAACTCTGAATATCATTCAAAACCACGCCCTCAGGATAGCAACAAGAGCATACCGATCTACCCCAATCAACGCACTAGAGGTAGAATGTGGACTTAAACCACTACATCTACGAAGGGAAGAACTCATACTAAAATACTGGGCTAGATCCTCCCCACTTGGCAAATCCCTCCCAGTGAATGATCTATTAACAGATCATGGTTGCTATTCATGTAGGAGAGCCAAGAACTACAACCCATATTGTAAGAAAGTCCGTGCCCTCCTGAAAGAGCACAACATACCCGATAAGATCCAGGCACCCAAGTACAGATCCAAATGGGATCTCAAACACAACACACCCTCCTGTTACCTCCATCAGGTCCTGGGGAGGAAAGAAGAAAATACAAATGAATACATGAAAAACAAAAGCCTCTCTTATGTTCGCACCAGCCATGCTGGGAAAACTCTAATCTACACAGATGGCAGTAAGGACCCCACAACAGGAAAAACCGGCGCCGCATTCGTTGTCCCAGAGAGAAATCTTCACGTACCGATTAAAACAAACCAACACCTCTCAGTATTCACAACTGAACTGATTGCCATTCACTGGGCCATCTCCTGGGCCATCACAGTTAAGACACCCAAAGCCACAGTACTCACAGACAGCCTTAGCGCTATCCAGGCCCTACAGTCAGGAAAATCCAAAACACGACCTGACCAAATTGACTCAATCCTGTCTAAACTAGATAAGGCAAAAAGAGAAGGGCAAGACATTGAAATCGACTGGATCCCATCCCACGTCGGCATCCCCGGTAATGAGGCGGCCGACGAAACAGCCAGATTAGCACTAGATATAGGTATTAAAGATTATACTCTCCCTTCAAAACGGGAGATCTATACAATCATAGACACCGCCATAACGAGAAAATGGCAAGCTCTATGGGATAGAAACCCAACCAACACCGGGAGGCATTACCAACTCCTCCAGCCCACAGTAGGTAAATCTGCCCACCAATTTAGCAACAACAGAAAATTAGACGTGGTAATTTCCCGTTTGAGATTTAACCATAACGGCCTAAATGCCAACCTAACTCAGCTAGGAAACACAACGGGTCTATGCAGAAAATGCGATAACTATGAACTAGAAACAACACAACACATCTTGTTTGAATGTGTAACAAACGCCCATGCACGAGAAGAGATAAAATCTGAAATGTTCAAATTAGGATATGAATCGGTACACCTACAAGATCTCCTCGCTCCCCCCGAAAAACACTGCTCGGCCATAGCCGAGGTGGTTAAGAAATTCCTTAAAGACACAAATTACTGGGAAGTAATATAAGAAAAACAGCTTTTGTTACCCACACACCGCGCTTAGGCAACCATCACCTACCATCAATCTGCACTTGGACCTTAGACGGGGGCGTCAAAGCGAGACACTGTGGTTGCGGCTCATTTGCTTTGCACTTATGGGTGCCCCGCCGAGGCTACCCCCCGTCAAAGGACAAACCAATGACCCTCCCATACCTTCAACATCATAACAGACCACGGGCAAGGGTGCATCATAAGAAAATCCCATAGCCCGAAAACTCCCACGGACATGCTTGAACCTGCGGCGACAAGCCGATTCGGGACACTGTGGTTGCGGCTCATGTGCTTTGCACTTATGAGTGTTCCGATGAGGTAACATGCCGCGGCAGGACAGGCAGCCCCCATGGGAAGGTAATTCTTCACAATAACCGCGCCACCCGTTAACTTGGTTTTGAACAAGTTACCCTAAGAGCCGGACCGTGCCTTTGTGGGGGGACCCCCCCCTCACAAGCCCGGCCCGCCCTGTGCACAGAATGGGAAGCCAAAATATGTGACGGATGGCGGGGTCATATTAGCACAAGCACAATATGCACTAATGACTTTTGTTTGTATTACAGGTACAGGTGGGACCCCGGGGGACAAGAAACTGAACACAACTACACTGATCCGAGCGCACACATGGGGTCCCAAAGCACTAATCCGACTTTTCTATTTCAGGAACGAGAGGAGGCTCGACGGAGCCCGTCAGGACAACATCCTGAGGGCACCTGGGAGAAAGCCCGTACTGGGCTCCCCCTAGGTGCCAACAGAATGAAGTCCCCTGAAGTAGGCAAAGCGAAGGCATAAATACTGCCAGAACCGAGCATACAAACGGGGACAGGTCACACGCTAAATATCTTATAGGCGGGGCAACGGCAATATCAACCATTTGCTAGGTATTTGGAAATAGGAAGTCCCTTAAAAATGCCTTTTGGAAGACCATTCAAAAATAAAAAATTAGCGGGATTGCAAAACGGCTGATTAGCCTCATCACTGCCTTTCCCAAACAAGCACATACCTCCAAACACATCACGAAGACACACCTGTCCAATTTTGAACCCCACTTGCATAGGCAGGTCTCCGTGATGAAAGCACGGGTACTAGGACTTTTTGCAATAGCCGGAATTGGCTGGTCTATTAGTCACCCATCCTGGCTCACTTTAGATGCCTGTTCAAAATTCAAAAATTCATGCGTTATCACCCTTTAACAAGCATCGTGACCGAAGGCGTTTTCTTTGCCATGTCAGGGGCGGAGGCAGAGAATAATGGAAGCCAGAACTGATAATGTATGTTAGCTTTTTTCCTCGGCCAGACATTTGAAAACAGGGCTGTGCTCTGACACATTTGGCAGTCGAAATTGGCAACATGTCATCACATACTAGAGCCCGTCTTTGGTCTGATTCCTGCACTCAAAATTCTAAAATCGCTATAGAACTGTGTTTCTTAGGACAAACGCTGTACCTTGGGTGCGATTTGTGCCTTCCTCCGATTAAGAGTTCAGTATATTCCCATTGGTCAGCTGACACCTGTCGAATTGACAAGTGCCAGCACATTGGAGGCCCTGGGAAGAGCAGTTCATAAACTAATCCCATTTAGCGAGATGGGGGTAGCCCCTATGTGCTTTTAGCGCCCGGTTACCTTACAAAATCTATCAAGTCAAGTAAATCCTTCAAAATCCATGATACATTCAGCTTATTCATATTCCTGTAAATCAAAACATGAGTAATCAATCTAACCTATAAAGAAAAAAAGAATAATTATAATTGAAAAGAACACCAGGCCTGTCTACAGTTCAGTGAGTCAATCGACCAGCAATAATGTCTTTTGACTTTTGATGAAATAAAAGATGCCTCAAATAATTACTGTTATTAATAAAAACTATTTTGTCTTGTTCAGTGATGAAAATATAGTTTAACCTCATGTACATGATGTAGGGGGAGAGCTTTTAAGACAAGTTTAGCAACAGGACAGAGGTATATACTCCAGTGATTTAATCGACCACCAATCAACCAGTATTGACCGGTTAAAACCGGTTTTAACCACTGGCCCGGTCAATACTCATATTGACCGGCTTTTTGCCAACCTTGCTATTAATAAAAGGGGGTAAACCAAGTCACCCGACTAAGTGAATTCGACTGTAACACAAACAAAGCTGGGGTGAATATGGCCATTTGGTCTGCTTGCAAGAAGCATGCGAAAGGCACTCTACCTAATCTTCTGTTGGACTCAGCGAATTTGACATATATTGACAACACCTGAATAGCTCCGCCTTGTGAATTTTATCTGCGACTACTATAACTAGTCCAGTGCACATGTATTCTTATGCCAAACGCTGACTACTGTCCTTTTTAAATCAGCAGAAGGGAGAGAATGATTTAGGAAAAGAATTCATGCTCAATCTCCACAAAAGAATGCTGCAAACTAATGTAGTAGGAATCGAACTTACTTCCTCCTGATTCCCAGTCAGAAGCTCATTTGACTGAGCTACTAAAGTTGGCATCTTATACAGTAAACAGAAAATCCAACAGCTACCTGGGATGAAAATATTGTCCTGAGTTTTGCAATCATCCGCATTTGTATTTAAGTGAGTTTTACGTCCCACCAACAGCTAAGGTCATACAGAGACAGGACCTCAGTTTAAAGACTCTTCCGAAAGTCTGGAGAAGCCCGGGATCGATCCTGCGACCCCTGGTTTACAAGTCGAGTAGCGTAACACTACACCACGGAGGCTACTTTGTATTTATGTACATGTATGGTAGAAATGTAAAAATTGTCTTCTTAGCAACTCTTATCCTGCTAAAAACAACAACCATTACCTTTGCAAACAGTGTAGATCCAAATCAGATGGCTTCTGAAGAAGCCATCTGATCAGGATCTACACTGTTTGTCATGCAGTTTTTGAACTGAATGAATACACTATTTCAAGGAAATTTAATTGGCTGATAGTCAGAAATTGATGTGGATAAATTGATTTATTCAGCAGGACAAGAGTTAGAGTTTATTTACCTTTCAATGCCACAAATTGAAGACATTCTTCCTGCAGTTGCAAGTCTTCTGACAAATTCTGAATCTGACTAGTTGTTGTATACAGGTTTGAATACTGAAATGTGAAAATGTGGTTTATACTAGAAAACATGTATATTTGGTGATAAATTTATTTATTTGCAGTGCAGTCAAAACAGAATGTGCAAATAAAGAAAAACACTAGAAAGCTGTCCAATGGACAATGATGCACCCGCCTGGTAGTGCAATTAAGAAAACAAAAACGGAAAATTCCTAATTCATCTCGGACATAAGACAAATATATTGCTGAAGCCGGCTCAGACACAGAAGTGGACGCAGATGGAAAACAAATAGGAACATGATGCCCCCACCAATAAAACACCAAGACCAACAGCCTAATATCACCTCTTTTCTCTACTTTTTTTTCAGAACTGATTCTTCTCCTGTGTGAAGAGCAAACTCTTTCCATAAAGAGGAATGGTTACACCTCCAAAAGTATTTTTGTATCCCATGTCAGTAGGAGTCAACTCTTAAAGGAAAGAATTTGCTCCTGAGAAACAAAGTCTTTCCTTTAAGAGGTGACCCCTTTTTTCGTAGGACAGGGCTTATAATATGAACAGGAAGTCTCAAAAGATGTCTCCCTTTGAAAAATGGCCAGGTGTTCCCGTTCCCCTTAAGTGAAGAATCACTTTCTGGAGGCTTTATGTTTTGTTTTGCTTGAGTTGAGGCTTTATGCCCAAGTCAACACTATTTAGGTCATTTTGGAGATGTTGCTTCCGATTTTGTGAGACTTCTACCTAACATAGGGGGCTTTATGTACAGGAATGTGAATAAGTTACAAAAGTTGTCTCCCTTGTATAAAAAGAAGGGGAATATATTTGGTATATACCTTTTATTTGATACTTTATACAGTGTCCCATTAATAAAGATATCATCACTTGAACAACTTTGTAAAATGAACACCCATCCCCTCCCCCCCCCCCCCAAAAAAAAAATCAAACACTTGTACACAGATAACTGGGGTTTACAGGGGTATACATTATTTTTCGTCTTTCTGCTCAAGACACAGATTGTTGGTACTCATTAGAACTGCCTCATAGAGACGGTTCTAATGAGCACCCCCAACCTATGTTCAGGATCGCCTCTATGAAGTGGTTCTAACGAGCACCCACAACCTATGTTTGTGATATAAATAAGAAAAATATGACCGATTTTCATTAGAAAAGTAGCCATTTTGGAGATGTGGAAAAATTCACTATGTTGCCCGTGTGTTATCATAAAGTTTTTCAAGATTGTCTGGAAGGATACTCTGAAAAGTAAAGCAAGTGTTTGTTTCAGAATTATATGGCTAAGTCAAAATTATTAAGGTCTTGCTGAGCGAGTCAGTTACCCTCACCACACTTTTATTGGGAGTAAAAATGGTTAACCAGACGGTGGATAGTGCACATTCTTTCATCACAAATGGACAACTGTCCTTCTTGATTCAGCAGAAAGGAGAGCATGACAAAATATTTTATCTCTTCATGGAAGAACTGTTGTTGCTGGATCAAACGCGAGTTGTAACTGATCAGTGATCCCAGTGCAATAACACATCCATGCAGCAAAGTACATTCTTTCATGTCTCCAAAACAGTTAATTTTCTTATGAAAAATTGTGTTATTATTCTTATTTATACTCATAACAGAGATCATTTGTAATTTAGAACAGCCTCTTTGAAGCGGTCCATGCGTGCACCCACAACCCAAGTCTTGGAACACAAAGAAGAAAATAACATACACCCCTGTAAACCAAAGTTTTCTCTATATGAAGTGGATTTATGGGGGTGTTCAATGTATGGCCTTGGTACTGTTGTGACCAGTCAGAAAGCCTCTATACCCAGCCTGCATGGTGCAAATATGGATTCTAGCTTCAAACTATATACAGCTGTGTGGAACTCCAATATCTTTGTGTTTGGTGGTCATAATTTTTTTTTCACAATTAACCCTTATCATGCTGCATAAATTTAGCCGCACCCATTTCAGACTATCAACCAATCAAGTTACTTGATATAATGTATTCATTCACATTTGCAAACTAAACAACAAACAGTATAGATCCTGATCAGATGGCTTCTTTAGAAGCCATCTGATCAGGATCTACACTGTTTGCAAAGGTAGGGGTTGTCGTGTTCAGCAGGAAAAGGGTTAATTTTCAGGACATATTATCAAGACACTTACCTGGAAGATAGAGATGATGGTAATAACATTGAAATGCCTGAAATAGCAAAATACCATTGGGATAACACACCTGTCTGGGCCCAGTTGTTCAAAGCATTGAGGCCCAGTTGTTCAAAGCATCATCTGCTTAACGAGCGTGCCGGGGGTCAAATTTACAAATGTACTAATAACTTATTAGTAATAAATACTATATCTAATACAGTGGTATTTTTGTTGAAAAAAATGTGATTAGTTTTTCTATTGCTGAAAAATGTGATTTTTTTCAGCAAAAATATCAGTCTTAAGGACATGTTAGCTAACAACAATGTAAGTTTGGAACAACTGGCCCCTGATATAATATTTCCTTATATGGCCATCAAAGTAAAAATGGGGTAGTCCCCATGTGCTTTAAGTGCAATTAAAGAAGAAATTTTCTGAAAAAAATCTGTGACATTTTTATTGATTTATGCTAAAAATATAGACTATGGGTGTTTGTTAAATAAGGCTCAGTAAGGCAGCTCAAACTAGTAACAACAACACCTGTACTGAATAAAAGATAAAGAAAACTAGAGATGGTGCACCATCATAAATAAATCAGTGCTGTCATATTTGTGTAAATTTTGGCTGATTATAACATTACTTTTAAAATCACTATTATTTGTGGGAAGATAACCCTCACTAATGCCTCTGAACATATCACTCACAAATTCTAAGCATATGCCAAAGATAAGCATATATGCAGAATGTACAAAAGAATAAATGCATATATATATGCCTTTACCCGTGAACAATCACAAAATATCAATCATAAACTGGACACTTCGGCAAGCAGTGCTTACAAGATACCCCTGCAGCAAAAATTCATGTACAAAACTTAAGATACTGTCAGTAATATTCTATACGTGAAATCTGATCAAAAGCCATCAATTGATTTTCAAGATATTCAGTGGAGATCTGGTGGTTGTCATGGTCAGTAACTCTGCTGAAAATTGGTGGAAAATGCTGAATAAAATTCCCAAGCAAACTGTCATCAATATCTGCATGTATGTTTATGTGTAATTTCATCAAAATCCACCTATTTTCGCCCAAACCATTTGACTTCTTTCAAAAGAAATGGTGCAGAAACAATTTCTCCTGGCAATCAAAGACAGTAACTCCATTGAGAATTGGTAGAAAATGCTGAATAACAAGGTATTGCATTATGGTAACACACTGGCGCGATATAGTGCATTTTTTCACATCTCCAGAATGGCTACTTTGCTGATGAAAATCTGTAATACTTTTCTTATTTATACTGCAAACGTAGGTTTTGGGTGCTCGTTAGAACCGCCTCACTGAGGTGGTTCTAACGAGTACCCAGAACATAAGTCTTGGAGCAGAAATAAGAACAAGAGGGCCCTGGTTCGCACACCTGATCCAATGTGTAACAAGTGGGCCCCGGACAGGGTCAATTTTGGCCCCAGGGCTATAATATGAACAATCTTGGTAGAGGTCCACAAGATGAATCTTCATATCAAATAGGAAAGACCTGGGCTTTGTGGTTCCAGAGAAGAAGATTTTAAAGGTTTACCCTGCATATAGAAGTCTATGTAAAACAAGATTTTTTCCTATATAAGTCTATGTAAAACCAAAGGGCGCCGAGGCGGGGGCATTTTTGGTCTCAGGGCTACAATTTGAACCATCTTGGTAGAGGTCCACTAGCTGAAGCTTCATAACAAATATCAAAGCCCTAATCCTTGTGGTTTCAGAGAAGAAGATTTTTCAAGATTTTCCCTATTTAAGTCTATGTAAAACCAAAAGGCCCCGAGGCGGGGGCATTTTTGGCCCCTGGGCTATAATTTGAAGAATCTTGGTAGAGGTCCACAAGATGAAGCTTCATACCACATATCAAAGACCTGGGCCTTGCAGTTTCAGAGAAGAAGATTTTTAAAGATTTCCCCTATATAAGCCTATGTAAAACCAAAGGGCCTTGGGGTGGGGGCATTTTTGGCCCCAGCACTATAATTTGAACAATCTTGGTAGGGGTCCACTAGATTAAGTTTCATACCAAATAGTAAAGACCTGGGCCTTGCAGTTTCAGAGAAGATTTTTAAAGATTTTCCCTATATAAGCCCATGTAAATCTAAAGGGCCCTGGTGCTGGGGCATTTTTAGCTCCAGCACTATAATTTGAACAATCTTGGTAGGGGTCCACTAGATGAAGCTTCATACCAAATATCAAAGACCTGGGCCTTGCAGTTTCAGAGAAGAAGATTTTTAAAGATTTTCCATATATAAGCACATGTAAAACCAAAGGGCCCCAGTGCGGGGGCATTTTTGGCCCCAGCACTATAATTTGAACAATCTTGGTAGGGGTCCACTTGATGAGGCTTCATACCAAATATCAATGTCCTCGGCCTTGCGGTTTCAGAGAAGAAGATTTTTTAAAGTTTTCGGTGAAAAAAATCTTTTTTTGGCTCCTGTGACCTATATGTGCAACGGAACAGGACCATTTGAACAACTTTGAAAGGGGACCACCTAAGGATCATTCCTGTGAAGATTTGTCCATCCACCCCTCACACCCATGTAAGATTCTTATATTCTACTATACAGTACTTACAGAAGATTCTGTAGACATGCCTTGACAAGATTTATCTCTATATCAGCCTCGGCAGCAAGTTTAGCCACATGGTTGAATCCATCTATATATGGCAACACCTGAAATATGATAACAGAAATTTATAGAAAACATGCCTATATAATTTTGACCCCCCTTGAACTCCACTTTTATGTAGTAAAACTGGGGTTTACAGGGGTATACATTATTTTTCTTATTTCTGCTCAAAAACATAATTTGTGGGTACTCCTTAGGACCGCCTCACTGAGGCGTTTCTAAAGAGTTCACACAATCTATGTTTTGAAATATCAGAATTGTTTATCTGAAAATTTTCATTTTTTTGGGGGGGTGGAAATTTTTCAATATATTTGAACAGGCAAGTTTTCGTAATGTGCTACAGATTTTTTTTAGATATTTTTCAAGGTAAATAAGGCCTAGCATTACATGTGAATTGTCTGCTTTATACTGAGAGGTCTAAGTTTGGCAAGGAAAAATGTAAACAGGATTACCAACTTTTCCCTAGAATGACCTTAATAGTGTGGACTGGGTTTTAAAACTCCAAAACAAACAAATAAGGTTTACTGATACAAAGTACACAGCGTTTTGCAAGAAAAAGCCCTTCTGGAATCAGCTGACAGGGAGAATGGCTGTAGAAATTATTACATAACCATGATTTATGGGCCCAAGAAGATATTTTTGTGACTGGGATTTGATACCTGGAGTTGGAGCTAGATTCACATACATTACAGTAACACACCAGTGTGACATAGTGCAATCTTTCATATCTCCAAAACGGTTATTTTCTGATGAAAATTTGTGATATCTTTCTTATTTATACTCCAATTATAGGTTGTAGGTACTCGTTAGAACCGCCTCATTGAGGCGGTTCTAACGAGTACCCGCAACCTATGTCTTGGAGCAAAAATAGGAAAAAAATGTATACCCCTGTAAACCCCAGTTTTCTCTATATAAAGTGGGGTTTAGGGGACTTGTTAATGTGATGAAGTATTCTTATGGGTTTTTGGTTAACTGTCTTGTTTGTCTTTCATAGTGTTTCAGGTTGCCTGTTTATGAATGCCTTCATAGTAGCCAGAAGCCATCTGTTCCTTAGAATATATAATGAAACTTCCTAATTTTTGGCTTAACTCTGGCTGTATAATAGAGGGACTTTAGATTTAGTAAAAGTGGTGGCTGGCTGGAGGAGAGAGGTGGCTGCTTAGAAGAGGTTAAAGTGAAGTGCTTTGGTGTGAAGTATTGCGGCTGCTGATGGGTGATGTCTGTGGTAACCATAAAAGGAGGTTTCACTATACACCACAACCTCTTTATAGCACTATGAATGGGTCCAAAGCAGAAACCGTGTTGTGTTAGTTGAACAACCATGTTCTATTCGAACAAAAATGTATAGATTATATAGAACATAGAATTCCGCCGAAGGCTATGTCATTTATGGTCATCTTTCTACATAATTTATACATTTTTGCGATCCATATTGAAACCGTATTATATAAAAAATCTTGTTACAATGAACAGTGTTATAACTAGAGCTGCCGCCTAACGGACGCCAATTATACCCCCGCATGAGTTGTCAGATAGTAACATGTGCAATGTTAAAGTTTTTTGGAACGGACCGACAACAAATTTTTACAAGTATTTATATACAAATTTTTACAAGTATTTGACCTTGAGGAAGGTCAACGTCGGAAATATTATGATAATCATAGAAATCCAATTACATGCAAGGTGTCACTCAGTCAAAGTCAGGTCTGTGTATATCAATCCTAAGTTCTAGTGGCAAGGTGTGTGGTGTGTGAATATTAAAGAAATCGGTTAAAATCGAATGAGGAAGTTATGTGCAATGTTAAAGTTTTTTGGAACGGACCGACAACAAATTTTTACAAGTATTTGACCTTGAGGAAGGTCAACGTGAAGGTCAAGGTCAGGTTTGTGTATATCAATCTTAAGTACTAGTGGCAAGGTGTGTGGTGTGTGAATATTTAAGAAATCGGTCAAAGAATGAGGAAGTTATGTGCAATGTTAAAGTTTTTTTGTACCCACAAATTTTTACAAGTATTTGACCTTGAGGAAGGTCAACGTGAAGGTCAAGGTCAGGTTTCTGTATATCAATCTTAAGTACTAGTAGCAAGGTGTGTGGTGTGTGAATATTAAAGAAATCGGTCAAAGAATGAGGAAGTTATGTGCAATGTTAAAGTTTTTTTGTACCGACAAATTTTTACAAGTATTTGACCTTGAGGAAGGTCAACGTAAAGGTCAAGGCCAGGTTTGTGTATATCAATCTTAAGTACTAGTGGCAAGGTGTGTGAATATTAAAGAAATCGGTCAAAGAATAAGGAAGTTATGAGCAATGTTAAAGTTTTTTGTAACGGACCGACGACGACAACAGACGACAAGCTGACTCCTATATACCCCCTTCAAACTTCGTTTGCGGGGGAATAACAAGGTTTTGGTGTATTTTGTTACCTGCTGTGTTGTGAGATCCCAGGAGTTGCTACTAAATTTATTTTTATTTCCTAGGAAGATGGGAACATCATAGTCTTGGACGGGGTGGGGATCTTCTATAACCTGAGATACTTTCAGGTGGATGGTACATGACTCATCTGTAGCAAAGAAACAACAGGTACATACTGACAGATAAGATAAGTATTTTGTGATAAATGAAGGTTAGTTCTTGTCAATTCCCCATAAAAACATATACAGTACAATTCCGCTATTAAGACCACCAAAAATTGAGTCTAATTATGCTTTAAAAAGCTAATTTAGAAAGTTTTAGTTATTTTTTTCTTTGTGTTTCCTGCATACAGAGTCATCTGCTCAGAGACCACCTTTGGGACTGTTCAAAAGTGGTCTTAAAGACCACTTTTGAACAGTCCCAAAGGTGGTCTTAATTTTGGAATTTTACTGTATGTTGGTTTGTATGGAGAAATAAGGAAAACTATCCTAAAATACTTACCTTATCTGTTGCTATGCAGGTATTTAGAAGACAACTGCAGTCGAAATTGTCATTTTGAGAGGTAATTTGTTGTGTTTGTTTTGGCGTTTAATGGCCCAGTCAACACTATTTAGGTCATATAGAGCCAGTCAGTTTACCTAACCACACTTTCCCTTGACGGGCTTCTACATAAGGTGTTTACCCGTATAGTTCATATTCTTTCATCAAAACTAACAAGTGCCCTTCTTGAATCAGAGGAAGGGAGAGAATGTCCATAGAAAATCTCCAAAAAAGGATACTGCCGACCTAACAGGTATTGAACATGCAACCTCTGAACAGCAGTCAGACATGCATCCAACTCAGCAACCAAAGCCGGATATGTGGAGAGGGAGTTCAGAAGTTTGCAGTCAGAAATTACATTTAACTACTGTGCTGTCAGCTGCATAAATCCGAATGACAGCCAATGAAAAGAGATGTTACATAATGATGTCAGGTTTCAACAGTGAATAATATGCTGTCTCAAATTTTTATGTTATCCAATATTAGAAGTCACATTACATTGACAAGTGTGTAAGAATTTACATTTAAGTGTGTGATTTTTGCATCCCACCAACATACGGAGACGGGACCTTGGTTTAAAGATTCATCCGAAAGTCTGGAGAAGGCTGGGATCAAACCCAGACCCAATGTTTATAAGGCAAGTAGCATAACCACTACACCACAAAAGCTTCTCTACATTATCAGTAACTGTCCAAATCAGGGGTCAATTGTTCAAAGCACTTATTAAGTGCTCTACCAACTTATTAGACAAGCTTATTAGTGGTCATATTGTTAACTGTTCTAGCAAACACAATTTCTAAAATAGTGTTATTTTTGTTGACCACCTAGGCAACATTCCTATGAAGTTCAAATTAAATTGGCCCAAGGGTTTAGGAGTTTATAGCATTTTAAGCAAATTGATGTTTTTTTTTTTCTATTTTTAGCTCTGGTGGCCATCTTGTTCATCAGAGCAGAACGATTTTAAATATTTTGGTAGAGGATCACCTCTGCAACATCCCTATGAAGTTTGAATGAAATTGGCCCAGGGGTATGGGAGGAGTAGTTGTTTAAAGATTTTTCTATTTTTAGCTCCGGTGGCCAACTAGTCCATTGGAGCAGAACGATTTTAGCTACTTTAGTAGACTGTCACCGAATCAACATTCCTATGAAGTTTGAATGAAATTGGCCCAGGGGTATGGTGAAAGAAGACTTTAAAGATTTTTCAATTTTCAGCTCTGGTTGCCATCTTGTTTATCACAGCTGAATGATTTTAGCTATTTTGGTAGAGAGCAACCTAGGCAGCATTTCTGTGGAGTTTAAATAAGACTGGATATAGGAGGTGTTGTCTATTGAAGCAAATTGTTGACACGGGACGCAGGGTGTGGGATGACGCACAATGGACATACACTGATCACAATAGCTCAACATGAGCAATTTGTGCTCAGATGAGCTAAAAATCTTGTTACTTTTTGGATGAAAAAGTGACTGGAGGCTTATAAGTCGGTAGAGAACTTTCCTTGTAAGCAAAGGGGTCGCAGGTTCGAGTCCGGTTCTTGCTGCATTTTTCCAACTTTATATCTTAAATATTTATGTATTTATTTGCAAAAGACGGTGTTAAGTGCAGTTGTGGAGCCTGTGAAAGAGTTCCCCGTACTTCATCAATAGTGCTGTTTATTTACTATGTTTATAAAACTTCTAAGATGGAGAAATGTTATCAGCCCGGATAGCTCAGTCGGTAGAGCACTTGCCTTGCAAGCAAGGGGTCACCGGTTCGAGTCTGGTTCTGGTTGCATTTTTCCAACTTCATTTCTTAAAGATTTATGTATTAATATGTACCATAAAGAGACTAAATCTCCAGTACAAAACAACCATCAAACAAAGTCACTTTTATAATATTTAGTCATAATTGACATAACCACACATGTGATAGCACAGAGAAATACAATCCAATTAATCATTTCTTTTCTAATCTTTATTTCTGTTGAGTTTTACATCCCCATCAATACTATATAGGTCATATTTGAAACATTGCTTCAGATTTTGTGGGGCTTATATCTGACATTATGCTAATATGACATCTCAAGTCCTACCATCCAATTTCCAAAGAAACCACAAAGAAACCACTTGGGTTTAAGGGAAGTCCCTACTGCACCACTTTTTTCTAGACAGGCATAGACCTTCAAAGTGATTTACCAGTACTCAAAAGTCTGGTCAGTCATTACACACCCGTGCGACATCATGCATTTTTTCACATCTCCAAAATGGCTACTTTTTTGTCGATAATTTGTGATACTTTTCCTATTTATACTGCAAACAAAGACTGTGGGTGCTCATTAGAACCGCCTCTTTGAAGCAGTTCTAACAATTACCCACAACCTATGTCTAGGAGCAGAAATCAGAAAAATAATGTATACCCAATAAATCCCCATTTTCTCAATATAAAGTGGGGTTTACAAGGGTGCTCATTTCAGGGACTTGTCAATGTGATGTTAAGCTCTGCGTAGAAGCATCATGCAACTAAATGTATTTCTCCAAACCCCGATGGGTGGGGGCACCATTTAATCATTTAAAAAAGTTTTATGATAAACAAAATCTTATGTTCATTTCTTATGAGATCTATGAAGCTCGTTGGAGGCTTGTTTTATTAATTTCATTTGAAAAGACCACTCATGTAAGATCCTCTATTTTCAGTACATAGAAAGCCTCGAATTTTATTCCTTTTCTTCAACTTGTTTAATAAATTCAATAATACATGAACACTCATGCAAGATTCTATTTATCATATAACATTTAATTCCCGATTTTTGAACAAAAATGTCAATATTCTGCCATTAGCAAAACGGGACGTTGTGTGTGTGTGTGTGAATTTGGGTTTAAGGTCGCTTTCAACAATTTTTCAGTCATATCACGACGGTGTCTGGTTGCGACAGGGAGCTCAATGCTCAATTTTATAGTGCTGCCTCACTGAAGTATCATGTCCCAGACACATTACATGATACCACACCCAGTCACATTATCCTGACACTGGGTCGACCAGTCCTAGCTCTACCCCGTAAATCTGAGTGCCAAGCGAGGAGCAGCTAGTACCATTTTTAATGACTTTGGTATGTCGCGGCCCGGGATCGAACCCGTGACCTCCCGTTCCCCTGAGCGGACACACTACCAACTGAGCTATCGGGGCCGGTAAATGCGACGTCGTTAAGGATGTATAACGTTAAGGGGCGTAGCTAACTAATTTGCATATTTAATCCACCAGTGGATTATCTTATTTATTACATTGCGTTGTTACACTCTCAGACATGACATCCTATGAAAACAAGAATTCCGCCGAAGGCTATGTCGCGCCTGTGGGGGTGCAAAGTCATCGAACCATGATATCTAGGCCAATGTCAAACATAGATGCTTGCACTAATAATTCTTGAGAAATGAACTTAACCATTAGGGTGAACGCTAGGGTGCAGGCATGGGAACAAGCCAAGTCTGCCAATCAGGAAAAAGCCGGGGGTCTGGGGGCTGCAAGTCCCCAGCGGGGTGAAGGGGCAGCGCCCCTCTAGGGGGTCCAGGGGGGCGAAGCCCCCCGGCCGAAAATGACTTTCAGCAAATCTGGAGGTGGCTAGATTAGCTCTCCTTGCCCCATTTACATGACATTTGCTTCCTATAAAATTATTAGATTTGGCTACAAAGATACCTAAAAATGAAATTCAGTCAAAGTAAAAATCTCCCTCTGTACATATGTATACAGTATAGGCCTCCAAACATATACAGTGTGGAAGCCTCTTTACATGTATACAGTATGGAAATGGCTACTTAAATGGACTAATAACCAATCAAATTACTAAATATAATGTATTTTTTTCAATTCATGAACAGAATGACAGAGTGTAGATCCTGATCAGATGGATTTTAATCTGGATCTATACTGCTCGTGTTCATTAATATATGTTACTGTTAAGCAACAGGTAATTTATTTTGTGATAAATGGAGGATAGTTTTCCTTATGGAGAATCAACAAAAACTATCCTTCAATTATCGCTAAATACTTTATCTGTTGCTATGTTTACTGGTTATATTTAATGGTGAAAACGCAAAGTATATATTTCGTAAATTAATAGGTTAAACAAACTCCAAATTCTCATGTCCCATTAACACATGAAATGGTATTCAAATGTAACATTAAAAGTGAAAAGACTGCATAAAACTTATCATTCCATTAGTCCTTATTGCCATACTGATCTCTTTTCGACAGAAAGCTTCAAAATGGTAAAACACAGCTGAATGTCAGGCAGTTCACTTCATTAAACCAAAAGTTGTTTACGGATTTCTTCATGCCACTTTCAAATGTAAAAAATAATAAACATGGTCCATGTCCATGTCCAAAAACACAAAACAAGTAAACGTATAGTTGATTTAAAATGGTCTCTGCTCTCTACATGTGTTCTCCATACTCTACTGTTTGGGTTTCTTGCACCTTTGGAAATGATCCAGTCGAGCTCTTTTTACTGCCTTTGATGCCAATTCGGTTGCTGCCCTCTTTGTGGCTACCTTCTGTTTCCTTATTTCAAGACTTTGTTTCCTTTCTTCTTTTTCACTCTTTTTCAATGCTTGCACTTTCTTTTTTTCTTTACTTGCATTAATCATGCAATTTACCAATCCAGGGACTACAGGATCGTATAAGTGGTCCTTCCTATTAAAAAATTTCAGACTACCCTCAGAAGACAAATGTGACTTCACAGTCTGTAACGAATTGAGTGAATTCACTCCTAACCTACTAGACTTTGCATCCATTAGATCACCCATAATGTTAAAGCACCCTTCTACGAGGGGACCATGAAAACAGGTTAAGGCAGCAAGGACTAACTTCCTTAAATACGGATAACTTTCTATTGTTGCCCACCAATGGTCAATTCTCATCTCGGAGTCGAATTGAGGAACAGTTGGATCACTATTGAACCGATGAACTTCCTTCTCATATTCTGTTTCTTCTTCTTCTGACAGCACATTTGTAATGAGTCCAGGAAGTTTCAGGAGGTATCTTAGGGTTAAGCTGTGCCCCCTTGCACATGGATCAATTGCAGAGAGTGTCTTCAGGAGGTTATTGTTTATAGGCATTTTCTGTTGAAGGACCTTCCCACAATTCACATATGCTTTCTGAAGTCTTTCTGCTATTTCTCGGATAGCTGGATCTTTACTGTTGGATTTCTGCAGGACTTTCCTTGCCAAAGATCCAACAAACATGTCTGTTACTGGAAGCCATAGCTTCTCATTGTCAATCGCCAGACTTGTTATCTTCCTTGACTCTTGTGGCAACAGTTCTGGCTTAATAAAGTAACCTAGGAATTCTCTTACAAGTCTTGACTGTTCATCATGCAAAATGTGCACCATAGGTTCTTTTGCTTGAAACAGTAGTGTGTATTCTTTAAGAACCTCCAGTACTGATGAATATACACTAAGAAGAACCCTGGTCGTCTTTCTCTCATAAAATAGTTTGTTGATGATCCTCTCCTTTCTCTCGGCTCCATCTCTGGTCATTTTTTTGGCTGATAGTTTAGCTTTCTGCATCTGAAGCTCCTCTAGACTTTTCTCTGAAACGTCTTTTCTTTTAATAACCTCTTGATATATATACTTATATCTTTCAACTTCCTTCTTGTCTTTTATGAAAGAAAAGTAAAATAGTGTAAATGCATCAAAGAGTCTCTGAGTGTCAACAGCCAAAGTATGGGCAGAAAGAAATCTATGACCTAAGAAGCGTTCGGGCATTGTGTATTTCACTCCAATGATCTCACAAATTTTCTCTAGAATCTTTCTCAGGTCATCTGACCATTGAAAATCTGAGTGAATGTCTTTAAAAAGTCCTTCTATGAAGTACTCGAATGGTTTTGCAAAGGCTTTGGCCGCATTGTGTGCATGGTGCACTGCATCACCATCTATGTCTAGCAGATGCCTGGCTTTTTCCCGCATTCGTGTCTCTAGACCAGACTTTTTTCCTCGCATTGTGTTACAGGAATCTAATAGAACAGATATCAGGTTGTTCCAAGGCAAATTGTGTCTCTTAAACATCTCACAAACCTTATCAAACAATGAAGAAGAGTCTGCAGTCACGATACTAAATGACTCTAAATGTTTCACAACTATTTGCCTTTCTTCCTCAGAAAAATAGCTGACCAGAACTGCAACTATTTTTTCATTCTTGACTGAAGTACTTTCATCCATATTCAAGGAGAAGAATGTCCCTTGTAGAACCTTATCTAACCTATCTTGAAAATATTTTGCCACACCAAAATTCAATTTGTATGAAGCTGTGGTTCTATCCATGGACATGGCATTTAACACCTTAATGTCTTTTGCCATATTTTGTGCAAGCTGTATGAGATCAGCAGAATGCGTGAATGGCATGTCCCGCTCCGCCATGAATCCCAGAAGTTGAGCCTCCATGTTCAATTTTCTGTCATTAAATGGGACAACTGGTCGTACAGAAGCAGTTTCAGAGGTTTCTTCTTTTGTCTTTGGTGAAATTATGAAGCCTGCAATGACAAAACCAGAAACTTCTGATTAGTATGAAATGCCTTTAGTTTTTTTTTTGTTTGGTGTTTTTTTTCTTATATGAGCAGTGTACTATGAGAGAAAAACACCTAACTTTTGAGCTTCCCATTATGATAACACACCCATGCGACAAAGTGCATTTTTCTCATCTCTAAAATGGCTACTTTTCTGATGAGAACCTGTGATATTATTTCTTATTTATACTGCAACTATAGGATGTGGGTGCTCGTTAGAACCACCTAGAATAGGCGGTTCTAATGAGTACCCACAACCTATGTCTTGGAGAAGAAATAAGAAAAATAATGTATACCCCCACCAATCCCTGTATTCTCTATATTAAGTGGGGTGTAGGGGGTGTTCATTTCACGGACTTGTTTAAGTGATGCATTGCGGAACTTGGCGTCTTACATGTGACCCGTGGAAGGCTCGAACCCACAGCGTAGAGAGACCTAATAATTAACCCATATAGTACCAGAAACCCCATAATGGGTATTTGGCAAACAGTGCAGGCCCAGATCAGAACGCGGCATCTGATCAGGGCCTACACTGTTTGCAAAAAGTTCAGCCATTTTCCTATTAAATTTTGAAGAAAACACAACCTGACACCCCTAAATTTTGCAATGGACTCTTGCTATATATAGGAGGAAGATTCCTTTTGGTACAAAATGGGTTAACAGACAACACTTTTAATTAAAGCTAGGCCACCGACATGCGCCTTAAATAGGCAAAAATATTTGTTAGCATTTTGCATATGACCCTGCTTTTTCATCTTTAACAAAATGGAGGTCTGAGAATAATTTTTTTCTCTATCTGTGTAAAAATAAAACCTTGTTTCCACACTCCCACCCTGGCCAGTATTTTAGTAACTCATCGTCCTAACGTGATATTTGTTTTTGTACTGCTTATTAAACTGTGTTCAACACTGTTTAAATTCAAGACTATCTTAGTTGAAACCTACCAGTATGAAATACATGTATTTTAAAATAGCACAATACATCTGTTAGCATACTTCTCCAAAATCAAGATGTCACAAAAATTTGATATCTAATTACCTAACTCACAAACCAATCTAAAAATGACTGAAAGGTTTCCCAATTTGTTCAGGTACAAGTGGAGTTTTTTTTTCAGAACATTTTTGTTTTGGTTTTACGGCCCTTTCAAGCCGATCATCAATCAGAGGTCAAGGAAAACGGAAGTACCTAAGAAGAACACACGACCTTCCATTGGCGTCTCACATGTGACCCAAGTTCGGCTCAATCTCGCACCGGTGACAGACCCTAATGCTTATGAGACTGAGTTACAGAGGCCCACAAGCAGCCCTCCGAGCAGGGGCCCTCTTGTTTCTAAGGGTTAATTGACCCAGAGGTTTTGTTACCAATAATTATTAGTGCTTACTGTCTAAGCTGTAGTTTGACTTCACATTTCTCATTGCAGCCTGGTGTGGAGGGCTTGTAATGTGTCTCTGGAGATCCTTTTTACCACTTGACTGATACCTCAGCGTTCTGTTGCACAAGATGCAGAAAGCCTGACCAGGTAGCTTAATCTTTCTGATGTACTGCCTCAGCAAATCATCGTTTTCAACCCACTCCCATCGCCACTTGTTCTTGACCCCATCGTCAATCTTTTTCATATCATCCTGTTTGGTGACAAATTCCATAATCTGTAAATGATAAAAAAAAATGTAAAGCAACACTGAATTGAATATTCATTCAAAATACATACAGTTCAGAGGACATCATCAGACCTGCAGTGGGTATTTTTTCCCCAGAGTAGTCTCTCCCGCCAAGTGTATAAAAGAAATATATCACATTTCTTGGCATAAGAATGTGTTCGGTGTTCATTTCACCAGTCAGAAACTTACATCAGTTACACCCCTCAGACGCGCCCATCGGGGCTTGAAGAAATAGATGGGCAGCATGATGCTTCCACGCAAAGCTGAAACCGACCCACACATAAGTACTGGTAAACCACTTTGAGGATCTAAGCCTGCCGAGACAATGCGGTGCGAGTCAGACCATCCATGCTTAAAAACCTTATTGGTTTCACTGGGCGGCAGAGCTTGAGCTGTCATTTCATCTCAATGTCGGGTACAAGTCCCGCAAAATTGGAAACGTCTCTAAAATGACCTTTACAGTGTTGAGGGGGATGTTAAACCCCAAATCAAACAAACAAAAGAGTGACACCCCTGCAAAGCCTCCCATCCACCCCACCTCCTCCCAAAAAAAATCATATTAAGAAGTCTGTGTACTGAGCATCATGACTTTAAACCCATTGATATATAGGGAAACTGCGGTTTACATTATTCTTATTTCTGTTCCAAGACATATATAGGTTGTGGGTACTCGTTAGAACTGCCTCAAAGAGGCACCCACAACCTATTTTTGAGTACAAATAAAATGAGATCATAAGTAACCATTTTTGACATATGAAAGTAGAATCCACTTGTTATCCAAATCCCTCCCCTCCCCAACCCTATCCCCCAACCACCCCACCCCCCCCCCCCAAAAAAAAAAAACTAAGTCCACACCTAAAAAAAAATTGAGCAGGGGTTCCCCCCACTAGGCGCAGGCCAGATTTGTTCACCCCCCGCCCATAATAACCCCGGCCTTCAAAAGTGTTGGGCAAAGATAGAGTGAAGAAGAGTGGGTGGGGTGTCTGAAATGTGAAGTAAACAAAGTTTCAGAACACCTTCTTCTTCAAAATGATAGAACTTTTTGAAATGATAAATGTAATTAAATGCCACATACCTTAAACGTGCTTTCAGTGCTTCCAATCCATGTAACTAATGCTTAAGGACTATACAAAATGGCTGACAACCTGTATTGAAAATTTGACAAGTGTGAAGATGAAAATTGTTTTAAAAAGAAATTATGACTAATATGAATTTTTTTGTGATTAATTCCATGAAAGCATAACATTTTGGCTTTATGTAGCTCTATTGCTCCTAACATTTAGTTTTCAAAAGGCAAAAACAATCGGGATGAAAATTGTCAAATTTCAAACGTCACTGCAGAGCTGTCATTTCATCCAATGTTTCTTTTTAGCACAAATCAGTCCTTTGCATAACCTCTCCTAACAAAACCTACCAATGATTTTCCAAAATTCTTTCCCATTACAAAATTGACCAAATTTTCATCTTGCCACCTCCATGCACTTGAAGTTGAAGAAACATGGCTGCTCTTGAGCACATGGTGAAAACATGTAAACAAAAAGAAAGTAGTTCCTTCTATTTACCATGGTCTGAATTGGTCATAACCTCTTGAGAGTTTGTTTGATCTGAGGTTTAATGCCCCATCAGATTTATTGGTTATTTTGGCGATGATGCTTCCAATTTTGCGGGAGTTTACCCGACATTTGAGATGAAATGACATCTCAAGCCCTGCCACCCAATGAAACCAAAATGTTATATTCATTGGAGGGTTTGACATATACCACTTTGCCTGTGCAGGCTTTGTTCTTCTAAGTTGTATCAGTACTCGTACAATGTGTGGTCAGCATCAGCTCTGCGTGGAAGCACCATGCAGCCTGATGTATAAATCCAAGCCCCTATCGCCGGGGCCCCAACCTCTGGTGAGTACAAAATGTACTGTTTTCATTCTTTACCTATTGTATACAAAATCGAATCTTCCACTTCACATGCACTTGTTTCAAAGAGAAAAAAATCTACCCTCTACCTTCTCAAGGTAGATGGTAGATTTTTTTTTCTCTTAAACAAGTGCCTGTCTTAAGGTAGAGGGTAGATTTTTTTTCCTCAATGAAACAAGTGCCTTTGTTCCACTTTATATAATAGCGCAAGTCCATTTTTTTAAATTTAGGAATGCCAGGTTGTGTTTCTCCTCAAATGTATCTAAAAAATGGCTGAACTTTATGCAAACAGTGTAGGCCCTGATCAGATGCTGTATTATGCTCTCCTTCTTTTATGTGATGTGAGTTTCCATACTGTCACTGACTTTATCCTGTGGATCAAAAACAAACTTTCATGGAGACTGACTGTGAATTTTCTTCTACTCTCATTATATCACTTCATCTGATTCAAGAAGGGCAGTTGTCATTTCCTTACATAAAATTACTTTGCACTAATTAACAGCTTATGTACAAGCCAGCTCAGAAAAAGTTAACGTCCCCCATCTGAAGGAATTAGGATGCTGCCTCTGGTGCAAGAAACCCCCATCCCTGGTTTGACCCCCAAAAGCGGTAATTTTCGTGTCGGATCATGCTCCAACGGCATCATTAGCAGGGATGAAAGCCACATAGTGCACTGTCCTTCGGGTCGGAATGTTAACTGGAAGCCCTCTATGCCCCCCCCCCCCCCCCCATGCAGGTTAAAAAATCACTACTTTAATTACATGACTGTGTACGCTCCTGCAAACCTGGAATGTATTTAAAGTACACCTGCAAATCTGCTGGGAGTAATGGTCAATGATGAAAGACCGATCACATTATCAGTAGGAAGATAACAGTTTACCATGACACAATGCAACCACCATACATAATAATAAATTTCCTTGTTCAAGAACCGTGGCTAATTTTCAAAGGAACTTTTCCAGAAACAGTTAAAATAAAGAAATATTCCGGTCTGCAAAATATATCAAAAAATGCTGTTTTTATCTGTTTTAATGTTGCTTTTCATTTTAATAAAATTTGTCACGTGACAACAAATCTCTTCAGTTTCTGTTTACACTGCTAAAATACGCGGTTTCCATCTTCATTTCCAAAACCCATAGTGTGTGACATCGCTACCGGTGTGGAATTCGAAAAACTAAAATGATATCCATATTACCGCAAAACTGATTTCATGATCAATGCCAAAACACTTACAAATACGAAGAAAACGTTATTGCTTCTGTCTGCTACATGTGGGTTTTTTCGCCATTTATATTCTGCTGGATCCCGGGTGCTTTAATTCGACCCGTTTTATGACTATGACGCTTTGTAGTGCCGAAAACCAGTCCGAGAGAAAACGGATACAACCGAATTACCATTTAATGGAAGGTACATACGCAAAAAAGTAAAACATAAAAACAGTCATAATGCCGATAAAGGTGATCGTAAATCATTTTGCTAAAACAGAACTTAAAGAGCTTTATTAAATTGTAATTTTTGTATGTTATTCATCAAGTTTTATCCCGTTTTTTAATGCATGCGCAATAACACAAATCAGCTGAAACAGTGATGAGGTCGTCAAGAAATGTGACAGATTTCGACAGATTTCTCTATTGTAAACAAACCGAAGCCAGTATTTTGAAAGACGTTTAAAACACCTGAAGCAAAATGACATGAAGATCAGGTTGATGTTTCTGCAAAGCCATTGATTAAGCAATTGCAAGAGGTAACTGTCATCATCCGATCTCGACTGACAGGGAAATACTTGGGGTTTGAATTTCACTAAATCCAGGGTAAGAATTTCGTCGAAATCCAAGATGGCGATGAAATTTACCATGTGGTATTCGGTGAAATTTTTACAAAAGTGCTTAAAAATGTAGAAAGTAAGAAAATTATGCCTCGTCTTTGCTACTTCAGAGTACATAACAACTGAAAATGACAATATTTTATGGATAAGTGCTCCTGCCTTGTCGGTATCCTTGTTTGAAAATTTAGGGGATTTTGCCTCATTTTGGACAATAAATCTTCGTCTAGTGGTCTTATAGGACCATTATTTGGTCTTAAACTGTAGTTTTTGAATTTGCTTCACATAATGTATTTGGTATTTGAACTTATATTGCAACCCACACTGCTGGGTAACAATTTGGAAAATCTTAGTTTATTTTGCATTGCAGTCTCGATGTGTGATTACTATATACCTTAAATCTGCTCAACGATGAGGCTTATTTTTTCACTTCTTGCAGCTGCTTTCCACTCGTTTTATCCTGGCGCGTTCACAGAATAAATTGTCTGTCTTTGGCTGAAAGTCTGAGAGGAGCTGATTGGACGATCCCAAGCATCCTATCCAATATGGACCAATAGAGAACTCCGTTGCACACATGAACAGCATCTCTGCTGGCGCGCCGTTTCTTTCCAATTCGGCGCGCTACATACACGCTTACCCCCCCCCCCCCCCCCCCCGATTTTCTCCTCGAATTTGCATGAATCTCAGGATCGATTTCCGGGACTCTCAAATCCGGAATTCCGGATCAATCCGGAAAATTCCCATGCCTGTAGGGTGGTTGCAATATTTAACAAAGATAGTGAACCATAAAATGTAGGTCAAGGTCAAATATGGATGCTTGCATTTAAGTTTCCATCTCCAGATACAAGTTTGTACCAAGTATCATTAATGAAGCTCTTATAGTTCTTGAGAAATTAACTTGACCATTTGGGTGAATGCTAGGGTGGTCGCAATATTTTACAAAGTCGGTGAACCATGAAATTTAAGTCAAGGTCAAATGTGGATGCTTGCATTTACATTGCCATCCAGATTCAAGCTTGTACCAAATATCATTAATGAATCTCTAATAGTTCTTGAGATATAAACGTGGCCATTAGCGTGAATGCTAGGGTGGTCACAATATTTTACAAAGTCAGTGAACCATGAAATGTAGGTACAGGTCAAATATGGTTGCTTGCATGTAAGTTATCATCCCGTGATACAAGTTTGTACCAAGTATCATAAATGAAGCTCTTATAGTTGTTGAGAAATAAACTTCAACTTTAGGGTGAACGCTAGGGTGGTCGCAATATTTTACAAAGTCAGTGACACATGAAATGTAGGTCAAGGTCAAATATGGTTGCTTGCATGTAAGTTGTCATCCCGTGATACAAGTTTGTACTAAGGATCATAAATGAAGCTCTAATAGTTCTTGAGAAATAAACTTGAACCTTAGGGTGAACGCTAAGGTGGTCGCAAATGTTGACGCCTTGACAAATGGACGGACGAACGGATGGAAAACCAGGTGCCTATATCGCGCCATGCTAATAGCTGGCGCGACAAAAAGTAATAACTACCCATAAAGAGTCTACAGCTCCCTGTATAATTAAGTTTTGTCAAGACTTCTTCCAGAAACTGGGGTATCTTCTCCCTCATCTTCTCATCAGAAAGGAATGAATTCTCTAACTGTGCGGAAAAAAGGATGAATTGCATTACAACAGCACAATGGTGTGATATATAGAAAATCTTACATGAGTTCTCAATGTATTATTGAATTTATTAAACAAGTTGTGTGTGTGAATTCGGGTTTAACGTCAGTTTCAACAATTTTTCAGTCATAACACGACGGTGTCTGGTTGCGCCAGGGAGCTCAATGCTCACTTTTGTAGTGCTGCCTCACTGAAGTTATTTAACAAGTTGTGTGTGTGAATTCAGGTTTAACGTCATATCACGACGGTGTCTGGTTGCGACAGGGAGCTAGTACCATTTTTAACCACTTTGGTATGTCACGGCCCGGGATCGAACCCGTGACCTCCCGTTCCCCGGAGCAGACACTCTACCAACTGAGCTATCGGAGCCTGTATTAAACAAGTTGAGGAAAAGGGATAAAATGCGAGGCTTTGCCAAGCATTTTATCTCTTTTCATCAACGAGTTTGATAAATTCAATAATACATGAGCAAGACTGCAAGATTCTATTTATCATATGACATTTAAAAGGCATTTTATTCAAGTCGATTGTTTACAAAAATGTCAATATTCCGCAGTTAGCAAAAGTGACATCATTAAGGGCGTCGTACATGTAACGTTACGGGACCTATCAAGCTTATTTGCATATTTAATCCACTAGTGGATTATCGAAAATATTACATGGTGTTATTACACTTTCAGATGTGACGTCATATGATAAATATGTATACAGTGGTGCATGTTTTTCTATTACCAGTGATAAAAATTTGTGCCAATTCCAAACATAGGTTATGGGGGTTTGTTAGAACCGCCTCACTAACTTTGAGCAGAAGTAAAAGAATGTCTTCTCTTGTAAACCCTCGCTTTCTCTATATAAAGCGGGGCTTATATGTGTACATGAAGGGTGTTTATTACACATACTTGTTATAGTCATTCAAAATGCAGTGAGAAGTGACTGCACTTAATTTTGAGCTCGACCCTGTTGTAGGTTAAGTCACCTACAGCTGGTATTTTGTTACAATTTTATTAATCAAGTAATTTCGTATTGGCCCAGTTACAGGTCCGAGGTTTACTGTATTGACCCAAGGCCAGGTCCGAGGTCTTCTGTATTGGCCCCGAGGCCGAAGGCTGAGGCCAATACAGCAGACCAAGGACCCGTGACTGGGTCAATGCCGTATTGACACCATTTAAAGCATGATTATTGATTTTGACCTCAGTTTTAATACGGATAACCTCCGAATAATACAGGATAGTCAATTAATAATTCAAGCTAAAAGATAGACTTCTAGTCATAATTATCTGGAATTCGTACAAGCACATTTTTTTTTAATTCAGCGACAAAATGTATCCAAAACTTGCCTTCCCTAAAAATTAAATAGTCTCAACATGCTTGAATTTTGAACTCTCAGCTGTATTGGCCTGAGGCTGAACTTGATCAATGACAATCTTATTGAGTTTACATCATAAAATATTCTTTCTGATGATTTCACCTCAGGTTTATACGATTTCACCTCAGGTTAATATGGCTTTCTTAGCCAATCAAGTTCAAGAGTTTCAATACTGATCGCATGTCACGGATATTAGTATGAGGTTATAAGTCAGGGATCAAGCTCATATTAGCAGAGGTCAACTTGCATATACTGTATGAAGCCTTATGTGGACCAATTTCTACGTATGCATACTATATTCAGTAGAACTTCGATGGCTCGAACACCAATGTCTCATTTATCATGGCTGAATCGAACCCGTTCTCGAGCCCCCCGGGAAAACCTATACATAACAAGAAAGCAGTCTGAAGGACAGCAAAATCCCCCGCCGCACTTTGTATCAAGGCTCAACCTTGTGACCGTCACCTGTGACCTTGAGTTGGCATGGTTTATTTATGGTTCTTCACATCAGCTCACTGTGGGGTATATTTCACAAAAGTTTAATGAAAATCCTTCCCGGGGTAAAGGAGATATGGAACGGACACAAAATTCAAAGTTTCAAACTTGTGACCTTCAACTGTGACCTTGACCTTGAGTTGCCATGGTTTATTTATGTGTTATGCACATCAGCTTACTGATGGGGACATTTGACCAACGTTTAATGAAAATCCTTTGAAGGGTAAAGAAGATATGGAACAGACACAAAATTCAAAGTTTCAAACTCATGACCTTCCAATGTGACCTTGACCTGGTGTCGACATTATTCATTTATGGGCTCTGCACGAGCTCAATGAGGGGGATAATTGACCAAAGTTTAAGGAAAATCCTTTGAGGGGTAAAGGAGATATGGAACAGACAAAAATTCAATGTTTTAAACCTGTGACCTTCAAATGTGACCTTGACCTTGAGCTGGCATGGTTCATTTATGGGTTCTGCACACCAGCTCACTGAGACGAATAATTGACCAAAGTTTAATGAAAATCCTTTGAGGGGTTAGGGAGATATGGAACGGACAAAAAAATTCAAAGTTCTAAACTCGTGATCTTCAAATGTGACGTTGACCTTGAGTCGGGATGGTTCATTTATGGGTTCTGCACATCAGCTAACTGAGGGGGATATTTGACCAAAGTTTAATGAAAATCCTTTGAAGGGTAAAGGAGATATGGAACAGACACAAAAATCAAACTTTTAAATTCTTGACCTTCAAATGTGACCTTGACCTTCAGTTGGCATGGTTCATTTATGGGTTCTGCACATCACCTCACTAATAAGAATATTTGACCAAAGTTTAATGAATTTCCTTCCAAGGGTAAAGGAGATATGGAACGGAAACAAAATTCCAAGATTAAAACTCGTGACCTAGACCTTGAGTCAGCATGGTTCATTTATAGGTTTTGCACACCAGCTCACTGAGACGAATAATTGACCAAAGTTTAATAAAAATCTATCAAAGGGTTCAGGAGATATTGAGCGGACAAGAAAGTGTTACGAACAGAAAGACGGAGGGACAGACTGACAGATGGTCGGATGGACATGGGTTCTGCACATCAGCTTAATGAGAAGAATATTTGACCAAAGTTTAATGAAAATCCTTCCAAGGGTAAAGGAGATATGGAACGGACACAAAATTTCAAAAAGTTTCAAACTTGTGACCTTCAACCGTGACCTTGAGTCAGCATGGTTCATTTATGGGTTCTGCACACCAGCTCACTGAGCCGAATAATTGACCGAAGTTTAATGAAAATCTATCAAAGGGTTCAGGAGATATGGAACCCAAGAAAGTGTTATGGACTGACAGACGGACGGACAGACAAAGGCCGTTCCTATAATCCCCGCTCCGCTTCACGGCAGGGGATTAAAAAATAGTGGGCATTAATTTAGGAGATTTTCGTCTTTTGTATTACAAATGTAAGCTGTGTGTACTCATTAGAATCGCCTCAATGAGGCAATTCTAATGAGTATACACAGAAGTGTATGCTGTGTGTACTCATTAGAGTCACATCGATGAGGCGATTTTAATGAGTATACACAGCACACATTTTCATTACAAAATACCGAAAAGAAAAAAATACCAAAAGTACAGTCAACGCTCGTTATCTCAAACCTCACGTGATCGAATAAAAAAGTTCGAGTTCAAGATAACCAAAGTGTGACTTCACATGCATGTTGGAGCCCATTATTTGCTGTGATATTCTTGGTATTCTTTGTTATTCTACAGTAATAGCACTAACATGCACAGCCTATTGAGTTTTGAAAATTCGTTTATGAAAGTAATGAATCTTGTCGAAGTACAGCGATTATAAAAGATTTCTCACGTGCTTTGTTGTCTTTTAAATTCCTGCAAATTCGGGTATCTCAATAAGCTAAAAATAGATATGTACTTAAATGGGATGGTTCCCCGCTTGAGAATGCAATGCTGAGCAGAACGTCATACGGTAGTCCCTCGTATTGATTTAAACAGTTTAGGTCCTGCCGAGAAAGCTGGTCATGAGCCATCTTTTAAAGACTGTTTGTATGTGCATCGGGACAAGGGGCAATACTCAATTTTGACACTAATGATGATTACGTAATACAACCGGCCATACCTAATTGTACATGAATACAAATCAGAGCCGCATTTTATCACGGAAATCTCGGAAATCATTGAAACGAGGTGTTAAGATCAAATGCTGAGCACCACATATCAGTCTGTATTACAGGCACGTGATTTTTGTAATAGCGGTAAAGGTATTGTTTGTGCTAATTTTAAAGCACCTGGACAATTTGGAAAATTAAAAAACATTGTGGGTATTGATGAACTGTTTTGTAAAGGTCTATTATTATTTTCTTTAACTGAAAGTCCGGCGGCATTGTTTTTTTCCCTTCCTTACCTCATGAATTTAGGTTCGAGATACGCAGTTAGTAAAAACAGTGAAAAATATATTTAGGGACTGAAAATGATGGGCGAGATAGCTGAAGTGTCGACTTAAAAGTAGTTCGATACATGCGAAGTTGAAATACAATAAATATATAGCGGGAATATTCGGGACTTATAAATCGGTTCGACATAAGTGATAGGATCCAGATAGGCGAGGTCGAGATAACAAGAGTCAACTGTATCTCATTATGCCTCCTGGCAGTAACCCTTAGTGGCTTGAGCTACATGCCTGGAACAGATTTTTGAGGCCCCTAAGGTGTTCGAGCCATTGAAGTTTGACTGTATACACTTGTTAATTAATATATTATTTTCCTAATGTTTGCTCTTAATCATTGATTGTGGGTACTCATTAGAACTGCCTCAATGCAGTAGTTCTAACAAGCACCTACAGTGTGTGTGATGCAGAAGCAAACTAGAAATATTTTCTGAGAAAAAAAATAATACCCTAAAAATTCAGACAAATTAAGTTCTTGCTATAATTCTAGAATTTTAACAAGTTTGTTTTGCGATCCAGCAAGGATCCCAAAAAGTGGAGACAGAATGGAAAATGGTATAGACCCTGATCAGACTGCTCTATTAGGAAAGTAACATTGTAAAGGTCATTTTGAAAACGTTCCTTCCAATGTTGTGGGACTTGCCCCATATTGAGATGAAATGATATCTCAAGCCCTGCGCCCAATGAAACCAATAGGATTTATAAGCATGGATGTGCCAAATCGCACTGCTAATAAACCCTATTGGTTTCATTGGACGACAGGGCTTGAGATGTCATTTCATCTCAATGTCGGGTAAAAGTCCCACAAAATTGGAAGCAACGTCTCCAAAATGACCTTTAAAGGTGCATTATTGAGCTATCGGGCTTCAAAAATGAAAAGCGTGTTTTTCGGTTTTATTTCTTCTATTCATGTAGCTTTGTCATTTGTAATCTTCTGAAACCAAATACCACTTCAGAACTTTGTGAAAATCGTCGTTTTCATTTTTGTTTATTTGTTGTTGTTGGGAATTTCCATCTAAAAAATATTCCTGTCACGTGACAAAAAGCCGGGCAACATCACTGCGGCGAACAATAATATGGCGACCTCCGGTTCATCTGAGGAAAGTAGAATTTTTAGTCCAAATTACAAGTATTTGACTTTCAACGGCACTGACACAATACTATCATGCATGTTAATCTGTTATCAAATGCTAACGCATCAATTTACAGGCAAGAAGATCGTTTTGCCGTCAATATCTAAGGATGAATTTCTGAATCGATGAGAATTGACATGGGGTCGTTTCAAAGATACACAAAACCGCATAAATGTGAGAGTACATGTATGATGTGGGTATTTGTTAGAATTAGACGATACTAGCAATAACCTTTTGATTTGTTTGATTTGAGGGTTAACGTCCCAATTAACACTGTTTAACGTCCCCATCAACACTGTATAAGTAATTTTGGAGACCCTAGCTTACAATTTTGTGGGACTTTTATATACCCGACATTGAGATGAAATGAGATCTCATTCCCTGTCGCTTACGGGCCTCCGTGGCCTAGTGGTTAAGAGCGCTGACTCTTGATCATTAGGTCTCTCACCGCTGTGGTTCGAGCCTCGCTCGGGTCATATGTGAGACGCCAAGTTCTGCAACGGAAGGTCAGATGGTTTTTCTCCGGGAACTCCGGTTTTCGCCCACCTCTGATTAACGATCGGCTCGATATGAGTGAAAAAATCTTGAAAGGGCCGTAAAACCAAAACCAAAAAAAAAAAAAAAATCCCTGTCGCCCAATGAAACCAATAGGGTTTATATGAATGGGCGGCCCAACTCGCACCGCTTTGCCTGGACAGGCTTGGATCCTTTAGGCGGTTTACCAATACTCCTAAGCGGTCGGTTTAAGCTCTGCCTGGCACCATCATGCAGCCCACCTATTTATTTCTTCAAGCCCCGCCATGGGAGCCGAGCAAGAACTTTTTAATACCGAAACAAAAGAGAAACACTATCCATATTCCCACCGCCCATCGGGGCTTGAAGAAATATATGGGCTGCATAATGCTTCAACGCAGAGCTGCATATAACTGAGCCGCAAACGAGTACTGGTAATTAGAGGATCTAAGCCTGGGCAAGCAAAGCGATGCGAGTCCGTCCATTTGTTTCAATGGGCGACAGGGCTTGAGAAGTCATTTCATCTCAATGTCTGGTAAAAGTCCCACAAAATTGTTATCAACGTCTCCAAAATGACCTTTACAGTGTTGAAGGGGACGTTAAACCTCAAACCAAACAGACGTTCACCAGGACCTTTCTACTCACTGATACTGGGATCGGCCACATTTTACCATTACTTGCAGATTTACAGCACACATCAATCTTGCCATTACGGTAGAGGTCTTAACCTGCACAGCGCCGGCCTCGGTAGCTCAGTCGGATGCATGGGGGAAGCAGGTTCGATACCTGCCGGGGTCGGCAATATTCTTTCGCGGGGATTGATCGGGGTGTTGTTTTCACGAAAACTAGAAGTTTTTATAAAGCTAGGAAACATAATGTTGATCAGGCTAGAAAGGCCCTGCATCTCTTGTATAAAAGGGCGCGAAATCTGAATCTTCCTCTCGATTTGCAGCTGCACCTTTTCGATCACACTATTTTACCTATTGCCTTATACTCATGCGAAGTCTGGGGATTTGAGAATATACAGCTCATTGAAAATCTACATAATGTGTTTCTAAGGCGAATAACAAACCTTAGGAAAAGCACGCCTTCTTATATGTTACATGCCGAACTAGGACGTAAACCAATTGAAATTAACGTAAAAACACGAATGATTGGCTTTTGGCTATCCATTGTAAATGGAAAAGAGACTAAACTGTCAAAGATATTATACCAAAAAATGCTACATGACTATAATTCAGGAATTTACGAACACAAATGGATACGGTGTATCAGAGACATCCTCATTTCTGTCGGTCGCTTAGATCTTTTTTACAAAAATTTTGTCGATAATCCCAGATCTGTCAAGATGTCAATATCCCGAACGCTATTTGATTTACACATACAAGCATGGGTTCAAAAACTTAATGACTCGTCAAAAGGTAAACTTTATTCTAGTTTCAAGCAAGATCTTACTTTTCAAAACTACTTATCAAAGCTTGGTCCAAAACACTATTTACCCATCATAAAGTTCAGAACAAGTAACCACAGATTGCCGGTCGAGACGGGTCGGTGGGAAAATATCCCGCTAGATGAAAGGAAATGTAAATTATGTACAAAAACAGATATAGGCGACGAGTTTCACTACCTTCTATGTTGCAAGTTCTTTGAGTCAGAACGAAAGCGTCTCCTGAAACCTTATTTTTACATAAGACCTAACATGATAAAATTTAAAGAGTTACTTTGCTCTGACAATTTAGTGATACTTAAGAAGCTTTCAGAATTTGTCAAAGTGATTATGAGCACGTTTACATCTTGAATGCTTCATTTTGTTTGTTTGATTCGAGGTTTAACGTCCCCGTCAACACTGTAAAGGTCATTTTGGAGACGTTGCTTCCAATTTTATGGGACTTTTACCCGACATTGAGATGAAATGACATCTCAAGCCCAGTCGCCCAATGAAACCAATAGGGTTTATTAGCATGGGCTGTCCGCCTTGCACCGCGGTTCCTGGAGAGGCTTAGACCCTCTAAGCGGTTTACCAGTACTAGTGTGCGGGCCGGATTCAGCTCTGCGTGGAAGCATCATGCAGCCGATATATTTCTTCAAGCCCCTATGGGCGGGGGCCGTTTAATGCTTCATATGTATATACTATGTTATGTATAGCTTGTAAATATTTTTGTTGACATATTTCTGTTTGTATATGCTCTTACGCCACCTCTGCGTGGCCTGAGTTTTGAGATAATAAAGTTCAGTTCAGTTCAGTTCAGTTCAAAGCAGTAATTTCCAGTTACAAATCTTGCCGCTCTATTCTGAACTTTTTCAATTTCTTCATTTAGGACCACTCCGCTTGGGTCCCAGATGCAACTACCATATTCCAAGATTGGGCGAACAAGTCCCCTGTATGCTGTCTCTTTCACATCCTGGGGACACTGATGAAGATTTCGCCTCAGGAATCCAAGAGTTCTATTCGCCTTTGTACACATATTGCTAATGTGTGTATTCCATCTCAAATCGTGAGTGATTGTCACACCAAGGTATTTAATGGAATTCACATTTTCGAGGACCGTTCCCTCTAAAGTGTAAGAAGCCTCAACTTTATTAGATCTCTTCCTTGTTATCTGCATAATATAGCATTTAACTGGCTGAAATCTCATGCCCCATTTTCGGGCCCAACATCCTAATCTATCTATGTCAGCCTGAAGTTTCAGTGAGTCATCTGTATCTCTAATTTCCCGGTAACAAACACAGTCATCTGCGAAAAGTCTTATTTCTGAGTCAATGTCAGAGGAAATATCATTAATGTACAGGGAGAACAATAGAGGACCAAGAACAGTCCCTTGTGGGACTCCAGACAAAACTGGCGCCCCTACTGAAGATTCACCATTAACAACAACACGCTGTTTTCTGTTCACATGAGTCACCATAAACAAATAATTGATGTTTGGACATATTTATCTAATCCAATTAATGATCTGTTGTGTCACCTACTTACCAATGTGCAGGTTGGTAAAATTTCATAGAAGCCCAATGCTTTTAATATGTTTTGCTGAAAGAAGTTAAAAAAGAAATCTACCTTTTTAAACTTGTTTACTTGGGAACAGGGGTGAACAACACAAACAGGACAATGTTACACGTAGAAACTAGTTCAGAAATGAAGGCATACTATTCATGAATTAACGAACAAATTATGTTAGAAAGTACGTGAAATTAGGCGCAAGACAGTTTCAAATATGAATATTATGTTTTAAATTTAAAGCAATGGTGTACTATTGTTTGTTTTTTTTTTTGGGGGGGGGGGGGGGGGGAATTAGTTCCAAGGCGTATGAATACGTTTTTGCATTTGGCAAGATGGAAATCTCTTCAATTTGACAGCTACACTAATTTATCAGTGATGACAGGCTTCCAAGATAGGCGATTTCATTATGGTATACGCAGGAAGAAGGCTACATAGCTGACTTTTCAAGGTATTTTCATTGATGATGGAGAAAATAAAATGTGGAAGGCATAATTGATGAAATCTCAGCATTTCAGATTTACCGCAAGAAAAGGAGATGATGGCGCCCATCGAGAATAAACATGTCAAAAAAATCTGGTTTTCAATTCAGGTAGCCTTTTTGATAGAAAGCTTTGTCCGAGTCGTTAGTATTTGAATTGAACTATTGATCTGCAGCTGTTTTAGTAACTTTTAAAAAGTCTATAAAGCGGTTTCCTTTTTTCCTGGTAAAAGTGAAAAATACAGAATTTCATTTATTTTCAAAGGCACAGGGATGTTGCTAATGCAAGAAAGTACTTGCTGTAATAACCGTTTATACCACCAACCCTTTTTCTTGTGGGACATGGATTTTTAAACGGAAATCAGGATTATATTTTGGGGAAAATCAACTTGCAAATCTTTCATCTATATTTTTCTTGTGCAAATGTATTGAGGAAACTTAAGATGTCCTGAGATAAAAGTACTTTCATAAATTTCTTTTCCGTTCACAAAAGGTTACTTTCGCTGTAATATAAAGGGCAGCTAAAATAATTTTCATCCTAGTTGTAATCTAAAACTGTTAGTTTAACATTTAAATACCAGCATTTTAAACAAGAAGTGCAGATCTGGTAAAACGCAGCATAATGCCGCTTTTCTATGTTTGGATTCCATGTCCCAGTGAGATTCTATGATGGGGCGGTCTAAGTCCCTCTGGAGGGTAACCGAATAATCAGTGTCACCAGCAAATAGGCGAACCCGGGACCACACATTGTCGGGTAGGTCGTTAAGGTATAATAACAATAATAGTGTGCCTAGAACTGATCCTTGTGGTACACCTGAAGTAACTGAAACCTCATCTGAGTACTCACATTCAAGTGCAACTGTCTGACTTCTTTCAATCAGAAAAGACTTAATTCACTGGATAGTTAATCCATGTACCAGTAGCTTGCGAAGAAGCTTCATGTGATTCACCTAGCCAAAGGTCATGCTAAATCCAAGTTTAGATCTATTTGTTGACCATTTAATCATGATCTGGTAAGGTCATAAACAAGCAGAATCACATGAGTGTCACAAGATCTGCGCTCCCAGGCTGTTGAGTATTTTGTGATCAGAAGGTATGTCCAAACCAAATCTTATGCGGCAAAATTTAGTTTCAACCTACAAAAATCCATTTTTTGAAGGATTTTCTGCTTGTCGGAATTTTGTAAACCTGTCCCCGTAGAAAACCTAAAGCAAATTCTTATATGCCCATTATGACATAAAGACCACATTGGTAATGGGAAATTGTTTTTAAGAAATAGGTGCGATATGGGCATAAGAGCAATTTACGATCTTACTAGTGAGGAAGTGGTATTTTATAGTTTTGAACAGTTAAAGGCGAAATATGATATAAGGGCCACATTTTTAGACTACCACCATGTAGTAAATAGTATTTCTCAAGTATGAAAAGATCAAATTCACATGAATCGTGTATTTGCTGTTAAATTTAAACAAAATGTAGTTTGTAACATATACTTTCAAGACTTGATTAGTTCAAAGAAAGGGCGTAGACTATTTATGATATTTTGGTTAGAGTAAACGAATACATTACACAAACAAAATGGCAAACGGAGATAGGAGATAAAGTGGAAAAAGAGCATTAAAGACATTTCTCGAGACAAAACTACGCGACTTTCAATACAAAATCAATAATAAAAATTTAGAAACACATTCATTTCTATTTAAAATTAATAAAATCAGGGTTGTAGTTACTGTAATGAACAACCAGAAAAAATCCATTATTTATTTCTTAGATGCCCAAAAGTAAGAACGTTTTAGACTGAACTTTAATCATGGTTGACCACAAATGTAAATCCAGAAATATCGCTAGAGGATCTCACACGGTGGTAAAGCAGAAATGGTCAATTACATCTCTCTCTCTCTCTCTCTCTCTCTGTTTTAGCAAAATATTGTATATACGAAAACAAATTTGTTTCTATGAATAAAGTGCTTAGTGAGAGATACATTTCACTAATAAACAACAGGTTAGATAAATTCTTTAAGATTAAAGCCCCTCTCTCGCCCAGCCCAGTGGAATTCGTTTCACTGACCGCTCCAAGGCGGTTCTTCTGTCGCTGTTTATTTTTGTTATGGTTTGTCTTTGAGTGTTTGTATCACTTATTTTATTTTGTTTTGGATATCGAATTGGCCATTTTGTGGAAAAGTAACTGTCCTATTGGCTTTCCGCTATTGATGTTTCCATTAGGGTCTGTTGTTTCATGTTTGTGTTTCTTTCCCCTTTGGTAACTCTGGTGGGAGCTGTGGGTAAATTGTGTCGATTCCTGATCATTGCCTACACTTCTATGTTCTACATATAACTACTTTTACCCAAACACTGATGATTCATGAGGCCTATTCCGACTTTATGTTTATGTTTGGTGTCAGGGTTCTGTTTTCCGTCGACTATCTGCCACACATATAGTGCAGTAGACTTGTACCATTAGCTATAAAAGGCACATCTTTTTAGAAAATACATGTACATTGTTACTATAGTTTTTTTTCTACTCTCCCATGAAAGAATTTTATTATTATTTTATTTTATTTTTTTTTTCAAATTGATTATCATCGTCTATTAGCCATTACGATGTTACACCCGTATGACTTTGTGCATTCTTTCATATCTTAACAATATTTACTTTTCTGGTGAAAAATTGTGATAGTTTTCTCATTTATGCTTCAAACATGGCTGTTGGTGCTCGTTGGAACTGCCGCAGTGAAGTGGTTCTATCGAGTACCCACGGCGTATGTCTTGGAGCAGGAATGAGAAAAATATTGTATACCCAGTCAGACGCGCATCCGACTGAGGTACTGAGGCCGACGATTATCATACGAGATATTTTGGCCAGCAATAATCGAGTGTATGTAAACGTAAAGTGTAGATAACCCCATGTCAACAGACATACACGTCTAAACAACGTCGTGTCAACGTCAATGCAACATCACTGCGATGCATTGACGCTGACGCAGCAAATTGTATACCCAGTTACAAAATATTGTAACCCCCAGTTCTCTCTCTATAAAGTTGGGTTTAAAGGGGCGTTCATTGCACGGACCTGTTATCATAATGAATCGTCTTATTATTAACATTGCTAGAGATACTCGCCTACCAGTCGAGGAAGACAGAAGACCAACTTCTATCGTACATGTTGTCTAAACTGAAAAGCACTCACACAACCTTTCAATAATTCCCTGTCCCCTTTTTGTACTTTCTCTCATCTACTTACTTCTAAAATATCTTCTAGAAAGGGTTGTCCTTTGGAAAAAAGGAATACAAAAAACAAAACTGTGAACTAGATCGCGCAGTCGATGGCGCGCCATCGCAAATCCCCACGTTTTGACCTCTTCCAGGGACCCCTGGTGGCTGGTCCAAAAATTAATATGCTCTTGCAGAAGCCATTCATGTGTGTAACTCACACACCAAATTTGGTTGAATTCCAATGAACGGTGTAGGAGGAGATAGCCGGACAGACGGACGGACGGACGAACGGACAGACGGAGGCGATAACAATATCCCCACTTTTCTTCGAAAAACGTGGGGATAAATATGGAGTGTACATGTTTTCTGGACCAGACTAGCTAGTTTTGCCCAATTAGGCCTCATCAGTGACCCTCAAAAATTTCAAAATTCACCACTGGAAGGGCAAGAAAATATAAACTACACTATGATGTTGGGCAGGGAGACTTTTTACGACCTCCACACATTCCCAGACATCAGCTATAGTGACGTTAAATATGTTCTAGAAATGGTTATCCTTTGGAGTGAGTGAGTGAGTGTTTGAGTTTTACGTACCACCAACAGCTAAGGCCATACTGAGAAGGGACCTAGGTTTAAAGACTCATCCGAAAGTGTGTATCCTTTGGAAGCAAGGAATGCACCACAAAACTGGAACATATGGAGTGTACATGTTTTCTGGGCCAGAATAGCTAGTTTCGGCCAATAAGGCCTCATCAGTGACCCTCAAACCTTTTCAAAGCTTTCCAAAATGTCTGCACAAGAATTTCAGAGAAAATAAGTTCAGTTAATATGGCATTAGGATAACACATCCGTGGGATATAGTAAATTTCTCAAACCTTAAAAAAGGCATCTTTTTCTGCTGAAGATTTGTGATATTTTTCTTATTTTTACTCCAAACATAGGTTTTGGATGCTCGTTAGAACCACCTCATTGAGGCGGTTCTAACGAGTACCCACAGACTATGTCTTGGAGCAGAACTAAGGAAATTAATGTTATTCCCCGTAAACCCCAGTTTTCTTTATATAAAATGGGGTTTAGTGGGGTCTTAATTTCACGGACTTGTTCACGTGATGGGAAGTGGTTTTAGGTTCTAGCTTTACGTAATAACGCCAAATTAGGTCATTACCTGCCGTCCGTATTTTTTTTTGTTGTTGTTTTGGTTTTACGGCCCTTTCAAGATTATTTCACCCGTATCGAGCGATCGTTAATCAGAGATGGGCGAAAACCAGAGTACCCGGAGAAAAACCACCTTACCTTCTGTTGCAGAACTTGGCGTCTCACATATGACCCGAGCGAGACTCGAACCACAGCGGTGAGAGACCTAATGATCAAGAGTCAGCACTCTTAACCACTAGGCCACGGAGGCCCGTTACCGTCGGTATGATCATTTTCCACATTAATCTGGTACTTTTGAGTAACAAGTTCCGGAGCCGATGCTACACGCTATGTCAATTTCGTTGTTGCATCGACTTTGCTGCGTCAGCGTCAATGCATCGTTGTTTAGACGTTGTATGTCTGTTGACTTGGACGTTGTTTAGACGTTGTATGTCTGTTGACATGGAGTTATCTGCACTTTACATTTATATACACTTGATTATTGCTGGCCAAAATATCTCGTATGATAATCATCGGCCTCAGTACCTCGGTCGGATGAACGTCTGACTGGTGATCAGAAAGGCGCGTGTTCGGTACCTGCCGGGTCGGCAACATTCTTTCGTGGAGATAGACGATGAAATATTTTCCACGGCCATCCTCTACCACTGGGCATCCGCTGATTCAAGAAGGGCAGTTGTCAGTGGCGAAAGAGTGTGCACTGTACTGGTTAACTGCTGATGCCTCGGTCACAAATTCGGCGTACCCCGGCCGAGCTATACTATACGTTGTGGTCGGCCGAGCAGTCCAAGCCGAGAAATGGGTGTCTGGCTCGGTTTTGGCAAAAAGTATGCCGTGTGGAGCCTAGAGAGACATGCGCCGGGAATCGGGCGGTGTCAGCCTAAGTTTTGCGGGGAAGCATCGGCGTATACGCTGGGCGGAAATAGGCCGGTGCACTCCAGGTTACCGACCGTATACCCGGCGATTGTTACTAGTCCCCGAGCATCGGTCGATGTTCCGCAGATGTCCGCCAAGTTCCCGGCCGCCGGACAAGGAACGGGTTTACCCCAGTCGGAATTGTCCAGTTGTTCAGGGGTATATAAACTGCATCCTCTCCTGCCTATACAACAAATGGGTCAGCTCTGTTGGTGGGTGAACATCCTTTTTTCTTGACATCGAGGAAAACTTTCCAAGACCAGAAATTCAACTTCGGTGAAGTTGATGTCGCACCTGCTCCCCACCTGCCCCACACAAAAAAATAAAAGTTTATTTAAGGCAGAAGAAATGAATATAGGGCTTTGAAAAGAATCCATAGCCTATATATGTGAGGTAAAAAACTGACTAAGTTCACAATGTGGAAAAAGTGATAAAAATTGATCCCAAGATAAAGTCAAAACCACATGCACATCCTCATACCATAGGTAGAAACACACTCAAAGTTTTAAAATGATCAATATAAAACTGTAAGAGAAGTTGCGATGACAAGAGGTACCTGTTGTATATCAACTAAAGCTTAAAATTGGCTAAGTTCACAATGTGCAAAAGTGAAAAAAAAATATTCTGAGAATTATGTCGAAATCACATGCACAACCTCATACCATGGCGAAAGCACACGCAAAGTTTCAAAATGATCGGTATACAACTGCAAGAGGAGTTGCGATGACAAGATGTACCTATCATATATCAATTGAAGGTTAAAAATGACTAAGTTCACAATGTGGAAAAAGTGAAAAAAAATGATCCGACGATAAAGTCCAAACCACATGCGCATCCTCATACCATAGCAAAAGCACACGCAAAGTTTCAAAATGATCGGTATAAAACTGCAAGAGGAGTTGCGATGACAAGAGGTACCTATCATATATCAATCAAAGGTTAAAAATGACTAAGTTCACAATGTGGAAAAAGTGACAAAAATTTATCCGAAGATAAAGTCCAAACCACATGCGCGTCCTCATAGCATGGCAAAATCACACACAAAGTTTCAAAATAATTGGTATGAAACTGTAGGAGGAGTTGCGATGACAAGAGGTACCTGTCGTATATCAAATGAAGCTTAAAAATGGCTAAGTTCATAATGTGCAAAAAGCGGAAAAAAATATTCTGAAAATTATGTCGAAACCACATGCACATCCTCATACCATGGTGAAAGCACATGCAAAGTTTCAAAATGATCGGTATAAAACTGCAAGAGGAGTTGCGATGACAAGAGGTACGTATCGCATACCTAAAAATGACTAAGTTCACGATATGGAAAAAGTGACAAAAATTGATTCGAAGATTAAGTCCAAACCACATGCGCATCCTCATACCATGGCGAAAGCACATGCAAAGTTTCCAAATGATCGGTCTAAAAGTGTAGGAGGAGTTACGATGACAAGACATCCAGTGTAAAATGTTGACGGACGGACGGACGGACGGACGGACGGACGAACGGACGGACGGACGAACGGACGGACGAACGGACGGACGGACGGACGGACGGAAACTTGCACGCCTATGTCTTCCTGCTAAAGCAGGTGCGACAAAAAGCGGAACAAGATGCCTCTTATCCCACCACTGCACCTACCGTCACCCCAGGAAAGGATCCGGAGGTTACAGGAGTGGCTGCTTAGGCCTCGGCACCGTGCCAATGTGGTCTTTGCAACCTTGTGTGTGGGAGAAGAACTGCTACCGCTGATGGTGGATGAAGCAATGGATCGTGTACCGTCCTTTGCATGGGCAGTTATGAAACGTTTATGTACAATGCTCCCTACTGGTCTGCTAGAAACTGGCACCCATCGGAGATCGGGCCCTTATATAGTCGAGCGTCGATCAGCGATCGAGCGGCGCCAGTCGAAACCGGGATTCGTCCAGCGGATTCCGCTTGATCATCTGTCGGGCCTCGGCCGATTACTGCCCGATTATCTGATTGGTCGGGGTCCGCTTTACGACTACCGTATGCCAGCCGATGTCATGGACATCGACATCGGTACGAGCTCTGCTTGACTTTTATCGATGTGCCATCGACCTAGAAGTCGGTGAGTTTTCGGGGAGAATTTTAACTACGAGTTAAAATTTAACCGGGCCCCTCCCAACCACCACCGACGCCCCAACATCAGGCGGGACGCCGATCGGACTCCAGCCCAATCTCACCCCATCGCAGTCCCCGAGTAGTCGGGCGGGGATTGAATAGTGATTTGTGGCCGTGGCTTTACGTATAAGCCTGCCCAGGAAAAGTGTGGACAGGTAAACTGACCGGCTCAAAAATGACATAAAATAGTGTTGACTGGGCCGTTAGTCCAATACAAAACTAAACTGAGGTAGGGGTCTTTAACTTTAATGGAAGACACCCAGTCAGCGTAGAATGTCGGTCAAGCGTCGGCCCGACGATATATACATAGAATATTTATTTTCTGTCTTATACCGTTAACAAATAACATTAGCCCTGTATGGCTTTTACTTCTACAAAAAACAGTGTAGAAGAAAAACAATCTTTTTGGTGCTGTTTGGGCAGGATCAAGATTTTCACCTTACATCCTCATTCGAAGGATGGAGCAGGTCAAGGCATTCATCTCTGCAACTAAGTTTGAAAACGCTGCGAGAGAGAGAGAGAGAGAGAGAGAGAGAGATAGAGAGACTAATGAGCAGCATGTAGGTAATGGTGTGTGTGTGTGTGTGTGTGTGTAAATCATCTGAACTGCGCCTACGTCGGGCCGACAGCGATACGACATGTCGTATCGCTGTCGGCCCGATGTTGGCCCAATGTGGTGCGCTAGCCCATAATGAGAGAGAGAGAGAGAGAGAGAGAGAGAGAGAGAGAGAGAAACACAGAGCAACATGTTGGACATGGCACTTTCAGAGCCCATAAGGGCTTGAAGAAATATATGGGCTGCAAAATGCTTCCACGCAGAGCTGAATCCGGCCCACACACTTGTACTGGTAAACCGCTTAGACGATCTAAGCCTGTCCAGTAACCGCGGTGCGAGGCGGACCGTACACGCTAATAAACCCTATTGGTTTCATTGGGCGACAGGGCTTGAGATGTCATTTCATCCAAATGTCGGGTAAAAGTCCCCCAAAATTGAAAACAACGTCTCCAAAATGATCTTATGACCTTTACAGTATTGACGGGGACGTTAAACCTCAAATCAAACAAAAACACTTTCAGAGAGAGAAAGAGAGAGAGAGAGAGAGAGAGGAGAAAGGGGAGAGAATGACGTCATTCACGGAGTTCTATATTTTTGTCGCGAAATTAAAAAAAGACCTAACTGGGATCCTCTGGCACCGTCAAAACCTAGATACCATGCACTTAGCTTCATGCGCGTCACACTCAGAGAGAGAGAGAGAGAGAGAGAGAGAGAGAGACTAATGAGCAACATGAAGGCCAGGGAGAGAGAGAGAGAGAGAGAGACGAATGAGCAACATGAAGGCCACAGAGAGAGAGAGAGAGAGAGTAAATCGCCTGAACGGTGCGTCTGACCGAGAGCGATACGACATGGCCACGTCGTATCGCTGTCTGCCCGATGTTGACCCACTGTTTCAACATGTAGCCCATAATGAGTGAGAGAAAAAAACTTAGCAACATGTTGGCCATAGCACTTTCAGAGAGAGAGAGAGCACTGGGGAACGTGTACGCCATGGCATGCTGAGAGAGAGAGAGAGAGAGAGAGAGAGAGAGAGAGAATGGCGGAATTTCACTCTATTTTACATTGGAATTCGCAAAAAAAGTTTAAAAGAATTTCACTATACTACCATTTCTGTCACAACAATTGTGTGTAACGATGTTGAGATGACCCCTGCATACCTTTCTAGGTATTTACCGCATGACGTCATTATTCACGCACGTTGTAGTTTTGTCGCGAAATTAAAAATAGACTAACTGTGTTCATAGCATAGTTAGGAAAACCGTCTCATAAAACCTAACCTGTGATCATAATCGTTCGCAATATTACATAAAACTCATTCATTTGTATTATTTAAACAAACAAGAGGGCCATGATGGCCCTGGATCGCTCACCTGATCCATAGTGTAACAAGTGGGCCCCAGAGAGGGCCATTATTGGCCCCAGGGCTTTAATGTACATAATGTTGAGGGAGGTCTTAAAGGTGAAGCTTCATACCAAACATCAACAAAGGCTAAAATTTGAACAATCTTGTCAAAGGTCCACTAGATGAAGCTACACATCAAATATCAAAGACCTGGGCCTAGCGGTTTCAGAGAAGAAGATTTTTAAAGATTTTGCCTATATAAGCCTATGTAAAATCAAAGGGCCCCGGGACAGGGGCATTTTTTGCCCCAGCACTATAGTTTGAACAATCTTGGTAGGGGTCCACTAGATGAAGCTTCATACCAAATATCAAAGTTCTGGGCCTTGTGGTTTCAGAGAAGAAGATTTTTAAAGATTTTCCCTATATAAGCCTATGTAAAACCAAAGGGCCCCGTGGCAGGGGGGGATTTTTTGTCCCAGCACTATAATTTGAACAATCTTGGTAGGGGTCCACTAGACGAAGCTTCATACCAAATATCAAAGTCCTGGGCCTTGTGGTTTCAGAGAAGAAGATTTTTAAAGATTTTCCCTATATAAGCCTATGTAAAACCAAAGGGCCCCGGGGCAGGGGCATTTTTGGCCCCAGCACTAAAATTGGAACAATCTTGGTAGGGGTCCACTAGATGAAGCTTCATACCAAATATCAAAGTCCTGGGCCTTGTGGTTTTAGAGAAGAAAATTTTTAAAGATTTTCCCTATATAAGCCTATGTAAAACCAAAGGGCCCCGTGGCGGGGGCATTTTTGGCCCCAGCACTATAATTTGAACAATCTTGGTAGGGGTCCACTAGATGAAGCTTCATACCAAATATATAAGACCTGGGCCTTGTGGTTTCAGAGAAGAAGATTTTTAAAAATTTTCCCTATATAAGCCAATGTAAAAGCAAAGGGCCCCGTGGCGGGGGCATTTTTGTCCCAGCAATTAAATTTGAACAATCTTGGTAGGGGTCCACTAGATGAAGCTTCATACCAAATATCAAAGTCCTGGGCCTTGTGGTTTCAGAAAAGAAAATTTTTAAAGATTTTCCCTATATAAGCCCATGTAAAACCAAAGGGCCCCGTGGCGGGGGCATTTTTTGTCCCAGCACTAAAATTTGAACAATCTTGGTAGGGGTCCACTAGATGAAGCTTCATACCAAATATCAAAGACCTGGGCCTTGTGGTTTCAGAGAAGAAGATTTTTTAAGATTTTCCCTATATAAGCCTATGTAAAACCAAAGGGCCCCGGGGCGGGGGCATTTTTGGCCCCAGCACTGTAATTTGAACAATCTTGGTAGGGGTCAACTAGATGAAGCTTCATACCAAATATCAAAGACCTGGGCCTTGTGGTTTCAGAGAAGAAGATTTTTAAAGATTTTCCCTATATAAGCCAATGTAAAACCAAAGGGCCCCGTGGCGGGGGCATTTTTTGTCCCAGCACTATAATTTGAACAATCTTGGTAGGGGTCCACTAGATGAAGCTTCATACCAAATATCAAAGTCCTGGGCCTTGTGGTTTCAGAGTAGAAGATTTTTGAAGATTTTCCCTATATAAGCCTATGTAAAACCAAAGGGCCCTGGGGCGGGGGCATTTTTGGCCCCAGCACTATAATTTGAACAATCTTGGTAGGGGTCCACTAGATGAAGCTTCATACCAAATATCAAAGACCTGGGCCTTGTGGTTTCAGAGAAGAAGATTTTTAAAGATTTTCCCTATATAAGCCAATGTAAAACCAAAGGGCCCCGTGGCGGGGGCATTTTTCGTCCCAGCACTCAAATTTGAACAATCTTGGTAGGGGTCCACTAGATGAAGCTTCATACCAAATATCAAAGTCCTGGGCCTTGTGGTTTCAGAGAAGAAGATTTTTAAAGATTTTCCCTATATAAGCCTATGTAAAACCAAAGGGCCCCCGTGCGGGGGCATTTTTGGCCCCAGCACTATAATTTGAACAATCTTGGTAGGGGTCCACTAGATGAAGCTTCATACCAAATAACAAAGACCTGGGCCTTGTGGTTTCAGAGAAGAAGATTTTTTAAGTTTTAGGTGAAAAAAATCTGTTTTTGGCTCCTGTGACCTAGATGTGCAACGGACCGGAACCATTTGACCCATATTCAAACTTGACCGAGATATTGTCATGATGATCATTCTGAGCAAGTTTGATTAAGATTGGACCAAAATTGTGGCCCCTAGGGTGTTCACAAGGTTTTTATATGATTTGACCCGCTGACCTACTTTTTAACCCGATATGACCCATATTCGAACTGGACTGAAATATTGTCACAATGGTCATTCTGAGCAAGTTTCATGATAATTGGACCAAAACAGTGGCCTTCAGAGTGTTCACAAGGTTTTTCTATGATTTGACCTACTGACCTACTTTTTGACCGGACATGACCCATATTCGAACTTGACCAAGATATTGTCATGATGATCATTCTGAGCAAGTTTGATTATGATTGGACCAAAATTGTGGCCTCTAGGGTGTTCACAAGGTTTTTCTATGATTTGACCCGCTGACCTACTTTTTAAGCCGACATGATCCATATTCAAACTTCACTAAAATATTGTCACAATGATCATTCTGAGCAAGTTTGATGATGATTGGACCAAAATTGTGGCCTCTCGAGTGTTCACAAGGTTTTTCTATGATTTGACCTACTGACCTACTTTTTTACCCGACATGACCCAAATTCGAACTTGACCGAGATATTGTCATGATTATCATTCTGAGCAAGTTTGATGATAATTGGACCAAAACTGTGGCCTCTAGTGTGTTCACAAGAAAAAGTTTACGCACGGACGACGCACGACGGACGACGGACGACGCACGACGACGCCGGACATCTTACTGTCACAAAAGCTCACCATGACCTTCGGTCAGGTGAGCTAAAAATACCCGATATATGTAAAAAAAAAATTAAGCACTTTTTTTCCGACAGCTCAATAATGCACCTTTAAAGTGTTGACGGGGACGTTAAACCTCAAATCAAACAAACAAAAATTGCCTGGGCAGGCTTAGATCCTCTAAGCGGTTTACCAGTACTCGTGTGCGGATCGGTTTCAGCTCTGCATGGAAGTGTCATACTGCAGATCTATTTCTTCAAGCCCTGATGGGCGGGGGCTAATCTATATTATCTTAACAGTTTTGTTTGGATATAACACTGTTCTTTCACATATATAGCATGGTTTCTGCTTTGGATCCCTAAAACAGTATTATTACACCATAACCTCAAGGTTCATTATAACAAGATTATGGATATAACACGGTTTCAAGATGGATCCCAAAAATGTATAGATCACATAGAAAAATGACCATAAATGGTCATTTTTCTATTTATCTATACATTTTTTGTTTGGATATAACAGAGTTGTTTAACTAACACGGTTTCTACTTTGGACCCCATTAATAGTGTTATAAAGAGGTTGTGGTGTATAAGCCCCCCCCCCCCCAAAAAAAATGTCTTGTTTCCGGAAACCCTACTGACCCTACTTTTTTGGGGCCTACCAAAACTTTTTTTAGAGACCTCTGAGAATTTTTCTTTGATTTTAAGGGTGTTTTTCAAAGAATGTATGCTTTTTCCATACAAAAAATTTTCCAAAAAAAAAAAAAGTTTACCTGCCTACCCAGAAAATTATTTTGATGTTTCCAGAAACAAATGTCTTGTTTCCGGAAACCCTACCGACCCTACTTTTTTGGGGCCTACCCAAACTTTTTTAGAGACCTCTGAGAATTTTTCTTTGATTTTAAGGGTGTTTTCAAAGAATTTATGCTTTTCCCATACAAAAAAAGTTTTCCAAAAAAAAAAAGTTTGCCTACCTACCTTCCCAGAAAATTATTTTGATGTTTCCGAAAACAAGACATTTATTTTTTGGGGCCTCAGGAGGTTGTGGTGTGCATTATACCCCACCACTATCAAATACATACCTCAAGCTGAGTTAGATATGTAGCCAGTTTCTTGACTGCTGGTCCATAAATGTGGGTCAGACGTGTTGAAGATTCAAACACCAGACATACATTAAACATTAGTGCATTCCGCTCATACTTTTTGTCCTCAATGCACACAGGGCAGCCCATAATTTTATGGCCCAGGGCATTTCTGGAAAATACAGAAAATTTCGGTAAAAACACCTCAACTCCTTACTTATTCTAAAATTTGAACAAATACAATCTAGTACTTAATGTTGTGTCTGATAACTGCATAAGATGCAAACAGTGTAGACATTGATAAGATGCCACATACTGGGAAGTCTCATCTGCATCTACTCTGTTCAGACCTGTCTGAATGATTTGGTAATTACGGCACATGTAGTTGTCAAAGAAAAACATTTGCAACACAGACTGGAGCTGTGGCAACACTGACTGGAGCTGTGTATATCACATGAAAACAGGCCTTTTAATTTTGACCCCATTAAACTCTACTTTTATATAGTAAAATGAAAATATTAGAATTTTTATCTGAAAATTTATATTTTTTGATGGTAAAATTTTCAATGTATTTGAACAGGGGTGTTATCATAAAGTTTGGCTTATTTATTTTCTTTTTCTCTGTGAATCACTTTTCACCAGCACTAGATAAACACTGCTATATTGATGCCCTTTATGGCTTTGAAAATAGTTCTTTTCATCATGAAAACATCTCTATATAACTTTTACACCCTTGAACTCCAATTTCATATAGGAAAACTGGGGCTTACAGGGGCATAATCTTTGTTCTTATTTCTGCTCAAAACATAAATTGTGGGTACTCATTAGAACCACCTCACCAAGGCAGCTCTAATGAGTATCCACAATCTAACAGAAATGTGAAAAATATCAGAATTTTTTAACCGAAATTTTTTTTTTTTTTGGTGGTAAAATTTTCAATATATTTTGAATAGGCATGTTTTTGTGATGCTAATGAGAATTTGTGATGTTTTCCTTATTTGTGCATAGGCTGTGGAAGCTGGATAGCTCAATGAAGTGAGTGATTGTATTGGTGTTTAATGACACATAAACCATTTTGGGTCATTTTGTGTCATCTCCCAGATGGCCCCTGCCCATCGGGGCTTGAAGAAATGGATGGGCTGCATGATGTTTCCAGGCAGAGCTGAAACCGACCACACAAAAGACTGGAAAACTGCTTATAGGATCTAAGCCTGCCTTTTCTGTATTTTTCCTGTAGAATGCTTCCACTAGAAGGGTGCACCAAAATTTTCATATTTCTGTTCCAAACATAAGTTGTTGGTACTTTTTAGAGCCACATCTCAGAGTCTGTTCTAAACAGTACCCACAACCTATGTTTTTGAGCAGGAATAAGAAAAATAATTTATACCCCTGTTTCACTATTTAAAGGTGGGGTTAAAGTAGTTCAAAATTATATAGGTGCATTTTCATGATGGCCTATCAATGTAGATGTAGTAGACCAGATTGGAATCTAGGCAGATCCATAATCTGCCTAGGCAAATCTGGAATCTGCCTAGTCCAGATTAGAATTCTAATTTGGTCTAGTCCAGATAAGAATCCAAATTTGGTCCAGGCAGATCCAGAATCTGTCTAGGCCAAATTAGAATTCCATTTTGGCTAGGCGGATTCTGGATCTGCCTAGACCAAACTAGAATCTATTTGATAAGTTATATGGATATTAATAATAATATGTGATAACTGTTTTATTTATGAATTCAGTAATTTTTGATGGTAGTTATTAAATGCAAACTGTGAAGGCAATGATCGGGAATCGATACAATTAACCCACAGCTCCCATCAGAGACACCAAAGGGAAAGCGCACACACACGAAACAACTAGACCCTACTGGAAACATCAATAGGGGAATGCCAAAAGGACAGTTACTTTCACACAAAATGGCTGATTAGCTATCCAAAACAAATTTATATAAGCGACACACACACACTCAAAGACAAACCATAACAAAAATAAACTGCGACGGTAGAACCGCCTTGGAACGGTCAGTGAAACAAATTCCACTTGGGGGGGGGGGGGGGGGGGGGGGGGGAGGGAGATTAAATCATTTTTACGTGGCCACAATCCTCGCCCTTACTTCCGTCGCAATTTAGACAAATGATTTGTTCAGTATGCATGAAGGCCTCCTAACTCATCAGTGCAACATTTCCCGTGGACACAAAAAGCAAACAACCACAGAGATGGGACTCAACAGCGTGTGTAAAAAATTCACAGACACACCCCAAAAAATATTGTTTTTAGATTATCTTTAAAACTAGAAATGTGTCCAGACGACACAGATGCCCCCGCCAAGGGCCCCGCCTCACCCCGAAAATCCATGTTGCAACAAAATTGTCTAAGTGTGTGACCTTGTCATCAGGAACATTTGTGAGAAGTTATATTGAAATTGGTGAAAAAATGTAAGCGCTAGAGCAATGACAAAGTTTTTTCTAAAAATAGCCACAGTGACCTTGATCTTGAAAGTCAAACTTGCTCGAGGTATTGTCATAAGGAACATTTGTGTGAAGGTATATTGAAATCAGTGAAGAAATGTAGTGGCTAGAGCGATGACAAAAGTTTTCAAAAATAGCCACAGTGACCTTGACCTTGAAAGTCGAAATCGCTTGAGATATTGTCATAAGGAACATTTGTGTGAAGTTATACAGAAATCGGTGAAGAAATGTAAGTGCTAGAGCGATGACAAAGTTTTTCTAAAAATAGCCACAGTGACCTTGACCTTGAAAGTGGAACTTGCTAGAGATATTGTCATAAGGAACATTTGTGTGAAGTAATACTGAAATTGGTGAAAAAATGTAAGCGCTAGAGCAATGACAAAGTTTTCCTAAAAATAGCCACAGTGACCTTGACCTTGAAAGTCAAACTCGTTCGAGGTATTGTCATAAGGAACATTTGTGTGAAGTTATTTTGAAACCAGTGAAGAAATGCAGGCGCTACAGCGATGGATGACAAAGTTTTTCTAAAAATAGCCACAGTGACCTTGACCTTGAAAGTCGAAATCGCTCGAGATATTGTCATAAGGAACATTTGTGTGAAGTTATATTGAAATCGGTGAAGAAAAGTAAGCGTTAGAGCGATGACAAAGTTTTTCTAAAAATAGCCACAGTGACCTTGACCTTGAGGTCATGACCTTGAAAGTCAAACTCGCTTGAGATATTGTCATAAGGAACATTGTGTGAAGTTATATTGAAATCAGTGAAGAAATATAGACGATAGAGCTATGTTGTGCTAGGGGATAATTAAAATTTTTTAAGTCTGTGACCTTGACCTCATGGGCATGGGTGGGGGTATAGCTGAATAAAATGGACAGGTATCTAACATCGTACCAAATATCAACTCAATCCATCACACAATTTGGAAAATATCAACTCTTAAAATATCTAATTAAAAATTTCTAAGTCTGTGACCTTGACCTTGAAGCCATGAGTGGGGGTATTGCCAAATAAACATTTGGACCTGTATCTATCATCATAGCATACATAAGCCAAATCCATAATATAGTTTGGAAAATTAGAGCTCTTTAAAATCCTTCACATTAAAATTGTCTAAGTCTGTGACCTTGACCTTGAGGTCATAGGCATGGGTGGGGGTATTGCTGAATAAAACTTTGTACCTATATCTATCATCACATGAACCAAAGCCATCATAAAAGTTCAGGTTCTACCAGGTACAAATACCTTAACTGGAGTGTTTAACATGGAAAATTTCTAAGTCCATGACCTTGACCTTGAGGCCATGGGCATGGGTGGGGGTATCGCTGAATAAACATTGGACCTATATCTATAATCATACCAAATATGAACCAATTCCATCAAATTGTTTGGAAAATATGAGTTCTAAAATGTTCAAGTCTACCTGTTACAAAAACCTTAACCTGAGTCTTTAACATTGAAAATTTCTTTCTAAGTCTGTGACCTTGACCTTGAGGTCACAGGCATGGGTGGGGGTATTGCTTAATAAAACTTTGGACCTATATCTATCATCATACCAATGATGAACCAGTTCCATCAAATGGTTAGGAAAATATGAGTTCTAAAAGTTCAGGCTCTACCTGTTACAAAAACTTTAACCTGAGGTTACAGGATCACGTACGTACGTACACACGTACAGACGGACGTACACATGTACGCACGTACGGAAAACCGAAAAACTATATGCCCCCGGCATCATATGATGCGGGGGCATAAAAATAAATAAAATGGCTTATTTCAGTAGTTGAAATCAACACACTGCATTCATCTTCTGTACGATTTGTATTTGGGACCAATTGCCTGTCTGGCAAAGATAACGGTGTAAAAGACAATAAAAACAAATATGTGTAATAAGAACAAAAGGGATTTAATTAATGCAGTAAAATGAAAATACAATAGATTTTATGATGAATATAGAGACATACTTATTCTTATAATAATTTTTTTGATGAATATAGAGACAAACTTCATTCATACTTCTATGTCATTTTTAGGTATTTCTTTAATATTGTCTTACCTTGGTATTATTTGTAGAAAACAAAAAGGAAATAGTAAAAAAAATATATAAATAAACTCATCCTTTTTTTTAGTATTTTTGTCCCATTTTTAAGGATTCCAGTTTGGTCTAGGCAGATCCAGAATCTGCCTAGCCAGATTGGAATTCTTATCTGGCCTGGACAGATTCTGGATCTGCCTGGACCAAAATAGAATTGAAATTTGGTCTAGACCAAATTAGAATTCTAATCTGACCTAGACAGAGTCACAGATTCCGGATCTGCCTAGATTCCAATCTGGCCTACGACATAGACATTAACTTTTCACTATATAAAGTTGCTGACACCAATTTTTCACTATATTAACCCTTTCAGTACCAGAAACCCCAAAACGGGTAGTTGGCAAACAGTGCAGGCCCAGATCAGACGTGGCAGAATGCCGCGTCTGATCAGGGCCTCCACTGTTTGCTAAAAAGTCAGTCATTTTCCTAATAAATTTTGAAGAAAACACAACCTGACACCCCTAAATTTTTAAATGGATTGCTGCCATATATAAGGAGGAAGATTCCATTTGGTACAAAAAGGGTTAAGTTGTGTGAGTGTTGTGTTTAAGATTTACATCCCGCCAACAAATTATGTCATATGGAGATTGGACCTTAATTTAACCCATTGTATGCGGGAAACCCATAAAGGAGTACCTTGGCAAACATTCCAGGCCCAGATCAACCGCCGCAGAATGCAGCGTCTGATTAGGGCCTGCACTATTTGCTGACAGAATTTTCTGTCAAAAATAGAGTGAAAACGAAAATATATGCCTGACATCCCTTATTTAAAAAACAGATTTGTCCAACATATAGCAATGGAAGAGTCCACTAGCATACAATGGGCTAAAGACTCAACCGAAAGTCTGGAGAAGTTTGGAATTTAAGCAATGACCTCCGGTGTACAAGGTGAGTAGCTCAACCACAACACTACATGTAGGTGTCTAATATAAAGCTGTAGACACCAAGTTTTCACTACATAAAGTGGTGTTTACAAGGGTGCTCACTGTAATGACTTTATTCACCATATTTGCATTATTTGCTGGCTCCCAGCTTGCACATTGTCTATATTGGAAAACCAGGTAAGGGGAAAGGTCAGGGGGGTCTGGTTACCTGTTTTTCCAACACTGATAACCTTCAGACTAGGAACCAGCAGATAATGGAAATAAGGTGAATAATGTGGTGCTACATGTATATTATGAACAAAACTTGGATACTGTTGGTTTTCTTTTGCTCCAGCATTTCAGTTATTTCTTGCTGTTGAGTCCTCCCCGTTGTTTCATCTCTGTTGTTGTTTGATTTTTATGTTCTTGGAGATGTTGCACTGATGAGTTAGGAAGCCTACATGCGGACTGAACAAATTATTTGTCAAAATCATGACGGAAGTAAGGGTGAGGATTGCTGCCATGTTAAATCAATTTAAGCCCCCCAGTGAAATACTTTTAACTCTCTATTCCAAGGCAGTTCTTCTGTAACAGTTTCTTTTTTCGTCTTTGATTGTGTCTATCGTATATATCTTTTTGTTTTGGATAGCCAATTAGCCAATTTGTGGGAAAGTGACCATCCTTCCAGCTTTCCGCTATTGATGTTTGCATTAGGATCTTGTCATTTGATGTTCGCGTTTCTTTCCCTTTAGTGTCTCTGATGGGAGGTGTGGGTTAACCCATTGAGTACCAGAAACCTCTAAAGGGGTACCTTCAGGGCCTCCACTGTTTGCTAAAAGTTCAGCCATTTTCCTAATTAATTTTGAAGAAAACACAACCTGACACCCCTAAATTTTGAAATGAACTCGTGCTATATATAAGGAGGAAGATTCCATGTGGTACTAAAATGGTTAATTATATCAATTCCTGATTATTGCCTTCACTTTTATTGTACAAAATAGAAGTGAAGGCAATGATCAGGGATGATCCGATCAATACTATTAACCCACACCTTAGTTGTCTTGGATACTTACACTGTTATAAGTCTGGTCTGTAACTCTGGTTTGGTTATAATGTAAGTGTGCAATGCATCAAACACTTCTTTAGAAATATAGTCATCTGGGACCTAGTTTCAAAAAGACAGAAAATGTAATTTTACTGACTCTGAGACTGGCCTATGTTTGCCCATTTAGTACCAGAAACCCCAAAACGGGTACCCTGGCAAACAGTGCAGGCCCAGATCAGACGCTGTAGAACATGGCATCTGATCAGGGCCTACAGTGTTTGCAAAACTTTCAGCCATTTTCCAAATCAATTTTGAAGAAAACACAACCCGAGATCGCTAAATTATGAAATGGATTCCTGCTATATATAAGGAGGAAGATTCCATTTGGTACAAAGGGGTTAAAGTTTTGTGCTTACAAGTCTGTGCAACAAATAGGATTAGTTTAAGGGGAATGGTAACATCTGGCAGATTTTTCCACCAGTTTTCAAAGGGAGACAACTTTCCAGACTTCCTGTTTGCTTTTCTATAAGTCCTGTCCCACTGAAAAAGGGGTCTACTCTTTAAAGAAAGAATTTGCTCCTCAATAGCAAATTCTTTCCTTTAAGAGTTTACCCCTATTGACATGGGAAACAAAAATACTTCTGAAGTTGCCTCCCCTGAAGGAGTATCCATTCCCCTTAATTTAACAATATTTCAAAATCATAAACATTACAATGTCATACATGTACCTGTGATATCTCCCTCATCAGGAGGGAGACTTCCTCATTTTGATGCTATTCTTTTGCCCAATTTATGCTAAATTTTAGTAAAATTTTGGAGTCTCCCTCATTTGAACTGAGAATTTCCCTATACAGTATAGCTCCAATATATCACGTTCCGATATTTTGCGATGTCCAATCTATCGTGGTCACGCCGTGGATCCCTTTTTTTTTTTTCCTTAAAAATTCATAATTAAAAAAAAATAGAGTTTTAAGTTGTTAAAATTTATTTAAAACCAGGTTAAACCAGGTGCCAATTGTCAGTTCACACATTATAACCAAATAATCCAAATCTTAATCCCCAAACTTGTCATAACTGAGTAATCCACTCAATGCTCAATCAGACAACAATGTCCGTGCGCCCTCATGCAGAGCATCCTAATCGTGACCTGTCATGCCTTACACATGAAAATAAACTGAAAGAAATCAAAACACAATAAAATGATAGTTTTGTTGTTGTATAGTTTTTCGGCCTGTGGTAGACGGTAAATATTTTTTTCCAACCGCTACTTTTAATGATTCTGATCTCTGGCAAGCCAAGGGAAACAACTCCAATTGCTTTAGCACTTATAGTAGTTGCGCCCCTTTGCCGTCACCGTTACAGACAACCAGGCAAACCAACACATCCAAAATGGTGTCCTGTTTTGACATTTTAGCAATCACATGTTTTCAGACGCAGATTTTCAGCTGTTCTCGAATGTAAGTTAATTGGTAGACATCGTCCCCTTTGTTTGTTCTGTCATTGAGTAATTCTAAACCTACTTTAATGGTGAAATACGGCCGATAGCATTACTGACAGCCATTAGTGTGGATTGATGAACGGTAGCTCACCAATTTATCACCGTGACTTGTATTGGCATCTTGGCAAACTACCGCGACTTATATCGCTCTCTGACCACATCGCCTTTTTCGGGCTATGGACCCCGACTACCGCGATATATTGGAGCTATACTGTATATTCTTTACATCTCCCTCATCACAATGGAAAATCTCCCTCTTGCAGCTCAAAATATTATCACAGGTATGCAATGTCATGACAAATTAAGGATTACGATAGAAGCAGCCATCAGGGCTTGTAGAATTATATGGGCTGAATGATGCTTCCACACAGAGTTGAAACCGACCCGCACACAAGTACTGGTAAATCGCTTAGAGGATCTAAGCCTGCCCAGGCAAAGCGGTGCACATGAGTCGGACCGTCCATGCTTATAAACTCTATTGGTTTCATTGGGCGACAGGGCTTGAGATGTCATTTCATCTCAATGTCGGGTAAAAGTCCGACAAAATTGGAAGCAACGTCTCCAAAATGACCTTTACAGTGTTGACAGGGATGTTAAACCTCAAATAAAACAATATTGGTTTTTTGGCAGAATTCATCGAAATGAGGAAATCTGTTTACAAGTGGCTAGCTATATCAATTACAACTACTGTAAAAAAAAAATAATAATAATAAAGGACAAGATGATCATTGCCCTGTCATTCCACTGCAAACATTGGAGATTTGGCTTTATCAATGACCAAGTCTCACTGGCATGGAGCATTGCGTTTCGCACACAAAGCTGTACACGCAACCACATGTCTTGAACGAATGGTGGCGGAAAGAGAGAACTGGTAGCAGCTCCCTGAACTTCTTTCAGGATATTTTCACATGATCAGAATCAGAATTGTTACTGGGACACGTCAAATGACATTCATACACCAGGACCTGTGATATGGGAAGTTAGTCCCTAGCTCTAACCAAAGATGTAAACTTAGCTACACAATCCTCAGCACCTTCAGCCGTCAAAATAATAGAATCGGGAAGGGCATTCCAATCTCTAATGGTTCGGGGGAAAAACGATTCTTTATAAATATCCGTTCTTGCAGTAAGGGTCTGAAACGTCATTGAATGGTGTTTTCTACAGTGCCTAGCCGGGGGAACAAGGTCATCTGTTGGAATGCTGGCAGCACCCTTTAGACCTTTGTATAAGAGTATGAGCCTACTGTCTCTTCTCCTTTTCTTGAGAGACTCCCATCTTAATTTTCCTAGAATTCCAGTCATGCTCCCAGTTGCAAAGCAATAATTTCCAGTTACAAATCTAGCAGCTCTATTCTGAACTTTTTCAATTTCTTCATTAAGGACCACTCCGCTTGGGTCCCAGATGCAACTACCATATTCCAAGATTGGGCGAACAAGTCCCCTGTATGCTGTCTCTTTCACATCCTGAGGACACTGATGAAGATTTCGCCTCAGGAAACCAAGTGTTCTATTCGCCTTTGTACACATATTGCTAATGTGTGTATTCCATCTCGAATCGTGAGTGATTGTCACACCAAGGTATTTAATGGAATTCACATTTTCAAGGACCGTTCCCTCTAAGGTGTAAGAAGCCTCAACTTTATTAGATCTCTTCCTTGTTATCTGCATAATATTGCATTTAACTGGTTGAAATCTCATGCCCCATTTTCTGGCCCAACATCCTAATCTATCTATGTCAGACTGAAGTTTCAGTGAGTCATCTGTATCTCTAATTTCCCGGTAACAAACACAGTCATCTGCGAACAGTCTTATTTCTGAGTCAATGTCAGTGGAAATATCATTGATGTACAGGGAGAACAATAGAGGACCAAGAACAGTCCCTTGTGGGACTCCAGACAAAACTGGCGCCCATACTGAAGATTTACCATTAACAACTACACGCTGTTTTCTGTAGCAAAGGAAGGAATCTATCCATTTAAGAGTCTTCCCACCAATTCCATAACCAAATAATTTGGATTTAAGTAGTTCATGAGGAGGGGTGTCAAAAGCCTTCTCGAAGTCCAGAATAAATGTGTCCACCTGCCCCCCTTTGTCCAGGATTTTTGCCCAATCATTAATAACCATGCTCAACTGAGTTTCGCAACTATGCCTTTTCCTAAATGCATGTTGTCTGTCTGACAAAAGTTTATGTTCCTCCAAGTGGGCCATGATGTTTGAGCAGACTATGTGTTCAAGCAATTTACATAGAACACAGGTCAGTGACACCGGGCGATAATTACGAGCAAGAGCCCTGTCCCCTTTTTTAAAATAGTGGACAGATGTTCCCTAGGATCCATTCTTTGGGAATTTCACCCGTATCGAGAGATTGTTGGAAAAGATGAGCAAAAACTGGACCTAACTCATTTGCTAGTTCCTTCAGGACTCTAGGATGAAGCTCATCAGGCCCTAAAGCTTTAGAAGGGTTCAAGCCTTTAAGTAACTTGATCACACCCGCAGAGGATACAACAATATTTTCCATGAAAGGGGCCGATCTTCCAGTCAATGGAACCTCGTTGAACTCAGTTTTATTAAATGCATCATTGAATTGACCAACCAATTCCTCTGCCCTTTCAGAGTCTATCTATCTTCATATACTGAGTCGGTCAAACTTGGCCATTACCTCAGTTGGGTGGTGCGCTAAATTTAGAATTTAGCAAAAAAAAAAAAAAAACACCCACTGGATGAGTTCTTAAAACTATTTACAATCTGCTTTCAGAGGTGTACTAAAACGCACACCTCTGGATCCCAATCTACACCATGCGGGCTTTGAACTCCTCTGCAGTTTTGGCATTTACCACAGTGGAGGGAAGACTATTCCACTGAAGAAAGAATTCTTCAGGGCATCACTATAGGCCTGGTACCTACGATATTGACTGTTGTTTAGTTTTGATGCCCTTGTTTGAGTTGAAGTAGTCACAGGGGTCAAGTATTTATCTTTATTAAGAGACACTGTGTCAGAGTGTATCTTATAAAAGAAGGTTAAAGAGGACTGCTCGCGACGGGCCTCCAGCAGATCGAGCATTTCACCAACACTGCTTCTGTTCCGCCATCGCCTGCAGGTCCATCGGGCAGCCGTCCTCTGAACCTTCTCAACCTGTTGAACCTGAGTTTTAACATGAGGATGCCAAACAGGTGATGCATACTCTAATTGAGGTCTAACCAAGGTTTTGTATGCAACACCCTTTGTCTGCCTAGGTGCAAAAGCCAAATTACGTCTAAGAAACCCTAATGTCCTAGTTGCTTTAGAGGTAATCTCAGAAATATGTTGACCCCAATCAAGATTATCAGTAATGGTGATACCAAGATATTTTGCGGATTGGACATGTTCCAAAGTATGCTGATGTAATGAGTAGTTGAATTTAATCTGCTTGTCTGGAGGGTGCCATGACACCCTCATTGAATGACATTTGAACTTCATTTGCCAATCGGCCTCCTAACGTGCTAGGCTATCCAGGTCATCTTGTAAGATAAGACAGTCAGAAGTAGTATATATGTTCCTATACAAAACACAATCATCAACAAACAAGCGAACAGATGACCTAATATTATCAGGAAGATCGTTAATAAATATCAAGAAAAGGACCGGTCCAAGTACCGAACCTTGTGGGACACCGGACAAAACAGGGACTGGATCCGACGCTTGGCCGTCAAGTACAACTTGTTGTGTGCGTCCAGAGAGCCATGAGCTAACCCACTTAAGTGTGGATCCTCTAATCCCATAATGAGTCCGATTCAGCGACCCCGTTCCCTGTAAAGTTGTCGAACGATCACAACCACCGGCTGCAGAGGGCATGTCTCCTAAGAAGCAAAAAAGGAGGCTACCAGCTCTAGCTTGTCAGGTCCGACATGGACTTCCTTTTGTGGTCTGCTGTCTAAGGAACGTGCAGTTCCCTGACACTGTGTACACCAAGATTTTACTTGTGAGTTATCTCGGTCAGTAGAAGGCTTTGAAATGAAATAGAAATATTTATCCCTGCACAGGGGCCCTCAAGTTAAAGTTCTCATTAGAAGGATGGTGCACTATAAACCACTCATCCCTGCAAATGATGCCAATCGAGCATGTTCGGATGCCGAAATTTTATCACCACTGCTGGGGATAAGGCTAATATTTGCAATAAACAGTTTCAATCAGCATTTACGTGTGAAACTGATGGTGAGCTACCATCTAAAGGTGCAAGTCTGTTCCCCTCTATGGGGGACATAACAGTTGACCCCAATGGGGTCGCTAAACTGTTAGGTAAGCTCAAGATACATAAGGCATCTGGGCCCGATGACCTGAATGCCAGGGTACTTAAGGAATGTAGTGCTGAAATATCTCCTGTGTTGGCCTTTATCTTCAATCAATCACTTGCCCAGGGCACTGTACCAGATGACTGGCGACAAGCAAATGTAACCCCGGTCTATAAAAAAGGGGAAAAATATGATGCAGCAAATTATAGACCAGTGTCGCTAACATGCATCTGTTGCAAAACCATGGAGCATATACTAGTAAGCAACATCAACAAGCACTTAGCCTTTGAGAGCATTCTTGCTGACTGTCAACATGGTTTCCGGAGTCAAAGGTCTTGCGAAACGCAGCTTGTTCAATTTTACCATGACATTGTGAGCAATCTGGATGGGGCCATAAACCGTGGCCACAAACAGACTGACTTGATCATCATGGACTTCGCTAAGGCCTTTGACAAGGTACCTCACAGAAGGCTATTACATAAACTGGAGTACTATGGGATAAGAGGATCCACACATAGGTGGATTAGCTCATGGCTCTCTGGGCGCTCACAACAAGTTGTACTTGATGGCCAAGCGTCTGATCCAGTCCCTGTTTTATCCGGAGTCCCCCAAGGTTCGGTCCTTGGACCGGTCCTTTTCTTGGTTTTCATTAATGATCTCCCCGATAATATCAGGTCATCTGTCCGCTTGTTTGCTGATGATTGTGTCCTGTATAGGAACATATATTCTTCTTCTGACTGTCTTATTTTACAAGATGACCTGGATCAACTTGCACAGTGGGAGGCCGATTGGCAAATGAAGTTCAATGTGGCCAAATGTCACTCAATGAGAGTGTCACGACACCCTCCGGACAAGCAAATTAAGTTTGACTATACTCTTCACCAGCAAGTTTTGGAGCATGTTCAATCCGCCAAATATCTTGGTATCACCATCACTGACGATCTTGATTGGGGTCAACATATCTCAGAGATTACATCTAAAGCAACTAGGACCTTGGGATTCCTTAGACGGAACTTGGCTTTTGTACCTAGGCAGACAAAGGATGTTGCATATAAAACATTGGTTCGCCCTCAACTTGAATATGCATCACCCATTTGGCATCCCTATGTTAAAACTCAGACTCAGCAGGTGGAGAAGGTGCAGAGGACAGCTGCTCGATGGACCTGTAGGCGATGGCGAAATGGAAGTAGCGTCGGTGACATGCTTAATGAGCTAGTGGCCGTCCCTGGAGGCCCGTCGTGAGCAGTCCTCTTTAACCTTCTTCTACAAGATACACTCTGATTCAGTGTCTATTGATAAAGATAGGTACTTGACCCCTGTAACAGTGTCGACCCAAACAAGGGCATCAAAAGTAAACGACTCACAATATCGTAGATACCAGTCCTATAGTGATGCCCTGAAGAACTCGTTCTTTCCTAGAACTATTCCCCAATGGAATAGTCTTCCCTCCTCTGCGGTGAATGCCAATTCCGCAGAAGAGTTCAAAGCCCGCACAGTGTAAGATTGGGACTCAGAGGTATGCGTTTTAGGATACCTCTGTTATGCAGATTGTAAATAGTTTTAAGGACGCATCCAGTGCCTCTCTCTTTTTTTTTTTTTTTCAGCTAAATTCTAAATTTAGCCACCCAATCAACTGAGGTAATGGCCAGATATGACCGACTCAGTATAAGAAGATAGATAGATAGGGGATCTAACCAGGGGCCTCTAGCATCAGAGGCGAGTGCCCTAACCACTGAGCTGTCACACTCTATCTCGAGGTGTCTTGAGGTAAGCCAGGGTAGTTCTTTGCCCATAGAGCCGCTCTATGATAGGGAATACCCTGTGAAACCACCGCGACCCAGCCAGTGGCATGCTGGTTTTTCGCCACTCGATATTTTCACCGCGACTCGAACTCAAATTTTCTTGACATGTCATGCAATTTCCAGCAAACCACATTTTCAACTAATTGATAAGGACTGTTTTTCATGCCTGATATGTTATCTTTGGTCCTGCAATTAGGTGGAATTCACTGAAAAATATGCATTTTATGGTTCCTTCCACCATGATTATCAAAATTTCACGATCGTTTTTGTTTTGAAAATGTGGACATGCGTCAAACGCAAATTGAGCGGCGTACTGGTGCAACGGGCTACCGAAACAACCGTGCTGAAACAAAGTTTACTGAGTGAAATACCAAATAATTTTCTATAGGACAATGGTGTAGAAAAATTAATACAGAGGTTGAAAAAGACGGTGGGGTAGGACTTGGACCCTCGGTGGTGGAGCAGCAGTGGGGCGGGGGGGGGGGGGGGGGGGGGGGGTGGGGGGTGCGGAGGGTGAGCATACTTTTTGTTCCAGCCATAAAAGGCCCATTCAGCCCATTAGGGCTTCCAGTCTATTTTGGCCCAAATATATTGGGGTGGGGGTGACCATACTTTTTGTTCCAGCCATAAAAGGCCCATTCAGCCCATTAAGGCTCCCAGTCTATTTTTCCCCAAATATATTCTCTTTTTGGCAAATTAAGCCTCTAAACCCTAAAACATCCATATAATCCTTTTGGCAAATTAAACCTACCAACCATAAAATAATTCCACCCCGACTGGCTGCGACATACCAAGGGCACTCGCCGAGTGCCTCGTATAACCACGCGGCAACACAAAAACCCAGAACCCTGGGGACGGCCCACCACCCTCGCCGGCCCGGGGCTTTGGCGGGCCCCAGTTCTAGGATAAATTCCCATTCTAGATCGTCCTCCCTGGCCCAACTTAGGACGGCCCCCCACCACGGCATTGAGTGTATGAATTCGTCATCTGTGAAACTTGTGCTCGACATGTTTAGAGATGCAATATGAAATCAATAGGACCACGTGATATTGGCTATTACTGCATAGGAAAAAGAACATATCGCTCGCCCATAAAAGAGTGTCAATATTGATTTTTTATGAGGTAAACAGACAGTTTGTGATACATTTCATTTTCATGTGCTTTGTGATTTGATCGTCAGTTATAATCGAAGCTGACCAGAAAAATCGAAGCTGACAATTTTTAAGGGGATGCCCCCGATTGGCAAAGCCGGTCATGACATAGTCGACAAGTCCCTCGCGTAAAGTATTTCTCTACAAACGTGCGGATATGGATGGTCTGCGAGACCATATGGCGCGATTTAGGGATTCGTTCCTTTCCTCTGACCTCTCGCACATGTCAGTTAATGACTTGTGGGTCAGTTTTAAGTCCGAATTAACCACGGCAATGGAAAGGTTTATAGCAACGAAAATGATCAAAACAAAATATAGTGCACCCTGGATCGATAACACGATCAAGCATCTCATCAGAAGACGTAATCGAATGTATTTTCGTGCTCGCAAGTCTAGGAGCCCTGACATTAAGAATCATTACAAACGCTTCAGAGCACATGTGCAAAAGGTTATAAGAGATGCATATTGGAAGCATGTTTCCAGCATCTTTACCGTTGAAGATGACAATACAGATCCCGATAGCCCCCAAAAGAATAGTAAAGTTAAAAAGTTTTGGTCATTCGTAAATTGGTGATTTGTATGTACAATGATACGACCAAGAAGAGCCTTTTCGAGCAGATCCAGGAAAACAATTAAGGGGTTTGCGATTGAGGGGCGACCTTTATGCAGATTGTCTGAAGTACTTAACTCAGCAAGATGAAAGTAGACCTCACGATGGACGACCAGCTTGTGTGTTTTCTCCGCAGTGAACGTCTGGGGTTTTATTTTGACATTAGCCGAGGCCCTATCAACTCTGAAAACATCGTTGGTAAAGCCTAAGAGCCTGGCTAACTGGGGATTCATTATTATGACATTCCCGGGCTTTACCATTAATTGCAGTAGACTAGAGGGTCCATCTAGAGTGAGTTCGGCGCCCAACCGCTGAAACACCTTTTCGTTCAACTCACAGACGTTATAATATTCATCAGGTATTATTTTTCCAGTGTCGTTATTTGAGACCTTATTGTTCTGTTTCGCCATGCATATGTTTTACCACGAGTGATAATACGTCAACTCGCAGAGAGCAATCTCTAGCTTACCCGCAGACAGGGTCCTGGCAAGATTGATTGACACACCATTTTGAACGCCAGTGAGCGTTTAGTACATATTGACTTGAACAGTTGTAACACAAAATGGGCATAGATACAAAGGCATTTACGTTTAAATTATAAGACAGGCGGCCATTTCAAAGAAAAGAACTCAGCGGCAGGGGCGCCCATCCCATCCATAAGGGTCGACGATAAGGAAGGTCGCTTCTTTATCAAAGTACCTGGACGCCTTCACCGATTATCAAAACCCCTCGCTTACTGGGGACGTCACTATGGCAAACAAAGCATGGGACAGCTGCCAGCTGAACTTTGCGGTTGGGTGCGCAACCACCGGATGTGGTGTTTCATTCCAGGACCATCTCCAAGTGGATGAGACCCTTCTTGCAAGGCTGTATTGCTTTCATTTCTATTATACGACGAGGCGTCTGTTTGAGGAGCTAAAAGTCGCCCTCCCTGGGGACGAGGCCAATTCAGGGTTCGATAACCAATATGACTCCAGGGCCTACAAGCGGCTTTGCGAGAAGTTCGCCGTTTTTCCTTCTACGGATTGGAGGCAAAAGCTGGACTATGGGTGTCAATGCCTCGGATCTTTTAGTACCTTCATGACCCCTTCGGGGAAATACCGCAGTGATCACAGCTCCGATGGCCCCTTCTTTCACCCGAAGGACGCCATACGCCATAAGCGGGATATTTCAAAGGCGTGGATGATGTTCATTCTCGATAAATCAGAGCTCCATACGCAAGCGGGTGTCAAGCGCCTCAACCACTCGATTGGGACTTACGTTTGGGCAATCTTGGGAGCGAAGGCTCAGACCCGATCCAACATTCTCAAAGTCGGGACGGGGTTCGACCCTCAAAATCAATTTATGGCGAATCTCGAAGACGCCATCGCCTCACCCGTCGACATCTCCAGCAGCATCGATCACTATCAAAAGACGTTGCAATATGCATCCACACCACTGGATTACGCCTGCGGGAGAGGGCTCTATTTGATGCAGAGCGACATGGCACGCCATCCCGGCAATGTCCAAGGTTATAATAACCAAATCCAAATAGCAAATAGCAGGGTCAGACGCGGTCATCGGCCACAACCCAGGAATAAACGAGGCAGTACCGATCGGCGCCAGCAGTGCTGGCAGCTAATTGCCTCACCAGCCGGGACCGATCGACAGACCCGTGGGGTCTCACCACCGAGCAGCACACCCGAAGGGTCGCCACCTACGCGTGCAGCGGCAATTGCGCCAGCAGACTGGAAATCCGGTCTCGTTCATGAAGAAGAAAAAACAGCTCTCATAGTCGCAGGGATCGGATTGGCTTTGTGGTGCTTTGGTTGGTCGCGCGGTCTCGCTAGCCAGTCCCTTGAAGCCAAGAGAAGAAGGGCCCCCACGCCGATGACCAAGGCCTATAAATTATCTGCGAGCCATGAAGCGGCCTTCCCTAGCGTGCTCAAGAGCCAAGAGACGATGGACCCGATGATTCCCGTCAGGGCAGCCGCGGCCGTGCCGGCCAAATTGGCCAGGGCACGCCCGAGGGACTGTAGGTGCTTTTTACCCACTCTTTGACCCCGCCTTTCTTGCCGGGTGGCCTGGGAGCCGGCGCAGGCACACCCCCCCCCCGCCGCCGGTGAGCGCAAGCACTAGGGTCGAGATTGCCATCCCAATGGCTGTAATGATGCTCACGATTGTTATCCCCTGCTCGCGGAAGAGTGTCCGTATTCGCTCAGCCAGCGTCTTGTCTTCATGGAGCATCTGCCTGAACGTCTCACGGTTTCGGGAGATCTGGGACCGGAGAGCTTCTCTGTTCGTAGAGACGACTTCGAACCTTGCCTGTCGTTCAAGTTCGATGTCAGTGAGATCGCCGTCAAGCTTTCTGATTCGGTTTTGAATCTCCTGTTGCATCTCGGGATCGTTCGTCTCCGTCAGTTTTTGATGTTCCAGGGCCAAGTGTTTTTCAACCTCGGGTTTTCCGGCTTTCGGCAACGTCTCCCCGTACATCAACCATAGTGCAGTTTATATTTTACTTTTGGTCCTTTGAGATCAGCGTGAATATTCTGAGAAATCAGAAATAAATTATTGGTTTAGACTCATATTCTAGACAGGTTTTTAATTATTTGGACCCCATTTTGATTTTTATCAGTCTTTGAATCGACTGCCTATTCGAAAATCGCAAAATTGCAGTATGTTTCCCCTGGCTTTCTTTGCCGGATCATTACAGGGTCACTGATGAGGGTTTATTAGCCGAAACTACGTAGTATGGCCCATCTTCTTTCTTATGAATGTTTTCATTGCTCTTAAAGGAACTCATTTTTGATTTTTATTTGCCTTCACTGCAGCTGGTGTTGTGCCGTGTGGCGGCCGTAAAACGTCTCCCCGTACATCAACCATAGTGCAGTTTATATTTTACTTTGGTCCTTTGAGATCAGCGTGAATATTCTGAGAAATCAGAAATAAATTATTGGTTTAGACTCATATTCTAGACAGGTTTTTAATTATTTGGACCCCATTTTGATTTTTATCAGTCTTTGAATCGACTGCCTATTCGAAAATCGCAAAATTGCAGTATGTTCCCCTGGCTTTCTTTGCCGGATCATTACAGGGTCACTGATGAGGCTTTATTAGCCGAAACTACGTAGTATGGCCCATCTTCTTTCTTATGAATGTTTTCATTGCTCTTAAAGGAACTCATTTTTGATTTTTATTTGCCTTCACTGCAGCTGGTGTTGTGCCGTGTGGCGGCCGTAAAACGTCTCCCCGTACATCAACCATAGTGCAGTTTATATTTTACTTTTGGTCCTTTGAGATCAGCGTGAATATTCTGAGAAATCAGAAATAAATTATTGGTTTAGACTCATATTCTAGACAGGTTTTTAATTATTTGGACCCCATTTTGATTTTTATCAGTCTTTGAATCGACTGCCTATTCGAAAATCGCAAAATTGCAGTATGTTTCCCCTGGCTTTCTTTGCCGGATCATTACAGGGTCACTGATGAGGCTTTATTAGCCGAAACTACGTAGTATGGCCCATCTTCTTTCTTATGAATGTTTTCATTGCTCTTAAAGGAACTCATTTTTTATTTTTATTCGAGAGCTTCGCCAGGTTGTTAACGAGCTCGTCTCGGGTTCGAGTCATAGCCTTTTCAAGCCCAGCAAGCTCTCTTTAGGCTTGGGTGACCCACGCAGTGTGGATAGGCTGATCACCAATTGTCTTCAATGCGGCCTCGACATCTCCTGTTGTTTCAATAACGTCGTGGGCTACGCCGGGGAGCTCTGTCATCTCGATGGATTCAGTATTTTTGGGAGGGTTTCCTCTGCCTTTTGGAGTGTTTCCACAGCCTGTTTGTTGAGACGCGGCACATTCGATTTTTTAGTCAGTGAGCCCCAGTGAATGCCGAATTGCATTTATGCCGCCTGTCCCATATTTCGAGGCCAGTGGTGTGGATAGAGCCAGAAACCGGAACCCTCCCCTTATCGCAGTGATAGGGATATTTTTGTCGCCGGGGGTCCAGTAGAGTGTTTTACCGTCGTCATCAATCCCAAACTAGTCATAGTCAATACTGCCTTCGAGGCGCAACCCCTTTGTAGAAAGTATCGACCAGGCGCCTCTTCTGGTCATCAATTGCTGTCCGTCTTAACTCGCCTCGTAGGTTCTGAATATTGTCCCCGGCCGCGCGTAGCCCTTGCTCGACGTCCATCGGTGGGTCCATACCAGCCTCGGGCATGTTGAATGAGAGTGCGTCATCGTCGGCGTTATAAGCGTCATAAGGGTCAGACCTGTCTTCGAACATGGGGTTTTCAAAGTCAGCCATATTTGTGAAACAAATATTCATATGAAGGTTGTCGCGCGTGTTTAAAACATACTTTATTGAGCGTCATCGCCATGTCATCAAGCAAGTACGGACGAAAGCTTGACCCCTACCGATGCATCTGCGAATCCCTTGGAATGAAAGGGATGAGGCAATCGGTGACGATAACTAACAACACCCGCACGATCGGCCCGAACCAGCAGCTTCTGGTTCGATTCCCAAACCTCGGCAAACATGATGTCATCGTCCCCGGGACCGCGAGGTTGGCCTCCACGATCACGCTGCACAGCGATGATAAATGAGATGCTAATCGGACCTTGGCTCAAAACCTAAGCCGCGCCCTCGTGAAAAAGACCGTCATTAAAATTTCGGGGAACGAGGTCCTCAGCATCGACGACAGTGTCGTGTACCACCGCTACTGCGATCTCTGGAGGACGGCTTGAGAGAGGAAAAATGGCCAGTACCAAGGCATTGATACGTCGAATAACCGAAATACGACGATGATCCGAATCAATGCTGGGAACAAAGACGAATCGGTTCTAGCGGACAAAGCCATCGCCGATGCTTACGGCAATCGCTTCTACATCACACTGGACTTCGAGCTGCTCGAGAGCCACATGCCTTTCTATCAGAGCGCGCTGGGCAACCGGCTCGAGTATGAGCTCACGTTCAACGACTACAACCGTGTGATCCAGGCCACAGGCAGAGGTATCTATTTCGACATTGGAAACATCTGTCTTGAGTATGACATGGTTACGCAGTCAGAGCTGGCCCAAATAATCAACAACCAGTACAGAGGCCGCATTTCGATCCTGTATGACCGGGTACTGCGGCACCGCAAAATCGGCAAAGACAAGAGCGACACCCTCTGGAATATCAATTTCAACGTGCCCGCCCGCAGCATGAAGGGCATCCTGATGCTCTTTGAGGATGCAGTCGCGCAACAGCCCTTCGCTCGCGACACTGAGGCCTTCTATAACCCGAAAAGCGCCAAGGTCGAGATCACCATCGAGGGGATCCCCAACCAACTCTTCAGCCAAGGGAAGTGCTCTTACCAGATGTTTGATTAAGCGAGGAAGCTCTTCGCAGCCGGCAGCAAGCGACACCCTGAAGTAGCAACGCTCGAAAAAGACCTGGCCCTAGCCGACGACAGCCTTGTAGAATACCTCACCAGCAAGTACGCGTTGTGACTTGACCTCAGGACAAGCGACGACGACCGTATCCACGGCTCCGGCAGGTGGATAGAGAATGCCAGCGAAGGTGTGACCACCCAGATCATGAAAAGAGCCGAGGCGGCTGGCGCAATGAACATCTACCTCTACGTCATCATGGATGCACAGCTTAACATCGAAGATGGCCGGTTCGTCCCAGCGGTTTATTAATCTTCAGGCGGAACGGTTAAAAGGGTTTCTATCGCGCACGGCTCATGCGTCGGCAATCAGCGGGCAGACGGGATGCGGAAAACCCGTTTTTATCCTCGATCTGCTCGAAAGCCCCTATCGGGGTTATTTCAGCACGTTGTGGTTCTGTGTCCCACCATACGATACAACAGGGCGTATCAGCAGCGCCCTGTATCTGGATGGACCCTGAGATTTACGTTCTAGACCCCGTTGAGCGCCTTCACGATTACTTGCGAGCGTTTTACCGGGTGTTCCAGGGCGAGACGACCCTATACATCATAGACGAATGCAGTGCTAAGAGGGCTTTGACGAAGAAGAAAGGCATGCTGTATGAGCTGGCGTTCTCGGGGCCGCCACGCGGAGCAGTCTGTCTGGGTCCTCACGCAGAAGTACAACTCCGTGTTGAAAGACTTACGCGAGCAGACGCGCTGTGTCTGTTTGTTCCGATGCAAGGATCGTGACTCGTTCGAAGACTGTCTACGTGAAAATGACTTGATCCCCGCACGTGGACGGGAGCTGGTGCGACAGCAGCTAGCCGAGACATAACACGCTAAGCTTCCGTTGAAGACTGATCAACCCGCTGATTATATAATTATTACGTGATTAATACCGAATATTGCTTAGCCGTTGCGAAGCAGTTGCGTAGCAACAACAACAACGATGTGCTCAGTAGCGGCCGTACTTGGCCTGCATGAGGCGCTGCTTTTCGCTGTCTTTTTTATCCTTTCTCGGATGATCCAGATGTTCGCCGCGCATGTATGCGCATGCCTGCGACTCTATTTTGGACAGGTCCACCCTTGTTGCAAAAGAATGGACTGTGACGAGCTGATAAACCAGATGCTTGCCGACCCGGCGGCGCCAGACACGCAACTGGCGCATGTTGCAGAGCAACAAGCAGAGCCACGGAAAGAGGACAAGGTGAAAGAATACCGCGAAAGGCTCGCTGCAACAGTAGCAGGAGGGTCGGCCAGGAAATACGGAATTGTGGCTCACGAAAAGGCCTTGACCGTCGACCAGGTCGAGGAGCTGAGTGACTCCGATTAGGGGTAGACATGTCAAAGACGATTTAGAACGCGGCTCTCGAGCTGTATGCGGGACTGGTTGGGATTTTCGTACCGATCCCGGACCAACAAGGGCTCATTCGTGATCTTGAAAGCGATCCGTTTCTAGGTATTCGTACTTAAAGGCGCTGCCAGCGAACTCTATCACCGCTATGGCACGTGGTTAGCTCCGCTCACCGCAACGTTAATCACTCTCAAGCATGCCAGATTTGAACATTGCTGCCCCATGAATTCATCATACAATGATGGCGGAGAATACGATGATAGAAGGATCAACAGCCGGGCGCTGCAACTCAGCTGGCGGACGTTGCGACGCCACTGGCGCAGCCTGTATTGGCGCAGCCAGTTGCAAAGAGTGACGAAGCCTAAAGACCCGAAAAAAAAGCAGCCGGTCGTGCCGGCGCCGCAACTCGAAAGGCAAAGCAAGAACGACTGCTCAAGGAGCTTCAGGAAACCAACGAAAAACATCATGTCACGAATAACGATGGCGCCGTTAACGATGCTGCCGCCGTTGTTTCAGAGCAACAACGACAGGAACATCACGGTAATCTCCCTGTGGGGTTCATTTACCTTGCACGCGACCCACTGCGTTCAAACTTTCATATGCAGCAGAAAAATGAAATCATTTCTTAAATGCAGCCTTCGAACTAATTGCACCAATGCGCGTCAATGGCTCATTGTAAGTCATTTGGATTCTGAGATAAATAATCGAGTGACAAATAAGGCTGAACATTACGAAAACATGCCTATATAATTCTGACCCCCTTAGTTTAAACATATTTATTTCCAAAAACATTTGAACATTCAAGCAAATAAACAGAGTCAATACAAAATTTTAGGATCAGAACGAAAGCAGTAGCTTATTTAGTTCCTTTCCTATGTAAATATCAATGTGTTTAAGTTACATATGGCAGTAGATAATTTACATGTGATCATAAAATAGGAATATGACCCCCTTGAACCCCCACTTTTATATAGTGCCGGCCTCGGTAGCTCAGTCGAATGCGCGTTTGACTGTTGATCAGAAGGACGCGGATTCGATACCTGCCGGAGTCGGCAGCATTCTTCCGTGGAGATTGATCATGAAATCTTTTCTACGGTCATTTTCTCCCTTCCGCTGATTCAAGAAGGGCAGTTGTCAGTTTCTGGCGAAATAAATGTGCACTGTATAAGCCTGCCCAGGACAGTGTCAACAAGAGTAGTCAGAAGACAACATAGCTCGCCTTTGGGGTCTAAGATGGATGAGGGCTAGTTATCAATTTTTTTTTCTTCTGTAAAAAAGCCCAACAGACTGCAGCAAATGAAAGAGAACCAACAAGTACCCCTAATCATCCTGCTTTCAAGCCTTTCCACTGTAAAAAAAAAAATGAAAAAGAAATCTATATTTGTTAAAAAAAATTATACAAACTTCCAAGTGATAACAAGGCATCACAGACGATACAAATCCCCTCGCGCAAGACAAATTAAAAAAGCATAGCCTAGCATTTGTGTAAAATTACATTATATTCATCAATAAATGTAGATACTTAAGAGTGATGACAAAGTTTTTCTAAAAAACAGTACAGTGACCTTGACTTTGAGCCCCAGACCCTGAAAGTTGAACTGACTCAAGATATCATCATACCCAACAATTACATGAAGTTATCTTAAAATCCATCAATAAATGTGGACACTAGCGCAATGATCAACTTTTTTCTAAAAAAATAGCCACAGTGACCTTGACATTCAGCCCCTGACCCGGAAAGTAAAAGTCACTCAAGATATCATCACACAAAACATTTGTGTCAAGATATATTAAAATCCGTCAAAATATGAAGGCGCAATAGCGATGACAAAGTTTTTCTAAAAATAGCCACAGCGACCTTGACCTTCAGCCCCAGACCCTGAAAGTCGAACTCACTCAAGATATCATCATTGCCAACATGTGTGTGAAGTTATATCATAATCCATCCATAAATGTAGGCACTAGAGCAATCATTATTTTTTCCTGAAAATAGCCACAGTGACCTTGACCCCAGACCCTGAAAGTTGAACTCATTCGTGATATCATCATACCCAACATTTGTATGAAGTTATCTTTTAATCCGACCAAGTTTTTCTAAAAATAGCCACAGTGGCCTTGACCTTCAGCCCCGGGACCTGAAAGTCAACGTCACTTGAGATATCATGATACCCAACATTTGTGTGAAGTTATATTAAAATCCATCAATAAATGAAGGCGCAAGAGCGATGACAAAGTTTTCCTTAATATGGCCACAGTGACCTTCACCGTCAGGCCTGGACCCTGAAAGTCGAACTCGCTCGAGATATCATCATACCAAACATTTGTGTGAAGTTATATTAAAATCAATCCATAAATAAAGGTGCTAGAGCGATCACAATGTTTAATAGCCATAGTGACCTTGACCTTGAGCCCCAGACCCGCTCGTTTAAAAAAAAAAAAAAAAAACAAGAAAAGAAAAAGAAAAAAACAACAACAACAACAACAAACATTCCTCTCCCCGGGATTTGAACTCACACAGCTTGCAGGTAAACTATAACACAGGGAAATAAGGGAGGTATTACTGAGGAAAATAACTTCTCAAAAAGTCCAATTTAAGCAAAAAAAAACCTTTAAAATGAAATACAATGATAATGTTAAATATTGTTTTTAATTATTATTATTATTATTATTATTATTATTATTATTATTATTATTATTATTATTAAATGTTAATGTTAATTATATATTCAAAAAAAAAAATCGGCCCCCGCTCATAGGGGCTTGAAGAAATATATGGGCTTCATGATGCTTCCACGCAGAGCTGAATCCGGCGCGCACACGAGTACTGGTAAACCGCTTAGAGGATCTAAGCCTACCCAGGCAAAGCGGTGCGAAGCGGACCGTCCATGCTTATAAACCCGATTGGTTTCATTGGGCGACAGGGCTTGAGATGTCATTTCATCTCAATGTCGGGTAAAAGTCCCACAAAATTGGAAGCAACGTATCCAAAATGACCTTTACAGTGTTGACGGGGACGTTAAACCTCAAATCAAACGAACAATATATTCAAAATAAACTTGTAAAACATCACATCACATATAAGAGCAGGTACACTTTAACCAAATGCGGACGCCGACGCTGACGACGGACGCCTTGGGGTATGGCAATAGCTCCCCCTTACTTTCGTAAGGCGAGCTAAAAATGACCTTAAAGTGTTGACTGGGCCGTAAATTCCAAAACAAACAAAATAACTTTTATATGGTAAAACTGGGGTTTACAGGGGGTAAACAATACTTTTCTTATTTCTGCTCGAGACGGTTATAACGAGTACCCCCAATCTATACTTACAGTCGGGGCGTCGTTCTGGTTGTCATGGGGAATGCCCCTGGAACTGGATCTGAATGGACCTGGAACTGGAATGGAGTGCCCCGGAATGGAACGATACAAGCGGTCCATTCCAAATAGCGGTCCTCACTTGGGGAACGGTTATATCTAAAAGTAGGATCGAGATTTTCGAACGAAACGTTATACTATCTTGATTTTCGGTTGACTTTTTTATCATTTATCTCGGATTTATCCACACACATTTACTTGTCCCTAATATCATTTATTTAGCCACGACATTGTTTATAAGACTAAATTTAGTTGCTATTTGAACCTCAAATTTACTCTGTTACACTCCCGCTAGCGAGCAACTTTACAGCGCGCAAATAACGTCTCCAAAATTAACTATACAGTGTTGAGGTGGACGTTCTTCTTTTCGTTCTTTTATTTCCTTTTTTTATTTCTTCAAATTTTCCTTGTTTCAGATTTTTTCGCTTTGAACATAACATATCTGATCATTTTCAGTCAGTTACTCATTTATATTTGCGAGGGGGTAAAGGGTATAATATTGGTACTGCATACTGATTGAAGTCGACTGCCAAATGCAGGGTTTTTATTGACCACCAAAAGTTTTGCGACACCCAGGTGCAACCTGGGGGTAATAAGATAGCTGGTTTAAACAACACCTCCTTTTCGTCACTTATTCTAGATGACCAAAATAATTCATGTTCTTTCACTCACAGAAGCGGCCCATTTTTTAATTAATTATTTTTGTAATTTTCATTACTTTCTTTCTTTCTACTGATACTGCGTCGGTCATATTTGGCCATTACCGCAGGTATAAATTACATACACTCCAGGTTTGCAGGATGAAAGCCTACACAGTAATCATTTAATTACTGTAGGGATCTTTAACCTAGACAGCGGATGGTTCTCCCTACACAGGGGGCCTCCAGTTAACGTCCCGATCCGAAGGACGGTGCACTTTATGACATTCATCTCTGCAAATGATGCCAATGGAGCGTGTTCGGACACCGAAATTTTATCGCCGCTGCCGGGGATCGAACCCGGGACTTCTAGCATCAGAGGCAAGTGCACTAACCACTGAGCTATCACGCTTCATTTTTAGTTGTTTAATTAACTCGGAGAATTCGGTTATGTTTTCTTCGAAATTTATTTGAAAAAAAAAAAAAAACAAGCGCCTGAACCCTTTGCATATAATGTAGGCCCTGATCAGAGGCCACTTTCTGCTGCGTCTAATCCGGGTCTGCACTACTTTGCCATTTGGAGGCGACAAACCTTGTTAATAAAACAAGTCCATTTCTGAATTAAAGAGAATGAGGTTGCGTTTTCTTTTATATTTTTGCAAACCAAGGTCCTGATCAGCCGCCTACTTCTGCTAGGTCTGATCTGGATCTGCACAATTTGCCATTTGGCGTCAAATGGAATATTCTGCCATGTAAATGGCACAAGACCGTTTAAAAATTTAAGAGTGTGAGGTTGTGTTGTTTTCAAAATTATTTTTTCTTCAAAATTAATTTTGAAAATGTCTGAAGCTGTTGGAAACAATGAAGGCCCCGATCAGGCGCCTATTTCTCTTTCGTATGATCTTGGTCTTCACATTTTGCTAATTGCAGCCACATGGCATCTTCCACCTTGTAAATAGCACAAGACTATTTCAAAATTTAACAGTGTGAGATTGTCTCAAAAGTTTTCTTCAAAATTTCCGAAATAATTCATGTTCAGTCACTCACAGAAGCGGCCCATTTGTTTAATCATTACTTGTTTTGTAATTTTTATTTATTTTGTTTCATTATCCTTTTTTACAGTGGGGTCAGCGATTTTGCTTATGAGATTTGGGGAACGATTTTTTATTTGACGAAACGAATTTTTGGCAAAGGACCGGAATGCTGGGAACCAGTCTAGCGGTCCCCCAAGCGTTCCCCGTTCCAATTGGAATGGTGTAAGCATGGAATGGAGCGGAATTAAACGGGAACGGGAATGCCGCGGATCGAAATCGCACCGCGAACGGGAATGGAGTAGAGCTCGAACGATAAAATGGGAAGCAAAATCGCTGACCCCACTTTAAGAGCAGAAATAAGAAAAATATCACAAATTTTCATCTTAAAATTTCGTTCTCCGGTGGTAAAATTTATACTGCATTTGTATAGGCATGTTTTCATAATGAAGTAGGTCATTGATGCCAATACTATATCACTATTTTGTGACATAGTGCAGTCTTCGTATTTTAAACCAGTTAAACTTTCTGATGAAAATCTGTCGTAGATCTTATATGTTTTTTTTTTCAAAGCATCACTGCATCATGCATAGGTTGTGGGTGTTCGTTAGAGCCGCCTCATCGAATGCCATATTTGTTGGCAATTTCATATTTATGAGCAATAAAGTTGACCTGAGCATGTAAAAATGCTTTTAAAACCTCGGGTCCCGGATAATTCCCTCAAAAATCCGTATTGAAATGTTAACGATTCCATGTAACGAGCGAAAAGCGGGTCTTAAAATAATATATATATTTGTTTCAGATTCATTACGAAAACACGCCTATTCAAAAACATTGTAAATTTTACCGCCGACAAAACGACAATTTCCAGATGAAAAATTGTAATATTTTTCTTATTTCTGTTCAAAATATAGATTGTGGGTACACGTTAGAACCGCCCCATCGAGGCGGCCCTAACAAGTACCATCAATCTATATTTTAAAGCAGAAATAAGAAACATAAGGTTTACCCCAGTTTAGTGCTATGTTAAATGGGGTAAAAGTTAGTAAGATTTTCGTGATGTTTGCGCCACGGTCAAGTAATGATTCGGACCCTGCCGCCTAATGAAACCAATAGGGATAATATGCACGGACGGTCCGAGTCGCACAACTGTACCTGGGCAGGCTTAGACCTAATCTGCGTCCCAGTACTCATGTGTGGTCCGTTTCAGCTCTGCGATGAAGATCCTATTGCTCCAAGCCTCGATGGACGGGGGCCCTTTGTGGGATGAAAATGTTGGGTCCGATTGCACAAGGCAGTCCATTTGAACCGTTCACTTTCCTCATGGTAGTGCTACACACATTCAAAACGATAATAAAACAGAGGTCCATCGGCCACTACGCTCACCATATACAGACATGGCGCCCATCTTGGTCATGTGACTACGATCCCACGAATAACTGTTCATTGCCTCATCCCATAGAGGCTCTTCATGTAATTTGGTTTCAATCAGCACAGTAGTTTTAGTGGAGAAGAAGATAAAAAATACTACTGAATCTAAGTCTTCCAGGACAAAGGTCAGTAACTGACTTTGACCTTAGAATTGATAAACTTCCATTCAACTGATTGCAAATATCAATTCTAATGCCACAGGCTGCAATAGAACCAGAAAAAATCACTGTTTTGCATTTTTCCATACAAATGTCTAAGTGAACAAATTTGACCTTGTCGTAAAACGTCAACCAAAGATCATCATTTGAACAAACTTGTCAGGACCCAAGTCCCCAATGCTATATGCGAAGTCATTGGTCATTGGATACTGGTGGAGATTATTTTTAATGATTTTTATCATACATTTAGTATAAAATACTTAGTTTTTGAATATGCGATACGAACGGGACACCAATGCACGTATCACGCTTGCACGTGCATGCTGCCATAACGCATGGACTTTATCATACCCCAAAAATCCATATCACAACCCTTTATCGCACTCAGCCTTTATCATACCTCTGACGTCACCCTATTCGGAACACGCGGCGTTCTTCCTTTTGCGGCATTTCGCATTTGTTGTTCAGGACGCCATTTCCAATTTGCATTGTAACTTTGGTAATAGGCAGATGCAATTTATACAATTTATTTTGAACATTTTTTTTAAAAGTGAAATGTATGATAAATAGATTATGATATGGCATTTTTCATATAACACTGTATAATACCCCATATCAGCCCTCGACCCATATCAGCCCGAGGGCCTTCGACCCTCGGGCTGATATGGGAGTCTCGGGCTGATATGGGGTATGATATGAAAAATGCCATATGATAATCTCTATAAACCATATATGGGCATGTTGGCAATACTGGTTATGTGACCCAGTCCTTACGGACAAACTTTTGTTCCCCTTTTCAAAGAGGCTCCATATGTAATTTGGTTTCAATCAATTAAGTAGTTTGAGTGGAGAAGAAGATAAAAAAAAATCCTGAACCTCAGCCATCCATGCCTTTGGAATCGATTAAGGTTCCTCAATACAGTTATTTCATTACATTTGGGGTACTGAAAAATCATATTTACAAATAATTACCCAAAAAGATTTTTCATCAGATGGTAGTCCATGTAAATGTAAGAATATGAAAGCCAAAGATTTTTATTCGAAAGTCTCCATTTTAGTAAATTATTGCATTTTTCCTTGGTTTTGCAAAAAAATGACATCTCAATCCACAGAACCACAATGTGTAAAATACTACCATAGAAATGTGGCTCAAGGTTGCCTCTAGGCACTGCAACAGAGGAATTTCAAATAAAATATCTAAATAGAACTGAAAATAAATGATTCCCAAAAATTCAAAAAATGTAATTATCTCACCTGGTACTATTTTAAATTCAGTGTATGGTAGCCAAAAAGGACCAGTTCTACCAATTTGGCAACAAGCTCATTGATTGGGTTGAGGTGTTGAAATCTCTTGCATTTAGCTTGTAAAATGATTGCCCTTCTTCGGTGCTTTTAGTACTTCATTTTATATATTTCATTCATGCAGTTTATAACAATTTATGCAATCACTGCACAAAAGTTTCACTGTGTTACTGATTGTGTTTACAGGATGGGTGCTTTGATATTGGATAAATCAAAACCAAATGATTGAAAATAAGATAAGCCAACAGTTTATCCCCATATTAGAACTGAAGGACTGAAAGCAGCCTGTTCAGCACCAGAAACTTTGTCCAAAAGTCTTCTGATCACAGCCAATAACTGCAATGGTATAGAAATTATTTTTACCCATTGATATGTTACATTGGTTCACATGAGCCACCATAAACAAATAATTGATTTCTGCACAGGTGAACTTCTGGACAACACAAAGTTTATATTTATCTAATCCAATTAATGATCTGTTATGACACCTACTTACCAATGTGTAGGCTGGTAAAAACTCATAGAAGCCCAATGCATTTGATATGTTTTGATGAAAAAAGTTTCAAAAATCTCATTTTCTCCATTTGTTTACAAGAAGCTGGGCCGAACAACACCAACCTGGAAAACGTTACACATAAAAATAGTTCGAAAATGAATGCATACTATACATAAATTAACGAACAAATTATGTTAGAAAGTACGTGAAATTAGTTGCAATACAGTTTCAAAAATGAATATTGTGTTTTAAATTAAAAACAATGGTGTACTATTGTAATTTTTGGAAATTAGTTCCAAGGCGTATGAATACGTTTTTTCCTTGGGAAGATGGATATCTCTTTCAATTTGACAGCTACAATAATTTATCAGTGATGACATGCTTCCAAGATAGGCGATGTCATAATGCTATATGCAGGAAGAAGGCTATACAGCTGAATTTTCAAGGTATATTCATTGTTGATGGGCAAAATAGAATGTGGAAAGGCATAATTGATGAAAACTGAGCAGTTCAGTTTCACCACAAAAAAGGAAGATGGCGGCGCCCATGAAGAAAAACATGTCAAAAAAAAATTTCTGGTTTTCAATTCAGGTAGGCTTTTGGATAGAAAGCTTTGTCCGAGTCGCTAGTATTTGTTGTGAACTATTGATCTGCAGCTGTTTTAGTAACTTTTAAAAAGTCTAGAAGGCGTTTTCATTTTTTTCCTGGTGAAAGTGAAAAATACAGAAATGTTTTTGTTTTTTTAAAGGCACTGAGATGTTGCTAATGCAAGAAATTACTTGCTGTAATAACCTTTAGCACCTCCATACATTCTTCTTCTATGACAGGCATTTTAAAAGGAAATCAGGATCATATTTTGGGAAAAAAATAACATGCAAATCTGACACCTATATTTTTCTTGTGCAAATGTATTGAGGAACCTTAACTTCCATTTAGCTGATTGCAAATAATATTGTTGATGCAACATGCTACGACCTTGGTTTAAACAGGCCAAGGTCAACCCAAGCTCATGATTTGAACAGATGTGGTAGGGCTAAAGTCCCCGATGCTGCATACCAAATTTCAAGGTAATCTGTCGTTTTGTTCCAGAGCAAGTTTTAAAAGTTTTTACAATATATGAGCATGGTGGCCATATTGGTCACGTGACCCAGTCACTTCGAACAAAATTTCACACCTACCCACAGAGGCGCCACAAGTAATTTGGTTTCAATCAACCCATTCTGTTGATTGATTTGTAGTTTAACGTCCCCGTCAACACTGTCGAATTCAGCTCTATTTCTTCAAGCCCCGATGGGCGGGGGTCGTCAACCCATCAGTTTCAGTGGAGTGTGTGTGTGTGAATTCGGGTTTAACGTCGCTTTCAACAATTTTTCAGTCATATCACGACGGTGTCTGGTTGCGACAGGGAGCTCAATGCTCACTTTTATAGTGCTGCCTCACTGAAGTATCATGTCCCAGACACATTACATGATACCACACCCAGTCACATTATCCTGACACTGGGTCGACCAGTCCTAGCTCTACCCCGTAAATCTGAGTGCCAAGCGAGGAGCAGCTAGTACCATTTTTAACGACTTTGGTATGTCGCGGCCCGGGATCGAACCCGTGACCTCCCGTTCCCCGGAGCGGACACTCTACCAACTGAGCTATCGGGGCTGGTCAGTTTCAGTGGAGAAGAAAAAAACTGAATCTGAGCCATCCAAGATATAGGGCAGTAAATGCCTTTGACCTTTGGAATTAATTAATTCCATTTAGCTGTTCTGATGCCACAGGCTACCATGAATCAGAAATATACACTGCTTTTCTTTTTTTCCATACAAATGTCTAAGTGACCAAATTTGACCTTGACTTAAAACAGGTCAAAGTCAACCAAAGGTCATGATTTTAAAAATTTGGTAGGGCCTGTGTCCCCGATGCTTCATACCAAGTTTCAAGGTCATCGGCCATTGGGTTGCTGAGAAGACGATTTTTAAAGGTTTTTATCATATTATAACAAACTTTTGTCCCCCCTTAGAGGCTCCCCATGTAATTTGGCTTAAATGAACCCAGCAGTTTAAGAGTAGAAGAAGATAAAAGTACTGAATCTCTGCCATCCAGGACAAAGGTCAGTAAATTACCTTAACCTTTGGAATTGATAAACTTCCATTCAGCTGATTGCAAATATCATTTCTTATGCCACAGGCTACCATGCAATCAGAAAATTCACTGTTTCCCCCCCCCCCCCCTTCCATACAAATGTCTAAGTAAGTGACTAAATTTGACCAAGTTTGGCCTTGTCGAAAAACAGGCCAAGGTCAACCAAAGGTCATCATTTGACCAAACTTGGTAGGTCCAAGTTCCCGATGCTGCATACCAAATTTCAAGGTCATTGGCCGTTTGGTTCCTGAGAAGAAGATTTTAAGGATTTTTACCATATTGGTCATGTGCCCCAGTCCTTACGACCAAACTTTTGCCCCCCCCCCCCTCCCCCTCCAACCCTTCCCATAAACAGATATAGGCTCCACACTTGTAATTTGGTTTCAATTGGCCGAGTAGTTTCTGAGAGATGTCGTTTGAAAATGTTGACGACGCACATACAGACGCAGACGACGACGACGGACCACTGCCTATACGTATAAGCTCCCCGCAGAGCCTTCGGCTCTGGTCAGCTAAAACGTCTTACCTGAAATGGGCCGTTGATGCGTATACACACGTGAAAACCACCGAATCCCATATAGATCTATGTATATATACATACTCAAGCGCTCCGTGATTCCCGGTATACAGTTACTGAACAAAATAACTCCCCAGACGCTTGTAACTTATTGTGCTGCTAAACTTTGTATGTCATATCGGCAGTATGTATTGTATAAATGCATTTAAAATATAATGTTATTAATCAAGTAATTTCGTATGGTCCGAGGTCTGCTGCATTGGCCCGAGGTCGAAGATAGAGGGTCAATGCAGCTGACCGAGGACATGTAACTGGGTCAATACGAAATTACGTGATTAATGACAATTTTGTTAATGGACACAATTAAAAAAAACATGATTATTGATTTTTTGACCTCACTTGACCTCAGTTAAGTTGACCTGATGTTAATATGGATGACCTCCGATTAATACATGATAGTCAATTAATAAAGTGGTATTAGCAAATGGTACACTTTATATGAATTAATACATCGAATGCTTTATGACATTTGACTTGCTAGTGGATAAATGAAAATTATACTAAAAAGATTGTCAGTTCCTTAATTGTATATTCACGGCTTAAGACGATGCCAACTGCTGAAATTTGAAATACATGTAAATAAAAAAATAAATAAATAAATAAATAGAAATTACCTCTTTTCCTCCCATACCTGTTATTCAAGATCGCCGCAGCTTCTGGTCGCCTGATCTCCGTTCTAGCAGATGTTTTTGTTTGTTTGATTTTATGTTTAACGTCCCCATCAACACTGTATAGGTCATTTTGGTGGCGTTGCTTCCAATTTTGTGGGGCTTCTACCCGATGTTGAGATGAAATGTCATCTCAAGCCTTGTCGTCCAATGAAACCAATAGGGTTTATAAGCATGCACAGTCCTACTTGCACCGCTTTGCCTGGGCAGGCTTAGGATAACCCTTTCTAGAACATATTTGACGTCACTACAGCTGATGTCTGGGAGTGTGTGGCGGCCGTAAAAAGTCTCCCTGCCCTGCATCAAAGTGCAGTTTATATTTTCTTGTCCTTTGGGATCATTGGTTCCATTGTTGAGTTTTGAAAATAATTGAGGGTCACTGATGAGGCCTGGTTGGCCGAAACTAGCTAGTATGGCCAAGAAAACATGTACACTCCATATTATCCATTTCTGTAGTGTATTAATTGCTTCTAAAGGATAATCCTTTCTACAACATATTTGACGTCACTACAGCTGGTGTCTGGGAGTGTGTGGTGGCCGTAAAAAGTATCCATGCCCTGCATCATAGTGTAGTCTATATTTTCTTGTCCTTTGGGATCATTGATTCCATTGTTGAGTTTTGAAAATATTTGAGGGTCACTGATGAGGCCTGGTTGGCCGAAACTAGCTATTCTTGCCCAGAAAACATGTACACTCCATATTTTCCAGTTCTGTGATGTATTCCTTGCTTCCAAAGGAAACCTCTTTCTAGAACATATTTGACGTCACTACAGCTGGTGTCTGGGAGTGTGTGGCGGCCGTAAAAAGTCTCCATGCCCTGCATCATAGTGTAGTTTATATTTTTTGTCCTTTGGGATCATTGATTCCATCGTAGAGTTTTGACAATATTTGAGGGTCACTGATGAGGCCTGGTTGGCCGAAACTAGCTAGTCTGGCCCAGTATGTACACTCCATATTTTTCAGTTCTGTGGTGTATTCCTTGCTTTCAAAGGATAACCCTTTCTAGAACATATTTGACGTCACTACAGCTGATGTCTTGGAGTGTGTGGCGGCCGTTAAAAGTCTCCATGTCCTGCATCATAGTGTAGTTTATGTTTTCTTGTCCTTTTGGATCATTGATTCCATTGTTGAGTTTTGAAAATATTTGAGGGTCACTGATGAGGTCTGACCCAGGGGTTATAAAACTTTTTTCATGCTCATCTAAGCTGAGCATGAAACTTGTGGTGCTAATAAAATTAAAATACTAAGAAGTTGTGTGGTTTTTCTTTCTCAGATAGCAGATAATGTTATTTGTCCTGCTAACAAATTTTAAAATGCAAAAATTGTTGGCATTTTAAAATTTGTGAGCAGGACAAATTTCATGCTCAGGTGAGTTGAGCATGAAAAAAGTTTTATAACCTCGGGGCCGGGTTGGCCGGAACTAGCTAGTCTGGCCCTGAAAACATGTACACTAAAAATTTTTCCAGTTCTGTGGTGTATTCCTTGCTACTAAAGGATAACCCTTTCTAGAACAAATTTTACGTCACTAATGGTGGTGTCTGGGAGTGTGTGGCGGCCGTAAAAAGTCTCCCTGTCCTGCATCATTGTGTAGTTTATGTTTTCTTGTCCCTTGGAATCATTGATTCCATTGCAGCTTGTTGAAAATATTTGAGGGTCACTGATGAGGCCTGTTTGGCCGAAACTAGCTAGTCTGGTCCAGAAAACATGTACACTCCATATTTTTCAGTTCTGTGGTGTATTCCTTGCTTCCAAAGGATAACCCTTTCTAGAACATATTTGACGTCACTACAGCCAGTGACTCAGAGTGTGTGGCGGCCGTAAAAAGTTTCCCTGCCCTGCATCATAGTGTAGTTTATATTTTCTTGTCCTTTGGGATCATTGATTCCATTGTTGAGTTTTTGAAAATATTTAAGGGTCACTGACGAGGCCTGGTTGGTCGATACTAGCTTGTCTGGCCAAGAAAACATGTACACGCCATATTGTCCAGTTCTGTAGTGTATGCGTTGCTTCCAAAGGATAACCCTTTCTAGAACATATTTGACGTCACTACAGCTGGTGTCTGGGATTGTGTGGCGGCCGTAAAAAGTCTCCCTGTCCTGTATCATAGTTTAGTTTATATTTTCTTGTCCTTTGGGATCATTGATTCCATTGCTGAGTTTTGAAAATATTTGAGGGTCACTGGTGAGGCCTGGTTGGCCGAAACTGGCTACTGTTGCCCAGAAAACATGCAAACTCCATATTTTCCAGTTCTGTGGTGTTTTCCTTGCATCCAAAGGATAACCCTTTCTGAAACATATTAGATTCGCTAAGCGGTTTACCAGTACTCGTGTGCAGTTGGTTTCAGCTCTGTGTGGAAGCATCATGCAGCCCATCTATTTCTCCAAGCCCCGACGGGCGGGGGCGGTCCGTTTCCAGAAGATTGTCATGCCGGAGCCATCTGATCTGGGTCCCCATTGTTTGGAAAGTAAGGCATACCCGGGCTCAGCAGGACAAGGGTTAATAATCCATCCCCCAACCCCATTTATGCATTCTATCCTCTTCATGACTAGTTGAAAGTTGATTTATAAAATCAAGTTTCTATGTCATTACATTTCTACTTCCGGTACTGGACCGCGTTACTCCACTTCCGCTGTTCGTTCGCTGCATAAAATAGTCCAAAGGACCTCTTGAAAACTAATTTTGCAGGCATGGAACGTCTTTCAAAATATTTCATTTTTCAAGACTTTATACGGATCGAATATAAATTGGCACAAAAAGACATATTCTGAACAGAAAACAATACTCTAGGACCATTTTCCTTCGCGCTTTTCCGATGATATTTATGTTTTTCTCTTTCATCCCTGAGTTTCTAAACAGGACTCTTCTCGCTTTAAATATATTCTTTTAGAAAGGAATTTCTGATTAGTTCACTGACATGATGGCAATTAAACAGTGTACACGTAGATTCTGGCAAGACCTGCTAGCTAAGTGCCGTCTTATAAGGATCTATAAGGTTTGCATAGATACAGTGTATTTTTACCTCGGTGTCTGCACCGGTCTACAGGGTTAAAAGGGTTATCTCACTTCTCTGTGATTATCAGTGACCGACTAAACAACCCATAACTGACCGAACACAGCTCCAAGCGGCTGCACAACGTATGTGCATCGTCGTATCAACGCAACGTTGATGCGACGTTGCTAAGACGTAATGAACTTGTCTGTAAGATTATTAGCAGATGTGCATCGTCGTATCAACGCAACGTTGATGCGACGTTGCTAAGACGTAATGTGCCCGCTAGGAGAACTTAATTTGTCTGTAAGATTATTAGCAAATGGGACAAGCACAGAATGTACTGAGCTAATTTAGAAACCATGGAGAAATTAGCAGACACGTTTATCTTTCTTTCTTCCTACCTTATATTCTTCGTGGGGGTAGTTGGGTGAGGCACAGATGATGTGTATCTTGTATCACTGGGGAGTTCAGCTGATGCTGACTTTCATTTGGGTAAAGTCTGGTGTCCTTGCAGCAGGTAACGGTACATGGTGGGTGTTGAAATTTCTTCTGTTTCTACACTTCAATTCACTCTGTCCCTCACTTTCATCTCCTCTGCTATCTCTTCTATCTCTTTTCCACCTTTCTCTTGGAGAAGACAAAATGATCCACAAGGGTTGACCTGTCGTTAAACTCAAAACAATCGAAGGATCAGTTTTATTTTCTTCGTCGAATTTTTTAACCCTCACAAAATGTCTAGATAACCCTCATAAAATGTCTTGATCTACGACTGGCATTGTTATCATAATAATTATTCCTCATAAATCAACTTTCCTCAGTACTTTCAGTACTTTGATTTTTATGTATACTAATGCCAGCATACAAGCCTACAGGCTGGCAAAGACCAGTGAAATGCCTCCCATCCACAGATATCACAAGAACATCCATAAATGCGAGGAAAAACACCGACAGAATACATCCAGGGAACCACCCACCAGCCATGGCAGCCCCAAGACATCCATGAATGATGAGCAAAGACACCGGAAGCAGCCCATCCAGCAAAAACTCGTGTTGATCCGGAACTGGGTGTGATCCGTAAAAGGGTACTTGACTGCACCTGTGAGCCGGTGTACAAAATTCGCTATTTTCTGTCGTTACATGTATTTAACCTGTTTTGTTTGTTTGTATTGGCGTTTAACGGCCCAGTCAACACTACTTAGGTCAGTTTACCTATCAACACTTTCCTGGGCAGGCTTATACGTAAGCGGTTAACCAGTACAGTGCACATTCTTTCGCCAGAAACTGACAACTGCCCTTCTTGAATCAGCGGAAGGGAGAGAATGACCGTAGAAAAGATTTCATGATCAATCTCCACGAAAGAATGTTGCCGACCTCGGCGGGAGTCAAACCCGCGTCCTCCTGATCACCAGTCAGACGCGCATCCGACTGATTAACCTGTTTTGTACCACCTTATATATAGCAGGAGTCCATTTCAAGATTTAGGGGTGTCAGGCTGTGTTTTCTTCAAAATCTACAGGTATTTTGGAAACTGTCTGAACGTTTTGCAAACAGTGTTGGCTCTGATCAGACCCGTCTGGTCTGGGCCTGCACTGTTTGCCAACTACTCGTTTTGGGGTTTCCGGTACAAAGTGGGTTAAAGACAAATATGTTCTGTAAAAGGATTTTCCTTTAGAAAGCAATGAATACACCGCAGAACTGAAAAGTAGAGAGTGGATTAGTTTTTCTCTGCCAGACCAGCCAGTTGCGATCGAGTAGGCCTCATCACTGACCCTCAAATATTTTCATAAGGACTAGAAGATATAATTTACAGTACGATGACAGACAGGGAGACTTTTCACGACCGCCACACATTTTCTTAACACCAACTGTAGTGGCATTAAAGGGCATCCTTTCGAACTAAGGACTTCACCGCAGAACTGAAAAGTATAGAGTCAAAAAGTTTCTTTTGTTCTGGGCCAGTTTAGCAGGTTTCGGCCAATTAGGCTCAGATGGTTCCAAAGTATTATGACACTTTTTACCGGCCACCACATATTCCCTTAATACCAGCTGAATTGGCGTAAAATATGTTCTAAAAACCCTGTTTTTATTTGTTCGTGACATACATGTAGCTCATATATGCGAATGATGGTCGGCTCTGCACCGGGAGTGTAACATGTATAGCAAAGGGAGAAAGAATCCAATCTCCAGCACATTTGTTTTGTTCGAATAGAGGTTTAACTATACCATTTAGTGACACAGAGGCCTTTCTGATATTTAATCTTCATCAGTGTGCCTCAACCCAAAAGTTCTGAAACCGAAACGGATGATGGACAAGACCCGGCAAACACAGCACACCCCCCTCCGAGCACACACCGACCGACAGGTCAACTGGAGGCATCAAGCAAGAGACGACTACCCTAGGACTTATAGGCGTCTCCCACCAAGCCAACATCTGCAAACATGGCCCACACTTCACGGAAGTCCCGGGCATCAGGAAGGAGATGTCCAAAGTAGCGAGACCTGCAAAATTTAAAATATAACAAAAAGTGGCAACCAAATCCGCAAAGATACATGTCTCACTGGTCTGACAAGTCAGTCTTAGTTTTAGAAAAATTAGAATTTTATACTGCAAAAATTAAATAATATAATATAGTTATTTAAATTAGTACTTGAGTACTGACGCCAACACCGCAGTAGTAACCTCAGCACTGAGGAACTGATACTGAGCTGATGATATGAACTGAGGGTTAACGTCACCGTCAACACTATGTAGGTCATTCTGGAGATGTTGCTTCCAATTTTGTGGGACTTTTAACCGACACAGCTCAAGGAAACAAATATGGTTTACATGCAAGGACGGTTCGTCTCGCTCCACTTGCCAGGGGAGGCTTAGACATCTTAGCGGTTTACCAGCACTCGTGTGCGGTCCAACCTATTTCTTCAAGCCCCGATGGGCGGGGGAAGTGATTGAGTGAGTGTTTGAGTTTTATGTCTCACCAACAGCTAAGATCATACGGAGACGGAACCTCGGTTTAAAGACTTATCCGAAAGTCTGGAGAAGCCCGGGATCGATCCTGCGACCCCTGGTTTACAAGGCGAGTAGCGTAACCACTGCAACACGGAGGCTTCTAGGGCGGGGGAAGGGGGAAAGGTGCATCATCACCAACATATGTCAGAACGGTTATTAACCCTTTTTGTACCAAACGTAATCTTCCTCCTTATATATAGCAGGAGTCCATTTCAAAATTTAAGGGTGTCAGGTTTTTTGTTGTTTTTTGTTTTTCAAAATCTACTTGGAAAATAGCTTAACTCTTTTGCAAACAGTGTAGGACCTGATAAGACGCCGCGTTCTGCAGCGTCTGATCTGGGTCGGCACTGTTTGCCAATTATCCGTTCAGGGGTTTCTGGTACAGAATGGGTTAATGCGAGACTGTCTTATCCAAGCATTCTTTTGAAGGAAATATCTTTAGTGTCTTTCCCATGTTACAAATCCTGTAAATCTGGATTTTGAAGAAAAAAATCACCAGGCCTATGAATAAAAATGCCGTTTTATTGTTATATCCACTTCAATTAGAATGTATGTATTTCTGTCTAAAATCATTTTAATCGCGCCAAGCACATATTTGACTTTGGACATGTTTAGAGAGAGAGAGAGAGAGAGAGAGAGAGAGAGAGAGAGAGAGAGAGAGAGAGAGAGAGGAGTGTGTGAGTGCATTGTACGTCTCACCAACAGCTAAGGTCATACGGAAACGGGACCTCGGTTTAAAGACTCATCCGAAAGTCTGGAGAAGCCCGGGATCGATCCTGCGACCCCCGGTTTACAAGGCAGGAGGCATTACCAATATAGCTTGTTGCTATGTCAATAACTTAACGTCTTCTTGAAAATCTGTTAGAACAGTGAAACCGGTAGAAGCGTATAAAATATACAAAATTGTGTGGCGATATCGGACTTTGTTGATTTTCTATATATATATATACACATCACGAAAACACGTCTATATAATTCTGACCCCCTTGAGCCCCTTTTTATATAGTAAAACTGGGGTTTACAGGGGTAAACCTGATTTTTCTTATTTCTGCTCTAAAATATAGATTGTGGGTATTCGTTAGAACCGCCTCGATCAGGCGGTTCTAACGAGTAGCCACAATATTTATTTTGAGCAGAAATAAGAAAAATATCACAATTTTTCACCTTAAAATGTTCGATTTTCTGCGGTAAAATGTACATTGCATTTATATAGGCGTGTTTTCATAATGACCACGGAGGCTTCTAGAGAGAGGAAAATGAACGAAAAGGTAGAAATTAAGGCGTAACTATACCAAATTTAGTGACACAGAGGCCTTTCTGATATTTAATCTTCGTCAGTGTGTCTCAACCCCAAAGTTTTGAAACCGAAACGGATGATAAGGTCTACAAGACCCGGCAAACACAGCACACCCCGCTCCGAGCACACACCGACCGACGTAGGTCATGAGACAGGTCAGCTGGAGGCATCAGGCAAGAGACGCCTACCCCAGGACTTATAGGCGCCCCCCACCGAGCCAACATCAGCAAACATGGCCAAGACTCCACGGAAAGTCCCGGTCATAGAAGTAGAAACAGAAGAAATAACACTCTCCATCTACCTTTACCTGCCGCAAGGATTGCATACCTTGCCCAACTGTAAGCCAATGACATCTGGACGCCCCGCTGACGTACGATACACGTCACCTTCACCTCTACCAACCCCCAAACCTTTGGACATGTACAAAGACTCAGATCAGTCTGTGTATTCGTGAAGTCTAATCAGTGTATTTGCCGCCGGACGCTTTTTTATACTTAGACAGCGTCCCAGCGTTTCTTTCGGGAAACATCATGAAAGCACGCCAAAAATATAATTTTAACCCCCTTAAGCTCCACTTTTACATAGTAATACTGGATTTTACGGGAGTTTACATTATTTTTCTTATTTCTGAGTACTAGTTAAAGCCGCCTAACGAGTTCCCAAAATATATGTTTTGAGCAAAAATATGAAAAAAACATCAGAATTATTTATCCGAATTTTTTTCATTTTTTGGTGGTAAAACTTTCAACATATTTGGATTGGCGTTTTGGGAACCAAATAATACGATGCGACGACTGATACGAGGCTTCGCCAAGCGAACATGTCCGAAAACACATTTTCGCCTGACGCGACTCGTTTTCAACATTTTTGCTTCAGTTTGCAAGGTACCGGGTTCCTAGCAGAGCTAAAACCGACCCCACATGAGTACCGGTAAACCGTTTAGATTGTCTAAGCCTGCCCGCACAAGACCGTCCATGCACATAAACCCTATTCTGCTATTGGTTGCATTGGACGGCAGGGCTTGAAAGGTCATTTCATCTCAATTTCGGGTAAAACTCACACAAAATTGGACCTAAATAATGCTGACGGTGACTTAAAAAAGAACATACTATGATAGCACTGTTCCTCGACCCGACAACAGTTTAGTCCGGTTCTTCAAAACTGACGATGTCATTTGTTAATGCATCTTTAAAACTTTAATCAATTGATATGACAAATCTGCTTATATTTTGCTGAAAATGTGAGTAGCTTTTGTCTGTGTAAAAGCTACTTACATTCATTTTCAGCAAAATACATAAGGATTAGATATTATACAGAGGACCCGCGTTATAACGACATATATTTTTTGTTTGTTTGACTTGAGGTTTAACGTCCCCGTCAACACTGTAAAGGTCATTTTGGAGACGTTGCTTCCAATTTTGTGGGACTTTTACCCGACATTGAGATGAAATGACATCTCAAGCCCTGCCGCCCAATGAAACCAATGGAGTTTATAAGCATGGACTCGCACCGCATTGCCTGGACAGGCTTAAATCCTCTAAGCGGGTTACCAGTACTCGTGTGCAGGTCAGTTTAAGTTTATACAGAGGATCCGCGTTATAACGACACATGTTATAACCGCAAAACTCTTTATAACGTCAATTTCAATGGAATGAATTCTTAGGTCAAGGTTTAGCCTCGATTCCGAGTGGCTTGGGCTGGAAATGCCCAAATCGAATTCATAGTCATGAAAGATTTTTGTAATTTAATACTCCAAGAAACAAATGTAATAGACATTTGTTAGAATCAAATGTAATAGACATTTGTTAGAATCGCCTCATTGAGGCGATGATTCTAACAAATGCCTATAACATTTTTTTTGGAGTAATTAAGTGAAAAAAAAAAACTTTTATAACCTATCATAATCCTAACTGGGTTTCTTCATAACAAATACATTATAACGGCACAATAATAGGGAACAAATGTTGTCGTTATAACGCGGATCCTCTGTATTGCTAACGGAATGTCAGTGAACGTTAACGTCAACGCCATTATTCCCGCTGCCAGAACTGACGTCATTCATGACGTCGCTCTGGAAACAACCAGATTTCAAGATGGCCGTAACTTCATATGGCAGCGGTTTTCTCCGAATTTTGAACACGGAAGCGGAATTCAATTTTGATGGTATTGTCGTTCGATGACAAATACAATGGAAAAAGATAGTGACACAATAAATATCTTGTCAGCCGATGAGAATCAAGCAAGTTATGAAATTTTGACTGAAGAAATACACCATAATGCAATTCCACTTGAGATAATGGTAAGTGATGAAAGGCTCAAGTTCATGTTGTCTGAGAAAATGGAAAAAATACAGGAGACGTTTACAGGTGTGGGAAGAAGGAGTTGCTATGGGGAGAGAGACAGAGCAAGTTTCTCAGTTTTAAATCAGATTTTATCAGGGCATACAATGCTGAATGAATTTCAATCTAAGCTGAATCCAAATGTATCCAGCCTATGCTCAGCCTGCCAGGTATCAGAGACCATAGAGCATTACATTTTTGATTGTGACAGATATACGGAAGAAAGGAAGGAATTGGAGAAAGTTACAGAAGGCATACTAGGCAGAGAAGGAGTAAACTGTAGTGTAGTTGATGTTAAAGTGTTATCAGGGAATATAGAGACAATAAGTAAAGATGCAAGATCAGAACTAACAGGTGCACTGCTAAATTTTATCAGGTGCACCAAAAGATTTTTCTAAATTTTCTTAAGCCACCCCTGTGCAAACAGAGCATTAAGTGTACAAGTACCTAGTGAATCTCACCAAAGCGAAGAGAGCACCTTGAGATGATTGGCAACAAATAGTGCCGTGATTAGATATACAACAACAACAAAAAAGGCGTCGATGTTATGAAACTTTTGCTTGCTCAATTCCATTGAGAAAACATTTTGTCCTGCTTTTCTTCTTTTTTTTCTCTTTCCATATATACTCACGATGATTACGTGCAGTGTTCATTGCGTACAGTCCAGAGTTACAGGATGAAAGCCTAAAAGTAATCATGTATTTACGGTAGGGACCTTTTACCTGCACAGGGAATGGTTCTCCCTGCACAGTTAACGTGCCGATCCGAAGGACGGTGCACTTTGTGGCATTCATCCCTGCAAATGATGCAAGTGGAGCATTTCCGGACACCACAATTTTATTTCCGCTGCCGGGAATCGAACGAGGGGCCTCTAGCATGAGAGGCAAGTGCACTGATCACTGAGCTACCACGCTCCATGATAAGTGTTGTCAATTTATCTCATGGTGCTCTATTCGCCTTGTGAGCAGAACTCAGATACATTCGAATTTAACTTAGCTTGGTGGTCAATAAGCATTGTATGTCCCTACAAAATCTGATTTAGAACCGAAAACTTGCACTGTCCATCTGATTATAGCAATTCCTTGTTCCCACATCCACAAAACTTTCCTGTATACTCTCCATCTTCTCAGACATCATGAACTTGAGCTTCCATTTTTTTCTCCTACATTCCGACGAATGTCTGCATTTGCCTCTCTCTTGTCCATCCCGGTGCTGACTGGTTAGACCAACTTTTCATGAGCACCTACTTTAGCTTGCTGCTATATCTATCACGAAAACATGCCTATATAATTGTGTAATGTGACCCGCTTGAACCCCACTTTTATATAGTTAAACTGGAGTTTACAGGGGAAAACATTTTTTTACTTATTTCTGCTCTAAAATATAGATTGTGAGTACTCGCTAGAACCGCCTCAATGAGGCTGTTCTAACGAGCACCAAGAACCTATGTTTGCAGTATAAATAAGAAAAAATATAACGGACTTTCTTCCGAAAATAGCCATGTTGGAGATGTATATGTGCCATCATCTCAGTGTCTTTACTGTTTGCATGAGACTTCGGTAGTTTTTGGGCTATCAATAAAAAATGAGCCGGGGCACAGCATTTCCTACAACTTACATGTACGTACAGCGAAGAATCAGATCAGCCTGCGCATACATGTAGTCTAACCAGAGACTTCTCTTCCTGCATGAAGGAGCATTGGGCCCTTAGCTATCCTTAGAGCGCACAACGAAGACTCTGATCAGACTGCGCGGATGCGCAGGCTGATCTGAGTCTTCGTTGGGTGCACATGTCTTACTGTAGGATTTGTCATTCGCTGGTTCAAATAGAAAAGTTCAGAGAATAACTTCAAAATGCTTTAAAACATTTATTAACACAATGTGTAGGCCATCAGTGGCCGATTTTACTGTCGCAAACTCCGTTTTACTGCGTCGCCGTGTAACGAAATTTACGATCGTAAATCCGACGATTTACCTCCCCAAACGACAATTTTGAATAAAGCTATCCCCACCCAGTTTCTATAGTAAATAGTCGTATGAAGTGATCAAAATATAAAATGGAAATCCGTAACCATCAAGCTACTTTTGTCCTTTCATACTCAGTCTGGAGAATATTCAGAAGAAAATACGCACCCTGAGGCAGGCGACAAGGATATTTCCTTGAGAACCACTGCTGCAGACGACGATGACCCGACGAGAACATCGGCAGTTGACAATGGGCTCAATACTATAAGTTCCAGCTCGTCCTGTTGCAGGATCTGTCAGAATGGCGACAGTTCAGGTATTACATGGTCAAATGCTATTCTCTCTCTCTCTCTCTCTCTCTCTCTCTCTCTCTCTCTCTCTCTCTCTCTCTCTCTCTCTTTCTCTCTCTCTCTCTCTCTCTCTCTCTCTCTCTCTCTCTCTCTCTCTTATTTTGTCATACATCCGTGAACGATTTCTTCAAAAGTTACAAACACACGCACGCACACTTAAAACCCGACTTCTGCTATCTAGATATTTAGACAAAAGTCAACGGCAAGGACAAACATGAACCCGTCTCCGATGTAAACAGCAATCCCAACCGAGGATAAACGGAGATGAGCCGGGGCACAGCATTTGCTATAATTTACATGTGTACCCATTGAAGAACCAGATCAGCCTGTGCATCCATATAGTCAGACCAGAGAATTCTCTCAGAGGACACAACGAAGACTCTGATCAGACTGTGCCGAAGGCTCGTTTCATAAATTTTATATGAAATGGCCACTCGTGTAAGATCCTCTATTTTGGTCATTTGTTGTCACCTTCGTTTTCTTTGATTTTACGTATCACAACGACCTTCTCCGAACGCTATTCGATATTTTACGTAGAGGTGCATATGTGACGTCAGTTATGAAAATAGTAATTTTGACGTCATTTGTAACGTCGCATGTAAATCGCCTCAGTCCATGGGCGTAGCTATAGGGACACGGTTCATATTTTTTTTTCTACAATGAATAAATAGTGCAATAGAATAATGTATATATTGAGTGGCCATGACGTCCAAGAGACGCGATACTGTGCGGCAGATCTAGTAGGCTGTATATTATATACCGTTTTGCTTAAGAAATAGATCAGCTCTAGCAGTGATTTGTTGTATATCACTGTTTAGAGGTCAGTTGTATGGTAGTTCAAATCACGAGAACGTAGCGCGAGGAATTTATCTACTTACAACTGACCGACAAACTGTGATATATATTACTCAACAAATCCAGAGTAGAGCTTATCTATTTCGATTCTAACACACTGTTAGTCGACTAAATGCTGTTGATTCCTTCATATTCTCTCAACTTTCCGACATTCTTTCGTGGAGATTGATAATGAAAACTTTTCTACAGTCATCCTATTCCTTCCGCTGATTCAAGAAGGGCAGTTGTCAGTTAATGGCGAAAGAATGTGCACTGTACTGGTTAACCGCTTACGTATAAGCCTGTCCAGAAAAAGTGTGAATAAGTAAAATGACCGGCTCAAAAATTGACTAAATAATGTTGACTGGGCCATTAAACTCCAATACAAGCAAACAAACAAATCTCAACATTCCGCCATTGTTGAAGAAATCCCGCCAACGTGTTTGACTATAACGCATGTAGTAACCTGTTTTGTAACGTACTTTATGCATGAAAAAGACGTTACTCCGTCTTACGTCAAGGAAAATATCGATGACGTCGCAAAACGTCATAAAACGGCGGCTCTTCGCGTCACTCTTTTTCGCCTAGCGATTTATCACTCAATATATCACTTTCATAAGTCTGTCTCCGCGTTTCACTTGGCAGCCTTCTAACGTCGCATCAAATGCTTGCAAGGAAAACGCGAGTTGGGTGTTACGGGATTCTGTATTTTGTGTCGGAAAACTGGTATTTTTGTAGGTATATAAGGACCCTTCGTTGATTTGTTTGGTTTGAAGTTTAACGTCCCCATCAACACTGTAAATGTCATTTTGGAGACGTTGCTTCAAATTTGTGGGGCTTTTACCCGACATTAGGATGAAATGACATCTCAAGCCCTGCCGCCCAATGAAACAAATAGGGTTTATAAGCATGGACGGCCTGACTTGCACCGTATTGCCTTGGCAGGCTTAGATCCTCCAAGCGGTTTCCCAGTACTCGTGATCGTACCCTCCGTTGAAGAAAGGACACAATAAAGCAACAGTATTTTAATTGAAACATTACATGAGAACAAAAGGACAGTTTGTTTCCAGAAAACTGCAGGAAATACGTGCAAGGACATTTGGTGATGAACTGAAACACAAGTACCGCATTGGAGCGGTCAGTCAATGGGGTGAGGGGGGGGGGTCATAAATAGATTTTACGTTGCCACAACCCTCACCCTTAATTCTCAGGCATGGTTTACACATGCATGTAATTTGTTCAATGCGCGTGAAGGGTTCTTACTGTCATATGAATAAAATCTCATTTCAGAGCAGTTACTAGAGAACAGCCCCTGTCTATGTAGGGGTCACCTTGGTAAAGCACATAGAAAGTGTCTTATGGAATGGGTCAGATATAAAGGGTCAAATAGGTGTGAAATATGTGGGGCGACTTTTGCCAATATTTCCCCACCCAGCCAGCTCGGAGTGAACCAGATTGAGGTAAATCATATTAATGCGACGCGTCAGGCGATAATGTGTCTTGGACATGTGCACAGCGAAGATTCTGATCAGACTGGGCAAAATGCGCAGTCTGATCTGAGTCTTGGCTGTGTGCTTCATGGTGTCACCTTGAGGCCATTACCAAAACACATTCGTCTGACCTTGTGCATTATTTCAAATCTATGAAATGGTTGTTTTTCTGTTGAAAATGTGTGATATGTTTCTTATTTATATTCCAAACATAGGTTGTGGGTGCTCGTTAGAACTTCACTTAGGCGGTTCTAACGAGCACCGACGACCATGGAGAGGGACGGCTGTATTCTGACCGAGTTAGATGCACAGATTGATTGTAGTCTTTGCTTAGCGGGCATGCCCCAGGACACACTGTTTTACGCTTGACGCGGCTTTATGGATGCTTTTTTTTTCACCTTGGCTGAGAAAAGTTTAATGCGGAACTACATGTTGCATGTATAACTTTATATTGCACAATGTAGACATATCGGCTTGTGCATCTCCCTTCGCTTTGGGGGGGGGGGGGGGGGGGGGGGGGGGCAGATTGCGCAGAGGCTAGGCTGACCTCATTCCACGTTGTTAGACCACATCTTCTAGGTTTAGTTTTGTGTACCTCTCTTCAATATTCCTGAAATCTAAAAATCTAAAACATATCACCACTTTATTTAAGAAATATATTAGCTGTAGCGATGATCTGTTGAGTGATAAGTTAGCTGTACGGTAGAATAACAAGCGCGTAGCTCGAGCGATATGTCTACTTACATCCGACTGACAAACTGATTTATTACCATTACGAAAACACGCCTATACAAATACAGTGAAAATTTTACAGCCGAAAAATCAAGAATTTTAAGATAAAAAATTGTGATATTTTTCTTATTTCTGCTCAAAATATAGATTGTGATACTCGTTAGTACCGCCTCGTCGAGGCGGTTCTAACGAGTACCCACGAACTATATTTTAGAGCAGAAATAAGAAAAATAAGGTTTACCCCTGTAAACCCCGGTTTTACTATATACAAGTGGGGTTCAAGGGGGTCTAAATTATATAGGCGTGTTTTCGTGATGTCAACAAAACACACAATAGAACTAACCTATTTCGATTCTAACACACTAAAATCGACAATAATTTTGTTGTTCCCTTCAAATTCCCCTAACCTTTTGCTATTGTAAGAAAAATAAAACATTAATGACTGTTTTATACATATTTATGCTCTTGGTGCGAGAAAATTAAGAAATGGATCAGCTCTTGCAGTGAATTATTGAGTAATAAGTAATAACCCACAGTTTGGAGGCCAGTGGGAAAGTTGAGCAAATCACGATCGCGTAGCGCGAGTTATTTGGGCCCCGTCAAGCGATTTTGGTACTTATCGCCTATGCGAGCAGCGAAGGTTCAGGCGAGCCTGCGCATCCGCGCAGTCTCGCCAGAACCTTCGCTGCTCGCTCATACAAGCAGTGAATCAAGAGGAACCTTCAGACAGAAAGCCATATCCCTGGCCGCGCTGAATGGCTGGGCATGCGCAGTTAAAATTTGTCATGACGGAATGCTCGAAGACACAAATTCGCTTGGCGAGGCTCATTTATCTACTTGCAACTGACCGACCTTATTAGTCAATAATTCACTGCTAGAGCTGATCTATTTCTAACTTATTAAACATCGACAATGATTGTGTTGTTTCCATCAAATTCTCCCAACCGTCCGCCCTTGTAAGAAGAAATCCCACAAGAATTATTGACTGTAAGTAACACAGACATTCATGCTCTTTTGTAACGTTTTCGATGCAAGAAAATGACGTTTCACCGTCTTACGTCAAAGAATCCACTAGTGACGTCATAAAACGGCGGCTTTTCATCAGTTTCCACTGCCTATATAGGCGCGCTGTGTTCGTCTTACGTCAAAGAATCTTCTAGTGATGTGATACAACGGCGGCTTTTCGCGTCACGCTCTTCCGTCAAGTGATTTGTTGAAGAATAAATTACAATTGCTTTGACGCACAGTGTTAAAATTTTCATTGACTATTCTTTCTATAACAAAACCATGTCTGGCCGCTTAACTCATTGCATGCGGGGTAAGGGTACCTTGGCAAACAGTGCAGGCCAAGAAGCGGCGTCTGATCAGTGCCTGTACTATTTGCTAACAGAATTTTCCGTCACAAATAGAACTAAAACAAAAATAGGCCTGACATTCCGTATACAGTCGAACTTCGATGGCTCGAACCCCTGTGGGACCATGGAAATTTGTTCGAGACAGCGGTAGTTCGAGCCATAGAGGGTTACTTTTAGTGCCATACCAGGAGTCATAATGGATATAATTGTGGATATCTTTTCAGTGTTCTGTATTATAAAATTTACAAGATAAATGAAGAAAATCTTCCTACATTACCCTATATCGTATTTGGAGGAATTCCCTGCGGACTCAAGAACGGGTTCGACTCATCCATAGTAAACGAGCCATTGGAGTTCGAGCCACTGAAGTTCTACTGTATAACAAATGGACTTGTCCAACATATAGCAATTGAAGAGTCCATGCACTAGTATACAATGAGTTAAGTTAGACCAGTTCAAGCTTTGGAAAATATTTGAGCAAGAGAAGGAAACATCCTACAAGAGGATCTTCGCAATCAGTCAACTTGTGCGGCCTCGCAGTCTGATCGATGTCGCCGATCATATGCCCAGAGGCTGTAGAGGGCTCATGTGAAAAGTGAAGACTGATCAGACTGTGCGGGCGCTGATCTGAGTCATTCGCTAATCTCGTAGGACTTATGGTAGGTTTGGTTGTGCACCGGCTCTTTTAACGGTCTGCAAGCTGTTTAATTTCGGCAGACGACATACTAGATTTTCTTTTCATTTTATCCCCAGATGAGATTTGGAAATATTTTCTAATTTATCCCAGAAAACAGGATTTGACATTTAATGCAAATTGTCTATGGAGACAATTTGTATAAGATGTCAAGTCCTTTTTTCCTGCAATCAACAATATGTCGCCAAGGTAAAGTAATTATTGTATTCTATCATTTCGCAGCCCGAAGTTGAACCACCAACTGCCAATGCTTATTTTGAGGTGAGCTATCATTATTATCCATTAAAATGCCAAGAAAAACTGCATTTAAAAATGTCGTCTGGTTATGTTGTCTGCTGCATCTTCTTGCAATATGTTTGAAGACAGGCAAGCAGTTTGGACCCCGATCAGGAGCAATCTGATCTGGGTTCACGCAGTTTGCAACAATGGCTTTTGCAGTAACTAGCAGAAACAAAGTAGACGAGAATCGTTGTAATTGGCATCTTAAGGGTTAAAAAGAAATGTCATCTTGAGATAAGTTTCACTGTATCCAGTTAGCTCAATCGTCAGTCAGTCAAACGCTCTCAGGCACGTGTTCTTGCATAAATATCTATGCGCATGGCTGTTTGAAGCTCAAACAGCAAAAACCATGTTCAAATCATGAAATTCGCGTGCTGTTTGAACATGGATTTTGAGCTTTTGATATTGATCACAAGACGGGCATTGCTTTGTTTACGTTACGGTGAGCGACGAAATATTATCGCCCTGAACGTAGAGTTTTAGGGTTCTATGATGACGTCAGGTGGTTACTGCGTAACAATGTCAGTGTAAACAACAATCTGAACTGGCCGCCATGTTGGTTTGCCGGTCGCATTTGAAGAGTTTATATGGAGTTTATATGGAGCTTTGGGATGTTTTCGTCCAAATTTGCCAGGTATGATATGATGAGTAATAAATCACAGTTTTGAGGACTAAGCGCGAGTGATTTGATCTACTTTTCAACTGACCGACAAACTGTGATTTATTACTCAACATATCACTGACAAGAGCTGATCTATTTCGATTCTAACACGCTGAAAATCAGCAATAATGTTGTTGTTTCCTTCAAATTCTCACAACATTTGACCATTGTGAGAAGAAATCCCGCAAAAATGATTGACTGTAATACATGCATCTATGTACTTACTTTTGCAACGTTTTCAATGCGAGAAAGTGACGTTTCACTGTCTAACGTCAAGGAATATACGAGTGACGTCTTAAAAATAATACTGAAAAGTTATTAATCAAGTAATTTCGGCCAATACGGAATTACATGATCAATGACAATTTTATTAATTGACACCATTAAAAATATGACTATTGATTCTTGACCTCAGAGTTAATACGGATGACCTCCGAACAATACAGGATAGTCAATTTATACAATCCATTAAAATCATTTTCTCCGTATAAAGTCATATTTTCCTTAGTGTGTGAAAATAGAGGATCTGACAGGACATTTCATCAACGAACTTCCGATGAGTTTCATATTGCCACGAGTGTACTATTCTGCTTATCATATTATGATTCAAAATAGAGGATCTTACATGAGTGCTCATGTATTATTGAATTTATTAAACAAGCTGAGGAAAAGGGATAAAATGCGAGGCTCTGCCGAGCATTTTATCCCTTTTTCTCAACGAGTTTAATAAATTCAATAATACATGAGCACGAATGCAAGATTCTATTTATCATATGACATTTAAAACGCATTTTATTGACGATTTGTTTACAAAAATGTCAATATTCCGCTGTTAGTAAACGCGACGTCGTTAAGGACGTCGTACATGTAACGTTACGTCAGCCTCGATAGCGCAGTGGTTAGCGCGTTCGACTCATGATCGAGAGGTTGTGCGTTCGAATCCGGCCACCGGTATCGAGGTGTGTCCTTGGGCAAGACACGTAATGACACTGCCCCACTCCACCCAGGTGTAAATGGGTAGCAGAGGTGTAAAAGCCACTGCCTCTCTCCCGCGCGCGCGTGAAAAACACCCGGAATGAGTGTTCGAGAGCGATTCAATAAGCTTGAAGCTTTCATCGCAGTCGAACTAAAATAAATTAGTATAAACTAACGTTACGGGACGTATCTAGCTAATTTGCATATTTAATCCACTAGTGGATTATCGAAAATATTACATGGCGTTATTACACTCTCATACGCGACGTCATATGATAATACGATTTTATTGCCATGTACCAAATATATGGGTTTTCTTTCTATTTCCAGGCACTTGAAACCTTACGATGGCAGATGGACAGATATCGTCCATTATCCGGCAGCCGCAGGAGCGCGATGGCCGGATTGATCATCTTCCTGGTACTCGTCAGCTTCGTGACAGCTATGTTAACTGTCGGTGCCGACAGGGACTTCCGGCGAGTAACTCACGATCCCTGGGCTTCGAGTAGCGAAAAAGAAAAGATACACATTGTTTTCTCCATTTGCATTTCATTTTTATTTTTCACCGGAACTCTTACCATCGGCCTCGGAATGCTCTGGTTGATAATGGAGTGTTACTACGCAACACATCGACGACGCGTGATTCAGACAACTGCCGAGAGGATGATCGCCGAAAGCTTACGCGAAAGAAGATTGGCCGCGGAAAATACGCGTAACAGGAGAGACAGGGAGAATACGCGTATTGCTAACAGAATTCACGAGGCAACAACAAGCAGGGCTGATGTCCAAGAAAACAATCAAGGCACACAAGCCGACAGTACGTTTGAGGACATATCGCTTACAAGCGCACACGAAGTGACTACAGAAACTACAGACAACAGAACAAATGAAAGTGACTGTTAGATTTGTTTGTTTGATTTGAGGTTTAACGTCCCCGTCAACACTGTATAGGTCATTTCGGAGACGTCGCTTCCAATTTTGTTGGACTTTTACCTGACATTGAGATGAAATGACATCTCAAGCGTTGTTGCCCAATGATTTTGTTTGTTTGATTTGAGGTTTAACGTCCCCGTCAACATTGTAAAGGTCATTTTGGAGACGTCGCTTCCAATTTTGTGGGACTTTTACCCAACATTGAGATGAAATGACATCTCAAGCCCTGTCGCCCAATGAAACCAATAGGGTTTATTAGCACGGACGGTCCGCCTCGCACCGCGGTTCCTGGACAGGCTTAGATCCTCTAAGCGGTTTACCAGTACTAGTGTGCGGGCCGGATTCAGCTCTGCGTGGAAGCATCATGCAGCCCATATATTTCTACAAGCCCCTATGGGCGGGGGCGACTGTTGCCCAATGAAACAGGGTTTATAAGCATGGACGATCCTACTCGCTCTGCTTTGCCTGAGCAGGCTTAGATCCTCTAAGCGGTTTACCAGTACTCGTGTGCGGTCAGATTCAGCTCTGCGTGGAAGCATCATGCAGCCCATCTATTTCAGTGACTGTTAAAACAACAAACTTCCTTGACTCGAACTCTAATGGCTTATTTACCTCGTCTATACAAATAAATTACCGCAGAAAATCGAAAATTTCAAGATGAAATATTGCGATATTTTTCTTATTTCTGCTCAAAATATAGCTTCTGGGTACCAATCGAACACCCACAATCTATATTTGAGAGCGGAAATAAGAAAAATAAGATTTACTCCTGTAAACCCCAGATTTATTATAGGAAAGGTGGGTTCCAGGGGCTCAGAATTATATAGGCTTTTTTTCGTGATGCCATTACTGATTCGAACTGGTTCTAGGGTCCCTAAGCAACACGGAAATACGCCTTTATAATTTTGACCTTCTTAAACCCAACTTTTGTATGGGAAAACAGATGTTTACAGGGGTATACATTATTTTTCTTATTTCTGCTCAAAAACATAGGTTGGTGATACTCGTTAGAACCGCCTCAGCGAGGCGGTCCTACATGGTACCCATAATCTATGTTTAAAGAAGACATACATGTATGAATTTTTTTGGATTGTTTTATGGGGAATTTCTCAGATTTGGCGGCAAAATTTCCAATACATTTCAATAGGCGCGTTCCGTAATGTCAAAAACATTGGAATCGAATGCAATTCCAAAGCTGCTGCATTTTGCATTCGATTCCAATTCATCACATGCATGCCATAATTTTATAAACGTGGGAGGAAATTCCAATGTTTTACTGTTAGAACTTCTGGGACAAGAGTTAGAATACTTAAGATGAGCCTAGTCGCGAGAAAACCTTTCCATGGTTTCCGACTTGACCCGCCAGCCCGTGTCACTATAAAGGCAAGTCTTAGCAAGAGCCATCACATGAACAAGTCCGTGAAAAGAGCATCCCTCTAAACCCCACTTTATATAGAGAAAACTTGGTTTTACGGGGGTATACATTATTTTTTCTAATATTTGCTCCAAGACATAGGTTGTGGGTACTCGTTAGAACGGCCTCAATGAGGCGGTTCTAACGAGCACCCACAACCTATGTTTGGAGTGAAATAAGAAAATATCTAAAATTTTCATCAGATAAATATCCATTTTTGAGATATGAAAAAAAAAAACAAAAAAAAAAAAAACACATGGTCTCACGGATATGTTATCGTAAATGTCTGCTGATGATTATTTGTAATTATGTGGTTTCTGTTGGGAGGGGTTTCCGCTTCCTCTTGCTGTTTGGGATAGGCTGCGTTGTTTTTTGTGACACTCCCTGGGCCTTCCCTTCTGATTTAGAATCAATCAGTGCAAAAAAAAAAAAAAAAAAATGCGCTGATTCTTCTGAGTGATTACGGAGCTATATTCTGCACATTTGTTACAGTGGCGATTGAGTTTTTGTTGTCCACGGAAACGGATGCAAAACTCTTTTCAACGATTTGAAAACGCAGCGTTTAGACCACGCTTAAACGATCGTTTACATTTTCAGCCAATCAGATCATCGTTTCTGAAACGTTTCAAGCGTTTCGTATATCAACCAATCACATTAGCGTTCGGAAAACGCTGTCATGGAAACCGTTTCTGGTTTCATATGTTTTTTTTCGTTAAACAATAAAAATCCCGCAGACTCACTTTAAAGATAATAATAATAATGATAATTAATAATAATGAATAAAAATAAAGATAAATTATAATAATGATTATTATTATTATTATTATTTATTATTATTTTGATTATTTTTATTGTGAAACAGAAAATAGATAAAAATAATAGCGAAATGATTTTAAGGTGAAGAGGATCTCCTGCAATAAACAGGCAATTGTGTTTGACAGAAAGAAAATGTTTCCGGATTCTGTAGCTCAGTCGGATGCGCGTTTAACTATTGATTCAGATTCGCGGGTTCAATGCTTGCCGGTGAAAAACAAACTACATAAGAACCTTTCATACATGGACATAACAACAAAACATTATCCGAGAAGACTCTGTTTTCTATAGTTTTCGAATGCTTTTTGTGAGGGAATTTATTGTTCACACCCATTACGTACGGCCGCTATATTTTAGGAAACAAAAAACAACAAAAATTAACAAATTTATACAATGAATTTGACATTTAACATGATTTTTCAGTATATGTTATCTCAATAATTATCCGTCATCAAATTAACATTCGATGACAGATGTCTTCTTCAATCATCACTTGGCTTGACAGGATTAATTATTTACATTATTTCTACTCAACTCAAATATAGACTGTGGTTAAACGTTAAATCCGCATCGCCAAGGCGGTTCTAACGAGTACCCACAATCTATGTGTTGAGTAGAAATTTGGACAAAAATATCAGAAGTTTTATCCCAAAATTTACAATTTTGTTGTAGAGTAGAAGTTATCAATTTATTTGATTAGGCTTGTTTTCGTAATGGAACAAAAGTAAATTGTATTTGAACTGTCAGAATCAGACACACGTTAATATTTTTTCTTTTTTATATTTCGGCGTTGAAAATATTTCAATTATGATTTTATAATATACTAAGCTGCGAAATCAATTTATATCTGAAACAAATAAAAATCATCGCTTCACCTCATTACAAAAACACGCACTTTTGTATTTTGAAAATTTTACCAAAAATCTAAGAAAAGTATTATATTTTAATATTTCTGCTCAAAGCATAGATTGTGAGAACACGTTAGGATCGCCTCGGTGAGGCGGTTCTAACGAGTAACCACCATTTATATTATAAGCAGAATTTAGAAGAAATATCACAATAACACACCCGTGCGACATAGTGGAATTTTTTTCAGCTCTCCAAAATGGCTACTTTTCTAATGAAAATCCGTGATATTTTTCATTTATGCTGCAAATATAGGTTGTGGGTGCTCGTTAGAACCGCCTCAATGCGAAGGTTCTAACGAGTGCCCACAACCTATGTCTTGGAGCAGAAATAAGAAAAAATAATTTATACTCCCGTTCACCCCCATTTTCTCGATATAAAGTGAGGTTTAAGGGGGTGTTCATTTCACGGACTTTTTCACGCGATGATGTACACCCATGTCAATTCCATTTACATTATATAAAGGTTTGGGTTAAGGGCTCAAAATAATAGAGGCTTGTTTTCATGATGTCGTGATAACACGGTATGTTCATATTGTGAACAAGAAATATGATCGTGATATCTTCACAGTGGCAGCCCGGACTACTTTTTCAATATTCTTTTTTCATAAATGCCAAACAAATTTTGTCTAAACATTGCCAGGAATTCTCGTACTACAGGAACTGTCACTCAGATTACCGATATCCCATATTTGACTGACATTAGTTAATTCCCTTAGACCGTAGACGAGAAGCGTCGTTTACCTGTGTTAATAGTGTGTAATAAGAGTTTCACACCTCCCAGTTTGTATTACAATACACAACCAATCTGTGTTCTATCCAGTGCCCTGTTAAAATTAGTATGGATATACATTGTAAATTTTGCCACCGAAAATTTCTTAAGAAAAATTGTCATATTTTATATAAAAAAAAATGCATGACCAGGTGTTTTTTCCTCAATATAAGTGGAATGTTCTTGGTCAGGCCGTTAATCCAAAATTATAGGGAAAGAAAAATAGATCACCTGTATATATATCTTTCTTTTTTTATTTCATGGGTATATTCATTTAATTTTGTTCCTTTCTTTATTGTGGCCATTGGTACACAATAAAAGAAACGTATTGATGACTATGTATAAAAGAATTTATTTAATTAATGAAATTCAGCGTATAGTAATGACATGCCATTTATAACTTTAGCTCTAACCTCACTTTCACATAGTGAGGACTGTTACGCCGTTTTGTAGGAAACAAATAAAACAATTATGTATCCGTAGATGCGGTGGCGTATGTTTGAAATTTAGTAACGGCACAGGATTTCAAATAATGTGGTAGACAAGATCAGCCTGCATGTTTACTGATTCAATAATGGTTCTATGAATTGCATTGCTTCCGCACTACCAAAGGCTCTGATCAGACACTCGCTTAAGCGCCGTCTGATCTGAGTCTATGCTAGTCGCCAACGCCACATTGTTTAAAATCACATGTCGCGGCTTTTTCTTTTCTTTTCTTCTCTTTTTTTTTTTGTTATGGAAAAGTCATTTTAAATAACCATATATAAAGGCTTGCTTTTACTTGGATGTTGACTTATTTCTGAAGCCGGCCTCGGTAGCTCAGTCGCATGCGTGTGTGATTGGTGATCAGGAGGATGCGGGTTCGGTGATATGACCAAAAAATGTTGAGAAGGCCGTTAAACTCCGGACTTATTTCTGATACGAAGAGCTCTACCTACACCCTGGGATGTGCTAATAAAGTCAATTAAAGCTCTGCCGTCTATATCAGTTTAACCCATTTTGTACCGACCGGAATTGTCAGCCTTATAATTAGCACAAGTCTATTTTAGAATTTAATGGTGTGAAGGTGTGTTTTCTAAATATATTTGAAAATTAAAAAATGGCTGAACTTCTTGCAAACAGTAGTTCCTGAACAAAAGCCGAGCTCGGTGGCGTCTGATCCAGGCCTGCACTTTTTGCTATAACCCGTTTTGGGGGGATTCGGTACAAAATGGGTTAATGCACAACGATAGACATATCTTGGACGCCCTAGGCGAGCAGTACTCATCACATTATTTCAATACACACAGCTACATTTTCAGCCATTTTTGAATAAAGAATTTTGCGTTTGTATCTTAATTTTCTTACTTTAAGATTTAACAAAACACAGCGAAAACAGCCTATACTCGCATATTATTATATTATATTTTATTATATTGTATCAAAAATTTTACCACCCTAAAAGTGAGGACTTTTCAGATTAAAAAATCCTGATAATTTTAATATTTCTGCACAAAACATACATTACGGCTACTCGGTAGAAACGCCTCGACGAGGCTGTTCAAACGAGAATAATATAATAAGTCACATCTATACTATCAGCCAATCAGACTACATTGTATAATGTTTTCGTTCAAATTCACAAACTGGTTGACAAACAGTGTAGATCCTAATCAGATGGCTTCTTCAGAACTACTCTGATTTGGATCTACACTGTTTGCAATATTAGGGATTGTCGTAAACAGCAGGATAAGGGTTAATGCAATGTAAAAAATGGTTTGTGGTTTGCCATAAAACTAACGTGGTCTTGCGCGGTATACCCCCCACTCCACCACACACACACACCTTTATTGTTGAGTTTTTGTGACATAAATGGTCAATTTCATAGCATAGCCTTCGGGTGAACCATTGTGTATTTTACATTTAAAAATGACAACCTTGTATATTGTAATTTAAGGGAGGAATGTGTGAAATAAACACAGCTTCTGAAACGACTGCACAATTGAGATATTTTGCCAAATTTAATTTTTATTTCGGCTAGGTCCAGAGAAGTTTAAGATTAATTAATGAGACAAAGAAAGAATAAACTATGTTTGGACTACATAAAAGAAAAATGACACACTTTATGGCATCAAAAAGACCATTATACGGATCATATACTTGGATCGTAAATATCAGTTCTTCTAAAAGATAAAAAAAAAAACTGATCCAGACGAAAGCTACTTACTTCTTATGTATGAGCTAAGATAAAAACTTTTAGGCACAAACCATAAATTCTGAGTGCTCATTTTTCTTATTTCTGCTCTAAAATATAGATTGTGGGTACTCGTTAGAACCGCCTCATAGAGGCAGTTCTTACGTGTACCCACAAATTATATGTATAAGAAAAACTTCACATGTTTTCTAAAAATTGCTGGTTTTGGCCGTGAAATTTACAATTTATTTGAATAGGCGTGTTGTCGTATTGGTGGAAATATGCATCGGATTATATAAATTCTAACTTATCACGAACATATAAGTTTTCTAAACACATAAAATAAAACACTGCATCTACAGGACTGGTGTAAAATTTGACAAACATTACATAAACACGCCTGTTTATGAACAAATGTATGTTGAAAATGTTACCGTCAAAAACAGAAATTTTTTGACCCTCACAAACATTAATTGTCTTATTTCAGCTGAAAACCTAGATTGTGGTTATTACTCGTTAGAACCGACAGTGAGGCGATTCTAACAAGTATCAACAATCTTTATGGTGAGAGAAATGAGATTAAAATAAAGAACTTTTGAGCTTAAAATCATACGCTTGACTAGTCTTACGAGTCATCATCGTCATTCTAATGAGTTCTCCGGCCCAATTTATACTTAAGAGCAGAAATAAGTTTTTGTTTTTAAATTGCTGTAAGTTGGTCATGATAATTACAATGTATTTTTATAGGCGCGTTTTCGTAATGATGAAAATATTCATCGTATCATTCAAGTTTTCTAATTAAGCAGTTTGAAGTTTTTTCAAGGCGAAAATATAATTATAGCAAATCTTAAAATCAAGCATCAAAAGGTCGCTAATTAAAAAAAAATAATTTTACATTAACAAAAATAAATAAATAAGTTATAATATGAGTACAAAGTTTTTAATTATGGATATATATTTGTATTCTTCTTAAAGCAAAATATTCTTTCTAATTCTATCAATAATATTATCCATATTGATACCGATTTTCAATTCTTATAACTTCTTTTGCGATTCATTCTAATACCCTGTGTATACAATTTCTAGGTCTGTGTAATCTTTACACATTTTTGATCCGATTCTTCGAAAATAGCTATTTTCTATAACCTGTGGGCCACTTTTAATAAAATGATTTTCTAAATTTTTTAGCACATGAATATAGATATTAAATAGATCTTTCTAATGAGAGGTTATAGCGCACGGAGAAATTTTAACAAATACGACTTTTGAGCCTTTGAATTAAGGCTATTTTTCATTTTTGTTGTAAAATACAAAGACTTAATAGGGAAATACCCTAGTGGCATTCAATACAATCTGGGCCACTTTAAAATTTATTTTATTTCAACAAATTTGGTACCAAAATGAAGCAGATAAATTGTTCTATCAAATGCGAGGTTATAATAATATCTTGTTGAAATGAAAATAAATGATTTTATTAGTTAAATGACGGGCTCCTATATAACTCTATACATTTTCCTACCACTACCTGTATGAAAACTAGCGACTGGCTGTGACGTCACAGAAGTGACAGATAGGTGTGGATTAGTACCTGTAGTACGAGTATTCCTGCTTATGACATCAGAATTTTCACTCACGCTTCGCACTCGTGAAAATTCTGATATTTTGAATTTACTCCACCTTAAACACTATTTTATTTTTGAGGCATTGATTCCAATTGTGTGTGTGTGTGTGTGTGTGTGTGTGTGTGTGTGTGTGTGTGTGTGTGTGTGTGTGTGTGTGTTTTTTTACCATACATTGAGATGAAATGACATCTCAAGCCCTGTCGCCCAAACAAACAAAAATGGTTTATATGTAGGGACGGCCAGCCTCGCACCACTTTGGCTGGTCAGGCATAGATCCTGTAAGCGGTTTTTCACATTTCAGTACTGGTCATTGAAGAAATATATGGGCTGCATGAAGCGTCCACGCAGAGCTGAATCCGGCCCGCACACTAGTACCGGTAAACCACTTAGAAGATCTAAGCCTGTCCAGGAACCACGGTGCGAGGCGGCCCGCCCATGCTAATAAACCCTATTGGTTTCATTGGACAACAGGGCTTGAGATGTCATTTCATCTCAATGTCGGGTAAAAGTCCCACACAATTGGAAGCAACGTCTCCAAAATGACCTTTACAGTGTTGACGGGGACGTTAAACCCCAAATCAAACAAACAAATCAGTACTGGTCACGAACAGAGTCAGTAAAACCGAGTCTGCTATTTTCGTTTATTTCGAGTATTCTTCGCTTCCAAAGGATCCAACTATTCAGAACTCATTTATATCCTCTCTATGCATATATTGCATTCTGACATGCAGAACTCTAGTTAAATGTGAGATTGAGGGGTAGTGATTTGAATTGCCTCGGTGAGGCAAAACCTATTAATATCCACAACAATTTTTTCGGAGAAATGAAGACGTTTATCCTAAATTGTCATCAACTACTCTCTAATCCCCCCCACCCCCCCCCACCCCCCCCCCCCCCCCCCCCACACACACACTCTCTTTTTTTCACCGTGTATGACATATGATAATTCTCATGCTGTTCACAGAGGCAGATCTTACGTGGAGCCTCAATACGGTTTGTGCGTTGTTTTTGTGGAAATCATGAATTATGTAAAGTCGATAGCATCGCCTTAATAACCATCTTTTTTGCTCGAAACACAGATTATGAGTGCTCCTTAGCATCCTACATCGTTGAGATAAAGTTTGGGGGTTACAAAGATCTACAATATTTTCTTTATTTTTGCTAATTTAGAAATTAAAACATAGATTGTTGGTACTCTTTACCGAACACCAAACACAATGTTTGATAAAATATCAAACAAATATCATTGTTTTTTATCGTCGGAAAAATATCCGTTTTTATTTTTTTATTTTTTGTTTCATTCACTATGTCAACCAGTCTGATACCATTATGTCCACTAACATTTTTAGGATGCAAAATTGTCACATTTTCCAGAGATATCAGGTTCTGGTAAAACTGCATCAATCAGACGGTTCTAACGAGTGCCCACAATCTTTTTTTTTTGGAAATTGAGTAAGAATGTTGCCCGGCTGACAGACTTGCGACCCCTGATCACCAGCTAGACGCGCATCAGACTGAGCTACAGATCCTCGAATTAATGTCGCCCGACCGGCAGCTACCGAACCCGCGACACCTGATCAACAGTCTGGTAAAACTGCATCAATCAGACGGTTCGAACGAGTGCCCACAATCTATGTTTTTGGAAAAGGAGTAAGAATGTTGCCCGGCTGACAGACTTGCGACCCCTGATCACCAGCTAGACGCGCATCAGACTGAGCTACAGATCCTCGAATTAATGTCGCCCAACCGGCAGCTACCGAACCCGCGACACCTGATCAACAGTCTGGTAAAACTGCATCAGTCAGACGGTTCTAACGAGTGCCCACAATCTATGTTTTTTTGGAAAAGGAGTAAGAATGTTGCCCGGCTAACAGACTTGCGACCCCTGATCACCAGCTAGACGCGCATCAGACTGAGCTACAGATCCTCGAATTAATGTCGCCCGACCGGCAGCTACCGAACCCGCGACACCTGATCAACAGTCAGACGTACATCAGACTGTACTACAGGTCCCCGAATCAACGTTGTCCGACCGTCAGGTACCAAGCCGCGACTCCTGATCACCAACAAGACACACACCTGACTGTGCGACAGATCCACGAATTAATGTTGCCCGACCAGCGGGTACCGAACCCTCGACATCTGATCACCAGTCAGATGCGCATCAGACTGTGCTACAGACCCAAGAATTAATGTTGTCCGGCCGGCAGGTACCGAACTCGCAACCTGTGATCACCTGTCAGACGCGCATCAGACTGCTCCAGACCCACGAATTGATGTTGCCCGGCCGGCAGGTACCGAACTCGCAACCCCTGATCACCAGTCAGACGCGTGTCAGACTGCTACAGACCCACGAATTAATGTTGCCCGGCCGGCAGGTACCGAACTCGAAATCTCTGATCACCAGTCAGACGCGCATCAGACTATGCTACCGAGGCCTGCATAAAGCAAGTGTTCCAGATTGATTTAGGGAAAACAAATATCAGATTGCATATTCCTAGGCTTTCGCATGCTTCGCTGTTACCGTCCAGTCAGCTATATTAAGGTCATATCGAACCGGCCAATCAGTTTCTAAGCCACTTATTGTTTCCTGGACCAACACCATTTGATCAGCACATTACACATTATGTCACCAGAAAGTTGCATCTTGCCCTTTAGAATCGGTGGAAGCGAGGGATATTTCAGGACCAATCACCACGAAAGAAGTTTATTGGGCCCATCGGGGATAGAACCCACTGCTCTGTGATCATCAGACCGGGTCACCGAGACCGACCACATGTGTAACCAATGGTTCCCTAGTAGAATGTGTATATATGTGCGTAGTTTAGGCTTTATCCTCGCTGGTCACACATGATGATGATGATGATGAAGATGATGATGATGATGATGATGATGATGACGATGATACGTACGTCATATATGTTTACCACTGCGGGTTGCATATATGCGAATGATTTAACACCCCCCCCCCCCCTCACACACACACACACGTGGGGTGTTGTGTAGTTTAAAAATATTATTAAAACATGGTGTATTTTGATTTTATAATACATTATTATTCAACTCAACAACGTTACTATGCTGGTTATTTCCTGCTTATTTTTCCCCACAAGATGGGGAACTTGTATATTGAACAAGGCAGCTCTTTGATATCGGATTACACGGGGCGGTATTCAGAAGATGTGCGGTTACCTGCTGGGCATTAGGTTAGCGCGGAATGGCAGGTACATACCGAGACGCGTCACGGCAAAAGAAACCTATAGGGAAATGTCGGTATTTGTGTTGTCCGATTTCGATAAAGTGGTTGTTCCGTTGTACTAAATGTTTTATTTGTTTATTTATTTATATTTAATTATTTGTCGCGGCAAATTTATTGTCACCCGAGTGCTAAAATTTCAACTGTCACATCATTAGAACGAAGTTTTCAGATGAAAAGTAATGTTTTCATCTCAATCCAAATTTAGATTGTAGGTGTTCGTTACAACCGCCCCAGTGAGACAGATCTAACGAGTGGCCACAAACTACGTTTATGGGCAGAAAAATGAAAAAAATAATAATGTATATTTCTGTAAATTCCAATTTACTATATAAAGAGCGCGCCCGGGTGTGTGCGTAATTTCCTTACATGTTTTTTATTATCTCCACTTGTCACTATTTCACCCAATTAGGGTCTACACTATTTCCATATACATGTACATCCACACCAGCGTTGGATGATGATGAGTGTCATTATTATTATTATTATTATTATTATTATTATTATTATTATTATTATTACTGAATCCGACAGAAAACAAAATCGGGAATGCCATACGTTATATAGCGTATGCCCAGCGCTTTATTTTCCAAAAAGTTGATTGAGGGCAAAAATCGAAAATAGCTTAACAGCTTGGACTAGGATAGTCTTTGAAACCGGGTTACGTAAGATGTGCATTGTTTGTTTGTTTGATATGAGGTTTAACGTCCCCGTCAACACTGTAAAGGTCATTTTGGAGACGTTGCTTCCAATTTTGTGGGACTTTTACCCGACATTGAGATGAAATGACATCTCAAGCCCTGTCGACCAGTGAAACCAATAGGGTTTATTAGCATGCACGGTCCGCCTCGCACTGCGGTTCCTGGACAGGCTTAGATCCTCTAAGCGGTTTACCAGTACTAGTATGCGGGCTGGATTCAGCTCTGCGTGGAAGCATCATGCAGCCCATATATTTCTTCAAGCATAGAGCGAATTGACATGTACACAGAATGAAGAGTCGAACTACGTACTTTGCCGCGTCACAGTATAACGAACCAACGTCGTTACTTTGATTCTTTCTTATATTTCGAAAAACTGAGCGTTTACTTTTTCTGTGGTATTAATTTATTTATTGCTAATATGGATACACTTACCAAACACACTCGTGGGATGAAATTGCTTCTTTCATATAATCTGGCCCCTAAGTAAAAAAAAATATTTCATGCTCAACTATGCTCACACTATGTACCAATTCTTCACACCCGAGAAAAAGTATCACCAATTCTTCACACGTCAGAAATTATCAACATGAGAAATTTGAGCACAAATAACACCGCAAAATTTATCGAAATTGACCCTACGTAAATTTCACATCTGACAAATGCGACGTTTCGGTACCGGGTGAAATTTATGAAATGACAAATTTATGGTTCAACAATGTACACACAACATCATAAGAACTTTATTTTGATTCTTGCATGGCGGGTAACATGGCCTGAGAGAGATACATCACAAAAACACGCCAATATAATTTTTATTTAGTAAAACTAGGGTTTGCAGGGGTATACATTATTTTTCTTATTCTGCTCAAAACATAGATTGTGGGTACTCTTTACAACCGCCTCCGCGAAGCGGTTCTAACGAGTACCCACAATCTATATTTTGAGCAGAAATAAGAAAAATATCGCAATTTTTCTTCTTCTTTTTTTTCCTATTTTCGGCGACAAAATTTACAATGTATTTGTATAGGCGTGTTTTCGTAATGATTTGTCCGAGTCGTTAACGTTTTGTTAAAGATAACAATCTAAGGTATTTGTAAGGTGCAAACTTAGTTAACTCCCAATGTTATACCCAATAAACACGATGAAAACTTCTAAATAGGATAACACTTCTGTTGAAAACAATTTGAGTAGGTTTTTCACTGCAAAAATATCATTACTAGTTTTGATTCTTAACAGGGAACATTGGGGCACATTTCGTTCGTTCGTTCGTTCGTTCAAGTTAAGGCATTTTACGTCTGCCAAGGTCGAGCGGACTAAACTCCATAGCTCCACAGCGAGACGTAAGTTTTGTGCTTCTGGGCTGCGAATCGCGGCAGTTTTTCCAACAAGAGTCAATCGCGTTGGTCTGCCTATGCCCTGCCGAGGAAAATTGAAGCACTGCCAGTTTTAGAAATTTTGAAGGCCGGTCTAAATTGAGCCAAAAATGTAGAGTAATCAGTGCCAATTCGGCTGCAAATCGCGATTTCTCTACTGTGCTCGAGAGCGGAAAGTAGGTCAACGGTGCTCTCTCTTAGGGCCGCGCGATTTTGGCCATCGGACTTAGGCTGCCAATGAGGCATGCCTATGCAGGTTTCCATTCAGGAAAACGCACGGCTGACGGTCCAGGAAGAAGACTGGTCGCAAGTCTTATTCCCAACCAGCAGGCAGGATGAGCGCGTAACGATCCAGGCGTTGGTACAAGCCCTCAGCATCTCCTACCGGCTTAGCCATGCAGAAGTGCTGCTTGTAAAACCGCCAAGCTCCGGGGAAGAACTCGTCGTCCCCCGCGTCCGATGACCTTGACACGTACAGAGTGCCATTCTCCCGATGTTGGAAGGCATAGCACTCTGTCGCGTACGGGTAGGTTCGACCCGTAGGCTTCCTGCTGAGCAGGTAGATGTCATGATCATCGTAGCGGCGGACAGCTTGGCAGTCGTAGTGGTCTTGTACCCGGAAATGCTGGTCGATCGTCACGAAATCCATGTCCGGCGCGAGTGGCTGGTAGGCTGGCTTGGGCGGCGAGGTCTTGCGGCGCTGCTTCTTCGGTGGCTCAGGCGGTGTTGGCTGGGACGGCTCTGGCGAGGAAGGCGCTTGTGCTGGCGAAGGTGTTGGTCGCTGCAATGACGGCGCGGGCGCTGGTTCGGCGCTGGCTGTCGTCGGTCTTGAAATGGTTGCTGCTGGAGAGACCTCTATGGTCACTGTTGCTGGTGGTGATGTCTCTTGCTTGGCTGGCGGCTGTGGCTTGGCTGTCTTCCTGGGTCTCGTTGGAGCTGGAGTGCTGAGATCCCAGCGAAGGCTCACTGTCACAAACTGATGGTGGAGGCCTGTTTTTACCTCAGGCACCCCATGAAGTCGACAGGACTTCAGAAAAGCCACAAGTGGCTCAGGTAGACGATACTCTTTCATACAGACAGACATGATAAGAGCGTTGTTGACTGTTCGAGAGCTGAACAGAGAGTCTGGGGCACATTTCCCGCCTGAGAGCGATATTTGCCCGAGCCGTAATGACGTTGTCCGTGTCGTGTGTCAGTTTTGACAGATTTTGCTCAAACTACTCCTGAACAAATGTTTTACATTCCCAATATCGCTTAATAAGGGTATGCATTGTGTTTTTTTTTCTTGACTCCGCCTTTTGAAGTACATGTAGTGTGGTAATTTTTTCTAATATCCGCCTCGATGGCTGTTTTGTTGCATAGAAATTATTTTCAACATTACTTAAGGAAATCAAAGTACTGACAGGTGGGTGAGTGTTTTGAGTTTTACGTCCCAGCAACAGCTAAGATCATGCGGAGACGGAACCTGGGTTTAAAGACTCATCCTAAAGTCTGAGAAAAGCCCGGGATCGAACCCAAGACCTGTGGTTTATAAGCATTACTACCACACCGCGGAGGCTTTTCGCACTGGTGTGTCGATTGTGTCTGAGTTCAGACTGGGAATATTATGCTGAACGGTGAGTTAAGACTGCTTTATTTAACCCTTAAGTCAATGTACTTTAAGGGGAATGGGAACACCTTCAGGAGAGGCAACTCCTGAACAAGTATTTTTGTCTCCCTTGTCAATAGGATCAACTCTTAAAGGAAAGAATTTGCTCCTGGTGAGCAAATTCTTTCCTTTAAGAGTAGACCCCTTTTTCAGTGGGCCAGGGCTTATAGAAAAGCGGACAGGAAGTCCCGAAATGTGTTCCTTTTGAAAAATGGTAGAAAAAATCTGCGAGGTATTCCCATTCCCTTTAAGCCTTGTAAACCAGGGATCGCGGCTTCTCCAGACTTATGGATGAGTCTTTAAACCGAGGTCCCGTCTCCGTATGACCTAAGCTGTTGGTGAGACGTAAAACTCAAACACCCACCCACCATTCCCCTTAAGAAAGCGTGTAATCTTCAAATGATAAGGTATTTGAGCCCCATCTTACGAACAAAGGAAAGAAGCGTAGCTGAAACCATATCCCGCCTATGGCGAGATTCGAACCCAGGCCGCTCGGATGAAAGGCCAATGACATAGTTGTCAGAGAGTGGTGATAAACCTATAAGCTATGCATAATATATAGAGTTTATTTGGTTGTTTTAATTGATTACGGTGAAATAATTAACAAGTGTTCTAAGGCTTCCGAGTAAAAAACGAGTGAGCGATAGCGAACGAGTTTTTTACTGAAAGCCTTAGAACACGAGTGAATTATTTCTCCGTAATCAATCAAAACAACAAAATAAACTGTTTATTACATTTCCATTCATGTTTTACCGTTGAATTTTCAAATTCAACCATTCTGATTTGCAACCAAAATAGTTCCAGTCAGGATATGGAATTCAGGAGGCGTGGTTTAGTTTGAAAATCAGTCGCCATCTTGTTTTCATTTCAATGCAGAAATCATCCTGTCCTTGAAATACAGATGCACAAATGTCATGAAATTGGAACTGTATTTTAAAGAAAATAATACTATATCATCGTGTTGCTGGTCTCTCCTCAAAAACGTCAAATGGACGCGAAAATTGAAGTCTGATTCTATTATTTTATCAGATTTTCCGCCAAACGTCAAATATTGTTATTGTTGTAACCAACGACGTCAGCAACGTCACCTAGCAATTATGACGTTTAAACGTTCGGAAATAAGAAATGAAATAATTCACTGTTGAACGATTATCGGGTTTTCTGTCACGGCCAAAAAAAGGTAATTCATTGTTAGAAATGTAAAAAACCAACGTATCATCAGTAACTTTCGGTCGATTGAAAACAATCGGCCCCAAAACACAATCATCTAATTTTGAGTAGTATATAATCCAGTGCAACGAAGCATCAATGAAGCATATAGCGCCGAACCATTCAGACTCACAATCCTGTCTGACCTATTCGCATGAACATTTGCCTGACAATACCAAATTAAATCAATTACCAGTATTCCAACCCTGGGTTGTCTTGGGTAGACAATGGCAATTAACCATATTATGACGAGGACCATTGTCGAGTTAAGGATATCTGATGTGTTTAGTTATTTCACGTTTTACAAAAAGTCCTGTACTTTATACAAACAGTGAGGACACTGATCAGACGCCGCATTCAGCGGCGTCTGTTCTGGGTCCTCACTGTCTAAGTCGCTTTTTGGTGACGCTACGCATAAACTGGTTAACTAAATATTACGACGGGTGGCCATTGGCATTGTCTATAATTATTAAAATATCAAAAGGATTGTTTCAAGAGTAAGCCAACTGCAGGGAAGATGTGACAACTCATCAATCAAACGAACACCCCCGCTCTCTGTACCAACAGAATCAAAGGAACAGCACGCAATCTATTACCTTATATAGTAAATAAATACATTAAAGAGAAGCTAATTTGGAAATTGATATGACGGGTCAACCAAGACAATGAAGATTTTCTGCCCGAAAGAGATAATTCTGCCAAGGACAAGATAGTGACACTTATTCTACAAGAAATAAAGCTTTACCATATACCATCGCTATTATTGGTCGACCTTCACCTCGAATCACAGTACGCCACATAGCAACGACGGCATCAGTTAATTTTTAGTTCGCCTTACGAAAGAAAGGGGGAGCTATTGCCATACCCCCTGGCGTCCGTCGTCAGCGGCGGCGTCCGCATTTGGTTAAAGTTTACCTGCAAGCTCTTATATGTGATGTTTTACAAGTTTATTTTGAATATATAATTAACAATTGGTAAAAAAAAAATATTTAACATTATCATTGTACTTCATTTTTCAGGTTTTTTGGCTTAAATTGGACTTTTTGAGAAGTTAATATTTTCCTCTGTATTACTTCCCTTATTTCCCTGTGTTAAAGTTTACCTGCAAGCTGCGTGATTTCAAATCCCGGGGGAGGAATGTTTTTTTTTTTTTTCTTTTCTTTTTCTTTTTTTTTCTTTTTAAAAAACATAGCGGGCCTGGGGTTCATGGTCAAGGTCACTGTGGCTATTTTTAGAAAAACATTGTCATCGCTCTTGCGCCTTCATTATTTGATTGATTTTAATATAACTTCACCCAAATGTTGGGTATAATGATATCTCGAGTGACTTTGACTTTCAGGGTCCGGGGCTTAAGGTCAAGGTCACTACTTTCAGGGTCACGGGGTCAAAGTCACTGTGGCTTTTTTTAGAAAAACATTGTCATCGCTCTTGCACCTTCATTTATGGATGGATTTTAATATAACTTCACACAAATATTGGGTATGATGATATCTCGAGTGACTTTGACTTTCAGATTCTGGGGCTGAAGGTCAAGGTCACTGTGGCTATTTTGAGAAAAACTTTGTGTTCCATCTAGTGCCTACATTTTTTTGTTTGATTTGAGGTTTAACGTCCCCGTCAACACTATAGGTCATTTTGGAGACGTTGCTTCCAATTTTGTGGGACTTTTACCCGACATTGAGATGAAATGACATCCGTCAAGCCCTGCTACCCAATGAAACCAAAAGGTTTCATTAGCATGGGGGATTCGACTTTGCCTAGGCAGGCTTAGATCCTCTATGCGGTTAACCAGTACACGGTCGGATTCAGCTCTGCGTGGAAGCACCATGCAGCCCATCTTTTTCTTCAAGCCCCGATGGGCGGGAGTCGAAGGTATCAGTTGAACATAGACAACTAGTACTATTGGCAAGTCATGTGATCAGTATCTGCGCATGTCAGTAAAACCAATGATACCATGCCTTTCTGGCCTTTCTGGGTTTCCATGCACGCGCACTAATACGCATTCTTTAAAATTGAGGTAACCGTGAGTCTTCGTTTTTGATTGGCTGTTTATGAGATGCCTAACTTTTACCCATGCCGTAGGAGTTATATAGGAAAATGGAACAGTAACCAAAGTAGCCAAAGGTATATAGCCATTGGATCCAAGTGAAGTCGGCCTAATGTCATGACTGTGGCCACACGTGTAATATAGCACATGGTATCTGGCGGAAAACGTCATGACGTCGTGACAACCCTTTGTTTTCCATCGAAATACTTTCCAATAAAAAAAAATCATCGTTATATGATAATCAAAATCTAACACTAGTGGAAATTTCATATGAAATTTATTAAACTCGCCGAAGGCTCGTTTCATAAACTTCATATAAAATGGTCACTCGTGTAAGAGTCAATATTTACAAACTGCCTTTAAGAACAATAACAAAGGCCAAAGACTATTCATAAATTTCATTCGTGTTGTAAGATCCTCTGTAGATGTCCAATGCATCTCGTTTCTTTTATGCTTAGCAATAAAAATAGATTTCTCAGTAAAATGAAAATCGTAATTTCAGTGTTTCAACCCCAAAACGGGACACTGATAAACATTGCAAGTCCGGCCTGCGCTGTCTGATCAGTGTGCATCACGTGAACAAGTCCGTGAAATGAACACCCACCCCAACCCCACTTTATATTGAGAAAACTGTGGTTTACGGGGGTGTACGTTATTTTCTTATTTCTGCTCCAAGTACTCGTTAGAGGCGGCTCTAACAAATATCTATAACATTTGTTTTACTTGGAGTATTAAATTACAAGAATCTTTCATGGCTATGAATTCGATTTGGGCATTTCCACCCCGAGGGAAGCACACGTCGCTCGGAATCGAGCCTAAGACTACAGCTAAGAATTCATTCCATTGAAACTGTGGCTGTTAGAGTTTTGCTGTTATAACGAATGTCGGTATAAAAATGGTTGACTGTAATTGCACGACCCGCAGAAAAAGCGACCGACTGAAGTCGGTTGATTTTCTAATCTTACGACCTGAAAGCCGTAACAAAGGAAAGATGCATAGCCTGAAAAAATCCCCGCCTATGGTGGGATTCGAACCCGAGCGGCTCGGGTGACAGTCCACTGCTCTTACCCCTGAGCCAAAGAGTCGACTCCCTGACGCAGTTGTCAGAGAGTGTTTATAAACCTAGAAGCTATGCATATGATCTACCAAGGTAGATAATGGAAGGGAGGTAACACTAAGAGTGCCCTAAAATCACCGTGTCATTCTGTCATTCGGTCAATCGGTCATTCTGTCAGTCTGTCAGTCTGTCTGTCCGTCCGTAACCCGTTTGTGAAAATTGGTGATAGTGACTTAACCGCTTGGAATATTTAAACAATTTTTGGCGTACTGATAGATATCAATGAGATCTAACCAATAAACTTGCGAAATATTACATTTTATTTAGTATAGCCTCGCCGAGGCGAAAAATGTGAAAATTTTCGTACTGCTTCTCCTCGGAAACCGTTGGGCAGATTGTAGTCAAATTTCATATGGAGCCTCTATGGGATGGGGTTAACCAAAATTTGCTCATGCGGTCCAGGTCACATGACCAAAATGGCCGCCAAGCCATATATGGTCTGTCTGTCTGTCCGTCTGTTACGCGTCTGTGAAAATTGGTGATAGTGACTTAACCGCTTGGAATATTTAAACAATTTTTGGCATACTGATAGATATCAATGAGATCTAACCAATGAACTTGCGAAATATTTCATTCCATTTAGTATAGCCTCGACGAGGCGAATAATCCGCAACCCGTTTGTGAAAATTGGTGATAGTGACTTAACCGCTTGGAATATTTAAACAATTTTTGGCATACTGATAGATATCAATGAGATCTAACCAATGAACTTGCGAAATATTACATTCCATTTAGTATAGCCTCGCAGAGGCGAAAAATGTGAAAATTTTCGAACTGCTTCTCCTGGGAAACCGTTGGGCCGATTGAAGTCAAATTTCATATGGAGCTTCTATGGGATAGGGGAAACCAAAATTTGCTCATGGGGTCCAGGTCACATGACCAAAATGGCCGCCAAGCCATATATGGTCTGTCTGTCTGTCCGTCTGTAACCCGTTTGTGAAAATTGGTGATAGTGACTTAACCGCTTGGAATATTTAAACAATTTTTGGCATACTGATAGATATCAATGAGATCTAACCAATGAACTTGCGAAATATTACATTCCATTTCGTATAGCCTCGCCGAGGCGAAAAATGTGAAAATTTTCGATCTGCTTCTCCTCGGAAACCGTTGGGCCGATTGAAGTCAAATTTCATATGGAGCCTCTATGGGATGGGGCTAACCAAAATTTGCTCATGGGGTCCAGCTCACATGACCAAAATGGCCGCCAAGCCATATATGGTCTGTCTGCCTGTCCGTCCGTAACACGTTTGTGAAAATTGGTGATAGTGACTTAACCGCTTGGAATATTTAAACAATTTTTGGCATACTGATAGATATCAATGAGATCTAACCAATGAACTTGCGAAATATTTCATTCCATTTAGTATAGCCTCGACGAGGAGAATAATCCGCAACCCGTTTGTGAAAATTGGTGATAGTGACTTAACCGCTTGGAATATTTAAACAATTTTTGGCATACTGATAGATATCAATGAGATCTAACCAATGGACTTGCGAAATATTACATTCCATTTAGTATAGCCTCGCAGAGGCGAAAAATGTGAAAATTTTCGAACTGCTTCTCCTGGGAAACCGTTGGGCCGATTGAAGTCAAATTTCATATGGAGCTTCTATGGGATAGGGGAAACCAAAATTTGCTCATGGGGTCCAGGTCACATGACCAAAATGGCCGCCAAGCCATATATGGTCTGTCTGTCTGTCCGTCTGTAACCCGTTTGTGAAAATTGGTGATAGTGACTTAACCGCTTGGAATATTTAAACAATTTTTGGCATACTGATAGATATCAATGAGATCTAACCAATGAACTTGCGAAATATTACATTCCATTTCGTATAGCCTCGCCGAGGCGAAAAATGTGAAAATTTTCGATCTGCTTCTCCTCGGAAACCGTTGGGCCGATTGAAGTCAAATTTCATATGGAGCCTCTATGGGATGGGGCTAACCAAAATTTGCTCATGGGGTCCAGCTCACATGACCAAAATGGCCGCCAAGCCATATATGGTCTGTCTGTCTGTCCGTCCGTAACCCGTTTGTGAAAATTGGTGATAGTGACTTAACCGCTTGGAATATTTAAACAATTTTTGGCATACTGATAGATATCAATGAGATCTAACCAATGAACTTGCGAAATATTTCATTCCATTTAGTATAGCCTCGACGAGGCGAATAATCCGCAACCCGTTTGTGAAAATTGGTGATAGTGACTTAACCGCTTGGAATATTTAAACAATTTTTGGCATACTGATAGATATCAATGAGATCTAACCAATGAACTTGCGAAATATTACATTCCATTTAGTATAGCCTCGCAGAGGCGAAAAATGTGAAAATTTTCGAACTGCTTCTCCTGGGAAACCGTTGGGCCGATTGAAGTCAAATTTCATATGGAGCTTCTATGGGATAGGGGAAACCAAAATTTGCTCATGGGGTCCAGGTCACATGACCTGAAAATGGCCGCCAAGCCATATATGGTAAAAACCCTTCAAAAATAGTCTTCTCCAGAACCACTGGGCAGATTACCACGAAACTTGATAAATGGCATCTGGGACGTAGGCCCATCATAAATTGCTAAAATGGTGACCCTGGGTTGACCTTGACCTTCTTTGTGCCTAGGTCAAACTTTGACACATATGCTTTTGTATTGGAAAATGTGAGAATGCATTTTATCCTGCAAAAGATTCAGAATACAGTACTAAAGTATAAGATATATTTTTGCTCCTTACGATAAGGCGCATTTATTGGGGGAACCGTTTTAGGTCAAGGTCACATGACCAAAATGGCCGCCATACTCATATATGGTAACCTTCATTAAGCTAAAAGCATCCGGCGGGTCGTGCACTTCAGCTGAAGCACTGGTTGATTGATGAAATTTGTAATATTTTACTGTATTTTTACTCCAAACATTGAGGCGGTTTTAACGATCACCCACATCTCATGTCTTGCAGCAGAAATGAGGAAAATAATATACCCCGTAAACCCAACTTTTCTCTATATAAAGTGGGGTTTACAAGGATTGTTAACGTGATGTAAACAACCGTGCCCTGGGTGTCGAAAATAAATACCTGTTGAACTAACGGTGAAAGGTTACTCAGAAAAAGCATCAATCAAAGGCCGAAATTATCCGAAACCATAAAAAAGCATAGCTAATCCATTTTACCATTAAGTTACAATTTTTGGGGTTGACTGTTTATCAATCAACCCAAAGTTACTAACTACTGCTAATGGCCATGCGTCTACAAAAAGCACGTGACGGTTATCTTTAGCAGCGCTTTTCTTCTCCCTGTGACGTCAGAGCGCTTTGAAAAAGGGTTGGTTGTCTGAAACATCTGGACTGGACTCATGTTCTAGGACATTGGTTAACTGTTTGCTTTCAGTACACGAATTTAAGGCTTAAGGGAAATGGGAACACCTGGCACATTTTCCGCCATTTTTTCAAAGGGAGATAACTTTCGGGACTTCCTGCTCGTTTTTCTATAAGCCCTGTCCAACAGAAAAAGGGAGTCTACTCTTAAAGGAAAGAATTTGCTCCTCAGGAGGGCAGGGCAAATCTGGACAGGCTTAGACCTTCTAAGCGGTTTACCAACAATACTCATATGCGGACGGTTTCGACTCTGCGTGGAAGCATCATGCAATGCAATCCAACTATTACTCCAAGCCTAGATGGGCGGGGACAAATAACTTTGGATTCTTAACGAGGCACATGAGGCGTGGAATGTGATCTCATGCCAACGAATTTGTTATACTGAAAAGCTTTTTGACGACATTTTGTACATTGTTGCAATGTTTTCCAAAGAATTCTTTTGTAGCGGACATCGTATGAAGTGCATCATCAAACGCGCACTTCTGCACGAAGTATGTTAATCATGAATGTTTCGTCAAGTTAGAATGAGAGTTTTATAACGGAAAATAATTAAATAAAGTACGAAAACAACCAACAGTTCATTTATTGCCTTGAAATTGGCATTGCAATTCAGCGAATGTTATATATTAGTTGCCATTACGATAACATACCCATGTGACATAGCGCATTTTTCATATCTCCAAAATGGCAACTTTTCTCAGGAAATCCGTGATATTTTTCTTATAAATACAGCAAACATAGGTTGCGGAAGCTCGCTAGAACCGCCTCATTGAGGCGGTTCTATCGAGTACCCACAACCTATGTCTTGGAACAGAAGAAAAATAATGGATACCCCCGTAAACCCCAGTTTTCGCTATATAAAGTGGGGATTAGGGGGTGTTCATTTCACGGACTTGTTCAAGTGATGCTATAATTTATACAAATTTTGCGATGAAAGCTTCAAGCTTATATATTTACATTTTCAGTGTAAACCTAATGTAAACCTATAGAAAACAATGTAGTTCATACATCCATGAACGCATCGAGTCACATGGTTTTCAGCGACGTTAAGTGACGGCATTCTACACCATGAATCTCTTCGGGCGGTGGTGACACCAACGCTGTTTCGCGCTTTGTAGATAAAAATCAAACAAACAAGCAAAAAAAAAAAAAAAAATAAATAAACAGCGTGTAAATATGTTTCCGCTTTAAAAATTAGTCATATAAGTGTTTTTGTCCATCGATGAGGGTTAAAGACAGTAAATATAAAAAATAAACTTATTTTTTTTCTGCTTTTCATAACAGCGGGTCGCTAGAAAAGTTTACATGAACCCCTTCGAGGTTCATTTACTTTGCACGGGACCCACTGCGTTCATACTTTTCATGAACAACAGAAAAATAAAATTCATTTCTTAAAGGCATTTATTCTTGTAAGGTAGGACCCACCGTGTGCTCATAATTGTTTTAATGCCCCCTGTGATATACTCTCTGTAGCAGATCAAAGGCAGCCCTTAATATGGTGATTAGTAGCTCATGTTGAATCCCTGACTGAGCCACTTAAGGGAAAATCAATAAGGTACAGTCTGGTCAACAGTTAGTAAATTATAGATTTTCCCCAAGGAGGCCCCTTACCTGTTGAAGACAAAGGACTTCTCTTCAGCCAGCACTGAGGGCTACATAATATTATGTAATTCAATTATGGTCCTCAATAAACAAGAATAAATGCCTTTAAATGAATCACTCTCGATGTTATTACGCGCGCGAGAGAGAGGCAGTGACTTTTGACCACTGCTACCCATTTACACCTGGATGGAGTGGGTCATTGGCATTCCGTGTCGTGGCCAAGGACACACCTCGCCTCCGGTGGCCGGATTCGAACCCACAGCCTCTCGATCATTAGTCGAACGCGCTAACCACTGCGCTATCGAAGCTGCCTATATATTTTTGGTCATGGAATATGGAAAATGGGTATATGGAAAATGTTTGCTCTTGCGCTGTCCAATCAGCAGCCTACAAATTTCTTTGCAATAAACGGTCAACACTCTTTATACCAACATTCGTTACAACGGCAAAACTCGTTATAACGACAATTTCAATGGAATTACTACTTTGCTAAAGGCTTAGCATAGGTTCCGAGCGACGCGGGCTTCCCTCGGGTTGGAAATGCACAAATCGAATCTACAGTAATGAAAGGTCTTGTAATCTAATACTCCAAGAAACAAATGTTATAAATATTTGTTAGAATCGCCTCACCGAGGCGATTCTAACAAATGTCTATAACCTTTTGTTTCTTGGAGTAATGATGTGGAAAAGACCTTTTATAACCTATCATACTCCTGACTGGGGTTCTTTATAACGACAAATTCGTTATAACGGCGCAATAATAGGGAACAAATACTGCCGTTATAAAGCGGGCCCTCTGTATAACACGTATAACTAAACCGCTGTACACTTCCTAATCAAAGAAGAGATTTGACCAGCGGATTCCAATATTATCAAATCATTAGACATCTGACTCTCCAAGTTAAGGCCAATGGATGCTTATTTATACAGGGGAAAATACTTTCATTTCACATCGAGCTTAGCACTTCTGAAAAAGGGGTCACACTTAAAGGAAAGAATTTGCTCATATAGGAGCAAATCCTTTCCTTTAAGGGTAGATCCTTATTCTTTACAGTGACAGTCACATTTTTTGAAACAGTGTATATTTGTAACATTGTAGTCTTCCCTGGAAGTGTAACAATTCGCAGTATTGTTGAGTGTGACAGTCGAGGGATAATGGTAGTTATTATGCTGTTTGTACGCTATTAAAGGCATCATTAATGTTGCTAATAATGACCAAGGAGTGCCAAATCGAGTTGGTCATAAGTCGAAATTCATTCATGATTTTAATTGGCAATGATTGTCATTATCATAGAAATAACGGAGCCATGTCAGGGGATATGAAGCTTAACTTGCATTTTACAGACCAAGACAGACCGCTTGCATTTGTTAAAATTCTGTTGTAATAACGACAATGACATACATGTACTTTCGTCTCATGACATAGCAAAGCGTAGACAAATGTCCGCCTTCGTTTTGCGCATGTTAGGTGCTTTTGTTCCCTTGACAAAGTCATTGGACAGTTCAGGCTGACTAGGTTACTTCTTCTTAATTTCGAAAAAAAAAAAAAAAAGTTCATTATTCCTCTGCTGACGAACAGAATCTTTGATAGACTGTTTAGTCAAATATAAAAATCCGAAAACAAACAGCTGTAAATGACAATATGTGTGTATGTGTGTGCGTGCGTGCGCTTGCGCGAGCGTTTGTGTTTTCAAATAAAATATAAACCATGATAACGGTACAAATTGTGGTGCCTTTCCATGGAAATAACCCGTGCCATTATATTAAATTCGACACGTAACATAATGGGCTTGTGCCTTTTAAATATATTGAAGGAAACTTTTAACGCAAAACTATAGGCGAGTATGTCAGCGTCCAGTGCAGCCTCAAACGTTAACGCATCTGGAGCAGGCGCCCATCCAAATGTGGATTAATCTGCCGTAACTGTTATGAGACGCCAAGTTCTGCGACGGTAGGTCAGGTGGCTTTTCTCCGGATAATCCAGTTTTTCGCACCTCTGATTAACGATCGGCTCTAAATAAGTGCAGTTATCTTGAAAGGGTCGTAAACCTCCCCCTCCCCCCAAAAAACGATCCGCTATTCCGCTGTCAATGGATCGCCGATGCGCGGCAGTTATCAATGCTGCTGATGGCCACACCAGGTACTGCTATGATTTTGTACTGAGCTTGTGTTATTAGAATTGACCGCTAGTTTGTGTCTACGCTATGTGTTACATGTATGCGATATGAGATATTCTAACACCTTTATCATTGCAATGATTTATTCTTTGTTTATGCCAACTTTGGTTACAATTAATGCAAAAAATAAATGAAATATAAAAAAATGGATTCCGTTTGTTTCAGTATATTCTTTAATAATAACCATCTAAAACAAAGTCGCATTCCGCCCACCTTGAAGGAGTGGTCGGATATAATAAAAAATATTCTAGAAAACTAAACTAGTTTTTAAGCTAGTTCCCTTGGTGTATAGGGATTCATTTAGCCGTAAGGCATCCACAGGGTCTGCTCAGTATTCAGATGCCGGTGAAGAATGGTTACGCTAACTACGCTGCGCGTGGTACACATACCCAATGATGCATTTTCGTAAATCACGGCTCATTTTATCGGGAGACGTCTCGCCGTAGTTGCATCTTCTGAAAACGAATGTCCTTTAATGAAATTGGGTCTACACATTGGAAAAAGCGCCCTTAACATTATCCTATTTATTTACTTCAAACGACTTGCGCAGCCAACTTATACTCCTATTATGAAGCTACCTTTGTGTCTTTTCTATGATCGGGCAAAGGCTCATGTGAGACTACACATATAGTCTCACCTGAGCCTTTGTTGATACACACGCAGTCTCACCAGAACCTTTGTTGATACACGCATTCTCACCTGAGTCTTTGTTGATACACGCATCCTCACATGAGCCTTTGTTGATACACGCATTCTCACCAGAACCTTTGTTGATACACGCATTCTCACCAGAGCCTTTGTTGATGCACGCATCCTCACCAGAGCCTTTGTTGATGCGAGCAGTCTCACAAAAGTCTTTGTTGATACACACAGTCTCACCAGAGTCTTTGTTGATACACGCAGTCACACCAGAGCATGCTCATCAGAGCCTTTGTTGATATGCGCAGTCTCGCATGAGCCTGGTTGATACACGCAGCCTCGCCAGGGCCTTTGTTGATATACACAGTATCATCAGAGCCTGTGTTGATACACACAGTCTCACCAGAGTCTTTGTTGATACGCGCAGTCTCACCAGAGCCTTTGTTGATACACGCATGCTCACCAGAGCCTTTGTTGATACGCGCAGCCTCACCAGAGCCTTTGTTGATACACGCAGTATCACCAGAGCCTTTGTTTATCATCCATGCGTTCATTTCCCTTTTCTTATGTGCCGGCACAATTAAACGCCATGTGCTCATATCAGCTTCACTGCAGGACACAATATTGCGAGTCGCGACAAGCGAGAGTGTATATGCCAACGCATGAGTTGAACGAGGAAAACATTCAGCCTGCGCATCCGCTAACTCACAACGCAGTCGTCTCTGTCAATGAAAATATATACAGTACCACATACGAATACAATACAATAAATAGGATCTGGCCCGAAGCTTGAAAGCTTATTAAGTTTATTTCCCATCCCCATCCCCAATCTCTGTCCGAATTAAAGATCTTTTGCGTAAGAGCCATTCATACAGCACCATATGAAGGTCCTGATAAGATTAGGCAAATGTGCAGGCTGATCCGAGGCTTCGGTTCATGCACATGCTCGTTTAGAGCGACGCAGTGCAAATGACGAATATTTCCGACTCGGTGCATCATCGTAAGCAGAAATAGCATTTACGGTGAGCCCGACCAGATACAGGGCGAAGGTATGTGTATGACCAGTATGACCAGTATGAAGGTATGTGTATGTGTATGACCTTTACAGATGACATTGTTTTTATTTTATTTCCCTATGCTTCGACTCATGGTTCCTCCCTCTATTATGAACTATATAAAGAGAGGAACCATATCATCTGTCAACTGTCAACATTTTCACTTCGGTGACCGTTGCTTTAATGTTTGGTGACATACATGCATAGCAGATGCATTTATTGGAACGAAGCTTTGGAAAGACAGGTAACAGTTCTTTGTCTTCTAATAACTTTTGAGTGAGGGTCGTGACAATATTGTTTGTGTCTTTATACTTTTCTTCCCTTCCTTTGATGTATTTTATTCGGCATTACGATGATAGCACACATCACGGATTTTCAAATCTGTAGAACTAGATTTTTTTCAGATGTCAGACGTTGATACTTTCTTCATTTCTGCTCCAAATATAGATCGTTGGTGCTTGTTAGAACCGCTTCGATCGAGGCCCTACAATATTTGTATTGGATAAAAATAAGGCATTACGATAAAACACCCGTGTGACATAGAACATTTTTCGTATCTCCAAAATGGCTACTTTTCCGATGAAAATTTGTGATATTTTTCTTATTTATACTCCAATCATAGGTTGTGGGTGCTCGTTAGAACCGCCTCATTGAGGCGGTTCTAACGAGTATCCACAACCTATGTCTAGGAGCAGAAATAGGCAAAGTAATGTATACTCCTGTAAACCCCAGGTTTCTCTATATAGAGTGGGGTTTAGAGGGGTCTTTATTGCACTGACTTGTAATCATAGTGGAAAAAAATGCAATCCCTTCTAATTGTTTATCATATGGCACTGCGTCTGAAAGTGTAATAACGCCATGCAATAAATTCCGTCGTAACTCACTAGTGGATTAAATTTGCAAATTAGTTAAATACGCCCGTAACGTTACATGTTCGACGTCCTTAACGACGTCGCGTTTGCTAATGGCAGAATATTGAAATTTTTGTAAATAAATCGTGACTAAAATGCATTTTTAATGTCATATGATAAATAGAATCTTGCATTCGTGTTCTTGTATTATTAAATTTATTAAACTGGTTCAGGAAAAAGGGATAAAATGCTCGGCGAAGCCTCGCATTTTATCTCTTTTTCTCAACTCGTTTAATAAATTTGATAATAGATAAACATTCATGTAAGATTCTCTGCGTTCAAAAACAAGTGTAGTTAACCGTGTATTTACATTTTAGGCTATGGGCCACCAATAAAACAACAATGATAATAATAATAATCGACCTTATTTATAGTGGGTAACACATTTAGTACTAGTTTCATGCTCAAGAAAACAACACTTTGCGCTTGCGGGGGTCGAACCGGCTACCTCTTGATCTCAAATCCGATTCTTTACCATTGCACCACAGCGCTCCACACATTGGGAATTTCTGCACTATAAATGACTGAATTCCTCCAAAATAACGTCAAGAATTCATCATGTACCGGCCTGAATGAAAACGGCACAAATATTTAACATTAAAATGGGTCGAAACGAAGAGCCATTATTTTGTCACCTTAAATCTACTGAAGTTCAATATTAAAATATAAGCGGCGATAAACACGGGATGATGGCTCTATGTCGGGTATCGTGCAAATATCCCTAAAATGCTTTAACGGTTGAAAATGTTTCACAATTTCAATAACTCTTGGAAAAAAATGGAAATTTCAATCATTGTATCATCATAAATTGTTGTTCTTTAGACCGAAAACAGGAAATTTATCTATAAAAGTTGATCTTTCGCACTACGGACGGTTTTACTATATGCAATTTTCCATTAATTTCTGCCATTTTGTCCACCATCTTTAATATTTCAAAGTTCCCAACGGTGCTAGGATGCCCTTATGTAGTTTCTGAATAAGTTGTGTCTTGTAAAACAGAAACAACAATTAAATAGAACCTTATGCGGCATCTAAGTCAAGGTTATGCTGACGGCTTCTACACTAGCTTGACTGTCAATGGTCATAAAATTTTCAGTCATTAGTGGGTTTTAATGATATCATATTTCTCAGGTCAGTTTCTGGTGATCTGGTATTCTTGTTCGCTCAGTTATTGCTAGTCTTCTTGTCTCTTCAGGAGTGGATTTCCATTAATAAGGAAGGTCATTTACGAGGTTAGATTGTGAGGATAGGCTATGCTTTGAACAGTAGTAAGCTTTAAATTGCATTTATTTTATACATAGCAGTGAAACCAATGCATATCTGAAACAATTAAAAGTGATATTTTCACACTGTGAAAATATAAATGATAATTTCACAGTGTGAATGTTATTTTCACAGTAGCAGCCCGGACTACTTTTCTCGCCAAAATTCATATGCTATCTATAAAATAATTCTGTAACAAACCTCGAAAAAGCATTCTTTGAACTGTAAAAATGCAGTATTAAAAATGGCGATCTGTTTATGGTTTGCAACTGACAGTTGTGACGTCATAGCCAAGTGAAAAACTGTGACGTAAGATCCGATTGATCAATTACAGTAAGTGTCCTAAAGTATTATCAAATAAAGAGAAAATTTACTTTTTATTGATAAATATCAAAAATATTTCATCTCGTGTGTTGAAAACATCAGAATTGTCACTCGTGCTTCGCACTCGTGTAAATTCTGATATTTTCAACACACTCGATGAAATATTTTTGGTATTCATCTCAAAAAAGTAAATATCCTCTATTTACTCCATTATTGCTTGGGGTAATTTCATAATCTGTGTATCAAATATCTATGTAATGCATTGAAACTTTTATCAGGTTCATTGAAGGGTTCATTGTTTCTGTAACATTATTGTTTAAATAATAATAATAAAAAAAACAAATTCTGGCGACTGGCAAAGTTTTACATTTTACTTTTATTATTATTGATATTTTTTATTTTTTTCACAAAGCTGCTTGAACAAACCTTTCTTTTCTCAGACAACCACCAACAGATCAGGTCCCTTAAAATGTATAACGAATTTCTTATGAAAGTTTTAACAAATGCACATGTGTTTGTGTGTGTGTGTGTGTGTGTGTGTGTTTGTGTGTGTGTGCATTTTACATCCCACAAATAGCCAAAATCATTCGGGTTAAAGACTCATCCGAATGTCTGTCAAAACCATGACCTCTGGTTTATGAGACGAGTACAAATGCACAAGTAATTTTCTGTACCATAAATGGACACACCGAACAAAAGATTTGTTTAAGGTACAGTATAATGAATATGCAAATGTGTTTATTTTTTTAATTTTGCAATCGAGTGAATCTAAATATTCTGATTCGAAACATGCAATAAAAGCGATATATTACCGAGTTCGTTCAGGCGCCATGACTGCGCAAAAATCAGACAGCAATGGGACTCCGATGAAGATTGTCGAATTTTCAAGCTTTAGTGCCATTAGCAAATTTACTGGCCAATAGATTTTTTTTCTAAAAACTAATATTGTGCGTCGTTGTTGAGTAGAATGATGTGAAAAAAGTTCACCATTACAGATTTTGTTTATGAGCTATAGCAGCGTAAAGACCTATAGGATGCATATAATCTATTCGCATTTTGGCGTAATTTGTAAACGGCGTTTCAGAAGTGTACCGTTAACGTTCCTATAAGCTGTAATTAAACATTATATGAAGAGCGACCAGAACATAATTTCCTAAACATCGTGAATTAGCCAATATGACACGATGTAAATAAAATTTACACCGTCAAGCGATTTTTGGTACTTATCGCCTATGCGAGCAGCGAAGGTTCAGGCGAGCCTGCGCATCCGCGCAGTCTCGCCAGAACCTTCGCTACTCGCTCATACAAGCAGTGAATCAAGAGGAACAATCAGACAGAAAGCCATATCCCTGGCCCCTCTGAATGGCTGGGCATGCGCAGTTAAAATTTGTCATGACGGAATGCTCGAAGACACAAATTCGCTTGGCGGGGCTCAAATATAAATATAACAGTGCGTTATTGCATTTTCCGTATGTAAATTCAGGATAAACCTTATTGCTTCGTTTAATGTTCCAAAACATAGATTATGTATGCGACGGATGTAAGGGCGAGGGATGTAAGTGCGAGGATTGTGGCCACGTAAAATCGATTTAAGCCCCCCCCCCCCACCCCAGTGGAATTCGTTTCCGCTGACCGTTCCAAGGCGGTTCTTCTGTCGCGGTTTATTTTTGTTATGGTTTGTGTTTGGGTGTTTATGTTGCTTATATTATTTTATTTTGGATAGCCTATTGGCCATTTTGTGGGAAAGTAACTGTCCTTTTGGCTTTCCGCTATTGATGTTTCCTTTAGGTCTGTTGTTTCATGTTTGTGCTTCTTTCCCTTTGGTGTCTGTGGAGCTGTGGGCTGATTGTATCGATTCCTGACCATTGCCTTCACTTCTAATTTACAAGAAACTTTCTACTTAAGTCCACAATAATGGATTTGGCTAAAATAAATAAAATAATATTTAGACCACTGCATACTTCAATTAGCCTTGTAATGGGCTGTTACATTTAATTTCGTGGATTTGTTAATGTAAAATGACCCTCGTAGTGGGGACGCAATTATTTTATTCTGTGAAGACTATGGACATATAGCGGGAGTATCTGCTGGAGAATGCTAACGGATCTTAATTGTCGCTAGGTGTTCATGCTATAGGCTGATCATTTTTTATTTTTTGTTTATTTTAATTTATTTCAAAGCTTGGAGTAGCTAAAATGACTTGCAGTTATGAAATTGCATTGCTATATGGCATACCAATAAATAAATTTACGGAATTATGTTTTTGTAGTAAAGATTGTAGAATTTTATCATTGAACAAATATGGTATTAGAGGACAAGGACGTTTTCAATGAAGATGTTTGTTTTATATCCAATGACGTTGCCGGTCAACACGGGTAAAGTTTGGCGGCGACGTATTCTTGTCCTTAAATAAAAGAACTGAATAACTTCAAATGTTTAGATGAACAACAAAATGTTCCAATTTTTCAGGAAGACTGAAAATTGGATCAATAAAAGTCGTTTCCCCCTTAATGTCTTGAATGACTTACCTCCCTGGTCTCTATCAGGACAAGCAACGCTTATCAGAAAAGATGGCTATGACGACATCGATAACTGAACAGCTAAACTCACGGGTCCAGATTCTGTTCACGAACATACGAAATACATTGAACTTATGGTTTTATTGGAAAAAAGGAGATAAAAACATTATTTTCCAGATGGGAAGTTATGAATTCTACTTTGTTATATCTCTGACCACAGAAATATATATTTTCTAAAATGAAAATAAAAAGATAACAGTTTTTTGTACCTTTTACAAGTAACAAACGCCCTGCTACCATAATACGATTTAATACTGACTTTACAATGGAACATATCTTTTGTTTTTTGTTTGCATATCAATTTTATAAAGTCATATATCCTCTTTATTTATTTATTTATTTATTTGTGACAACCCAAAAGTTTTCTTTCTTTCTTTCTTTCTTTTATATTCATATCACGTGTTTACGTTGCCTGCCTTCCATTCATAGATGATGTAACTTATCTTCTTTGTCTTCCTGGAGTTGACTTAAAATAAGCACTAGTGCTTACAGTTAAATATTAGGCATCTATGTCTAAAATTGTGTATAGTATATGTATACTATGAAGTCAAATAAATACAGTTTAAACCAACAACCCAAAAGTTAATCGAGAGTTTACTCGTAACTTAGCTCTGATGGGACTTGTGGGTTGATTGTATCGATTCCTGATCATTGCCTCCACTTCTACTTTACTCCAGAGGTCCATGCCGTCCCATGAAAAAAATATTGTTTATTTTATTTTTGTTTCATTTATTTATTATAGTTATCGTACTGTTCCATTCACACATTTTCAAACTTGTCTGAAATCATTCTGTTTTTCATTAAGATAAATCGTGAATTTTTGAAACGTCAACTAAATGAAATAGGCAAATGTAGATTGCAGAGTTGTATAAACAAATATCAAACTTAACCAAATTTTCACTTGATACATATTTGCTTTTCTTTTTGTCACCGACCACAGATGTGAAGTAGAAAAGTAACACATCTGTAAGCAAAACATAATATAAAACCATCTCGCGAATATATCTACAAATATTTGCACGAAAAAAAAAAATCAAACAAAAGCATGTATAAATACCACGGGTTTGCTTTTTTATTCTATCTTTCAATTCATGTAAAAATACAACGGTATTGCTTTTTATCTATCATGGAAATTATCCACAATATACGCTCGTATAAAGAAAAAAAAATGAAAACTATCACCTATTCTATGGTCTGAGCAAGGCAAACGCCACTGATTTGTACCCGTGAGAGATACTCGGATGTAGCAGTATGATGCCACGCGATCGTTTCTGATAAGCGCTATAAGCAATATGTATTCTTACTCAATTTGTATTTTGTGTGGACTTTTTAAATCAGCAAAATGGAATGTGGCACAATTTATTAAAATATGCACTTCAACCGATGAATGCCTTTGAAACCAGCTATCTAATTATAACTTTGTAATCTAATTGACCCTACTTTATAAATGGATTATCACTCAAGGAGAGATAAGAAAACTAGCAAAAGGCGAGAACATTCGAGTCCCTTGTGTGTGGGCAACAAGAGCATACACACTGAAGTCAGAGCCGATTTATGGCCTGATAAATTTGGTGATGAGAAACTCCTTTTTTGACTTTGACCAATTTGTGGTCATTGAAAGCCATGGAGTACAGCAAAACATTTCATTTCATGTTAAATCCATTATCATGTTAAATCTTAAATTTCTTTAAGCTCTAGCTTATGCATAACATTTAGCTGTCAAAACTTGTGTGAAACACTGGGATTGTTAAACTGTCAATGAATATATACCGTTTGAAAAATGCATGAGATGAACGAATCATAGGAAGACAACCCTTTACTGACAGGGTTTGGGTTAAATGACGGGGCTGAAAGGCTTTCATTAGTTTCAAGCCTATAAGTCCTAGGGTAGGCGTCTCTTGCCCGATGCCTCCAGTTGACATGTCTCATGAGTTACGTCGGTCAGTGTGTGCTCGGAGGGGTATGGGCTGTGTTTGCCGGGTCTTGTTCATCATCCGTTTTGGTTTCAGAACTTTGGGGTTGAGACACACTGATGAAGATTAAATATCAGAAAGGCCTGTGTGTCACTAAATTTGGTATAGTTACGCCTTAATTTCAATGCATATAATTATTGCTTATTGGTCTCGAGTAGACTGCGTAAAACAGCTTCTATTCGTTGAAACTGATTCTAGGCATTCCTTGAAATTGGCAGTTTTATGTTCATCGCTATGTTTGATTGATTTTTGTTTGAGTTTCGTGCCCAACCAACAACTAAGGGTCCTAGGTTTAAAGATCTACCCAAAGTCTAGAGAATGCTGGAATCGAACTTACGACCCCTGGTTTATAAGGCAAGCAGCTTAGACCCTTCTCACATGTTTGAAGTGATTTGGTTCTTTTATTTAGTAGCAAAATTATATATGTTTTGGCACACATGTTAATGAAGCCCCTGATATACATGCATTTTAAAGAGTCTGGCCTGTTGATAATTCTTTGAAAAAGTACCCTTTCGAGCTGCTTGATAAAAATGAATCCATAAAAGTAGAACATTGCCAAACATTTGTTTTAATAAAGGCAAAAATACCATTGAAACAAACAGACATCTAATAAAGCTGATAAAACTTCAATGTCTTACATTTAATTTGATATAAGGATTATGAAATTACATCTGGTAACATTGGAGTAATGACTACTGTTGTAAGGTGTGGTCTACCCTTAAATGCAATAAAAACGTCATAGTTAGAAAAGAATGACTCTATTTTCAGAAATGCCGGCCCATGCATACCCTGGTGAAATAGAAATGAAGGCAAGGATCATGGATCGATACAAATACCCAAGACACTAAAATGGAAAGAAACAACAACACAAAACAAAACCATTACAATCCAAAACACCAAAGGCGGAAAGTCAAAAGGACAGCATTCTTCCCACAAAATGGACAAACGGCTATAAATAAATAGATGATGAATAAATAAATAGATTTTGTTATTTGATAATTGTGAAATTAAAATGAAATAATTTCAATTTCCACTTCCGCACCACTGCAGACTTCAGGCAGCCATTGTGTCCTCATAGTCATATGGGCCCCGTCAAGCGATTTTGGTACTTATCGCCTATGCGAGCAGCGAAGGTTCAGGCGAGCCTGCGCATCCGCGCAGTCTCGCCAAAACCTTCGCTGCTCGCTCATACAAGCAGTGAATCAAGAGGAACCTTCAGGCAGAAAGCCATATCCCTCGCCCCTCTGAATGGCTGGGCATGCGCAGTTAAAATTTGTCATGACGGAATGCTCGAAGACACAAATTCGCTTGGCGGGGCTCATATAGTGTCAACCCTCTTGATACCTATATTCGTTGTTATGACAAACTTCGTTACAACGACAGTTTCAATGGAACGAATCCTTAGCTATTGACTTAGCCTCGTCTTGATCGGCACGGGCATCCATTGGGCTGGAAACCCCTATATCGAATATACCGTCATGCATTTTTTTTTTTGTAATTTAATGTTATAGATATTTGTTAGAATCGACTCGGCGAGACGATTTTAACAAATGTCATCAACATTTGTTTTTCTTGGTGTAATTAAGGGGAAAATACCCTTTGTTTCCTGCCTTTTTTTTACTTCGTATTGGGAATCTTAATGGCTAATTCATTTTATCATATGACGTCGCGTCCGAGAGTGTAATAACGCCATGCATTATTTTCGATAATCCACTAGTGGATTAAATATGCAAATTAGCTAGATACGTCCCGTAACGTTACATCTACGACGCCCTTAACGACGTCGCGTTTACTTATGGCGGAATATTGATATTTTTGTAAACAATCGTGAATAAAATGTCATATGATAAATAGAATCTTGCATTCGTGCTCGTGTATTATAGAATTTATTAAACTTGTTGAGGAAAAGAAATAAAATGCTCGGCAAGCCTCGCATTTTATCCCTTTTCCTCAACTCGTTTAATAAATTCAATAATTCATGAACACTCATGAAAGATGCTCTATATCAATAATTTATTAAACTCGTTGAAGAAAAAGGGATAAAATGCTCGGCAAAGCCTCGCATTTTATCCCTTTTCCTCAACTCGTTTTATAAATTCAATAATACATGAGCACTCATGTAAGATCCTCTATTTATTGGCAATCTTAATGGCAATTTCATTATAACGACAAGATGTTAGTGAACAAATAATGTCGTTATAAGGTTCCTCTGTAGATATGACTAGTCTTTGATGTGAGTTTTTGCTGTCGGTAATGTTAACTAGGAAACATTAGACCGAAATACCAAAACTCAGGCTAAAATATTTGTTATACTGCAAAGAAATTAGTAGGCTTTTGATTGGACAGCGCAACTGCAATTACTTTTTCTATATCCCGTGAACATAAAAGTAACTTTTTATTGTTTTAATTCATTTGGTTCTTTATTTCATTGTTTTCCATACATGTCGTAAACGTTTTCCAATCGAACACCATGATCTACGTAGTGGGTGTAGAAGGGCGCATTTGATGACGTCACCTTAAACGAGGTATTCAAGCATTTCATAGGAAGTTTGTTTTGGCTCCAGCTGATAAGGCCGCTAACAATGTGGTCGTTGTTTGACGGTGGTTCTTCTCTCGCGGTTTATTTTTGTTATGGTTTGTCTTTGGGTGTTTGTGTCGCTTATATTATTTTATTTTGGATAGCCTTTTGGCCATTTTGTGGGAAAGTAACTGTCCTTTTGGCTTTCCGCTGCCGGTGTTTCCGTTGAGGTCTGTTGCTTCATGTTTGTGTTTCTTTCCCTTTGGTGTGTGTGTGTGGGGGGGGGGGCGTCCTTTGGCTTTCCGCTATTGATGTTTCCATTAGGGTCTGTTGTTTCATGTTTGTGTTTTTTCCCCTTTGGTGTCTCTGATGGGAGCTGTGGGTTAATTGTATCGATTCCTGATCATTGCCACTACTTCTACTTTTCACACGTTATCATGTATTTCTCCTGACGACCGCCACAAAATCATTGAAACAATGATGAAATATATTGGGAATTTTCATCTGAAAAAAATGAAAAAAAAAAAAAACACACTTACTTTGAATTTGTAGCCTTCTTTAATTGGCATGTCAACGTAATGCAGGGTTGAATGCAGTTCCACACTTCTGTCCAATATTCATTTCCATCGGTCATTATATTGTTACATGTGCTCTGTATAATGTGATTGATGAATCATATCCTATAAATGTTAACATTTCAGCTGGTAATCTATCTAAAGTGATTTTCTGTATTCATACACGAGGATAGGTTATATTCATACGCCAGAATTCTTTTTCTTTTTCAGAATGTAGAAAACTGAAAGAACCAAATCCCTGTCGCACACTTTTATCAACAAACTAGTGCTATGTTGCGAATGACCATATTCTGTATTCTTGCAACGCTATCACACGTTAGTCCGAAAACAAAAGGCAGGATAAAAACGTCAGGGACCATATCAAAAGACAAAGAAAATAGAATTGATGATTTTAATGATAAAGACTACAGCATGTTTAATATGGAACTAAATGTAATTGAAGGTAATAGTACCTCGAAGAATTCCGCATCTGAGCTGGTTTCCTACTCAATTAACCCGTACTTTCAAATGCAGTTACCAGGAAATATCAACAACTTTGATCAAGAGGGAACAGATTCAAATACACTGTTAGAGGCGGTATCACTTTCGGGCGCTAACGGAAATCGGCGTATTTCGAAGAGATTTTATGTGCATCACACAGATGACAAATACTTAGTGACCGGATACCAGCGTCGGCTGTTTCCGTATTCGAACGTTGTCCGATTGTCCACGGGCTGTACAGGAACTTTATTGACACCAGCGCATGTTTTGACAGCAGCTCACTGCGTACACGATGGGAAAGACTTCAAACAAAATGTTGAAATGTTGAAACTTGAAGTGCCTGACAAGATTGGCTACAGACTGCACTATATTACAACAATCAAGATTTCTGTAAAATGGATAAAATCACAGAATCTCCCAGAAGCGGCTAGAGGGGCATATGATTATGCCATTTTACATCTAAATTTACCCGTACGAAGGCGCACAAGGTTTATGAAATTGGGTGTTCCCGACTTAAACAAACTTGGTTCCAATGTTCACTTTTTTGGCTTCTTTTCGACAGAATCAAGCGGAATGTGGAAATCCACGTGTTCGACAGACGACAGTCTTGTTATCATGCACAAGAATGTAGTTCTAGCAGAGTGTGACTCGTCTACCGGAAATTCTGGCGCAGCCGTGTTTACGGAGAATGTTCGTGATGGACAAATGATAATCGGCGTGCTTTCTAACTTAATTTCCGCTTCTTCAAACGAAGAAGAGACAGAATATAGTTCCATTATGCTGCTAACACTTCCGAAAGCTTTGGATATTTGCGCAATGATTTATCCAGAAGCGGAGGAATATAACATTTGTGCCACTGTGAAACGGCAGAATGTTGAACACCTTACAGGACCCAAAAGAATAGTTCCATTCTTTGGCAAATGAATAACCCTAATCCTCCTGATCATGACAACCCCTACCTTTGCAAACAGTGTGAATCCAGATCAAATCAGGATCTATACTGTTTGCCATGCAGTTTGTGAATTGAACAGATATATAACATTAAGTAATTCGATTGGTTGATAGTCAGAAATAAGTGTGACTGAATTAATTTATACAGCAATTTAAGGGTTTAACATTACATTTGATAATAAGTCTGTTTGACGAATACCCCTATAAATAGAAGTGAAGGCAATGATCAGAAATCGATACAGTTAACTCACAGCTCCCATCAGAGACGCCAAAGAGAAAAAAAGCACCAAACATAAAACAACTAGACCCTAATAGAAACGCCAATAGCGGAAAGCCAAAAGGACAGATACTTCCCACAAAATGGCCAATTGAGTATTCAAAACAAAATAATATAAGCGATACACTCACTCAAAGACCAACCATAACAGTCCAAAGTCAGGGGCTTGATATATGCATAAAGGATCTTACATGAGTGCTCATGTATTATTGAATTTATTAAACGAGTCGAGGAAACGGTATAAAATACGAGGCTTTGCCGAGCATTTTAACCCTTTTCCTCGACGAGTTTAATAAATTAAATAGTACACGAAAACGAATGCAAGATTCTATTTATCATATGACATTTAAAACGCATTTTATTCACGAGTGTTAATAAAAATGTCAATATTCTGCGATTAGTAAACGCGACGTCGTTAAAGACGTCGTTCATGTAACGTTACGGGACGTATCTAGCTAATTTGCATATTAAATTCACTAGTGGATCATCGAAAATATTACATGGCGTTATTACACTCGCGAGATGCGACGTCATATGACAAATGTATATATACGAGATGCTGAAGCAACGTTTTCTTCTTCTACAAGCCAGTTTTGCTAGAATAAGAATATACATGTAACACCTAACAGATGAATAAATGCCTTACGTGTAATTATAATTAATGAATAGTCATCGAAATGTAAAAAATGAAGCATTATATGTTGTTTTAGGGAAGGGTCGATCAATCACCTTGTGAATTTGAAAGCCGTAACAGACACATCAGCGCAATTTTGGCAGGTGCGGCCAGCAAAAACTCAGGGGCAAGTTGTTCAACGAATCGTTAAAACTTTGATCATTAAATATGGCAAATATGCAAGTATTTTTACTGAAAAAATGTGAGCAGCTTTTGCATTTGCAAAAGCTGCTCACATTTTTCAGCAACAATACCAAAATTTTAGATATTGTACTTGCTAGAAGAGTTAACAATATGACCACTAACGAGCTCGTTAAGCTAACGATGCTTTGAACAACTGGGCCCAGATCAGCTGATGCAGTTTGATCGGAGCCCTATGGGTGAAACCAGGGATGAAAACTAGGAAGAAAGTGATAAAACTGAGTGGAACCTATACCGGTCGATCTTTGATTTCTGTGCCCCGGTTGATATTTAGTTTTTAGTTTTACGGCCCTTTAAAGATTATTTCAAAGATGGGCAGCCTGTCAGCCTCGATAGCGCAGTGGTTAACGCGTTCGACTGATGATCGAGAGGTTGTGCGTTCGAATCCGGGACCCGGTATCGAGGTGTGCCCTTGGGCAAGACACGTTATGACACTGCCTCACTCCACCCAGGTGCAAATGGGTAGCAGTGGTGTAATAGTCACTGCCTCTCTCGCGCGCGCGTGAACACATCCGGAATGAGTGTTCGGGAGCGATTATATAAGCTTGAAACTTCCATCGCAATCGAACTAAAATAAATTAGTATAAACTAAAGATGGGCAACAAACCGGAGTTACAAGCGAAAAACATCTGGCATTCCATTGCAGAATACGGCGTCTCATATGTGACCCGAACGAGGCTCAATTCACCCCGGCCCATATTAAAAACATCCGGCTCTGTTGAACTATTAAATAGGGAGCAACGGCGTACTAACCTCGACGCTTGCCTACTAACCTAGCGGTACAGAATCGAAAGTTGCTGGAGACGAGCGTAATTTCTGTTGCAGTCGATTTGATTTCTCCTTGTAAGATCGATTTTATTTTAACCAATGAACACAAAAAGAAGTATTTTACGAGTGGCGAAGCCACGAGTGAAAAATACTTATTTTGGTGTTTATGAGTGAAATAAAATTGATCTTTCACTGAAAAAATCAAATCTTCTGTTTCTTATATGCTCAAAAGGCACAGCAATTATTAATGGAATTTTAACACGTATGCCGTCACCACAGGGTACAAACTTTTTCCAAGGTGATTTCGCGTCGATTTTGAGGTTTTATTACATTTTGATTCAGAGGTTTTATTACATTTTCATAAGTGATTTACTGAGAATTATCAGTGAATAATAACTGAGTGAATTATTTATTTTCGAACGTTTTGACGTCATAATTGCTAGGCGACGTTGATGACGTCCTTTTTAACAGCAATAACAATATCTGAAGCTTGGCGGAAAATCTGACAAAATCATAGTAATCAGGGAGAAGTTGCTTAAGGTGAACGCTTTGTGGCGCTTCGCAGTGCAACGGTACGTTTAAAAAAAGCGCTTCGTAGCGCTTCGTAACAGTGTTTGGAGCTGCCTCATTCTACGTTACATAGCAACCAGGCGAAACAACAGGGCGGCGCCCGACGTCGCAACCTTTTGAGCGTCCATTTTAAGTCATTTATTATTATTTTTTTTCTCAATTAGAGCAGAAATGGCAACAGAAAACAAAAACAATCACTGAAGCAAGCACCGCATTTTCTTTTTATGATACTTTTTCGGATTTAAAAATCGTTCCATTTTGGGCAGTCTTTTTAGAAAGTGCCTCCATCGAGCGGAGCGTTGCATAGCACGGACAAAGAGCTACAAAGCGTTATAATTAAGCGCTCGCCTTATGCAACTCTCCCCAGACTTCAATTTTGCGCCCATTTGACGTTTATGAAGAAAGACCGGCAACAGGAAGTTAAAGTGTGATTTTTTTGATAATACAGTTCTACTTTCTTGACATTAATGCATCTGTATTTCAAGCACACGATGATTTTTGCATTGAAGTGAAAACAAAATGTCGACAGATTTTAAACTTAACCAAGCCTCCTGAAATCCATGCCCTGGCTGGAACTATTTTTGTTGGAAATCAGAATTATGGAACAATTTGAAAATTCATATGTAAAACATAATGGAAATGTAATAAAAAATTTTATTTTGTTGTTTTGATTGATTACGGAGAAATAATTCACTCATGTTTTAAGACTCTCGTGTATCGCTCTCGTTTTTTTACTCGGAAGCCTTAGAACATTTGTGAATTATTTCACCTTAATCGATAAAAACCCAAATAAACTCGGCAATATTTGTAGCAAGTTTAGTCACTACAGGTGAAGAAATGAAGAAGTTGTTGCATTCACAAGCATTTTCTTGAAAATTTGACTTTTGACCTCAGCCCATGACCCCAGGGGTACTAGTTTGATACCCTCATTTACACCTGCAGTCCCAAGGCAATACGTGAAAAGTTTTTCTTTAAAATGTGACCTTTAATCTCACCCCATGACCCCAGGGATTCATATCAAAATTTGGATACCATTATGCCCATCTGCAGGTCCTAAGTAATATGTGCACCAAGTTTGGTGACCATAGGGCAAGAAATAAAGAAGTCGTTACATTCACAAGCATTTCCTTGAAAATTTGACCTTTGATCTCATCCATGACCCCATGAGTTCAGAACAAAATTCTGATACCCTTATGCATATTTTCAGTTCCTAAGCAATAAGTGTACCAAGTTAGGTGACAATAGGGCAAGAAATAAAAAAGGACTTGCATTCACAAGGATTGTGGCAGACGGAAGGACGGGTGGACCGACGGACGGACGTCCTGACGAACATCCGTGACGAAACAATAGACGCGTTTTTATTTTACAAAAAGCGGGTATAAAAAGTATCGACTATGCTATGATTTATTTATTTATTTATCGTGTTGGGTCATTTCGTGTCTTCTTCCAGAGAAATGGGGAAAAGAGATAAAAGAGAAAGTAACGATAATAAAAGTGAGGGATAGTGGAGTAAGAGGAAAACTAGACGTGTAGAAACATAAGAGATAACACCATTCCCCACTCTTCCCATACCTGCTGAAAGGATAGCAGGCCTCGTCCAACTTGAGCCAATATCAGTTGCACGCCCTAGTGGCGCAAGATAAACAACACCTTTGCCTCACCCACCGCCCAAACAACTATGCCATTGTGATGTTCGGAGAGACTTTCAACCGCCGGGAAACGGCACTTCACACCAGCTAGAGCAAAGTGAAATAAAGCTATAAAACAGTTTGACCGGCCCTGGATGGCTAATCTGAACTCATTCTGTGTCATAGCTTGTGGAACTAATGGGGTCACTAACTTGAAAAGATTAATCTTTTAACTGTCATTTATTTCTACTTTTAGCTCTAACGACCATCTTGTTAATTAGAACAAACCTTTTGTTGTTTTGGTAGAGAGTCACATAGGCAATACTCCTGTGAGGTTTGAATGAAACGGACCACAGCGTATAGGAGAAACAGTTATTTTTTTCTTCTATGTTTAGCTAAGGTGAACGAGCAGAACCGTTTACCATTTGGTTCCAGCGTAAAGGGTCACTGAGAAAAAGAGAGAATTTATTTTTATGTAATGTTGGTTTGTGTAAGATGCTCTGTCTCTGGTCGGGCTCATCGGAGTTTTTTTTTTTTTTGCTCCAGCATTTCAGATTTCAGTGGTGTCTTGCTGTCGAGTCCTCACCGTTGTTTCATCTCTGTGATTGGTAGATTTTTTTTTTCGTTCTCGGAGATGTTGCACTGATGAGTTAGGAGGCCTTCATGCGGACTGAACAAATTGTCTAAATCGCGACGGAAGTAAAGGCGAGGATTTCGGCCGCGTAAAATCGATTAAACAACCCCCCCCCCCCCCCCCGCCCTGAATTCGTTTCACTGACTGTTCCAAGGCGGTTCTTCTGTCACGGTTTAGTTTTGTTATGGTTTGTCTTGGAGTGTGAGTATCACTTATATTTTTTTTTTGTTTTTGATAGCCACTTGGCCATTTTGTGGGAAAGTGACTGCCCTTTTGTTTTTTCGCTATTGTTGTTTCCATTAGGGTCTAGTAATTCCATGTTTGTGTTTCTTTCCCTTCGGTGTCTCTGATGGGAGATGTTGGTTGATCATTGCCTTCACTTCTTTTTCCCTATGAAGTGTGAATGACATTGATCCAAATGGTACAGGACGGATTGCCATTTTTCGATTTTTGTCTGTTCGCTGGAGCAAAACCTTTTAACTCGTTGGGAAGATGGTCATCTACGTTGTATTCTTGTGAAGTTTGGGTGAAATTGACCTAATAACAATTATAATAATAATTATAATAATCGACTTTATTTCTAGAGGGTAACACGTTCAGTACTAGTACTAATCTTCCACGTGGCCCTCTTTTTTTCTTCCTCTTCCTAGGTATAAACCAGAATTAGCAATGTGGATAAAGTCTATTGCTCTGGGAAACAACAGTATGCGCTTGCGGGAATCTAACCAGCTGCCTCTCGATCTCAAATCCGATGCTTTACCACTGCACCACAGCGCTCCACAAGGGTATGTCTTAAGGGTATTAGTAGGGGATCCAAGCTGAACAAAAGAGGGTTAAATTTGGAATGAATATTGAGTTCATTGTGTGCCATATAAGAAACAATTGTAGGCTTGCATTACGTCGCAATGGAATTTTTCTACGGAGGCCCATCGTGTGCCTGCTTACGCATGTGTTTATAAAATATGGTGAGTTTGAAAAAAGTGACATGAGGAATTAAATCTTTTTTAATATTATTCTCTAGTCTGTAAGGATTGCAGCAGAAACCAAATACAGTAGATATTTGTTTATCTATTTTGTTTTATTCCAAATACCTTAGTTTTAAGGCAAAATAAAAAAATCTTTATCAAGATTCTACAAGCAATTGGTCCAAGATTTTTTACAGGAAAACATTTAAGGTGGTTAGGCAAATAAATGCGTCTTATTAACTAATGTGGCGAAGCTAGGGAACGGCTACATAACCAATGTTTGTTAGATGTGATGTAACAGTTCGAATAAATTTACTAAAATCGCTTCAAAGTGCTTCACCACTTCAACAAACATCTTCATTTCTTTACATTTGCATTCTTACCAGTTTACAAAGGGGCATGTGCGCAAATTTGTTTTTATCACAAAAATAATGTGATGTAGAAAATCACATAGAACATGTTTTAAGTTTTTAAAACGATGCCTGGCACATGTCGCGCCGTAGTGCTATACAGAATATAATACATTTGGTTTACTCAAGTCGTTAGCTTTTCTTCATCAATTAATAATCTCAAAAATCACCCAAAAACAAGCATATTATTGCTATTTAAGAACAAAATAACAGCAGTGGAAATGTCTGTTGCAATGTCTTGATCATGTCACTGTTTGAAATGCACTATTCGAAAAATATGTTTTAATAATTTATAACAAAATGTCTGCAATCACAAGATGATAGCCCAGGGGTGGGTGGGGCTTGGAGCTCGAAATAGTTGCTCGATGTTAAGGATTTGCTCGAATGAAACGGCCGACCATAAACAATAGAATCGGTTAAATGCCCACCAGAAGCATATAATTCTCTAACGGGGCTAGCAGCAACCTATTTAGCATTGCATAAATAGAAGTGAAGGCAATACTCATACAAGCATACTTTAATGGTAAAATCACTTACGATTGGAAAGTGGAAAGGAAGACAATAATCAGGGCTTGATACTATAATGTCATTAATCAAGTAATTTCGTATTGGCCCAGTTACAGGTCCGAGGTCTGCTGTATTGGCCCGAAGCCGAAGTCCGAGGCCAATACAGCAGATCGAGGTCCTGTAACTTGGCCAACACGAAATTACTTGATTAATGACAATTTTATTAATTGACATCATTTAAAACATGATTATTAATGGTTGACCTCAGTGTTAATACGGATGACCTCCAAACAATACAGGATAGTCAATTAATAAAATGACCATAAACCTTCAGCCCAGACAGCAACGGGAATTAAAGACGCCCATGAAGGAAAGCAACGTCATATTAATTGAACAGCTCTATATAGAGGATCTTGTATGAGGGCTTATGTATTATTGAATTTATTAAACGAGTTGAGGAAAAGGGATAAAATGCGAGGCCTTGCCGAGCATTTTATCTCTTTTCCTCAACGAGTTTAATAAATTCAATAATACATGAGCACGAATGCAAGATTCTATTTATCATATGACATTTAAACGCATTTTATTCACTATTGTTTGACAAAAATGTCAATATTCCGCGATTAGTAAACGCGACGTCGTTAAGGACGTCATACATGTAACGTTACGGGACGTATCTAGCTAATTTGCATATTCAATTCACTAGTTGATTATCGAAAATAATACATTGCGTTACTACACTCTCAGGCGCGACGTCATATGACAAAAGAGGGTAATCCGTTGGAAGGAAGGGTTTCAATACAAAATTGAAAACCATGGTGTTTACGGGTTACATTAATGGACAATGTCTTTCTCCCAAAATGGCTAACAATACCAAAAAATAAAATGAAAATATAACCAGGAATACATGAGACATACATATGCCAATATTGGTTTACAACAGGAGCACCTGGACTGGTATTAAAACTAAAGCACAGCCTTAGAGTGGATTTCCATTGTTTAACTAGGCCGTTACCCGCGTCCATGGTCCTCTCGTGATTTGCACACATTATATGTATTTGTTCAGTCCTCATGAAGGCCTTCAAACTCATAAGTGCATCGTTTTCGGGAAAACACAAGTAAAAAATTCTGGTATGATATGGGCCCCGCCAAGCGATTTTGGTACTTATCGTCTATGCGAGCAGCGAAGGTTCAGGCGAGCCTGCGCATCCGCGCAGTCTCGCCAGAACCTTCGCTGCTCGCTCATACAAGCATTGAATCAAGAGGAACCTTTAGACAGAAAGCCATATCCCTGGCCCCTCTGAATGGCTGAGCATGCGCAGTTAAAGTTTGTCATTACGGAATGCTCGAAGACCCAAATTCGCTTGGCGGGGCTCATATACTGATGAAGACTCGACAGCATGCTGGAGCAAAAGAATGCCAACAGTTGGACTACTGTAGGCTGAAGTGGAGCCAGAGTATCAGGCACCAACCCATTTATTCAAAGGTATTTTCGCCGGAGCTGTCAAATCAGTCTGAGGCCAAACACCAACAACCCCCACCATAACACAAGTATAGCTGGAGAAATGTAAACAAGGGACCCAAGAGTCAGCTCGAATTAGCCAAAGTAAACTAATTATCTGTATTAGAGTTATCGAAGTTTTACATACGAATGCTTCAATCATTTCTTCTTTTTCCACATTATGTTATCACTTTTGTTAATACCCATGTACTGTTCGTTAAATGTTTTGCATTGTGTTTTAGATAGAGGGCCTTGTGGAAGATTGGTTTTACCAAACGAGTTACCCTCTTTAAATAAAGAAATTACTTACTTACTTACTAGGCTTTTAGTGTCATTTATTAGCATTTTCTTGAGAAGCGGCATGTGCTTGTAAACAAACTCCAATAATAATCACTACACTTCCACTCTCACTACTCATAGAATAGAAATGGCTCAGTAGTTTTAGTTGAATGTCTTTTTTCTGTTGTTTAGTTGGTGTGAAAAAAAAAACAAACGTAAAATATAACAAATATACGGAACCCGGGAAGGGACATGATTATTTATTTTTATTATGTTGTGCGAACAAGATAATATCTTGAGCGGACAAGATATTATCTTGTTCGGACAAGATATTATCTTGTGCGGACAAGATTTTATCTTGTTCGCACAAGATATTATCTTGTGCTGACAACATAACATCTTGTTCGCACAACATATTATCTTGTGCGTAGAATATGTTAAGTTGTGCGAACAAGATATTATCTTCTCCGCACAAGATAATATCTTGTCCGCACAACATATTATCTTGTGCGTAGAATATATTAAGTTGTGCGCACAAAGATAATATCTTGTCCGCACAAGATATTTTGTTCCCACAACTTAATATCTTGTGGGAACAAGTCTGCACTTGATAATATCTTGTGGGAACAAGATAATATCTTGTCCGCACAAGATAATATCTTGTTCGCACAACTTCCCAAAATCTATGTTGTGCAAACAAGATAATATGTTGTGTGAACAAGATAATATCTTGTCCGCACAAGATATTTAGTTGTTTAAACAAGATATTATCTTGTCCGCACAAGATAATATGTTGTCTGCACAACATAAATCATGTTGTCCGCACAAGATATTATCTTGTCCGCACAACATATTATATTGTGCGCACAAGATAATATCTTGTTCGCACAACTTAATATCTTGTTCGCACAACATATTAAAAAACATGATGTCCTTCTCGGGTTCCGTACTAATAAGAGCTTGCTGGTAAATTTTAACCAGGTGCGGACGGAAGGCAACAGCACCCCTTAGTTTCGCCAGGCCAGCTATAAAGTCACGGTTTGCAAGAAAAATAATCTCTTACATTACGATAACACACCTATTTCAATATATTGAAATTTTACCAAATGAAAATTTTCAGACAAAAAATGTGATAATTTTCATATTTCTGCTAAAACTTAGATTGTGGTACTCGTTAGAACCGCCTCGACGAGGCGGTTCTAACGAGTACTCATTATCTATGTTTTTGAGCAGGAATAAGAAAAAAATGTATACCCCCGTAAACCCAAGTTTTTTCTAAATAAAAGTGGGGTTTAAGTAGAGGCGGGGGAGGTCAAAGTATATAGGCATGTTTTCATGATATCTTATTTGTATGGTTTCTATATAGTCGTTTTCATGCCAAGGAGGATGGGAACCTCGGCTTAGCTTCGGCTCAAATCTGCCCTGGGCATCCCTCAGGTTGGACCGAATACATACGCATGAACAATACTTATAATACGGCGGACCCTCGCCCCGGCCGTAGGGGCTTGGTGAAATAGCCGGATTGGGCTACATGGTGCTTTCAAGCAGAGCTGAACCTGACCACTAATGAGTACTGGTAAACCGCTTAGAAGGTCTAAGCCTGCCCAGGCAAAGTGGTGCGAGTTGGAGTCCCTGGTTTACAAGGCGAGTAGCATAATCACTAAATCACGGAGACTTCTATCCAGCCAATTGATGTGTTGTATATTTTGCTTTTGCTGGCTACAAGCGTGGTTATGCGTTGTTAAGGGGATGCAAATCCTATATTTTTGTTATAGTAGATCCCTTTTTCAGTGGGAAAGTATGGGGCGCCGTTTTACTATTTATTCCCTATTTATAGATATCCATAATTATTTATAGATATCCATAATTCGAATTATGGATATCCATTATTATTTATCGATATCCATAATTCGAATAAATCGATCTGAATTAATGATATCCATAAATCGAATAATTGATATCCATTATTCGATTTATGGATATCCATAAATCGAATTATGGATATCTATTATTCGGCTGATTTATGGATATCTATAAATCGAATTATGGATATCCATAAATCAAATTATGGATATCCATAAATCGATTTATGGATATCATTAATTCAGATCTATTTATGGATATCCATAATTCGAATTATGGATATCCATAATTCTCCTTTGCAAATAAACAAAGTGAATAATGACTGCTCCCTTTAAAAAAAAATTAAAAAAAAAAAGAAAAATCTCGTATATTCCCGTCTGGTTTTACATTTTAGAGTGTAATAAAAGCCAGGATGGAGGTGAAGGTTTTGTTTGTTTGATTTGAGGTTCAACGTCCCCGTAAACACTGTATAGGTCATTTTGGAGACGTTGCTTCCAATTTTGCGGGACGTTTACCCGTTATTGAGATGAAATGACATCTCAAGCCTTGCACCCAATGAAACCAATAGGGTTTATAAGCATGGATGGGCCGACTCGCACCGCTTTGCCTGGGCAGGCTTAAATCCTCTAAGGTTTACCAGTACTCGTGTGCGGTCGGTTTCAGCTCTGCGTGGAAGCACCATGCAGCCCATCTGTTTTTTCAAGCCCTGATGGGCGGGAAAGGGAAGGTGGCGGTAGAGTAGGGTAGGTTTAGTGGTGGTCTGTGGTTTGGGAGAGATATGTTTTGTTTTTCTTAGTTTGATTTTAGGTTTAACCTCCCCGTCAACTTTAATTAGGCCATTTTGGAGATGTTGCTTCCAATTTTAGGGACTTTTAGCCTTCATTGAGCTCGAAGCTCCTTTGGAAACTCATCCAGTACGGAATAAGAGGGGAAAGCACCGGGTTGGATCCACGCCTTCTTAGGTAATCGGTCACAGTCGGTAATCGTTGAGGGTGAGGAATCAGGTTCGGTTCCACTTCGTCAGTAGTGTCTCAGGGCTCTGTACTGGGCCCGATCCTGTTCCTTGTATATATACATGAATTACATTAACAGTTAGAATCACAGGTCTGTCTGTTTGCTGACGACACGGCCGTTTACATCACCATAGAAGAAGCGGATAATGGCCAGGTGCTACAAAATGATCTAAACACCCTGTCTGTGTGGGAGTCCAGGTTGGACATGGAGTTTAACCCCTCGAAGTGCCAGGTGATAAGGGTGACTACTTCCAGGAAACTAAAAACGTCCTGTATCATCTGCATGGGCAGGTCCTGGAGGTGGTAACAAGTGCTAGGTACTTGGGGGTGGACATATCCTGTGGCCTGTTCTGAGACTCCCACACAGACAGGATAACTGTAAATGCAAACAGGACCCTTGGATTCCTTAGAATGATTATCAAAACGAAACTACCAAGGTTGAGACAGACTGCATACAACACTCTGGTACGGCCCCAGCTGGAGTATGCAGCCCCTATATGGGACCCCTTTACCCGAACCAAGATACTCCAGTTAGAAAAAATCGAAAGGAGGGCTGCTCACTGGACCACCAGTGACTATGACACAAGGTCAAGCTTTACAACAATGCTTGATAGACTTGGTTGGAGATCTTAGAGAGAAATCATTAAACCAAAGGCTTTTGCGGTGAATTATGGATATCCATAAATCGAAATATGGATATCATTAATTCAGATTGATTTATGGATATCCATAATTTGATTTATGGATATCCATAATTCTAATTTTGGATATCCATAAATCAGAGGAATATTGGATATCCATAAATCGATTTGAATTAATGATATCCATTAATCGAATTATGGATATCCATAATTCGATTTATGGATATCTATAATTCGAATTATGGATATCCATTATTCGGCTAATTTATGGATATCCATAAATCGAATTATGGATATCAATAAATCGAATTATGGATATCCATAAATACGCATAAAATAGTAAAACGGCACCCCGGTTTGAAGATTTGAAGGTTTATTTAATATTCAAGACCCCAGGAGGGGTATGTGAAGAAATACAACATAATAAACAAACATATCAATGACATTTAGAAGCAATTCTATGATCTAAATCTCGCACACTATTAAAGTGCAACAATTAACATTTTGTCCGCTTCATGACTAGTTTTAATGTATAAACGAGTCTCCAGGCTGACAAGAAGCAAACAGGAAGTTCCAAAGGTTGTCTCCCTTTGAAAAATGGCAAAATAAAAATCCGCCAGGTGTTCCCATTTCTCTAAAGATGGTGGTATGTAAGGATTGGGCCTTGCCAATCGGGGTCCGCACTGGGATCGGTCCAAGGGCGTTAACTTTCAAGTGTTCTGCTTTTCCAAGGCGGATGTTAGTTTTGTTGATCGACAAGAAGCAGAAATAAGTCTTCGAGCACGAGCGCAGGTAACAGTTATTTATAGCAACAATAGTCTAGTTACATTACGAAAACATGCCTATACAAATGCATGGTAAATTTTACCGCCGAAAAACACGAAAATTTTAAGATGAAATATTGCGATATTTTTTCTTATATCTGGTCAAAATATGGATTGTTGGTACTCGTTAGAACCGCCTCATTCAGGCGGTTCTAACGAGTCAGAATCTATATATTAGAGCAGAAATAAGAAAAAAAATTAGGTATACCCCTGTAAACCCCAGTTGTACTATATAAAAGTGGGTTCTAGGGGGTCAATATTATATAGCCGTGTTTTCGTGAAAGTTAGGGGATAACTGTATTCAAAATTGTCATTTGGGGAGATAACTCGACGGTTTTACGGTCGGAAATTTAGTTTTACGGCGACGCTTCAGCGAAGCCGTAAAACGGAATTTGTGGCCGTAAATCCAACGATTTCCCTCCCCAACTGACAATTTTGCATTACAGTTATCCTCATTCTAATGCGCTTATGTTTTGTTAAACTGTACTATTTTGCACAGAATGGCAAGCGCTGTGATCTGCGTGAAACCAAATGCCAGCCAATGCTAAGCGTCGTTACATGATGACGTCGGGTTTCCGACAGTATATCGTAGAATATACTGCCGCAGATTTTTGACGTTATCAAATCAGACGTCGCGTAACATACAGAAGTGCATTAAAATGTGACGTCAGAGAGCTGTGTGGAGAGGGTAATCTGTAAAAAAGCTAAAAGGTTGCCTTTGCAAACAAAGAACACATAAAAGAACGAAAATCGGAGACTCGGTTTTATTGGGTCTCTTCATGTACGCAAGGCTGTATACGCCCCCTTGCACCGGCTTAAGCGGTTTTCGATTTTCAATGTAACCAGGATGGGCTCAATATTCCCAAAGGAAAAGAAAATATAATCTGCACTATAACGAAGCACGGGGAGACTTTTTACAGCCGCCAAACGGCACTTAACATCAGCTGCAGTGAGCTAAAATAAAAAGCTAAAAGGTTGCCTTTGGAAACAAATCATGATTAGACTGATGCTAGGTAAGGCAAACAGTGTAGACCGAGACAAGACACCACACACAGCGATGTCTTGTTAGGCTCTCTACTGTTCGCTTAAAGAGCGCGAATTGAAGAATTAAACAAAATAGTCTAAGTCGCCATTCAGGACCATTTTACATTACGAAAGCACATCCATACTGATACACTGTAAATTTTACCGCCCAAAAACTACACTTTTCAGATGAAAATTGTGATATTTTTCTTATACATGTTCAAAATATAGATTGTGTGTACTTGTTAGAATCGCCTCATCGAGGCTGTTCTAACGAGTACCCACAATCTAAATATAGATTGTGTGTACTTGTAAGAACCACCTCATCGAGGCGGTTCTAACGAGTACCCACAGTCTATATTTTAGAGCAGAAATAAGAAAAATAACGTTCACCCCTGCAAACCTCAGTTTTACTATATAAAAGTGGGGTTCAAGGGGGTCAAAATTATATAGGTGTGTTTTCGTGATACATTACGAAAACACGCCCATACAAATACGATGTAAATTTTACCGCCGAAAAAAAAACCCGAAGATTTTAAGATTAAAAATTGTGGTATTTTTGTTATGTCTACTCAAAGTATAGATTGTGGGTACCCGTTAGAACAATCTATATTTTAGAGCAGAAACCCTGTGAAATCCAGTTTTACTATACAAAATTGGGGGTTCAAGGGGGTCAAAATTATATAGGCGTGTTTTCTTGATGCCCAGCCTACTTTCAGAAACAATCGACCCACCAGTGCTGTCGCTGGTTTGATCTCTTTATTGTTGCGAGGGTTATTATACTGCCAAAGACCAATTTTCGCTTGCCATTGTCTGCAGTTTCCCTTGGGGCTTAGAACATTAAGTCGTTCTTTGGCTTTTAATATTACCAATGCCATTTTATTAAAGGAAATACAATATTTATTACTTTTAAAATTTCACAGATGACTGGCGGCAGTCAATACTTGAACGACCTTTGAACAGAACAAGGTGGCGTCATTCTGAAGAATCCAAAACAGGACTGTATTATTATTTTGTTTGATGAAGCTGCAAGAAAAAATCAAAGCACTGAAAGAACTGATGGGACGGTTGTCTCCGGGGAAAGGCTCGGAAAATAGTCCTGAACTGAGACTTATACTTAAGAAATAGATCAGCTCTAGCTGTGATTTGTTGAGTAATAAATCACAGTTTGGAGGTAGCTACTTACAACTGACCAGCTGTCGGAACTGATCTATTTCGATTCTAACAGGCTGAAAATCGGCAATAATGTTGTTGTTTCCTTCAAAATCTCACAACTTTTTACCATTGTTAGAAGAAATCCCGCTAAAATTATCGACTGAAACACATGCATTTTTATCCTTTTCTAACGATTTCGATGCGAAAAAATGACGTTTCACCGTCTAAAGTCAAGGAAATCGACTAGTGACGTCATCAATTGGCAGTTTTTAATGACGTCACTCGTCGTGATTTGTTGTAGAATAAAACAGTTATTTTCCATTGCCTATATAGGCGCGCTGTGTTAGAATGTTTCGTTTAACCCATTAATTTCACGAAAACATGCCTATATGATTTTAGCCCCTTGAATCCCACTTTTATATAGTAAAACTGGTTTTACAGGGGTAAACCTTATTTTTTTTATTCCTGCTCTTAAAATATAGATTGTTGGTACCCGTTAGAACCGCCAGACTATTTCGGTTCTAATGTTCTCGTATAGGCTTGTACCGCCTATATTCTTATTTCTGATTGTTGCTACTCGTTAGAAACACTAATATATTCGTATAGGCTTGTACCGACTATATTCTTATATCTGATTGTTGGTACTCGTTAGAATCGCCAGGCTATTTCGGTTCTAATGTATTCGTATAGGCTTGTACCGCCTATATTCTTATTTCTGATTGTTGGTACTCGTTAGAACCGCCAGGCTATTTCGGTTCTAATGTATTCGTATAGGCTTGTACCGCCTATATTCTTATTTCTGATTGTTGGTACTAGTTAGAACCGCCAGGCTATTTCGGTTCTAATGTATTCGTATAGGCTTGTACCGCCTATATTCTTATTTCTGATTGTTGGTACTCGTTAGAACCGCCAGGCTATTTCGGTTCTAATGTATTCGTATAGGCTGGTACCGCCTATATTCTTATTTCTGATTGTTGGTACTCGTTAGAACCGCCAGATTATTTCGGTTCTAATGTATTCGTATAGGCTTGTACCGCCCATATTTCCTATTTCTGATTGTTGGTACTCGTCAGAACTCGCCAGACTATTTCGGTTCTAATGTATTTGTATAGGCTTGTACCGCCTATATTTCTTATTTCTGATTGTTGGTACTCGTTAGAACAGCCATACTATTTCGGTTCTAATGTAGTCGTATAGGCTTGTACCGCCTATATTTCTTATTTCTGATTGTTGGTACTCGTTAGAACCGCCAGACTATTTCGGTTCAAATGTATTCGTATAGGCTTGTGTCGTCTATATTTCGTATTTCTGATTGTTGGTACCCGTTAGAACCGCCAGACTATTTCGGTTCTAATTTTTTCGTATAGGCTTGTACCGCCTATATTTCTTATTTCTGATTGTTGGTACTCGTTAAAACCGCCAGACTATTTCAGTTCTAATGCATTCGTATATGCTTGTACTGCATATATTTCTTATTTCTGATTGTTGGTACTCGTTAGAACCGCCAGACTTTTTCGGTTCTAATGTATTCGTATAGGCTTGTACTTGTATAGGCTTGTACCGCCAGACCATTTCGGTTCTAATGTATTTGTATAGGCTTGTTTTCGTTATGCAAGCAAGACGCTGCGTTATGCGGCGGCTGTCCGCGGTCTTCACTGTTTGCCAGAGCCCCAGTACACGAACCAAGTTGGTTCCTGTGAGAAGACTAGAGCTGCTATAGATAACCCGTACCTGGCCAGCGATAGACACGTGAACAAAATGAGGGGGGGGGGGGGTGGGGGGAAGGGAGTGTTTTAATTTTACGTCTCACCAACAGCTAAGGTCATACGGAGACGGGACCTCGGTTTAAAATCTCATCCGAAAGTATTGAGAAGCCCGAGATCGATCCTGCGACCCCTGGTTTACAAGGCGAGTAGCATAACCACTACACAACTGAGGCTTCTAAAAGCAGGCGGACAGTTTTTTATAGTTAGTAGCTTTGCGTCAAATGATAAGCTGGCTTAAATGGGTACCGTGATTCGTAACTGGGGTCTAACCGTGGTCTTATATTTTGCAATCCTGAAAGGCAGCCGAATGGGACTAGGTAAAAAAGATTATGTGCATTGTAGAAGGATAATTTTTCAATAAAATGGTATCATACGTTCAGAGCAGCAAGCAACGGCATTGTGACGCGTGACTGATCCGGAACTGGGTACTTGACTGTGCTAAATATCACGGCTCCAGTTTAAATGCTATACGCAGAATTTCTATGCTATTTTATTAAAATGGAAATAAATCTAAAATAGGAAACAAAAGAAAAATACGAGTTATTCATGGGAGAACGTAAGCTACACTTAAATGAGCCGATTCATTAGAAAAGGACATTTTGCATCTTCCAATTGGTTCTTCTGTTGCGCATGCGCAGTCAACTAATAGGATTAGACACATGACTTCTTGATCTACCCCAAGGTTCCATCCAGCAGGCACACGTCGCTAGGGCAACGTCAAATCAACGACGTTGCACCGACGTTGATGTGACGTTGCATGAACGTCATGGCGTCGCACCGACGTTGATATCACGTCACAATTACGTCATGTGCCTGCTGGGCATGCATTTACATGCCTACGAGCAGCAATGGTTCTGGCGAGACCGTACGCGTGCTAATGCGCAGACACGTCTGAGCACTTGTTGTTTTCCAAGCGTTAAGAACCATTTTGTCTTTGGCTGGCTCAAATGATAATTGATGCTTAAAACATTTATGTTTGTTTATAGTGCAGCCACCAGCGAGACTGACGCAAAAGTCATTAACAGATCGAAAATTCATCCATTCAAGGATTCACAATATATCCGTTTTTTTTTATGCTCACGAATGTACAACTTGGCATGTGTGGGCAATTAAGATTGAAACCCAGTCTGTGCACACATGTAGCCATACAATGCGACAACTTACACGTTTCGCATGCTGCATTCGTTCATTTCATCAAAACGGCTACTTTTCTGGTGAAATATGTGATATTTTCTTACTGATACTCCAAACATAGGATGCGGGTGCTCGTTAGAACCGCCTCAATGAGGCGGTTCTAACGAGTAGCCACAACCTATGTCTTGGAGCAAAAATAAGCAAAATGATGTATACCCCTGTTAAGCCCAGTTTTCCCTATATAAAGTAGGGTTTAGAGAGGTGTTCATTTCACGGACATGTTATCGTGAGGTCAACATCTTCATGTGTCGTTCTGCGAACCCCGTCCTTCTGGGCTTGGAGAAATAGATTGGGCTGCAAGGTGCTTCCACGCAGAGCTGAAACCGACCGTACATGAGACCTGGTAAACCGCTTAGAAGGTCTAAGCCTGCCCAGGCAAAGTGTTGCGAGTCGGAACGTCCATGCATATAAACCATATCGGTTTCATTGGGCGTCAGGGCAAATCGGAAGCAATGCCTCCAAAATAACCAAAATAGTGTTGACTGAGACGTTAAACCTCAATTCAAACAAAAAACGTGTCATTCTGTGGGTGCGTTCGGATTCATAGATGTTTGTTGCAAATTGCGAAGACTCAGATCAGACCGTGTGGGGTTTGCAGGCGAAGCTGGGTCTTCACATGTCGCAGCTACATTACGATAACACATCCGTGCGAAAAAGTGCATTTACATCTCAAAAAATGGCTTCAATTCTGATGAAAATCAGTGATATTTTTCTTATTTATACTGCAAACATAGGAGGTTCTAACGAGTACACACAACCTATGTCTTGGAGCAGAAATATGAAAAATAATGTACACCACATTTGTCTCTGTATAAAGTGAGGTTTATGAGGCTGTTCATATCGCGAACTTGTTCACGTGATGTAGTAACTTGCAACATTTTGTTTACAAAAATATCACTTCACAAGTGTCAATATTATGAGAAAGGACATCGATCATTCGAAACTTGTTTTAATAAGCTCCGTCTAATTTACCGCACAAACGATTTTCGAATTCAACTTTTCCGAAATCTATTCTGGCAGTTCGGGGAAATATCGGTTAAGCTGTTAACACGACCAGTCTTGTAAAATTCAAGCGATGACGTCAAATAATAATGAATGAATTTTATGCATGACTAGGAACTAGCTCGAGAACTGTTGTATAAAAATGATGTTTTGACACGGAATAATTACATTTTAAATCACTGTAAGGCAAATCTAAAAAGCACGCTGGCAAGGTCAGCATTGAAAGTTATCGACTGAAAATTCTGTGCCTCGTATTCTACAATCATGTTTATAAATATGCCATATTATTTCTGATGAAAATTCGTTAGTGACATTTTTCTAATTCATCACGAAAACACGCCTATATAATTTTGACCCCATTGAACCCACTTTTATACCGTCAAAACTGGGGTTTAAGGGGTAAATGTAGATTTTTTTATTTCTGCTCCAAAATATAGATTGTGGTACTCGTTAGAACCGCCTCTTCCATAATTTGAGCAGAAATAAGAAAAATATCACAATTTTTCATCTTAAAATTTTCGTTTTTTCGGCGGTAAAAATAACAATGTTTTTGTTTTGGCGTGTTTTTGTAATAATTGTAACAAACATAGATTGTTGCTGCTCGTTAAAACCGCCTCATTGAGGCGGTGGCGGTTTAGTCGAGTATCGGTATCCATAATCTATGTTTCTGAGCATGGCATAGAAAATAATGTATACCCTTGCAAAATTGTTTGTTACAAAAAGTGCGGTTTACTAGGCTATTCGTTGCACTGACCTGAAAAAAAAAAAAACAACGATGATAGAAAATGTCGGACACCGGTAAAATTGGAAATGAACTTTGTGAGGTCGATATTTGGAGTACTCGGTTCATATTTTGTATTTACTTAAATGATGAAAACTAACTGACACATACAGATATGTCAGAATGATCAAATATGGTCTATGTACTAGACAAGGAAATAGTTCCTACTTGCATGTACTTGACGATTTTTATATCATTACCATATGTGTTTTCTAACGTAATTGACGCCGACGCTCTGGTGAGACGGAATACCTACTTTCACGGCGATGTATTCTGGTCACACACTGTCAGCCATATTGGATCATGCGCAGTGATGTGTGTGAGAGCGACAGCATGCGCTTCCTTCAATTTCGATCTTGTAAGCCTCAGATGTGAGATGAACCGGGACCTATTGGAAGGCGCTCCTGCCCGGGGGATGATGAAACAGGATTGGGTTTATTCTCGGATACTGGACTGGCCTGAACAGGTAAAACATACCATTAGGAAAACATGTCCATGTGAAATAATGACGTCCAACATGGTGTCAGAAATGACAAATATTAAGTAAACAATTGTAATATCTATCTTATTTTTTCTTTCAACATTTGATGTTGAAAGTCCCCGTCAACACTGAATATGTCATTTTGGAGACTGTGGGACTTTTACCCGGCACTGAGATGAAATGACATCTCAAGCCCTGTCGCCCAATGAAACCAATAGGGTTTATAAGCATCGACGGTCCGACTCGCACCGCTTTGCCAGGGCAGGCTTAGATCCTCTAAGCGGTTTACCAGTACTCGTGTGCGGTCGGATTCAGTTCTGCGTGGAAGCATCATGCAGCCCATCTATTTCTTCAAGCCCCGATGGGCGGGGGCCTCATTATGAGAAGGTATTTGTGTAGCTTTTCTACTGACTACACACATAATACCTTAATTTTACATAAGTATGGCAAGTGTTGTTAGGTAAAATGACCGACCCGATATGACCTTAATAGTGTTTACTTGGTCATGAAACTTGGCGTTAGTCAGGCGTCGCGTGCCTGCTGACGACATACAAACTGCATGTTATAGGTTTGTCGCATTAAAATTCCACAGCGCTTATATATTTTTTTTATTATTATTTTGGTTTTACGGCCCTTTCAAGATTATTTCACTCATATCGAGCCGATCGTTAATCGGAGGTGGGCGAAAACCGAAGTACCCGGAGAAAAACCACCTGACCTTCCTTTTCAGAACTTGGCGTCTCACCACAGCGGTGAGAGACCTAATAATTAAGAGTCAGGGCTCTTAACCACTAGGCCACGGAGGCCCGTTACAGCGCTTGTATTTAAGCCGTCGAACACAAAAACGTTACATGTACTTCTGCGTCAGACTCGCTGGAGCTCAATTTCAGATTATAAAAAAATACCTGAATTGAGTCAGTTTTAAATGCACACTGTGATTAAGCTTTAGCTGTTGGACAGAATTGTTCATGAAAATGCATCACATGAACAAGCCCCCCCCCCCCCCCCCCCCCCGCTAAATATTACTTTATATAGAGAAAACTGGGGTTTACGGGGGGGGGGGGGGGTACATATTTTATTTTTTATTTCTGCTTCAAGACATAGGTTGTTGCTACTCGCGAGCACACACAACCCAAGTTTTCACTATAAATAAGAAAAATATCACGCATCTTCATCAGAAAAGTAGCCATTTTGGGGATGTGTGAAAAATGCACTATATCGCATGGGTGTGGTATCGGAAGAACCCGTACAGTGTTCGATTGTTTCAAAATAGGGTCTATATTGTTTCGAACAAATGGGGGAAAAGCCTTTTCTAAAGAGTTTGTAAGCCCATCTTTGTGTGAACGAATGGCTCAATGTGAATATGCCCAAGTTGAATTTGACTATTATTATGAATTTCTTCAAGAACGTTTAATATTTTTAAGATTAAAATGGTCAGTGTTTTTTTCTGCTTCAATTATGGATTGTAGGTTCTCGCTTAGAGGCGGTTCTAACGAGTGCCCACGATCTATGTTTATTTGTTTGTTTGAATTGAGGTTTTACGTCCCCGTCAACACTATTTAGGTCAATTTAGAGACATTGCTTCCAATCTTGTGGGACTTTTACCCGACATTGAGATGAAAAGACATCTCAAGCCCTACCGCCAACCCAACCAATAGGGTTTCTAATTTCTATGCAGGGACGGTCTGGCTCACACCACTTTGCTTGGACAGACTTAAACCTTCTAAGTGGTATAGCAGTACTCATGGACGGTCAGTTTCAGCTCTGCGTGGAAGCACCATGCGGCCCAATATATTTCTCCTAGCCCTGATGGGCTAGGAGGGGTCATAGAGTAAAGTGGTATTGATCTCCCAAGTCATGTAATTTAGATAAAGTTAATTGGAAATCCATGTAAACCTAACTTCATATAGAGAAATGGGGATTGCCAGGAAGAACACCATGTCCGGTACAGAGACGCTTCAAACGAGTACTAAGAATCCATGTTTGAAGAAGTAAGAAAAAGGAGAAAAGATTTGACGATTACGGAAGCCGGGAAGGGACATGGTTTTTTTAATATGTTGTGCGAACAAGGTATTTAGTTGTGCGAACAAGATATCATCTTGTGCGCACAAGATAATATGTTTTGCGCACAATATATTATCTTGTGCGGACAACATAATATTTCTTGTGCGGACAACATATTATCTTGTGCGCACAACATAGATCTTGGGAAGTTGTGTGAACAAGATGATTTTTATAAGTTGTGCGCACAATATAATATGTTGTGCGAGCAAGATATTATGTTGTCCGCACAAGATAATTTATTGTGCGCACAAGATAATATGCTGTCCGAACAAGATTTTATCTTGTTTGCACAATATATCTTGTGCGCACAACTTATAAAAAATCATGTCCCTTCCCGGGTTAATTTAAAACAGATTTTTAGTTAAAAAAAAATGGAGAACAACTTTGTCCATAATATTTAGATGATTTTTCAATTGTCATGCTTTAAGTTAGGGCTGGAAGGAAACTTGTCAGTGACTAAAAGTTTAGAATAATAAACAATCATGTGGTGCATTTTTTTCTGAATATATTTTTAAACATAATTCTTTATACTTCCAGAGATCGTTGGCACCTCTTTGAGGCCGTTAAAACACAAATCTCCTTTTTAGCAAGGATACGAAAAATAATATATTCCGCACCCCCCCCCCCCCCCCCCCCCCGCACAACCTTTTTTCCCAGCTAGCACGCAACAGCTTTGATACAAATTCAGAAAAGACGAATTAAATCCATGAGTTCTTTTGCCCCTGTTCATTTTTTTTTTTTTGAACATTTGTCCGGATCGTATCTTCATTGTCATCACGTGAACAAGTCCGTGAAATGAATACCATCCACAAACCCTACTTTATATAGTGAAACTAGGGTTTACAGGGTATAAATTATTTTTCTTGTTTCTGCTCCAAGACATAGGTTGTGGGTACTCGTAAGAACCGCCTCAATGCAGTTTAAATAAGAAAACATTTTCATCAGGAAAGTAGCCATTTTGGAGATGTAAAATAGCACTATGTTGTACGGGTGTGTTATTGTTATAGTTATTTTAAACCATTGGCTGGAAAACCTCAGTAGTGCTTACATCTCGACAATGACAAGTGCAAAGCCCAAGATATTTTGGTGTGTATATGTGTTTCAGTTTAGTTTTCCTGTTTTCCTGTTGCATTGGGCTACTGAACATTTGTCCAAGCATTACGAAAACACGCCTATACAAATACACGGTAAATTTTACCGGCCCCGATAGCTCAGTTGGTAGAGTGTCCGCTCCGGGGAACGGGAGGTCTCGGGTTCGATCCCGGGCCGCGACATACCAAAGTCGTTAAAAATGGTACTAGCTGCTCCTCGCTTGGCACTCAGATTTACGGGGTTGAGCTAGGACTGGTCGATCCAGTGTCAGGATAATGTGACTGGGTGTGGTATCATGTAATGTGTCTGGGACATGATACTTCAGTGAGGCAGCACTATAAACGTGAGAATTGAGCTCCCTGTCGCAACCAGACACCGTCGTGATATGACTGAAAAATTGTTGAAAGCGACGTTAAACCCGAATTCACACACACACACGGTAAATTTTACCGCCGTAAAAAAAAAATAAAAAAAAAATAGACGATAAATAGAGGATATATACTTTTTTGAGGTTGATACCAAAAATATTTCATCGAGTGTGTTGAAAACATCATAATTTTCACGAGTGCGAAGCACGAGTAAAAATTGTGATGTTTTCAACACACGAGATTAAGCAATCGATGCGGGTTAAGCAATCGACGAGGCGGTTCTAACGGGTACCACATTCTATATTTTAAGCAGAAATTAGAAAAATATCACAATTTCTTCATCTAAACAATTTCGATTTTTCGGAGGTAAAGTTTACAATTGTATTTGTATAGGCGTGTTTTCGTAATGGACTCGCACCGTTTTGCCTGGGCAGGCTTAGTTCCTCCAAGCGGTTTATCAGTACTCAGTATATAGGCATGTTTGCGTAATGCATAACTTCATTCAGATTCAAGCTATTGACTGAAAACTCTTTTACTTCTACAGCTAGACCCCGATTGTCACCATCGTCCTTGCGCTATAGACGAAGTTTGCCTACCAGAACAGATAGCCACAATGTTTTTCGATAACCCCAGATGTTTAAATATTCATGGTAAGGACTAAGGTACATTGGCGGGTTAAGGATAGACTACATCTTGGAACAGTGGTCATTTTCAAATTATTTTTTTCCAAGTTTACAAAATTAAGTTGTATTGTTGTTATTAACAGAAAATTTAAAAAATTGAGTTTTTACATTTTTGGATTCCTTTTTTTTTTAACCATCACAAAAAAACGCCTAAATAATTTTGACCCCCTCGAACCCCTCTTTTATATAGTAAAACTGGGGTTTACAGGGGTAAGCCTTATTTTTCTTATTTCTGCTCTAAAATATAGATTGTTGGTATTCGTAAGAACCGCCTCGATGAGGCGGTTCTAACGAGTACCCACAATCTACATCGAGGCGGTTCTAACGAGTACTCACAATCTATATTTTGAGCAGAAATAAGGAAAATATCACAATTTTTCAGCTTAACATTTTCCTTTTTTCGGCGGTAAAGTTTACAATGTATTTGTTTTGGGGTATTTGCGTAATGATTTCCTTAAAAAAAAAAGAGCCATTTTCCTTGGATAGGCATCACAAGTACATGCTCTACAATAATGTTTCACAAAATTTTTCTAACCTTGTTCAAAATATAGATTTTGCAATTTTTATTTTCTGAAACGAAATTAATTGGTTATTCTGAACAGTTTTATCCCAAATGGAATGAGATATCAAAATTCTCTTATACATTTGTCAAGTTGTGACTTCAAAGAACATATGCGCCACATATTATGCAATTTAATCGCTACTTTAAGAAACTGAATCACTTTAGAGACCGGCCCCCGCCCATAGGGGCTTGAAGAAATATATGGGCTGCATGATGCTTCCACGCAGAGCTGAATCCGACCCGCACATGAGTACTAGTTAACCGCTTAGAGGATCTAAGCCTGCCCTGGAAAAGCGGTGCGCGTCGGCCCGTCCATGCTTATAAACCCTGCTGATTTCATTGGGCGACAGGGCTTGAGATGTCATTTCGTGTCAGTGTCGGGTAAAAGTCCCACAAAATTGGAAGCAACGTCTGCAAAATGACATTTACAGTGTTGAGGGGGACGTTAAATCTCAAATCAAACAAACAAACACTTTATAGGCACGCGGCACCCACGCGGAATTTTCATTGTTCAGGAAAGCTGAAAAACGTCTGCTGTCCATTAAAACTATTTTAAATAAGATTGACTGGGCTGATACAGCAGCCCCTAGTCCAATTTACCAATCAGAGTTCATTAAATTTCATCGGTAATACTCTTGGCGTTATAATTCATTAAGTATGTATTTTGCTCAAAATTTTCATTTTCTACTCATAGACATTCATCAACTGCGAACATATAATAATAATAATAATAATAATAATAATAATCGACCTTATTTATAGAGTGTAACACATTCAGTACTAGTACTAAACTTCCATGTGGCCCTCTTTTCCTGGGTAGGAACCAGTACTAAGCAATGTGGATAACGTTTCTTGCTCAAGGAAACAACACGCGGCGCTTGTGAGGATCGAACCGGCTACCTCTCGATCTCAAATCCGATGCTTTGTCACTGCACCACAGCGCTCCACAATTGGTAAATGATTGACCATTATGCTAAGTGAGTGCATAATTGCTTTACACCTTGTTATAGACATAAATTTCTTGAAAATGAACCTGTCAATTAACCAAGGCTGTGTTCAGACTTCGATGTACAATATCTAAGTTGTCCCAACAATTAAATGGCCTAAGCATGCTGATTTGAAACAAAGACAAATCTCTGAAATTTACAGTAAATCTTAGATTTCTTAAAATTGAAAACTTTATTAAAAGAAAGACAGAAGATCAGGCGTTTGACATAAAATGTGAAATATTAAAAAGGATTTAGAAAATGTAAATCGTGAAAAATTCAGAAAGTTTTGATATCATGGTGTAGTCTATTAATTATGCATTATACAGTTTAACTTTTAACAATTAAGACGCGAAAAAACTGCATCTGAAAAGTCGTCTGTTTAGGTCGTCTGCTGCATTTTCTGGCAATATAATCAAACATATTTTTGCATGCAGGCAAACAGTGCGGACGCTAGAGGAGCATACTGAACAGAGTCTGAACGGGAGTATTGTCCTAATGTAACAACACACCTTTAGTGAGCTTCCCGCGGCGCCTAAGTTTAATATTTTTCTCGTAACTGCGTCAGAAGTGTGCCATTGATTGTTTGTTCCTTTTGGAGATAATCTTTCAGCAGAATACTATCTGCATCTCAGAAAACCGAGGCAATAACCTTCCCAGCTGATGGAACAGTATTTGCCTTCTTTGGCGGTGGTGCTTCCATTGCATTGTTTCGATTGTTGTTTGGCCTCTGGAGTAAAATGATAGAACCATGCTTCATCCATAGTGACAAATCTCTTAAGAAAGTTGGCAGGATCTTCCTCAAAAAGTTGAGATTAGCACGCGATAATGTGCGCCTGGTATGCTTCTGATAAACTGTCAGAAGTCTTGGTACCCATCGGGCCGAAAGCTTTCTCATTGCAACATCCTCTGTCAGAATGGAATGTACTCTTTCCTGTGAAATGCCAACTCTACTGACTATATATAACTTTCTGTGACTTGTCTGTCAGACATAACAGTATCATGGACTTTAGTGACCATTTCTGGGATTGCAACATTGACAGGCCTACCAGGATGGGGTGGGGGGGGTGTCATCCACAAGGTTTTGTCTGCCGCCCTTAAAGTCCACCACCCGCCTTTTCACTGTAGCATATGAAGGGACATCTTTCCCTACTGTTGCTACCGTATAATTACGGATATCCTTAGGTTTTAAACCATTTTTATGCAAACATTGAATCACTGCTCTTTCACCGAGTTTGTCCATTTTGCAAAAGATGCTTGTCTTGTTTACTTAAGAGTGCTACCTCGTCGATATAAACTGACCATATGAGACCAGTCCTTGGGTACACGGTCCTATATAGCCAGAGAATATTAGAACTTAAAAAGAACATCTTTGCGTACCTCCTTCAATACGAGACTCACAACATATCAATCAGCCCTCGTATATGAAATTAGCAATTTTTGATTTTTTTCTTTTTTGTTTTTTGCCTTCAATAGCACTTCAAACGCTGTATAATTTGTTCCGTTTCTCTTTGCAAAAGTAATTTATTCATATCCTCAATTGTTGTCGTGGAACTTAAAAGGGAACGATACATACTATGTAAACATTTGCCTATTTATGACTGCAGGTCGATAATATATATTCAAGAGCTTGGTTTTGTTTTTAACAATCATTGGCAAATTGTTTTGTTCAATTAAAATTTACGATGGCAAGGAACTCTTTTGTTTTGTTTTCAATTTGTTTATGCATTACGAAAACATGCCTATACAAATACAGTGTAAACTTTACCGCCGAAAAAAAAAAAATTCAGATGAAAAAAATGCGATATTTTTCTTATTCTTGCTCAAAATATAGATTGTTGGTACACATTAGAACCGCCTCATCGAGGCCACAATCTATATTTTGAGCAGTTTTTCATCTTAAAATTTTCGTTTTTTTTCGGTTGTAAAGTTTACAATGCATCTGTATAGGCGTGTTTTCGTAACGTTTTCTTTAAGTTTTCCTTTGTCCCATACGTCGAGCATGTTTCCATGTCTCAAGCCCATCACTCATCATTTTTCTCACCCACCTTACGCAAACACGCCTATACAAATACATTGCCACCTTTAATGCCGAAAAAAAGGAAATTTACGATGAAAAAAATATGCGATGTCTTTCTTATTTTTGCTCAAAATATAGATTGTGGGTACACGTTAGAACCGCTTCATCGAGGCGGTTCTAACGAGTACCCACAATCTATATTTTAGAGCAGAAACAAGAAAAATAAAGTTTACCCCTGTAAAACCCGGTTTTACTATATAAAAGTGGGGTTCAAGGGGTCAAAATTATATAGGCGAGTTTTCGTGATGTCTCATATTTCGAGCATGTTTCCATGTCTCAAGCCCATCACTGATCATTTTTCTCATCCAACCACTACTTCACTGCTTTGGGTTAGTTGGATATCGAGAAGGTGTCGTTATCTCAACTCACCGGGGCGTCCACATTACGAAAACACGCCTATACAAATACATAGTAATTTTTTTCGCAGAAAAAAAAGAAGATTGTTTGATGAAAAATTGTGGCATTTTTCATATTTCTGTTCAAAATATTGATTGTAGGTACACGTTAGAACCGCCTCATCGAGGCGGTTCTAACGAGTACCCTTAATCGATATTTTAGTGCAGAAAAAAGACAAATAAGATTTACCCCTGTAAGCCCCAGTTTTACTATATTAAAGGGGGGGGGGGGTCAAGGGGGTCAAAATTATAAAGGCGTGTTTTCGAGATGAGTTGATATTGACAAGGCCTGCTATCCATGTAGCAGGTAAGGGTAGAAGGAAGAGGGGGGGGGGGGAGTCATTTCTTCCGCTTTTTTCACTTTCATTCCTTATTCTCTATCTCCCCTGTTCAGTCTCTTTCATCTTACTATTTATTTATTATACTTCCTCGTCCCTACCTCTGTGAGACGATACAAAATAACCCACAAGGGTTGACGTGTCGTTCAACCCTACCACAAACAATCAATCGATCAATCAAGCAAGCAATCAATAAATCAGTCATACAAATCATCCACCTATTAAAAAGAATGTGCTTTGCCTGTTAAAATCCGACTTAAAATATTGCATGCAGACTCCTTAAGAATATAGAAAAATATAGTTTTTGTCATGGAAGCTGTTGAATCTCTGAGCTTCTTAAATCCATTTTCAATGAACTTATTTTAAGTGAACTTAAAACAAGTTGATCTATTGTATATTCATTACATTGACTGGACAGCAGTTCGATGACATGCTGAATGTCCATTTCATTGCAAGTTGATCAAGCAGCTAACAGTATAGCAATACGACATCTCTCGTCGGTTCATTAAAGTGCAAGTACAGTACAATTTCTATATTGAGACCACCTTTGGGACTGTTCAAAAGTAGTCTGTAAGACAACTTTTAAACGGTCCCCAAAGGTCACGGTCTCTTATGAGGGGACACTGGGTGTAGAAAACACAAATAGGCGTAACTTAAATCTTCTCAATAAGCTTAAAACGCAGATTTAGTCATAATTTTAGGTGGTCTCAATAGTGGAAATTCACTGAACATCAAAACTCAATGACACGCTGAAAAAGAATTTATTTGCGTCACCAGTGACATAAGTACAAGAAGTTTAGCATGTTTAAATCCGCTAAATTCCGCTCCTCGTAGAAGTTGGGACGGAGCTCAGCGATTGTCGAAAAAACCATAGCCGCTATCCCGCCTTTTTCAGATTCGCGCTGCATAATCAAAACTGTTACTGCACATATAATGAACACACGCCTTAAATTTTGCCGCCGAAAATCTAAAATTTTAAGACAAAGAAATGTGATATTTTTCTTATTTCTGCTCTAAATATAGATTGTGGGTACATGTTAGAACTGCCTCGTTCGAGGAGGTTCTAACGAGTACCCACAGTCTATATTTTAGAGCAGAAAAAGGAAAAAAGAAGGTTTATCCCTGCAAACCCCAGTTTTACTATATAAAAGTGGGTTCAATCATTATCAACGGATTTTTGATTAACGTGCAGGTACAGGGGCAACGTCCACATAAGTGGGTCCCCTTCGAGGTAGCTGGCTTGCTCCACGCATGGCAGATCTTACACCAGATCTCCAGGCTTGTCTATCTTGAGGATCGATAGCAAAGAGATTCCATTCTCTGCAATCACTTTCTGTCAGCTGCTTCCAGGTCATCTTGGGCCTTCCAGGCCCCCGTTTTTCACCTACCTGTATGTCACAGGCAGTCTTGACTGCACCGTTGGAGCGTTTCACATGTCCATACCAGCGAAGCCTTCTCTTTTTCAGGATGAGGTCCATGTCCTCAATGCCAAGACGCTCAAGTAACTCACTGGACCTGATGGTGACAGCGTCATGTGCCTTGACATTGCAGATCTGTCTGATCATTGCCCTGTCATTCCGCTGAAGACGTTGTAGGTTTGGCTTTGTCAATGGCCATGTCTCACTGGCATGGAGCATTGCACTCCGCACACAAGTTATACACATGTGCGGCCACGTGTCTTGAATGAGAGAGAACTGGTAGCAACACCTTGAATTTCTTCCAGGCTGTTTTCACACGTGATGTGGTTGAACGGTCGCAACCACCCGCTGCAGAGAGCATATCACCTAGGTAGCAAAAGGAAGCTACAACCTCCAGCTTGTCGGATCAAGGGGGTCAAAATTATATAGGCATGTTTTCGTAATGTTTTGGCACGTCTTTGATTTCCGTTGCAAACCGCGTCTAACGTGCAGCGGGGAGATGTTATTGCTAAACTGCTGAACGCGTGGTTGTGAAAGTGTGGCATTTAAAATGTACATGCAGGGTAAAACGGAACAGTTGTTTCCCTAGATAACAAAAGATGCGGCAGGATATTGAGTTGAAAAAAATAGTTCCACTGCAATGTACTTGTTTTCCTATATTGAGCAATGATTGACAGACTGAGACAGCTAATAGGCCCTCGGGTGAGACGGCAGTTTGAGACAAAGAAATCACACATTCATACAAAAGTATATTCTTGTCCCATATTTTGATGCCATCTTGTGTGACCTCACCGTGCAAATATATCAATCAGCATATTTCCATTCAGGTCGGACATCTTCAGGAAATCAGGCGACTTCAACCGTTTCTTCGACCTCCTCAGGTTTAACATCGCCATCAACAGTGGTGCCGACGACGGTAGACTCGCCATCATCAACGAGCCAGACTTCGTCCACGTCAACTGAGCCAGAGACTCCGTCCACGACAACTGAGTCCTCGTCAACTGAGACTCCGTCCACGTCAAGTGAGTCCTCGTCAACTGAGACAGAGACTTCATCCACGACAACTGAGTCCACGACAACTGAGACAGAGACTCTATCCACGACAACTGAGTCCACGACAACTGAGACAGAGACTCTATCCACGACAACTGAGTCCACGTCAACTGAGACAGAGACAACGTCCACGACAACTGAGTCCACGTCAACTGAGACAGAGACAACGTCCACGACAACTGAGTCCACGTCAACTGAGACAGAGACTTCATCCACGACAACTGAGTCCACGTCAACTGAGACAGAGACTCTATCCACGACAACTGAGTCCACGACAACTGAGACAGAGACTCTATCCACGACAACTGAGTCCACGTCAACTGAGACAGAGACAACGTCCACGACAACTGAGTCCACGACAACTGAGACAGAGACTCCGTCCACGACAACGTCAGGTTATATTTAGGCCACAACAAGCAAATATGTGGCTCTTGACATGTGCGCAAAGCAAAGACCCTGATCAGCTTGCGCGGCTGCGCAGGCTGATCAGAGACTTTGCTTGTCCTATATACATGTCCGTTGGCCAAAATTTTCTGCATACATGGAAAGCTTTGTTGTTTCCCACTGGTGTTTGCAGGCTAATCTATGTCCGCATTGACTTACTGTGGATGTATAGTAGCCGCAGATAAGACTGACTAGGCGGAGCTGTCGTTTGCACTTGCATTTGGAATGTTCTATTAACAAAAAGGTAAACCAAATCACCCGGCTGTGTGAATTCAACTGTAACACAAACAAAACTGTGCCACATTTGGTCATTTGGTCCGCTTGCAGATTGCAGATAGCATGAGGAAGACTCTACCGAATCTTCTGGTGGACTTAGCGAATTTGACTTTTATTGACAGCATCTTAATAGCTCCGCCTATTCAACCTTATTTGCGACAACTATAAAAGGGCACATCTTTGCTTGTCGAGGCTCATTTTTTTTTTTTGGGGGGGGGGGGGGGATCTATGACTTTTAGGTTGTTGTTGTTGGTTTTGTTTGTTTGAATTGAAGTTATATATCCCCGTCAACTCTATTTAGGTCATTTTCGAGACGTTGCTTCCAACTTTGTTGTTGTTTTACGCAACATTGAGTTTAAACGAAATATCAAACCCTTTCGTACAATGAAACCAAATCTCCTGGTGGACCTAGCGAATTTGAAATTTATTGACAGCTCCTAGATAGCTCCGCCTAGTCTATCTCATCTGCGACAACTATAAAAGGGCCCATCTTTGCTTGTCGAGGCTCATTTTTGTTCTTGGGATCTATGACTTTTATGTTGTTGTTGTTGGTTTTGTTTGTTTGAATTGAAGTTATATATCCCCGTCAACTCTATTTAGGTCATTTTCGAGACGTTGCTTCCAACTTTGTTGTTGTTTTACGCAACATTGAGTTTAAACGAAATATCAAGCCCTTTCGCACAATAAAAGCAAATCTTCTGGTGGACTTAGCGAATTTGAAATTTATTGACAGCACCTATATAACTCCGCCTAGTCAGTCTTATATGCGACAACTATAAAAGGGCACATATTCGCTCGTCGGGACTCATTTTTGTTCTTGTGGAAACTAAAGAAATGATTCATTCTATGATTTTTAAGGAATAGTCATTAACCATTACCTTGCTGAATATTCTTTTAAGCCACACCCATTTCTGTATATCAACCAATCAAATTACTTCATGTAATTTATTACTACAAATTCATAAACTGAATGACAAACAGTGTAGATCCTGATCAGATGGCTTCTTCAGAAGCCATCTGGTCTGGATCTACACTGTTTGCAAAGATAGGGGATGACGTGAACAGCATGATAAGGGTAAAGGAGAATTTTTTGAAGCAAGTCTTAAGTAAGTGACGTAGATTTCATTTAAAATGACCATATAAATTTAATTACAGAAGAGGGACAGGGGCGGGAGCGGGGGCTTTTTTGTTGTTGTTGTTGGTTTTAGAAGCCTCCGTGGTGTAGTGGTAAAGCTACTCGCCTTGTAAACCAGGGATCGCAGGATCGATCCCGGGCTTCTCCAGACTTTCGGATGAGTCTTTAAACCGAGGTCCCGTCTCCGTATGACCATAGCTGTTGGTGGGACGTAAAACTCAAACTCACTCACACTTGTTGTTGGTTTTGTTTGTTTGAATTGAGGTTAAATATCCACGTCAACTCTATTTATTTAGGTCATTTTCCAGACGTTGCTTCCAACTTTGTTGTTTTACGCAACATTGAGTTTAAACGAAATATCAAGCCTTTTCGCCCAATGAAACCAATAGGGTTTATACGCATGGACCGTCCGACTTGCACCACCTTGCCTGTGCAGGCTTAGATCTTCTAAGCGGTATACCAGTACTCATGCGCGGTCGGTTTCAGCTCTGCGTGGAAGCACCATGCAGCCAAATCTATTTCTCCAAGCCCCGAAGGGCGGGGGCCGCTAGCAAATATGTAGCGTTTAACATGTGCACACAACAAAGACACTATCAACTGCGCAGGCTGATTAGTGTCTGTGTTGTGCACTATATGATGGTCCGTTGACCCGAATTTCCTTCTTGCAACCAGGGAAAAGCTTTGAATTTACCGATTGGGCCACGTCAAGCGATTTTGGTACTTATCGCCTATGCGAGCACCTAAGGTTCAGGCGAGCCTGCGCATCCGCACAGTCTCGCCAGAACCTTCGCTGCTCGCTCATACAAGCAGTGAATCAAGAGGAACCTTCAGACAGAAAGCCACATCCCTGGCCCCTCTGAATGGCTGGGCATGCGCAGTTAAAATTTGTCATGACTGAATGCTCGAAGACACAAATTCGCTTATCGGGTCCCAATTGGTGTTTGCAGGCTGATCTGCGTCCGTGCTGATTGCATATGTAAGAAGGCACATCTTCGCTTGTCGTGGCCAATTTTTTTTCTGGGGAAAAATTAATGCTTTATAATGACCATTTCATGTGAATTTTTTTAAGCAAGCCATTGGTGAGTTACATGGTTATTATTTAAAATGACAATAAAAATATTACATCAAAGGGACAGGGGTGGGACGGGAACCGCTTTTTGTTATTGTTTGGGCTCTCAAAGACAGGAAAACATCTTGCAAGCCTTCGTTTACCATGACTAATTTGACCCCGCTCTTTATCCTCTAGGGAGCTCCTTCCATAGACTAAGATAAGAAATAGTTAAAGGACGATAAAGGAAGTTTTTTATGGTCCCCGCATCATGTGTTTGGTTGGGGAGATGGGGAATGGATGGGGGTGTATTGATTTTGGTGCATATCCTCTCGGCGGCGACGGCATTCTTGACGGCGTAGCCTCTTGTCTGCTCAATATATCCTGACTGGCAGAGTGGATGGAATTTGACCGAGCTTACACAAACATATTAATACGTGAGAGAAAAGTGTTTATAAGATTTTGGTGACCATGACTTATTTATTAAGGTCACACGAGGGCTTAGGTTGTTGGAAAATGGCTGGAAAATAGATCCCTATTAACCCATTTGGTACCAGAAACCCCAAAACGGGTACCCTAGAAAACAGCGCAGAACGCGGCGTCTGATCAGGGCCTAAACTGTTTGCAAAAAGTTAAGCCATTTCCCAAATAAAGTTTGAAGAAAACACAACCTGACACCCCTAAATTTTGAAATGGACTCCTGCTATATATATAAGGAGGAAGATTCCATTTGGTACAAGAAGGGTTAAATTTCATATGAAGGTTATCGTATTGTTTATTCAGTGTCAAGTTGTCTGGCTGGACTGGTCTCCTATTCTGGAACAGTATCAGTAACGAATACAGGCCGAACATGTCAGGCGTGGGCTGATCAAGAACCTCACAGACACCACGAAGACAAGGACGATAAATTCCCAAACGATGGGTCAGTGGAAGAGGCCAGCAATTACTGCAGGGAGGTAGGGGAAGCTGGGAGACCTTGGTGCTACACACTTGATCCTCAACTTCGCTGGGATTACTGCACTTTCAGCCTATGTACAGGTAAGACAATGTTTGGGTCGATTGTTTGTAAATTGACCCAAAGTAAATTAACACACAAACAAAAACAAACGTTACGCCCCTTTAATTAGAAACGGACCATTCCAAACTTACTAGGTGGAAGATTCCATTGTTATTTATGGGTTAATTAAGCCATTTGATGACTTACCTGGTAAACCCCGCTGTAATTACAGATAAAAGGGTTTACAAGGATATACACTGCATGTCATTCCTTGTTCCTGCTAAAACAAAAATTGTGGGTACTCGTTAGAACCGTCACAATTAATCTGTTTTCAGTTTTGAGGTTTTACGTCCCTGTAACATTAACCGTTTTGGAGACGTTGCTTCCGATTTTCTGGGACTTTTACCCGACATTGAGATGAAATTACATCTCAAGCCCAAACATGGGTTTAAGGGACCATTTTACCTGGGCAGACTCAGACCTTCTATGCGGTTTACCAGTACTCAAAATTTCGGTCGGTTTCAGCTCTGTGGGGAAGTACCATGCAGCCGCAAGAAGTCTGAAATTAGTTATTTTCATAAAATTACAAACAAATCAAGTAGAAGCCTCATAAACAAAGGGTCGTGGGTACATTTGGATGAGTTTTCATACCGAGATCACGTCTCCGTTTACTCTCAGCTGGTGGTGGGACGTAAAGCTTAAACACACACAAACACATCACGCAGTTTTCCTGCTAAAATCAGCTGAGAATGTCATTTATCATACTAATAAATTTTATTGACAAAATTTGTTGGCATTTTTTAAATTTATGAGCAGGATAAATTTCATGCTCAAGTCAGTTGAGCATGAAAAAGGTTTTATATTACGCAAACACGCCTATACAAATACATTACCACCTTTATGGCCGAAAAAATGAAAATTTTATGATAACAAATTGCGATATTTTTCTTATTTCTGCTCCAAATATAGATTGTGGGCACTCGTTAGAACCGCCTCATCGAGGCGGTTCTAACGAGTACCCACAATCTTTATCTGAAAGCAGAAATAAGACAAATAAGGTATACCCCCGGAAACCCCAGTTTTATTGTATAAAAAGGGGTTCAAGGGGGTCAAAATCATATAGGCGGGTTTTCGTGATGTTACCTCAGGAATAGGCCCTTAAATATGCTTTCATGTCACTAGAGTTTCTATTTTTTTTTATTTTTATTTATTTATTTATTTATTTTGCATGAGATGGCTGATCGTGGCATTTTCCTGTTTTCAAAAACTATTCGGTTTTTGTGTTGTTTTTTTCTTCTCTTTGAAGAGCATATGTTGTTGTCCTTGTCTGCCCGTCCGTCCTTCTGTCCGAAACTTAATCAAGACCAATAACTTTCTTATTTCTGGATGGATTTTGAAATTACTTGACAGCAATGTTAACCATCATGAAACTATGTGTCGCGCGCAAAACCAAGGTCTATACCTCCAAGGTCAAGGTCGTACTTAGGGGTTAAAGGTTCGAAACATAAACACGGTCAATACTTTTCTTATTTCTCGAAGGATTTTGAAATTTCATGGCAGAAATAACCATCATGAGACGATATGTCGCGTGCAAAATCCAGGTACGTAATTTTAAGGTCACACTTAGAGGTCAAAGGTCAGAAAAGGATTCAAATCTTTAACAATGTCAATAACATTCTTAATCCTAGATGGTTTTGGAAATTACTCAGCAGAAATGTTACACATTACGAGACCATCTTTCGCGCGCATATCCCAGGTTCATATTTCCAAGGTCAAGATCGTACTTAGAGGTCAAAGGTTAAAAAAGGGTCCAAAACTTAAACACGGTTAATAACTTTCTTATTTATGGATGGATTTCAAAATTTCTTGGCCGAGGTGTTAACCATCATGAGACCATCTGTCTCGCGCAAAACCCAGGTCCGTAATTCCAATGTCAAGGTCATACTTAGAGGTCAAAGGTCAAAACGGGTCCGAAACTTAAACACGGTCAGTAACTTTCTTTTTTTCTGGATGCAATTTGAAATAGCATGGCAGAAATGTTAACCATCATGAGATGATGTGTCGTGCGCAAGACCCGGGTTGGTACCTCCAAGGTCAAGGTCATACTAAGATGTCAAAGGTAAAGAAAAGTGTCTTTTTCTTGTGTCGATCAATACCATTGTTGTTCATGAATCGCTTTGGAAATTACTTGGCAGAAATATTAACTGTCATGAGACATTTTGTTGCCCGCAAAACCCAGGTCCGTTCCTGTAAGGTCAAGGTCACACTTAGCGGTCGAAGCTTAAATGCTAACATCAGCATATTTTCAAGCGGGGGCATCCGTGTCCTGTGGACGCATTTCTAGTTTTTCTAATGCAAAATGCCACTATGGCATTGTTTGCAAAATTAGCTACGGTCAATATGTTATCAATAAGTGATAGCAAAAGTTTACTAATTGGTTTCAAGGTTTCATATCAAAACAACTAATAGAGTAGTCATTAGAAGACAATAGTTATAGAATTGTGAAGGCAATATATTTAACAAAGCAGAATTGTATTTGCTGAATATAAAATCAATAAGCATAGGAGAGAAGAATCAAATTAACAACTCTCCTTTTGTAACGTACATGCCCTATTCATTATGTATATAGAGTCTATTATTGTTTGTTTGTATTGGAGTTTCACGACCAAGTCAACACTATTTAGGTCATTTTTGAGCCGACCAGTTTACCTATCCACACTTTTCCTGGACAGGCTTATACGTAAGCGGTTAACCAGTACAGTGCACATTCTTTCGCCAGAAACTGACAACTGCCGGAAGGGAGAGAATGACCATAGAAAAGATTTCACGATCAATCTCCACAAACGAATTTGGCCGATCCGGCATATAGAGGCTACTCTGAGTATTAATCAGCCGATTTTAAATACGATTTAAAAACCGAGTGAGGTTGAAGATCCGATAAAGAAACGAGTGCGTTTGCGCACGAGTTCTTTATCGGATATTCAGACTCCCGAGGTTTACAAATCCAATATTTAAAATGGGCAGATTCAATAAACTGTATTTATACCGCAATCAGGCATTCTAGTGGCCTAATAAAGGGGGTCGAATAACTGCACGTTATAATCGGTACTGACCTACAATACATTCTACTGACCTATAATACGTCCAGTGACCGTTTATAGACCGGACCTACTTTTCAGGTCACTAATTTTCAAGTGTAAACAATAATAACATGCAACCTTTTATACATGGGGAAACAACGAAACTGCAAGTTAAAATCTTTGCAATATTTAATAGAACAAATTTTCAAAAATTTCTGCTAAATTCTTACCTTCACGGTTTTCCTGGTTTGAATAGCCCTTTTTGGAATAACTGCGCACTGCTACTGCAGTTGCGTCTCAACCTCGGAAATAATTTCTAAAGCTAGAATAAACTATATACTTGCAGATTTTCATACAGAATGCAAAGCGCTGAGAAACTTTTATTCGAGCGTCCGTGTTGTTTCCTACGTCTTTGTGGCGCGGTGACGTCAGAAACTTTGCACTCGTTGACGTCACGTTATACTACGTGTGCGCGCCGTGGCACTGAATGTCGTTTGACATGCCACACTGTCTGCTGTCTTTTTTGCTTAAATTTGCTAAATCATTACAAAACCCCTTGGTTGTTTTGAACTGCGGTATAAACTAAATACATGATTAGTGTCTTTAATAATAAAATATAATCGGTTCGCCACGACAACTTTATAGGGGCTCGCTAAAGCTCGCCCCTATAACATTGTCTAAGGCTCACCGATTATATTTAATTATTAAAGACACTAACCATGTATTTACTATATTACATGCATTTTGATAAAGCTGAAGGATCAACTTGCATCTTATTCTTTGTACAGTTCACTCTTAATATACAGTCCATGCAAACGATAGTGGGCGCACTGCCAAATGAGCTGACTGAAACAAAAACTGTAGGCCTATAGACGCCAACCTGAAAGCGCTTTCTACTGTGCTGATTGAACTAAGAAGAACTAAAATTATTCCAGTGATGAAACAAGTCAAAAATGGGAGAGTGCAGTAGCTAAACTCACGCCTCATTGAGTGGTTATATCCGTGTAATCTTTATTTTACGCTGGCCCCGGGTCTAACGTCATACATTATGAACGCCGTTGACGTCACGTCAAGAACAACGCGTCTACGTGAATTAAACTTTACCGCTTCTAAATATAAAAAATCCCATATTTAAAATGGGGAGATTCAATAAACTGTATATTACATACATTTTGATATAGCTGACGGATCTTTTTTTTTTTGCATCTTATTCTTAGTACAGTTCACTCTTAACATGCATGCAGTCCATGCAAACTATAGTGGACACACTGACAAATGAGCTGACTGAAATAAAAACTGTAGGCCTATAGACGCAATCTCGAAAGCGCTTTCTACTGTACTGAATGAAATAAGAAGAACTGAAATTATTCCATTGATGAAAAAGTCAAACATGCGAGAGTGCAGCAACCAAATTCACGCCTCATTCAGTGGTTATGTCCATGTAATCTTTATTTCAACGCTGCCTCTGGGTCTAAAGTCATTCATTATGAGCGCCGTTGACGTCATGACAAGAACAACGCGTCGACGTGAATTAAAGTTTCCCGCGTCTAAATATAATGGTAACATTGGAAAAGTTAGTCCTGTAAAACAAGACCCTATTGACCGTTTACCAACTCCGTGGCAGCGTAGCGTAATGTATGGAAGGTCATGAGTTCAGAACGATGGAAAAGTAGGACCGGCTACAGGGAAATATTCCAAATAAATCTTCCTATGCCAGATGTGATTATCATTTTAATTCATTGAGAAATCGTGTTTTTTTTTCGTTATGCATGTAATGTATAGAGGACATTCGATTTTATTAGTGTAAGGTGGCGTAGCCACTAGTGAAATACCAGATTTGGTGTTCATGAGTGAAATAAAATTAGAACTTAGGCCTACACTGAAAAAATAAATCAAATTTTCAGTTTCATACATGCTTCAAAACGGCAATATTTAGTTTCACTGATCGCGTCACTCACCCTCGGAGAAAACTAACTTTGTTTCCGGTCGTTTCGCGCCAATTTAATAGTGTTCAACGTGTTTATTGGGTACACATTTAAATACCAGATTTGGTGTTCATGAGTGAAATAAAATTAGAACTTAGGCCTACACTGAAAAAATAAATCAAATTTTCAGTTTCATACATGCTTCAAAACGGCAATATTTAGTTTCACTGATCGCGTCACTCACCCTCGGAGAAAACTAACTTTGTTTCCGGTCGTTTCGCGCCAATTTAATAGTGTTCAACGTGTTTATTGGGTACACATTTAAATTGGGTGCAACACCTGAGAAATAGTCTCGCTGGCATTACTATGACTTGTTTTTTAAATAATTGAGAGAGCAGTATCCCAAAGAAGTTGCGGGCTGATCTAGCGTCGCGCGACAAAACACGCGACGTCAGCGTCGAAAAAGACGTAATTAACGTCCTCGTTGCGTGTGAACGGGCTAAGCGTCAATTCTAACACAGTTCAATTATTCTCAGTCATCTGACAATGAAAAAAAAACTTACAAAGAAGAGTAGTCTCATACAGTGAAATCGATGTCATTGTTTGAAACAGTGACGATATCGTTTTCGACTTCACTGAGATCTCTCTATATTTGATTGAAAAGCATGTAAGAAATCTTATGTTGTACGTCGTGACGTTGCTGTTTGTTGTATTGTACGGCCCAATCAACAACTATGGTCATATAGGGCCGGCCAGCGGATAGTTTCCAAAGAAAATAATTCAAATAAAATAAATTATTTTAGCTTGTAAATTATTCGCATTGAGACGAAAAACTTTCGTTTCTAAGGTTGGTTACTGAGAATCTACTTTGAGAAAAAAGGTCCTGTAATTAAATCTGCAAAGCACGCGGACGCGAGAGATTGTGTCCGTGTATGCGAGAAGCGTCTCTCATTTCGTGTTTCACCTGTCCGATTCGCCTGCTCTCAGCCATTTGTAGCGATGGGTTTGTTAGCAACTGAATAATTTGTTATGAGCCTTTGTCCACACCAGCTACACTTATGAGCCCCATCATGGGTTGACCGACATGGGGTGACCATTGCAAATGCTTGTTTTCTATGTGTTTGTAAATCATTAATTTTGTATTTTTTATGTTTCTTGCATGGATTTCAATGTAGAGGCGAAAGGACGCTCAGGTACTAGTCATGTTTTGGCTCTGGTAATGACACAATCCCCTATAGGGCGCCCTTTTACTATTTATTCCCTATTTATAGTTATCCATAATTATTCATGGATATCCATAATTCGAATTATTTATGGATATCCATAATTCGTCTTGGCAAATAAATACAATAAATAATGACTGAAACCAAAGGCTTTCGCGGTGAATTATGGATACCCATAATTTGAAATATGGGTATCCATAATTCAGCCGGATTTATAGATATCCACATTTCGATTTATGGATATCCATAAATCAGCGGAATAATGGATATCCATATTTTGATTTATTGATATCCATAATTGGAATTAGTGATATCCATAATCCGAATTATGGATATCCATCAATCGCTCTGAATTAATGATATCCATAAATCGAATTGTGAATATCCATAATTCGATTTATGGATATGTATAATTCGAATTATGGATATCCATTATTTGGCTGATTTATGGATATCCATAATCCGAATCCATGGTCCCCTTTTTCAATTGCGCATCCAAAGTGCTGTTTAAAATAAAATTTTGATATCTACCTCTTAAGTTAGAATTTATTTTTTAAAATATATTACCGGTAGGTGTTGCTAAACTTATTTTACATAATTTACTGAGAGTCTGTTTAGCTCACCTAAGTCGAGCATATAGTACAGCCAGGAACTGAGAGTCAGTCTTAAAATCGTTATTGTCACATGCGTGATCAACTGTCAGACGCACTAAACGTTGAATCAAAGTTTAAACTTGTTTCATAGATGATTCAAGTTTGACTGCCGGCTGGGTACCGACTTATGCTCTCTAGCGTGTGCATGCGCAGAGACAACAATGGGCTCAATGATCACACAGGAAGCGATAATACATGCATAAAATGTGCCATTATAAAGTACGGGAAGACGACTCAGTACCGCCACCCCACATCACTTGACATCAGCTCCAGCGACGTCAAATATATCTTCAAAGGTTGCCTTATACAACAAAGAACATAACTACAGAAAGGAAACAAAGGCTTTGACCTTCTCGGTGGGAGGTTGGTTCGGTGTTTCTACTGCTTTGGCTGCAGTAGAGCAAAGCCCCCCTTTTCCCGCATCAACAGGGGTCAATTCTTAGAGGAGTGGAGCAAATTCTTTCCTTTAAGAGTAGACCCCTTCTTCAGTGGGGCAGAGTTTATAGAAAAGCTAACAGGAACTAGAATTTGTTTTTCTACAAAAACACAGATGTCTCCCCCGTATTTGACCTCTAAGTATAACCTTGACATTGGAGGTATTGAGCTGGGTCTTGTGTGCAACACATCATCTAATGAAGATAAACATTTCTGCAAAGTAACTTTAAAAATGTTCATAGAAAAATAAAAAAGTTATTGGCCGTACACAAAAAAAGCCCTTTTTTACCTTTGACCTCTAAGTAGCCTTGACCTTTGAGGTACAACACATCGTCTCATGATGGTTAACATTTCTGCCAAGTAATTTCATAATCCATTAAAGAATAAGGAAGTTATTGACTGTCCCTTTTTTTACCTTTGACCTCTAGGTATGACCTTGACATTTGAGGTATATGGACCTTGGTCTTGCACATGACTCATGGTCTAATGACGGTGAACATTTTATAAAGTCCATCCAGAAATAAAAAAGTTATTGACTGGACACACACAAAAAAAAACTTTTTTACCTCTGACCTCTTAGTGTGACCTTGATCTTGGAGATACCGACCTGGGTCTAGCGTGCACCACATCGTCTCATGATGGTTAACATTTCTGCCAAGTGCACGGGCCTCCGTGGCCTAGTGGTTAAGAGCGCTGACTCTTGATCATTAGGTCTCTCACCGCTGTGGTTCGAGCCTCGCTCAGTTCATATGTGAGACGCCAAGTTCTGCAACGGAAGGTCATGTGGTTTTTCTCCGGGTATTTCGGTTTTCGCCCACCTCTGATTAACGATCGGCTCGATATGAGTGAAATAATCTTGAAAGGGCCGTAAAACCAAAACCAAAAAAAATTTCTGGCAAGTAATTTCACAATCTATCCAGGAATAAGAAAGTTATTGAGTGAACACTAAAAAAGGCCCCTTTTTGTCCTTTGACCTCTTAGTACGACCTTGACATTTGAGGTACCAACTTGGGTCATGCACACAACACATCGTCTCATGGTGGTTAACATTTCTGCCAAGTAATTTCAAAATCCATCTAAACATAAGAAAGTTATTGACCTTTAACCTCTATGTATGACCTTGACCTTTCAGGTACCAAACTGGGTCATGCTAGCAACACATCATCTCATGGTGGTTAACATTTCTGCCAAGCAATTTCAAAATCCATCTAAAAATAAGAAAGTTATTGACCAAACACGAAAAAAGGCCCCTTTTTTGACCTTTGACCTCTATGTATGACCTTGACATTTGAGGTACCAATCTGAATCAGACATGCTACACATCGGCTCATGATAGTTATTATTTCTGCCGAGTAACTTCAAATTCTATCTAAAAATAAGCAAGTAATTGACAAAACCCGAAAAAGGCCCCTTTTTTTACTTTTGACCTCTAAGTATGACCTTGACCTTTCAGGTACCAACCTGGGTCATGCACGCAACACATCGTCTCATATTGGTTAACATTTCTGCCAAGTGATTTCAAAATCCATCTCAAAATAAGAAAGTTATTGACCAAACACGAAAAAAGGCCCCTTTTTTGACCTTTGACCTCTAAGTATGACCTTGACCTTCGAGGTACCGACCTGCCTCATGCGCACCACATATCGTCTCATGGTTGTTAATATTTCTGCCAAATAATTTTAAAATCCATCTGAAAATAAGAAAGTTATTGACCGGACACGATTTGCCCATACATATATACATACCGACAAACTTTCAAGGGAGATAATTCAAAAAGTATAAATGCGAGAGTTATAGTTCTTGCGCACTGCACGTCGTCTAATGCTGATTTATAATTATACTAAGTTTCGTGAAGATAGCTCGAACGGTTTTCAAGTTATAGAGCGGACACGAATGTTTGTCAGACGGACAGACGGACAGACACAGACGGACAGACAGACGCCCGAGGGAAAAACAATATGTCTCTCCGAAAAATAATTTTTCGGGGGAGACATAAGTACCAAAAGTTGTCTCCCTTTGAAAAATGGCTTAACAATCTGCCAGGTGTATCCATTCCCTTCAAACATGTGGATTATATCAGTGTATAGTACTGAAACTCGATGAACATGAACGCCCTTACACACAACATCTGGGGATCTGTTTCATCTGTTTTCAGTACAGACGTACATGTGGATCTGTTTCACCTGTTGTTTCTACAGACATGCATGTTGGTCTATTTCATCTGTTGACTCTGTAGACGTACCAGGTGGGGGTTCTGTTTCATATTTTGGCCGTGCAGACGTACAATTATGTTCTGTTTCATTGCTTTTCTCTACAGACATACATGTTGATCTGTTTCATGTTTCCCTCCCTTAATGCCTACAGGGGAATCTATTTCATCTGCAGTCTGTGCAGACGTACATGTTGATCTTTTTCATCTGTTGACACTATAGATGTACTGGGGTCTGTTAAATTTGTTGTCCGTGCAAACGTACAATCATGTTGATCTGTTTCATCTGTTTTCTCTACAGACAGACATGTTGATCTGTTTCATCTGTTGTCCCTAAATGCATACTGGGGGTGGGGTCTATTTCACCTGCAATCTGTGCAGACGTACATGTTGATCTGTTTCACCTGATGTCTCTAAAGACATGCATGTTGGTCTGTTTCATCTGTTGACTCTCTAGACGTACAGGCTGATCTGTTTCATTTGTTGACTCTAAAGGCATATAGGGGGTCTGTTTCATCTGTTGTCTGTACAGACGTACATGTTGATCTGCTTCATCTGTTGACTATACAGCTATACTGGCTGTTTCATGTTGTTTCATTTTTTTCTACAGACGTACAGACGTACAGGCCTACATGTGTCTTCATTGATTGAAAAAACCCTGAGGATACTCATTGTGCGCCTTATTTTAGTCCTTCAAATCTGTGCACTAAAGATACAGATACCTATGTTAAGAATTATTAACGCTTAAGACGCCGAGAAAATGTCGTCTGCTTATTGCGTCTGCTGAATCTTTTTGCAAACTTTTTAAAAATATTTTTGCATATAGGCAAACAGTGTGGACCCAGATCAGACTGCTCCTGGAGGAGCAGTCTGATCTGGGTCCACATTGTTTGCAAAAATGAGTTTCAAAGTAACCGGCAGACGACAAAGCAGACGACAGTTAGTGTTTACATACAGAGAAACCGGTCCACGTGATACGGCTCTCGTGTCTTTCTTCGTACAGTATATATACTTTGGGACTTTAAAACTCACCACTGTGTATCATGTAATTTCACCAAAGATATACAATTCTGAATAAGTTTGAGCACTGGTATGAGTTATTATGATTGAGTTTTTCAAGTCTGCAAATGCTTAAAGTGGATGTGTAGCCATGCATGAAAATTTCGAGAAAAATGTAAATTTGTTATGTTTCGCATAAAAATTTAATGAGTTGATATTTATGCCGTATTTTAAGATCACTGCTTCTGAATGAATGCTGCATATTGTAAAAACAAAGCAGAAATGACAAACCATTGAAAAAGATTTTAATGATGTTTGAAAATTGATATTAAAGAAAAAAAATAGGGGTGCCGTTCAATTTTCGAAGGCGCCCCTTTCAAAATCCGACCAACTGATGTTTTATATGCCTATATTGAAGGGATATGTCACAATGCAAGTTTTTCAAGCAAATTTGAATGTTCCCTCCACTTCCGGTTTTTGTGCAAAAAGTTTCAATCTTTGCAAAATGGCATTGAGAAGAAAAATGGTACTGGACTAAAAGCAAAATTATGCATGAACAGTGAGTAACCTCTGCTTTAAATTTTAATGAAATTAGGCCAGCAGTCATGGAGATGTTGCTGATTGTAAACCATACATGAGTCATGTCTGGATTAATACAGATTTATCTCCCTTAGGGGCTATTCTGAACCCATTTTTTTGCCTAGTTTTGATCTATACATATTTTAATAGGGAACATGGTTTCGAAAGGGCTGCAAAAGTCGGCTTCAGAAGAGTCCTAAAGGGGGATAAATCTAGATTAATCCATCACAAAAACACGCCTATATAATTTTGATCCCCTTGAACCCCACTTTTATACAGTAAAACTGGGGTTTCCGGGGGTATACCTTATTTTTCTTATTTCTGCTCTAAAATATAGATTGTGGGTACTCGTTCGAACCGCCTAAATGAGGCGGTTCTAACGAGTACCCACAGTCTACAGTCTATATTTTGAGCAGAAATATGAAAAATATCACAAATTTTCTTCTTAAAATTTTCATTTTTTTTCGGCGATAAAGGTTACAATGTATTTGTATAGGCATGTTTTCGTAAGGAGTAAAGTCCTAAAGGGGGATAAATCTGGATTAATCCAAAAATGATTTAAGCGTGATTTCCAATATGCTGCATCGTCGTGGCTGCTGGCAAATTTTGGTGAAATTTAAAACAGTGGTTAATCACTGTTTATGCTTTGTCATTACGAAAACACGCCTATACAAATTCTTTGCCAATTTTTGGCCAACAATTAGAAATACTAAGATGAAAAATTGTGATATTTTTCTTATTTTTGCTCAAAACATAGATTGCGGGCACTCGATAGAACCGCCTCGACGAGGCGGTTCTATCGAGTACCCACAATCTATGTTTTTGAGCAGAAATAAGAAAAATAATGTATACCCTCCTTAAACCCCAGTTTTACTTTATAAAAGTGGGGGTTCAAGGGGGTCAAAATTATATAGGCATGTTTTCGTGATGGTTTTATTATAATCCAACACCTTATAGCCTCGATAGCTCAGTGGTTAGCTCGTTCGACTTATGATCGAGAGGTTGTGGGTTCGAATCCGGTGTGTCCTTGGGCAAGGCACATAATGTCACTGTCCCACTAGTCCCAGGTGTCCCTTCCGCTGATTCAAAAAGGGCAGTTGTCAGTTTCTGGCGAAAAAATGTGCACTGTACTGGTTAACCGCTTAGGTATAAACCTGTCAAGGAAAGTGTGGATAGGTAAACTGACCGGCACAAAAATGACTGCGCCGTTAAACTCCAATAGAAACAAACAAACAAAACAAAAGACCCAGGTGTATATGGTTAGAAGTTATGTAAAAGTCACAACCTGTCTCTCTCGCGTGCATGCTAACATCCGGAATGAGTGCTCGAGAGCGATTCAAATAAGCTTGAAGCTTTCATCGCAATCGAACTAAAATAAATTAGTATAAACAATGCCATTTTGCAAATATTCTTACTTTTTGCACATAAACCGGAAGTGCAGGTAACGGACATCATTTAGACATTCAAATTTGCTTGAAAGGGAACATTTGGACATGTTCCTTTAACCTATGCCAGTAAAACATCAGTTGGTCAGGTTTTAGCAGATATGTCTTTGAATTTTTATCTGTACCCTAATTTTTGGAAAAATGTCAATTTTCAAAAACCCGATAAAAACACTTTTTAAGGATCTTTGTCGTTTTTGTATTGTTCTTACAGTACGAAAGCATAAACGTTAAATTTATATGTAATTTTTTTTTTCTCAAAATGTTCATGCATGGCTGCAAATTCACTGTCAGCATTTGCAGACATTAAGAACTAAACCATGAAAGCTGTGACGGGTGTTCAAACTTTTCAGTATTGCTTATTTAATGTACACTTTTATGATTTTAGTGTTTTTTTTTAAAGTCCCTGAGAACAGCTGACCTCTGCTAATACAAGCTTGATCCCTGACTAACATGTATATCGGCTAAACTCATACTAATATCAATGAAATGCGATCGATATTGAAATTCTTGAACTTGATTGGCTAAGAAGCCATATTAACCCGAGTTGAAATCCATATAACATGAGGTGAATTCCATATTATCCTGAGGTGAAAACATCAGAAAGAATGTTTTATGATCTTAACCAATAAAATTGTCATTAATCAAGTAATTTCGTATTAGCCCAGTAACAGGTCCTCGGTCGGTTGTATTGGCCCTCGGCCGAGGGCCAATACAGCTGACCGAGGACCTGTAACTGGGCAAATATGAAATTACTTGATCACTCTTAATAACATTATAGTATAGATCCAGATAGGCCGGATCATAACGACCCGTCTCAACAGAAGTTACACGGTTTACCAGAGAAATAATGATTTTGACTAAAAAGCACTTCTAACAGCAAGGGACTAGTTCAAATTCAAAGCTCAACATATTTTTGCTTCCACAGTACCTCCTCGAGAATGCAGTGGTGATGTAGACGGTGCCTCTGGAGTGCTTTCCCCTTCTCTTGATGCTGACTACCTGAACATACAATGTGTGTGGTTCATACAAGCCGCCGGGAATCAAGTTGTCAGGTATCAAGTGGAGATTCAAGCGATGGTAGACTCATCTGACTGCACGGAATATTATCCCCTGGTAGGTGTGTGTGTGTGTGTGTGTGGGGGGGGGGGGTGCCGGTGTGTATGTGCCGGTGTGTGTGTGTGTGTGTGTGTGTGTGTGTGTGTGTGTGTGTATGCTAGTGGACTCTTCCATTGCTATATGTTGGACAAGTCCATTTGTCATATAAGGGGTGCCAGACCTATTTTTCCGTTTTTATTCTATTTTTTGCGGAAAATTTTGTTAGCAAATAGTGCAGATCCTGATCAGACGCCGCGTTCTGCGGCGTCTGATCTTGGCCTGCACTGTTTCCCGCATGCTATGGGTTTTGGGTGACTCGAAGTTTTCACATATTTTTTTTTTTCAAATTTGACTTTGATACAGAATTCTAAATACTGAAAGTATTTTGCTTACGATTATTTGTGACAATTTGAAAAGATAAAACGGTACATAAATAAATAAAGAAAGAGAGAAAGAAAGAAAGAAAGAACTATTAAGAAAACGAAAGGGAAGTGATGTCGCAGTCCAATCTATGAAATGTACAAAGAATAAAACTTAATGAAACAAATTCATGAATGATGGCGGATTCAAAATTTCAGTTTGGGGTCGATTGTTTGTCATAGGACCCTAAATTAAAAAGCGCAATAGCTTTACAATGCTAAGTCCACGTGACTATTATTGACTTATCGGAAATCCAGGTAACGGTTATTTATAGAATACGATATCAGAGGGTTGCGTAAGGGTTATCTATAGAATCGACTGGACCAATGTGTTTGGTTTGCCGAACAGTGTAAACCCAGATCAGATGTTTGCTTACAGTGCAGGAATTTAGGTCTTCGTTCAGAACAATATTTCCAGCCTACACTCAGTGACGGTCAACCATACAGTGTTGTCAGTGCTTTTATTTTTTGCTGCTTTTCAAAACAACACGTGAACAAGTCCGTGAAATAAAAACACCCTTTAACCCCACTTTGTATTTACGGGGTTATATATTATTTTCTTATTTCTGTTCAAAAAATATAGATTGTTGGTACTCGTTAGAACCGCCTCGACGAGGCGGTTCTAACGAGTACCAACAATCTATGTTTTGAGCAGAAATATGAAAAATATCAGTATTTTTGTGTGAAAATTTCATTTTTTTGTGGTGATAAAAATTTACTAATATACTTGAACAGGCGTGTTTGTTCAATGTTTCCAAGAGTGTGATGCAGATTTTCGTAGAGCACTTTTCTTTATTACTTGGCACCCGCCCATCGGGGCTTGGAGAAATAGATGGGCTGAATGATGCTTCCACGCAGAATTGCAAACGACTGGCTTTAGTTGTTTGTTTGATTTGAGGTTTAACGTCCCCGTCAACACTGTATAGGTCATTTTGGAGACGTTGCTTCCAATTTTGTGGGACTCATGTTTACCCGACATTGAGATCAAATGGCATCTCAAACCCTGTCGCCTATTGAAACCAATAGGGTTTATAAGCGTGTGCAGTCGGTTTTATCTCTGCGTGGAACCATCATGCAGCCCATCTCTTTCTTCAAGCCCCCATGGGCGGGGCTGGCAACCGACTAGTAGACTGCTTAGAGGTTCTAAACCTGCCCAGGAAAAGTGGTGCTGTCGGACCGTCCATGCATATGAACCTTATTGGTTTTATCGGGCGGCAGGGCTTGAGATTTCATTTAATCTCAATGTCGGGTAAAAGTCCAACAAAAATTGGAAGCAACGTCTCCAAAATGACCTATACAGTGTTGACGGGGACGTTAAACCTCAAATCAAACAAAAACAAATTTTCTTTATTACAGAGTTTATTTCCTGAAAAAGAGTATCTCTGTGGTGAGGAGTACAAACTGTTGGTGGGTGAAACCCCGTCTAACATTCTTACTGTGCTCTACTATGCTGATGAAAATACAGAAGCCGTCGATTTCCTGATCCATTATCAGAAAAGAGGTAACACCTCCTGCTTAGTGACCCTTTCGCCCTAGGGTTTTCCATCTTTTATTTTGGTTGGTTGGTTGATTTGAGGTATATTTACATTTCCAGTGTATAGTCTAATGTAAACCTATAGAAAATAACTGCGTCCATACTTCCATGAACGCATCGAGTCACATGATTTTCAGTGACGTCAAGTGGCGTTAGTCTAAACAATTTTTCTCTACGGGCGTTGATGACGTCAACGCTGCTCCGCTCATTGTAGAAAAACAGCGTGTAAATGTTTTTCAGCTTTAAAAGTTTGCCCTACAAGCATTTTTTCGCCCAGTGATGAGGGGCAAACAATGTAAATATAAAAATTAAACTTAATTTTTCTGCTTTTCATGAAAGTATGAACGACTGTGGGTCGTTGGCAAAGTTTACATGAACCCCTTCATTTACTTTGCACGCGACCAACTGCGCTCATTCTTCCATGAACTGCAAAAAATAAATTTCATTTCTTAATCATAGTAACGTCCACGTCAACACTGTTTAGGTCAATTTGGAGACGTTGCATTACGAAAATGTGCCTATATAATTCTGGCCCTCTTGAACCCCACTTTTATATAGTAAAACTGGGGTTGAGAGGGGTAAACATTATTTTTCTTATTTATGTCTAAAATATAGATTGTGGGTACTCGTTAGAACCGCCTCAATGAGGCGGTTCTAACGTATACCAACAATCTATATTCTGAGCAGAAATAAGAAAAAATATCACAATTTTGCATCAGAAAATTTTCTTTTTTTTTTTCAGCGTGAAAATTTACAATGTTTTCGTAATGCTTTCAACTTTGTGGGACTTTTACCCGACATTGTGATGAAATGACATCTCAAGCCCTGTCGCCCAATGAAGCCAATAGAGTTTATAAGGATGGGCGGTCCGACTCGCACCGCTTTGCCTGGGAAGGCTTAGACCCTCTAAGCGGTTTAATAGTACTAGTGTGCGGGCCAGATTCAGCTCTGCGTGGAAGCATCATGCAGCCCATATATTTCTTCAAGCCCCGATGGGCGGGGGCCGGCCTTTTAATTTGGTCATACCCGTTCTCGTAAATAGGTGGTTTAAACTAAACCATTAACAATATTAACAAACAACATAATAAATAGTGTTGACGAGCCGTAACGTGTAGATCTACACTGTCTGCTTAAATGTACCGGTCTACGTTTGCGTCGAAATCAATGCGGGCGAATTCGAATGCAACACTAGCGAATATGATGAATTCATCACACATTGAGGATCCGTCTTTGTAGAATTCGACTCGATACGCTACACATAAAATAGTAAACAAGGAAAACCATAACATCGCGTCAACAAGTCCGTGTAATTAAGAGGAATTGATATACCATGCAGATTTGCCCGCCATTTTTCAAAGGGGGACAGATTTCGGGACTTCCTGTTTGTTTTTCTATAAACTCTGTCCCACAATAAAAGGGGTCTACTTTTAAAGGAAAGAATTTGCTCTACAGGAGCAAATTATTTTCTTTAAGAGTTGACCCCTATTAACATGACAGACAAAAATACTTTTGCAGGAGTTACCTCCCCTGAAGGTGTATTCAATTCCCTTAAGCCCATTTTACACATCACAGTTAAAGAACACAAATACTCAGGAAAAGCCATGGTCAAAGAACACAAATGCCCAGAAAATAACACGGCCAAATAACACAAATACCAAGGAAAAGCCACGGTGAAAGAATACAACTACCCAGGAAAAACCATGGTCAAAAAAACACAAATACCCGGGAAAAGCCTTGGTCAAAGAACACAACTACCCAGGAAAAGCCACGGTCATAGAACACAATTAAGATGAATGGATATACCATGCAGATTTGTCCGCCATTTTTTTTCAAAGGGGGACAGCTTTCGGGACTTCCTGTTTGTTTTTCTTGAAACTCTGTCCCACAATAAAAAGGGCCTACTTTTAAGCTCCTCAGGAGCAAATTCTTTCCTTTAAGAGTAGACCCTTATTGACATGACAGACAAAAATACTTTTGCAGGACTCAGGAAAAGCCTTGGTCAAAGAACACAACTACCCAGGAAAAGCCACGGTCATAGAACACAAATACTCAGGAAAAGCCGTGGTCAAAGAACACAATTTGTGTACTTTGATTGTGGTTTTCCTGAAAAATGCTAGTTTTAGGGACATATTTCATGTGATGTCGCTGTTGTTTATTGAATAACGTCCGTCCATAAATATGGTCTCATCATACGTAATTATTACATACGTTTACTGGCGCGTTATTACACGGCGCCGTCCGTGACAACGTTTTGTTTTCTATTGAAACTCTCTTGAACTTCTTCGGTATTAAAATCCAATTAGAAATTATTGCAAAATGATACACAGAATCTTATACTCACGGTCATTTGATATGAAATGTATTGGACTCGCCGGAGGCTTGTTCCATAAATTTCATCTGAAATGGTTACGAAATCATGTATATCATTACAACACACCCGTGCGACATAGTGCATCTCCAAAATGGCTACTTTTCTGTCGAAAATCCGTGATATTTTTCTTATTTCTACTGCAACCATATGTTGTGGGTGCTTGTTAGAACCGCGGTTCTGACGAGTACCCACAACCTATGTCTTGGAGCAAAAATAAGAAAAATAATTTTTATCCCCGTAAACCCCAGTTTTCTCTATATAAAGTGGGGTTCATGGGGTGTTATATTCACGGACTTGTTCACGTGATGATTACACGGATGTGTTACACATTTATTGCATTGTTGCGGACACATGTCTCGTTAGTAAGTGTGTGTGTTACGGACAATCCGAAAATTCACAATTTATATAGAGATCACAAAAGTTTGTAGCATGCACATTTTTTTTTCTGCTTTTCGCTTGTTCTATTGACCGCGCTGTAAAAATTCTGTTTGCAGATACCGCAATTTTTCGTCTGAAACGTTTAATTTCAAGAGTGAAAAATAAAAAAAAAAAAAAAAAACAGAAACTGAATAAATAAATAGAATACAGATACCGTTCACAATAGGCAACCATGACTGATTCAAAATGTTCCTGGGTCCCTATTGAATTCTGCCCATATCCAAAGATAAATTGGAATATTTTTACCAGTTTATCTGAAAATGTACGCATTATTTGTTTGTTTGTTTGATTTGAGGTTTAACGTCCCCGTCAACACTGTACAGGTCATTTTGGAGACGTTGCTTCCAATTCTGTGGGACTTTTACCCGACATTGAGATGAAATGACATCTCAAGCCCTGTCGCCCAATGAAACCATTAAGCATGGACCGTCCGACTCGCAACGCTTTGCCTGGGCAGTCTTAGGTCCTCTCTGCGGTTTACCAATACACGGTGCGGCCGGTTTCATCTCTGCGTGGAAGCATCATGCAGCCAATCTATTTCTTCAAGCCCCGATAGGCGGGGGCCGATGTACTCATTAACATTGCTTATAAGAATCACCCACGATAAGGCAAAGCTATTGAAGATACACAACATTACTTTATTTTAAACAGAACCGTTATCGCTAAATTACAATCGTTACATGCTTTTGTTTGTTTGATTTGATGTTTAACGTCCCCGTAAACACAGTATAGGTCATTTTTGATACGTTGCTTCCAATTTTGTGGGACTTTTACCCGACATTGAGATGAAATGACATCTCAAGCCCTGTCGCCCAATGAAACCAATAGGACTTATAAGCATGGACCGCGGTTCCTGGACAGGCTCAGATCCTCTAAGCGGTTTACCAGTACTAGTGTGTGGATGGTTTCAGCTCTGCACCGCGGTTCCTGGACAGGCTCAGATCCTCTAAGCGGTTTACCAGTACTAGTGTGTGGATGTTTTCAGCTCTGCGTGGAAGCATCATGCAGCCCATCTATTTCTTCAAGCCCCAAAGGGCGGGGCCGATGTACTCATTAACATTGCTTATAAGAATCACCCCCGATAAGGCAAAGCTATTGAGTATACACAACATTACTTTATTTTAAACAGAACCGTTATCGCTAAATTACAATCGTTACATGCTTTTGTTTGTTTGATTTGATGTTTAACGTCCCCGTCAACACACTATAGGTCATTTTGGATACGTTGCTTCCAATTTTGTGGGACTTTTACCCGACATAGAGATGGGAAAGAAACACAGACATTAAATAACCAGACCCCAACGGAAACATTGATAGTGGAAAGCCAAAGGGACATTTACTTTCCCACAAAATGGCCAATTGACTGTCCAAAACAAAAAGATATAGGTGAAACACACACTCAAAGACAAACCATAATAAAGATTTTGTTTGTTTGTTTGATTTGAGGTTTAACGTCCCCGTCAACACTATAAAGGTCATTTTGGAGACGTTGCTTCCAATTTTGTGGGGCTTTTACCCGACATTGAGATGAAATGACATCTCAAGCCCTGTCGCCCAATGAAACCAATAGGACTTATAAGCATGGACGGTCCGCCTCGCACCGCGGTTCCTGGACAGGCTCAGATCCTCTAAGCGGTTTACCAGTACTAGTGTGGATGGTTTCAGCTCTGCGTGGAAGCATCATGCAGCCCATCTATTTCTTCAAGCCCCGATTGGCGGGGGCCGATGTACTCATTAACATTGCTTATAAGAATCACCACGATAAGGCAAAGCTATTGAGTATACACAACATTACTTTATTTTAAACAGAACCGTTATCGCTAAATTACAGTCGTTACATGCAATTAGAGGGTCGGCCCGCCGGTGGCCCGGCATTTTGTGCTGGCTCGGATGCTATGATTTACCATGACGTGAATAAGTCCGTGAAATGAAGACCCCCCCCCTATACCCCACTTTATATAGAGAAAACTGGGGTTTACGGGGTATACATTATTTTTCTTATTTTTGCTCCAAGACATAGGTTGTAGGTACTCGTTAGAACCGCCTCAGTGAGGCGGTTCTAACGAGCACCCACAACCTATGTTTGCAGTATTTATAAGAAAAATATCACGGATTTTCATCAGAAAAATGGCTCTTTAGGAGATGTGAAAAATGCACTATGTCGCACGGATGTGTAATCGTAATGCTCTGTGACTAGGATGACCCATGTCTGTACTAATATTTTCATACTCCTTGGGGTTTCGAGACATTGAAGTTCGACTGTAAATGACGTTTGTTCAGTTTTCTTCCAGATGATACAGCTCGTTCAAGTGAGGACCCGGAATATACTTGTTTTCCTCTTCGTGCCCCTGTGAATGGTACGGTTGATGTGTTATCCGAGACACCAGCAGGGGGCACGGCTGTGTATTCTTGTAATGCCGGCTTTTATTTGATTGGAACGAGCACTAGGACGTGTCAGGAGGATGGCCAGTGGGATGACATGACACAATCATTATGTCTAAGTATGAAAACAACCCATCCCGAACTCCTCAGTAAAAACGTTCCCATGTGACATAGTGCATTTCTCATATCTCCAAAATGGATGTTTATCCAATGAAAATTTGTGACCTCATCGAGGCGGTTCTAACGAGTACCCACAACCTATGTCTAGAATCAGAAATAAGAAAGATAGTGTATACCCCCATAAACCCCATTTTTCTCCATATAAAGTGAGATTCAGAGGAGTGTTCATTTCACGGACATGTTCACGTGATGCTAAACATAAAATTGCTTCAGTTACCATTGTTACTACAAATGAAAAATATACATCCATACTTTATTTTTTATATGTATTACTGAGAGAAAATAAGAAATTACAGAGCATGTGGATAGCCTGCGCAGCAGCAGACGATTTATATACAGTGAAGACAACGATCAGGAATCAATAAACATGTAATTATCAGGAAAGAACACGAATATAAAACAACTTAACCATAATGAAAACGTTACTGGCGGAAAGCCAAAAGGACAGTTACTTTCCCATAAAAGGCCAAAACGACTCTACAATTACCAGAAATTGTGTTGGATAACACTATGCCCCCGTCCATATGCTTGTCCCTCGATGTCCAAACTGACATATGACTAGAACTGAATAAATATTTTCTGAGTTTGTTTCAGTATCAGTTCCTCAGTGCTGAGGTTGATGCTGCGGTGTTGACGTCAGTACTCAGGTACTGATTTAAATAACTATATTATATTTTTAATTTTTGCAGCATGAAATTCTATTTTTTCTAAAACTAAGACAGACTTGTCAGGTGAGACATGTATCTTAGCGGATTTGGTTGCCACTTTTTGTTATATTTTAAAATTTTGCAAGTCTCGCTACTTTTGACATCTCCTTCCTGACGCCCGGGACTTCCGTGGAGTGTAGGCCATGTTTGCTGATGTTGGCTCGGTGGGCGACGCCTATTAATCCTGTTGTAGGCGTCTCTTGCTTGATGCCTGCAGTGGACCTGTCTCATGATCTGCGTCGGTCGGTGTGTGCTCGGAGGGGGATGTGCTGTGTTTGCCGGGACTTGTCCATCATCCGTTTCGGTTTCAGAACTTTGGGTTTGAGACCCACTGATGAAGATTAAATATCAGAAAGGCCTCTGTGTCACTAAATTTGGTATAGTTACGCCGTAATTGCAACCACTGGGTCGGTATCTCTGCTGGTGGATGATTCGTTCGTCCCCGAGGGTATCATCAGCTCAGTATCGGTTCCTCAGTGCTGAGGTTGATACTGCGGTGTTGACGTCAGTACTCAGGTACTGATTTAAATAACTATATTATATCTTTAATTTTTGCAGCATGAAATTCCAATTTTTTCTAAAACTAAGACTGACTTGTTAGGTGAGACATGTATCTTAGCGGATTTGGTTGTCACTTTTTGTTATATTTTAATATTTTGCAAGTCTCGCTACTTTGGACATCTCCCTTCTGTTGCCCGGGACTTCCGTGGAGTGTGGGTAATGTTTGCTGATGTTGGCTCGGTGGGGGACGCCTATTAGTCCTGATGTAGGCGTCTCTTGCCTGATGGCTCCAGCTGACCTGTCTCATGATCTGCGTCGGTCGGTGTGTGCTCGGAGGGGGATGTGCTGTGTTTGCCGGGACTTGGTTTCAGAACTTTGGGGTTGAGACACACTGATGAAGATTAAATATCAGAAAGGCCTCTGTGTCACTAATTTTGGTATAGTTGCGCCCTAATTTCAAAAGTTAATTAGGTGATCTACTCATCACTACCTTACCACCAAATATAAGAGCTCTAGCTCCAATGGTTTTGAGATATTTTGCAGTCAAATAAAATCTCCCAATTATACAAAAGGTCATTACCCATGGACTGTTTTTCAAAATTTACTCAAAATCTAATCAGGTCATCTACTCATTACTAGCATTCTGATCCCCAAACAACAAGGTTCTAGGTCTAACCGTTTTTGAGATGTTTTGCCGACAAGGTTAAAAAGGCCAATATTTACAAAGGGCCGTAACTCATGAAGTATGTTCAAGAATTTAATCAAAAGTTAATCCGCTCATCTACTTGTCAACAGCAATCTAATCATTAAAATGAAGGCTCTAGCTGAAACGGTTTTTATTTCTATATTTTTTATGCACATTTTTGCGTGCAGCTGAGCGGGACTCTGTTTTCAAAATACATGACCTCAAAGACGAAAAATGTGAACTGACACATGAAAAAGACCTCCGATTTATGTTCAAACAAACCTGGCATGCAACTAATATAGTTAGATGCATTAAGGCACCCCAATGTCTTCTCTAAAGTCTACATAATAGAATTGTAGGCAATGATCAGGAATGGATACAATTAATCCACACTTCCATCAGAGACACTTCAGGGAAAGAAGCACAATAATTAAATAACAAGACACTAATGGAAACATCAGTAGCGGGAAGCCAAAAGGACAGTCACTTTCCCACAAAATGACAAATTGGCTGTCCAATACAAAAATATGTAAGCAATACACACATTCAAAGCCGAGCTATTACAAACATAAACCGAGACTGAAGAACCGCCTTGGAATGTCAGCGAACAGTATTTCACGGGAATTGGGGGGGGGGGGATTACAACTAATCCGCAGCTCCCACCAGACACAAAAGGAAAAGAAACACAAACATGAAATAACTAGAGCATAATAGAAACATCAAAAGCGGAAAGCCAAAAGGACAGTTACTTTCCCACAAAATTGGAAGACATAACTGACGTGCTGGAGCAAAAGAAAACCAACAATTAGAATCCGATGGGCGCGACCAGAGGCAGAGCATCAGGTACCAACCAACATTTCATAAAATTAAAATTTAATTCTAAGTTCCAATCAACATTACATAAAATTAAAATTGAATTCTAAGTCACCTGAGCCTTTCGTTGTCTCCTTACGATCTAGCTGATATCATTTGTATTATGATGAAAAATAGAAGTGGAGGCAATGATCAGGAATCGATACAATCAACCCACAGCTCCCATCAGAGACACCAAAGGGAAATACACACAAACATGAAACATCAGATCTAAATGGAAACACCAACAGCGGAAAGCCAAAAGGACAGTTATTTTTACCCACAAAATGGCCATTAGGCTATCCAAAATAAAATAACATAAGCGACACAAACACCCAAAGACAAACCATAAGAAAAATAAACCGCGACAGAAGAACCGCGTTGGAAAGGTCAGCGGAAACGAATTCCACTGGGGGCGCAGAAGACAAACCATAACAAAAGTAAACCGCGACAGAAGAATCTCCTTGGAACGGGGGACGTAAAACTCAAACACTGTAAAGTAGAAGTAAAACAAAGATCAGGAATCGATACAATTAACTTACTCCACCCATCAAAGACACCAAACCAAACCTGGAACATTTTCCGATATTCTGTGAAACGGGGTGGGGGCAATTATTGGGATTTCACGTTCGCTTTTCTATAAACTGAAATCGAAGTCTAAAAATTTCGCTCATTTGAATCCCTTTTTCATTTTAACATTTTATGAAATCATACCTGGTTCCATTTTAAATGTGATAGCGACATTCAATAAAACCTCTTCTTTAACCTCGAAACCCTGCTAGCATTCTACATAAATCTACAGCGGGCCGTTAGCGGCCCGTCAGCTACCCTGACGGGCCGCTAACGGCCCGCTGTAGATTTATGTAGAATGCTTACTGGGAAGGCACCCAGAAATATCATTGAAAATTGCTTTGGTGTGTTCATGCCCAAGACTTGCCAATTTTTGTAACAATGTTATCATTTTTATTTTCATGTTCAGTTGCCCCGAGTTTTGGAGACTCATCTTATTATTTCTTCATGGACGACAAATCCTGGACTGAGGCAGTGGTAAGGACAATTGAGCCCCGCCAAGCGAATTTGTGTCTTCGAGCATTCCGTCATGACAAATTTTAACTGCGCATGCCCAGCCATTCAGAGGGGCCAGGGATATGGCTTTCTGTCTGAAGGTTCCACTTGATTCACTTCTTGTACGAGCGAGCAGCGAAGGTTCTGGCGAGACTGCGCGGATGCGCAGGCTCGCCTGAACCTTCGCTGCTCGCATAGGCGATAAGTACCAAAATCGCTTGGCGGGGCCCAATTTATGTACACCTGGTAGAAGCCTCCGTGGTGTAGTGGTTACGCTACTCGCCTTGTTACCAAGGGGTCGCAAGGTCTATCCCGAGCTTCTCCAAACTTTTAGATGAGTCTTTAAACAGAGGTTCCGTCTCCGTATGATCTTAGCTGTTGGTGGGACATAAAATTCAAACACTGTAAACCTGGAACATTTTCCGATATTCTGTGAAACGGGGTGGGGGCAATTATTGGGATTTCGCGTTCGCTTTTCTATAAACTGAAATCGAAGTCTAAAAATTTCGCTCATTTGAAGCCCTTTTTCATTTTAACATATACACAATATGTCACTTTCACTCAGTGAATTTACGAGGGACTTTTTTTTTATAATTTTGAGAAATATCATATGAGCATAAGCGAACAGATAAAAGAAATAAAATAGATACTTCCAAAAAAAGAAATATATCCGCCAGAATTTGGTGTGAATGACTAATCAAATTACGATAATACACCCGTGTGACATAGTGCATTCTTTCATATGCCCAAAATGGCTACTTTTCCAATGAAAATTTGTGATATTTTTCTTTTTAAAATTCATAACTTAGCTTGTGGGTGCTCGGCATTGAGGCGGTCCTAACGTGTTCCCACAGCTGAAATAAGCAAAAAATGAATATCCCGGTAAACCCCCAGTTTTCTGTATATAAAGTGGGATTTAGAGGGGTGCTCGTTTCACGGACTTGTTAGCATGATGGAATGCTTCTTTTCTCTACACGGATGCAGAATGTGCAAACCTGTGTCAGTTTGAACACATATTTCTTTGCGAAATTTATGCAGTATAACCACTTCAGAACTTTCATAAAGTTTGGAACATGAGTTTCGGGAGTATAGTTATTACAACAATGTGTATCCCTTGGCAGTTATATCGGATTTAATTGTGGTATTACGGAATGAAAATGTAAACATTTACAGAGTTTATTTTTACTTCTAACCGTGAGTCACTGCGTTACTGTTAACAGAATTTGAAGTTTCATAACTTCATCTTAAACATTCTTATTAGCTGTTACTGGATTAAAAATCTGCTTACATATATATCTACCCAGTTTTGTAGTTGGGTTAGTACTTTAATACATCAACAATATAATTACTGTGCTACAATCCAATAAACACACTTCAGATAGAGTGTTTAAGCGTTCTACTGCATTCGGAATGCTTGTTTTGCAATTTTTTATTGTAGGCAGGAAAGTTGAAAATATATTGATTAAATAAAGTACACTTAACTGCGCCTATCTCGTTCATTAAGTTTACTAATTGGTACAGCTTTAAACAGCACAGATACTGCGTTTAATAATGACAGAGTTCACTCCAACTAAATGATTAGAGCTGTTTTAGAACATGTTGTTCTGTATCCTTGATGCTCCATTCCATGAATGTTAGTTACATGATTCGCATTACATGACAGCCATTTGTTTGCTTAGGATTACTGTTCTGGAGCTCTGGACAATGGTTTTCTTGTTGAAGTGGAATCGCAAGAGGAAAATGACTTTTTAAACAGCGCCCTGGACAATCTTCAAGTAGGTGAGTCTCACAATTTAGCCAGCTCTGACAAAGGATTCTTACATCACGAAAACAAGCCTATATAATTTTGACCACATTCAACCACACTTTATATACGAACTGGGTTTTACATAAATTAAGAAAAATATATAACAGCAATGACTTCAGCACCCAATTTCGTAAAATCATTCTTCAATATAAAAAGATTGGGTACAACATAAATGTTATACGACAGATTGCATGCATGGTAGTTAACCCAATCACGGTTGGCAAATTTGCTTCCCTCTTTAATTGCACGCCGGTGGGTCAGGCCTCAGATTCTATGCCGGTTTCAGCGTAAAGGCTTACTGAGAATTAGAGCGATCTCATTCAATGTGACGTTAGTTGGTGCCTGATACTCTGTCTCTGGTTGGGCCCATCAGATTCTAACTGTTGGTTTTCTTTTGCGCCGGCATTTCAGTGGTTTCTTGCTGTCGAATCGTCACCGGTGTTTCATCTCTGTGGTTGTTTGATTTTTTATGTTCACGGAGATGTTGCACTGATGAGTTAGGAGGCCGTCATGCGGACTGAACAAATTATTTGTCTAAATAAGAAAAATATCACAAATATTCATCGGAAAATGGTTATTCTTTGGAAGCAAGGAATACACCTCAGAGTTGGAAAATATGGAGTGTACATGTTTTCTGCGCCAGACTAGCTAGTTTCGACCAATTAGGCCTCATCAGTGACCCTCAGATATTTGCATAGTTTCACAATGGAATCAATGACCCCAAAGGACAATAAAATATAAACTACACTATGATGTAGGGCGGGGAGACTTTTACGGTCGCCACACATTCCCAAACATCAACTGTAGTGACGTAAAATATGTTCTATAAAATGGTTATCCTTTGGAATCAAAGAATGTACCGCAGAACTGAAAAGTATGGAGTGAACGAGTGTTTCTGGGCTAGACGAGCTAGTTTCGACCAATTACTACTGTAGGCCTCATTAAATCCATGAAATGATTAGTCCTCTACACCCATTTGTATTTAGAGAAAATGGGCTTTTACATTTTTGCATTATTTCTGCTCCAAGACTTCGATAAGCCGTTTCTTACAAGCACCCACAGGTTATGATTGGAGTATAAATAAGAAAAATATCACAAATTTTCATCGGAAAAGTAGCCATTTTGGAGACACTATGTCAAACGGGTGTGTTATCGTAATTATTCTTTATTTCGCTATCTTACATTGTCGACTTCCCTGTGCGCTGTGTGAATGTCAGTGAACTTAAGTGCAGTTTGGGAATAAAACTATATGGGTTTTTTAATAAGTTTTATTATTGGGAGAATTTGGTATCTGTTTGTATCAGTTCCTGATCGTTTCCCTTTTCAATTCAAACATTGACCCTCCAATCCTTATAGATTCATTCCCTCCAACCCTTATATTTTATCAGTGAGACCTTATTGGCCTCATCAGTGACCCTCAGGCACCAGTGACCCAAACGGGTGTCACTGATTAGGCCTAGCTGGCCGCTAAGGCATCAGTGACGCAACGGAAAGTCACTGATAAGGCCTAGTTGGCCAAAACCAGCTCGACTGACCCAGAAACAACCATGCAAATGTTCTTTGTCGGCTGCACTGCGTTAATACTCTTAGTCAAGAACTTGGTCGTCGTACTAAGACCTACGCTCAGGTTCCCGAATATTAAACTATTATCGTCAAAGAACATCTTCAACGCATACCAAGTTTCAATGTAAATAAAAATCAAAAATAAGTTCCTTTAAGAGCAACGAAAACATTCATAAGAAAGAAGATGGGTCATACTACGTAGTTTCGGCTAATAAAGCCTCATCAGTGACCCTGTAATGATCAGGCAAAGAAAGCCAGAGGAAACATACTGCAATTTTGAGAATTTCGAATAGGCAGTCGATTCAAAGACTGATATAAATCTAAATGGGGTCAAAATAATTAAACACCTGTCTAGAATATGAGTCTAAACCAATAATTTATTTCTGATTTCTGATAAGTATAACGGAATACCAAGAATAACTTCCTACATTAAACTGGTTACCGAAGCTACACAAAAATCCATATAAGCTCGTTTCATAGCCAACTTTAGTTCGTGCACTACAATCGAACTTTCTAAATTATTTACATGTACATGGTGTTTAACAACTATCAAAACATTTTGCTAGATACTATGAAAACGCTTTCGAAAATTCTGGCATTAACTTGTTTTGGTCTATAAAAAATCAAATAAAATTTTGAATAAACTAAAAAGAAAGATGTTTTCGTGGATCTAGTTTGTCATCATACGATTTTTTCTACTCTTTACACAACTTTACCTCATAATTTGATAAAGATAAACTATTCACTTTAATTGAAACAATTTGTCTTCGGGAAAAGTATCTTTATTTGGCCTGCAATGATATAAATGCTTATTTTGCTTCTTGAGATGCCAATAGTCGTTATGAATATTGGACATGTCAAGAGGTTTGCAAAACACTTTTCTTTTTACTGTATAATATCTATATACGGTTTGGATCTAAACTATATAGAAATGTAGTTGGTATTCCGACGGGTACAAACTCTTGTTGCAGATTTTGTCTGTTTTGTAATGAAAAAGAAATTACCTTGTCCCTTTCTAAAAATACAGAAACCGATGTTGTTGAGGCAGTGTCGATATTTGAATGATCTTTTAAATATGGATCATGTTTATTTTGAACAAATGGTTTGTATAATTTATCCAAAAGATTTGCAGTTAAATAAGTTTAACTCTGATGACTCTGAAGTCCCATTTTTAGACTTACTTTTGATTGTACCTAATGGTACTGTCTCTTTCAAAATTTATGATAAAAGAGACGATTTTAATTTTGGAATTGTAAATTTTCCTTTCTTGGACGATGACGTCCTAAGAAAATGTCTTGTGGGGTTTATATGTCACAGCTTATTCGTTTTGCTAAAGCTTGTCGTCATGTTGATGACTTTAATGATTGTAATAGAATTTTAACAAAAAATCTTCCAAAGTAAGGCTATTGGTATTCTGATCATAAACTGTGCAAAAGCATTTTCAAAATTTTATCGTCGACATTATGACATTATTTCTAAATATGACGTTTCTTTGAAGACACTTCTGTGACAGGGACTGTCGGAACCCGATATTTATGGAGATTTAGTATATATATTCGGAAGAATACCAGGTAATGATTTGTTCTGGTCAGTTGAGGAAAATTGTTGCGAAATACAAAAAAAAATTGGTTATAGTATGGATGTTATGCGACAGACCGCGTGTTTGGTTGTCGACACTTTCACACTGGACAACTTTGCTTCGCTCTTCGGTTGCACGGCAATGGACTGGACTTCGGACTCTATGACGGTCCCATCCTAAACCGTTTGAATTCAAGAAGGCGGGAGCCTGATAATTCCTGGTTTCGACCTTCCGTGATCTAACTGGTGAGTTTCTTTTGCCCTGACGTCGGATTTTTATTGAGTCCTCAACCCTGATTCATGATAGTACATGTATTAATCTATACATGACCATTTTACTATGTATTTTCTTTTGAGTCACCGTTGCGCTAGAAAGCCTCCATGCGGATCAATTTGTTATTGTTATTATATTTGATACTGCAGAGAAAGTGAAGCCGAAGTTGAAATTTCAATAATTCAGAAGTTGAAGCCCACAGTAGTTTTACTACTGACCATCCCAAGGCGGCCGTTCTTTTGCAGTGGCTTATATGTTAATTGGCTTTGTGCAGTTGGTTCATGTTTTGTCTGCTTTTTATGTGCCTCTATGTCTCTTACTTTCTTTAGGTGACTTGAGATGGCTGTGTTCTTTGATTGTGGCCTTTCCTGAGTGACATTTTCTTACTAGTTTGTGCGCTGCACAGTGTTCAGTTCTGTTCTGTCGTGTTTGCTTCTAAAGGATTATCCTTTTATAGAACTTATTGCAAACAAAGAAAACATTGCAATTAGAAAATACGAGTCTCAGCTTTATTTTAAGAATCTTGTATTGGTGTATGGCACGTCCCGAAGTTCAGTGTTGGGCATCACGAAGTGATTCCGAGGGACAGATCTTTCTTTCTACCCTCACACCCATGCAGCATTCTTCTTCTTGCATACCTTTCAATTATGAGAGTGGATATTTTGAAATGCAGTCACTTCGAATGTCCGCCATTTTCGATTACAATAATGTGGCGTTTTAACGTCACTCTACGTGCAATGACGTCATTTTAATAACGGCGTATCCTATTCAACAGTGCATACAGAACACGTGCAAATTCTCTATTTTTACCCCATCCATGGATAAGCCTACCAATGCAGAAAAAGAACTTGTATCCCATGGTTAGTTCCAGGATTTTCTGGTGTGCAAGAATGGGACTTTTCATAGGGTGTACTGACGTTTGAAAGACTGTTTATACTAGCGTATGCATGAGTAAACTCGAAGATACATGTACTAAAATGGACACAGTGATCTCAAAGGAAAGATAAACAAAATAACTGCACCATGCTAACGTACAGAGAGTTGTCGTTCTGTTGCATTACTATAACATACCCGAACGACATAGTGCATTTTTCACATCTCCAAAATGGCGATTTTCTGACGGAAATCCTCCATACAGTTCTTATCTATACTGCAAACACGAGTTGTTAGTGTTCGTTAGAATCGCCTCATTTAGGCAGATCTAACGAGTACCCACAACTTAAGCCTAAGAGCAGAATTAAGAAAAATATACCCCCATAAACTCAAGTTTTCTCGATATAAAGATTGGTTAAGGGGGTTTTCATTTCACGAAATTGTTCATAATATATGCCACCAAATTCTGATATGCTTAATATACGGTTTACATGCTAGCAGGTAGACAATGTGTAAGCAAAGTCATGCCGCTATTTCGACGATGTTGATATTCATGTCCTCTACAAAGTTGCGTGATTCCACCACTCACATACTGGAAAATACTAGTGAAGGCAATGATAATGAATCGAAATAACTACCAAAAAAAATAACTACCCAGCACCACCCATCAAAGACACGAAAGGGAAATGAAAAACGAACATAAAATAACTAAACCCTATTCTAACACAGCGCGCCTATATAGGCAGTGGAAAACAACTGTGTTTTATTCTGCAACAAATCACAGCTCGGAAGAGCGTGACGTGTGACGTCATTAAAAGCTGCAAATTTATGACGTCACTAGTCGATTTCCTTGACGTTGGACGGTGTAGCGTCATTTTCTCGCATCGACAACGTTAGAAAAGGATGTAAATGCATGTGTTTCAGTCGATACTTTTAGCGGGATTTCTTCTAACAATGGCGGAAAGTTGTGAGAATTTGGAGGAAACAACAGCATTATTGCCGAGTTTCAGCGTGTTAGAATCGAAATAGATCAGCTCTAGCTAGTGATTTGTTAGGTAATAAATCACAGTTTGTCGGTCAGTTGTAAGTAGACAAATCACGCGCGCTACGCGCTCGTGATTTGTCTACTTTACAACTGACCTCCAAACTGTGATTTATTACTCAACAAATCACAGCTAGAGCTGATCTATTTCTTAAATGAAAACATCACAAGCGGAAAGTCAAACGGACAGTTACTTTCCATCAAAATGGCCAAACGGATATCCAAAATAAAAATGATATAAGCAATACATACATGCAAACACATAAAACGTCACCGAAGAACCGCCTTGGAACGGTCTGTAAAAAGTACATGTATGTCACTGGGTAGGTTTAAATCGGTTTTACATGTACATAGAGAATCTTACATGAGTGCCCATGTATTATTGAATTTATTAAACGAGTTGAGGAAAAGGGATAAAATGCGAGGCTTTGCCGAGTATTTTATCCCTTTTTCTCAACGAGTTTAATAAATTTAATAATACATGAGCACGAATGCAAGATTCTATTTATCATATGACATTAAAAGCGTAATTTATTCACGATTGTTTACAAAAATGTCAACATTCCGCCGTTAGTAAACGCGACGTCATTAAGGACGTCGTACATGTAACGTTACGGGACGTATCTAGCTAATTTGCATATTTAATCCACTAGTGGATTATCGAAAATAATACATGACGTTATTACACTCTCAGACGCGACGTCATATGATAAATGGCCATAATCTTCGCCCTTGGTTCTGCCGTGGTTTAGACAAATAATCTGCTCAGTCCGCATGAAGGCATTCTAGCTCAACACTGCTGCATCTCCAAAAACATAGAAATCAAACGTAAACAAAGATGAAACAACGATGGGGACTCGACAGCATGAAATGAATCAAAAGACAACCAATAGTTCGACTCCGATGAGCCCAACCGGAGAAGGGGCATGAAAATATATTCCGTATTTCTAGGCAATTACGAAAACACGCCTATTCAAATATATTGGTAAAATTTTACCACCTAAAAATGAAAATTTCAGATATAAATCCTGATATTTTTCAAATTTCTGCTGAAAACAAAGACTGCGAGGACTCGTTAGAACCGCTCGGCGAGGCGGTTCTGACGAGTACCCACAATCTCTGTTTTTGAGCAGAAATAAGAAAAATAATCTTTACCCCTGTACATCCCAATTTTACCATATAAAACAGTAAAATATTTAACACTAACAAATGTTATATATATGTTACTATATAAACGTCTTTACTATATATATTCTGCAACAAGGTCAATCGGAACCCGAATTTTATGGTGACTTAGTATATAAATTCAGAAAAATATATAACCGCAGTGACTTCAGCACCCAATTTCGTAAAAACATTCTTCGATATAAAAATATTGGGTACAACATAAATGAGTTAACCAAGTCACGAATGACAACTTTGCTTCCCTCTTCAATTGCACGCCTGTGGGTCAGGCCTCAGATTCTATGACGGCTCCAGCGTAAAGGCTTATTGAGAATTAGAGAGATCTAATTCAAGGAAATGTTGGTTGGTGCCTGATGCTCTGTCTCTGGTCGGGCCCATCGGAGTCTATCTGTTGGTTTTCTTTTGCTCCAGCATTCCAGTGGTTTCTTGCTGTCGAGTCCTCACCGTTGTTTCATCTCTGTGGTCGTTTGATTATTTGTGTTCATGTTGCACTGATGAGTAAGGAGACCTTCATGCGGACTGAACAAATTATTTGTCTAAATCGCAACGGAAGTAAGGGCGAGAATTGTGGCCGCGTAAAATCGATTTAAGCCCCCCAGTGAATTCGTTTCCGCTGACCGTTCCAAGGCGGTTCTTATGTCGCGGTTTATTTTTGTTATGGTTTGTCTTTGTGTGTTTGTGCCGCTTATATTATTTAATTTTGGATAGCCTATTGGCCATTTTGTGGGAAAGTAACTGTCCTTTTGGCTTTCCGCTATTGATGTTTCCATTAGGGTATGGTGTTTCATGTTTGTGTTTCTTTCCCTTTGGTGTCTCTGGTGGGAGCTGTGGGTTGATTGTAACGATTCCTGATCATTGCCTCCCTTTCTATTTTTCATTAGGAAAACATGTTCGTGTGAAATAATGGCGTCCAACATGGTGTCAGAAATTACACATTTTCGGTAAAAATGATAACATCTTTTTTATTTCTGCTTTCAGCATAGTTTGTGGGTGCTCGTTAGAACCGCCTTATCAAGGCAGTTCTAACGAATACCCACAATCTATGTCTTTGAGCAAAAATAAGGCAGATAATGTTTGTTTGTTTGTTTGTTTGATTTGAGGTTTAACGTCCCCGTCAACACTGTAAAGGTCATTTTGGAGACGTTGCTTCCAATTTTGTGGGACTTTTACCCGACATTGAAATGAAATGACATCTCAAGCCCTGTCGCCCAATGAAACCAATAGGGTTTATTAGCATGGACGGTCCGCCTCGCACGGTGGTTCCTGAACAGGCTTAGATCCTCTAAACTGTTTACCAGTACTAGTGTGCGGGCCGGATTCAGCTCTGCGTGGAAGCATCATGCAGCCCAAATATTTCTTCAAGCCCCTATGGGCGGGGGCCAGGCAGATAATGTAAACCCCGTTAACCCCACTTTTCTCTATATAAAGTGGAGTTTAGCGGGGTCTTCCTTTCACGGACTTGTGTGGTGATGTTCTGTTTTCAGATACAGACAGTACCTGGTGGATAGGCGCAAACGATTTAGAGAATGAAAATCAATTTGTGTGGAACAGACATAAGAACTCCGTGGATCCATATACTAACTGGCTTTCAGGTGATGAAGTCCTTCACTTAATTTGGTCTGAAACTATGTGCTGTGGATTTGTTTGTTTGACTTGAAGTTTAATGTCCCCATCAACACTGTATAGGTCATTTTGGAGACGTTGCTTCCAATTTTGTGGGACTTGTACCCAACATTGAGATGAAATGACATCTCAAGCCCTGTCGCCTAATGAAACCAATAGGGTTTATAAGCATGGGCGGTGCGACTCGCACCGCTTTGCCTGGGCAGGTTTAGATCTTCTTAGCGGTTTACTAGTACTCGTATGCGACCGGTTTCAGGTCTGCGTGGAAGCATCATGCAGCCCAATCTATTTCTCCAACCCCGATGGGCGGAGGCCTTTGTAGCTTGTAGATTTCTGTCAGTGTAATGAGCGACTTGTTTTAGACGTGACACAATGAAACACTTCACCATGACAGTCCATGTTTGATACATGTATTTGATAAGGATACCACGTTCAAGTGAGATACTGATATCTACCATGAATGTTTATTTGTGCAGAGGTGTTACGTCCCCGTCAACACTATTAAGGTCATTTTGGAGGCGTTGCTTCCGATTCTGTCGGACTTTCATTACTTGAAGATAAAATGACATCTTAAGCCCTACCGCCCAAAGAAATCGCCAGGGAGCGGTCCGACTCGTACCACTTTTCCTGGACAGGCTTATACATTATATGCGGTTTATCAGTGCTCACGTTCGGTCGGTTGCAGGTCTGGCGGAAGCATGCAGTCCAATCTTTTTTCCAAGCCCCGATAGACGTGGCGCTTACCATGGATGTTTTTTTTTAATTTATGGCTCGGATTTGCACAGCTGAATCATTTTCATACGCCACTAATATTGTTTCATTATAAATTCTTACACTAGATTCTATACAATCGCCCACGCCAATTGAGGCTTGAAGAAATAGATGCGCTGCATGATGCTTCCATGCAGAGCTGAACCGACCGCACATGAGTACTGGTAAACCGCTTAAAGGATCTAAGCCTGCCCAGGCAAAGCGGTGCGAGTCGGACCGTCCATGCTTATAAACCCTATTGGTTTCAATGGGCGACATGGCTTGAGATGTCATTTAATCTCAATGTCGGCTAAAAGTCCCACAAAATTGGAAGCAACGTCTCCAAAATGACCTTTACAGTGCTGACGGAAAAGATTCTACACAAGGAGAAGTTCTACCTAGAGCAGTTTTTTTCCAAGATATCGAACGTTATTGATTGTTTATGTCATAAGCCATTGATGTTATGTACTTTTTCTTTTCTTTTTTTCTTTAAAAAAAAAAAAAAAAAATACATGTACGGTTATGTAGGTTTATCAACACGTTTTTGGTCATATGACTTTGTCATGTTTCTGTACACCAGATCAATTCCCAGCAGGCACATGACGTAATTGCGACGTCACATCAACGTCGGTAAAAAGTCATGTGACGTATATGCAACGTCACATCTACGTCGGTGCAACGTCATCGGTGCACCGTCATGACGTTGCACCGACGTTGATTTGACGTTGCCCCAGCGACGTGTGCCTGCTGGGTTAGTTCTGCTTCTATAATTGAACCCTATCCCGTTGAACACGACAATCCCTTCCTTTACAAACAGTGTAGATCCTGATCAGATGGCTTCAGATCTGGATCTACAACTATTTGTAATGCAGTATTTTGAATTCAAGGAATACATTCGTCCCCAATAGTTTGACTAGTCGCTAGTTAGAATGGGTGTGGCTATAAAGAACAAAGTCAAACACTACCATTCTATAAAGCGCGTGGAAAAACATATCACAAATTTTGTCCGAAAAAAAAATTAATTGACAAACTAAAGAACCATGGAAGGGACATGCAATTAATATTTTGTGCGAACAAGATAATATGTTGTGCGCACAACATATTATCATGTGCGAACAAGATAATATCTTATGCTCACAAGTTATCTTGTGCACACAAGATAATGTCTTGTTCGCACAACTTAAAATCTTGTGCGCACAATATATTATCTTGTTTGCACAGCAATCTTATGCTGACAATATAACAGCCTGTGCACATAAACTTATTATCTTGTTCACACAACATAATATCTTGTACTCACAAGTTATTATCTTGTTCGACAACATATTTTCTTTTTTGCACAACATATTATCTTGTTTGCACAACATAGATCTTGTGCAGATAACATAATATGTTGTGCGCACAAGATATTGTCTTGTTCACACAACTTAATATCTTGTGCTGACAACATAATATCTTGTGCTCATAAGATATTATCTTGTTCGCCCAACTTAATATCTGGTTCGCACAACATATTATCTTGTTAGCATAATTTAATCAGACACATAATATATTATGTTGTCCGCACAAGGTCTTTGTTGTGCAAACAAGATAATATGTTGTGCGAACAAGATAATATCTTGTGTGCACAAGATATTAAGTTGTGCGAACAAGATTTTATCTGTTCACACAAGATAAATTGCAGACAAAGCTTGTTATCTTGTTCGCACAGCTTAATATCTTGGTCGCACAACATATTAAAAATAAAATTGCGTCTCCCTTCACGGGTTCCATACTAAGTTGCACGTCCTGAAAAATTATATTTGCCGGCCTCGGTAGCTCAGTCGGATGCACTTCTGACTAGTGACCCAGAGGTCGTGGGTTCGATACCTGGGGTCGGCAACATTCTTTCGTGGAGATTGATCATGAAATATTTTCTATTGTCATTATCTCCCTTCCGCTGATTCAAGAAGGGCAGTTTCTGTCGAAGGAATGTGCACTGTACTGAAAAACCGCTTACGTATAAGCCTGCCCAGGAAAAGCGTGTGTAGGTAAAATAACCTAAAATAGTGTTGACTGGGCCGCTAAACTCCAATACAAACGAACATGAGTGTATTCATTTTTACATTCTTTCCATTTTCATTACAGGTCAACCAAACAACTATGGCAATAACGAGCACTGTGCATTAGGCCAGTTTAAGAGTATTGGCTTCAAGTGGATTGACAGACAATGCTACACTAAACACCACTTTATCTGTGAGATACAATCCAACCAATGAATGATCAGCATGGACTACGCATCACGTGAACAAGTCCGTTTAATGAACAACCCTCTATACCCCACTTTACATTACGAAAACACGCCCACACAAATATATTGACAATTTTACCGCCAAAAAATGAAAATTTTCAGATGAAAATTCTAATATTTTTCTTATTTCTTTTCACAATATAGACTGTGGGTACTCGTTAGAACAACCTCGACGAGGCAGTTCTAACAAGTAACCACAATCTTCTTTTTAAACAGAAATAAAAAAATAATGTATACCGCTGTAAACCCTACTTTTCCAAGAAATTTGGGGTTTAAGGGGTTCACAATTATATTGGCGTGTTTTCGTGATGATACAGAGAAAACAGGGGCTTACAGGGTTTTTTCTCTCATTTCTTTTTATTTGCCCCACCCCTAGGGGCGTGAAGAAAAAGATTGGGCTGCATGATGCCTCCGCGCAGAGCTGAAACTGTCGACACTAGAGAAATGGTAAACTTGGCGGCAGGGCTTGACATGTCATTTCATCTCAACGTCGTTTAAAAGTCCAACAAACATTACGATAACACACCCGTGCGACTTAATGCATTTTTTCACATCTCCAAAAATGGTTACTTTACTGATGAAAATCCGTGATGTTCTTTTATTTATACTGCAAACATAGGTTGTAGGTGCTCGTTAACGAGTACCCATAACCTATGTCTTGGAGCAGAAATACGAAAAAATATTTATACCCCCGTAAACCCCAGTTTTCTCTATATAAAGTGGGGTTTAGGGGTGTTTATTTCACGGACTTGTTCAGGTGATGATTGGAAGCGACGTCTTCAAAATGAATGTTGACGCGGACGCAATTCAAACAATCAAATCAAACTTATTTCTGTTCCAAGACATCGGGTGTGGGATAGGCGGTTCTGGCGAGCATCCTTTATCTACGTTCTGGGCATAAACCCCAATTTTCATCAGACAATAATCGTTTCTGAGATATGAAAGATTGCACTATGTCACTCAACTGTGTTATGCAGAACCCGGGAAGAGACATGAAATCTTTTTTTAATATGTTGTGCGAACAAGATATTAAGTTGTGCGAACAAGATATTATCTTGTGCGAACAACATATTATCTTGCTTGCACCACATAGATCTTGGGAAGTTGTGCGGACAAGATATTATCTTGTTCGCAAAAGATATTATCTTGTGCAGCCACATTATTATCTTCTGTGGACAAAAAAATATCTTGTGCGCACAAGATATTAAGTTGTACGAACAAGATAATATCTCTTGTGCACAAGATAATATCTTGTCCACACAAGATAAGATCTTGTCCGCACAAAATGATATCTTGTCTGTACAAAATCTATGTTGTGCAAACAAGAAATTATCTTGTGCAGACAAGATAATATCTTGTTCGCACAACTTAATATCTTGTGCACACAAGATAATTAAGTTGAGCGAGCAAGATATTATGTGCGCACAAGATAATATGTTGTCCTAACAAGATAATTTCTTGTCTGCTTTATCTTGTGCGCAAAAGATAACATCTTGTCCACACAAGATATTATCTTGTGCGCACAACATAGTAGAAAAAAATATTCATGTCCCTTCCCGGGTTCCGTAGTGTGACCGTAATGGGGATGAATTTGAATTTTATCATTTCGATCCGCTGTTGTCTTTAGAAAAACAGCGAAAATGTTTAACCTTCATACCTCTGAAAGGATCATTTTCTGACGAAATGTGTCATATGATTCTTATTTATTCTCCAACTCGTGATTATAGGGCTCCTAACGATTTAACCATTACGAAACATGCCTTTATAAATACATTGTAATGCAAATTTTAAGACGAAAATAGTGAGGCGGTCCTAACTACTTTAGCTCGCAACCTACACCTAGCCAGTTTTTGACCGAGTTGGAGTGTGAAATTGATTGTTTATACAAATTAGTGATAAGATCACTGTAGCCGGCTAATAGCCCCATAAATCTCTTCAGAGCTACATGAGGTTTCAGTCACAACAGATGGATGTAGTTCTGAGAGAAAATACCTTGCTATATTTTAACTCACTGGATGTGTCAGTCCAAACTGAATTTTATTGGGAAGTATAAAAAAAGAAAAAACTTTAAATTCTTCTAAAGATGCCAAGAAAAACTGCATCAAAAAAGGTTGTATCTTTACATGTTGTCTGCTGAATCTTCTTGCTTACCTTTCAAACATAATTTTGCATATAGGCAAACTTTGTGGACTAGGAAGAGCAGTCTGATCTGGGTCCACACTGTTGGCAACAATGACTTTTAAAGTAATCAGCAGACAATATAGCAGATGACAATTGTTGTGATTGGCATTTTAAGGGTTAAATATGAACAAAGTCATGATGATCTCATCCTATTTATGGCTTTTTTGTTATCCATTAACTGCTTAAAAACACGACCACACATCTATTTTAAACCTTAAGTATTGGGGCAAATAGGCCTTTGCCAACAGTGTAGACTCATAAAAATGCGACATTTGATAAGGGTCTACAATGTTTGCCATATACACATATCAGTAATTTAGTAATCACATCAGGAAAACACGCCTATATAATTCTGACTCCCTTGAACCCCACTTTTATATATAGTAAGGGGTAAACCTGATTTTTCTTATTTCTGTTCTACAATGTGGAGTGGGGCTTGGAGAAATAGATTTGGCTGCACGATGCTTCGACGCAAAGCTGATACTGACCGCACATGAGAACTGGTAATCCGCTAAGAAGGTCTAAGCCTGCCCAGGAAAATTGCTACGAGTTAGCCCGTCCATGCTTATAAACCTTATTGGTTTCATTGGGCGGCAGGGATTGTGTCATTTTTAATCTCAATGTCGGGTAAAAGTCCCACAAAGTTGGAAGCAATGGCTCCAAAATGACCTAAATAGTGTTGATGGGGACGTTAAACTTCAAATCAAACAAACAAACAATGTGGAGTGTGCGTACTCGTTAGAACCACTACGGTGAGGCGTATTATACCCACAATCTCTAACATACTGTACCCACAATCTGTATTTTGAGCAGAAGTAAGATTTTTTTTCATCTTAAAATTTTCGTTTTTAGGGGGTAAAATTTACAATCTGCATGTATTTGTATTGGCTTGTTTTATGAACGGGTAGCAGAATGAACCCTTTTGGTTGGTTTGGGGCATGACTTGAGATGTCATTTCCTCTCAGTGTTGGGTAAAAGTCCCCAAACAAACTGGAAGCAGTGTCTCCAAAATTACACAAATAGTGTTTACGGTGACTTTAAGCCACTTTTCAATCAAATTAACAAATATATTACCATGGTAGACCTTGCCCTACTGTAAGCCTACCCAGTCACGTAAGATACACGATATCTTAAGCAGTTGTCTTACCCTTAACATGCTCTATAAAACAGCATTCTGAAAATGTTGTCTGTTTTTGTCGTCTGCTTCATGGCCTTTCAAACATATTTTAGTGTGGATCCTGATCAGGAGCACACTAACCTGGATCCACACTGATTGCAAAAATACTATCAAAGTTACAAGCAAACAAAAAGCAGACAACAGTTGTTATGAATGGCATCTTGTGGGTAAAAATAAAACTTTTTCTGGCTTAAACATTCCCATCGGGACTTGGAGAAATATGGGCTGCATGGTGCTTCTACACAGAGGTCAAACTGACGACACATGCGTACTGGTAAACCGCTTAGAAGGACGTAGCCTGCACAGGCAAAGTGACGTGATAAGACCGTCCAATGCTTATAAGCCTTTTGGTCTTATTATGATTAAGGGCTTGAGATGTCAATTTATCTCAATGTCGGGTAAAAGTCCCACAGAATTGGAAGCAACGTCTCCAAAATGACCTGAATAGTGTTGACAGGGACGGTAAACCTCAATTCAAACGCATGGTAAGCTGCACCAAGCTGTTTGTGAAAGCCAATACTTCATTTGTTTGTTCTACAAGTAGTCTCATGGTGCTCTACATACCTGTGAAGTTTCATGGAAATATCTCAAAGGGTATCGAAGTTACGGAGCGGACGAGCAAATATGACAGAAATGGCCATGTTCAGTGTTCAAAGGACAATAACTCCAAAAGTAAGAAAAGGAGAGTTACGGTTCATATGTTCTTCGCGTTGTCTAATAGTGCCCTATATATCTTTTAAGTTTCGTGAAAATATCTGGAATGGAATCAGAGTCATGGAGCGGACACGAAACGGATAGCAAAAGCTGTACTCAAAGTTCAAAGGGCAATAACTCCAAAAGTAGGAAAATCAGAGTTATGGTCTATATGTTTTGCACATCATCTCTTTACATATCTGTGAAGTTTCCTGTAAATATCTCAAACGGTATCGAAGTTGTGGAGCGGACACGAAACTATGACACAAATTGCTGTGTTCAATGTTGGAAGGGCAACAACTCCAAAAGTTGGAAAATCAGAGTTACGGTTCAAATGTTCTGCACGTCGGCTGATAGTGCTCTACACATCTGTGAAGTTTTGTGAAGATATCTAAAATGGTATCAAAGTTATGGAGCGGACACAAAACTATGGGGCGCTGACGGACGGAATGACGGACTCTCAAAGCTTCGGAGGGTATAACATAATACCCCGCAATTTTTTAAATGGCGGTGCATAAAAAGTGGGGAGGGTGCGAATTTCAGGTAATTTGCAGAGGGCAATAAACTGCATGAGTCTGAGAATTTAAAAAAAGGGGGGGGGGGTGCGTTTGCACGTCTCTCCACCCTGTGTGCGGGCCTGCATCAACAGGTAGAATGAACCAGTTTTGAAACAGAGAGAGAGAGAGAGAGAGAGAGAGAGAGAGAGAGAGAGAGAGAGAGAGAGAGAGAGAGAGAGAGGAGAGAGGGGAGAGAGAGAGATGAAACTATGACAAACATTGTAGACATCAATGGATCTACAGTTTGCAGCTGGATGAAATGTTATACATGTAGCACAGATTGCATTGCATATGAGGTTAAGTATTATCAAAGAAATATTGTTGGTTCAGAAAGATGAATTTGCTGTGCTGTTTGATTTTGTTTGTTTGCTTGTTTGATTTGTAGTTGAATATACGTGTATACAGAAGGGAGATAATTAAACACATTAACAAATGACAAGTAAATACATGTAATTTGGAAAACTTTGACGCAAAATGCTACTATATTTGTACTAAATACTTTCTTATAATGAAGCGTTTTAACGAGTACCCACATTCTACGTTATACCCACGTTATTGGCCGCGTGACTATCACTGACCATCTGACTGCCGCCATCCCTGAACAAAATCAAGTTTATAGCATCGATAGTCGCCTCCCTAAGACGTCAGAGCGCTGCGTTAAAAGTAAATTCTGGACTGTGCTCGTGTACTTGGGCATTGGCAAACAGTGTATACCTAATCAGACGCCGTATAACTGTCTGATCAGGGCTACTGTGTTTGCTTAAAATACTGGAATTGAAGGGTTTTTTATTTGTTTGATTTGAGGTTTAACGTCCCTGTCAACACTGTAAAGGTCATTTGGGAGACGTTGCTTCCAATTTTGTGGGACTTTTACCCGACATTGAGATGAAGTGACATCTCAAGCCCTGTCGCCCAATGAAACCAATAGGGTTTATTAGCATGGCCTCGCACCGCGGTTCCTGGACAGGCTTAGATCCTCTAACGGTTTACCAGTACTAGTGCACTGGCCGGATTCAGCTCTGCGTGGAAGCATCATGCAGCCCATATATTTCTTCAAGCCCCTGTGGGCGGGGGCCAGGAATTGAAGGGATAAACGAACAGTTCGATTCTCAGTTTTGGACTATTTTTCCAATTACTCCACCAGTACTCTCAGTGCTTTGATAAAGTCTCTCTCTCTCTCTCTCTGTACCTAGAGACAGGGTTTATGAACTTTGTGATAAGGAATTGCTAACTCACAGACAGTGTTTATTTTGTAAACAGTCTGTGAAAAATTATAACTGTTAAGCTGTCATTAAGCCACTGGATGTGGTAATTTGAGCTTTCCTAAGAAATAGGAGGAATCCTGAGGTTGCGGTATATAGTATAACGAGTACCAACGATCTATATTCTAGAACAGGAATAAGAACAAGACCTGTTGCATGACAGCATAGCTCGCCTGTTTCGGGTCTACAAGATATAAGTAAAATTACTGAACCATGAAATATAGGCCACACTCACCTAGATATATTTTGAGGTCAGTCATCTGGTCACATGGAACATATATTCCAGATATTACACAGAAGCCTCCGTGATGCAGTGGCTGTGCTACTCGCCTTGTAAACCAGGGGTCACAGGATCGACCCCGGGCTTCTCCAGACTTTCGGATGAGTCTTTAAACCGAGGTCTCGTCTCGGTATGATCTTACCTGTTGGTGAGACGTAAAACTTAAACACTCATACCAGTTATTACATTTCAGAATTAAATAGTGTCTGAATTATAAGGCAAAATCATTGAACCATGAAAATAGGTCACACCGACCTAGATAGAGTTCTATGTAAATCATATGGTCACATGGAACTTATAATTCAGGTTTGAAGTTATACTTATTATTATTTTTATTAGTAGTAGTAGTATTCAAAATATATGGCAGAATCACTGAATCATGAAATATAGGTCACATTGACCTAGATATATTTTTATGTCATTCATCGGGTAACATGAATTAATAATTCAGATATGAAGTTTCTCCATCAAATAGTATTCAAGATATAATGCAAAGTCACTGAACCATGAAATATAGGCCACACTGACCTACATATATTTTGAGATCAATCATCTGGTTGTATTGAAGTTATATCCCAGGTTTAACATTTCTCTATCAAATAGTATTCTAGATAATAGGCAAAATCACTGAACCATGAAATATAGGTCATACTGACCGAGATATACTTTGAAGTCACTCATCGGGTCTCATGGAACTAATAATCCAAGTATGACATTTTTACATCAAAGAGTATAAGATAATAAGATAATAGGCAAAATCACTGAAACATGAAATACACATACACAGACCTAGATATATTTTGCGGTGAATTATCGGGTCACAAGGAACTAATAATCCAGGTATGGCATTTCTCCATTTCTGACCAATATATATTTTATGTCATTTATTGGGTCGCATGGAATTCATCAAAGAGTATAATATTCAGGGTATATTATATCCAAATAGTATTAATATCCAAGGTACAGTATTTCTCCATCAAATAGTATTCAAGATAATAGGCGAAATCACTGAACTATGAAATATAGATTAAAGTGACCTGGATATATTTAATGGTCAATCGTGGGGTCACGTGGCACTAATATCCCAGGTATGACATTTTTCCACTAAATTTTCTTCAAGATATAAGGCAAAATCACTGGACCGTGAAATGTAGGTCAACATGACCTTCACCCTTTTACACTTGAAACAATGTCACATAGTTGGCTGATGTATATCCAATTGTCTGTATAACTTGTTAGAATAATGGAAAGTTATATAATAAATTACAAAGGTGTCCTAGATTTTGACCCCTAGCTTAACCCGATCCCCCCAGGCATGAACCCAGGGGTGTGTGGTTTTGGAACCCAGGTATCCAAGTTATAAATATGAATGTTTTGTGATGAGTGACTGTTGAGATATAAGCATTTCAAAATCTTCAACACAGTATTACACAGGTGTTCTAGATTTTGACCCCTAGCCCCACCCGGGGCATGAACCCAGGGGTCTGTTCTCTCTGAAAGTCAGACGACTCTCCCAGGTACTTAAGTTCTAAATATGGGTGGTCTGTGATGAGTGACTGTTGAGATTTAAGCATTTGAAAAAAATTAACGCAGTGTGACGGGAACGCCCACGCAAACACAAACGCCAACGCGCTCGAGGACGACCGAGGTGACAACAATAGCTTTCCTTGTACTTCGTACAGGCGAGCTAAAAATAATGCTTACCTCTGTAAACCACAGTTTTACTTCATAAACGTGGGGTTAAAGGGGGTCACAATTATATTGTGTTTGTTTGAGTTGAGGTTTTACGTCCCCATCAACACTATTAATTCATTTTGGAGCTGTTGCTTCCGATTTTATCGGACTTTTACCCGACATTTGAGATAAAATGACATCTCAAGCAGCACCGCCCATAGAAACCGCTAGGGTTTATGGAGCGGAAACTGGGGTTTACAGGGGTATAAATGATTTTTCTTATTTCTGCTCAAATCATAGAGCGTGGGTACCCTAAAGAAGCGCCTCACCGCGGCGGTTCTAAGGAGTACCCAAAAACTATGTTTGAGCAGAAATATGAAAAACTAGCGGGATTTTCATCCCAAAATATTCACTTTTGGAAGTAAAATTTTTCCACCATATTTGAATATGCGTGTTTTTGTTATAATATGTTTATGCTTTATTCTCCAACACATGATTGTGTGGGTTCTAACGAGTAAATATAATCTATGTGTTTTTGTATATGTACCACTTTGATATATTTCTTATTTATTCTCCAACTCACGATTGTATGGGTAAATATAATCTTTGTGTTTGAGTATACGAGTCTTATTTATTCTCCAACGCATGGTTATATGGGTAAATATAATCTATGTGTTTGAGTATATGCATACCCTTGTAAATGCCCCCGCCCATAGGGGCTTGAAGAAATATATGGGCTGCATGATGCTTCCACGCAGAGCTGAATGCGGCCCGCACACTAGTACTGGTAAACCGCTTAGAGGAGCTAAGCCTGTCCAGGAACCGCGGTGCGAGGTGGACCGCCCATGCTAATAAACCCTATTGGTTTCATTGGGCAACAGGGCTTGAGATGTCATTTCATCTCAATGTCGGGTAAAAGTCCCACAAAATTGGAAGCAACGTCTCCAAAATGACCTTTACAGTCTTGACGGGGACGTTAAACCTCAAATCAAACAAACAAAAGGATACCCTTGTAAACCCAACTTAACTGTAACAAGAGGGCCCAATGGCCCTATATCGCTCACCTGTGTACCAGAAAATCATTAGTGTAGGAGACCACTTGACATTGCTATATACTAAATATCTAAGCTCAGGCAAAGCGGTGTCCGTGCTTATAAACCCTACTGGTTTCATTGGGCAACATGGCTTGAGATGTAATTTCATCTCAATGTTGGGTAAAAGTCCCACAAAATTGGAAGAGACATCTCCAAAATGACCTATACAGTGTTGACGGGGATGTAAAACCTCAAATCAAACAAAATCTGTGCCTTATGGTTTTGGAGAAAAAGATGTTTTTTTTTTAAGTTTTTTCCAGTATAAGTCTATAGGAGCTAATGAGCCCTGGGCTTGGCCAATTTTGACCCAAAGGGCACGGTTGGCAGGATTTATGTAGGCGACCATTTTGTGTTGCTATATACTAAATATCTAAGGTCTGTACTTTATGGTTTCAAAGAATTTTGAAGCTTTTTTTTCCATTATAAGTTTGTTGGAGTTAAGGGGCCACAGGATTTGGACCCCAGGGGCATGATTGGCAGGATTCATGTAGGCGACCACTCGACATTGCTACATGCTAAATACCTAAGCTCTGGGACTTATGGTTTCAGAGAAGAAGATTTTTGAAGTTTTTATTTTCATTATGCGTCTATGGGAGCTATTGGGGTCCCAGGGTGTGGCCCATTTGGACCCCAGGGGCATGATTGGCAGGATTTATGTAGATGACCACTTGTCATTGCTACATGCTAAATATCTAAGCTCTGGGCCCTGTGGTTTCAGAGAAGAAGATTTTTGAAGTTTTTTTTCCATTATGAGTCTATAGGAGCTAAAGGGCCCCGGGGCGTGGCCCGTTTGGACCCCAGGGGCATGATTGGCAGGAACTATGTATGTGACCACTTGCCATTGCTACATGCTAAATATCTAAGCTCTGGGCCCTGTGGTTTCAGAGAAGAAGATTTTTGAAGCTTTTTTTCCATTATGAGTCTATAGGAGCTAACTGGCCCCGGGGCGTGGCCCTTTTGGACCCCAGGGGCATGATTGCCAGGAATTATGTAGGTGACCACTTGCCGTTGATACGTGCTAAATATCTAAGCTCTGGGCCCTGTGGTTTCAGAGAAGAAGATTTTTGAAGCTTTTTTCCATAATGAGTCTGGGAGTGAAGGGGCCCCGGGGCGTGGCCCATTTGGAACCCAGGGGCATGGCTGGCAGGAATCATGTAGGTGACCAATTGGCGTTCCTACATGCTAAATATCTAAACTCTGGGCCCTGTAGTTTCAGAGAAGAAGATTTTTGAAGCTTTTTTACCACTATGAGTCTATAGGAGCTAAAGGGCCCCGGGGCGTCGCCCATTTGGAACCTAGGGGCATGATTGGCAGGAATCATGTAGGTGACCACTTGCCCTTGCTACATGCCTAATATCTCAGCTCTGGGCCCTGTGGTTTCAGAGAAGAAGATTTTTGAAGCTTTTTTCCAATATGAGTCTATAGGAGCTAAAGGGCCCCGGGGCGTGGCCCGTTTGGACCCCAGGGGGCATGATTGGCAGGAATTATCTATGTGACCACTTGCTGAATATCTAAGCTCTGGGCCCTGTGGTTTCAGAGAAGAAGATTTTTGAAGCTTTTTGTTCCATTATGAGTCTATGGGAGCGTAGGGGCCCCAGGGCGTCGCCAATTTGGAACCCAGGGGCATGATTGGCAGGAATTATGTAGGTGGCCACTGGCTGTTGCTACATGCTAAATATCTAAGCTCTGGGCCCTGTGGTTTCAGAGAAGAAGATTTTTGAAGCTTTTTTTCCATTATGAGTCTATGGGAGCTAAGGGGCCCCGGGGTGTGGCCAATTTGGACCCCAGGGGCATGATTGGCAGGAATTTAGTAGGTGACCACTTGTCGTTGCTACATGCCAAATATCGCAGCTCTGGGCCCTGTGGTTTCAGAGAAGAAGATTTTAGAAGCTTTTTTCCATTATGAGTCTATAGGAGCTAAAGGGCCCCGGGGCGTGGCCCGTTTGGAACCCAGGGGCATGATTGGCAGGAATTATGTAGGTGACCACATGCACTTGCTATATGCTAAATATCTAAGCTCTGGGTCCTGTGGTTTCCGAGAAGAAGATTTTTGAAGCTTTTTGTTCCATTGTGAGTCTATGGGAGCGAAGGGGCCCTGGGGCGTGGCCAATGTGGACCCCAGGGGCATGATTGGCAGGAATTATGTAGGTGACCACTGGCCGTTGCTACATGCTAAATATATTAGCTCTGGGCCCTGTGGTTTCCGAGAAGAAGATTTTTGAAGCTTTTTGTTCCATTATGAGTCTATGGGAGGGAAGGGGCCCCAGGGCGTTGCCCATTTGGAACCCAGGGGCATGATTGGCAGGAATTATGTAGGTGGCCACTGGCCGTTGCTACATGCTAAATATCTAAGCTCTGGGCCCTGTGGTTTCAGAGAAGAAGATTTTTGAAGCTTTTTTTTCCATTATGAGTCTATGGGAGCTAAGGGGCCCCGGGGTGTGGCCAATTTGGACCCCAGGGGCGTGATTGGCAGGAATTATGTAGGTGACCACTTGCCGTTGCTACATGCCAAATATCGCAGCTCTGGGCCCTGTGGTTTCAGAGAAGAAGATTTTAGAAGCTTTTTTCCATTATGAGTCTAAAGGAGCTAAAGGGCCCCGGGGCGTGGCCCGTTTGGAACCCAGGGGCATGATTGGCAGGAATTATGTAGGTGACCACTTGCCCTTGCTACATGCTAAATATCTTAGCTCTGGGCCCTGTGGTTTCAGAGAAGAAGATGTTTTAATTTTTTCCCATTGTAAGTCTATGGGAGCTGTATGTTGTCATAGCAACCAGAATTCCAATCTGATCAGCCCAAAAACCTTATGCAGCCTTTCCCCCTACCTGGTGATGCTTCTCATGAAATTTGATCAAGATTGACCATGGGGTATTAGAGATATACTTATTTGAAATTGTTTACGGACGCACGCACGCACGCGCGGACGGACGGACGCACGGACGCACGACGGACAAAAAGTGACCACAAAAGCTCACCTTGTCACTACGTGACAGGTGAGCTAAAAATTATCGTCCCCGCCCATCGGGCCTGGAGAAATAGATTGGACTGCACGGTGCTTCTGCGCAGAGCTGAAATTGACCGAACTTCAGTACTGGTAAATAGTACCCAGGGAAAGTGATGCGAGTCGGACCGCTCTTTAAACCCTGGCGGTTTCTGTGGGTGGTAGGGATTGAGATGTCATTTCATCTCAATGTTGGGTAAAAGTCCTACAAAATCGGAAGCAACGTCTCCAAAATGACCTTAATAGTGTTGACGGGGACCGAACTTCAGTACTGGTAAATAGTGCCCAGGAAAAGTGATGCGAGTCGGACCGCTCTTTAAACCCTGGCGGTTTCTGTAGGTGGTAGGGATTGAGATGTCATTTCATCTCAATGTCGGGTAAAAGTCCCACAAAATTGGAAGCAACGTCTCCAAAATGGCCTTAATAGTGTTGACGGGGACCGAACTTCAGTACTGGTAAATAGTGCCCAGGAAAAGTGAGTCGAGTCGGACCGCTCTTTAAACCCTGGCGGTTTCTGTGGGTGGTAGGGATTGAGATGTCCTTTCATCTCAATGTTGGGTAAAAGTCCCATAAAATCGGAAGCAATGTCTCCAAAATGACCTTAATAGTGTTGACGGGGACGTAAAACCTCAACTCAAACAAACAAATACTGTAAAAATTATTTTGACATGTTACTGTGTGGAGTGTCATAGCTATAACAGAACTGTTTTACACACACCTAAGAACAATTAAGGGGAATGGATACACCTTCAGGGGGGGGGGGCAACTCCTGCGAAAGTGCTTTGTCTCCCATGCCAATAGGGGTCAACACTTTAAAGAAAGAATTTGCTCCTGAAGAGAAAATTCTTTCCTTTAAGGACAGACCCCGTTTTCAGAGGCACAGGGTCTGTAGAAAAACGAACAGGAAGTCTCGAAAGTTGTCTCCCTTTGAAAAATGGCGGAAAAAATATGTTTTAATTCCCCTTAAGAACAACATATTGTTCTTCAAAATGGAACTGCTCTTCAAAAGAAAGAGAACCAAAGTATTTCTTTCACAAATAGTCAACAAAATCTCCTAGGGACAGAAAAGCGGGTTCGACTCAGCCATGGTAAACGAGCCATCGGCGTTCGAGCCATCTAAGTTCTACTGTATTGAAAATTTTACCGCCAAAATATGAAAATTTGTAGATACAAAAAATCTGATATTGTTTCATATTTCTGCTCAAACATAAATTGTGAGATCTCGATAGAACCGGCCCGGAAAAGCGGTTCTAACGAGTACCCACAATCTTTGGTTTTGAGTAGAAATAAGAAAATACATATACACCTATAAACCCCAGCTTAACAATATAAAAGTGGGATTTAAGAGGTTTAAAATTATATAGGCGTTTTGTCATGATGCTGAGTCTTGAAATTTTAGAAATAAGAAAACCGATTGATTGGTGATTGTTTTGTGTTTAACGACACGTCAACCCTTCTGGTTATTTTGTATCGCCAACCCTTGTGGTTTATTTTGTATCATCTCCCAGAGAAAAGAAATGGAAGAGAAATAGTAGAGGAGATGAACGTGGGGAACAGGGGAGAAAGACGAAAATGAATTGAAGTGTAGACCCCCCCCCCCCAAATAAAAAAATAAAAACACCCACCCCCTCTACCCTTACCTGCTGAAAGGACAGCGAGCATTGCCTAAATGTAAGCCAATATCAGTTGGACGCCCCAGTGACGCAAGATACACATCACCTTTGCCTCTCCCAATACCCCCAAAACAGTGAACACAAAGGCAAACACTCTTTCGATCTATTAATTATATAGAGGATCTTACATGTGTGTTCATGTATTATTGAATTTATTTAACGAGTTGAGGAAACGGGATAAAATGCGATAAATTCAATAATACATGAGCACGAATGCAAGATTCTGTTTATCATATGACATTTAAAACGCATTTTATTCGCGATTGTTTAACGAAAACGTCAATATTCCGCCATCAGTAAACGTGAAGTCATTAAGGACGTCGTACATGTAACGTTACGGGACGTATATAGCTAATTTATGAAAATATTACATGGCGTTATTACACTCTCAGACGCGACGTCATATGATAAAATATGAGATTACACGATCCACATTTTCATGATATGAAACAATCTCTCTGAATATTTATCCCATATTACTGTATGTACAGGCTGAAGTTCCCTGAACTGCGCCATTGTTGTTCGCCAGAGCTAAAGGCTCACACACAATGATCCGTCGTGTGTCATCCTTTGTCCGTCCACACTTTCAAACAGCTCGGAAACCACTGGGACAATTGAAATCATTTTTTACCTTACACATCTGTTTTTGTTGTTGTTGTTTTCCAGTTTCCCCGTGTCGCGGGTCGTCAGCTGGTGGGGTCCCAGGGAACGAATCCATGCTGGCACCGTAGCCGTTCGGTGGTATCCCTATTCCCCATTGCCGGTGAACAGGGAGACCATCGCTCGGCTCCAGCCCCGTCCGTCCATGTTTGTCGTCTCACGTCTCAGGTGTCTCCGAGCCCACGGGCATCCCCTTGTCCTGTAGCCAATCGCCGAGCTCCGTCCTGAGAGGTTTGTGAAACGGTGCCGTGACCTTTCCAGGTCTCGGTGGGGCTTATATTTTGTCTTCCCGTTTGCTTCAGGAGTGCATGTGTCCTGTCGCTAAAGGGCATCTTTAAATGTAGGAGTTTCTGGGCTAGGCGTGCTTCATATTTCAAGGGCCGTGGATATGTTGCACAGTTCCAATGTGAGCCTTTGTTTTTGTGCAACATAGTTTAGTTGTAGTAATTTGGAACTCCATTCTAAAGGTTTGGCTACGTGATTGCACTGCGTTTAAGTTATAGCAGTGCTGTGCCTTGGGTTTTTGCCGTTTGTCGCAAAGGGGTGTGGGTTGTTTTGTGTAACAGGGTAGGCTCCGAGTTTGAACTTATCATTAAGCGGATCGTTTAGCAGTTAATTTTGTTTGAATGTTTCATTGCGATTTGGAAGACGTTTCTAAAGATTGCTATACACGTTTCCATGTTACGTGTTATGCACCTTATATTCAATCAGGGGATTCGAGACAAAGTTCTTTAGCCATTTTGTGGTGCTTATTTGCACCACAAAATTGTAGAGTCCATCCATTTCTTTCTTCTAGCTTGTAGCTTCAGCCGCATCTACACCCTCACGCCAGCACCATGTCTATGGATGTCGTCTACGCTTTTTGTATCAATTTTGATATTGGTAGTTTTGTTTTTTATTTTTTTTTTTGTTTGATTTTTGCATATTTTTGTAACGTATGTACATTTTTACATTATTTGGTCTGTGCCCCCAGCTTATTGAGTATATATGCGGGCGGATGTGCTCGCCCCGCCATAGATCTGTCGTGTTTGTTTTTCTTGTGCTTTAAAGATGGTGTTGTCCGTTTTGGGGCAAGCCGACCCGCTCTCTTATGCTGGGTAGGACGGTTTTTGTACCTGCAAGGTTGTGCTTGTAGATTATATTTTGTGATTTTTGTTTATTCTGTACATACAACATATAGTATAGTGTGACGGCCTCCGCCGTCTCGGGCCCAAGTTCGTGTTCGTTTTAGTTTGTGGGTGACCTCTATCGCGGAGGATGTGGAAGTAGGTCAATCCCCACTGTTTTTCACGTGAACAAGAGTTTGTATAATTGGTCCTGGTCATATGACCAAAATAGATGCCACCACGCCTATAAAAGGTAAAAACCTTTAAAAAATCCTCTTCTCAGATCCAGAAATCAGATGATCTAGAACATGGCAGGCAACATAAAGGGACTCGGGTCGCTCAAAAATTATATCAATGATGACCCTGTGTTGCCTGGTCTATTGCCGCCTACGACAAGATTAAATTTGGTCCAAAGGATTTGAATGGAAAAGGTAAAACAGTGCTTTTTCAAAAACAATTGTAGTTAATTAAAAGAATGTAGGTCTTATATGTTTGTTTGTTTGTATTGGAGTTTAACGACACAGTCAACACTATTTAGGTCATTTTTGAGCCGGTCAGTTTACCTATCCACACTTTTCCTGGGCAGGCATATACGTAAGCGGTTAACCAGTATAGTGCACATTCTTTCGCCAGAAACTGACAACTGCCCTTCTTGAATCAGCGGAAGGGAGAGAATGACCGTAGAAAAGATTTCATGATCAATCTCCACGACAGAATGTTGCTGACCCCGTCAGGTATCGAACCCGTGTCCTCCTGATCACCAGTCAGACGCGCATCCGACATTGACCTTGACTCAAGGTCACAAGGATTGAATGACCATCAGAAGTTTGAGCATCTTCTCCTCAGAAACCACAGGGCCAATGGGAGTCAGATTCTGCACAGAACTTCTATGCCATCTATGCTACATAATTGGTCCTGGTCACAAGGTCCTGCCTTCTCCAGAAGAATAAAAAATAGGACTGGGAAAATGTCAGTGTTTTTATCCAATACAGTTGTACTTTGTAAAAAGAAAATAGATCTCAATGAACCTCTCAGAATGTCAAAGGTCAAGGTCTTCAAGTGACCTTGGCTCAAGGACAAAAGGACTGAATGGCCCTCAGAATTTCAAACATCTCCTCGGAAACCACAGGGCCAATTGGAGTCAGATTTAATATCTCTTCTATGCTTCATGGTAACAAAATTTTATATAATTGGTCCTGGTCACATCACCAAGGTGACGGCTATGTCCATAATTTAAAAATCTCCTTCTCCAGAACCATAAGTCAGATGACCTTGAAACCTGGCAGACAGCTAAAGGTACATGAGCCTAACAAAAATTATATACATGATGACCCTAGCTTGACCTTGCCCAATTTTACAGCAAGGTCAAATTTTGTACCACATGCGTTTGAATGCGAAAAAGGTAAAACTGTGCAGTTATACAAAGTAGTTATAGTTTATGAAATGAAAGTAGCACTTATATTAACTTTTTTGAATGTCAGAGGTCAAAGTCTTTCATTGACCTTGGCCCAATGTCACTAGGATCAAATGTCCATCAGAATTTGAAACATCTTCTCCTCAGCACAGGGCCAATTGGAGTCAGATTTTATATGTAACTACTATGCCTCATGGGTACAGAAATTTATAGAATTGGTCTTGGTCGCATGACAAGGATGGTTGCCATGACCATATATGGTAAAAACCCTTGAAACTTCTCAGGTAACCTTGAAACTTGGCAGACAGCAAAAGAGACTTGAACTCTACAAATGTTGTATAAACGATGAATCTGGGTTGACCTTGATCTTCTTTATGGCAAGGTCAAATTCGTTCCATTAGGCTTATGAATAGGAAGCAGGTAAGACAGTACATTCATCCAAAACAATTGCAGTTTATGAAATTAAAGTAGGCCTAATAAGAATGTAAAAGGTCAAGGCCATTCATTGACTTTGACCCAGGGTCACTAGGGGTGTATGTCTGTGAACATTTAAAAGTACCCCATATTCTGAAAGTGCTGGGCCATTTTTAATTCATTTTAATTTGCAGCTTCCAGACAAGTTGGGATTTTTTTTTTATTTGAATGGTCCAGGTCACATATATGGTATAAACCTGAAGAGATTTTTTCTCAGGTACCACTAGGTCGATTGCCATGAAACTTAACATGTAGTATCAGGTTACTGAGAAGTACCAAATTTCTGCAGACGATGACCTTAGGGTAAGGTTAATAATGACCTATTTTACGACATATGTCGTCTCTTGGACGTTTGAACTAGAAATGGTTAAGTAATGCATTTTTCTTTGAAATATGAATGAAGGTATCAGTGACGCAGGTGAGCGATCGTTGCCCTTAGGCTTCTTGTTTGGTTTTTGTTTTCAATGACGTGGTATTTAATGACCTTATAAACCATACTTTATCTAACGAGCACTGTTCAATACCCTTATGTTTGGAGTCTCAAAATAAAACAGATACTGGCCATTAACAAGTAGATCTATGCACGGACCTGTTGATGATCGACATCTCACTTCATTTTGCGTTAGCCAATCAACACGTTCTCAGGTGCCTCATCGGCGAATCAATACCTTGAATAGGGCGAACCACTACAACTCTATCTAGGCATCACTAGGGACACGAATAAACCAATTAAATGTGATGCAAGACTAGTCTGCAATATATAAAGCGGGAATGTTCGTCGTAGAAATTTACCAGGCAGTGCCATCACCAGTTTATTGAGAAAAAGCCAAGAACGTTAACAAATTCAACATGGGTGTATTACCCAGATGTAAGCAGATCACTGTGTGTATAGTGGAACTTTGATAACTCGATCGTGGATGGCTCGTTTATGTTCTAGAATCCCTAGAAAAGTCCCTGAAGCTTGTTTGATTTGATCTTGACATTACGAAAACACGTTTATTCAAATAGATTGAAAATTTTACCACCCAAAAGTGTATTTATTTATTTAATAGAAATTTCATGGTTACATACATACACACTGAGGAGTAAACCATTGGATTGGACGTAGGCATAGCCCTATTTTAGTCCTTTCCGAGATTGGATTGGACGTAGGCATAGCCCTATTTTAGTCCTTTCCTCGGAAAGGACTAAAATAGGGCTATGCCTACTTCCAATCCAATGGTACATATATAGCGGAAAGGACTAAAATAGGCTATGCCTACGTCCAATCCAATGGTACATATATATATATATACTCCTCTGTGTGTAGGTATGTAACCATGATATTTCTAATAAATAAATAAAGGGAGAGAATGACCGAAGAAAAGATTTCATGATCAACCCCCACGAAAGAATGTTGCCGACCCCGGCAGGTATCGAACCCGCGTCCTTGTAATCATCAGTCAGACGCGAATCCGACTGAGCAACCGAGACCGGCCTTAGTAGGTTGCAGTTATTCTTTATTTTTCTGCATTCACTGTCAACTGAACAGATACCACCTTTGGACTGTTCAAAAGTGGTCATAAAGACCACTTTTGAACAGTCTCAAAGGGGGGCTTAATATAGGAATTGTACCGTAAATGTGTTCATATAATAATGAAGCAATGATTGACAGACTGAGATTGCTAAAATAACCTCGGGTGAGGCAGCAGTGCAAGACAAAGAAATCATACACCGTCATACAAATGCATATTATTGACCCATGTTTGCATGGGTACAAAACTTGCAGCAGGATATTCCTGTCCCAAGTGTGACAAAATGGTTCTTTCCAGATTCACAAACAAGCAATTTTGGGTCGATTTGTTTCATGATCAATCGACCAAACGTGACTAATACTCCAGAAGCTTCCCGCCTGCTTTTGTCGCTGTAACGTACGGGTACAGTGTGAAGAAGGTTACCTGTAAACGTGGACTGGCATCACGAAAACCTACGTGTATAAATTTGACCCCCTTAAACCCCACTTTTATACAGTAAACTGGGGTTCGCAGGGGTATACATTGTTTTACTTATTTCTGCTCAAAAACGTATATTGTGGGTACTCGTTAGAACCGCTTCGCCGAGGCGGTTCTAACGAGTATCCACAATCTATGTTTTGAGCAGAAATTAGAAAATATCACATTTTTTTCAACTGAAAATTTTCGGTGGTAAAATTTACAGTGTATTTTTATAGGCGTGTTTTCGTAATGGGGCTTATGTGTTGGGTTACCGACAAACAGTGTAAACACTGATCAGATGCCACAGAACGGGGTATCTAATCAGGGTCTACACTGTTTAAAGTACATGAATTTAAGTGTTAAACGAAACAGTCTAAGTCCTCGGTCAGGATCATTTCCCCAGCCTATACTAAAGATACAATCGACCCACCAGACAACACCTTTTGATGTTTTGCTTCAAGGAACAATGGATAAGGAAACAAAATCCTATTAATTTTAGACTGAAATATTATAATCCTCGTGCAAACTATTTCGGAATCCCAACCATAGGGTCCAGCGGACACGTGGGCAACGCGACTTTGCCGAGTTTCCTTCGTAACCAGTGGATCGATGGTTGGGATGAACGAAAATAATTGATTCTTTTCTCACATACAACATAAATGTGATCGCAGCTTTCTTTTTCATTCATGGAAACTGGAGAGAGCGGGGCAAAACCAAACTTTTCAACAAACTCCAGAAATTTTGGTACCATATTTTAGTTTATTGATAAATAACCCATACACAGAAGAGATTTTATTCAGAAATTATGAAGTCATAGACATTAGAACTTTGAATATTTGTTTCACCACCTAACGTCGCTAATGCAATCGACGTTATTCGATAATTTGGAACAATCGCATGTGAGAAGTATCATATGGCTCCAACGTGGGATCTATTTTGTCGCCACTCATCATGTGAACAAGTCCGTGAAATGAACACCCCACCAAAGCCCACGTTATACAGAGAAAAATGGGAAACATTATTTTCTTATTTCTGCTCCAAGACATAGGTTGTGTCTACTAGTTAGAATCGCGTCGATGAGGCGGTTCTAAGGAGCACTCGCACGGGTGTGTTATCGTACACAGAGATGTCTCAGTATCACAGGCATTGGTTTGTGAGAAAATAATTTCTTTAACCCTAAAGATGTCAAGAAAAACTGCACCTGAAAACGCCGTCTGTTTATTTCGTCTACTACATCTCAAAAGATGTTTTTTTTTAATACAGGCAAACAGTGTGGACCCTGCTCAAACTGCTTCTGGAGGAGCAGTCTGATCTGGAGTCACACTGTTTGCAAAAATGGTTGTTAAAGTAACCTGCAGACAACAAAGCAGATGACCGTTGTTGTGACTGACATCTTAAGGGTTTAAGGCTCTTATATGACCCTTTTTATGGGCCCCCTCCATCGGTGCTTTGAGTAATAGATTGCCGCGCAGAACTGAAACTGGCCGAACTTTTGAGAACTGGGAAACCGCTTAGAAGGTCTAAGCTTACCCAGGAAACATAGGTTGTGGATGCTCGTTGCCTCATTGAGGCGGTTCCAATGAGTACCCACAACCTATGTCTGGAAGCAACAAAAAAGTAAAAAAAATAAATAATGTATACCCCTTCTCTATATAAAGTGGGGTTAAAGGGGTGTGTATTTCACGGACTTGCTAACATGATGATCAGAGTGGCTAGTGATAGATTTATGGGTAATAACTGCAACCGACGGAGTCTGAAGCCATGGTTACCAGTAAACATACGGTAGCTCACTATTGATTAGCTTCTTTTACCTGTATGAACTTAAATATAATTAGACTGTGGATTTTTAGAACCTATTGAACAAGGTCACCATTTAAAGAAAACCGGTCTTAGTTGAATGAAACAATATAAAAAGTATGTAAATCACACTCACATAACCTTGAGCCTTAAACAAAATAAGACAACATTTAGTAAATATAAAATACTATATAAATAATAGTGATCAGGATTAGGTCAGTTAGTAGCTGATATATCGACTAGTGAAATTATATCAGATTTGGTCAATATTTAAGCTCTTTGGATATGCCGGACAGACTAAAAGGTTTGTTTGTTTACATATATTTGTGGTAACGAGACATTTTTTTATAATACGTATATCTATAATAGATAATGCGCCTATATCTTATATATGTGTTTTACCCCTAAAAGGGAGGATGGCAGGATTTCCCTTGGGCGTTTGTATATAAATATTAAAAATGCGCTTCTAATTTCTTACCCGTGATTCACAATGTCGGGTAGAAATTCCCAAGATGCGCATAGTTTTATTTTATTTTTTTTTCATTTTTTAATTGTTATTTTATTTATTACGATAACAGATCATCAGCTATTTTTCTTATGAAACCATCACGTGAACACGTCTGTGAAATGTACACCCCCTAAACCTAACATTATATAGAGAAAACTAGGGTTCACGGGGGCATACATTATTTTTCTTATTTCTGCTTCAAGACATAGGTTGTGGGTACTCGTTAGAACCGCCAGGCGGTTCTAACGAGCACGCACAACCTATGTTTACAGTATAAATAAGATAAATATGACGTATTTTCATTAGAAAAGTTGCCCTTTTTTTTTTTTTTTTTTTTTTGGTTTGGGTTTTACGGCCCTTTCAAGATTATTTCACTCATATCGAGCCGATCGTTAATCAGAGGTGGGCGAAAACCGGAGTACCCGGAGAAAAAACACCTGACCTTCCGTTGCAGAACTTGGCGTCTCACACGTGGCCCGAGCGAGGCTCGAACCTACGGCGGTGAAAGACCTAATGGCTAAGAGTCAGCGCTCTTATCCACTAGGCCACGGAGGCCCGTTGCCATTTTGGAGATGTGAAAAATGCACTATGTCGCACGGTTGTGTTATCGTGATGTTTGTGCTACTTGTCTCATAGACTGTGAGTTGTTGTTAGCAACGCCTCTCCCCAGAGCCGCCTAACGTGTACTCACAGCCTATGTCTTACAGCCAAAATAAGAAAACAATGTATACCCCTTTAAACTCCAGTTTTCTCGATATAAAGTAGGGGTTACAGGATTGTTCATTTCACGGACTTTCTTGAATTACCCAGGAAAGGCCCCGATCCTATGACAAAGTGTTCTTCCATATCACGATAACAGGTCCGTGAAACGAAGACCCCTCCAAACCCCACTGATTATGGATCAAAGTGGGGTTTTAAGGGGGGGGGGTATAGATTATCTGCCTTATTTTGCTGAAACGTATAGATTGTGGGTACTAGTTAGAACCGCCCCATCGAGGCGTTTTTTAGGAGCACCCACAATCTATTTTGAAAGCAGAAATAAAAAAATGTTACAATTTTTACCTAATATTTGGCATTTCTGACAACCTGTTGGACGCCACTAGTTCACATGGACATGTTTTCCTAATGAAAATTCCAAAGGAAAGCGTAATTTGGCTGTCTAATCCCCAGGGTGCACCGCCACTCCAACTCACGGGGAAACATCGACAGGTACATAATACGGGGACGAAGCTATTTTGACCTCTCCCACGTTTCAGATTTCTGTTTCTTTATTTTAGTGTCAATCAACAGGTGAAAAAAACTGTTTGTTAGTGTTGATGTTTTACGTCCCAATTAACACTGTTTCGATGATTTTGAGACATTGCTTGATATATCTAAGTCCTACAGTAAAAACAAGAATATCGGTGAAACCGATGGATGCTCCCCGAGCGTGCAATAGTCGGACCTAGTTAAAGAGCGGTATACTGTGTATACTCACTGTACTTCAAAATGGAGTATAACAAAACCTGTCGGTGGACATATTAGCTTGCCTGATGGCCTAGTCATACAAACATCAGCAACACAAAAGTCGGAATAAATGAAAGGAAGTGTCTTCAGGTACGATAACATACCCCAAGATCCTGGGTGGTAGTTTAGCTATATTAATTGAGTAAAACTGTTTAATACAAATTATTGAAAACTTACTCTCATACACAGAGGCAATCCTCATAGGACTGTCTCCAGGTATGGTTCCGTATTGGGTGCCATTACATGGACGGGTTCGAAAATGGATCTGATCCTATCCCCTTGACTGTCAAAAAAGGTCATTTTGACCATCTGCCAAGACTAGCTTGTTTCACTTTGATCCAATTTATCTGCAACTTTAATGCAGATGGATGACTTTCGATTTTACATACTTTTTGGCAGTACAGTAAAACCTGTCTTAGTGGCCACCTCTATTAAGCAAGCAACCTGTCTTAAGCAAGCAGGCATTCAGTTCCCAAGAAAGGTAGATGTGTTAAATTTCACCTCTATTAAGCAAGAACCTGTCTTAAGCAAGCATATTTTGACTATTCCTTAGGCACTTGCTTAATACAGGTTGAACTGTATTTCAGTCATATCAGAATGATGAGAGGTTGATAATGAAAGGCTGTGTGCAATGGAACTCCGTTTACAGTTGGAAAGATTTCAGCCTCCAGTAAATTTTTCTAAAAATAACCGCAGTGACCTTGACCTTGAGCCCCGGACCCTGAAAATCAAACCTGCTCGAGATATTATCATACCCAACATTTGTGTGAAGTTATATTAAAATCCATCAGCAAATGACTTTAGAGCGATGACAAAGTTTTTTCTAAAAAAAGCAGTAGTGACTTTGACCTTGAGCCCAGGACCCTAAAGTCAAACTTGCTCGAGATATTATCATACCCAACATTTGTGTGAAATTATATTAAACTCCATGAATAAATGTAGGCACTAGAGTGATGACAAAGTTTTTTTTTCTAAAAATAGCCACAGTGTTCTTTACCTTGAGCCCAAGATCCTGAAAGTCGAACTTACTCGATATATTATCATACCCAACATTTGTGTGAAGTTATATTAAAATACATCAGCAAATGACGACGCTAAAGTGATGACAAAGTTTTTTTCTAAAAATAGCCGCAGTGACATTGACCTTGAGTCCAGAACCCTGAAAGTCAAACTTGCTCGAGATATTATCATACCCAACATTTGTGTGACATTATATTAAAATCCATCAATAAATGTAGGCACTAGAGCGATGACAAAGTTTTTTGTCTAAAAATAACCACAGTGACCTTGACCTTGACCCCAGGATTCTGACAGTTGAACGTGCTCGAGATATTATTATACCCAACATTTGTGTTAAGTTATATTAAAATCAATCAGCAAACGACGACTCTAGAGTGATGACAAAGTTTTTTTCTAACTAGAAATGCGTCCATGGGACACGGATGCCCCCGCTTCAAAATATTTGTATGTTCGTATTCATCCATAGAAAGTTATTGACCGTGTTTAAGTTTTGGACCCTTTTTCACATTTGACCTCTAAATATGACCTTGACCTTGGATGTAAGGACCTTGGTTTTGTTTGAGGCAGATTGTCTCATGATGGCCAATATTTCTGCTAAGTAATTTCAAAATCCATCCAGGGATAAGAAAGTTATTGACTGCGTTTAAGTTTTGGACCATTTTTTTACCTTTGACCTCTAAGTATGACCTGACCTTGGAGGTACGGATCTGGGTTTGCACTTGACACATCATCTCATGATGGTTAACATTTCTTCAAAGTAATTTCAAAATTCAATCAGAAATAAGTAAGTTATTGACTGCGTTTAAGGTGCGGACCCTTTTTTTACCTTTGGCCTCTACGTATGACATTGACCTTGGAAGTACGGACCTGGGTTTTGCACGTGACACATCGTCTAATGATGGTTAACATTTCTACAAAGTAATTTTAAAATCCATCCAGAAATAAGAAACTTATTGGCTGCGTTTAAGTTTCGGACCCTTTTTTTACCTTTGACCTCTAAGTATGACCTTGATCCTGGAGGTACGAACCTGGGTTTTGCACGTGACACGTCATTTCCATCCATCAAGAAATAAGGAAGTTATTGACCGCGTTTAAGTTTCGGACGCCCATGTGGCTGTTTTGGCAGGATTGATACTTAAGTGGCTACTTTTAGCCACAGAAAAGAAGTATTTTAGGTGTCTAACGGAATAAATCCCATAGACTTACATTGATTCTGTCCATTTACATAGCCACCTAACTATACATTTGTTGGTGCGGACGGACGAACGAACGGACGGAAGGACGGGGGCAACGCTATATGCCCTTTCCACCATAAAAATAGCCACAGTGACCTTGACCTTGAGCCCAGGACCCTGAAAGTCGAACATGCTCAAGATATTATCATACCCAACATTTGTGTGAAGTTACATGTATATTAAAATCCATCAATAAATGTAGGCACCAGAGTGATGACGAAGATTTTCTAAAAATAGCCAGAGTGACCTTTCAATGCAGCTTAAAACAAAGTACCATAACTCTGTGACATATCATCTAACCAGATAGCACGGATAATATGCACATCCCCTATTGCTGCTTAAGATTCCATCGAAGTTTCGTTGAATTTCTGCAAGTAGTTGCTGAGAATTCGCGTGGACACGAACAGTACCCTATATATTCATGCAGAATTCATCAAATGACCATAACTGTTGGAAAAATCATCTAACCAAAGCACGCAGGTGATATGCGCCTCCACCTTCGATACTTAATAATCCCATGTGAAGTTTCATTGAAATCCGACCAGTAGTTTCTGAGAATTCGCGTGGACAAGAGCGGGACGGACGCACGGACACACGGACGAAGCGGCGACTATATGCTCCCCCGAAATTCTTCGGGGAGCATAATAAACAGTAAGTGTTTAATGGGCGGTCCAACTCGTATCACTTTTCCGTGGGCAAGCTTATAAGAATCTTACATGGGTGTGAGGGATGGATGGAAAAATCCGTCCAGAGGGATCACTATCCGGCATCACTCGGCAGACCTCGTGATGCCGGATAAAGATCCCGAGGGACGGATTTTTTCTATTTTCTATCCACCCCTTACACCCATGTAAGGATTCTTTTTCTTGCATACCTTCCATTTCTGAGCGTGATTTTTTAATACTGCTGTCACTTCGGTTTCCGACATCCGCCACATTGTGATGACACTACAGTGATGTTTCTTTTCGGTTTACCTGTAGGCATACCGTGATGTAGGCTAATTCTGCGCAGTTAAGACTCTGAGGTATTGTTTCATCCATTCCAGGGAGCCAAAAACTGTTTTGCAGCAGTATGCTATACAGTTGTCTCAGCTTGTTAAAAGACTTATAGCAACCATAAATATCTCTGGTGCAATTACATTGTGGTCTGTCTTTAAACACACGCCCATTGTTCAATTGTTCATGAAACGGAATTTTTAACATGGAGTTTCCTTTTCTTTCTTATTTCAGAAGATGGACTGGGCGAATATAGACATTTCTGTTGATCTTATCCGCGCTGCGAGGAGACATCTTCATTTTCTTGACAACGCAGATAATATTGAAAAGCTTCTGACTAATGATGACCTCTTGCAGCTCTCTATTCGAAGATATGAACAGTTATGGGTTCCGCTTGTTTATGAACACAGGTCGGAGCAGCTTGTGCCGCCTATAGATATAGCATGGGCGTGGTATTGCCATATGCTGAATCCATTGGCATACAGAAAAGACTGCAGACTCCTGCTTCAAAAGACATTAAATCATGAATACGTCAGAACTCGGGATGTCATTGGCAGCACAAATACTGCCATTGAATTATGGTATGAGAAGTACCCTAAAGATGGATTTAATATCATCCGAAATGGTGAAATAGTCGTGCCATCGAAACAAATCGGTAAGCTCACTGACGCAGCGACCAGACTCTCTGTAAACCTGATAGAGACAGCAAAATCTCAAATGCATTTTTGTTATCAAGTTACTCTACCTCATTTTCGAGACAAGCTGTTTCTGGAAACTGCACTTAAACGGTATAAACAGTTTCTCTGCTTGAAACAACTCAACGAGGACGAGTTTCTAGCGCCACCTGTTGACATCGTTGTCATGTGGTTCACACACATGTGCCACCCAATCGAATACGCAATTGACACTATGAGGGCATGCGGAAGAGTTTTAGAAAATAACATCCGGGTTCGAATAGGTTACGTAACAGACAAATATCGCTCCGTTTCTCAAGAAACCATCAGAAAATGGAATAGCGTGGACAAAGAAGATCTAGTACAGCCTGGGACGAAATTAAGAGCAAGAGATACTAGAAAAGAGATTAATGAAATGGGGATAAAGGACCTAAAGTCGTGTTGCATAGTTGCCTATAAGTTGAATTTCCTTCAAGCTGAACTGGTAGGTTTTCCCGCTAAAATGCGGAGACGGTTTCAAGTAAGACTGCAGTTGCAACAGTCTGGTTCAAGTGTTGACGAGGTTCTTATTTTAAATGCTACAAAAAGACAAAAACTTTGGAATTTGAAAACAATAGTATCGTATACAACAAACGTTCATTCTGGTATTCGTGCCGCTTTAAATGAGGATATAAATCTTCTGTGCTATACTATAGAAAATCCCATAGCTTCCGGTACATATAACATAGCTCCAATACTAGAACGCATGGATCCAGACGAGAAAAACTTTTTGTTTGACATTCCAATAACTGCACAACAGGACGCAGGAATGCCTGGAAAACTGAATATACAGATAGATGTGAAAGTGGAACACGCACAGTCGTTGACGTGTAATCTGACGTTGGTTCAAACGGAGGAAGGCTTTACTGACCGCATAGTGGAGGCTGATGAGTTACTGAAAATGTTTTGTAGGTCCACGCTGGCTGATAACCGCCAGAGTCACCGTTGTTTCTCTAAATTGACAAAGTAAGCGAGTGTTATTGCGCATTACGAAAACACGCCTATACAAAAACATTGTAAACTTTACCGCTGAAAAAATGAAAATTTAAGATGAAACAGTGTGACATTTTTCTAATTTCTGCTCAAAATATAGAGGCGGTTCTAACGAGTACCCACATTCTATATTTTCAAGCAGAAATAAGAAAAATAAGGTTCACACCTGTTAACCCCAGTTTTTCTGTATAAAAGTGGGGTTCAAGGGGTCAAAATTATACAGGCGTGTTTTCGTGATGAATGTCTTTTCTGTCTTACTTTTGCGGGTGGGAAGGGGGTCCTTCTTCCTTTTGTTTATCTCCGACAGAAACATCATTTGTCTATGTTGTAAGGACTATACGTCATCGCTCCGAGGCAAAAAGGAGATGGGAATACTTGCACTCTAGCAGAAGGGTTTGCATCCTTGCGAGTGGTTGGGGTTTTGTTTGTTTGTGTGAATTGAGGTTTTATGTCCCCATCAACACTATTTAAGTAATTTTGGAGACGTTGCGTCCAATTTTTGCGGGACTTCTCCCCTTCATTGAGAGGAAGTGACATCTGAAGCTCTGCCACCCAAACAAACCGAAAACGTTTATATTTAGGGACGGTCCGACTTGCATCACTTTGCCTGGGCAGGCTTAAACCCTCTAAGCAGTTTACCAGTTCTCATGTACGGTCGGTTTCAGCTCTGCGTGGAAGCATCATGCAGGTCAATCTATTTCTCAAAGCTCCGATGGGCGGGTCCAATCGAGTGGTCTGGTATTAACAAATATCATTCCTGCGGAATTGACTGAACTATCTAAACATCTAAATATTTGGTCCGGTCTTTTGGCGGCCCCGTAAAATCACTCATGCAAACAAGACCTGTCATCCTTCTAAAATTGAGAAAAGAAAATGGCGTTGTTTTACTTGTTGTTTACAAATTGTATTCGTTAACTGTTTTAACTCATTTGCTGTTGTTAGTGTGTTGATGAGATGAAAGAATTAGGCCTGGGGACAGGTCAGCGTGAATATTGTCGCGCCTAAAATGACTTCTTTTCTTGATCTAAACTCCTATTTCTTGTTTTGCAATTGGTACACGTTGTTCCAAAATCATCTTGACAGGCTGCGGAACCATGAAGGTAGAGAGAATTTCCACTGCAATGTCGTCCATATTCCCGAACAGTTGTTGTCAGGTGTGCAGGTGTTCTTCAATGACAAGTTGATGGCCACGTCATACGTCATCGGCTCTTCACAGCTGCCACTACCGTCTCAGGTAACATTCCAATCATATTATCAGACTACTATGCCCGTGTTAATAGCAAATATATGTCAAGCTGAGTTGCTCAGACGCAACTCCCGATCGCAAGAAGCTTGCTAGTTCTGTGCCAGAACCATTGATTTTTCAACAGCCAATTGGGCATCTGTTGGGGGAATAGCCCAAATCGGACATACGCCAATGTACGGCCAATAATTAAAGATGAAAAAGATGCAAGCTAGCTGGTTCTTTCTTTTATTATATTTGTTCTATAAAAGGGTAATCCTTTGGAAGCAAGGGCAACAGAACAGAACAGGAAATTGTAGTGTACAAGTTGTTTCTGGGCCAGACTAGCTGATTTCAGCAAATAAGGCCTCATAATTGACCCTCAGTTATTTTCAAAATTCTACAGGGCAATATGCCTTGAATAAAAAAAACACGAATCAGCTGTTACGTCAATTTTTAACATGCTTTACTGATTTGCTCTCTCTGGTTGTTAGAACTGGTTAATCCATAGTTTTTGACCCTTACAGTAAGGTTTCAAGACGTGATTTATCCAAAGCTATTGATCCTCACAGGTTGCAGAAGGGGCCGCGTAAACTCGATTTCAGGCCCCCAGTGAAATTGTTTTCACTGACCTTTCCAAGGCGGTTCTCCCGTCGTGGTTTATTTTTGTTATGATTTGTCTTTGAGTGTGTATCACTTATATCTTTTTTTTTGTTTTGGATAGCCAATTGACCATTTTGTGGGAAAGTAACTGTCCTTTTGGCTTTCCGCTATTGATGTTTCCATTAGGGCCTAGACATTTCATGTTTGTATTTCTTTCCCTTTGTTATCTCTGATGGGAGCTGTCGGTTGATTGTATCTACTCCTGGCCATTGACTTCACTTCTATTTTTTATCCTCTCCGCCAAGTTGTTCGAGAAGTAGTTTGGCCAATTGTGTTGATCCTCTCTTTGGAATTTCAAGACGTATTTTGTCTAAGGCTTTTGATCTTTTCTATCAGGTTATAGGAAGTAATTTATCTACGGCATTGATATTTTCTGTCAGATATTTTTTTCAGATTGTAAAAAGTATTTTATCCATGACTTCAGATTGTAAGCCGTATTTTGTCTATGACTTTTGATCTTTTCTTTCAGATTGTAAAAGTATTTTCCCATGACTTTAGATCTTTTCTTCGAGATTGTAAATAGTAGTTGGCACATGCCTTTTATCTAAAGTAGTTTGTCCATGACTTTGGATCTTTTCTTTCAGATTGTAAAAAAGTCGTTTGTTTATAACATGATATTTTCTTTCATATTGTCGGAAATACTTTCTAAATGGGTATAATCCGTCGTTTAGATTTTCAGGAGTAATTTGTCCTTGGGCTGTGATACTCCCAGATTGTAAGAATTTGGCCATGGTCTTCGTCTCCATCAAATTATTAAATAAGTAGTTTGTACATGGCTTTTGCTCCTGTCTTTTAGATTGTTAAAGAGTAGTTTTGGATCCTCTCCTTCAGATAGTTATTTCATGCTGTCGAGTCCTCACCGTTGTTTCATCTCTGTAGTTGTTTGAATTTTATGTTCTTGGAGATATAGCACTGATGTGGAAAGCGGACTGAACAAATTATTAGTCAAAACCACACCAGAACCATTGGCGAGGATTATGGCCATGTAAAATCGATTTAGCCCCACCCCACCCCACCAGTTAAATACTTTGTTATGTCGTAGTTTATTATTTGTCATAGACTGTAAAAAGGAATTCGACGAATAGCTTTTGACCCTTTCAGATTGGAAGGAGTAATTTGTTTTTGGCTTTAATACTTTCTTTGCGATTATAAGTAAGTATTAGTGTTATTGGCCTGTGATGATAAAAAGTATTTGTCTATGGCTCTTAATTCGCCTTCGGGTTGTTAGAAGTAGGTTGCCTATAGTTTGTCATCTTTTGTTAGTGAGTTTCTTTCAGGTTATTAGCGATGTTATGGCCATAGCTTTTGATCCCATTTTTAGGTTGTTAGAAGTGATTTGTCCTTGGCCATTGATCCTGATAATGGAGATCGTGCAATGCTGATAAGGAATGGTACAGGTGACTGGGGAGTTTGTATCGGGAGATGGATAAAAGGTAAATAGTGCGTAAAAATATTTCGGACATACACGCATCATAAGAATGCATTATGTACACAATTCATGTCTTTTAAATGATATTTTTCTGAAGAAATGTGTGCTTCATACATAGACGGTGGTTCAGGTTAGAACTGCTTTGCCGAAGCGATTCTGTCGAAGACACAAATTCTATGTAAAAATAAGGAAAACAATGTTCACCCTTATTTACTGTGTATCTCTGTTATCTCTGTTGCAAACTGGGTTCTCGCTACGGACCGCCCTCAAGCGGTCGTTCTTTTATTATTTTGAATGCAGCTTTGGCGGATTTCCCGACGGGGCTCTACATGTACAATGTGCTTATTGTAGTGTATTATTAGTATTTATCATATGATGTCGCGTCTGAGAGTGTAATAACGCCATGTATTATTTTCGATAATCCACTAGTGGATTAAATAGGCAAATTAGCTAGATACGTCCCGTAACTATACATGTACGACGTCCTTAACGACGTCGCGTGTACTAATGGCGGAATATTGACATTTTTGTAAACAATCGTGAATAAAATGCTTTTTAAATGTCATATGATAAATAGAATCTTGCATTCGTGCTCGTATTATTTAATTTATCAAACTCGTTGAGGAAAAGGGATAAAATGCTCGGCAAAGCCTCGCATTTTATCCCTTTTCCTCATATCGTTCAATAAATTCAATAATACATGAACACTCATGTAAGATCCTCTATTTATTTATTTTTCATTAATTGTGCCTGTTGCACCTTGATCATCTCTTGTGGAGAAGAGGACGCTGGTTGTTGTCCTGTTCGTGATTCGTTGTTTTTTCCTTTTCATTTTCCTCATAGTTAGTTACACTTCCTCTTGGTGTCATTGGTAGGCTGTTATTTTCGCTTTTCTATGGCATTTATTTCTATATTTTTGCAAGAATAATCACTAAACAACTCGTGAAGGTATTGATATGTCCCTCTTCATCCTTTCGGTCTGTTTAATGCATCATCTATAGCTCATAATTGCCTTTTATTTGAATGTATTCAATTTAAGCGGACATAATTTATTCATTTATATACTTCATTATAAACTGAAAATGTCTTCGGAGATTCGCGCCCAGCGAGAACTAAGGTCAGCCTGCGAATGCATGTAAACTCATCAGAGGCTTTGTTTTGCGCTAGACGAATCATGAACCGCCTCGACGAGGTTGACGAGGCGGTTCTATCGGGTAACCACAATCTTATAAAGTGGGGTTTATGGGGGTCAACATTATATAGGCATGTTTTCGTGGTGCCTTTTAATAAAAGCTTTTTCATGCATCTATTTTGCTTTTGAATTTTTAAGACATATCAGTGCTTGCATGCCCTGTTGTAACGTATGATATGCAGGGAGGATATAAGGCAAACCAACACTAAGTACATATTCCCATGACATCAAAGAACTAAAACGTGTTGAAAAAATTCTATCTTTGCTTGCCTTGCCGAGCAAAATATTGAATATCAAAACCACAATATGAAAGAAACACGAATTATTCTTATTCAAAATATTTTATGCGTTTCTGATGGAAGCTGTCGTAGGTATACAAAGCATTATGTCCGTAACAATGCTCAGTGGTTAGCACGTCTGAATTATGATCGAGAGGTTGTGGGTTTGAATTCGGCCAACGGAGGCGAGGTGTGTCCTTGGGCAAAATAGAAGTGATGGCAATAATCAGGAATCGATACAAATAACCCACACCCCCATCAGAGACTCCACGGGGAAAGGAACACAAACATTAAATAACTAGACCCTATTGGAAACATTAACAGCAGTAAACGAAAAGGAAAGTTACTTTCCCACAAAATGACCATTTGGCTATCCAAAACAAAAATATATAAGCGATACACACACTCAAAGACAAACCATAACAAAAATACACCGCGACAGAAGAACCGCCTTGGACACGTTATGCAACTGTCCCACTCTATCTAGGTGTAGATGGGTAACAGTGATGTAAAAGTCACTGCCTTACTCGCGCGCGCCTGAAAACATCTGGAATGAGCGAATCGGAAAAGTTTGAAGCTTTCATCGCAATATGACTAAAATAAATTTGTATAACTAAACTATATAACAATGTAAATATATTGAAGATGCCACATGAATATTTCTTTTATAAAATGTTTGAAACGAGCCTTGGACGAGTTTCATAAATTCATATGATTTTTTACTGGTTTTGAGATTATTATGTTCAACAATATTTCACTTAGATAGTGGAGGGCGAAAACCGCAGTACCCGGAGAAAAAAAACCTCTGACCATCGGAATTAGCGTCTCACGCCTGACCCTAGCGAGGTTCGAACCACAGAGGTGAGATACCTAATGATTAAGAGTAAGCACTCTTACCCACTTGGCCACAGAGGCTTGTCAAATTCATATGAAATGGCCATGAATGCGAGACATTTTTTTATCATATGGCACCCCTATCTTTCTATTTTCTCCGTGGAAAAGTTATAATCGCTCCCGTACGTAATCATTACGTTGTAACGGACGGCATTATAACGTATCGCGTAGTTTTGGGCCAACCGGCGTCTAACTATTGGTTTGCTTTCGCTTCAGCATTTCATTAATTTCATGCTATCGAGTCCTCATCGGTGTCTCATCTCTGTAGTCGTTTGATTTTCATGTTCTCGGAGTTGTAGGACTGATGAGTTAGGAGGCCTTCATGGGGACTGAACAAAGTTTTGTCTAAACCGCGACAGAACCAGGGGCGAGGATCATACTGTTCCAAGGCGGTTCTTCTGTCGCGTTTTATTTTGTCATAGATTGACTTTGCATGTATGTATTGCTTATGTCTTTTTAATTTGGGTAGCCGTTTGGCCATTTTGTGGTGAAGTAACTGTCATCTGGGCTCTCCGCTTGTGATGTTTTCATTAGAGTTTAATTATTTCATGTTCGTGTTTCTTTCCCTCTTGTGTCTCTGATGGGTGCGTTTGGTAGTTGTACCGATTCCTGAGCATTACCTTCACTTCTATTTACTACGTTATACAGAGGGTCAGCGATTTTGCTTCCCATTTTATCGTTCGAGTTCCATTCCATTCCCGTTCGCGGTGCGGTTTCGATCCGCGGCATTTCCGTTCCCGTTCCATTCCGCTCCATCCCACGCTTACACCATTCTAATTGGAACGGGGAACGCTTGGGGACCGCTAGACTGGTTCTCAGCATTCCGGTCCTTAGCCAAAAATTCGTTTCAAATAAAAATCGTTCCCCAATTCTCATAAGCAAAATCGCTGACCCTCTTGTAAAAAAAAGGGATAATATAAACAAAATAAATGAATATTACAAAAATAAAAATAATAATAATTAAACAAATGGGCCGCTTCTGTGAGTGACAGTAAATGAATTATTTCGGAAATTTTGAGACAACCTCACACTCTTAAATTTTGAAATGGTCTTGTGCTTTTACAAGGTGGGAGATGGCATGTATCTCCAATTAGCAAAATGTGCAGACCAAGATCATACGCAACAGAAATAGGCGCCTGATCGGGGCCTAAATTGTTTCCAACAGCTTCAGACATTTTCAAAATAAATTTTGAAGACAACACAACCTCACACTCTTAAATTTTGAAACTGGCTTGTGCCATTTACAAGGTAGAAGATCCCATTTGACGCCAAATGGCAAAATGTGCAGATCCAGATCAGACCTAGCAGAAGTAGGCGTCTGATCAGGACCCTGGTTTGCAAAAATATACACGAAAACGCAACCTCATTCTCTTTAATTCTAAAATGGACTTGTTCTATTAACAAGATTGAAGATTTCATTTGTTGCCAAATGACAAAATAGTGCAGACTCAGATCAGACGCAGCAGAAAGTGGCCTTGGATCAGGGCCTACATTATATGCAAAGGGTTCACGCGTTTTCCAAATAAATTTTGAAGAAAACACAACCTGATTCTCTGAGTAAATTAAACAAAATAAATGAAAATTACATAATTAATTAAAAAATGGGCCGCTTCTGTGAGTGAAAGAACATGAATTATTTTGGACATCTAGAATAAGTGACGATAATGAGAGGTTGTTTTAAACAGCTATCTTTTTACCCCCAGGTTGTACCTGGGTGTCATAAAACTTTTGGTCAATAAACACTCTGCATTTTTGGCAGTCAACTTCAATCATTATGCAGTACCTATATTTTACCCTTTACCCCCAGGCAAATACAAATGAGTAACTGACTGGAAACGATCAGATATGTTATGTTCAAAGCGAAAAAAATCTGAAACAAGGAATATTTGAAGAAATAAAAAAGAAAAGAAAAAAGAACGAAAAGAAGAACACTGAATAGGTAATTTTGGAGAAGTTATGTGTGCGCGGTAAAGTTTCTCGCTAGCTGGAATGTAACAGAGTAAATTTTAGGTTCAAATAGCAACTAAATTTAGTCTTATAAACATTGTCTGGGCTGAATAAATGATACTAGAGAAAGTGCCCAGTGGGGCACGTATACCCCCGGCCAGTGCCATCCCCTTTTAGTGGAAATGACAATTTGTCTGTAGCATTGAACCTTTTCATATAACCATTTAGTCCACTGAGAATAACTATTGCATTTCAACAACAAGGAGTATAATAAAAGCAGTTAACACAAAACTTGGACTTAATCAAAATGCCTAAGTCTTAATTATTTGCCCCTAGCCCCACCCAGGGGATTGACCCAGGAGCTTAGATATTCCATACGAAAGTTAATACTGCAGCTATATTCTGTACCAAATATGAAGAGAATCTAACAGGAGGTTACAGTGATATGAGCAACCAAAAAGGTTTAACACAAACATTTGACGTAAAAAAATGACAAACGGACAGACAGCCCACCCAGGGGCTTGACCCAGGGGCTTAGATATTCCATATGAAAGGAAAAAATGCTATAGAGATATCTTTTACCAAATATGCAGAGAATCTAACATGTGGTAACAGAGATATAAGCAATCAAAAAGGTTTAACACAAAACTTTGATGTCAAAGTTTACAAACGGGCGGACAGCTCACCCAGGGGCTTGACTCAGGGACTTAGATATTCTATATGAAAGGTAATGCTACAGAGATATTAAGAGAATCTAACATGTTGTTACAAAGATATGAGCAATCAAAAACGTTTATTACAAAACACATACGTTAATGTTGATGAAGGGACGGACAGACTGGTGGATGGACAGCCCACCTAGGGGCTTGAACCCCGAGCTTAGATATTTCAAATGAAACGTAATGCTATAGAGATATCCTGTACCAAATGAGAAGAGAATCCAACATGTGGTGACAGAGATATAAGCAATCAAATAGGTTTAACACAACACTTTGACGTAAAAGTTGACAAACAGATGGACAGCCAACCTAGGGGCTTGACCCAGGGGCTTAGATATTCCATATGAAAGGTAATGCTATAGAGATATCCTTTACCAAACATGAAGAGAATCTAACATGTGGTTACAGAGATATCAGCAATGAAAAAGGTTTAACTCAAAACTTTGACGTAAAAGTAGATGAACAGACAGACAGACAGCCCACCCAGGGGCTTAGATATTCCATATGAAAGGTAATGCTATAGAGATATTCTTTACCAAACATGTAGATAATCTTAGATGTGGTTACAGAGATATCAGCAATGAAAAAGGTTTAACACAAAACTTTGACGTACAAGTAGATGAAAAGACAGACAGACAGACAGACAGTCCTCCCAGGGGCTTGACCCAGGGGCTTAGATATTCCATATGAAAGGTAATGCTATAGAGATATTCTTTGCCAAATATGAAGAGCATTTAACATGTGGTTACAGAGATATTAGCTGTCAAAAAGGTTTAACGCAAAACTTTGACGTAAAGGTTGACGAACGGCGGGACAGACGGAAGTACGAACGAACGAAAGAACGAACGAACCAACGAACGGACGGAAAGACGAAAACTATATACCCCCTGACATACTTCGTATGCCGGTGGTATAATTAGGGGCAAGTAAATGTGTGTGGATCAATCTGAGATAAATGATAAAAAAGTCAACCGAAAATCAAGGTAGTATAGCGTCTCGTTCGAAAATCTCGATCCTACTTTTAGATATAACCGTTTCCCAAGTGAAGACCACTATTTGGAATGGACCGCTTGTATCATTCCATTCCGGGGCGATCCCATTCAAGTTCCGGGGCACTCCATTCCAGTTCCAGGTCCATTCAGATCCAGTTCCAGCGGCATTCCCCATCACAACCAGAACGACGCCCTGACTGTAATACACAAGTTACATACGCAAAACATGGAATGAGGCTACATCGATCAATTCTGGTTACACAAATAAGTTCGAGTTAAATTGTGAACTGTTTGTTTCAGCACGGCAAAAGTGTTTCTTTGGAAGCATGATCCCAGCAAGATTCATATCAGCCTATGCTTCCTTGCAGGCTTTTCAGAGTCTTTAGTGGGCTTTTATTAATCTCAGTCTTGATTCCATTTTGGAATTTTGAAAACACTGATGAGGCCTAATTGGCCGAAACTAGCTAGTCTTGCCCAGAAAACATGCACGCTTCATATTTTCTAGTCCTGTGGTGTATTCCTTGCTTCCAAAGGATAACCCTTTCATAGAACGTATTAAACGTCACTACAGCTGGCGTGGGAATGTGTGGCGGCGGTAAAACGTCTCCCTGCCCTACATCATAGTGTAGTTTGTATTTCCTTGTCCTTTGGGATAATTGATTTTATTGTGGAATTTTGAAAACACTTGAGGGTCACTGATGAGGCCTAATTTGCCGAAACTAGCTAGTCTGGCCCAAAAAACAAGCACACTTCATATTTTCTAGTTCTGTGGTGTATTCCTTGCTTCCAACGGATAACCCTTTTATAGAACATATTTAACGTCACTACACCTGGTGTCTGGGAATGTGTGGCAGCGGAAAACGTCTCTCTGCCCTACATCATAGTGTAGTTTATATTTTCTTGTCCTTTGGGATCATTTATTCCATTGTGGAATTTTGAAAACACTTGAGGGTCACTGATGAGGCCTAATTGGCCGAAACTAGCTAGTCTGGCCCAACTCGTGCACACTTCATATTTTCTAGTTCTGTGGTGTATTCCTTGCTTCCAAAGGATAACCCTTTTATAGAACATATTTATAACTCTGAATAACACTGACCCTAAAATTTCGGAAAGCGAACGTTTTGTTTTGAATGCGTGGATATTCAAGCTGATTTCTGCCTTCCATGTGTCTACATGAGCTATTTAACTTTTCGTGGCTCAATGGTAATGACGTCGCGTCTGAGAATATAATAACGTTATAAATTAAATTTGGCAACCCATTAGTGGATAAAATATGCAAATTGGACAGATACGCCCCGAAACGTTACACGAAAAACGTCCTTAACGACGTCGCATTTACTAATGGCGGAATATTGACATTTTTGTGAACAATCGTGAATAATTGGCGTTTAAAATTTCATATACTAAATAGAAACTTGCATTCTTTCTCAGTTATGATTGAATTCATTAAACTCGTTGAGAAAAAGGTGTTTTATCCATTTTCCTCAACGCCTTTAATAAATTTAATAACACATGAACACTCTGTTATGGTTTGGAGTCGAGTGTTTATCAATCGACCCAAATTAGCTATATGATCTGGTTATATCGTTGATGTCCACGTCATAATTACTGACTGCGCAAATTCATGAGACTGTCCAAGAGCAACCTGAAGATGTTAGAGGTAAACACAATGGACGAAATCCTGCAACGTCCGAATGTTGTTTGAATAAGTTTTACTTTAAATCTCGTCTGAGCCAAAGATCAGAGTTTATACTTTTTGCTAAAGACACGGGAATTTAAGGGTTAAGTGAAACAGTCTGAGTTTATAACTATTTTAGATACAGTCGACGCTTCAGTACTCTCAGTGCTTTGACTGTTTCAATGAGAGTTTTGCTTTCAGAACAATTCATATATTTAACAGAATGATAGTATTTGTATGTAACGAAACACTTGGCATCCGATTAAGGCACTTCCTATCATTCTCTGTCATGGTACCGTAGTAACGGAAAGGTCAAATCATCATGAAAACACACCTATATAATTCTGACCCCATTGAAGCCCACTTCTATATAGTAAAACTGGGATTTACAGGGGTTAACCTTATTTTTCTCATTTTTGTTCTAAAATATAGATTGAGGCGGTTCTAACGTGCACTTAAAATCTATATATTGAGCAGAAATAAGAAAACTATCACACTTTTTAATCTTAAAATTTTCATTTTTCCGTTGGCAACATTTGCATTGTATTTGTATAGGCGTGTTTTCGTAATGATTGGTCAAGTCTACATCGAATCCGGGTCATATTTAATTACGTTTGTTAACTACTTGTATATGATGACTGTTATTTTTACATCCATAAATATAGAAGCCTCCGTGGTGTGGTGGTTATTTCTACTCGCCTTGTAAATAAGAATAATCAAAGTACTGAAAGTACTGAGGAAAGTTGATTTATGAGGAATAATTATTATATAACAATGTTAGTCGTAGATCAAGCAGTTATCTAGATATTTTGTTGAAACAAATATAGAGACTAACTTTCCATATCATAGGTCCTGGTGTATGAATGACATTTGACGTGTCACCAGTAACAATTCTGATTCTGGTTCTGATTTGACAAGGTCCAAGTGGGTTAAAAAATTCGACAAAGAAAAAATGATTCATCGATTGTTTTGTGTTTAACGACAGGTCAACCCTAGTGGATCATTTTTGTCTTCTCCAAGAGAAAGGGGAAAAGAGATAGAAGAGACAGTAGAGAAGATGATTTGTTTGTCTTTTTGTTTGATTTGAGGTTTAACGTCCCCGTCGACACTGTAAATGTCATTTTGGAGACGTTGCTTCCAATTTGTGGGACTTTTATCCGACATTGAGATGAAATGACATCTCAAGCCCTGCCGCCCAATGAAACCAATAGGGTTCATAAGCATGGACGGACCGACTCGCACCGCTTTGCCAGGGCAGGCTTAGATCCTCTAACCAGTTTATCAGTACTCGTGTGCGGGTCTGTTTCAGCTCTGCGTGGAAGCATCATGCACCCCATATATTTCTTCAAGCCCCGATGGGCAGGGCCGTTGTAGAAAAGATGAAAGTGAGGGACAGAGGAGAAAGAGGAAAATGAATGGAAGTGTAGGAACAGAAGAAATATCAACACTCCCTCACTCTACCGTTACCTGCTGCAAGGACAGCAGGTGTTGCCCAACTGTAAGTCAATATCAGCTGGACTCCCCAGTGACACATTGCCTCACTCAACTACCCCCACGAAGAAAATACGGAAGAAAGAAAGATAAACGTGCCTGCCAATTTCTTCATCGTCCAACCATAAATTTCTAAATTTGCTCAGTACATATATGCTAATAATCTTACAGAGAAGTTCACCTAACGGGAGACCCCCGCCCATAGGGGCTTGAAGAAATATATGGGCTGCATGATGCTTCCACGCAGAGCTGAATCCGACCCGCACACTAGTACTGGTAAACCGCTTAGGGGATCTAAGCCTGTCCAGGAACCGCGGAGCGAGGCGGACCGTCCATGCTAATAAACCTTATTTGTTTCATTGGGCGACAGGGCTTGAGAAGTCATTTCATCTCAATGTCGGGTAAAAGTCCCACAAAATTGGGAGCAAGTTTCCAAAATGACCTTTACAGTGTTGATGGGGACGTTAAACCTCAAATCAATCAATCAATCTCCTAGCGGGCACATGATGTCTTAGCAACGTCGCATCAACGTCGCATTGATACGACGATGCACAAAGGTTGTGCAGCCGCTTGGAGCTATGTTCCTAGGGGCGTCGGAACATAACAAAGAGAATAACTTGACAAAAAAGATCATTTTTAAACCGTTTGATTTAGACATTATAACTCTGGTCAGACACCGCGTTTACCCAAGGCGAATTAAAATACGTTTACTCCCACCTGTACGGGGTCCTAAAAACATTAACCTGTAAATGTCAATTGTTTCAATACTGTGACATTTGGAAACAGTTAAGATAGATTAGAGGCCACAGAATGTTGCGTCTGATCGGTTTCTTCACTATTTTCTGAATTAAACAACACGTATTTTGTAATATTAGAGCTCTCAGAGGCAGGCAAATTGTAGGTCAGTAAAGGGTCAATTAGTTGGTCACTGATAAGCTAACCCTTTTAACCCTGTAGACCGGTGCAGACGCCGAGGTAGAAATACACTGTATCTATGCGAACCTTGTAGATCCTGATAAGACGGCACGTAGCTAGAACGTCTCGCCAGAATCTACATGTACACTGTTTGTCATCCTGTCAGTGAGCTGATCAGAAATCCTTTTCTATAAGAATATATTTAAAGCGAGAAGAGTCCTGTTTAGAAACTCAGGGATGAAAGAGTAAAACATAAATATCACCGAAAAGCGCGTAGGAAAATAGTTCCAGAGTACAGTTTTCTTTTCAGAATTCGTCTTTCTGTGCCAATTTATATTCAATACGTATAAAGTCTGGAAAACTGAAATATTTTGAAAGACCTTCCATGCGGGGCCGGCCTGCAAAATTAATTTTCAAGAGTTCATATGGGCTATTTTATGCAGCGTACGAACAACGGAAGTGGAGCAACGCGGTCCAGTACCGGAAGTAGAAATGTAGTGACAAAGAAACTTGATTTAAAAAATCAACTTTCAAAAATGAGTTCCTTTAAGAGCAATGAAATCATTCATAAGAAAGAAGATGGGTCATACTACGTAGTTTCGGCTAATAAAGCCTCATCAGTGACCCTGTAATGATCCGACAAAGAAAGCCAGAGAAAACATACTGCAATTTTGCGAATTTCGAATAGGCAATCGATACAAAGACTGATATAAATCAAAATGGGGTCCAAATAATTAAAAACCTGTCTAGAATATGAGTCTAAACCAATAATTTATTTCTGATTTCTCAGAATATTCACGCTGATCTCAAACGACCAAAAGTAAAATATAAACTGCACTATGGTTGATGTACGGGGAGACGTTGTACGGCCGCCACACGGCACAACACCATCTGCAGTGAAGGCAAATAAAAATCAAAAATGAGTTCCTTTAAGAGCAATGAAAACATTCATAAGAAAGAAGATGGGTCATACTACGTAGTTTCGGCTAAACAAACGCCTCATCAGTGACCCTGTAATGACCCGGCAAAGAAAGCCAGAGGAAACATACCGCACTTTTGCGAATTTCGAATAGGCAATCGATACAAAGACTGATATAAATCAAAATGGGGTCCAAATAATTAAAAACCTGTCTAGATTATGAGTCTAAACCAATAATTAATTTCTGATTTCTCAGAATATTCACGCTGATCTCAAAGGACCAAAAGTAAAATATAAACTGCACTATGGTTGATGTACGGGGAGACGTTTTACGGCCGCCACACGGCACAACACCAGCTGCAGTGAAGGCAAATAAAAACTAGAGCTGCCGCCTAACGGGCGCCAATTATACCCCCGCTACCGACAAATTTTTACAAGTATTTGACCTTGAGGAAGTTCAACGTAAAGGTCAAGGTCAGGTTTGTGTATATCAATCTTAAGTACTAGTGGCAAGGTGTGTGGTGTGTGCATATTATAGAAATCGGTCAAAGAATAAGGAAGTTATGAGCAATGTTAAAGTTTTTTGTAACGGACCGACGACAGACGATTTGTAACGGACCGACGACAGACTACAGACGACAAGCTGACTCCTATATACCCCCTTCAAATTTCGTTTGCGGGGGTATAATAAAAAATGAGTTTCTTTGTGAGCAATGAAAACATTCATAAGAAAGAAGATGGGTCATACTACGTAGTTTCGGCTAATAAAGCCTCATCAGTGACCCTGTAATGATCCGACAAAGAAAGCCAGAGGAAACATACTGCAATTTTGCGAATTTCGAATAGGCAATCGATACAAAGACTGATATAAATCAAAATGGGGTCCAAATAATTAAAAACCTGTCTAGAATATGAGTCTAAACCAATAATATTTTTCTGATTTCTCAGAATATTCACGATGATCTCAAAGGACCAAATGTAAAATATAAACTGCACTATGGTTGATGTACGGGGAGACGATTTACGGCCGCCACACGGCACACCACCAGCTGCAGTGAACCAGGGGTCGAAGGATCAATCCCGGACTTCTCCGAACTTTCGGATCAGTCTTTAAACCGAGGTCCCGCCTCCGTATGATCTTTGCTGTTGGTGAGACATAAAACTCAAACACTCACTCACTCACATTAATAAATAAGAAAATAATAAACTAGCCCAAATCTTGTTTCTAAATATCATGCAAATGACGTATCTAATAAAGCTGGGGACAGTTGTTCAAAGTATTATTAGCTTAAAGGCATTTATTCTTGATAATTGAGGACTATCATTTCATTACATAATAATATGTAGCCCTCAGTGCTGACGGGAGAGATCCCCTCTGCCTTCAACAGGTAAGGGGCCACCTTGGGTAAAATCAATAGTTTACTAAAGGTTGACTAAAGGTTGACTAGAGTGTACATTATTGATTTTCCCCATAAGTGCCTCATGCAGGGGATTCAACAAGAGCTACTAATCGCCCTATTAAGGGCCGCCTTTGATCTGCTACAGACAGGATATCACAGGGGGGGGGGGGGGGGCAATAAAACAATTATGAACACACGGTGCGTCTTACTGTTGCAGAATAAATGCCTTTAACGAGCTCATTAGTGGTCAAATTGTTAACTGTTCTGGCAAGTACAATATCTAAAATTCTGTTATTTTTTGCTGAAAAAATGTGAGGAGCTTTTGCATTTGCAAAAACTGCTCACATTTTTTTCAGCAAAAGTATTATCATATTTGACATATTAAATAATCGACGTTTTAACGATACGTTAACTAATGATGTCGTTAGTTTTGAACAACTGACTGGTGTTCTGTTTTCAGAAGAAGAAGAGGAATTCCTGAAGATTAAATTCATGAGACTGTCCAAGATCAAGCTAAAGATATTAGAGGTAAACACAGTGGACATTAATTTCCAGAATTTCTCTGCCAACCTACGGACAGGAACAATCAGCATTGACCCTACAAATAACGCTATCTGTGAGAATATTGCGCTTGTCTTCACTATTTCTATACTACATGCCTTGTGCTCGCCAGAACAACCTGACAGGCGGATCAAATCCATTTTGGGTGAGTAGTAATTGTTTAAGGTGACCGGATAAACCAGACACATTTTCCATTTCTGTTTTGTTGTTATCATTTATCTCTTTCTGTAAGGAAGACAACTGACATGGCTTCCTGTGTTCTATGCTGCAAGTTATGTCCATCACATGAAATGAGTGCACTCTCAAAGGAAAAAATGATTCTTACCTACCAGCTGCTGTTTACACTTTAATATATATGAGGGGAAAGTCCATTCTCATAACAAAACTTTTTTTTAAAATTCAATAAAAATGTAATCCTTTGGAAGCAAGGACTACAACACTGAACTTAAAATTGTGGAGTGTACACGATTTTTTTTCGGGCAAGGCCACTCAGGCCTCATTAATGATCCTGTTATTTTCCAAATTCTGCGATGGAATTACTGACCGCAAAGAACTAGCCCCGAAACCAGTACTAAGTGCATTAAATTATTATGTTGAGCCGCCACAAGAGAAAATGTGTATTTGGAGAGCAGTCTGATCAGAGTGTTCACTTGCTTTATAAGAATGAATCTTGACTAAAACCTTCGTCATTAAGACGGGGACGGCTCAGATATGCCGGGCCAAACGAAATCATTCTTCTAGCATGGGCGTCGAGTAAAGCAGATCAGTCTGCGCATCCACGCAGTCTGATCAGACTTCACTGTGCAGTATTTATATGACCATATGCACACCCATCAGGTCAACAAGTATGTGTATTGAGCACCCCTCCAACCCCAATTTAATACAGAAATTTGAGGCCTACGGGGATATTTATACTATTCCTTTTTTTCCTTGGTTCTGTCTATTCCTACAAATGTTCCTCCAACATTAATCTCGCCAATCCAAACCCTCGCTGTTCAAAATTTTCGAAGGCCATGTTTCTTTAAGTGGTTAGTTATCCTTTCAGGACGCAAAGTATTTATATATTTGAGATATGAAAGACACGGATGTGTTATCGGAATGACTGGGAAGTTTCTATTCTGACTTAGTTTGTGTCTAGACTGATTTGAGACTTAAAGACCACTTTTCGATAGTCACGGTCTTAGTGTTTATTGCTAATTAAGCCCAGACAAGCAGAAATATGTCTTCGGGCATTTGCGCACAACAAAGACTCAGATCAGCATGCGCATTCCTCGAGACAAATCAGTTTTTACAGTTCATATGTATGGATGTCGACCCACTTCTTCATGAAGAAAAGGCTATGTTCGCATAAAGTGGATATGCAAAGCTAATTAAAAGACAAATTAAGATGACTAGGAAATTCCCCTTAACACAGCACACAGGTTACCAATGGAGCTTAGAGAAATAGCAAAGAAAAACACTCCAATTATCATATGTCGTGGCGCCTGAGAATGTAATAACGTCATGTATTATATTCCGTAATCCAATAGAGGATTAGATATGCAAGTTAATTAAATACGACCCGTAACGTAACATGTATGCCGTCTTTAACGAGGTCGCGCTGTGGCGGAATATTGACATTTTTTGTACAAAAAAAAATCGTGAACAAAATGCGTTTTAATTGACATATTATAAACGATTCAATCTTCCATTCGTGTTCATGTATTATGAAATTTATTAAACTCTAGGAAAATGCACAACATACTCGGCTAAACCTCGCATAGTATCCCTTTTTCCCAACTCGTTTAAGAAATTCAATATTACATGAACACTCATGTAAAATTCTCTGTATAAAGAATATACCAAAACGGAAAGCGAAGCAACATTGTATCTCTTTTCTCCGATTTTATGTGTTCATAGTTATGCTCATCTGCCGCAAGATACATTTTTCTTGATGTTGTTCAATTAGAGCTTATTTATCTTGCAGCGCCAGCTCAAGACAACAACCCAATTGGTGACCCGCTCAGTGCCGCTGTTGTATCAAACATACCAGAGGCTGACTGTGTTATTCTTCTTGCCGCCGGGCTCCAGACATCAACGCCTAATAATCAATATATTCTCCAGAAATATGGTTCTTTATCAGTTGATCTCAAGTTTGATGCTCAGGACATTTATCTTGATGAGGTAAAGTTGGACAAGTCCATTTATTATAAGGAAAGCCAATTATCAGAGTGTGATATTGAAGATGATAAACCAAAAAAGCCAAAGGCTGAGAAAGTATCAACCAATAGTGCTTTACAGACTGAAAGCAGTAAATCAGATGAAACTGAAAATGTAGAAAAGAGCCAAGATACAAAAACAAATCCCCCTAAAGCAGTCAAACGTAAAAGGATAAGAAAAAGAAAATCTACAAAGTTAGAAGATGAAATGTGTCCTTCTGATGACAGTCTAGACCTAGATGTTAAAGAAGCAGTGCAGTTCTTACAGAAGAAAGGTAATGAAAATACTGATGTTGTTGAATTTGCTGCAACAGAGAAATTATTGAAAAAGAAAAAGTCTAGTGCACTGGCAGAGGATTTGTCACCTTCAGAAGATAGTCTTGACGAAGCTGAAAAAGAATGGAAAGAATTCAAAGGAGATGCCGAGACAAAAACTAATGTAACTGAAGAGCAAAACTTGGTAGTTAAAGTGGAAACCACAAATCAAACAGTAGATGCCCTGAATATTAAGAATGAAACTGAAATACAAGACCCTATAGACAAAACGGAAAAAGAACTAACCCAAAATGAACTTGAAGCAAATCAAAGCAAAGTTGACCCTAATCAAAATATTCAAGATAAGGAAAATGTAACTCCAAATAACACAAATATAAATCAAAATGATACCAAAAAAGAAACAAAGAAAGAAAGACAGAATAGAATAGCTCAAGCTAATGCTGAAATGTACCCTGATGGTAGTTCAGACTCTGATTCACTGACGCCTGTGGAACCTGATATCGCAAAAAGAAGAAAACGAATACAAGCTTTGAACAAAGGCAATGAAAACAGCACTCAGATTACTAAAAATAATGACCCTTTCATTGAGGAGAAGGAAAAGGTGACTTTTTATTAGGAAAGAATATAGGTTTTTACTCAGCAACATAGTAATGCACAAAATAGGCTCTTTTTCAGTAGACTTAAAAAAATGACTTCAGTACCCAATTTTGTAAAATCCTTCTTCGATATAAAAAGATTGGATACAACATAAATGTTATTCGACAGACAGCATGCATGGTAGTTAACCCAATCACGGTTGACAGCTTTGCTTCCCTCTTTAGTTGCACGCCGGTGGGTCAGGCCTGAGATTCTATGACAATTCCATTGTAAAGGCCTACTGAGAATTAGAGAGAATCTAATTTTATGTTATGTTGGTTGGTGCCTGATACTCTGTCTCTGGTTGGGTTCAGCGGAGTCTAACTGATGGTTTTCTTTTGCTCCAGTATTTCAGCGGTTTCTTGCTGTCGAGTCCTCACCGTTGTTTCATCTCTGTGGTTGATTGATTTTTGTGTTCACGGAGATGTTGCAATGATGAGTTAGGAGGCCTTCATGCGCACTGAACAATTATTTGTCAAAATAGCGACGGAAGGGCTAGGATTCTCGCCACGTAAAATTGATTTAAGCACCCCCACCCCAGTGGAATTCGATAGACTGACCATTCCAAGGTCGCGGTTTTCTGGAGTTATGGCTTGTCTTTGAGTGTGTGTATCGCTTATATTATTTTTCTTTGGATAGCCAACTGGCCATTTTGAGTAATTGTCCTTTTGGCTTTCCATAGTGATGTTTCCATTAGGGTATAGTTGTTTCATGTTCGTATTTCTTTCCCTTGGTGTCTCTGATGAGAGCTGTCGGTTAATTGTATAGATTCCTGATCTTTGCTTTCACTTCTATTTTGCATGGTGCAATTAACAAGCTATGACCACTGAATATATTGCGCAACGCTTTATGATTGACATTATTCCCAATATTAAGTGCTATTTCATTTCTGATTTCCGTCCAGAAACTGTTGCTGCCGTTGGTCATATATACTCATTTTTTAAATCTTCTTGATGCAGGGTGTCATTTATTATATATTCAAGGATCTCCTGATAGCAATATTAAATGTCTCTTATCCATGTTCCAAACAGACATTTTGGCTGCTTTTGTTTGACTGATTTGATGTTTAACGTCCCCGTCAACACTATAGATCATTTCGGAGACGTTGCTTCTAATTTTGTTGGACTTCTACCCGAAACTGAGATTAAATGACATTTCAAGCCCTTTAGCCCAATGGAAAGCAATAGGGTTTATAAGCATGGACGGTCCGACTCGCACCGCTTTGCCTGGGCAGGCTGAGATACTCTGAGTGGTTTACCAGTACTCGTGTGCGGTCGGATTAAGCTCTGCATGGAAGCATCATGCAGCCCATTTTTTCTTCAAGCCCCGATGGGCGGGGGCCAACATTTTGGCTGCTCATAAAAAAAACAACATCATCTGGTTGGAAGTGATTTTATTAGCTCACCTGGGCCGAAGGCTCCAGGGGAGCTTATAGTATAGTGGGTCCTCCGTCGTCCGTCCGTCCACACTTTTGAGCAGCTATATCTCTGTATCCTGCAGGCTGATCTCAATCATTTCTCGCCTGTAGCATGCCTCTGGTGGGGCATTGATGACATAAACTTTTTTTTGAAATCGCTCTAAAACTTTGGTTCCTATAGCAACCACAAGGTCCCATAGACTATGGGAATATGCTTGTCATCACCGTAGCGCCTTCAGTTTTGATCGGATCTTTCTGAAACTTATATGTAAGGTGACTGGGGATAAAAACTCGGGTGAATTCGAAAACCGGCCAAGTCGGCCCATTTATCATAGAGTTACGTCCCTTTGATTGCTGAAAATGCCGATTTTTGACCTTGTCATCACCGTAGCCCCTTCAGTGTTAATCGGATCTTTCTGAAACTTATATGTAATGTGGCTGGGGATAAAACCTCGGATGAGTTCGAAAACCGGCCAAGTCCGCTGGTTTATCATAGAGTTACGTCCCTTTGATTGCTGAAAATGCCGATTTTTACCTTGTCATCACCGTAGCCCCTTCAGTTTTGATCGGATCTTTCTGAAACTTATATGTAAGGTGGCTGTGGATAAAATCTCGGATGAGTTCGAAAACCAACCAAGTCGGCCCTTTTATCGTAGAGTAACGTCCCTTTGATTGCTGAAAATGCTGATTTTTGACCTTGTCATCACTGTAGCCCTTTCAGTTTTGATCGAATCTTTCTGAAACTTATATGTAACGTGGCTGATGATAAAATCTCGGATGAGTTCTAAAACCAGCCAAGTTGGTCCATTTATCACAGAGTAACATCCCTTGATTGCTGAAAATACCAATTTTTGACCTTGTCATCACCGTAGCCCTTTGAGTTTTGATGGGATCTTTCTGAAACTTATATGCAAGGTGGCTGGGGATAGAGCCTCGGATGAGTTCGCATACCGGCAAAGGTGGCCTATTTATCATAGGGTTAGGTCCCTTTGATTGCTGAAAATGTTGATTTTTGACCTTGTCAACACTGTAGCCCCTTCAGTTTTGATCGTATCTTTCTGAAACTTATATGTAAGGTGGCTGGGGATAAAACCTCGGATGAGTTGGAAAAGCGGCCAAGTTGCCCCATTAACTATATAGTTATGTCCCTTTGATGGCTGAAAATGTCGATTTTTTACCTTGTCATCACCGTAGCCCCTTCAGTTTTGATCGAATCTTTCTGAAACCTATATGTAAGGTGACTGAAGACAAAACCTAGGATGAGTTTGAATACCGGCCAAGTTGGCCCATTTATCAATGATTTACGTCCCTTTGATTGCTGAAAATGCCGATTTTTTACCTTGTCATCACCTTAGCCCCTTCAGTTTTGATCGGATCCTTCTGAAACTTATATGTAAGGTGGCTGGGGATAAAATCTTGGATGAGTTCAAAAACAGGCCAAGTCAGCCCATTTATCGTAGAGTTCTGTCCCTTTGATGGCTGAAAATGTTGATTTTTGACCTTGTCATTACCGTAGCCCCTTCAGTTTTGATCGGATTTTTTCTGAAACTTATATGTAAGGTGGCTGGGGATGAAACCATTGGATGAGTTGGTAAACTGGCCAAGTCGGCTCATTTATTTTAGAGTAACATCCCTTTGATTGCTAAAAATGCCAAATTTTGACCTTGTCATCACCGTAGCCCCTTCAGTTTTGATCGGATCTTTCTGAAACTTATATGTGAGGTGGCTGGGAATAAAATCTTGGATGAGTTTGAATACTGGCCAAGTCTGATCGGATCTTTCTGAAACTTACATGTAAGGTGGCTGGGAATAAAACCTCAGGTGAGTTCGAATACCGGCCAAGTCGGCACATTTATCATAGAGTGACGTGCCTTTGATTGCTGAAAATGCCTATTTTCGACATTGTTATCACTGCTGTCCCTTTAGTTTTGAACGGATCTTCATGAAACTTACAAACAAGGAAGTCAGGCAGAAAGCTTGGAGGAGTTTGAAAACTCTTGTTTTTGAACTTGTCATCACCATAGCCACTTCAGTTTAGATCGGATCTTCTAAGCAAGTCAGGAAGCCCCCGCCCATAGGGGCTTGAAGAAATATATGGGCTGCATGATGCTTCCACGCAGAGCTGAATCCGGCCCTCACACTAGTACTGGTAAACCACTTAGAGGATCTAAGCCTGTCTAGGAACCGCGGTGCGAGGCGGACTGTCCATGCTAATAAACCCTATTGGTTTCATTTGGCGACAGGGCTTGAGATGTCATTTCATCTCAATGTCGGGTAAAAGTCCCACAAAATTGGAAGCAACGTCTCCAAAATGACCTTTACAGTGTTGACGGGGACGTTAAACCTCAAATCAAACAAACAAACTAAGCAAGTCAGGAATAAAAGCTTAAATGAGTTTGAAAACCGGTGAGGTCAGCCTGTTTATCATAGAGTTAAATTCTACTTGATTTTTAGAAAATGCTTACCCTGTCATCACCATGTCCTCCCATAAAGCCTTCAGTAAAGGTTGGCACTTCCTTAAACTTTGAATCTGTTAGCTCAGGTGAGCGATACAGGACCAAGCTAGCTTGGTCCTCTTGTTTTTTATCTCTGTTGTTTTTACCGACAAAGTGCTCAAGGTGATCTACTGCGAACAGCCTATGTCCGTCGACTTTCATTTCACCAACCATTGAACAGAGTTTGATATAATTTTTACAGATATGTTCTGTGGCTTACCCTGTTCCACTCTGCTAAACAAAAAACACCACAAGAGCTAAAAAACAGAAAATCATTAACAAAGAAAACATATACCTAAACAAATGGATGGATTTTGAAATTATTTCACAGGAATGATTCTCAAGTGATCCTCCACCAAACTGCTATTCAGCCCTCGCCCATGGGGACTTGAAGAAATAGATGGGCTGCATGATGCTTCCACGCAGAGCTGAAACTAGCCACACACGAGTTCTGGTAAACCGCTTAGAGGATCTAAGCCTGCCCAGGCAAAGCGGTGCGAGTCGGACAGTCCATGCTTATAAACATTTTGGTTTCATTGGGTGACAGGGCTTGAGATGTCATTTCATCTCAATGTCGGGTACAAGTCCCACAAAATTGGTAGCAACGTCTCAAAAAGGACCTATACATAATTGACGGGGACGTCAAACCTCAAGTCAAACAAACAAAACCAAACTGCTGTAATCGTTTCTTTCAAAGCGCCAAAAGGCACTGAAATTATCGTTTATATAAAAACTTTTCTTGAAAAGGTTTCCCATTCAAATAGGTACGAAAAATTTAGTTTTGAATTCATATCCCAGTAGTTCTCTATGAAGTGTCATTTCAGAAGAAATGTTTATCTCAAAATATGTACGATTTCCTAATTTACCAAAAATGTCATCACATTAACGGCGTATCGCCTTGCCCATGTAGCATAAGGAAAGAGAGCAACCGCAAACAGTCTAACAGTTTAGCGTTTTGAGTTGTGTTAAGCTAAGTAGATCAGTAAAGTGTGCTTGTTGTGCGGTGGTCTATAAAAAGGTGGGATTTCATATTTTTTCATTTATGTTCCGGTAAACACAAACACAATTAACAGGTAGCGTTTTTAAATGGTTTATATTTAACTTCAAAGACTGGGAAAGCCTTCCTGGTTTTGGATGGAACATATGACCCATTAATGCCAATCTTCCCATTATTTGTGTCATTTGGAAACTTTTTAAATATCCGTGACCAAAGGCCACAGAGTGCGGCGTCTGGTCGGTGTCTTCACATTTTGCATAAGGTATGGAACTTGACTTAAAACTCACAGCATACAGAATAAACAAGACACCACATATTCTGCAATTAGATCTTTCCAAGGCGGGTGGAACAATTTTTTCAACGTCCATTAGTAAAAAGTTGTTAGCCAAATATTTTAACCCTGTCGACCGGTGCAAACCTTGTAAATCCAGATTAGACGACACGTAACAAGCAGTCTCGCCAGCAGCTACATATACACTGTTTGCCATCATGTCAAATCAAAGCGCCAAAAGGCGCTGAAATGACAGATTCTGTGAAAAATTCAGATTTACATTCTTTAGTGATAAGGACAATGGCGCTGGAGTGCTGATTTTGTTTGGTTCACAAAACTGAGGTGAATCGGCTGTTATACACTTTCATCAACATTTTACTCGCACATTATAGATCATACAACACGGGCCTCCGTTGCCTAGTGGGTAAGAGCGCTGACTCTTGATCATTAGGTCTCTCACCGCTGTGGTTCGAGCCTCGCTCGGGTCACATGTGAGACGCCATGTTCTGCAACGGACGGTCAGGTGGTTTTTCGCCGAAAAATCCGGTTTTCGTCCACCTCTGATTAACTATCGGCTCGATATGAGTGAAATAATTTTGAAAGGGCCGTAAACCAAAACCAAAAAAAAAACATAGATAATACAACATGCAAATGACTACCAAGCAGGCACACGCCGCTAGGGCAACGTCAAATCAACGTCGATGCAACGTCATGACGTTGCACCGACGTTGATGTGACGTCACAATTACGTCATGTGCCTGCTGGGATAGTTGCCAGTTTTATGACAACAAAAAGCGTAGACCAAGCTTTCTTGTAAAAGTTTACACTTGTTGAATGAGATGTGTTTCGCGGCTCAGTCAAGAACCTGCCTTATGTCTTGCGCTACAATAAAGGAAAACACTTTTTGTGCGATGTTTGAAGTTTTGTGGCATGTGACTGATTATTTATCACAACATTGTGCTTACATATTCAGTTATTCAGACCTACAACAGAATTGGACAGTGATAACTGTAAGTAGTATATTATTGCTGGCTTGCTACCGTACGGTGAAGTTTCTAGAGTCACGTACTTCGCATTTAATTAGGTCATGTAAGTGTTATGAGTTTTTACCCTTTCAGGCCTTTATAGCCAAGTACAGATACCTACAGACGCAAACAGTGTAGAACCTGGTGAGATGGCTCATAATGATACATCGCATTCTGTTCTGCATGGTTTGTAGAATGGACGCGTACAAATTCAGTGACTGAAGAGTGACCTTGAGAAACTCGTGGGTGGAAGGGGTAAAATCTAAACCTGGCCATTTTGAAACGTAGCAGAGGCCATTTCATCTCTTCTTTTTTTTCTTTTTTTTTTCTCTTAAATTGCGACACAAACTTCATATTTCTTACGATTCATCTGCAGGCAGCTGATTCAAATGAAATCCAATCACTGAAAAATAATATAAAAATGTAAATTCGTCTGTGTCATGTGTCGTCTGATCTTTCATGGAATTTTTTCAACTACAGTTGTCGCCAAATCTGCTTCAAAAGTTTGTATTACGCTTACAGGATAACTAATACGCTTGTACAATTTTTATTACTGCGCCAAACCGGACTACAATTTGTGCGGACTCATATTTCTATGGCTGTCAAAGACGGAAGAACTGAAGCTTGAATTACTTTAAACGTCTAGCACAGCAAGAATAGACAGATAGAATCTGTCATTAATAAAAGCGCCAAATGCACTGAAATGACAGATTCTATGAGAAAATCAAAATACTGTGAAAACTCACAGACAACCTTTCTAAAAAGATCTTAAAATTTAGAAAAGTAGTTCTGCAAATTCCATTGTATGATATGTTTGCAGATGTCTATACACCTGTGGTATCATGAAATGCCAGTCGATGTTTCAAATTTTGGAAAGAAACTATTTACGTTTTCAAAACCAAACATTAAAATTCAAGTTTTAACAATGCTACTGTCAATCAGTAACATTTTTGTCTGGTCGGTTGTGGATACCTACCCACAAAAGATACTCTATTTTTCACAAAGAGATCGGAGGAGAAAGGCTGGTCAGTCCAGTACATGAATTCCATTGGCTTGAAGACATTTTTGAGTAAGAACAGCACTATAAACCCGCGCGTAATCCTGCTGGATTAGATATCCCGGATTCTGAGCGTAAACAAATAAATGGAACCACGTGAGACCGACGCACTTGATTGATGTAACGTCTCGCTGTTCAGTTAACGTCTCAGCCATGATCTTGAATGTTCTTAATGTGGCTAGCTACATGCAATGGCTCGACATACCATTTCGCTTATTCCATCCGATATGTAATGCTCTATTACGCACGCGTCGCCTCGGCATACCTTACACCTATATGTCGAAACACCCCGAAACGACAATCGGCGTGATTCACGCTGAAGTGCGATGTGTCAGTGAAACGCATATCACGCGAGTCGCTTAGACGCCAATATACATGTATGTATTTCATGCATCAGCGTAAGTGTTTCGTACTGTGTCGACGTCTTAATTTTGGCCACGAAAGGGACGTCTAGCTCTAAAAAGTGCATCGCATAAGGGCGACGAACTGTGTCAGTGCTTATTAGTCGGTAGTTGAAACCCTTTATCTACAGGTACAGTGTAGCAGATACCGGCAGAAATCTTCTTCGCATATGCGTCTGTCGGATGAATCGATCTTGACTTACTGACGTCGATCTTGCGCTACGTCGACGTCCACTAGCGTCTTCTGTTGATAGTAAGATGTCGCTCCAACAGACAAATAGATAACACACATGTGGCACCCAAAATCAGAGTCAACGCCATCCGCTTTCCGACCAGCTTCTAACTGTCCATTAGAAGCCTCCGTGGTGTAGTGGTTATGCTACTCGCCTTGTAAACCAGGGATCGCAGGATAGATCCCGGACTTCTCCAGACTTTCGGATGTGTCTTTAAACCGAGGTATCGTCTACGTATGACCTTAGCTGTTGGTGGGACGTAAAACTCAAACCCTCACTCACTCACTCTAACTGTTCAGGGTTTAATGAAAAATGTTGCAATACGTTCTCCCTTGATGCTTTTTGAGAACAAAATACAATTTCTTCTTTTCTAGGCACGACCTTACATCACACATCAAAAGTTTGATCCTGAACATGTGGTTTCTATCAGTGCTGGTGTGAAGGTGGTACACAGGATCGTTGGCCCCCGCCCATCGGGGCTTAAAGAAATAGATGGGCTCCATGATGCTTCCACGCAGAGCTGGAACCGACCCGCACACGAGTACTGTTAATCTGCTTAGAGGATCTAAGCCTGCCCAGGCAAAGCGGTGCGAGTCGGAGCGTCCATGCTTAAAAACCCTATTGGTTTCATTGGGCGGCAGGGCTTGAGATGTCATTTCATCTCAGTGTTGGGAAAAAGTCCCACAAAATTGGAAGCAACGGTTCCAAAATGACCTATACAGTGTTGACGGGGACGTTAAACCTCAAATCAAACAAAACAAAACACAGGATCGTGGCCGGACTGGTAACCAAACGTCACGGTTGATTGATTTAACCCATTTAGCTTAAGGGCATGGTGCCTAAGCGACAGCGTGTTGTAATCATGCAATCGTTTGGTTTCAGAATCAAAGCACCGAAAGTGTTGGTGGGATGTAGGTTGGGGTAAAAGTCATGGGCTGAGATTAAACTGTTTAATTTAACTCTGAAATTCCAAACGAATAGTGAAGATTTTGATAAGAAGCGCATTCTGCAGCGTCCGAACTTGGTCTACACTGTTTGCCAAGCTCACCCTATGATTCCAGGAAGACCCTCTTCAGTCTTATAGAATACCTTGATCTCACTGCGGCTATTTTCTGCAAGAAAAAGGTTACTCTGAGAAGTCAGTGATAGTCACGTAGACGTTAGTTCTGAATCGCTTTTTATTAGTAACTTCGGGTCGAATGCCAAACAATCAACCCAAACATAGCCGGGCCGTTTGTCAGTCTTGGGGACATGTAAGTGTTATCTGTAAAATCTGCACTTGAATAAAATGTTCGATCTGGCAAACAATGTGGACTAAGATCAAACGCCACAGAACACTGTGCTGATCTTGTTCTACATTTTTTGCATCAGTTACTAACATCTCAAGTTTAAACGGATCAATCCAAGTCCTCGTTCATGACCAGCCTGCGTTTGGAGACAATCGGCATGAGTGTTGTCAGTGCTTTGATTTATTCACTGCCTTGAGTTTCTGGAGTGTACTCTTCCATCACTGAAGTTGGGCTCGCCCATTCTGCTAAATATGGGACCTAGAATTATATCACAGGACCTACACTGTTTGCATAGGTATCTGTACCATATTCCAGGGTTGAAAGGGACAACCTTTCTCGCAAACTCTGATATACACCTAGTTGTAACTGACCTAGACTTGACCTCGAATATCGGAAAACCCATTAATATTCTGGTCTGCAGCTGACCGGCTGGTCTTTAAGGATTAAATATTGACAGCACTGTTAGAAAACAGTGTAAAACCTGAGCAGACGTCTGAGCAGACGCCGCGTTGATCTGGGTATACAGTCTCGCATGATGCAGCTGATTCATATGAAATGCTGAATCTAATCTCTGAAATGTAAGATAAAATCGTCAAGTCGTCTGCTTCAAAAGTTTGTATTGCGATTATAGGATGTACAATTTTGATAACTGCGCCAAACCGGACTACATTTTGTGCGGACTCATATTTCTTTGTCGGTGAAAGCCGGAAGAAAGTCGTAAAAAAGCAGGAACTACTTTACAATACGCAGGATAGCTAGAAACGACAGATTGAATCTGTCATTAAAAACTGGACAAAACACCTGTCTATCAGAATAGAAAGAGCCCGGTTCATGAGAAACTAAGGAGTGAAAGGGTACAATCTCGAATGTAGGTCTCAATCCTGTTATAGTCTTATGATGATTCAAGGCAATTTCAAACTTAATACATGTATACAAATATGTGCAATAAAATTTAAAAAAATTATCTAACAATAGGATTTGAGTGAAACTGCGTAAAAAACTGAAAACGTGTGGACTCATATTTCAGAGAAAGGAGTCAAAGCCGGGACAAGGATAGGAATTGTGAGATAGCTAAGAACGACATATCTGTCATTAAAATTAGATCTGATGGAGCTATGCAGCAACAAGAACAACTTTAGGCTCCTTTAGCAACCAAGAGAGACAACTCCATGTATCAGACTTATTTGTTTAGTATTCAAACTTTGTCAAAATCAATGGTTTTAAAAGCATATTCTATGTCCTCTTCAACTGCAGGAATAGCCAATCAAACCTGAAGGCGGATTACCACTTAATAATATTTAGTCTATGAGAGGGTTATTCGGCCCTCGCCCATCGGGGCTTGGAGAAATAGATTGGGCTGAATAGTACTTCCACGCAGAGCTGAAACTGCACAAGAGTACTGGTTAATCGCTAAGAGGGTCTAAGCCGAACCAGGCAAAGTAGTGTGGGTCCGACCGTCTATGCATATAAACCCTATTTTTGTCATTGGGTGGCAGGGCTTAAGATGTCATTTCATCTCAAGTGTCGGGTAAAAGTCCCATAAAAATTGGGCGCACAGAGCACGTCTCAAAAATGACATATATAGTGCTGAGGGGGACGTTAAACCTCAAATCAAACAAAACAATAGAAGGACTGTCCTTTGCAAGAAATACACCATGGCACATAACTGAAAAGTGTGGAGTGCACAAGTTTTTTCTGGGCCAGACTAGCTAGTTTCGGCCAAATACGCTAATCAGTGACCCTTGAATATTTTCAAATTCCACAAAGGAACCAATGATCGCAAATGACAAAATTTAAACTACACAAAATCTATGGTGAAGGGCATGGAGATTTGTTACGGCCGCCACACATTCCCTTAACACCAGCTGTAATGACGTTTAATGTTCTATGGAAGGGTTGTCCTTGGAAGCTAGGAATACACCACAGAAATGAAAGTGAGTGAGTGAGTGTTTCAGTTTTACGTCCCACCAACAGCTAAGGTCATACGGAGACGGGACCTCGGTTTAAAGACTCATCCGAAAGTCTGGAGAAGCCCGGGATCGAACCTGCGACCCCTGGTTTACAAGGCGAGTAGCGTAAGCACTAGACCACGGAGGCTTCTCAGAAATGAAAGTATGGAGTGTACAAGTTTTTTGGCCAAACTATCAAAGTAGAAGTAAAACAAAGATCAGGTATTGATACAATTAACTTACTCCATCCATAAAAGACACCAAAGGGAAAGAAATACAAACATTAAGCGACCAGACCATAATGGAAACCTAAACAAAGGAAGGCCATATGGACAGTTACTTTCCCACAAAATGACCATATGGCCATCCAAAATTAAAAGACACAAGTGATACACACAGTAAGTAACAAACAACAACATAAATAAATCGCCACAGAAGAGCCGCCTTGGAACGGTCAGTGGAAGATTTCCACTGGGGGGCTTAAATCGATTTTACGTGGCCACAATCCTCGCCCTTACTTCCGTCGCGATTTAGACAAATTATTTGTTCAGTCCGCATGAAGGCCTCCTAACTCATCAGTGCAACATCTCCGTGAACACAGAAATCAAAGAACCACAGAGGTGAGACAACGGTGAGGACTCGACAGCAAGAAACCACTGAAATGCTGGAGCAAAAGAAAACCAACAGTTAGACTCCGATGAGCCCGACCAGAGACAGAGCATCAGGCACCAACCAACATTATCTCTTTAATTTTCAATAAGCCTTTACGTTGGAGCCGTCATAGAATCTGAGGCCTGACCCACCGGCGTGCAATTAAAGAGGGAAGCAAAGTTGCCAACCGTGATTGGGTTAACTACCATGCATGCAGTCTGTCGTATAATATCCATGTTGTACCCAATCTTTCTATATCGAAAAATGATTTTACGAAATTGGGTGCTGAAGTCATTGCGGTTATATATTTTTCTGAATTTATATACTAAGTCACCATAAAATTCGGGTTCCGATAGACCTTGTTGCAGAAGAGATTTAAGTCCAATATTGAATTTTGAAATTAAATCAGAATGGCGTCTATAAAATTTTGAAAAGGCTTTGCGTAGTTTATGGTACCGATAACCCTGATTAAGAAGTTTAGCCGTTAATAATTTATTACGAGTGTTGAAGTCAGTTACATGACTACACACTCTAGCAAATCGAATTAATTGCGAAATATAAACACCATAGGATGGCGCACGAGGAACATCACCATCCAAAAAAGGAAAATTTACAATCTCAAAATCAAAGTCATCGAGTTTATCATAAATTTTGCACGAAACAAATCCATCTACAATAGATAGATGTAAATCCAAAAACGGGGCCTCGGTATCAGAAGAATTTGCTTTATTTAACTGAAGTTCTAGGGGGTAAATCTGACTGATCAAACCATCAAAATAGGTATTATCAATATTTAATAAATCATCTAAATATCTAGAAGTAGAGCTAAAAGCCTCAATAATTAAAATGTAGGCCTCATCAGTGAGCCTCAAATATTTAAAAAATTCCTTCATACAATCAATGGTTCAAAAGGACAAGGAAATATAAACGACACTGTAAAAGCTTTTTAGGTCAATGACCACGTAAAGCAAGATGTGAAAAGATGGACTAAGAAATTAATCTACGGGCGTGTAGCATACTACAGGTTTAGATCAGTATGCAGAGATTTGACCTGTTAAAAGTGCTATAGAGAAATGGAAGTATGGACTGATGGACATATAAAGAGATGACGTAAAACCATGCTTTGGCCTATTTACAACACCTCTTGTCACTGTTCAACTTCGCAAGTTTCATAAAGAACTGATCAAAACTAAAAAGTTGATACTGATAACAATATGGATAACTGGAATCAATGCCCACAACCTCCTCAACCATTAATACTTAAATGAAAACTAGGTTTAGGTCGCAAAAATCTACGGTCTACAAATCTGCCTGCATGCAAGCCATTTTTGGTAAAAAAAAACTGACAATTTTGCGGGAGCCTGTCATCCAGAAAATGAGCTCAAGGTCACAAAAATCACAAAATTTTGGTAGGTCGCAACGATATACTCATCAAGTGTGACCAAATTTCACCAATTAATCATGAGATAGGATGCAGACATGCCAAGATGTACAGATTTGGGGCCTGTGCCCTTCAAAAAAGGCCAGAGTCACAAAATCTAATCAAATCTTTGGTCGGTAACAATGATATATTGTACCAAATTTGACCATATTTCATCGGTTCGTTCATGGACTTGGCTGCAGTCAAGCAAAAAGGTCAAGGCCACCAAAATGTAATCAAATCTATGGCAGGCTGCATTGATATACTGTAACAAGTTTGAACAAATTACGCCAATTTTTTCATCATGAGATAGGATGCACAAAAGCCAAAATTGACACTTTTGGGGACGTGCCCTTCTAAATAAGGCCAAGATCACCAAAATCTGATCGAAGCCTTGGTAGGTTGCAGTATGCTTATCTGCAGCCTTTCTCATGAATGCATTGGTGAAATTTGGACAAACTTCTGTGATGCTCTACAGATTGATTTATTTACCTACAGGTGGACTAACTATTTTGTATTGTAAATAATATCAGAACATACAGTAAGGCGATAGAATCGACTTAAACTCCCCAGTGGTTCTCACTACTGATCGTCCTAAGGCGTTGGTTCAAATGTTGTTTATTTTAAATGTAGTTTTATCGTTTTTTTCTGATCGGGATCTTCAAGTTACATCAGGCCTCATACTGACCAAGCTTTTCAAAACCTGAAATACCTGCTTTTGCAGCCTTTACCCTCATCCTGCTGCTGTACATTGTCCTATGTTTGGCTGGGTCTTTCTTGATGAGACCAACTTCTTAGATCTAGTACTAAACTATTTAATTAATATATAATCTATAGAATAACAAAGCTACTTTAATACGGCTTTCATTTTTAGTACTAAACCATTCCAGCTCTAGATACAGACTCTAGTTCTAAGTGGGCGAGAACTTTATAATGTATCATTTGATAATAAGGGTGTGTATTTTCTGGTGAGATATACCTAATTGAAACAGATGTCTTTTATCATTACAACCCCCTTTCTAAGATGATTGTAAACAGTCAGTGATATTATCTTAGAATTGAATCATAAAAATTTCTTCAAGCATGCTTATCAAGATAAGGCATTGTTTTAGTTTCTGATACATGGAAATAATAATCCCTAATCTTATGAATGAAATTCCAGCTTGAGAATAACCTTCAGTTTACGAAAAACTGTATTTCTATACTGCACATAATTGTTTAGGCATCATGAGAGAATGGTGAAAACAGTGTATTCTTTATGAAGCATTTTAGCACTTAACGCGACTAGTTCCTTCAAGCTTATGTGAATGTAATCCTTATATGAATACATGTTAAAACACACATTTTAAACAAAGAATATGCAAACATTGTATCTATTCTATAAGCAAGCTATATACAGTTGTCCCGGGTTTGTATGTCTTATGTGACATAGTCCTTGAATCGCGCTGGTATTCGTACGACTCTCCCAGATCGAGTTACATAAGGCTTTATCTCCTGCGTATCTCCCTGGCGTTCGTCCGATTGTCTGCTATCATCGATGTGCTCTGTCCTTTGGTCAATGTCGTCGTAATCCGTATCGAAATCAGTCTTATTTTCATTCGTTTTCATGAGATGTTTCCGATTTCTCCTATACTGTCCCCTCTTTGTTTGAACATGATACGATCGTGGTGTAGGTGCATTTCGAACAACTACCCCTGGTTCCCAACGCTTTTCGTTTTGTACACGAATAGTATCTCCTGGATGTAACTGAGATAAGTTTTTGCTACTTTTGTCATAGAAGTATTTCTGTTTTTCTTGTTTCTTGGTAAGTCTATCATAAACAGTTTTCTGGCTGATAACTTTTGGTTTTAGTTGTTTCTGTGTTACCGGTAGTTTTGATCTTAGTCTGCGATTCATGAGTAGTTGCGCAGGTGATCCAAGATTGTCAATGGGAGTATTACGGTAATTGAGAATACTCAAATATGGATCTTTGTTTTCAGCTTTCGACTTATCTAGAATCCCTTTCACGATTTTCACATAGATTTCGGCCTGTCCATTAGAGTTACTCATATATGGAGACGAGGTCACATGTTTGAATCCCCAGTCTTTAGCAAAGTTTTGGAATTCTACTGAAGTGTAACATGGCCCATTGTCTGACCTTACCTCAATTGCTATACCATGACGAGCAAAGATGGATTTCATGTGATTGATTACAGTGGAAGATTTCATGTTTTCTAGCCTTGCAACTTCAAAAAATCTTGACATGTAGTCAACAACTAGAACGTAATTATTCCCATTCCAGGTGAAAAGATCCGTTCCAACCACTTGCCATGGCAACTTTGAAATTGTTGATGGAATCATGGGTTCCTTCTGATTCGAACTTCTATGTTCATTGCATATTCCACATTTTGAAATGAAGTCCCGTATTTCAGCGTTCATTCCTACCCAAAACATGATGTCTTTGGCTAGGTTGCACGTTTTCTCTATTCCGAAGTGTGACTCGTGCAAAATCAACAACATTTCTTTCCTTAACTCGCGTGGAATAACAATCTGAGTTCCTTTCAGAATCAAGCCATCATATTCTGACAGTTCCTGTCTATGATTCCAATATTCCCTGCCTTTAAAAGGTACATTTTTCCTGTGATCAGGCCAACCTTCTTTGATCATTTTATTGACAGTTGTCAAAGTATTGTCATTTTTTGTAGCATTTCTGATTTGTTTCAATTTCTCATCAGAATATGGTAAATTGCTTACAACTAAATGCACATGACATTTCAATGCTTCTTCGAGTTCTTTATCGACTGTTTCATTGATATATGCCCTTGAAAGCATGTCTGGCACGTGCATTTCTGATCCGGGTTTGTACCTGACCGTATAATTGTACTTCTGTAAGCGTAGAAGCATCCTTTGAAGTCTCGGAGGACTACTGGCTAACGGTTTTTTGACAATCGACTCGATCGGCTTATGATCACATTCGACTGATATTTCTTTCCCGTATGTATATTGATGGAAACGTTCCATTCCAAAGAGTACGGCGAGTAGCTCTTTCTCAATCTGCGCATATCTGGTCTCTGCATCTGTCATTGACCTCGATGCATATGCAACTGGTTTGTTATCTTGTAACAAAACTGCTCCTAGTCCTGACTTACTTGCGTCACAACTTATTGTCACCGGTTTAGTGACGTCAAAATACTTCAGAACTGGATCACTGGTCAAAATGTCCTTGACTTTCTTGAATGCAATTTCTTGTTCTGAATTCCATTCAAATTCTACATCCTGCCTCAGCAATATTCTGATTGGTTCAGTTACCTGTGACATATCTGGCACAAATTTGGCTAAATAATTGACGGTACCCAAAAGTCGCATGACTCCTTTTTTGTCAGTTGGTGCAGGCATCTCAATGATAGCCTTAATTTTGCTTCCGTCAGGTTTTACACCTTCCGGTGTTAACACATGTCCAATATAGGTTACTGAACTTGCACCTATGATACATTTGTCCTTATTCAATGTCAATCCAATGTCTTCGCAACGTTTCAGGGCTAGTTTTAAGCGTTGATCATGTTCTTCTTTTGATCTGCCCCATATCAAAATGTCATCAATGTCAGTTTCTACTCCTTCGAGGTCTTCAAATAACTGTGATATCCTTTTTTGATACACTTCCTGGGCGCTCTTTATTCCAAACGGTGTCCTTAAATAGCAATATCTTCCATATGGGGTATTGAATGTAGTTAGTAACTGGCTGTCGGAATCCAATTTTAACTGCCAATACGAATTGTTTCCGTCCAGTTTTGAAAATACGTTCGCTCCAGACATTCTACTAGTTATTTCCTCTATCGTGGGTAACTGAAAATGTTCCCGTTTTATAGCAGCGTTCAGATTTCTCGGATCGAGACAAATTCTTAATTTTTTGTTAGGTTTTTCCACTATAACCATAGAATTTACCCAGTCCGTAGGCTCATCCACTGGCCTGATTACGCCATCCTTTACCATGTCTTGCAGAGCTTTTTTCACCCTTTTACGTAATGCAACAGGTATTTTCCTGGGCGGGTTGACCACTGGTGTGACTGTAGAATCGATCATTATTTTGTAGGGTTTCTCTAGACAACCTAAACCAAAGAATACTTTAGGATGTTCTCGTATTAGTTTATCTAGTCCATTGGTATTGACTGCTAATACCACATTAATTAGTCCAAGGTCCTGTGATGCTTTAAAGCCCAGTAAAGACGTTTGTCTTGAATCTGTAACGTAGAACTCCAGCTCGTGTCCCATGCAGTTTAGTGTAGTTTTTCCAAGAACTTTGAGACGATCTCCCGTATAACTGGTGAGACGCGACGTTGACTTTTCCAACACACAATGTGGTGCCTTAACTTTTCTGAACACTCTATCCGCTATGATATTGCACTGCGATCCTGTATCGATTTTAAATTTCACTTGCATTCCATTTACATCCATCGTAACGAAATACTCATTATCACTTATTTCCGTTTTCTTTTGACACTTTTCATTTATAGATCCAACAAAAAGATTTTCTGAATCACTTTCCGACGAATTTTCCTCCAAATTATGCACATTTTTCTTTAATTTAGACTTACAAAATTTAGCAAAATGATGAGGCCTTTGACACTTATGACATAATTTTCCATAAGCCGGGCACTTTCTTCTTTCATGCATAATTCCGCATTTGCCACATTGGAATTTTTTATCCGAATATTCTTTGGGTCTTGCACCTCCTACGACTCCTTTTGACTTCCGTTTACTTTTCACGTAGTGCACAGCATTTTCATGATCCTCGTTCATTTTTTGGATCTGCCTTTTTGATTCCTCATCCGCTCTACATATTGAAATCGCCTTCTCTAAAGTCAGTTTATCTTCTCGCAACAATCTTTCTTTGACTTTTTCTGAGCTTGTGCCACAAACAATTCTGTCCCTGATTAAATCATTTTTGATGTCGCCAAATTCACATTCGCGTGCAATATTTTTCAAATCCGTTACAAACTGATCTATGAGTTCTGTACTGCCTTGTGTCCTGGTGTTAAATTTGTGTCTCTCCATTGTGATATTCTTTTTTGGAATACAATAGGTCTCAAACTTGTCAAGAAGTGGAGCTAATTTGTCCCTTTCTGCCTCTTGTAACACAAATGTATTGTAAATTTCCCGACCGTCTTTGCCAATAATATACAGCAATGCTTTGCACTGTTCTTTTTCATTTTTATCCGACATTACAACGTCTAAATACAGCTGCACAGTTTGTTTCCACATTTTCCATCTTTCTGCAATATTTCCAGAAGTGGAAAAGTCCATTTCCGCAGGCTGGTGTAACTTATCCATTTCTCACAAAATTTACTTCTTTTATGGTAAATATGAAATTGTGAAATATAAGTCACTGTAAAAATAATCCAGTCTACAGTACTTCTGACACCATGTCCTATGTTTGGCTGGGTCTTTCTTGATGAGACCAACTTCTTAGATCTAGTACTAAACTATTTAATTAATATATAATCTATAGAATAACAAAGCTACTTTAATACGGCTTTCATTTTTAGTACTAAACCATTCCAGCTCTAGATACAGACTCTAGTTCTAAGTGGGCGAGAACTTTATAATGTATCATTTGATAATAAGGGTGTGTATTTTCTGGTGAGATATACCTAATTGAAACAGATGTCTTTTATCATTACAGCAGCCTTTACCCTCATCCTGCTGCTGTACATGACAACCATTACCTTTGCAAACATTTTAGATCCAGATCAGATGGCTTCTGCCATCTGATCAGGATCTACACTGTTTGTAATGCAGTTTGTGACTTGAATACATTATATCAAGTAATTTGATTGGTGAATAGGCAGAAATGGGTGTAGCAAAATAATTTTATTCAGAGGATAAGTGTTAAAAAGTCATTTTAAACAGAATATAGGAGGCAAAATCATAGTCTAAAAAGCCTGAAATCAAGAAAAAATAAAAAAAAACAATCAAGCCCTAAAAGCCTGAAATCCTGCATATGACTGAAAAATATGAGGCCTGTTACATGTGCTTATGCATATGGTTGTGTGTTAATTTATTATATACTTAATTTTCATTAGTTGCGGCTGTTGCACCTTTATCACGCTTTGTGAGGAAGAGGGAGCTGGTTGCTGTACCATTACGATAACATATCGTGTGACATAGTGCATTTTTCATATCTCCAAAATGGCTAATTTTCTGATGAAAATTCGTGATATTTTGCTTATAAATACTGCAAACATAGGTTGTGGGTGCTCGTTAGAACCGCCTCATTGAGGCGGTTCTAACGAGTACCCACAACCTATGTCTTGGAGCAAAAATAAGATAAATAATATTTACCCCCTTAAACCCCACTTTTCTCAATATAAAGTGGGGTTTAGAGGGGTGTTCGTTTCACGGACTTGTTAACATGATGTTTTTTTATTCAGTTTTTTAGCTCACCAGAGCCGAAGGCTCCGGGGGAGCTTATAGGATAGGCAGTTGTCCGTCGCTTGCGTCTGCGTCGTCGTCTGCGTCTGGTGACGTCAACACTTTTAAACGACATCTACTCTGAAGCCGCTAGGCCGATTGGGCCCAAATTTCATCTGTAGCATCCTTGGGTTGGGGGATTGAAAGTTTGTGTTTTTTATGAAATTCGGCTAATTAGTTTGGTTGCTATGGCAACTTAGAGTTTCCATAGACTTATAATGGGGAAAATTGAAAAATGGCATTTACTGCCAAGCAGCTGCAGATATTTTGACAAAACTTTCATAGAAATATTCCTTAGGTAATCTACTATCTGCCATATGATTTTAGGCCAAATTGAAAAAAATAGAAAAAAAAAATACTTAAAAAATCATCTCCTCAGAAACCGTATGCTCTATGAGGCTGAGAGTTTATGAAAATATTCACCATATTTGCCTTTACAGGTTTTGTGTTTTTAATGAAATTCGGCTCTTTAGTTTGGTTGCTATGGCAACTTAGATTTTCCATAGACTTATAATGGGGAAAATTGAAAAATGGCATTTGCTGCCAAGTTATTGCAGATATTTTGCCAAACTTTTATAGAAATGTTCCTTGAGTAAATGTCTCTCAGCCATATGCTTCAATGCCAACATGGGGGGTCCCCCAGGTTAAGCTGGGGCCATGCCCCACCCCCTCCACTTCATAAAAGGCCATATAACTCGGAAACCATCCAGATACCCACCACAAAACCATATATATTCATGTTCCTTATGATAAGATGCATTCAGTGACACCAACCTGGGGGTCCTCCGGTACGTGCCGGGGTCATGCCCCACCCCCTCCATTCCATAAAAGGCCCAATATCTTGGAAACCTTACAGATCCCCACCCCTAAACCATATATATTCTTGTTCCTTATGAAAATATACATTCACTGACACCAACTTGGGGGTCTCCCAGGGTGTGCCTGGGCCTTGCCCCACCCCTTCTTCTTCACAAAAGGCCATATATCTCAGAAACCATTTAGATCCCCACCCCAAAACCATATATATTCTTGTTCCTTATGATAAGACGCATTCAGTGACATCAACCTGGGGGTCCCCCGGCTTGTGCCGGGGTCATGCCCCACCCCCTCCATTTCATAAAAGACCCAATATCTTGGAAACCTAACAGATCCCCACCCCTAAACCCTATATATTCTTGTTCCTTATGAAGAGACTCATTCATTGACACCAATTTAGGAGTCTTCCTGGGTGCGCTGGGGCCTTGCCCCACCCCTCCACTTCACAAAAGGCCATCTATCTCAGAAACCATTCGGATCCCCATCCCAAAACCTTATATATTCTTCTTTCTTATGATATGACGCATTCATTGACACTAACCTGGGGGTCCCCCAGGATGTGCCGGAATCGTGCCCCACCCCTTCATTTCATCAAAGACCCAATATCTTGGAAACCTTACAGATCCCCACCCCTAAGCATATATATTGTTGTTCCTTATGATAAGACACATTCATTGACGTCAACCTGGAGGTCTTTCGGGTCAAGCCAGGGCCTTGCCCCACCCCACCACTTCACAAAAGGCTATATATCTCAGAAACTGTTCAGAGCCCCACCCCTAAACCATATATAATTATCTTCTTTGTAATAAGACACATTCAAATAACACTAGCTTGGGAGTCATCCGGACTGCCTGGGTCATGCCCCACTGCTTTACTTTATTAAAAGCCATATATCTCAGAAATCATTCAGATCCCCACCCATAAACTATAATATTCTTGTTCCTTATGATAAGACTCGTTCAGTCACACCAACCTGGGGGTCACTTTGTGCTACAGCAATGCGCCCCGCCCCTCCACTTTAAAAGGCCATATATTTCAGAAACAATTCAAATCCCCACCCCATAATCATATATGTTCTTGTTCCTTATCAATAGCACACCCACTTGGGGGTCGCAGGGGCCATTCCTCTCCTCTCCACGTCATAGAAGGGCCTCATATATCAGAAACCATTCAGATTCCCACCCATAAACCATATATATATATATATATTCTTGGTCCTTATAAGGACAACAATCTTGGGCTTTCCTGGGATCAACAGGACATGCCCCAACCCCTCCACCGCTTAAGAGGCCTTATAACTCTGGTATACAGATCCCCACTGCTACACCATATTTATTCTTATTCCTTATGATAAGACGCATTTAGTGATACCAGCCAGGGCTCCATTTTGTTCATGCGCTACACCCTCTACTTAATAAAAGACCTAATGTTTTAGATACTGAGTCCAGATGGATGCTCATTTGGATATAGGGGTTCATTTGGGAGACTTTATCCATCATAGAGCAGATTATATTTTCTGGTCCTTTGGGATCATTGAGTTCATTTAGAATCATTTTGAAAATAGAGTTCTGCCTAAGCCGGTGCTAGAGGGCGTGGCCGGTGTAGAACTTTTCAGTACTGGTCATGAACAGACTCAATAAAACCGAGTCTGCTATTTTTGTTTATTTGGTGTATTCTTTGCTTCCAAAGGATCTAACTATTCAGAACTTATTTATAATTGGTAGATTAAAATGATGTCATGTTAAAATACATGTACATGGCTGTCAATGGGCAGTGCCCACCTGAGCTCTGGTGAGCATAGTGGCCCATGGGCCTCTTGTTCTTTTTTTTTACCCTCATTGTTAATTGTACTCTTCGTCTTGGTGTCAATGGTAGGCTGTAATCTTTGATTGTGGTATTTCCTGCGTATCAATTTGTATATTTTTAGTACTATATTTAAATGCAACCTACAAAAGATTCGATGAGATTTTGGTGACCTCGACCTTTTTGCTTGACTGCACCCTATATCTCATCGAATCTCAACGAATCGATGAAATTTGATCCAAGCCAATATTGAATTTTTTTCTTCTTTTTCGGTGGGGGCTGTGTCCTTGAAAATATGGTCAAAGTCACCAATATCGAATCGAATCTTTGGTAGGTTGCACTTATATTAGTGAACACAGGTTTACCAAATATCATTTATTCCTTCATGAGATCAGGTGCAGACAATTTTGGCACAACATTGACAGTTTGGTACCTTGGCCCTTGAAAATGAGGTCAACGTAATCTTATCCTAATGACTGTTTTCCCTACTTTAGTCATGTAAACGCGTAATTTTGGTCAGAATTCAATTATAGATTAAATAGATATAGTGTTTCAAACAGGCTACACCAACGCCGACACAAACGCTGACAGAGGATCCACACCAAAACGATATTTCATCCACCCCTTGGTGGAGGGACATAAAAATCTTATTCAACAACCAATATTATATAGCCCTAAGACACTATTACAGTTTTTCATCTCATTTAACGGCCCCCGCCCGTCGGGGCTTGAAGAAATAGATAGGCTGCATGATACTTTTATGCAGAGCTGAAACCGACCGCACACATGCACTAGTAAACTGCTTAAGGATCCAAGCCTGCCCAGACAAAGCGGTGCATGTCAGACCGTCCATGCTTATAAACCATATTGGTTTCATGATTGGGCGACAGGGCTTGATATGTCATTTCAACTCGATGTCTATATGAAAAGGAGCTACAAGCGACGATAATTCAAGAGCTAAACTGGTCAGAATTTATTCTTTGGCAAGTCGAGCATGACCTTGATAAAATATGTTCATCATAAGGTCATGGGAAGGTTCATCAAAATCCCTTGAAAACTGTAGGATGAGTTATGAAGACAAGATTGTGTCTACGGACAGAAAACAGAAAGACAGACTGACTGATGGACGGACGGGCAGACGAATCTATTACTATAGTCCCCTTCGACTAACGTCGGGGGACAATTAAAACAGCAACATGATATCAGAAAGTCAAAATGAAAGAGAAACTGTGTATAAAACTTTGATAAGACATCTTTAATAAATGAACAAATTTATTTATAATTCAACAACATTAAACAGGTCATTGTGAGAAGTGAGCCAAACTTTATGCATGACGGTTATGGCCATTGAAAAATAAAGAGGTAGCCAATCAACTTGCACCTAACCCTTATCCTGCTGAACATAACAAAGTAGAAGTGGCGGCAATGATCAGGAATCGATACAATTAACCCACAGCTCCCATCAGAGACACCAAAGGGAAAGAAACACAAACATGAAACAACCTCCCCTAATGGAAACATCAAAAGGACAGTTACTTTCCCACAAAATGGCCAATAGGCTATCCAAAATAAAATAATATAAGCTACACACACACTCAAAGACAAACCATAACAAAAATAAACCGCGACAGAAGAACCGCCTTGGAACGGTCAGCGGAAATGAATTCCACTGGGGGGGGGGGGGGCTTAAATCTATTTTACGTGGCCGCACTCCTCGCCCTTACTTCCGTCGCGACTAAGACAAATAATTTGTTCAGTCCGCATGAAGGCCTCCTAACTCATCAGTGCAACATTTCCGTGAACACAAGAATTAAACAACAACAGAGATGAAACAACGGCGAAGACTTGACAGCAAGAAACCACTGAAATGCTGGAGCAAAAGAAAACCAACCGTTACTCAGATGGGCCCAACCAGAGACGGAGCATCAGGTACCAACCAACATAAGCCTTTACGCTGGAACCGTCATAGAATCTGAGACCTGACCCACCGGCGTGCAATTAAAGAGGGAAGCAAAGTTGTCAACCGTGATTGGGTTAACTACCATGCATGCAGTCTGTCATATGACCCTATCTTTGCCAAAAGTGTAGGTCTAGGTCAGATAGTTTCTAAAGAAGCCATATGATCATGATCTACACTGTTGGCTTCTGAAGAAAGGCAGCTCTTAAGACTGATTGACTGTTTTGGATTTAACGACAGATTAACCCTTGTGGGTCATTTGGAATCTTGTCCCAGAGAAACGGAGAAAAGAGATGGTAGAGATGTAAGTGAGTGACAGTGGTGAAAGAAGAAAATGGCTGAAACTGTCGTTCAGACAGAAGATTTCCGACAGAAGCATTAACAAGAGGCCCATGGGCCACTATGCTCACCAGAGCTCAGGTGGGCACTGCCCATCCTGCCCAATGGCAGCCATGTATTTTAACATGATATCATTTTAATCCAACAAATGAACCCCCATGTCCAAATGAGCACCCATGTGGACTCAGCATCTGAAAAGTTAGGCCTTTTATGAAGTAGAGGGGGTGGGGCATGGATCCAATGGAGCCCTGGTTGGTATCACTAAATGCGTCTTATCATAAGAAACAAAAATATATATGGTTTAGCAGTGGGGATCTGTAAGGCCTTTTTAACAGTTGAGGGGTTGGGGCATGCCCTGTTGATCCCAGGAAAGCCCAAACTGTTGTCCCTAAATGTGTCTTATCATAAGGACCAAGTATATATATGGTTCAGTGCTGGGAATCTGACCGGTTTCAGAGATTTGAGGCCCTTTTATGCAATAGGAATGGCCCCTGCGGACCCCGCTACAGTAGGTGTGCTAATAATAAGGAACAAGAACATATATAATTATGGGGTGGGGATTTGAATGGTTTCTGAAATATAAAGCCTTTTATGAAATGGAAGGGCGGGGCACATTGCCTCAGCACAAAGAGACCTCCAGGTTGGTGTGATTGAACGAGTCTTATCATAAGGAACAAGTATATGGTTTAGGGGTGGGGATCTGAACTATTTCTGATACATATGGCTTTTAATGAAGTAAAGCGCTGTGGCATGGCCTGGGTTGTGCCCCGGGGACTCCCAAGCTGGTGTCACTGAATGCGTCTTATCATAAGAAAGATGAATATATATGGTTTAGGGTGGGGCTAAGAACATTCTCTGAGATATAAGGCCTTATGTGAAGTGGAGGGGTGGGGCAAGGCCCAGGGAGACTCCCAGGTTGGTGTCAATGAATGTGTCTTATCATAAGGAACAAGACTATATATGGTTAAGGGGTGGCCATCTGTAGGGTTTCCGAGATATTGTGATATTATGAAATGGATGGGGTGGGGCATGGCCCAAGCATATCCCTGGGAACCCCCAGGTTGGTGTTACTGAATGCGTCTTATCATAATGAACAAGAATATATATGGTTTAGGGGTGGGGATCTGAACAGTTTCTGAAATATATGGCCTTTTTTGAAGTGGAGGGGTGGGGTAAGGCCCCAGCGCGTCTCTGAGGACCCCCAGGTTGGTGTCAAGGAATGTGTCTTATCATAAGAAGCAAGCATATATATGGTTTATGGGCGGGGATCTGTAAGGTTTACGAGATATTGGGCCTTTTATCAAATAGAGGGTGTGGGGCATGGCCCCGGTGCATCCAGGGGACTCCCAGTTTGATGTCACTGAATGGGTCTTATCAAAAGGAACAAGAATATATATGGTTTAGGGGTGGGAATCTTAATGGTTTCCGAGATATTGGGCCTTTTATAAAGTTGAGGGGGTGGGGCCTGACCTCTGCGCATCCCTGACAACCCCCAGGTTGGTGTTACTGAATGCGTCTTATCAATAGGAACAAGAATATATATGGTTTAGGGGCGGGGATCTGAACAGTTTCTGAGATATATGGCCTTTTGTGAAGTGGAGGGGTGGGGCAAGGCCCCAGCGCATCTCTGAGGACCCCCAGGTTGGTGTCAATGAATGTGTCTTATCATAAGAAGCATGCATATATATGGATTAGGGGCGGGGATCTGTAAGGTTTACGAGATATTGGGCCTTTTATGAAATGGAGGGGGTGGGGCATGGCCCCGGCGCATCCAGGGGACTTCCAGGTTGATGTCACTGAATGGGTCTTATCATAAGGAACAAGAATATATATGGTTTAGGGGTGGGGATCTGAATGGTTTCCGAGATATTGGGCCTTTTATTAAGTGGAGGGGGTGGGGCATGACCTCGGCGCATCCCTGAGGACCCCAAGGTTGGTGTTACTAAATGCGTCTTATCAATAGGAACAAGAATATATATGGTTTAGGGGTCGGGATCTGAATGGTTTCTGAGATATATGGCCTTTTATGAAGTGGAGGGGGTGGGGCATGGCCCCAGCACAACCTGGGGGACCCTCAGGTTGGCATAAAAGCATATGGCTGAAAGAATTTTACTCAAGAAACATTTCTATAAAAGTTTTGTCCAAATATCTGCAATGACTTGGCAGTAAATGCCATTTTTCAATTTTCCCCATTATAAGTCTACGGAAACTCTAAGTTGCCATAGCAACCAAACTAATGGGCCGATTTTCATAAAAAACACAAACTTTCAATCCCCCAGCCCAAGGATGCTACAGATAAAATTTGGGCTGAATCGGTCCAGTGGCTTCAGAGAAGAAGATGTTTGAAAGTGTTGACGTCAGACGACGACGACGATGTCAACGACGACGACGACGCCGGACAACTGCCTATCCTATAAGCTCCCCCGGAGCCTTCGGCTCTGGTGAGCTAAAAACGCTCTCCCACTACCCTTACCTGCTGCAAGGACAGCAAGTCTTGTCCAACTGTAAATCAATATCAGTTGATGCCCCAGTGGCGCAAGAAATATGTCATCTTTGCCTCCCCAAACCATCCTCAACATCTCTTCGGAAGCCATCTGATCAGGATCTACAATGTTTGCCATGCTGTTTGTGAACTGAACAAATACATTGTATCAAAAAGTTGAACTGGTTAATAGTCAGAAATTGGTGTGGCTTAATTTATTCAGCCAAATATGGGATAAGGCTAACTGAATCTGTGTTGGGCTGGGATTGAGACAAGATAACCTCAGATCAGTTTTCAGACTATTTACATGCAGTTTCATGCAAGGCTGTTCTGAGCATGAGACTTTAATAACCTAACATGAGTGATATATCGTTGTCACATTCTCAGCCCCAACAGCAATTATTTTATCCACCCATCCTTTCAGAAAAATAAATTCAAAACATTTCACAGACATCAATATGTTTTGGTCATCTTTTGCATACACTTTGTATGATAGGTATTACTGCATTTACCCTAAATATTCAGACACCTCCTAACCATACTTGTTCTAAAATTTGAATAAGTACAATTAACTACCCGTCGTTGTGTCTAAAGATAGCTGAATGAGTGGCAAACAGGGTTTACACTTTTTGCTCAGGCCTGTCTGTTCAAATACATATGAGCCAGCACACGACAAAACCTACAATAAGACATGTGCGCCCAACGAAGACTCAGATCAGCCTGCGCATCTGCACAGTCTGATCAGAGTCTTCGTTATGCACTTTAAGGATAGCAAAGGGCCCAATGTTCCTTCATGCAGCAAGAGAGGTCTCTGATGAGACTATATGGATGTGCAGGCTGATCTCATTCTTCGCTGGGCACACGTCTTATTGTAGGTTTTGTTGTGCGCTGGCTCAAATGGTAAATACAGTAGCAACCAGTCACAGTTCAACCATTAAACATTCTTGATTGGACCCTCGTTAGCTTACCGAGCTTGTAAGTGGTCAAAATGGTAACTGTTCTAGCAAGAAGAACAGCTAATACTGATGTACTTTTGATGAACAATTGTGAGTAGCTTTTGCGAACCTTACTCGCATTTCTTTCAGCAAAAACATCCGCATATTGTCATATTAAATTATCAAAGTTTTAACAATACAATTACTAACAACAGCATTAGTTTTAAACTACTAGACCCCGATGTTGGTTGACAATTTCAGGCCTTGCACACCTTTCCTGTGACAGATAAGTCACTAGCAGGAAAATGCTTTTTAGTTGAAGCTGTCTTGATGAGGTAAAATCAAACCACCAACTAGAATTTGTTTTTCTACCAAAACACAGATGTCTCCCCTCTTTTTGACCTCTAAGTATGACCTTGACATTGGAGGTATTGACCTGGGTCTTGTGTGCCACACATCATCTAATGAAGGTGAACATTTCTGCAAATTAACATTAAAAAGTCCATCCAGAAATAAGAAAGTTATTGACTGGACAAAAAAAAGCTCTTTTTTACCTTTGACCTCTAAGTATGACATTAACCTTGGAGGTACCGACCTGTGTCTTGCACGTAACACATGATCTCATGATAGTTAACATTTCTGCCAAATATTTCAAAATCCATCAAGGAATAAGAAAGTTACTGACTCTACACAAAAAACGACCTTATAAGTATGACCGTGACCTTTGAGGTACCGTCTTGGATCTTGGGCCTGACGCATTGTCTCATGAGGGCTAACATTTCTGCAAAGTAATTTCATAATCAATCAAAGGATAAGAAAGTTATTGACCAAACACGAAAAAAGGGTCCCTTTCTTACCTTTGACCTCTCAGTATGACCTTGACATTGGAGGTACAGACCTTGGCTTTGCGCAGGTCACGTCGTCTAATGAAGGTAAAAATTTCTGCAAGGTTACTTTAAAAAGTCTATCCAGAAATAAAATAGTACCAGACACAAAAAGGACCCTTTTTGACCTCTAAGTATGACCTTGACCTTGGAGCTACCAACCTGGGTCTTATGCGCAACAAATGGTCGGATGATGGTGAACACTTTTGCCATGCAATTTCGAAATCCATCCAGGAATAATACAGTTATTGCCGGAACACGAAAAAAGACCCTTTTGACCTTTGACCGCTAAGTATGACCCTGAACTTGAAGAAACCCACCTGGGTCATGCGCGCAACACATTGTCTCATGATGGGGAATACTTCTGCCAAGTAATTTCACAATCCACCCAGGAATAAGAAAGTTATTGACCGAACACGAAAAAAGACCCTTTTTTGAATTTTGACCTCTAAGAATGACCTTGACCTTTGTGGTACCGACCTGGGTATGGACCGTACACGAAAATAGACCCTTTTTTGACATTTGATCTCTAAGAATGACCTTGACCTTTGAGGTACCGACCTGGGTCATGCGAGCGACATATCGTGTCATCGTGGTTATTATTTCTGCCATGTAATTTCAAAATCCATCTAAAAATAAGAAATTTATTGACCGGACACGATTTGCCCATACATACATATGTTTGATCGACAAATTTCCAAGGAAAATAACTCAAAAACTATAAATGCAAGAGTTATAGTTTTTGCGATCTGCGTGTCGTCTAATGTTGATTAATATTTATATGAAGTTTCGTGAAGATAGCTTGAATGGTTTTCAAGTTATAGCGTGGACATGATTTTGTGACAGATGGACAAACAGAAAGACAGATGTGCCAGGGAAAAAACTATATGTCTTCCCAAAAAGGGGAGGGGGACATAATTAAAAGGTTTAGACCTAGGGTAGGACAAGACAGATGAGAATATAAGTCTCAATGAGGCAATTCTAATGAGTACACACTAAATACCATTATTTTGTTGAAGATCGTAAAGATATCCTTCAGTGTTGTATAATATGCCCCATGACTTGGTGCTATGATTTAACCTCCAACTGCCCCTACCTCTACAAATTTTCATGGTCCCAGATACATTCGAGATATCAAAGTTTAACTGTATCTGTAAACTTTCAACAAGATACTCCATATGGTAAAGGAAGGTAGGCTTATATTTTAACTCTTTAGACACATCATGGGCAAATTACTCAAGAACTGGAATAGAACAAAAGTGCTCCCTGGCTTCAATATGCCACCTTCAATGGTCTATATACATTGCATCGGTGTAGTTTTGTCAATATACTCCATAGAACAAAGGAAAACACAGGCAAACTATTTATCAGCAGCTTAAAAGAGTCATAACCATATCAAAGAATAACAAATTTTAAGCATTAACAATCTCAAAATACTCCACCCTGATATAAATGTGTACTAAAAAATGGAATGAAATATGTGCTCAAATGATGAAGCAAAATACCCCACAACATACTACTGGTGGTGTATAAAACTGTGATTAAGCCAGGTTTTCTTTTCATGAACACAACTGACCAACCTTTTTGCCAGGTCATACACAGGACCTCAGTTAAACATCACATTAACAATTCCGTGTGATGAACGCCTCCCTAAAGCCTAACTTTATACAGATAAAAGTGGTTTTAAAGGGGTATATTTGCTCCAAGCATAGATTGTAGGTACTCGTTAGAACAAGGCTGTTTTACCGGGTACACAAAATCTATGTTTGGACTAGAAATAAGAAAAATACCACACATATTTTCAGACAAGTTACCGTTTCAAGCGATATGAAAGAATGTACTATGTCACAAGAAAGTGTTATTGTAATGAAGGGAATCGATTTATCTGTCATACTGTCTACAAAGTTTACAGAGGAGACAACTTTAAGGATGTCACGTTTGCTTTTCTATAAAAATAAAGCCCTCCAAATAGGGGTATACCTTTAAACAAAGAATTTTTTCTCAGGAGTAAAGTAGTCATCCCCTATAGATATGGGAGATATAGATACTTTTTATGAGTTTCCACCCCTGATGGTGAACCAGCTAAAAGTTTCATCTGAAGTACAGGTCTGAAAATCGACTCATTTGAAACTTATGAACACAATTTAGGCTCTACTGAACTGAGCTAGAATAAAGGTTTATAACCTCTGGCCCCATAAACTCTGGCTAACAAGGCACATATCCTCTGTATCACAGAGCTTCCAAAGAATGTCTCTCATTTCACTTGATGAAAAGAATGCATGCTCTTCAAAAGAATCTTGGACCAAACCCTCCAAAAGGATTTCCCCTGCCCCCAGGTCTTGGCCCTCGTGGTCCTAGTGGTGCCATCCCAGGAATGTCTGGCTCATGGTCTGGGTTAGGGCCTATCAAATCGTATCTAGGTCTTGGCATCATTGGCTGCCGAGGTCCCATCCTGCCTGGAATTCCTGGAAAAGCACCTAAAAAGAAAAAAAAAATCGAGCCTTGCACAGCAAGAAAATGTACCTTATACAATATACATATATACAATGTACAAAACTATATGTACATTGCTGGTGGTCATGTGACAATCTATGACCCTTTGTACTAGTATGAAATCCAGGTAACAGCTATTTATAGTCATGCTATTCCTGCCTCAGAGTGCAGTGTGAAGAGGCTTATCTGAGAAGCATGGTCTGGTGTCAAGTTCTTGGATATAAGCAAACAGTGTAGACCCAGGTCAGACAATGCAGAATAGGACATTCTGTTATGTCTACACTGTTTTCTTACAGAATCGGGCCTGCGTTTATCGACTAAGTCCCCATTAAGGACCATTTTCACAGCCAACTCTCCGAGGAAGCTGACCAATCAGTCCTGTGGGCCTACCTTTCTGGGCTAGTAGAAATAAATTGGACTACATGGTGCTGAAACCAACTGCACATGAGTACTTGTAAACGGCTTTGGGGTCATTGATTCCCTTGTGGATTGTTGAAAATACTTGAGGGTCACTGATGAGACCTAACTGGCCGAAACTAGCTAGACTGGCCCGGAAAACATGTACACTTCATATTTTTCAGTTCTGTGGTGTATTCCTTGCTTCCAAAGGATAACCTTTTTATAGAAGATATTAGAGGCAAAGTTGTGCAAGTCTGACCGTCCATGCCTTCAAACCCTATTGGTTTCATTGGGCAGCAGGTCTTAAGATGTCATTTCATCTCAATGTTGGGTAAAAGTTGAAAGTAACGTCCCAAAATTGACCTATAGAAGTGTTGACAGGCACATAAACATGGTTGGCAAAATGCCGGGAAATATGAGTATTTTCCATGCCGGTGGCATATACCGCCAAATACTGTAAAATACCCACAAATACTGAAAAATTGAAATAACCACCCTGGAATTAAAACAAAACCCTCCACTCAACAGGTTCGCCCCCGCCCATAGGGGCTTGAAGAAATAAATGGGCTGCAAGATGCTTCCATGCAGAGCTGAATCTGGCCCGCACACTAGTACTTGTAAACCGCTCAGAGGATCTAAGCCTGTCCAGGAACCGCGGTGCGAGGCAGACCGTCCATGCTAATAAACTCTATTGGTTTCATTGGGCGACAGGGCTTGAGATGTCATTTCATCTCAATGTTGGCTAAAAGTCCCACAAAATTGGAAGCAACTTCTCCAAAATGACCTTTACAGTGTTGACACGGACGTTAAACCTCAAATCAAACAAACAAAATCCGCTCAACAGTTATATATGGATAATTTCAATAATAGAGGTTGACTTAATTTTTAATAATACTGATATAGTTTTAACTCTGATATTATTTTATTTGTTCCTATCTAATTTAATATTATGCTAGAATGAAAAAGGCCTATTTAGTATCTGTCACCGTACTCATCTGTTAACTTTTACCTAAACTGATTGTGTAAAGTCACATAAAATATGGAGCTATTAATGACATCCTTTTGTCCAACCTTGACGCTGGCTATCTTGTGATCTCTTAAATAAACAATGTCTCCAGAGTTGATGTTTTAGTAATCTTGCAATTCACTTTTAAACTAAAGTGTTGGACAATAGTAAAATGCTTTAAATAGCCTAAAATTTGAACACATAGTTTTTACCATACAAAGTGTTCAAAAGATGCAAATGGATTGGCTAACAGTGCTGAGTCTTATCTTCATCAATACAAATTAAAAACTTCGAACCATTATGGTAAGAACCAATAACCAGGTGCACAGGGAATTGCTACCTGTATTTTTCTACTATTGATTTTTTAAGATACTTTGTTTTTGTTTAAATAATTTCAAAATTTTTAGTCTTAGTTTCACATTTTGTCTAGTTCAACATATTTATTATAAATTGAGAAATATTTTAAGCTGTAGGTTGATAACCTTATATAAATATTAAATTTTAACATTTTTAACTCTTTCAGCTTGATTGTACTACTTTTAAATCAATTTTGTTAAGATTTCTGCAGTGTTTTAAGGCAAAAAATCAATTTGCCAGTATTTGCCACTTGATGAGTATTTTTCAGTCCGGTAAATATCTGTAAATGCCACTGGTAAATACCTGGGTTGGAATTTTGCCACCCAACCTTGCAAGTAAAACCTAAAATCAAACAAATTAACTGACCAGTCTGTGCTGTTAGTGCTTTGATAATTCATGCTTGTTAAGTCATTCATTCTAGTGTCATTATCATAACACATCCTTTCCATATGCATGTACTGCTTTCTTTCAGATCTCAAAATGGTTAATCTTCTGACGACAATGTAGGATATTTTTCTTATTTCTAGTCCAAATACAGATTGTGAGTGCGTGTTAGAACCGCCTAAATGAGATGGTTCAAATGAGAATCCATAATCTATGTTCTTGAGCAAAAATAAGACATATAATGAATACCCCAGAAACCCCATTTTTCTCTATATAAAGTAGGGTTTTTGTGGGTCTTCATTTCATGGACTCGTTAACCTGAAATGCATTTCATATTGAAGTTTTAAAATAAGCAGCTATTGCCCTCTTAAGACTTATGCAGTCATACAGAGCCATTTATTTTAACCCATTTTGTACTCGATTGTAATGATCCTAAATATTGGGACAGATAGGCCAAAGCAAACAGTGCAGACCAAGATAGTTCACCATTCCGTCTGCACCTTTTTGGACTCCTTGCTGGGTTGTATAACAAATTTGTCAAAATTTTAGGAGAATTACAGCAAGTGCTTAATGTATCCGAATTTTTAGGATTTTTACGATACTGTTTCTATTCATTCCATGGCTTGAGATGGCTGTTTTCTTTATTTTTTTGCTTTTTTTTTCTTGGCTTTTCCTCAATAACCTTTTTTTTCTTTTATGATTGACTGATTGATTGTTCTGGTTTTAACGACATGTCAACCCTTGGGTCATTTTGTGTCATCTCCCAGAGAAAGGGACAAAAGAGGTAGAACTCCAAAGGTTGTTTTCAACATCACAATAACAAGTTAATGCAGTGAAGGTGCCTTTAAACCCAACTTTAATGTGTGGCGGATGTGGGAATGTGTGGCGGCGGTAAAACGTCTCCCTGCATTGTGGAATTTTGAAAATATCTGAGGGTCACTGATGAGGCCTAATTGGCCGAAACTAGCTAGTCTGGCCCAGAAAACATATACACTCCATATTTTTCACTTCTGTGGTGTATTCCTTGCTTATAAAACATATTTATATAGAGAAGTGGGGTTTGCGGGATATACGGTATTTTTCTTATTTCCACTCCAAGACATAGGTTGTGGGTACACATTAGAACCACATCAATGAGGCGGTTCTAATGAGCACCTACAACCTATGTTTGGAATATAAATGAGAAAAATATAATAAAAAAAAACTTTCAGTAAAGTAACCATTTTGGAGATATGAAGAATGCACTTAGGGACATGAGTGTGTTATCGTAACGATCATCTTTTCTCTCTTCCGTTACAATAACACATCCCTGTGTCATAGTGTAACCTTTCATTACATTAAAATTGTTAATTTTTCTGATGAAAATGTGTTATATTTATCTTATTTATGATCGAAACAAAGGATGTAGGTGCTCTTTAGAACAGCCTCAATGAGGCGGTTCTAGCAAGTAACTGATACCCACAACCTATGTCTTGGAGCAGAAATAAGAAAAATAAGGTTAATCCATGCAGATTCCAGTTTTTCTTTTGTAATAAAGTCTGTTTTAAAAGGGTTTTCATTACACAGACTTGATAACATGTGTGTGTTTTAGCTTAACATCCACCAACACCTAAGGCCATGTGGACCTTGATTTAAAGACTCAACCAAATGTCTGGCGAATAATATGTTCTAGAAAGGGTTATCCTTTGGAAGCAAACAATACACCACAGAATAGAGTGTGCATGCTTTTGGGCCAGACTAGCTAGTGTCGGCCAATTAGGCCTCATCAGTGACCCTCAAATATTTTCAAAATTCCACAATGGAATCAATGAGCCCAAAGGACAAGAAAGTATAGAGAAGCCTGGAATTTAACATGCGATCTCTGTTAATGTGATGAGAAGATTTCATACCTGGAAAGTTTGGTAACAAATCATAGTCACCACAGACCCCAGTTTTGTCTTTATAATAAAGTTGGTTTTATAAAGGTGTTAATTACACAGACCTGATAACGTGTGTGTGTGTTTTAGCTTAACATTCACCAACATCTAAGGTCATATGGAGAATTGCCCTTGGTTTAAAGACTCATCCAAATGTCTGGTGAAGCCTGAAATTTAACATGGGTCCTCTGTTAATGTGATGAGAAGATTTCATACCATGAAAGTTTGGGAACAAATCATAGTTACCACAGACCCCAGCTTTGTCATTATAATAAAGTTGGTTTTATAATGCAGTTTATTACACAGACCTGATAACATGAGTATGCTTTAGCTTAACATTCACCAACATCTAAGGTCATATGGAGAATGGACCTTGGTTTAAAGACTCATCCAAATGTCTGGAATTTAACATGCGATCTCTGTTAATGTGATGAGAGGTTTCATACCTGGGAAGTTTGGGAACAAATCATAGTCACCACAGACCCCAGTTTTGTCTTTAAAATAAAGTCGGTTTTAAAATGGTGTTCATTTCACAGACCTGATAACGTGTGTGTATTTTAGCTTAACATTCACCGACATATAAGGTCATATGGAGAAGGGTCCTTGGTGTAAAGACTCATCCAAATGTCTGAAATTTAACATGCGACCTCTGTTAATGTGATGAGAAGATTTCATACCTGGAAAGTTTGGGAACAAATCATAGTCACCACCAATCATCCCTGGGCCAGGAGGGATCCAGTTTGAAGGGCCTGCAAAGGGGTTGTTTGGTGGACCCCATGAAGGCGGTGTAATCAAGGTCATTCTACTCATCATTTTCTTCCTCTCTTTCCTGTTTTTATATTCTTGAATATAGAGCTGTAACAAATTTTGTTTAAGCATCATATGAACAAGTCCGTGAAATGAACACCCCCTTAACCCCACTTTATACTAGAAATGCGTCCATAGGACACGGATACCCCCGCCTGAAAATATGTCTATGTTCGTATTCATCCATAGAAAGTTTAAGTTTCGGACCATTTTTATGACCTTTGACCTCTAAGTATGACCTTGACCTTGGAGGTACGGATCTGGGTTTGCACGTGACACATCGTCTCCTGATGGTTAACATTTCTTCAAAGTAATTTCAAAATCCATCCAGAAATAAGTAAGTTATTGACTGCGTTTAAGTTTCGGACTCTTTTTTTTACCTTTGACCTCTAAGTATGACCTTGACCTTGGAGGCATGACCTGGGTTTTGCACGTGACACATCGTCTCATGATGGTTAATATTTCTACAAAGTAATTCCAAAATCCATCCAGAAATAAGAAAGTTATTGACTGTGTTTAAGTTTCGGACCCTTTTTTGGCCTTTGACGTCTAAGTATGACCTTGACCTTGGAGGTACGGACCTAAGTTTTGCACGTGACACATCGTCATGTGATGGTTAACATTTCTGCCGAGTAATTTTAAAATCCATCAAGAAATAAGGTAGTTATTGGCCACGTTTAAGTTTCGGACGCATGGACGGACGGACAGGGGCAACGCTATATGCCCTTTCCACCATTCTTCGAATGGCGGGGGCATAATAAAGAAAAATGGGGCTATCAGGGGTACACGTTATTTTCCTTATTACTTAAGACATAGGTTGTGGATACTCGATAGCGGTTCTAACGAGCACTCATAGCCTATGTTTTCGGTATAAATAAGAAAAATATCACGGATTTTCATCAGAAAGGTAGCCATTTTGGAGGTATGATGATGATTTCGTGTTTAATGACAAGTCAACCCTCTTTGTGGGTCATAAGCATCTAGCGGTTAATTTGGAGGTGTGAAAAATGCAGTATATCGCATGGGTGTGTTATCATAATGCAAACTGATCAGCCCTAACTGTGAAATGTTTAAAAATATATCCTAGTGTGGAGGTCAGTTGAACAGTAGATCAAATCAAAAGCATGTAGTGTGAGTGATTTGTCTACTTACAACTAACCAACTGTGATTTATTACTCAACAATTAACACATTAGAGATAATCTGTTTTCATTCAAACAATCTAAGTCAACAATAAAAAATCGTTGTTTCCTTCAATTTCTCCCAAGCCTTTGCTGATGTTAGAAGAAATCCAGCCAAAACTTTTGACTTTAACACATGCATCTAAATGCCTTTCTAACACTCTTGGACCGAAAAAATGATGTAACACAATCTAACGTCAAAGAACCTACAAGTAATGTCACAAAAAGGTGGCTTTTGGCATCACTTTCTTTCATTCAGTGACTTTTTGCAAAATACATCACAACAAGAGGGCCATGATGGCCCTGGATCGCTCACCTGATCCATAGAGTAACAAGTGGGCCTCAGGGAGGGCCATTATTGACCCCAGGGTTATAATGTGCACAATGTTGAGGGAGGTCTAAAAAGGTGAAGCTTCATACCAAATATCAACAAAGGCTATAATTTGAACAATCTTGGCAAAGGTCCACTAGATGAAGCTACACACCAAATATCAAAGACCTTGGCCTTGCGGTATCAGAGAAGAAGATTTTATGAAAGATTTTCCCTATATAAGCCTATGTAAAACGACGGGCCCCGGGGGCGGGGGCATTTTTGGCCCCAGCACTACATAAGCCTATGTAAAACCAAATGGCCCCGGGCAGGGGCATTTTTGGCCTCAGGGCTATAATTTAATCAATCTTGATAGAGGTCCACTAGATGAAGCTTCACACCAAATTTCAAAGACCTGGGCCTTGCTGTTTCAGAGAAGAAGATTTTCAAAGATTATCTCTATATAAGTCTATGTAAAACCAAAGGGGCGGGGGCATTTGTGGCCCAAGGGCTTTAATTTGAGCAATCTTGGTAGAGGTCCACTAGATGAAGCTCCATACCAAATATCAAAGACATGGGCCTTGCAGTTTCAGAGAAGAAGATTTTTAAAGATTTCCATATATATATATATATATATATATATATATAGTTTTCTTAGACATGGTGTATGGGTCATTTAGTCTGATATACACCCGCACTGTGGGCATCCGGGACGGTTTATGGGACATTTGTATATGTCCCACAAACCATGTCCAAAAAATGCCTGGAAACCAGTCGTAAATCATGAGCAAATACTTATTTGAGAAAATGTCCCATAGTGTGGAACAGCCCAATATCCCACAGTGTCGTTGCTATTTTTAGAATAACCAACTTGACACCGTTAATTTTTTCTCTTCTGCCTGTTCTACAAATGACCCACAAAGCGTTAGGTTTCTACATGGATGATGCATTATGGGCAAGTAAAATGGCGGAACTTACGGCCGAACTTACCGGCAGGGGAAACGCAGTAAGTTTCTTTTTCATTGAAAAGCACAACAACAAAATTACAACCTCATAGACATAGAAAATGCATTTGCAGAGTGTTTTTTATGCCTGTGTGATATGAACAGCCGTGTCACGTCTTTGTTTTCAATCTTACTCTGTACATTGAGTGCGGCGAACAGGTCTGAGAGTGAGAAAGTAATGGATTTGCAGACAGTCTTTAACCAAGTGTCATACTGCAATAGATTACTCGTAGGTGTACATTACATACACTCCATATTTTGCGTGATGAAAGCATACAGTAGGCCTAATAATGAATTTTTATTTCCGACCATTAAAACTGGAAACGGGTCAACTCGGCCTGTAACCAACTCGGCACCAGGTCCAGTTGACCCAGGCCGACTTGACTCAGGTACAATGGCCAAATACTGAGGTTGTGGCCAAATGTAGCCGACTCAGTATATAGGTAGATGAATCCGGTCGTTTCGGCCTAAATTTGGACCTGGGTCGTTTCGGCCCGTTTCGGTGTGGACCTGGGTTGTTTCGGCCCTGGGTTGTGTCGACCCAATTTTATTAGGTAGCATTTTTTCTGTATAAAATATTATTAGTTAAATTTGGAATATTATTTAAAGGCCCTGTCACATTAGCCATGGTTATGATAGCCCAAATAAAGTGTTTTAATTATTTTAATTTATTCAGCAGGATAACGGTTTAAGGACTAAAACTATATACTTTTCTTTCAACAATGATTGAATTTGATAACCACTAGAATCAACAGGCAAAATCACAAACAAACATGCATTTATCCCCCCCCCACCCATCTGGGCTTGAAGAAATAGATGGGCTGCATGATGCTTTCATGCAGAGCTGAAACAGACCACACACGAATACTAGTAAACCGCTTAGAGGATCTAAGCCTGCCCAGGCAGAGCGTTGCGAGTTGGCCAGCCCATGTTTATAAATCCTATTGGTTTCAATGGGCGACAGGGCTTGAAATGTCATTTCATCTCAATTGCGGGTAAAAGTCTGGCAAAATTGGAAGCAATGTCTCCAAAATGACCTATATACAGTGTTGACGGGGACGGTAAACCTCAAATCAAACAAACAAATCACCCTCGCCCATCAGGGCCTGGAGAATAGATTGGGCTGCATGATGCTTCCATGCAGGGTTGAAACCGATCGCACATGAGTACACATAAATAAAGAATCCAAAAAATGAATAAATAAAAATTATATTAAATAATGATTAAAATACCTGTTCCACAAAAGCAATGCTGCCACCGGTCACATACGTCACACGTAACGGCCTGGCGTCGGCTATTTACTTCCTTGTCACATGAGATGCACAATTCAGTCATTTTGAAATTTACTTCAACAATCGTTAAAAGCGATTTCAAAGATAAGTCATTAAGTGATGAGGTGGTGTCTTGGAGCACCTTATATACATTGGTTGCCGACATTTAATCAAATTTTAAAGCATATCAGTCTTAACATATTTGTTTTTTTATTATTTTTTTTTTTTTATTTATTTATTTTGTTTGTAAATTTACAGAACCGCTATTTCCCGACAAACTCAAAAGGCTACTAATTAAGGAAGCTCGCATTTAACATGTGTTTTCAAACTGTTTTGTTAACGCCACATAGTTGATCACTTATAAATTAAAATAAGGGGATTAGCTAACTCCATCAAAAGTGATTCACGGGTGATTGATTAACGGGCCATTTAAAGCATCGCAAAAAAAAACTAATTGCAATTGAGTGCTTTAAAAACCTCCAACGTCTCCAGCGGAATGACAGGGCATTATGATCAGACAGATCTGCAATGTCAATTTAAGCCACAGGACACTGTCACCATCAGGTCCAGTGAGTTACTTGAGTGTCTTGGCATTGAGGACCTGGACCTCATCCAACGGTGCAGTCAAGACTGCCTGTGACATACAGGTAGGTGGAAAGCGGCAGCCTGGAAGGCCCAAGATGACCTGGAAGCAGCTGACAGAAAGAGATTGAAGAGAATGGAAGCTCCCTGCTATCGATCCTTATTATAGACAGGCCTGGAGATCTGGTGTAAGATCTGCCAGCGTGCAAAGCCAGCTACCTGGAAGGGGGCCACTTATGTGGATGTTGCCCCTGTACCTGCACGTTAATCAAAAATCCGTTGATGATGATGAAAAATCCTAAAAACAATACGGATCTTGATGACTTGCAGTTGTACTCCTAAGATTTTAACAAATTTGTTAAATTGCAATCCAGCAATGAGTCCAAAAGGTGCAGATGGAATAGCAAACAGTGTAGGCCCTGTGTCAGAAGCAGTCTGATCTGGGACTGCATTGTTTGCTGAAGCCTATCTCTCCCAATACATAGGATCATTACGGTAACTGCTCGTCTCATCATGTTTCGGATACATTGAAAGAGTCATTCCCTATATGTGTGCCCTGCTAACAAGATAATTTCCCCCAATTAATATTTCTTTGTATCTGTTGAACTGATTGGTTAAATAAATATGCTTGACAACAAATTTAATTTGAACATGTTGAATGATCTATCACTATTTAATAACAAGGTCAACATCGCACATACATTTTCAGATTTTAATAATGAAAATTATGATATACAGATAGAAATAATAACATTGACAATTAAAGAATAAAATAATAATTAATAGGAAGTGTCTGCTGACAGCCGGCTGGCACCAGACTTTTAGGTCTAGTGACAGCCGGCTGTCACCAGACCTAAAAGTCTACTGACAGCCGGCTATAATATTTACTCAATAATAAGCATATTCTTTTTAACTATATAACTTATCCTGTTTCATGAGCTACCATACTGCTTACAGAACTTTGTTGAACAGTGAAGTATGCAATAATTTCTAATGGGGACTTGTATTTTTGTTCAAACTTTGTGTAACAATGCTGGTATTATTGCAGCTTAGTTCTAAATCATAAATTTATCATAAGGTTATTTCTAGGCATACCATCAGCAGAACTTACATGTACAAACTTGAGAAGAGTGGTGGGCACACGCTTCATCTGGGTTTGAACAGCACGGACAGAACTAGAAATGTGTCAATACGACACAGATGCCCCCATCTAGGGGCTCACCTCACTCCAAAAAAGTCATGTAACAACAGTTGTCATCAGACAGCATATCTCGCCTGGAATAGTGTCTGTGAGGTTATTGGCATAGGTGTTTGTGTGGTGGTGGGATGTATAGCTGATTAAACTTTATAAAAATAACTATGATCATTCCAAATATGGACCTGTACCCGCCCATCGGGGCTTGGAGAAATAAATTGGGCTGCATAGTGCTTCCACGCAGAGCTGAAACTGACCACACATGAGTACTGGTAAACCGCTTCGAAGGACTAAGCCTGCCAAGGTAAAGTGGAATGAGTCAGACTGTCCAATGCATATAAACCTTTTGGTTTCATTGGGCGGCAGGGCTTGAGATGTCATTTCATCTCAATGTCAGGTAAAAGTCCCACAAAATTGGAAGCAACGTCTCCAAAATGACCTAAATAAGTGTTGACATGGATGTTAAACCTCAATTCAAACAAACACATTCCAAATATGGACCCAATCCATCAAATGGTTTGGAAAATATGAGTGCTTAAAAACTAGAGAGTCACGCATACCCCCAGTCAGCGCCACCCTTTGATATATCTTTCAAGCTTTATGTTTTATGAATAAAGAAGTCAAGAAGCTATACATGTAAGAATCTACAAATGTGCTTGTAAAAGCTAAACCAAACATAAAATTTCTAAATGGACCAATGGAGTGAGGGCATCAAAGTTACTGAAGGGTGGGGGGTGGGGGGCATCCATGTTACTGAAGCAGCAGGGTGGGGTATACATTAATGAAATCTTTGGACTGGTATGCAACATCGATGCAAGTATCAATTGAATTTGTCTTAGAGTTTAGAAAATACAGGCATCTACATGTATAAACTTTGTCATATAACTTTAACCAAATGTAAAATTCTGTTACCTTGAGGTCAAGGTCACTGTGGGTGGGGGGAGGGACATACACCACAAAATCTTTGGAGTGGTATGCAACATTGATGCAAGTATCAACTGAGTTTGTCTTAGCGTTTAGCACATACACACATCTATAAACTTTGTCTTAAAACTTTAACCAAATGTAAAATTTCTGAGTCTGACCTTGACCTCAAGGTCACTGTGGGGGCGGGACATGCATCAAAGAAATTTTGAGACCAGTATGTAACTGCAATGTAAGTTAAAGTATCAACTATATCTATCAAAGGGTTCAGAAGATAAAATCTCTTAGAAACTTTGACGCAAAACTTTAACCAAGCACCCCCCCACCACCCCCCATCAGGGCCTGGAGAAATAGATTGGGCTGCACGGTGCTTCCCCGCAAAGCTGAAACTGATCGAACTTGAATACTGGTAAACAGCTTAGGTCTATATAAGTCTGCCCAGGAAGTGATGCGAGTCGGACGGCTCCTTAAACCTTAACGGATTTTATGGGTGGTAGGGCTTGAGATATCATTTCATCTCTGAATGTCGGGTAAAAGTCCCACAAAATTGGAAGCAATGTCTCCAAAATTACCTTAATACTGTTGATCAGGGATTTTCCTACCCTTCAGAATCAGGGTCCAGGGGCCACTGGGTTTGGGAAAAACAGCTCGCTAATATTTATAGTTGGGAATTTAATTCAGCTGTAACTTTGTCAATTTTGGTTCAATTTTTCATGAATTATTTTATCAAAATGTAGCACAACATCAGAAATTGGGAAAGTTGTCATAAAATTTGGGAATATCTGTCTCTAAATTGGGAAAAATAGGGGCCGATTACCGGCCCCAAAGTTGCACTAGGAAAATCCCTGTTGATGGGGATGTAAAATCGCAACTCAAACAAAACAAAAACTTTAACCAAAATGTTACCCGATGGACGGACAGATTGACACATGGACGGATGGACAGACAAATGGTCGAATGACAGGCTAAAACTATATACCCCATAGCATACTTCATATGCCAGGGGTATAATTAGTCTAGCTTCTAAGACATCCCAGAATATAATGTCAGTGTAGGTAGAACCAATGCTTTGTTATGACTATCAAGTATGAGCATAATTATGTCCCCCAACAAATAGACTTCATGGCCTAGTGGTTAAAAGCACCAACTGTTAATCATTAGGAGGTTCTGCAAGGGACGGTAATGTGGTTTTTATCCGGGAACTCTGGTTTTTGCCCACCTCTGATTAGCAACCAGCTCAAAATAAGTGAAAATCTTGAAAGGGCCATAAACCAAAACAAAAACAAGAGGTCCATAGGCCACTTTGCTCACCAGATCTCAGGTGGTCACTGTCCACTGGCAGCAATATATTTTAACATATGATTTTAATATACCGATTTTAAAGTCTCCCAAACATACCCCCACAATCCGGAGCACCCATGTCGACACTGTATCTGAAATATTTGTTATTTTATGAAGTGGCGGGGATGGGGCATGGACCCAATGAAGCCATGGTTGGTATCCCATATCAAAAGGAACAAGAATATATATGGATTAAGGGTGGGGATCTGTAAGATTCTTGAGATACAAGGCCTTTTCGGCATCGGAGGGGTAGGGGCATGGCCCCGCTGGACACCAGAAAAGCTCTAGATTGTGTTGTCTCTGAATGTGTTTTATCATAAGGACCAAGAATATATATGGTTTAAGGGTGGGGATTTGAACAGTTTTTGAGATATGAGGCCCTTTTGTGAAATGGAGGGGAGAGGACCCCACAAGTTGGTGTGATTTAATATGTCTAATTATAAGGAATAAGAATGCATATGATTATGGGTCTGGGATCTGACTGTCTTCTATGATATATGGCATTTAATGAAGTGGAGGGGCAGGGCATGCCCCCAGCACATTGCTGCAGCACAAAGAGACCCTCAGGTTGGTGTGACTGAATGAGTCTTACCATAAGGAATAAGAAAATATACGGTTTAGGGGCGGGGATCTTGGTGGTTTCTGAAATATATGGCTTTTTATGAAGTGGAGGGGTGGGCCGGCGGACCCAGAACACCCCCTGGGCCCACATGTTGGTATCACTGAATGCGTCTTATCATAAGGAAAAAATTTAATGTGGTTTAGGGATGGGGTAATCTGAACAGTTTCTCAGATATTTCGCCTTTTTTGAAGTGGAGGGTCGGGACATGGCACTCAGGCACACCCTGGGAGACCCCTAGGTTGGTATCACTGAATGTGTCTTATAAGGAACTAGAATATGTATGGTTTAGGGGTGCAGATTTGAACGGTTTCTGAGATATTGGATTAACTAAGTGGAGGGGGTGGGGCATGGCCCCAGCACAACCAGGGATCCCCAGGTTGGTGTCACTGAGTGTGTCTTATCACAAAGAACAAGAATATATATGATTTGGGGTTGGGATCTGAATGGTTTCCAAGATACATGGCCTTTTATGTAATGGAGGGGCTGGGACATGGTCTCGGCACACCCTGGGGGACCCCCAGGTTGGCATAAAAGTATATGGCTGAAAGAAATTTACTGAAGGAACATTGCTATAAATTTTTTGTCAAAGGCTTGGCAGTAAATGCCATTTTTCTATTTTCCCCATAGAAACTCCAAGTTGCCACAGCAACCAAACTAATGAGCCCATTTTCATAAAAAAAAAACACTAACTTTCGATCCCCAGCCCGGGGATGCTACAGATTAAGTTTGGGCTGAATGGGCCCAGTGGCTTCAGAGGAGTTGTCATTTAAAAGTGTTGACATTCTAAGACGATGACAGACAACTGCCTATCCCATAAGCTTCGGCTCTGGTGAGCTAAAAAAAATAACAGGGGAGATGGATATGTTGTTTTAGGTGCAGATCCTGTTTGCATCAGCGACAGCGGCTTGGCATATCCTGATTTAGGCACTGAACCTATGGATGGATTGTGGATTTGGGACCAATCTTACATGGTTCACTAGGAGGGGTAAATCAGTCATATTTTGGTTTTAAAAGGCACAGGCCCCTAAAAACTGTCAACTTTGGACAAAAAATGGTTTGACTGCACCCTATCTCATGAACAAATCAATGGATTGTGGTCCAACTTTTCAATATACCAGCAACAAAAAGTTTAATTAGACTGGTGACCTTGTCCTAACTTTTAAGGTCATATGCTCCAGAAAACTTGATTTTCAGCCAAAAATTGGTTTTCTGCACCCAAGCTCATGCCCAATAGACGTTTCCGAGAATATATCGTATGCTCCGCCTACTTGGTTACTGTTGCTACGTCCCACAAGCTTTGCAGCCAATATGGCGGAAACAAAGAAAGTCTGTGTAGATCTCGGAGGAGATTTATCAAGTATTCCGGACAATACTGGCGTTTCTTACATACCGAGACATAAAACTTTGACAAAAAAAACAACAACAAAAAAACAAAAAAAAACAAAAAAAAAAAACAAATAAAAACAGCCTTACCAAAGCCTAAGGAATTATAAAATAATTATGTGCATAATTTCAAAATATTCAGACTGGAAAACTGTCTCCAAGTTACCGCGAAGTGTTGGCGTTTGGCATCAGTCTGCTTAGTTACTAAGACACGAGATTTCGTGCATCTCTCATTGAAAAGTCAGCAGACTATAGAAGGGCAGTTGCAATCCGCGAGGGCCCCAGTCAGACTGCGCAGATGCGCAGGCTGATCCCAGTCCTTGTTGCCCGCATAAGCCCCAAGCTGGCCCCGCAGCACACCAATCATACAATATTTGTGACTGGAGAAAAATCTGTAAATAAAAATTAAAATCCAGTCGAGTGCCCCGACCGGGGATTGAACCCACGAAACAAGGGTTACAAAGCCAGCGACACAACCACCTGGCCCGGACCAACCAGACCAGTCAGTTATGCACTCTATAAGGATATTTATTATGGTCGTACTACTACATTCCTCCATACTACAGAGATTTTGTTTGATTTGAGGTTTAACGTCCTCGTCAACACTGTAAAATTAAAATCCAGTCGAGTGCCCCGATCGGGGATTGAACCAACGAAACTAGGGTTACAAAGCCAGCGACACAACCACCTGGCCCGGACCAACCAGACCAGTCAGTTATGCACTCTATATGGATATTTATTATGGTCGTACTACTACATTCCTCCATACTACAGAGATTTTGTTTGATTTGAGGTTTAACGTCCCCGTCAACACTGTAAAGGTCATTTTGGAGACGTTGCTTCCAATTTTGTGGGACTTTTACCCGACATTGAGATGAAACGACATCTCAAGCCCTGTCGCCCAATGAAACCAATAGGGTTTATTAGCATGGACGGTCCGCCTCGCACCACAGTTCCTGGACAGGCTTAGATCCTCTAAGCGGTTGACCAGTACTAGTGTTCGGGCCGGATTCAGCTCTGCGTGGAAGCATCATGCAGCCCATATATTTCTTCAAGCCCCTATGGGCGGGGGCTGCATACTACAGAGATACATTTGTTTCAAATGTTTCGGAGATACTAATGTAATAATATCACATTTCCAGCTTCTTTTGACTCCGCTGCATCTGCCCCGCCCCTGGGCTCAAACGGTTATCATCGTGACACCAGGCACCATTGTAGTAGGAGGAGGAAAAATCTGTTAAGAAAAATCGAGTCGAGTGCCCCGACAGGGGACTGAACCCACGACCTGGGGTTACGAAGCGAGTGACACAACGACCAGGCCAAAAGGCTCGGAGCAGTTCGACCGGAACTTATGCACTCTATATGTACATGTATATACACATTTACATGTTTGTTTGATTTGAGGTTTAACGTCCCCGTCAACACTGTAAAGGTAATTTTGAAGACGATGTTTCCAATTTTGTGGGACTTTTACCCGACCTTGAGATGAAATGACATCTCAAGCCCTGCCACCCAAAGAAACCAACTGGGTTAATTAGCATTGACGGGCCGACTCGCACCGCTTTTCCTGGGAAGGCTTAGATCTTCTAAGCGGTTTACCAGTATTCGTGTGCGGGTCGGTTTCAGCTCTCCGTGGAAGCATCATGCAGCCCATCTCTTTCTTCAAGCCCCGATTGGCGGGGGCCATCATATATACATGTACATATTTATCTAAATACTACAACATGACAATTGTTTGACAGTCCTAATAATAAACTTCCCACACAACCCCATTACTCTGAAATGCCCTTCCCCACTACCGCGTTTCTTTGTTTGTGGGAGAAAATGGCCGTTAGTGACCAACACAGCGGCACTAAATAAAATCGATTTTTTCGATTGGATGAAACAGCGCTCTTGATTGACAGCTCGGAAACGTCTATTGATGAATTTTAATCAAACTTTATACATTTCTAGTTCTATAATTGGATCCAGATTCCAGACATATGGTGAAGATAAGAATATGAAAATGTAGTTAGTATTGAAGAAATATTATTGCTGGCTGTCAGCAGACTTTTAGGTCTGGTGACAGCCGGCTGGCACTAGACCTAAAAGTCTGGTGCCAGCCGGCTGTCAGCAGACCTCGCCATAATACATGTAATAATTTCAACTGTGACACCGTGCCTGGACAAAGCTTTTGTACAACAAACTACTGCATCAGGGTCAATTATAGTTATGTCCTTGACAGAAATTAAGTGAAAAAAAAATGTCGACAAACTGGTAGGTGATAAGAATAGAGTTAGAGTAAATTAGAAAATATTTTCATTACATCATAAAGGGGTAATATAATTTGGAATGCAATTTCACTGCATACCCTATGGAATATGAGAGACATAAATTCACTACCGGACGGCGAGCCATTCCTACATGGGTTGGCTAGCCCTCTGGTACCGGAAGAGCAGGCTCCTTGACTGGTCGTCCAGTCTTCGACGGGCAGACTCATTCTAAGACTGGTCGTACAGTACCGGACGGCTAGCCACTGCCATCTATCTGTCTATGTTTGTTTTGTTTGAATAAATGTTAAGCTTTCCCATTGACACTATTTCGGTTATTTTGGAGACGTTACTTCCAATTTTGTGAGACTTTTACCTGACACTGAGATGAAATTACATCTCTAGCCCAGTGGCATCATGAAACCAAGAAGGAATTACCCATTGGAGGGTCTGACTCGCACCACTTTGCCTGGGCAGGCTTAGTCCTAAACGAATGGTTTTTTTTTGGTACTCACGTGTTATTTTTTTTTTTTTTTTGTTTGGTTTTACAGTCCTTTCAAGATTGTTTCACTCATATCAAGCTGATCATTAATCAGAGTTTTCACTGAGTTGTTTGGTAAATATTGCAATATCTGCTGACGATACGCATATCGTGAAGCAGTTTGACGATAGTACGATTACAATACAGCAAACATAGTAATTTGATGGAGATGAGGTGAAAACTTTTGCTGGTTTTGCTTAAATTTGTGACTTAAAAATAAGTTTCTATTTTCACTTTTATCAGCTCACCTGTCACATAGTGCGACGGGGTGAGCTTTTGGGATCACTTTTCGTCCGTCGTGCGTCCGTCCGTGTGTCCGTCCCTGCGTGCGTGCGTAAACTTCTTCATCAAGTGACATCTCTTCCTAAACCATTGATCAGATTTTGACCAAATTTCACAAGAATGATCCTTAGGTTGTCCCCTTTCAAAGTTGTTCAAATGGTTCCTGTCCATTGCACATCTACATTAGGTCACAGGAGCCAAAAATAGATTTTTTTCACCGGAAACTTAAAAAATTTTCTTCTCTGAAACCACAAGGCCCAGGTCTTTGATATTTGGTATGAAGCATTTAGTGGACCCCTACCAAGATTGTTCAAATTATAGTGCTGCGGCCAAAAATGCCCCTGCCCCAGGGCCCTTTGTTTTTTACATGGGCTTATATAGGGAAAATCTTTAAAAATCTTCTTCTCTGAAACCGCAAGGCCCAGGTCTTTGATATTTGGTATGAAGCTGCATCTGGTGGACCCCTACCAAGATTGTTCAAATTATAGTGCTGGGGCCACAAATGCCCCAGCCCCCGGGCCCTTTGGTTTTACAAAGATAATATAGGGACAACCTTTAAAAATCTTCTTCTCTGAAACTGCAAGGCCCAGGTCTTTGATATTTGGTATGAAGCTTCATCTAGTGGACCCCTACCAAGATTGTTCAAATTATAGTCCTGGGCCAAAAATGCCCCAGCCCCGGGACCCTTTTGCTTTACATCGGCTTATATAGAGGGAAAATCTTTAAAAAATCTTCTTCTGAAACCACAAGGCATCTTTGATATTTGGTATGAAGCTTCATCTAGTGGACCCCTACCAAGATTGTTCAAATTGTAGTGCTGGGGCAAAAATGCCCCCGCTCAAGGGCCCTTTAGTTTTACATAGACTTATAAAGGGAAATCTTTAAAAATCATCTTCTCTGAAACCACAAGGCCTAGGTCTTTGATATTTGGTGTGAAGCTACATCTAGTGGACCTTTACCAAGATTGTTCAAATTATAGCCTGAGAACAAATATGCCTCGCCTCAGGCCCTTTGGTTTTACATAGACTTATATTGGGAAAATATTTAAAAATCTTCTTCTCTGAAACCGCAAGGCCCAGGTCTTTGAAATTTGGTATGACTCTTCATCTAGTGGATCCCTACCAAGATTGTCCAAATTATAGTGCTGGTGCCAAAAATGCCCCCTCTCAGGGGCCCTTTGCTTTTACATAGACTTATAAAGGGAAATCTTTAAAAATCATCTTCTCTGAAACCACAAGGCCTAGGTCTTTGATATTTGGTGTGAAGCTACATCTAGTCGACCTTTACCAAGATTGTTCAAATTATAGCCCTGAGACCAAATATGTCCCCGCCTCTGGCCCCCTGGTTTTAAATAGACTTATATAGTGAAAATCTTAAAAAAAATCTTCTTCTGTAAAACCACAAGGCGTAGGTCTTTGATATTTGGTGTGAAATTTCATCTAGTGGATCTCTATCAAGATTGTTCAAATTATAGCCCTGGGGCCACAAATGCCCCACCCCGAGACCCTTAGGTTTTACATAGACTTATAAAGGGAAATCTTTAAAAATCATCTTCTCTGAAACCACAAGGCCTACTAGGTCTTTGATATTTGGTGTGAAGCTACATCTAGTTGACCTTTACCAAGATTGTTCAAATTAAAACCCTGAGACCAAATATGCCCCCACCTCGGGGCCCTTTGGTTTTACATAGACTTATATAGGGGAAATCTTTAAAAATCTTCTTCTCTGAGACTGCAAGGCCCATGTATTTGATATTTGGTATGGAGCTTTATCTAGTGGACCTTTACCAAGATTGTTCAAATTATAGCCCTTGGGCCACAAATGCCCCCACCCGAGGGCCCTTTGGTTTTACATAGACTTTTATAATCTTTGAAAATCTTTTTCTCAGAAGATTGTCCAAGTTATAGCCCTGAGGCCTAAAATGGCCCAGCCCGGGGGCCATTTGGTTTTACATAGGCTTATGTAGGGAATATCTTTAAAAACATCATCTTCTCTAATACCGCAAGGCCCAGGGCTTTGATATTTGGTGTATGAAGGCCTAAAATGGCCCAGCCCGGGGGCCATTTGGTTTTACATAGGCTTATGTAGGGAATATCTTTAAAAAACATCATCTTCTCTAATACCGCAAGGCCCAGGGCTTTGATATTTGGTGTATAGCTTCATCTATAGGGCCTTTGCCAAGATTGTTAATTATAGTCTTTGTTGATATTTGGTATGAAGCTTCTCCTTTTTAGACCTCCCTCAACATTATGCACATTATAGCCCTGGGGTCAATAATGACCCTGCCCTGGGGCCCATTTGTTATTCTATGGATCAGGTGGGCAATCCAGGGCCATCATGGCCCTCTTGTTTCCATTGTTCATGTATATTACAGTTAATTTCTACAAAAGAATTAAATTTATAAGTATTGCTTAAAGCTGATTTTAAGGAATTTCTTTGCTTAAAGTTTCTTTTTCATGCCGGAAAGTGTATCGCAATATGTATCGTATCGTGACACAAATATCGCAATATTTAATGTATCGTGAGGTAACTATATCGTTGCAACCCTATCAGAATTGGGTGAAAACTTGAGTATCTGGAAAAAAACCCTCTGACCTTCCATTGCAGAACTTAGCATCTCACATGTGACCTGAGCAAGGCTCAAACCACTGCAAAGAGGGGGAGCTATTGTGATTGGTCACTGCCCATCGTTGTGATCGTCCATCCAAGTGTCAGTCCATTCACAATTTCTTTAAACAACATGATCGCCTCCTAAACTAGATTTTGACAAAACTCTGCAGAAATAATCCTTGGGTGATCCTCTCAAATTTGTTCAAAGTATTCAATATTCCATGCAGAATTCTGGTTGCCATGACCACAAATAGGGGAAAATCAGAGAAAACTTTAAAAGATCTTCTTATGAAACCAGAAGGCCCAGGATGAGGTATTTCATATTTGGCATGAAGCTTCTTCTAGTGGACCTCTACCCAGATTGTTCGAATTATAGCACTGGGGCCAAAAATGGCCCGAGGCAGGGCCAACTGCGTTAACATAGAAGTATTTAGGGAAAACCTTTAAATATCTTCTTGTTTGAAACAATAAGGCCCTGGAGGTCTTTGATATTTGGTGTGAAGCTTAAATATATGTCTAGTGGACCGCTTAAAAAGTGGGGCCCAATGGGTTTACATAGCCTAATATAGACAAAATGTTTATAAATCTAAAAGATCTTCTTGACTGAAACCAGATGGCCCAGTGGTATTCGATATTTGAGTTACATAGGGAAAACCTTTAAAAATCATCTTGTCTGAAACCAGAAGGCCCAGGTCTTTGATATTTGTCATGAAGCTAGTACAGGGATTCTGCTGGCCCAAAATGCAGTTCAGACAAATTGTCCAGACAGCTCAAAATTTATCGGACATACTGAATTTCATTTGGACAAGTTTGAAAAGATGAAATTTTCTTACACTAAAATAGTCAATGTTACCACTTTTTAGCTCACCGTCACGTAGTGACGAGGTGAGCTTTTGGGATCACTTTTTTGTCCGTCGTGCGTGCGTGCGTGTGTGCGTGTGTGCGTCCGTGCGTAAACAATTTCTTTAAACGACATCTCCTTCTAAACCACTGATCGGATTTTGACCAAACTTCACAGGAATGATCCTTAGGTGGTCCCCTTTCAAAGTTGTTCAAATGGTTCCGGTCCGTTGCACATCTAGGTCACAGGAGCCAAAAAAAGATTTTTTTCACCAAAAACTTAAAAAATCTTCTTCTCTGAAACCACAAGGCCCAGGTCTTTGATATTTGGTATGAAGCTTCATCTAGTGGACCCCTACCAAGATTGTTCAAATTATAGTGCTGGGTCGAAAAATGCCCCCGCCCGGGGACCCTTTGGTTTTACATAGGCTTATATAGGGAAGAATCTTTAAAAATCTTCTTCTCTGAAACCACAAGGCCCAGGACTTTGATATTTGGTATGAAGCTTCATCTAGTGGACCCCTACCAAGATTGTTCAAATTATAGTGCTGGGACAAAAAATGCCCCCGCCATGGGGCCCTTTGGTTTTACATTGGCTTATATAGGGAAAATCTTTAAAAATCTTCTTCTCTGAAACCACAAGGCCCAGGTCTTTGATATTTGGTATGAAGCTTCATCTAGTGGACCCCTACCAAGATTGTTCAAATTATAGTGCTGGGGCGAAAAATGCCCCCGCCCCGGGGCCCTTTGGTTTTACACAGGCTTATATAGGGAAAATCTTTAAAAATCTTCCTCTCTGAAACCACAAGGCCCAGGACTTTGATATTTGGTATGAAGCTTCATCTAGTGGACCCCTACCAAGATTTTTCAAATTATAGTGCTGGGACAAAAAATGCCCCCGCCACTGGGCCCTTTGGTTTTACATTGGCTTATATAGGGAAAATCTTTAAAAATCTTCTTCTCTGAAACCACAAGGCCCAGGACTTTGATATTTGGTATGAAGTTTCATCTAGTGGACCCCTACCAAGATTGTTCAAATTATAGTGCTGGGACAAAAAATGCCCCCGCCACGGGGCCCTTTGGTTTTACATTGGCTTATATAGGGAAAATCTTTAAAAATCTTCTTCTCTGAAACCACAAGGCCCAGGTCTTTGATATTTGGTATGACACTTCATCTAGTGGACCCCTACCAAGATTGTTCAAATTATAGTGCTGGGGCGAAAAATGCTCCCGCCCCGGTGCCCTTTGGTTTTACATCTAGGCTTATATAAGCAGAATCTTTAAAAATCTTCTTCTCTGAAACCGCGCCGCCCCCGCCCATAGGGGCTTGAAGAAATATATCGTCTGCACGATGCTTCCACGCAGAGCTTAATCAGGCCCGCACACTAGTACTGGTAAACCGCTTAGAGGATCTAAGCCCGTCCAGGAACCGCGGTGCGAGGCGGACCGTCCATGCTAATAAACCCTATTGGTTTCATTGGGCGACAGGGCTTGAGATGTCATTTCATCTCAATGTCGGGTAAAAGTCCCACAAAATTGGAAGCAACGTCTCCAAAATGACCTTTACAGTGTTGACGGGGACGTTAAACCTCATTTGAATCAAACAAACAAATTCTCTGAAACCGCAAGGCCCAGGACTTTGATATTAAGAATGATCCTCATCTAATGGACCTCTACCAAGATTGTTCAAATTATAGCCCTTGGGCCAAAAATGTCCCCACCCCGGGGCCCTTTGGTTTTACATAGACTTATATAGGGAAAATCTTTAAAAATCTTCTTCTCTGAAACCACAAGGCCTAGGTCTTTTATATTTGGTATGAAGCTTCATCTAAAGGACCTCTAACAATATTATTCAAATTATAGTGCTGAGGCCAAATATGTCCCTGCCCCAGGGCCCTTTGGTTTTACATAGGCTTATATAGGGAAAATCATTAAAAATCTTCTTCTCTGAAACTGCAAGGCCCAGGACTTTGATATTTGGTTTGAAGCTTCATCTAGTTGACCCCTACCAAGATTGTTCAAATAATAGTGTTTGGGAAAAAAAATGCCCCCGCCCCGGGGCCCTTTGGTTTTACATAGGCTTATATAGGGAAAATCTTTAAAAATCTTCTTTTCTGAAACCGCAAGGCCCAGGACTTTGATATTTGGTATGAAGCTTCATCCAGTGGACCCCTACCAAGATTGTTCAAATTATCAAATTATAGCCCTTGGGCCAAAAATGCCCCTGCTCCAGGGCCTTTTGGTTTTACATAGACTTATATAGCGAAAATCTTTAAAAATCTTCTTCTCTGAAACCACAAGTCCTAGGTCTTTTATATTTGGTATGAAGCTTCTTCTAAAGGACCCCTACCAAGATGATTCAAATTATAGTGCTGGGGCCAAAAGTGGCCCTTTGGTTTTACATAGGCTTATATAGGGATAATCTTTAAAAATCTTCTTCTCTGAAACCACAAGGGTAAGGACTTTGAAATTTGGTATGAAGCTTCATCTAATGGACCTCTACCAAGATTGTTCAAATTATAGCCCTGGGGCCACAAATGCCCCCACCCCGGGGCCCTTTGGTTTTACATAGATTTATATAGCCCCGGGGCCATTTGGTTTTGCATAGGCTTATGTTGGGAATATCTTTAAAAAAAATCTTCTTCTCTCAAACCGCAAGGCCCAGGTCTTTGATATTTGATGTGTAGCTTCATCTAGTGGACCTTTGCCAAGATTGTTCAAATTATAGCCTTTGTTGATGTTTGGTATGAAGCTTCACCTTTCAGACCTCCCTCAACATTATGCACATTAAAGCCCTGGGGCCAATAATGGCCCTCTCTGGGGCCAACTTGTTACACTATGGATCAGGTGAGCGATCCAGGGCCATCATGGCCCTCTTGTGTTTTATATTAGGATCACTTTTTGTCTGTCATCCGTGCGTAAACAATTTCTTCAAACGACATCTCCTAAACCACTGATTGGATTTGGACCAAACTTCACAGGAATGATAGAAGCCTCCGTGGTGTAGTGGTTACGCTACTCGCCTTGTAAACCAGGGATTGCAGGATCGATCCCGGGCTTCTCCAGACTTTCGGATGAGTCTTTAAACCGAGGTCCCGTCTCCGTATGACCTTAGCTGTTGGTGGGACGTAAAACTCAAATACTCACTCACTCACAGGAATGATCCTTAGGTGGTCCCCTTTCAAATTTGTTCAAATGGTTCCTGTCCATTGCACATATAGGTCACAGGAGCCAAAAATAGATTTTTTTACCGAAAACATAAAAAATCTTCTTCTCTGAAACAACAAGGCCCAGGTCTTTGATATTTGGTATGAAGCGTCATCTAGTGGACCCCTACCAAGATTGTTCAAATTATAGTGCTGGGGCCAAAAATCCCCCCGCCCCGGGGCCCTTTGGTTTTACATGGGCTTATATAGGGAATATCTTTAAAAATCTTCTTCTCTGAAACTGCAAGGTCCAGGTCTTTGCCATTTTGTATGAAGCATCATCTAGTGGACCTCTACCAAGATTGTTCAAATTATAGCCCTAGGGCCAAAAATGTCCCCGCTCCGGGGCCCTGTGGTTTTGCATAGACTTATATAGGGAAAATCTTGAAAAATCTTCTCCTCTGAAACCACAAGGCTTAGGTCTTTGATATTTGGTATGAAGCTTCAGCTAGTGGTTCTCTACCAAGATTGTTCCAATTATAGCCCTGAGACCAAAAATGCCCCCGCCTCCTGGCCCTTTGGTTTTACATAGACTTATATAGGGAAAATCTTCCAAAATCTTCTTCTATGAAACCACAAGGCTTAGGTCTTTGATATTTGGTGTTCAAATTATAGCTCATGGTCCAAAAATGCCCCCGCCCGAGACCCTTTGGTTTTACATAGACTATATAGGGAAATCTTTAAAAATCTTCTTCTCTGAAACTGCAAGGCCCATGTCTTTGATATTTGGTATGGAGCTTCATCTAGCGGGCCCCAAGCAAGATTGTTTAAATGATAGCCCTGAGGCCACAAATGCCACCCCCCCACACACCCCCCGGGCCCTTTGGTTTTACATTTTACATAGGTTTATATAGAGATTATCTTTGAAAATCTTCTTCTCTGAAACTGCAAGGCCCAGTTCTTTAATGTTTGGTGTGTAGCTTCATCTAGTGGACCTTTGCCAAGATTGTTCAAATTATAGCCTTTGTTGATATTTGGTATCAATCTTCACCTTTTTAGACCTCCCTCAACATTATGCACATTATTACCCTGGGGTCAATAATGGCCCTCCCCAGGGCCCACTTGTTACTCTATGGATCAGGTGAGCGATCCAGGGCCATCATGGCCCTCTTGTATAACAATATTGATTCTTACAAACAATAATGATATAAAGAAGAGTCCAAAATCATTTCAGGACATTTTGTCCAGACTGGCCTGAAATCTTTTTGACAATTTTTTTAAGGACTATGACCGATGTCCGGCCCCAAACAAAATCCCTGTAGTAGTCTTCTACCAAGATTGTTCAAACTATAGCCCTAGTGCCAAAAATGGCCCAGGGGCCGGAGCTCACTGTGTTTACATATAGGTATACAGTCGACGCTCGATATCTCGAACCTTTCGGGACCGGATAAAAAGTCCGAGCTATCCATAGTACGAGATAACCAAAGTGTGAAGTCACATACACATGTATATCAGAGCCCATTATTTGCCGTGACAAGCTTGGTATTCTTGTATCTAGTTTAATAGCACTTACATGCACAGCTTATGAGTTTTTAAAAATTGATTATGAAAGTAATGGTCTAGCGATCTTAAAAGATTTCTGCATACATACATATTTGGGCATCCAAATAAGCTAAAAATAGATATGTACTTAAATGGACTGGTTACCTGCTTGTGCATGCAATGCTTATATCACTTTGGTGAGCAGTACATGCTATACGTCATGCGGTAGTCCCTCGTATTGATAAAAGCAGTTTAGGCCCTGCCGAGAAAGCTGGTCATGAGCCTCGGACAAGGGACAGTACTCAGTTTTGACACTAATGTCAGAGGAGTACGTAAAAGATATATTCTTGTTCCTTATGATAAGACACATTTAGTGACACCAAGCTGGGGTTCCCCTGGGATGCACTGTGGCTATGGCTGGCTAATCGGAGCTGAAAAGACAATTGATTATCAGTCCTTACATTGTGATCGATAATCGATTAGTTTTCACTGAAGATTTGATCATAATTTTACCTGTCTGGCTTTGTCTGAGCACGACTCTCAGCATATGTTGTATTTTACCATAAGAATATATTTGAACAGACAGGCCTGGACAAACAGTGTAGACCCAGATGAGACGCCGCAAAATGCAGCGTCTCATCAGGGCCTGCACTGTTTGCCACTGATCCAGCGATTTTAGGCACAGCTTTGAGTAGTAAATTGTACTTATCAAATAATAGATTACAAACAAATCAGTACTGATAATCAGTCTTGTGGAATTTATTGATCAATTAATAAATTATCTGCTTAATCGTGCCAGCCTTAACTGTGGCCCTGCCCCACCCCCTTGACTTCATAAAAGGCCATATATCTCAGAAACCATTCAGATCCCCACCCCTAAACCATATATATTCTTGTTCCTTATGATAAGACGCATTCATTGACAACAACCTGGGGGCCAAGGGATGCGTCTGGGCCTTGCCATACCCCCTTCACTTCATAAAAGTCCTGATATCTCGGAAACCTTATAGGTCCCCACCCCATAACCATATATATTCTTGTTAAAATACATGACTACCAGAGGCCAGTGGCCCATGGGCCTCTTGTTTATTCATGGATTTAAAAAAATGGCACAGTTGTTTTCCTTGAGGAGTATACTGGCAGTGCCATTTGAAACAGTTGAGCGGGTACATGTAGGTTGAAGGTCAAGGTCACAAATGATGAAATGGTCATGAACTGAGGTTTTCAGGTCATAACTTCTACATTTATGCATGGATTTCAAAATAGTTTGGTGCATTTGCTTTCCTTGAGGATTAGAATGCCATTTGAAACATCTGTTTTGGTAGGTTGAATGTCAAGGTCACACTTGAAGGTCAAATGATAAAAAAGTCATAAATTGAGCTTGTGTCCGGGCCATAACTGAGCTACATTTATTCATAGATTTATTTCAAAATACATGTAATTGTGCACAGTTGTTCTCCTTGACAAGTATAATTTGTTCAAGTACATATATGTTGATGGTCAAGGTCACACTTGAAATTCAGTTGATCAAATGGTCAGAACTTCTACATTAATTTAATGCATGGATTTCAAAATAATCTGGCAAAATTGTTTATTTTAAACGTTTGTTCAGGTAAGTAGAAGGTCAAGGTCACACATGAAGGTCAGGCAATAAAATGGTCATTTGCTTGTGTAAATTGAAATTTTTGGCTCATAAATATTAAAAAAGTTTGCTGTCTGTAAGCATGATGTTGTTTGCATGGCTTCTGTATAATAGATGGATGGATGACTCGTGATTTTATGTCCTTTTCAACAGTCATATCATGATGATGGGAGATTGATAGTGAAAGGCTGTGTCCAGTGGAACTCCGTTTACAGTTTAGAAGATTTTGCCTGGAGTGTGGATCAAACTCTGGACCATTAGATGAGTAGGCCCGGGCTTAACCCACTGAGTTACCGGGGCTCCTCTTCTGTCTAATAAATGAGTGAATCAGTTCTTCACATGTCTATAGGTTCTAAAGCAGACAGCGGGCTTGACAAGTTGTCCCTGGGCAACCAATCTAGTTTTGGAAATAGGGATTGAATGAAATACTATACACATTGTTGATGGTTTCCAGGATGGTTCTTTTTTTTAGATTTTATCTCTTTTGGTCTGCTCCTACATGTAACTGCACCCACCTTCCTCAGACAAAGCCCAGAGGGCAGGACCCAGATCATAACTAAGCTTTAAACAACCCTTGCTTTGCCGACCTTGTTGGCTCAGTCGGATGCGCGTCTGACTGGTGATCAGGAGGACACGGGTTCGACTCGCGCCGGGGTCGGCAACATTCTTTCGTGGAGATTGATCATGAAATCTTTTCTACGGTCATTCTCTCCCTTCCGCTGATTCAAGAAGAGCAGTTGTCAGTTTCTGGCGAAAGAATGTGCACTGTACTGGTTAACAGCTTGCGTATAAGCCTGCCCAGGAAAGTGTGGATAGGTAAACTGACAGGCTCAAAAATGACCTAAATAGTGTTGACTGGGCCGTTAAACTCCACTACAAACAAACAAACCCCTTGCTTTCATCCTGTTTCATCAGAGCCTACACTATCAAACACCAAATGTCTAGAGATTTGTATAACAGAATAGCTAAAGTGGAAAGTATTTTGTCCACTTTCACTCTATCGTTCCTCTACTTAACAGAGCTATTTAGGATTCCTGTTAAAACTTTTCCCATGTGATAAGATGGAGAATGGGCGAATATTGCCACAAAAATAAATGGAAAATATACTTAAATAATCTCTTTAGAAATCATATTGCTCTATGAGGCTAAACCTTTTTTTTTGGCTTTGGTTTTACAGCCCTCTTAAGATTATTTCACTACTTATATGAAGCCAATCGTTAATCAGAGTTGGGCGAAAACAGGACAACCCAGAGAAAATCCACCTGACATTCCATTGCAGAACTTGGCATCTCGTCTGTGACCCGAGCCAGGCTCGGTGAGACTAAACTAATGATTAAGAGTCAGCACTCTTATCCACTAGGCCACAGAGTGGGCAACAACCGGAGAACCCAAAGAAAAACCACCTGACCTGATGCAGAACCTAAATTTGTGTCTCACATATGACTCAAGTGAGGCTAGAACCACAACAGTGAAAGACCTAATGATTAAGAGTCAGAGCTCACTAGGCTAAGACTTTATCCCATTGTTTACTAATGGACTCTTTGATTGCTATATCTGGGACAAGTCTACTTGTCATATACTGGGTGATATGCCTGTTTTTATGCCCCAACATCAGAAGATACCGGGTGCATATATAGTTTTTTATGCTCCCCGCATCGGATGATGTTGGGGGCATATACATCATTACATGTAGTTTTTCGGTTTTCCGTACGTGGGTTCATGGGTACATGCATGCGTGCGTCCGAATATACGTCCTTCTGTACGAAAGTGTGAACGTACGTACTCTTGTTAGACTCAGGTTAAGGTTTTTGTACCAGGTAGAGCCTGAATTTTGAATACATATTTTCCAAACCATGCGATGGACTTGGTTCATATTTAGTATGATGATAGATATAGGTCCAACGTTTTATTCAGCACTACATGTACCTCCAGCCATACACATGACCTCAATGTCAAGGTCACAGACTTAGAAATTTTAAATGTTTAAGACACAGGTTAAGGTATTTGTACTAGGTAAAACTTGAGCTCATATTTTCCACACCATGTGATGAATTTGGTTCATATTTGATATGATGATAGATTATAGGTCCAATGTTTTATTCAGCAATAACCCCCACCCAAACCCATGACCTCAAGGTCAAGGTCACAGACTTTGAATTTTTTTTTATGTTTAGACTCGGGTAAAGGTATTTGTACCAGGGAGAACCTAAACTTTTATGATGTTTTGTTTGTTTGTATTGGAGTTTAACGGCCCAGTCAAAACTATTTATGTCATTTTTGAGCCAGTCAGTTTACCTATCAACACTTTCCTGAGCAGGCTTATACGTAAGCGGTTAACCAGTACAGTGCACATTCTTTCGCCAGAAACTGACAACTGCCTTTCTTGAATCAGCGGAAGGGAGAGAATGACCGTAGAAAAGATTTCATGATCAATCTCCACGAAAGAATGTTGCCGACCCCTGCGGGAGTCGAACCCGCGTCCATCTGATCACCAGTAAGACGCGCATCTGACTGAGCCACTGAGGCCGGCAAACTTTTATGATTCATTTGGTTCATATTTGGTTTGCTAATAGATACAGGTCCGAAATTTTAGTCAGTAATACTCCCACCCATGCCTATGACTTCAAGGTCAAGGTCACAGACTTAGAAATCTTTAACATTATTTTTTTAAGAGTTCATATGATGGATTGGGTTTATACTTGGTATTATAATAGATACAGGTCCAACATGACATACAGCAATACCCTACCTACAATTTATGCACATGACCTCAAGGTCAAGGTCATAGACATAGAAATTTTTATGCTCGCCGCTTTGTCTGTCTGTCCGACCGCCCGTCCGTCCGTAATACTCTTTATCTCTTAAAGTATTAAAGGTATTTAAGTGAAACTTGATATACTGATAGAGGGCGATGAGGGGAATCAGAGAATACAAGAACCATAACCCGGTCACCAGTATTTATGGTGTTACTTCCCTAATTAAAAGCTTGCCCGGAGCATACAGAAAGGAAGTAAGTGAAACTTTATACAATGAAAGATACCGGCCCCGATAGCTCAGTTGGTAGAGTGTCTGCTCCGGGGAAGGGGAGGTCACGGGTTCAATCCCGGGCCGCGACATACCAAAGTTGTTAAGAATGGTACTAGCTGCTCCTCGCTTGGCACTCAGTTTTACGGGGTAGAGCTAGGACTGGTAGTCTGGTAGACCCAGTGTCAGGATAATGTGACTGGGTGTGGTATCATGTAATGTGTCTAGGACATGATACTTCAGTGAGGCAGCACTATAAAAGTGAGCATTGAGCTCCCTGTCGCAACCAGACACCGTCTTGATATGACTGAAAAATTGTTGAAAGCGACGTTAAACCCGAATTCACACACACACACACACATCCTACTGCACATCTTCGGGAAGCATCCTTCGGTTTCACTGAATTTCTTGTTAAATTTTAAGTACGTTAAGAGCTCATATTTTCCAAACCATATTAAATGGATTTGCTTCATATTTGGTATGGTGATAGTTACTGGTCCAAAGTTTTATTCAGCCATACGACAGCCCCCTGATATCAAGGTCAAGGTCACAGACTCAAAAATTTTGATGTTAAAGATTTTTAGAGCTCATTCTTTTCCAACCATATAATGGATTTGCTTCATATTTGGAATGATGGTAGATACAGGTTAAAAGTGTCTTTCAGCCATTACCCTGCCCTTGCCCCATGACTTGAAGGTCAAGGTCACGGACTTAGAAATTTTTTTATGTTAAAGTTTTAATTGCTCATGAATATTTTTCAAAGGCTGAATCGGCAATACCTGCCCACCTATGCCAATGACCTAAAGCACACATTTCCAGATGAGTTATGCTGTCCAATGACAGCTGTTATCGCAACTTGATTTTTTCAGGTTGAAGCGGGCCCCTAGGGAGGGGCATCTGTGTCATATTGACACATTTTCTATTTTTGTCCTTATTCTATTTTCTATGAAAAATTCTGTTAGCTAATATTGAGGCGCTGATCAGATGCCGTGTTCTGCGGCATCTGATCTGGGCCTGCACTGTTTGCCGAGGTACCCATTTAGGGGTTGCCCCCCCAAAATGGGTTAAAAAAATTGTTCATTGTACAGTTTTTATGCTTCTTACTCACCAGAGCCAAAGGCTTTAGGAAAGCTTATACGAGACTCAGTTGTCCATCATTGTTTGTTGTCTATGAAATATTTCAAATAACACCTCCTTCAAACTTAAATTAAAGCCACTGGCCTAGTTGGGCTCAAATTTGATTTGTAGCAACTAGCATTCATGGTTTATGAAATTGATAGTTCATGGTTTGTATGAAAATGTCAACAAATTGGGTAACTTTAAATCTAACATGCATGAATCACCATGCCAGTCCAAAAAACAAGCGGTGGTAATTTGGAACTGGACTCTGGTGAGCCTGTGTGCAGGGTTTTCCATCAGATTTTTCTTAAGAGGCCATTCACCAGTTTGAGGCGGCAAATTTCTAAAATTTCTTAAGACTTAAATTAAAAAAACAAAACAAAACATTTGACATGACCAGAAAATAAATTGAGGCGGTCATTTTGGCATCCTACCGCCTCTTAATGAAAACCCTGTAGGTGTTGCAATTATTTTCTGCTCTAGAACCATCAGTTTAGTATGTTAGATCATAGCAGATCATAGTTGCTAGAAATGCAAAGTATCGCTATGTGCATAACACTGTATACATGTATTGAATTATTTTAGAACTCTGGACCAGTTATGAGCTACCTAGAGACAGTTAGTGAGACTTCTGACAGAATCTGTGTTGCCAAGTCAGACAAGAAGCATATTGCTGACTGCAGATGACAGTTGAACCGTTGCTTGCTGGCCTTTCAACGGAAATAGAAGAGGTACTGTAGCATAACATACCATTGGGACACCTAGAACCCTTAATTTTCAATTTATTCCAAATAAAAAATAATGGATTATAGTGTTCCAGTATTTAAACACAATAGGTAATTCAACTGATGGCTGACTGACAATTGGTACAGACCCTAATGCCATGCACAACTCTGATGTGCTTGAACGGTGTTCATGTACCTGTACTTCTGTTCTGAAAAAAAGAAGGATCTTACATGAGTGGGCATTTCATACGAAATTTAAGAGACAAAACCTTTGGAAAGTTTCATAAATTTCAAATGAAGTGACTTCAAGAGAAATATGCAGTTGTCATATATGACTATTTGTAGTAAGATTTTATTGCCATAAAAGTTCACACTTTTGTCGAGCCTGCTTGTGATGAGCAAGACATAGTTTTTACAGTTTGAGTTTGGTGTATGTGCATGTGTGCATTGTGCATGAATTGTGTGTCTGTCTGGATTTTCTACATAATGTATGGATTTCAAAATAATTATAGCCCTGCTTTAAAAAAGTGGGGGCTATATTGGATTTGCCTTGTCCTTCTTTGATTCAGTAATTCCGTTATTCATCATAACTCAAAAACCATTTGAGGTATTTTCATGAAACTTCACACTAATGTAAAGCACTATGAGACGATGTGCAGAGTGCATGAAACATAACTCTGGATTGCCTACTTTTGGAGTTATTGCCCTTTGAACAGTGAAAAATGGCAATTTTAACCATGTCATCAAAAACCGTTCGAGGTATTTTCTTGAAACTTCACACAAATGTAAAGCGCTATAAGACGATGTGCAGAGTGTAAAACCATAATATGTTCTATAAAAGGGTTATCCTTTGGATGCATAACTCCGGATTGCCTACTTTTGGAGTTATTGTCCTTTGAACATTGAAAAATGCCAACTGTAATGCTGTTATTCATGATAACTCAAAAACCGTTTGAGGTATTTTCATGAAACTTCACACAAATGTAAAGCACTTTGAGACAACGTGCAGAGCGCATGAACTGTAACTTTTGGAGTTATTGCCCTTTGAACATTGAAAAATGGCAATTTTAACCTTGTCATCAAAAACCTTTTGAGGTATTTTCATGAAACTTCACACAAATGTAAAGCACTATGAGATGATTTGCATAGTGCATGAACCATAACTCTGGATTGCCTACTTTAGGAATTATTGCCCTTTGAACATTGAAAAATGGCACTCCGAATAAACCCAGTACAGTAATATTGAAATTTGTGTCCGTTCCATAACTCTGAAAATATTTCAGATATTTTCACGCATCTGTAAAGCAAATGTAAAGAACGATGAGTCGAGGTGCAGAGCAGAAGAACCGTTACTCTGGTTTGCTTACTTTTGGAGTTATTGCCCTTTGAACTTGGAATAAACTCAGTACAGTAATAATTTGTTTCCACTCCATAACTAAGAAACCGTTTCCGATATTTTCACAAACCTTTACACAAATGTAAAGCAAGTTATGAGGCGAGATGTCATAATAATTTGTGTCACTTTATATAGAACTCTTGGCAATATTTGCAATATTTATTAAAGTGTGTATTGTCAATGCAACTCCTTATACAGTTTGCTGCTGTTCCTTCATTATCACTGTTGCTATTTGATGTAAGTATGGTTGATTATTTTTCATATCATATTCTTGATCATAAAAAAGTGCTTCTCGTATATCATATTCTTGATCATAAAAAAGCGCTATAGTCAGTTATAGTTTGGGTTTTGTTCTCCTCGATGAGTAGAAGTGCCATTTGAAACATTTATTTAGGTAGGTTGTAGGTCAAGGTCTTAACTTGAAGGTCAAAGGATAAATGGTCATAAATGGAGCTTGCGGACAATAGCTTCTGCATTCATGAATGGATTTCAAAATTATTTGGAGCAGTTGTTCTCCTTGAGGTGTAACAGTGCCATATGTTTGTTTGTTTGTTTGAATTGAGTTTTAACATCCCCATTAACACTTTTGTCTGTAGGTCATTTTGGAGATGTTGGGACTTTTTTCCAACATTGAGATGAAATGACATCTCGAGCCCTTCTGCTCAATGAAACCAGAAGGCCTATATGCACTGGACAGTCTGACTCACTCAGAGCAGTGCCATTTGAAACATTTGTTCAGGTACGTGTAGGTTGAACCTCAAGGTCACATTTGAAGTTCAAATGATGAAATGGCTGTAAATGGTAAAATGAATAATAATTTGAGCATGTCCAGGCCATAAGTTGTACATTCATGCATGGATTTCCAAATTATTTGTCACAGTTGTTCTCCTTGGGGAGTAGCAGAGCCGTTTGAAACATTTAATCAGCAGGTTGAAGGTTAAGGCCACAGTTGAAGGTCAAATAATAAAATGATTGTTTAATATGAATAATGAAATAATATTTAGAGTTTGTCCCGGCCATAACATCTACATTTGTGTATGGAATTCAAAATAATTTGGCACAGTTGTTCTCCTTGAGAAGTAGCAGTGCCATTTAAAACATTTAATCAGGTAGGCTGAAGGTCAAGGTCACAGTTATGAGTCAGATTATATAATGGTAATTAGTTGAGCTTGTCTAGGCCATAACTTCTACATTTATGCTTGGATTTAAAAATAATTTGGCACACATGTTCATTTGAAACATTTCTTCAGGGTTGATGAAGGCCAAGGTCACACTGAAGGTCAGCTGATAAAATTTTCATTTAAAATTTAGCTTGACCAGGCCAGAACCTCTACATTTATGCATGGATTTCAAAATAATCTGGCACAGTTGTTTACTTTTTAGAAACATTTGTTCATGTAGGTTATAGGTCAAGGTCACCTGAAGGTCAACTGATAAAATGGTCGTAAATTGAGCTTGTCGAGCCATAACTTCTACATTTATGCATGGATTTAAAAACAATTTGGCACGGTTGTTCATTTGAAACATATGCTCAGGTAAGTTGAAGTCAAGTTCACACTTGAAGGTCAGACAATAAAATGATCATTGACTCAAGAGTAAATATTGTTAATTGAAATTTTTGGTTCATAAATATTACAAAAAAGAAATTGCTGTCTAAGCATGGTTTTGTTTGAGTGGTGTTTGTATAATAATTGTGTGAATCAGTTCTTCACATGCCTATAGGTCATTTAAGCAAACAGTGGGCTTGACAAGTTGTCCCCAGACAACCATTCTAGATTTAATAGAAATTGATGACATCATAACTTTACTTACTAATAACAAACTTATCCTCATTCGATTTTTGGACATTATGTATGAAGTATTAAGTAACTGAATAACAATAAAAAGTTTTTCTTTGCCAAAGGACAAAGTTAAGAGAAAGTACTGAACATTGTTTTATTTTCATGTTACTTACCAGTTTTCATAAATTTGTTACCTGGAAAATTGCATCAGTACCTTATACACTTAAAATTGAATAATAGACTAGGAAATACACAAGTTTGCAAGAACTCTAGGAGAAAGCAAGAGATTTAATCTGTTCAATATTTTTCTTCAAGGGTAAAGTAACTATGGTTCAAGATGCCAAACTCTTGTAGAAGAATACCAATTTGATGTGGGCAACACAAAGGAGATGCAGTGTTTCAGCCCTAATTGCTCTGCACTAACAAGCTGATAGAGCCGATTCCAGTGGGCATCACAGGAGGTTAGTATGTTAATCAAAGCGCCAAAGGCACTGAAATGACAGATTCTATGACAAAATCAACACACTGTGAAAACTTACAGACAACCTTTCTAAAAGATCTTAAAATTAAGAAAAGTAGTTCTGCAAATTCCATTGTATGATATGTTTGCAGATGTCTATACACCGATGGTATTATGAAATGCCATTCGATGTTTCAAATTTTGGAAAGAAACTATTTACATTTTCAAAACCAAACATTAAAATTCAAGTTTTAACAATGCTACTGTCAATAAGTAACATTTTTGTCTGGTCGGTTGTGGATACCTCCCCCAAAAAGATACTCTATGGGAAAGAGATCGGAGGAGAAGGGCTGGTCAGTCCAGTACATGAATTCCATTGGCTTGAAGACATTTTTGAATAAGAACAGCACTATAATCCCGCCCGCAATCCTGCTGGATTAGATATCCTGGATTTTGAGCTTAAACAAATAAATGGAGCCACGCGAGGCCGACGTATTTGATTGATGTAACGTCTCGCTGTTCAGTTAAAGTCTCAGCCATGATCTTAAATGTTCTTAATGTCGCTAGCTACATGCAATAGCTCGACATACAATTTCGCTTATTCCATCCGATATATCATGCTCTATTACGCACGTGTCGCCTTGGCATACCTCACACATATGTCGAAACATCCCGAAACCACAATCGGCGTGATTCACGCTGAAGTGCGATGTGTCACTGAAACGCATATCACGCGAGTCGCTTAGACGCCAATATACATGTATGTATTTCAGGCACCAGCGTAAGTGTTCCGTACTGTGTCGACATATTAATTTTGGTCACGACAGGGACGTCTAGCTCTCAAAAGTGCATCGCATAAGGGCGACGTTCAGTGTCAGTGCTTATTAGTCGGTAGTTGAAACCCATTGTTTATCTACAGTGTAGCATATGCCGGCGGAAATCTGCTTCGCATATGTGTCTGTCGGATGACGTCGGTCTTCCGCTACGTCGACGTTTAGCGTCTGTTGATAGTAAGATGTCACTCCAACAGGCATTTAGATAACACACATGTGGCGCCCAAAATCAGCGTCAACGCCATCCGCTTTACGTCCAGCATCTAACTGTCCATTAGAAGCCTCCGTGATGTAGTGGTTATGCTACTCGCCTTGTAAACCAGGGATCGCAAGATCGAACCCGAACTTCTCCAGGCTTTCGTATGAGTCTTTAAACCGAGGTATCGTCTCCGTATGACCTTAGCTGTTGGTGGGACGTAAAACACAAACACTCACTCACTCACTCTAACTGTCCAGGGTTTAATGAAAAATGTTGCAATACATTCTCACGTGATGCTTTTTGAGAACAAAATACAATTTCTTTTCTAGGCACGACCTTACATCACACATCAAAAGTTTGATCCTGAACATGTGGTTTCTATCAGCGCTGGTGTGAAGGTGATACACAGGATCGTTGGCCCCCGCTCATCGGGGCTTAAAGAAATAGATGGGCTGCATGATGCTTCCACGCAGAGCTGAAACCGACCCGCACACGAGTACTGGTAATCTGCTTAGACGATCTAAGCCTGCCCAGGCAAAGCGGTGCAAAGCCTCCATGCATATAAACCCTATTGGTTTCATTGGGGGCAGGGCTTGAGATGTCATTTCATCTCAGTGTCGGGTAAAAGTCCCTAAAATTGGAAGCAACGTCTCCAAAATGACCTATACAGTGTTGACGGGGACGTTAAACCTCAAATCAAACAAAACAAAACACAGGATCGTGGCCAGGCTGGTAACCATACGTCACGGTTGATTTATTTAACCTTTTTAGCTTAAGGGCATGGCGCATAAGCGTATTGTAATCATGCAATCGTTTGGTTTCGGAATCATAGCACCGAAAGTGTTGGTGGGATTCAGGTTGGGGTAAAAGTCCTGGGCTGAGATTTAAACTGTTTAATTTAACTCTGCAATTCCAAACAAATAGTGAAGATTTTGATAAGAAGCGCATTCTGCAGCCTTTGAACTTGGTCTACACTGTTTGCCAAGCTCACCCTACGATTTCAGGATGACCCTCTTCAGTCTTATGGAATACCCTGATCTCACTGCGGCTGTTTTCTGCAAGAAAAAGGTTATTCCGAGATAGTCAGTAGACGTTAGCTCTGAATCGCTTTTTATGTCCCCGGTAGCGATAGCGGGGACATATTGTTTTTGCCCTGTCTGTTTGTTGGTTTGTAGGTTTGTTGGTTTGTACGTGGACAACTTTAACGTTGGCCATAACTTTTGGACCGTTTGAGATAGAGCTTTCATATTTGGCCTGAAGGTTCCTTGTGACAAGACCTTCACATTCATGCAAAAAAATTTGACCTGTGACCTTGACCTTTGACCTACTTAAAAGAAAAAAATAACATTGGTCATAACTTTTGAACCACTTGAGATACAGCCTTCATATTTTGCATGTATGTTCCTTGCGGCAAAAGCTTTACATTCATGCAAAAAATTTTGACCTGTGACCTTGACCTTGACCTTTGACCTACTTAAAACAAAAAAAATAACATTTTGGTCATAACTTTTGAACCGTTTGAGATAGAGCCTTCATATTTTACATGTAGCTTCCTTGTGACAAGAGCTTTACATTCACACAAAAAAATTTGACCTGTGACCTTGACCTTGACCTTTGACCTACATAAAAGAAAAAGTTAACATTGGTCATAACTTTTGAACTGTTTGAGATACAGCCTTCATATTTAGCATGTATGTTCCTTGTGACAAAAGCTTTTCATTCATGTCAAAAATTTTGACCTGTGACCTTGACCTTGACCTTTGACCTACTTAAAATAAAAAATAACATTTTGCTCATAACTTTTGAATGGTTTGAGATAGAGCCTTCATATTTTGCATGTAGGTTCCTTGTGACAAGAGCTTAACATTCACACAAAAAATTTTGACCTGTGACCTTGACCTTTGACCTACATAAAAGAAAAATTTAACATTTGTCATAACTTTTGAACCGTTTGAGATACAGCCTTCATATTTAGCATGTAGGTTCCTTGTGGCAAACGCTTTACATTCATGCAAAATTTTGACCTGTGACCTTGACCTTTGACCTTCTTAAAAAAATAAACATTTTTGGTCATAACTTTCCAACCGTTTGGGATAGAGCTTTCATATTTGGCATGTAAGTTCCCTGTGATTAGAGCTTTTCATACATGCAAAATGTTTGGACCATGACCTTGACTTTTGACCTACTTAAAAGAAAAAAAAATAAAATTGTTCATAACTTTTGAACCATTTAAGATAGAGCCTTAATATTTGGCATGTAGGTTCCTTGTGACAATAGCTTTACATTCATGCAAATTTTTGGACCTGTGACCTTGACCTACTTTAAAGAAAAAATATTTTTGTTCATAACTTTTGAACCATTTAAGATAGAGCTTTCATATTTGGTATGTAAGTTTCTTGTGTCAAAGGCTTCCCACACAAACAAAAATTTTGAACTGTGAGCAACTTTGAATAAAAAATGACCATGCCCGGGGACATGTTCGTGTTTCACAAACACATCTTGTCTTATTAGTAACTTTGGGTCGAATGCCAAACAAACAACCCAAACATAGCCGGGTCGTTTGTCAGTGTTGGGTACACTGCACTTGAATCAAATGTTCGATCTGGCAAACAATGAAGACTAAGATCAAATGCCACAGAACACGGTGCTGATCTTGTTCTACATTTTTGCATCAGTTCCTAACATCTTAAGTTTAAACGGATCAGTCCAAGTCCTCGTTCATGACCAGCCTGCATTTAGAGACAATCGGCATGATTGGTGTCAGTGCTTTGATTTATTCACTGCCTTGAGTTTCTGGAGTGTACTCTTCCATCACTGAAGTTGGGCTCATCCATTCTGCTAAATATGGCACCTATAATTATATCACAGGACCTACACTGTTTGCATAGGTATCTGTACCATATTCCAGGGTTGAAAGGGACAGCCTTTCTCGCAAAGTCTGATATACACCTAGTTGTTACTGACCTAGATTTGACCTCGAATGTCGGAAAATCCATTAATATTCTGGTCTGCAGCTGACCGGCTGGTCTATAAGGATTAAATATTGACAGCACTGTTAGAAAACAGTGTAAAACCTGAGCAGACGTCCAAGCAGACGCCCCTTTGATCTGGGTATACAGTCTCGCATGATGCAGCTGATTCATATGAAATGCTGAATCTATTCTCTTGAAGGTAAGATAAAATCGTCAAGTCGTTTGCTTCAAAAGTTTGTATTGCGATTAAAGGATGTACAATTTTGATAACTGCGCCAAACCGGACTACAGTTTGTGCGGACTCATATTTCTTTGGCGGTCAAAGCCGGAAGAAAGTCGTAAGAAAGCCGGAACTACTTTACAACACGCAGGATAGCTAGAAATGACAGATTGAATCTGCCATTAAAAATGGATTTGATCAGGGAATAAAGTAAGAATTTACTCATCTTCGCAAGCCAAGATTATATATTATGTTCACTTTGTCTCTCTGTACTTTCGGCGCGCAGAAAAAAGTCACGGAAATAGTCACAGAAAAAGGTCACAGGAAAAAAATCACAATAAGAAAATAAAGAACTATTCCAATAAAAAGATGTTGCTAATAAATTAAAATAATGACATCACCTACTCTTCCGACTTTTACCTATGTAAAGTGGGGTTTAAAAGGGTGTTCATTCTACAGATCACTGCCTTTGCTTCTGATTTGTTATTGTGATGCATTAATGCATTCATGTACTTGATATTTAATGTATTCATTCAAACTGTCAAACAGAATCACACACAGTGTAGATCCTTAGCAGATGGCTTCTATCTGGATCCACACTGTTTAGAAAGGCGGAGTATATCCTGGTTCAGCAAGACATGGGTTAAACACAAAAATATGGCATAAATGGTAGGTTAAACAATGAACTAATATACATGCTTGCATAGAAGTTAACATGTATGATGTCAAAGGCTGCTATCTAATTGAGTTCCAGCGGAACATACAGATAAACCTGCTGTGAGTTAAAATATTGGACTGATTTTAGCTGATATACTTTCACTGGGAGGTTTTAATTGCTAACCAGATTCTTTAAACAAATAGTGTGGTCCTGAGCAGCCGGCTGAGCAGAAACCACATTCCCCGACACCTGATCTGTGTATTCAGTGTTTGGCAAACCCAACCAGATTCCATAGATAGCTCTCTAACACAACTCTCTGACATAACAGGTTTTTTGTTTGTTTGATATAAGGTTTAACGTCCCGGTAAACAATGTAAAGGTCATTTTGGAGACGTTGCTTCCAATTTTGTGGGACTTTACCCGACTTTGAGATGAAATGACATCTCAAGCCCTGCTGCTCAATGAAAACAATAGGGTTTATAAGCATGGAAGGGCCGACTCGCACCACTTTGCCTGGGCAGGCTTAGATCCTCTAAGCGCTTTACCAGTACTTGTGTGCGGGTCGGTTTAAGCTCTGCGTGGAAGCATCGTGCAGCCTATCTATATCTTCAACCTGATGGGCGGGGCCCGACATAACAGGTACCATCGATAAAAGTAGTCTGACTATTTTCTATTTATAACCATTAGTTACATGAACAACAGCATTAATACAGATTTGTCCTTTAGTAACTTAAGGTCAATTGTTAGAGTTGTGTTCAGTATTTAATCACTCAGTGTTTTTTTTAGCTCACCAGAGCCGAAGGCTCTGGGGGAGCTTATAGGATAGGCAGTTGTCCGTCGTCGTCTGTCCTATGACGTCAACATTTTCAAAGGACATCTCCTCTGAAGCCACTGGGCCGATTGGGCTCAAATTTTATCTGTAGCATCCTTGGGATGGGGGATTGAAAGTTTGTGTTTTTTATCAAAATCGTCTCATTAGTTTGGTTGCTATGGCAACTTGTAGTTTCCATAGACTTATAATGGGAAAAATTGAAAAATGGCATTTACTGCCAAGCCTCTGCAGATATTTTGACAAAACTTACATAAAAATGTTCCTTAGGCAATCTACTATCTGCCGTATGATTTTAGGCCTACTGCTCATTTGTATTGGTTGCCATGGAAACCAAAATAAAAAAAATAGAAAAAAAAATACTTCAAAAATCATCTCCTCAGAAACCGAATGCTCTATAAGGCTGAGAGTTTTTGGAAATATTCACCATATTTGCCTTTACAGATTTTGTTTTTTTTTTATAAAATTTGACTCTTCAGTTTGGTTGCTATGGCAGCTTAGATTTTCCATAGACTTATAATGGGGAAAACTGAAAAATGGCATTTACTGGCATTTACTGCCAAGTCATTGCAGATATTTTGACAAAACTTTTATAGAAATGTTCCTTTTGTAAATGTCTCTCAGCCATATGCTTTAATGCCAACATGGGGGTCCTCCAGGTTAAGCCGGGACCATGCCCTACCCCCTCCACTTCATAAAAGGCCATATAACTCAGAAACCATCCAGATCCCCAGCCCAAAACCATACATATTCTTGTTCCTTATGATAAGATGCATTCAGTGACACCAACCTGGGGGTCCGCCGGTATGTGCTGGGGTCATGCCCCACCCCCTCCATTCCATAAAAGGCCCAATATCTTGGAAACCTTACAGATCCCCACCCCTAAACCATATATATTCTTGTTCCTAATGATAAGATGCATTCAGTGACCCCAACCTGGGAGTCCCCCGGTACGTACCGGGGTCATGCCCCACCCCCTCCATTCCATAAAAGGCTCAATATCTTGGAAACCTTACAGATCCCCACCCCTAAACCATATATATTCTTGTTCCTTATGAAACTATACATTCACTGACACCAACTTGGGGGTCTCCCGGGGTGTGCCTGGGCCTTGAACCACCACTTCTTCTTCACAAAAGGCCATATATCTCAGAAACCATTTAGATCCCCACCCCAAAACCATATATATTCTTGTTCCTTATGATAAGACGCTTTCAGTGACACCAACCTGGGGGTCCCCGGGTTGTGCGGGGGTCATGCCTCACCCCCTCCATTTCATTAAAGGCCCAATATTTTGGAAACCTTACAGATCCCCACACCTAAACCCTATATATTCTTGTTCCTTATGAAGAGACTCATTCATTGACACCAATTTGGAGGTCTTCCTGGTTGCACCGGGGCCTTGCCCCACCCCTCCACTTCACGAAAGGCCATCTATATCAGAAACCATTCAGATCCCCGCCCCAAAACCTTATATATTTTTGTTTCTTATGATATGACGCATTCATTGACACTAACCTGGGGGTCCCCCAGGATGTGCCGGAGTCGTGCCCCACCCCTTCATTTCATTAAAGACCCAATATCTTGGAAACACCTCCACCGCTTAAGAAGCCTTATAACTCCGGTATACAGATCCCCACTGCTACACCATATATATTCTTATTCTTTATGATAATACGCGTTAAGTGATTCCAGCCAGAGCTCCATTGGGTCCCTGCCCTACACCCTCTACTTAATAAAAGGCCTAATGTTTTAGATACTGAGTCCAGATGGACGCTCATTTGGATATAGGGGTTCATTTGGGAGACTTTATAATTGGTAGATTAAAATCACATCATGTTAAAATACATGGCTATCATTGGGCAGTGCCCACCTGAGCTCTGGTGAGCATAGTGGCCCATGGGCCTCTTGTTTTTTTTTTACATTTAAGTTGTGGGACAACCTTACATAGCAATGTATCTTCTGATTGGCAAACAAATGACAAGCACTAAGGAAAACAATTTGCTGCTGCAAATAGATGGCATTGCAGGAAATCTGATTTGTGAATAGGCCATCAGCTACCTAAGAGTATGTATTGTTAAGCCCTTCACTGCCATAGGGGACTCTCGTCAACAGCCTGGCTGACGGCCATAGGTGCCTTTTGTCGGCAATGTATGATACCAGCTTTTACCTTGTTAAGTAAGTTTCACAAGCTGTTAAATCTTATGGAACACGGCATTCTATTTTTAGACTTGCTCTTTGTTGTTTACCGGGTGATTTCCATAGACTTATAATGGGGAATAATAAAAAATGGCAGGGTCCCCCAATTTGTGCCCGGGCCATGCCCCACCCACTCCACTTCATAAAGGGCCCTATATCTCAGAAACCATTCAGATCCACATTCATAAACCATATATATTCTTATTCCATGTGATAAGACACATTTAGGGACCCAACCAATTTTATCTGGTAGATAGACTCTTTATTATTACTCACCCGCATAGGATGATGCCTGGAGGATATAGTTTTCTGTGCATTCGAACCTCCATCTGTACTAGTATGTGTACATACTTACACACAAATCATGTTTGTTTGTTTGTTTGATTTGAAGTTTAACATCGCAGTCAACACTGTAAAGGTCATTTTGGAGACGTTGCTTCCAATTTTGTGGGACTTTGACCAGACTTTAAGATGAAATGGCATCTCAAGCCCTACCGCCCAATGAAACGAACAGGGTTTATAACCATGGAAGGTCTGACCTGGACAGGCTTAGATCCTCTAAGATAACATGATAGAGTGTCTTTAGAAGACGAAACCAGGTCTGGTTGCCCGTCAGATGCCTGGTGTACTTTGAGAGGCGAATTAAGGTGGAAAAAATAACGATTGCATTACACATTTCACACGGTAGCCGCCCAATGAAACCAACAGGATTAATAAGCATGGATGGGCCGACTCGCATGGCTTTGCCTGGGCAGGCTTAGTTCCTCTAAGCGGTTTACCAGTACTCGTGTGCGGGCCAGTTTTAGCTCTGCGTGGAAGCATCATGCAGCCCATCTATTTCTTCAAGCCCCGATATGTGTGGGCTGACAAGGCATGTTAAACTCAGGTTAAGGCCAAATAGAACATGAACTCATATTTTCCAACCCATGAGTTGGATTTGGTTCATATTTGGTATGATGACAGATATAGGTCCAAAGTTTTATTCAGCAGTACTCCCACCCATGCCCATGACCTCAAGGTCAAGGTCAGTGACTTAGAATTTGTTTATGTTAAAGACTCTGGTAAAGGTATGTGTACCAGATAGAACCTTATTATTTACCTTACTATTCAAATAACATCTCCTAAACTATAAGTCAGAAGTTGGATTGAACTTAATGAGAGGCATCAGGGTGACATGGAAGTCTACAATTTCTAAAATTGTTTTGTTGTGATATGCAGGATGGCCTGCAAGGAGGCCATTTTGAAAACCTTCAAACCAAATCTACTGCCAAAAGCAGCTGCAAACGATAGCTCTGCCCTTACAAACTATACACCCCAACTCTGCACCAACATCATCTCTTCATAAATCCTAAATCAGACTTAGCTGTTCAGAAACTTAATTAGAAGTTGTTGTTGGTTTGGAGTTTAACAGCCCAGTCAACACTGTTGTAGGTCATTTTTGAGCCGGTCAGTTTACCTATCCACACTTTCCTGGATAGGCTTATATGTAAGAGGTTAACCAGTACAGTGCACATTCTTTTGCCAGAAACTGACAACTGCCCTTCTTGAATCAGCGGAAGGGGGAAAATGGCCGTATAAAAGATTTCATGATCAATCTCCACGAAAGAATGTTGCCGACCCCGGCAGGAATCGAACCTGCATCCTCCTGATCACCAGTCAGACGCGCATCAAACTGAGCTACCGAGGCTGGCAACTTAATAAGAAGCATCAAGGCAGCATGCAGATTCAGAACTGATAAATTTTAAATTAAAGCAATGTGATCTGATAAGACAAGATGGCAACCAAGGTACAATGTAATATATATGATCATCCTCATCCAGATGAGTGATTCTGGCCCACTTGGGCCTCTAGTCATTACAGTTCAACTGTACTCTTATACTACTGGTATCTCAAATGGACCAGAAAATGTACTTGTGAAATCAGTAGTTTGAGCTGTACTTTGTTTTTGAGACATCCATAATTGACTGTATAAACTATAATGAATCCACATATCAAGACAAAGTGTGCTTGACTCTGAATCTGAATCATGCTCCTTTACTAGTTGAGACTATTTCTCTAGAAGCATTCTATTAAAGTGAATTCTGAAGGAAAAGTTAAATACGTTTTATAAAAGGGTTATGCTTTTGAAGCAAGGAATACACCACAGAACTAGAGAATATAAAGTGTGCATGTTTTCTGGGCTAGACTAGCTAGTTTCGGCCAATCATCTGTGACCCTCAAGTATTTTCAAATTTCCACAATGAAATCAATGATCATAAAGTATAAGAAAATACAAATTACACTATAATGTAGGGCAGGGAGACTTTTTTACAGCCGCCACACATTCTTAGACATCAGCTGCAGTGACGTTAAATATGTTCTATAATAGGGTTATCCTTTGGAAGCAGGGAATACACCGCAGAACTGAAAAATATGAAGTTTGCATGTTTTCTGGGCCAGACTAGCTAGTTTCAGCCAATTAGGCCTCATCATTGTCCCTAAAGTATTATCAAACTTCCACAATGGCATCAATGATCCCAAAGGACAAGAAAATACAAATTACACTATGATGTAGGACAGGAAGACTGTTTACTGCGACCACACATTCCCAGACATCAACTGTAGTGAAGTTAAATATGTTCTATAAAAGGGTTATCCTTTGGAAGCAAGGGGTACACCACAGAACTGGAAAATATGAAGTGTGCATGTTTTCTGGGTCAGACAAGCTAGTTTCGGCCAATTAGGCCTCATCAGTGACCCTCAAGTATTTTCAAACTTCCACAATGGAAGTTGAAGTAATGGATTAAAGCTTCCCAGTGTCGAGGCAGAACCATGGTAGCTCAGTGGGTTAAGTGCTGGCCTACTGATCTAGCAGTCCTGAGTTCACCCCACTTGATGCAAAATCTTCTTAAACGTCAACTGGATTTCATTGCACACAACATTTCATTATCAGCCTATGATCGTCTTGGTATGACGAAAATTTATGTTGAAAAGAATGTAAAATAACAAGTCATCCATACATCCCAATAATGAGGGCAATTAACGTATTCAGTCTTTCATTTGAACATAACCCATAATATGATATCAACATTTCAGTGCCCGACAGTCCAGTGGCTCAAAATTCGACCTACCACATAAGTGAGGAAGTGCACCATGAAGGAACACTGATCTGCACCTTGAATGCACATCCGTCTGTGATCAAGTCTTTTAGTAAGTCTTTAAATAGTCAAGAACAAATACAGAAAGTTCTATTTTGTTTGTTTGATTTGCGGTTTAACTTCCCCGTCAACACTGTAAAGGTCATTTTGGAGACGTTGCTTCCAATTTTATAGGACTTTGACATGACATTGAGATGAAATGACATCTCAAGCCCTGCCACCCAATGAAACCAATAGGGTTTATAAGCATGGACAATCCGACTTTAAGCTGTTTACCAGTACTCATGTGTGGGGCGGTTTCAGCTCTGCATGGAGGCATCATGCAGCCCATCTATTTCTTCAAGCCCCGATAGGCGGGGGCTGAGAAAGTTCTATACTTTCTTAAAAATTCTTAAGACTTGGACACATACAATAATAACTATTAATTATGAGTATTGTCTTGGAAATGGAAGAGTGTGGTTTTATAATCCAGGTATTTGCCAAAAGATGGGGATCAAATGACAGATAGTGTAACCTCTGATAAGACTGTTCTAAGGATCTGGGACTGCACTGTTTGCTCATTTATGTCTGTCTCAGTATATATTCACTATTAGGCTACAAGTAGAAAGAATTCCTACAGGGGTGAGAGAGTTGTTTTCCATGAACTTTGTGATAGTGAGTTAGATATTGTCAAAAAGAATTTCCCTTATTTTCAGTGAGAACTACTTTAGTACTGTATTTAAAAAACAACTTGGTTAAACTCAGGATTTCTAAATGCATGCATGTATGCATGCATGCAAAGAACATGGATATAAATGAGAGTACTTTCAGGGATGATTAATGTTATCAAGAATTTGCCTCCCATTACATTGGCATTTGTTCTAAAAGACCATGTTCCCTTGAGGCCTCTTAAGTCTTTAAGGGAGCAAGTTTTTTTTATTTAATTAAGTGTTGCCACCATTTGGAAGCATTTCTTTGTTAGGATGGCAAACAGGAAATCTCAAAACTTGTGTCGCATTTACATTTAGAAGCAAAATAACATGAAGGTGTGTGTGTGAATTCGTGTTTAACGTTCTTTCAAAAATTTTTCAGTCATATCACAACGGTGTCTGGTTGCGACAGGGAGCTCAATGCTCACTTTTATAGTGCTGCTTCACTGAAGTATCATGTCCCAGACACATTACATGATACCACACCCAGTCACATTATCCTGACACTGGGTCGACCAGGCCTAGCTCTACCCCGTAAATCTGAGTGCCAAGCGAGGAGCAGCTAGTACCATTTCTAACAGCTTTGGTATATCGCGGCCCGGGATCGAACCCGTGACCTCCTGTTCCCAGGAGCGGACACTCTACCAACTAAGCTATCGGGGCCGGTACATAAAGGTATATCCATACTCATTAATAATACATTTAACATTTTTTATAGGTTTTCATGGAGAACTATGACACTGGCAGCTGTTGGCTGGTAACCAGAGAATCCAACTCCAAGACAGACAGAGAAAGGGGCTGACAACTACCATACCTGTCTTAGAAACGAAACCTTGACATACTCTTGAGAGTTCAACCCTTCAAGCACAAAAAGTTGATAACAAAATCTGCTTCTGCAACATTAAAACAACGTTTCATCAAAGCAATATCCTATTGAAAATTCAAAGACTAGAGGGCAAACAGTTCAGATCTAGATGGGGCAACTCATTATGAACCGCCATTTCAGGCTCTATGTTGTTTTCAAATTCAGCTATTTTCATCTGTATTAATTTTTCTATAAAAATTTGTCATTGTTGAAGTTTGCTCCTGTAGCAAACCTTTTTTTATTCCCCCACCATTCAAAAAATGGTGGAAGGACATATAGTGTTGCCCCTGTCCGTTTTTGTCTGTCCATTCCTTTGTCCGTCCAAAACTTAAACAGGGTCAATAACTTGCTTATTTCTGGATCGATTTTGAAATTACCAGGACAGTACATCCAAGGTCAAGGTCGTATAAAAGGTTAAAGGTCAAAATGTTGATCCCATCACGAAAACCTGCCAATACAAATACAGTGTAAATTTTACCACAGAAAAAAGAAAATTTTAAGATGAAAAATTGTGCTAGTTTTAGCTTGCCAGTATGAAGTACATGGAGAGCTATTGTTGTCACCTCGGCATGCACGTTTGTGTGTGCGTTCCCATCACACTGCGTTAAAAGTTTTTCAAATGCTTATATCTCAACAGTCACTCATCACAGACCACTCATATTTGGAACTAAAGTACCTGGGAGTGTCTTCTGATGTTCAAAGAGGACAGACCCCTGGGTTCATGCCCCGCGGTGGGGCTAGGGGTCAAAATCTAGAACACTTCTGTAAAACTGTTAAAAGTTTTTGAAATGCTTATATCTCAACAGCCACTCCTCACAAAGCATTAATATTTACAACTTGGGTACCTGGGAGTGTCTTCTGAGATTCCAAGACAACACACCCTTGGGTTCATGCCTGGGAGTGGGGATGGGGTGCAGCTAGGGGTCAAAATCTTTGACATCTTTGTAATTTGTTGGTAACAAGCTATGCTGTCATGAGACAGCTCTTGTTCTTATTTCTGCTCAAAACATAGATTGTGGGTACTCATTAGAACCACCTCTTCAAGGTGATTCTAACGAGTACCCACAATGTATGTTTTGGGCACTCATTAGAACTGCCTCTAGAGGCGGTTCTAATGAGTACCCTCAATATATGTTTTAGAGCAGAAATAAGAAAATTGATTACCCCTGTAAACCCCAGTTTTACTATATAAAAGAGGGGTTCAAGGGGGTAAAAATTATATAGGTGTGTTTTTGGTTATGCGAAACTTAAACATGGCCAATAACTTCCTTATTACCAGATGGCTTTGGAAATTGCTTGGTCAATATGTTAAAATCATGAGACAATGTATTGCCTCCAAAATCCAGGTATGTACCTCCAAGGTCAAGGTTGTATTTAGAGGTCAAAGGTAAAATTTGGGTCCGAAACTTAAACATGATCAATAACTTTCTTATTTCTGGATGGATTTGGAAATTGCTTGGCAGAAATGTTAACCAGCATGAGACTATCTATCTCGCACAAAACCCAGGTCCACACCTCCATGTCAAGGTTTTATTAGAGGTCATAGGTTAATAAAAGGGTCAGAAACTTAAACACGGTCAATTACTTCCTTATTTCTGGATGGATTTTTGAAATTACTCAGCAGAATGGTTAACCTTCATGAGAGGATATGTCATGTACAATATCCAGGTTGGTACCTTTATGGTCAAGGTCATACTTAGCAGTCAAATGTAAAGAAAATGTCTTTTTCTTGTGTCTGGTTATTCTGAATAGATTCGGAAATTACTTGGTAGAAATATTAATCATCCTGAGTTGATGTATCATGCGCAAGACCCAGGTTGGTGCCTCCAAAATCAAGGTCATACTTAGAGGTCAAAGGTAAAGAAATGTGTCTGTTGTGTCTGCTCAATACCTTTGTTGTTCCTGGATGGACTTGGAAATTACTTGGCAGGAATGTTAACCATCTTGAGACAATTTGTTGCACGCGAGACCCAGGTCGGTACCTGTAAGGTCAAGGTCAGACATCAGTCAAAGGTCAACTACTAACATCAACATATTTTCAGGCGGGGACATAGAAGCCCCCTTGGTGCAGTGGTTCTACTACTCGCATTGTAAATCAGGGGTCACAGGATCGATCCCGGGCTTCTCCAGACTTTCGGATGAGTCTTTAAACCGAGGTCCCGTCTCCATATGACCTTAGCTGTTAGTGAGATGTAAAACTCAAACACCCACTCACTCAGGCGGGGACATCTGTGTCCTGTAGTCACATTTCAAGTTATATGAACCTGTTTTTGCATATAAGCTTGTCTATAAAAATATAGGGAGCTATTTTTGTCACCATGGCAAGGGTGTCACTTTAAAGTTTTATACCCAAGTTTTTATATGCTGCCTCTCATTAGTGGCAGGGTATTATGTTTTTATTTTGGCAGTTTGTGTTTCTGCTTGCTCATTCATCTTTCTGTCCATCTGTAGTACGTACTTCCTGAATTTTGTTTCGGTTCGATAGTGACAAGGTGAGCTTTTGTGCTCACATTTCGTCCGTCGTGCGTGCGTCCGTGGGTCAGCAAACAATTTCAAGTAGGTATATCTCTAATACCCCATAGCCAATATTGATGAAATTTCATAAGAAGCATCATCAGGTATGGGGAAAGGCTGCATGAGGTTTTTGGGCTGATCCGATTGGAATTCTTGTTGCCATGGCAACATAAAGCTCCCACAGACTTACAATGGGAAATATTAAAATCCTCTTCTCTGAAACCACAGGACCCAGAGGTTGGATATTTAGCTTGTAACAATGTCAAGTGGTCACCTACAAAAATCCGGCCAATCATGCCCCTGGGGTCCAAATAAGCCACACCCCGGGGCCCCTTAGACAAAGTTTGTCAGCCCGAACCCCATAGGGGCTAGAAGAAATATATGGGCTGCATGATGCTTCCACGCAGAGCCGAATCCAGCCCACACACTAGTACTGGTAAACTGCTTAGAGGATCTAAGCCTTCCAGGAACCGCGGTGCGAGGCGGACCGTCCATGCTAATAAACCCTATTGGTTTCATTGGGCTACAGGGCTTGAGATGTCATTTCATCTCAATGTCGGGTAAAAGTCCCACAAAATTGGAAGCAACGTCTCAAAAATGACCTTTACAGTGTTGACTGGGACGTTAAACCTCAAATCAAACAAACAAAACATAACGTTTGTGTTTTGAGTTATGTCCTATGTTAGGTTTTCCAATAGTGCCTTTCACAAGAACTTTTGTGACAGATACCTCAGGAACTATTAAAGCTAGAAAGCTGAAAGTTTGTATAAACATGAACAATGATTGAATGTTTTGAGTATATAAGGGTAGGGGTTAAAGGTCCATAACTCATTGAGTTATATCCCTTGATAGGTTCTCAAAGTTTGCCATTCTTGAATTTTTTTCTAATAAGATATCTCAGGAAATATGAATGCTGAAAGTTTGTATAAACAGACATTAACTAGCTGTTTCCTTTGTACCTTAATAGGGACCAAGGGCCTGCGACACTTGGAGTTATATCCCTCAATAGGTTCCAGAAAAATAAAATACATTTTGTTTGATACCTTTTTATCTTTGTGGTCCTGCCTCAATGAAACTTTTACCACACTTGGTCTCTTAAATAAGAAAGTTGTAATGGCAGAACAGTTGCCAAGGGCCCATGACCCATGGAGTTACCTATTTATGTAATTTCTCAAATTTTGCTATTCTTGAAAATTTTCTTGACAGGAACTATGAAAGCTGGAATAAGAATCAATGTTCCATCACTCCTGGAGTTTTGTCCCTTAGTAGGTTTTCAACTATTTGAAGTACATTTTGCTTAACTTTTTACGTTTGTTGTCCTTTTTGATGAAGCTTTTACCTATTCTCAAGAACTATAAGGGTTACACAAAGTTGAAACCTGGTACACATATGAACAGTGGTTTGATGAATTGTGTATACCGTAATTAGGTCTAATGGCCCAGAAATTATGGAGTAAAAGCCCTTGAAAAGTTTTTATGTTGCCATGTACCATGCTCGAGCTCTTCAGTGATGTTTTCTGGTATAAAGCTGGAATTGAAAATATTTCAACACTGCCTAATTGTGCTGCAGTGGGGCTATAATAAGATCCTCTGACAGCTTTAGGTTGTTTTCACTATCAATATTTAAGGTGTGTGATGCATCTCATTTTTCACCATTTGTCAAAGCAAAACAGCTCTTGCAAAAGGGCCTACTCTGACTCATAATGAAAAATGTTCTCCTATGGGAGCCAATTGTTAGCTCATATAAGCACTAAGTGCTCAAGGTGTGTTACTATGATCGCCTTTTTTCTGTCTTCTGTCCGTCCCTGTCGAAATGTCCGGCCCTCCGTCTGTTTATCAACAATTACTTCAAATGGCATCTCCAAAACCACAATGCCAATTTTAAAATAGTTTCACAGGAATATCCTTGGGTGACCCTCCACCCAAACTGCTAAAATGGTTCTGCTCTGCTGAACAAAATGTAGAAAATAGAAGTGGAGGCAATGAGCAGGAATCGATACAATCAACCCACAGCTCCCGTCAGAGACACCAAGGGAAAGAAACACAAACATGAAACATCAGACCCTAATAGAAACATCAACAGAGCAGAAAGCCAAAAGGACAGTCACTATCCCACAAAATGGCCAACTGGCTATCCAAAATAAATAACATAAGCCACACAAACACCCAAGATACTCAGACAAACTATAACAAAATTAAACCGCGACAGAAGAACCGCCTTGGAACGGTCAGTGAAACGAAACACAATCAGCTTTGTTTGTTTGATCTGAGGTTTAATGTCCCTATCAACACTGTATACATCATTTGTATATGTTGATTTCAATTTTTGTTGGACTTCTACCTAACATTGAGATGAAATGACATCTCAAGCCCTGTCGCCCAATAGGGTCAATAGGGTTTAATAAGCATGGATGGTCAGACTCCAACCGCTTTGCCTGGGCAGCCTTAGATCCTCTAAGTGGTTTACCAGTACTCTTGTGCGTCGGTTTCAGCTCTGCATGGAAGCATCATGCAGCCCATCTGTTTCTTCAAGCCCCGATGTTGGGGGAGTGGAAGGGAGGGGGGTGTTTTTAGGAAATTTACATTATGTGCAATTTAAATGATGAAAATAAAAACAAACTTTATTAGTAAATGGTTGTTTATTGTTTTGAAGACCTGACTGACTGAACTGGTTTTTAAGGTAACCGGACGCTATAAGCACATAGGGGCTGCCCCTTGAAGACCTTACTCAGATTCAAGCTAAGGCAATTGCACTTCTGTACATGCAGGTTTGATGATTTTTATAAGGTCTTGCATCCGTTCCAACATGATAATGAAGGGTCTAGTGCAATGAAGACATGTTTAGATATGAACGAAAACTCATGTCAAGCGGAGCTCTTGCCTGTAACCCAGTGAGCAATCCGGTTTGCGGGCCGGATTCAGCTCTGCGTTGAAGCATCATGCAGCCCATATATTTCTTCAAGCCCCTATGGGCGGGGGCCTATAATTATTTGGTTATAAGACTGCTAAACTCGCCCAAAATTACTGCAGATATATGTCAGTCTTGTGTAATTCTGTTATAAAACGGATTATTCTCTTCCAAAACAATCCTTAAGATCTATATCCTTCTAATAAGATGGATCTAGATCTTTGGGACTGTTGTGGAAGGAAAATTCTCTGTCTTGCAACCATAGAAATACATACAGGACTTTCAGTGGAATCCTTACCTCTGTAGAGTAATCACTTATACCAGCCAGAGTGATTCTCTTCTAGAAGCTAATTTCCATAGGACATACATATTCCTCCATTTAATCTTGTCTATCCCATGAACTTGTTAGGTCATTAGAGCACCACACGCCATGATACAACAATCCCTTTCAAGTTGAGTCTAACCCTAATGTCAAGGTCACTGACTGAACTATTAATGTTTATTGATTTTACTTTTATTATACCCCCGCAAACGAAGTTTGAAGGGGGTATATAGGAGTCAGCTTGTCGTCTGTCGTCGTTGGTCCGTTACAAAAAACTTTAACATTGCTCATAACTTCCTTATTCTTTGACCGATTTCTTTAATATTCACACACCACACACCTTGCCACTAGTACTTAAGATTGATATACACAAACCTGACCTTGACCTTTACGTTGACCTACCTCAAGGTCAAATACTTGTAAAAATTTGTCGTCGTCGTCGGTCCGTTACAAAAAACTTTAACATTGCACATAACTTCCTCATTCTTTGACCGATTTCTTTAATATTCACACACCACACACCTTGCTACTAGTACTTAAGATTGATATTGGAGTTACTATCTGACAACGCATGCGGGGGTATAATTGGCGCCCGTTAGGCGGCAGCTCTAGTTTTAAAGTTTTACATTGAAATCGACCATATTATGGATTTGGTTTATTTTTCTATGATGTCAGATTTGGATCCAAATTTACATTTAACCAAACCCCCATCCATGCCAATGAACTTAAGGTCGAGGTCATGGACTTGTACCTTAAGTGTTAAAGTTTTGCCTTAAATTTTCAAACAGCTCACATATTCCAAACTGTTTGATGGATTTGGTTTATAATTGGTATGATCAGCAATACCCTACCTCAAATGCAAGGTCATGGACTTAGAAATTTTATATCAACATTTTAGTTGAATCTATCTCTAATGTCAAGGTCACTGACTGAACTATTGATGTTTATTGATGTTACTTTTATTTGAAAGTTTTACATTGAAATTTTCACCCGACCATATTATGGATTTGGTTTATTTTTTCTATGATGACAGATTTGGGTCCAAATTTATATTTAACCAAACCCCCATCCATGCCAATGAACTTAAGGTCGAGGTCATAGACTTATACCTTAAGTGTTAAAGTTTTGCCTTAAATTTTCAAACAGCTCACATATTCCAAAATGTTTGATGGATTTGGTTTATAACTGGTATGATCAGCAATTACCTACCTCAAATGCAAGGTCATGGACTTAGAAATTTTATATCAACATTTGTATTATAAGTTTTAATATCTCATATGATGGATCTGGAATGATGCTAGTGATAGGACAAATTTTCGTTCAGCAATAACCCCACTCTTGCCTGTGACCTTAAGGTCAAGGTTATGGACTTGGACCTGTTATGTTAAATGTTTTATGGTAGTGATTTGTAGTTAATACAAAAATCTGAATAAAACTATAAAAGTAACATATCTCCCTGAAAATAGCATACTTTTCTTAGATGTATTCCTTACTTCCAAAGGATAACTCTTTTATAGAACATACTTTAAGTCACAACAGCTGATGTGAAGGGAATGTTTCATGGCAGTTAAAAGTCTCCCTGCCCTTCATCATAGAATAGTTTATATTTTCTTGTCCTTTGTGATCATTGATTCCATTGTGGAATTTTGAAAATATTTGAGGGTCACTAATGAGGCCTAATTGGCCGAAACTAGCTAGTCTGACCCAGAAAACATGTGCACTCCATACTTTTCAGTTCTGTGGTGTATTCCTTGCTTCGAAAGGATAACACTTTTAAAGAAAGTCACGACAGCTGATGTTAAGGGAATGTGTGGTGGCCGTAAAATGTCTTCCTGCCCTTCATCATAGTGCAGTTTATATTTTCTTGTCTTTCTGGATCATTTATTCCATTGTGGAGTTTTGAAAATACTTGAGGGTCACTGATGAGGCCTAATTGGCCAAAACTAGCCAGTCAGGCACAGAAAACATGTAGACTCCATGCTTTTCAGTTCTGTGGTGTATTGGATAACCCTTTATTTATATTTTGGTTGTTCTCTACAGTTTGGAATATAAAAAAGATAGACATGCTGTTTAAAAAGTGTTTTTAGCTCACTTGAGCACAAAGTGCACAAGGAGAGCTATTGTGATCATCCTAAGTGAGCTGTGCGTCAGTCGTGCGTCGTAAGTTGTCAACATTTACTTTGTGCAACCTCTAGAGGCCACAGTTTTAATCTTGTCTTTATGAAACTTTACCAATTTGTTTGTCTTGATGATATCTCAGTCAAGTAGGAATATAGGTCATGTTGGATCAAAAACTAGGTCACTAGGTCAAAGTTTGTTAAAACCTGTGCACCCTAGAAACTGCAGTTTTGTTTCAATCTTCATGAAACTTCACCTGAATGTTTGTCTTGAGATTTCTCAGTCAAGTTCGAATATGGGTCATGTCGGATCAAAAATGAGATTGCTGGGTCAAATTTCGTTAAAGAATTGTGTGTACCTTAGAAACTGCAGTTTTTCTTCAATCTTGAAACTTCACGAGAGTGTTTGACTTGATATCTGGATCAATTTTGAATATTGGTCTTGTGAGGTGAAAATCTAGGTCACTAGGTCATATTTAAAACCTTGTGTGCACCGTAGAGGCCACAGTTTGGCTTCAATCTTCATGAAACTTAAGCTGAACGTTTGTTTGATTTGTGGTTTGACGTCTCCTCAACACTGTGTAGGTTATTTTGGAGGTGTTGCTTCCAGTTTGGCGGGTCTTTTACCCGAGACTGAGATGAAATGACATCTCAAGCCCTGCCACCCAATGAAACCAATATGGCTTATAAAGATGGGCGGCCGACTAGCACTGCTTTGCCTGGGCAGGCTTAGATCCTGTAAGTGGTTTACCCAAGTACTGGTAAACCACTTACAGGATCTAAGCCTGCCCAGGCAAAACTTCGGTAAACCACTTACAGGATCTAAACCTGCCCAGGCAAAGCAGTGCTAGTCGGGCCGCCCATGTCTATAAGCCCTGTTGGTTTCATTGGGTGGCAGGGCTTGAGATGTCATTTCATCTCAGTGTCGGGTAAAAGTCCCACCAAATTGGAAGCAACACCTCCAAAATGACCTACACAGTGGTGAGGAGACGTTAAACCACAAATCAAACAAACAAAACAAACGTTCAGCTTATGTAACGGCCCAGTCAACACTATTTAAGTAATTTTTGAGCCGGTCAGTTTTTTTATCCACAATTTTTTCTTGTCAGGCATATACGTAAGCGGTTAACCAGTAGAGTGCACATTCTTTTGCTTCAGTCTTAATGAATCTCCACCTGAATATTGGATTAAGATGTCTTAAATCTTAATCAGAGTGTTTGTCCTGAAAAGACAGAATTTAAGTTAGAATATGAGTTAAGTTGGAATTATGGGTTAAATCGGGTTAAAGACTAAGTCATCAGGTCGTATTGCTTTAAATGACTCGGGTGAACGATTAAAAGGCCATCGTGGAAAGATCAAAAGGTAATTTTCTGTGCAGAAAAAAAAATAACATGGTCATTGAAAATAAACCGAACTCTGAAGGTCATTTTATTCACTAAAAAGGACATCCTAGCAGTTAATTTGTTCACTTTTCCCTCAAATTGTAAGATAGTCAAGATGATCTCTAAATATTGCTGCCTACAGTACAATGAGAATTTCTACATCAAAAGAAAGCAAGAATTTTTATTGTTGCCATTTACCATTGAGTTTTAGAATTTGGCTGAGTTTAATATTTGTGCATGCTTGGAGGCTGGTTGATCCTTTTTGTCATTTTATAATATCAATCCATGTATTGTCTTTGATATGTTTTTTTCAGTATTTACCCTAAATATTTGGACACCTCAACTCTTCACCATGCTTGTTGATGATCTTTCTAAAGTCTGAACAAGTATGGTTTACTGCCCGATAATGTAAATGGTAAGCAGTGTGGACCCTGATGAGATGCCGCATAAACTACATTCTGCGGCGGCTCATCTGGGACTTCGCTGTTTGCGCAGGCCTGTCTGTCCAAATACATGCGGTAAATGCAGTACTTTGCTCTTTGTAAAATTTGTAAATATGAGGGCCACAAGGGAGATTAGTTATTGTTCTAATTGTGTTACCCTCTTGAAATAAAGACTTTATTATTATTATTATTATTATGAAAACAGTAGCTGTTTCTCACGTGGTCAATCATGTACGTTTTTGTCTAAAATGTTCAACCTTGTATAAGGAACATGTATACTGGATGCATTAATTAAATTTAGGACTGGCAGGTACACCAATATCAACACATAGAGTATAAATGCTGCATTACTGTGACCAAAACGGGCGTGTAAATGGAATTCTTCAACCTTGTAACATACACCCAATTGTGTTTTATGGACTACAGTTTGGGCACAGCCGGCCTCGGTAGCTTAGTCAGATGCACGTCTGCCTGGTGATCAGGTGGACTCGGGTTCGATACCTGTCGCGGTCGGCAATATTATTTCATGGAGATTGATCATGAAATCTTTTCTTCGACGATTCTCTCCCTTTCACTGTTTCAAGAAGGGCAGTTGTCAGTTTCTGGTGAAATATTGTGCACTGTACTGGTAAACAGATTTCGTATAAGCCGTCCCAGCACAAGTATGGATAGGAAAACTGACTTGCTCAACAATGACCTAAATAGTGTTGACTGGACAGTTAAACTCTTAATACAAACAAACAAAACAACATGGACACAGTTTTACTTCTGGTTTTATCTGCTTAGCCAGATAATGTGTGAAAGATTGTTAAAAAAATAATTGCTAGGAAGCTCTGCTATATTATGTTGAAATGCCCCACAGCGACGGGATCCCATTGTGCTTTTAAACATTTTTTGGTGGAAGGTTATGGGAATTTATATGACAATGGCTGACAATGACGGTATCTACAATGTTTATGGGATGTTACATGAAACAGTATCCCAGAGTGCTTATATATAATTTTTGTTAATGGAAGATTTATGGGATATTATATGAAATGTCCCACAGTGACGGTATCCCACAGTGCTTATATATAGATTTTGTTTTTGGAAAGTTAATGGGATATTATATATGAAATGTCCCATAGTGACGGTATCCCACAGTGCTATATACAGTTTTTCTATGTTTAAAGGTTAAGCAATAAAATCTTTTTATATTTACAATCTGTGCATCAAACTACTCCCGAATACAAAATTTCATTTTGTTAGGCCTATTAGAAAGGCGATGTCCCATAAAACACCTCACGGACAGAGTACCCATATACCACCTCATAGCTGTATATATATATATATATATATATATATATATATATATATATATATATATATATATATATATATATATGGTCAATATCAATATATATAAGTCTATGTAAAACCAAAGGGTCTCGGGGCGGGGGCATTTTTGGCCCCAGGGCTATAATTTGAACAATCTTGATAGAGGTCCACTAGATGAAATTTCACATCAAATATCAAAGACCAAGGCCATAGGCCATGTGGTTTCATAGAAGAAGATTTTTAAAGATTTTCCCTATATAAGTCTATGTAAAACCAAAGGGCCATGAGGCGGGGCATTTTTGGTCTCAGGGCTATAATTTGAACAATCTTGGTAGAGGTCCACTAGCTGAAGCTCCATACCAAATATCAAAGACCTAGGCCTTGTGGTTTCAGAGAAGAAGATTTTTCAAGATTTTACCTATACAAGTCTATGTAAAACCAAGGGCCCCGGAGCGGGGGCATTTTTGTCCCAAGGGCTATAATTTGAACAATTTTGGTAGAGGTCCACAAGATGAAGCTTGGTACCAAATATCAAAGATCAGGGCTTTGCAGTTTCAGAGAAGATTTTTAAAAATTTTCCCGATATAAGCCTATGTAAAACCAAAGGGCCTCGGGCAATATAATTTGAACTATCTTGGTAGGGGTCCACTAGATGAAGCTTCATACCAAATAGCAAAGACCTGGGCCTTGCAGTTTCAGAGAAAAATATTTTTTAAGATTTTCCCTATATAAGCCCATGTAAAACTAAAGGGCCCCGGGGCGGGGGCATTTTTGGCCCCATCATTATAATTTGAACAATCTTGGTAGGGGTCCACTAGATGAAGCTTCATACCAAATATCATAGACCTGGGCCTTGCGGTTTCAGAGAAGAAGATTTTTAAAGATTTTCCCAATATAAGCCCATGTAAAACAAAAGGGCCCAGGGGCGGGGGCATTTTTGGCCCCAGCACTATAATTTGAACAATCTTGGTAGGGGTCCACTAGATGAAGCTTCATACCAAATATCAAAGACCTGGGCCTTGTGGTTTCAGAGAAGAAGATTTTTTTAGTTTTCGGTGAAAAAAATCTATTTTTGGCTCCTGTGACATATATGTGCAATGTATCGGAACCATTTGAACAACTTTGAAAGGGGACCACCTAAGGATCATTCCTGTGAAGTTTGGGCAAAATCCAATCAGTGGTTTAGAAGATGTCATTTTAAGAAATTGTTTACGCACGGATGACGGACAAAAAGTGATCCTAATATAAAACACAAGAGGGCCCAATGGCCCTATATCGCTCACCTGTGTACCAGAAAATCATTAGTGTAGGAGACCACTTGACATTGCTACATACTAAATATCTAAGCTCAGGCAAAGCGGTGTCCATGCTTATAAACCCTACTGGTTTCATTGGGCAACAGGGCTTGAGATGTAATTTCATCTCAATGTCTGGTAAAAGTCCCACAAAATTGGAAGAGACATCTCCAAAATGACCTATACAGTGTTGATGGGGATGTAAAACCACAAATCAAACAAAATCTGTGCCTTATGGTTTTGGAAAAAATGATGCTTTTAAGTTTTTTTCCAGTTTAAGTCTATAGGAGCTAATGAGCCCTGGGGCTGGACCAATTTTGACCCAAAGGGCATGGTTGGCAGGATTTATGTAGGCGACCATTTTGTGTTGCTATATACTAAATATCTAAGGTCTGTACTTCATGGTTTCAAAGATGTTTGAAGCCTTTTCCATTATAAGTTTGTTAGAGTTTAGGGGCCACAGGATTTGGACCCAAGGGGCATGATTAGCAGGATTCATGTAGGCGACCACTCGACATTGCTACATGCTAAATACCTAAGCTCTGGGACTTATGGTTTCAGAGAAGATTTTTTCCCCATTTTAAGTTGTTGTTTTTTTTTTTTTTCATTATAAGGGCCCTGTGGTTTCAGAGAAGAAGATTTTTGAAGTTTCTCCAATTTTAAGTCCATGGAAGCTAAAGAGCCCTGGGGTGGGGCCAATTTGGATCCCAGGGGCATAACTGGCAGGATTTATGTAGGTGGCCACTTGATGTTGCTACATACTAAAAATCTAAGCTCTGGGCCTTATGGTTTCATAGAAGAAGATCTTTTAAGTTTTTTTCCATTATAAGTCTATTGGAGGTGATGAGCTGGGGCGAGGCCAATTTTGACCCAAGGGGCAGGGTTAGCTGGATTTATGTAGCTGGCTATTTTATGTTGCTAGATACTAAATATCTAAGTTCTGTGCTTCACAGTTTCTGAGAAGAACATTTTTGAAGCTTTTTACCATTATGAGTCTATGGGAGCTAAGGGGCCCCGGGGCGTGGCCCATTTCGACCCAAGGGGCATGATTAGCAGGAAATATGAAGGTGACCACTTGCCGTTGCTACATGCTAAATATCTAAGCTCTGGGCGCTGTGGTTTCAGAGAAAAAGATTTTTGAAGTCTTTTTTCCATTATGAGTCTATGGGAGCTAAGGGGGTCCCAGGGTGTGGCGTATTTGGACACCAGGGGCATGATTGGCAGGATTAATGTAGGTGACCACTTGCCATTGCTACATGCTAAATATCTAAGCTCTGGGCCCCGTGGTTTCAGAGAAGAAGATTTTTTAAGCTTTTTTTCCATTATGAGTCTATAGGAGCTAAGTGGCCCCAGGGCGTGGCCCTTTTGGATTCCTTGGGCATGATTGGCAGGAATTATGTAGGTGACCACTTGCGATTGCTATGTGCGTAATATCTAAGCTCTGGGCGCTGTGGTTTCAGAGAAGAAGATTTTTTAAGCTTTTTTCCATTATGAGTCTATGGGAGCAAAGGGGCCCAGGCGCGTGGCCCATTTGGAACCCAGGGGCATGATTGGCAGGAATTATGTAGGTGACCAATTGCCCTTGCTACATGCTAAATATCTAAGCTGTGGGCCCTTTGGTTTCAGAGAAGAATATTTTTGAAGTTTTTTTTTCCATTTTGAGTCTATGGGAGCTAAGGGGCCCCAGGGCCTGGCCCATTTGGACCCTAGGGGCATGATTGGCAGGATTTATGTAGGTGACCGCTTGCCATTGCTACATGTTAAATACCTGAGGTCTGGGCCCTGTGGTTTCAGAGAAGAAGATTTTTGAAGCTTTTTTCCATTATGAGTCTATAGGAGCCAAAGGGCCCCGGGGGGTGGCCGGTTTGGACCCCAGGGGCATGATTAGCTGGAATTATGTAGGTGACCACTGGCCATTGCTACATGCTAAATATCTGCGCTCTGGGCCTTGTGGTTTCAGAGAAGATTTTTGTAGCTTTTTTTTCCATTATGAGTCTATGGGATCTAAGGGGCCCCGGGGTGTGGCCAATTTGGACCCCAGGAGCATGATTGGCAGGAATTATGTAGGTTACCACTTGCCGTTGCTACATGCCAAATATCTCAGCTCAGGGCCCTGTGGTTTCAGAGAAGAGGATTTTTGAAGCTTTTTTTTCCATTATGAGTCTATAGGAGCTAAAGGGCCCCGGGGCGTGGCCCGTTTGGACACCAGGGGCATAATTGGCAAGAATTATGTAGGTGACCACTTGCCGTTGCTACATGCTAAATATCTAAGCTCTGGGCCTTGTGGTTTCCGAGTAGAAGATTTTTGAAGCTTTTTGTTCAATTATGAGTCTATGGGAGCGAAGGGGCCCCGGGGCGTCCCCCATTTGGAACCCAGGGGCATGATTGGCAGGAATTATGTAGGTGACCACTTGCCATTATTACATGCTAAATATCTAAGCTCTGGACCCTGTGGTTTCAGAGAAGAAGATTTTTGAAGCTTTTTTACCATTTTGAGTCTATGGGAGTTAAGGGGCCCCGGGGTGTGGCCAATTTGGAACCCAGGGGCATGATTGGCAGGAATTATGTAGGTGACCACTTGCCGTTGCTACATGCTAAAAATTTCTCAGCTCTGGGCCCTGTGGTTTCAGAGAAGAAGATTTTTGAAGCTTTTTTCCATTATGAGTCTATAGGAGCTAAAGGGCCCCGGGGCGTGGCCCGTTTGGACCCCAGGGGCATGATTGGCAGGAATTATGTAGGTGACCACTTGCCATTGCTACACGCTAAATATATAAGCTCTGGGCCCTGTGGTTTCTGGGAAGAAGATTTTTTAAGCTTTTTGTTCCATTATGAGTCTATGGGAGCCAAGGGGCACCGGGGCGTGGCCAATTTGGACCCTAGGGGCATGATTGGCAGGAATTATGTAGGTGACCACTGGCGGTTGCTACATGCTAAATATCTAAGCTCTGGGCCCTGTGGTTTCAGAGAAGAAGATTTTTGAAGCTTTTTTTCCATTATGAGTCTATGGGAGCTAAGGGGCACCTGGATGTGGCCAATTTGGACCCCAGGGGCATGATTGGCAGGAATTATGTAGGTTACCACTTGCCGTTGCTACATGCCAAATATCTCAGCTCGGGGCCCTGTGGTTTCCGAGAAGAAGATTTTTGAATGTTTTTTTTTCCATTATGAGTCTATAGGAGCTAAAGGGCCCCGGGGCGTGGCCCGTTTGGACACCAGGGGCATGATTGGCAGGAATTATGTAGGTGACCACTTGCCGTTGCTACTCGCCAAATATCTCAGCTCTGGGCCCTGTGGTTTCAGAGAAGAAGATTTTTGAAGCTTTTTTCCATTATGAGTCTATAGGAGCTAAAGGGCCCCGGGGCGTGGCCCGTTTGGACCCCAGGGGCATGATTGGCAGGAATTATGTAGGTGACCACTTGCCGTTGCTACATGCTAAATATCTAAGCTCTGGGCCTTGTGGTTTCCGAGTAGAAGATTTTTGAAGCTTTTTGTTCCATTATGAGTCTATGGGAGCCAAGGGGCCCCGGGGCGTGGCCAATTTGGACCCCAGGGGCATGATTGGCAGGAATTATGTAGGTGACCACTGGCCATTGCTACATGCTAAATATCTAAGCTCTGGGCCCTGTGGTTTCCAAGAAGAAGATTTTTGAAGCTTTGTGTTCCATTATGAGTCTATGGGAGCGAAGGGGCCCCGGGCGTGGCCAATTTGGACCCTAGGGGCATGATTGGCAGGAATTATGTAGGTGACCACTGGCCATTGCTACATGCTAAATATCTAAGCTCTGGACCCTGTGGTTTTAGAGAAGAAGATTTTTGAACCTTTTTTTTCCATTATGAGACTATGGGAGCTAAGGGGCTCAAGGGTGTGGCCAATTTGGACCCCAGGGGCATGATTGGCAGGAATTATGTAGGTGACCACTTGCCGTTGCTACATGTCAAATACCTTAGCTCTGGGCCCTGTGGTTTCATAGAAGAAGATTTTTGAAGCTTTTTTCCATTTTGAGTCTATAGGAGCTAAAGGGCCCCGGGGCGTGGCCGGTTTGGACCCCAGGGGCATGATTGGCAGGAATTATGTAGGTGACCACTTGCCATTGCTACATGCTAAATATCTAAGCTCTGGGCCCTTTGGTTTCCGAGAAGAAGATTTTTTAAGCTTTTTGTTCCATTATGAGTCTATGGGAGCGAAGGGGCCCCGGGGCGTGGCCAATTTGGACCCCAGGGGCATGATTGGCAGGAATTATGTAGGTGACCATTGGCCGTTAATACATGCTAAATATCTAAGCTCTGGGCCCTGTGGTTTCAGAGAAGAAGATATTTTAATTTTTTCCCATTGTAAGTCTATGGGAGCTATATGTTGCCATGGCAACTACAATTCCCATCTGATCAGCCCAAAAACCTTATGCAGCCTTCCCCCCTTCCTGATGATGCTTCTCATGAAATTTGATCAAGATTGACCATGGGGTATTAGAGATATACTTATTTGAAATTGTTTACGGATGCACGGACGCTCGAGACGGACGGACGCACGACGGACGACGGACAAAAAGTGATCACAAAAGCTCACCTTGTCACTACGTGACAGGTGAGCTAAAAACACGTCTATATAATTTTGACCCCCTTGAACCCCACTTTTATATAGTAAAACTGGGATTTAAAGGGGTTAGTATTATTTATTCTTATTTCTTCTTTAAAATATAGATTGTGTGTACTCGTTAAAACCGCCTCGATGAGGCAGTTCTAAGGTGAACCTACAATCTACATTTTGAGCAGAAATAAGAAAATTTTCTGGTCTAAATTATAGATTGTGGGTACTCGTTAGAACCGCCTCAATAAGGTGGTTCTAAAGTGAACCTACAATCTATATTTTGAGCAGAAATAAGAAAAATATAACCATTTATCATCTGATTTTTTTCATTTTTTGGCGATAAAATTTGCAGTGTATATGAATAGCCATGTTTTCGTAATGAAATCAATATTCCATTCCTATTGCTCACTGTGCTAGAATAGCAAACCAATGTGATGTATGACCTAGTAGATTCCATTTTACATTATGAAAACACACCCGTGCGATATAATGCATTCTAACATACCTCAAAAAAGGTAATTTTTCTGATGAAAATTTGTGATAGTTTTCTTTTTTATACTCCAAATGTAGGTTGTTGGTGCCCGCTAGAACTGCATCAGGCTCTAACGAGTACCCACAACCTATGTCTTGGAGCAGAAATAAGAAAAATAATGTTTACCCAAATAGAACCCAATTTTGTCTATAGAAAGTGGGGTACAGAGGGGTGTTCATTACAAAGACTTGTTAACATGATGTATTGATGTAAAGAAACAAATTTACCAAGGCCGACCATTGGAATAAAACTCCCATGTCACATACATCATGTTAACAAGTATTCTTGACTTGCATTCATTTTTAAAATTACTTAAAGGCATTTATTCTTGTAAGGTAGGACACACCGTGCGCTCATAATTGTTTTACTGCCCCCTGGTGATATTCTCTCTGCAGCAGATCAAAGGCAGCCCCTAATATGGTGATTAGTAGCTTTTGTTGAATCCCTGACTGAGACACTTAAGGGGAAATCAATAAGGTACACTCTAGCCAACAGTTGGTAAACTATTAAATTTTCCCCAAGGAGGCCCCTTACCTGTTGAAGGCAGAGGACTTCTCTTCATTCAGCACTGAGGGCTACATAATATTATGTAATGCAATGATGGTCCTCAATAAATGAGAATAAATGCCTGTAAGTCATGTGCTCAAGATTTACTTGTCTACATTGGCATAGTCAGAAGAAAATAAATTTACACATAAAAAGAAAATTCTGGAAAACGCATGTCTCCAAAGGGGTTGGGGAATACTGTTAAATGGAAAAAAAAGGAATTCATTTCACTGACCATTCCAAGGCAGATCCTCTGTCGCGGTTTATTTTTATAATGGTTTGTCTTTTCAGTGTGTGAATCGCTTATATTTTTTTGTTTTGGATAGCCATTTGGCCATTTTGTGGGAAAGTAACGGTCCTTTTGGCTTTCCCGCTATTGGTGTTTCCATTAGGGTCTAGTTATTTCATATTTGTGTTTCTTTCCCTTTGGTGTCTCTGATGGGAGCTGTGGGTTTATTGTATTGATTCCTTGATTTCTGATCATTGCCTTCACTTCTCTTCTCCAGACTTTCAGATGAGACCTGTCTCCGTATGACCTTAGTTGCTGGTGGGATGTAAAACTCAAACACACACATGGACACTTGATGATGAAAACCCACCTTTCTCCAGTCTTGAGACAAAGAGTTATCATTCCTGTCTGAAAAAATTAAATGACACTACAGATAATAGATGTTAAACATTTGAGCAACATAGTAACAAACTGTGCCTTAATGATTTTGACATGTACATCTCGTGAAACATAGAACCTATAAGCAAAATTTACAGTCACTGATCACATGCCTCTTTTGTTGGTTTATGGCCCAATCAACACTTATTGAGCTAAATGACAGCAAAACCTATAAAACAAGAATTCAGCCGCTTTGTTTTGTTTGTTTGATTTGAGGTTAAATGTCCCTGTCAACACTGTGAAGGTCATTTTGGAGACGTTGCTTACAATTATGTGGGACTTTAACCCGACATTGAGACGAAATGACATCTCAAGCCCTGCCACCCAATTGAACCAATAGGTTTATAAGCATGGACGGTCCGAGACTCACACCGCTTTGCCTGGGCAGGCTTAGATCCTCTAAGCGGTTTACCAGTAATCATGCGCGGGGCGATTTCAGCTCTGCATGGAAGCCTCATGCAGCCCATCTTTTTCTTCAAGCCCCGATGGGCGGGGCCATGAGAATTCTGCCGAAGGCTATGTCGCGCCTGTGGGGGCACTAAGTCCCAAAACCATGAAATGCTGGTCAGGGTCAAACAGGGATGCTAGTATTAAAGTTGTTATCCCTAGATGCAAGTTTGTTCCATGTATCATTGATGAAGTTCTTATAGTTCTTGAGAAATAGACTCTTACATTAGGGTGAATGCTAGGGTTGACACAATAGTTTACAAAGTCATTACCATGTAACTCATACCAAGATCATATGTGGATGCATGCATTAAAGATGTAATCTCTAGATGCAAGTTTGTACCAAGTATCATTGATGAAGCTCTTGTAGTTTTTGAGAAATGGACTCTCACATTAGGGCAAATGCTAGGCTTGATGTAATAGTTCACAAAGAGTTCACAATGTCAGTAAACCATAAAATGTAGGTCAAGGTCAAATATTGATGTTTGCATAAAAGTTGCCATCCCTAGAGGCACGTTTGTATCAGGTATCATTAATGGAGCTCTTGAAGTTACTGAGAAATGGACTCTTTAAATGAAGCCCATATAGTTCTTGAGAAATGGACTTTTACATTAGGGTGACCGCTTGGGTTGAAACAATAGTTAACAAGTCTGTGAACTACAAGAATTCCGCCGAAGGCTATGTCGCGCCTGTGGGGCGCAAAGTCACCGAACCATGAAATCTAGGCCAAGGTCAAACATTGATGTTTCCATAAAAGTTGCCATTCCTAGAGGGAAGTTTGTACCAAGTATCATTAATGAAGCTCTAATAATGTTTCCATAAAAGTTGCCATTCCTAGAGGGAAGTTTGTACCAAGTATCATTAATGAAGCTCTAATAGTTCTTGAGAAATGAACTTAAAGGCATTTATTCTTGTAACAGTAGGCACACCGTGTGTTCATAATAGTTGTATTGCCCCCCCCCCCCCCCCCCCCCCCGTGATTCACTGTCTATAGCAGATCCAAGGCGGCGCTTAAAAGGGTGATTGGTAGCTCTTGTTGAATCCCCTGACTGAGGCACTTAAGGCGAAAATCAATAATATACACTCCAACAGGTGGTAAACTATTGATTTTTCCCAAGGAGGCCCCTTACCTGTTGAAGACACAGGAGATCTCTTCAGTCAGCACTGAGGGCTACATAATATTATGTAATGAAATGATAGTCCCCAATAATCAAGAATAAATGCCTTTAAGTATTAAGTTGAACACTAGAGTTGATGCAATAGTTATCTAAGTCAGTGAACCATGAAATTCAGGTCAAGATCAAATATGGATGCCTGCATTATAGTTGTCATTCCTAGATACAAGTATGTACGAGGACTGTTCAAATATGAATGCAAGCAGAACGTTTTCTCATGCACAAATGCGAAAATCACCTGGAAATAAATATCACAGCGTAGAAAAACATTTTACCTATACATTGATACCAAACCTGTTAAAATCCGTGCACTTTAGCCATGTATATCGTTCGATAAACACTGTCTACTCTTGTATACTAATACAAAACATGGTTGGAAGAAGGTCAGAGTACCCCGTTGATATACGGTCCTATATTAAGAATCGTTAAATTCTTGGTATACCGTGCAAAGACATTTTTGATGAAATATGTTCGGTTTATGGGTATAATGAAATGTCTTTTTCAACAGTTTTTCGTTGGTGTAAGAAATTCAGCTGTGGGCTAGGCCCAACAGAAGATGCACCACATGATCGTCGGCCGAAAAGCGCAACATCTGCCAAGATGGTTGCTAGAGTGAAAGAAATAGTTGCTACCGATGCACGATACACCACTAGGCAAATAGCTAGTATGGTTGGCATCTCATTAGGAGCAGCTCATACAATTCTGAAACGGGATTTGAAAATGAGAAAGATCTGTGGTAGATGGATTCCATATCTGTTTACAGATGAGCAGAAAAAGACACGCGTTCAGTGCGACAAGAAGTTGCTTAAAAAGTTTCCAAATTACAATGCACGGTCTTTCGCTAATGTCGTCACAGGTGACGAGTCATGGGTTCACTTTTTTGAGCCAAAACGAAAGATTCAGAACAAAATATGGGCAACAAAGTATTGCAAAAGACCATGCATTGCAAAGCGGACCATGAGCGTCAAGAAGGTAATGTATGCCATATTCTTTTCAAATCAGGGCCCTGCTATTCAGGTTGCTGTGCCTAAAGGCAAATCTGTAAATGCGAAGTTTTACAAGAATAAAGTTCTTCGAAAATTGAAGAAATATTTCAAAGAACGAAGACCTGCAACTGGTTTGGCCAATGTCAGATTGCTACACGACAATGCCTCATCGCACAAGGGGTTCATTGTGCAAGACTATCTGAAGCAGGAAAAGGTTGTTGAACTCCCTCACACCCAGTATTCCCCTGACCTTGCCCCGTGTTACTTTTTTGTTCCCACGGCTGAAAAAATACCTTTCTGGTCGAAAATTTGTACAGCGCACACACCTTGGTTCTGCAATATTCCAGTGCCTTCATAGTATACCTCGGAAAAACTACCAAAATGCATTCAATGATTGGCTCAGAAGACTGAAAGTTTGTATATCTGTTAAAGGGGAATACTTTGAGGGGACAAAATAAATTTTTCATCGAAATCTATCACGGAATCGTTTTTATGTGCTTAGTTGTATTCATATTTGAACAGTCCTCGTATATACTAAAAATCATTAATGAACCTCTTGTAGCTCTTTTGAAATGAACTTGACCATTAGGGTGAACGCTAGGGTGGTTGCAATATTTCACGGAGTCAGTGAAGCATAAAGTGTAGGTCCAGGTCAAATAATGATGCTTGCATCTAAGTTGTCATCCCCAGATACAAGTTTGTACCAAGTATCATTAATGAAGCTCTTATAGTTCTTAAGAAATTAACTTGACCCTAAGGGTGAACGCTAAGGTGGTCGCAATATTTTACAAAGTCAGTGAACCATGAAATGTAGGTCAGGGTCAAATATGGATGCTTGCATTTAAGTTGCAATCCCCAGATACAAGTTTGTACCAAGTATGACAAATGAAGCTCTTATAGTTCTTGAGAAATTAACTTGACCATTAGGGTGAACGCTAGGGTGGTCGTAAATGTTGAAGCCTTGACAAACGGACGGACGTATGAACGAACGGACGTAAAACCGGGCGCCTATGTCGTGCCATGCTAATAGCAGGCGCGACAATAAAAATGAAGGTCGAGGTCAAAAATGGATGCTTGCATTAAAGTTGCCATCCCAAGATGCAAGTTTTGTTGTACCAAGTATCATTAATGAGGCGCTAATAGTTCTTGAGAAATGTAGGTGAATGCTAGGTGACGGCTTGATGAACAAACTGAAATTTTGACTCCTATTTCGCGGCATCAGGACAATAACATGTGAACAGCAAAGACTCAGATCACAGGCTGATATGAGTCTTCAGTTTTCACATGACTCAGATCAGCACAGACTGGTATGAGTCTTCACTGTTCACATGCCAGGGTGGCCAGAGAGCAGCAGTTAAGAAGGCTGCGTGGATTCACATCCATACAGTCTGCATAACAAAAACACACCTATGTAATTCTGACCCCCTTGAACCCTACTTTTATATAGTAAAACTGGGGTTTACATGGGTATACATTATTTTTCTTATTTCTGCTCAAAACCATAAATTGTGGGTTCTCGTTAGAACCGCCTCGCCAAGGTGGTTCTAACGAGTACCCACAATCCATGTTTTGAGCAGAAATAAGAAAAATATCAAAAATGTTATCTGAACATTTTCATTTTTTACTGGTAAATTTTTCAATATATTTGAATAGGCGTTTATTCATAATGGTGCACTCTATATGAATCACCATAGAAACAAAGTTTCTTCATGCAATAAGACTAAGTTTGTATTCACAATGACTTGAGTAGCACACATCATTACGATAAGTCACCCGTGTGACACAGTGCATTTTTCATATCTCCAAAATGGCTACTTTCCTGACGAAAAATGTGCGAAAAATAATCTTAATCCGGAGGGGAGCATTTTTTATGCCATTTTTTCCCAACATGTGTATCAAAGTACTTTGACGTCAATACATTGAGGGGCCATTGTTTCCCGGCGTCTGCTAAGTCGGTTTAAGCCTTCACACTCTCTATCCTTTTCTATAGAACTCAGAAAAGATCATTCTAATTAAATGTCCTTCATTTTTCTCCAATCTACATCTCGTAACAAAATGTCATGGCCTATAAATTACCGGAAGTTCTTGTGATTTTCTTCATTATTTTTTTGGACAAAATATAGTCCGAACCGGCGGAAGCAGATTGCGAATAGAATCATAGCAACGGCCTTAGATGCCGCCCTACTGTATGGAATCAGAAAACCCAGGCAGCAAGAATCAGGGTTCTCTTGATGTCTCTGATGGGGGCTGTGGGTTAATTGTATCGATTCCTGATGATTGCCTTCACTTCTATTCTGTATTTTTGTGTGGAGGAACTGTTTGTAGACAGGAGTAAGTTTCCTAGGTATATAATAAACAGAAAAACTGTCAAATGAATGTTTGTTTGGAGTTTTAACATGCCAGTCAACACTATTTAGGTAATATTGAGTGCATTAGTTTAATTAAACACACATATCCTGGACAGACTAATACATAAACAATTAACCAGCTAAGTGCACATTCTTTCCCCTAGAAACTGACAACCGCCTCTCTTGACTCAGTAGAAGTGAGGGAATGACTGTAGAAAATAATCATGATCAATCATCGCAAAAGAATGTTGGGAGGTATCAACCTTGCCACCTTCTGATTATCAGTCAGACACACATCCGACTGAGTGTCAAATGACAGGTTTTGGAGTATTACATCTCCAGTTGAAGCAATATGTAGATATATAAAGTTCTTACTTCCAAAATCTTTGAGATACAGTCTCCTCCATATGTAGGGATCTCTGCTGAGATTATACAGCTGACTGTTCACACAGCTTACTCGTAACAATGTCCTTACATCCAGGTAAGTCAGGATACATAACTGAAACATACAAATAAATCTCCAACAATAAAACTGTTGGCTAGGAGGAACAACATGAATTCTGCCTAAGGCGATTTTACGTCTGCCATTGTAGTTCTTGACAAATGAATTGAATATTTGGGTTGACACAAATTTTGACAGATAAACACATCACGTGAACAAGTCAATGAGGCGGTTCTAACGCACCCACAAGCTATATTTGGAGTATAAATCAGAAAAATATCACACATTTTTATGGGAAAAAGAAACAATTTTGGAGATATGAAAGAATGCACTATATCACTCGGTTGTGTTATTGTAATGGACAGATTTATGTCATATTCATGTTTAACTTACTTTTACTTCCTGGTTTAGTGCCAGTAAACCATAGATATCTTCAATACCAGCCACTGAAAATTACAGAACGTTTCAAATGAGTCTATCATGAGAAAATATGTCTTTGGAGTTTGTGACCGGGCCCAAAGCTCATTAAACACCTGATCAAGAAATTGGTAATGCTCATAACTATCAAAATACAAACTACCCGGTAATCAGGTGCGCCCACTGGGGCTTGGAAAAACAGATTGCGCTGCATGGTGCTTCCACGCAAAGCTAAAACTGACCACATTGAAACCGAGTACTGGTTAATCGCTAAGAAGGACATTATGGTATTGATAATACCTATTCCGATGGTTTGATCAGGCAAATTAACTCCCCCCTCCCACCCCCAGAACTTCTTCTGATACCGAGGCCCCGTTTTTGGATTTACATCTATCTATTGTGGATGGGTTTGTTTCTTGCAAAATTTATGATAAACACGATGATTTTGATTTTGAGATTGTAAACTTTCCTTTTTTGAATGGTGATGTTCCACGTACGCAATCCTATGATGTTTATATATCACAATTAATTCGATTTGCCAGAGTGTGTAGTCATGTAACTGACTTCAACACTCAAAATAAATTGTTAATGGCTAAACTTCTTAATCAGAATTATCGGTACCATAAACTATGTAGTGCCTTTTCAAAATTTTATAGACGTTATCTGATTTTATTTCAAAATTCAATACTGGACTTAAGTCTCTTCTGCAACAAGGTCTATCGGAACCCGAATTTTATGGTGACTTAGTATATAAATTTAGAAAAATTTATAACCGCAATGACTTCAGCACCCAATTTCATAAAATCGTTCTTCGATACAAAAAGACTGGGTACAACATAAATATTATAAGAGAGGCTGCATGCATGGTAGTTAACCCAATCACGGTTGACAACTTTGCTTCCCTTTTTAATTGCACGCTGCTGGGTCAGGCCTCAGATTCTACGACGGTTCCAACGTAAAGGCTTATGTTGGTCGGTACCTGATGCTCTGTCTTGGTCGGGCCCATTGGAGTCTAACTGTTGGTTTTCTTTTACTCCAGCATTTCTCTTCTTTCCTGCTGTCGAGTCCTCACCGTTGTTTCATCTCTGTGGTTGTTTGATTTTTGCGTTCAAGGAGATGTTGCACTGTTGAGTTAGGAGGCCTTTATGCTGACTGAACAAATTATTTGTCTTAATCGCGACTGAAGTAAGGGCGAGGATTGTGGCCACATAAAATCGATTTAAGCCCCCCACCAGTGGAATTCGTTTCCGCTGACCTTTCCAGGGCGATTCTTCTGTCGCAGTTTATTTTTGTAATGGTTGTCTGTGGGTGTTTGTGTCGCATATATTATTTTATTTTGGATAGCCTTTCGGCCATTTTCTGGTAAAGTAACTGTCCTTTTGGCTTTCCGCTATTGGTGTTTCCGTTGGGGTCTGTTGCTTCATGTTTGTGTTTCTTTCCCTTTGGTTCTCTGATGGGAGCTGTGGGTTAATTGTATCGATTCCTGATCATTGCCTTCACTTCTATTTTGGTGTCGATAGTGAATTTTAAAGACTATGGCTTTCGTTTACCTGAAGAAGGCGTTTGACAGATTGGCTAAGAAGGTCATATGGTGGGCACTGAGAAAACTTGGAGTGGACGAGTGGATTGCGCGACTGGACCAAGGGATGTATGCTAATGTGCGGAACCGTGTGCGTGTTGGCGACAGTTTCAGTGAAGACTCGAATTGAGGTGGGTGTTCATCAAAGCTCCGTACTCAGCACTCTACTTTTCGTCATTGTGCTTGAAACCTTGTAACGATAGTTCCGTTCTGGGTCCCCTAGGAGGACCTCTATGCCAATGACCTTGTTATCATAGCTGAATCACTCGAGGAATGTGTCAGGAGCCTCTTAACTTGGAAAGAACCTATGGATAAGAAAGAGCTTAGGGTAAATGCAGGAAAGATGGCAAGTATGATATGTGGTACTGACCTGGACCTTCGGCAAAGTTTAGGTGAGTTCCCAGTCGCCGTATGTCACACTGGGGTGGGCAGCAACAGTATCTTTTGCAATGGTTGCAAGCTCGGGGTGCACAAGAAATGCAGTGGGCGCTGATTACAGGTGTACATGGTGCCAGGGAACTACACGTCCTTTATACGGCAGACCACAAAGGGAAGTCCAAGTCGGACCTGACAAGCAAGAGGTGGTAGCCGCCATTTGCTACTTAGGAGACATGCTGATTTTCTTTTGCTCCAGCATTTCAGTGGTTTCTTGCTGTCGAGTCCTCACCGTTGTCTCACCTCTGTGGTTCTTTGATTTTTTGTGTTCACGGAGATGTTGCACTGATGAGTTAGGAGGCCTTCATGCGGACTGAACAAATTATTTGTCTAAATCGCGACGGAGGTAAGGGCGAGGATTGTGGCCACGTAAAATCGATTTAAGCCCCCAGTGGAAATCTTTCCACTGACCATTACAAGGTGGTTCTTCTGTGGCGGCTTATTTATGTTGTTGTTTGTTACTTACTGTGTGTAACACTTGTGTCTTTTTATTTTGGATGGCCATATGGTCATTTTGTGTGAAAGTAACTGTCCTTATGGCCTTCCTTTGTTTAGGTTTCCATTATGGTCTGGTCGCTGAATGTTTGTGTTTCTTTCCCTTTGGTGTATTTGATGGGTGGAGTAAGTTAATTGTATCGATTCCTGATCTTTGTTTTACTTCTACTATGCTCTTTGCAGCCGGTGGCTGTGATCTTTCAACCACATCACATGTGAAAGCAGCCTGGAAGAAGTTCAAGGAGCTGCTACCAATTCTCTCTTCTCAACCCTCATGGTAGACATACCTGGCGATCTGGTGTGAGATCTGTCATGCGTGCAATAAGACAGTTACCTGGAAGGGGGGTCATTTATGTGGCTGTTGCCCCTGTACCTGCAGGTTAATCAAAACTCTGATGATTATGAACCTGCCCAGGTAAAGTGGTGTGAGTCAGACCATCCAATGCGTATATAAGTTTTTTTGGTTTCATTGGGTGGCAAGGCTTGAGATGTCATTCATCTAGATTTTGGGTAAAAGTCCCACAAAATTGGAAGCAGCATCTCCAAAATGACCTAAATAGTGTTTCAGGGATGTTCAACCTCAATTCAAACAAACAAACAAAACAAACTAATCAGGAAATTTTCATGCTCAGATCAGCACAGAATGTGACTTATTCAGCTAATAAATTTTAAAATGCCAACAGATGTTGGCATTTTAAAATTTATAAGCAGGATAAATTTTATCCTCAAATCAGCTGAACATGCAAAACATTTTATAACCTCGGGGCCAGGGCCCAGTTGTTCATAGCATCGTCGGCTTAACAAGTTTGTTAGCGGTGAAATTCTGAACTACTGTAGCCAGTACGATTCCTGATTTAGTATTGTTTTTGCTGGAAAAAATGTGAGCAGCTTTTGCAAAAGCTGCTCATATTTTTTTCATTAAAAATATTAGCATTATTGCCCAATATAATGATCTAAGTTTTAACGATATGTTAACTAATAACATTGTTACTTTTGAACAATTGACCCCAGATAAGACACAGAAAAGCTTGCTCTGATACACAGCCTAGCAGGAGTCTTGAAGTTATCAATATACACCAAAACCTTGTTAAAATATGGGGTCACGGGGTGAGGTCAAAGGACAAATTTTCAAGAAATTACCTGTGAATGCAACTATTTTTTTTTTGTTTCTTGCCTATGATGACCATGCTTGGTACACATATTGCTTAGGGACTGCAGATGCACACGAAGGTAACCAGATTTTGATCTGACCCGCTGGAATTATGAGGTGAGGTCAAAGGTCAAATTTTATGTTAATGCAACTATTTTTTTTTTTATTTCTTGGCCAATGATGACCAACTTTGGTACGCAAATCACATATTGTTTGTTTGTTTAAGGTTTAACCTCCCCGTCAACACTGTAAAGGTCATTTTGGAGACGTTGCTTCCAATTCTGTGGGACTTTTACCCGACACTGAGATGAAATGACATCTCAAGCCCTGCTGCCCTATGAAACCAATAGGGTTTATATGCATGGACGGTCCACCTCACACTGCTTTGCCTAAGCCGTCTACCAGTCCTCGTGTGAAACGACGGTGAGGACTTGACAGCAAGAAACCACTGACATGCTGGAGCAAACGAAAACCAACAGTTAGTCTCCGAAGGGCCCGACCAGAGACAGAGCACCAGGCACCAATCAACATTACATAGAATTAGATTGTCTCTAATTCCCAGTAAGCCTTTACACTGGAACCGTCATAGAATCTGAGGCCTGACCAACACTCGTGCAATTTAAGAAGGAAGCAAAGTTGTCAACCGTGATTGGGTTAAAGTTGAATTCAAATTTTCAAGAAAATGCTTGTGAAAAGTCAAATTTTCAAGAAAATGCTTGTGAAAAGTCAAATTTTCAAGAAAATGCTTGTGAATGCAACAACTTTTTTATTTCTTTGCCTATGATGACCAAAGTTGGTACACATATTGCCCAGGGACTGCAGATGCACATGTAGGCATAAAAATTTTGATCTGACTCCTGGGGTCATGGGGGTGATGTCAATGGTCAAACTTAGGAAAAACAGGTATTTGCAATGGTGCACCATCGACTGCGCAATCTAGTCTATATAGTATTTATCAAAATGGTATATTAAAGAGAACGAGAGACATCAGGAGAGAAATTATGTCTATCTTTACTTGCAATTTTTGTTTAATGAGTTCAGTCTGACTGTTTAATAGAAAGAACTTGAATTCAATAAAGGGTCTGCTGGCCAGAGGAGAAAGGCAGCATCTCAGTAGAGGTTATACATATAATATTGATCAAGTCCATTTATCATTTAATGAGTGTCAGCTCTATTTTTATGCTCCCGGAATCAAATATTAGGGGGAACATAGTTTTTGGTCTGTTTGTCCGTCCGTCTGTTTGTCTATCTGCTTGTCTGTCCGCAAAAACGTTTGACATTTGACCTACTTTTTAAAAACCTTTACATTGGCCATAAATTTTGATTGGTTAGTGATAGGGTGTTCATATTTCACTTACGCATTTCATGTCACAAGTCCTTTCTGGAGGTATCATAATTTTTGACCTTATGACCTTGACGTTTGACCTTCTTTTTAAAAACTATTGAAACAGTGGTGACTGTTAGTGGTGGCTTTACTATAAAAGCCCTCTTATACATATAAAAACTAGAGGAAGTCATTCATACATTACCTGTCCTCATATCACTGGCAAGTGGATTAGCTATGTTATCTTTGAACACCATTGACAATCTTGCTAGGTTACAGTAACAATGACTGACGTCTGAAAAACAGCACACACAACAATAACCCCTAATTGCTAGAACATATACATATAAACCTCTTTATAACACTGTTCATTACGACATGGTTTTGGATATAACAGGATTTGAAGATGGTACCCAAAAACATATAGATTATATAGAACAAGAATTCTACCGAAGGCTATGTCGCACCTGTGGGGGTGAGATGTCACTGAACCATGAAATGATTCACTATTTTGCGGTCAGTTGTAAAGTAGATCAAATCACAAGCGCAAAGCATAAGTAATTTGTCTACATACAACTGAATGACATGATGTGATTTATTATTCAACAAAGCACACACTAGGGCTGATCTGTTTCGGTTCCCACATACCAAAAATCAACAATTATTTTGTTGTTTCCTTCATATTCTCCAACCTTTCGCCAATGTAAGGAAAAATCCCGCCAACAATATTGACTGTATCATACACATTAATGTCTTTTTGTAATGTTTTTGACGGAGAAAATAACGTTTTACTGTCTAACATCAAAAAATCTCACGTCATAAAATGGGGGCTTTTTATTGCATCACTCTCCAGTACTGTGATTTGTTAATGGTTTATTCACTGTATTTTTCCATTGCCTACATAGGCATTCTGTGTTAGAATAAACAAGAGCACCGCATGCGGGTGCCAACGCTCGTCTGCAGTTTCTTTTAGAAAACCAAAGTTCTAAGTCAAACAAGAGCAATCAAACTGCAAGATGGAGTTATAAAACTTGTAGGGAATGTAGCTCTTGTGATGGTGAGTATGTGTATGAAGTTTCGTGAAAGTAGGCCAAATACTTCTGGAAATATGGTCAAGGTTAAGTTTTTTGGTTAATTTTTCGAAAAATAGGTCAAAGTTCAAAGGTCAAGGTCACAGGTCAAAAAGCGTGGTATGACTGAAAAGGTCTTGTCCCAAGAAACATTCATGTGAAGTTGGAAGGCTCTGTTGTGAATAGTATTGAAATAAGAGACAAAAACAATTTAAAAAAACGGAGAGAAAAGGGGAGATAATTCAATCAAATTGCAAGATGGAGTTATAAAACTTGTAGGGAATGTAGCTCTTGTGATGGTGAGTATGTGTATGAAGTTTCATGAAGGTAGGCCAAATACTTTTGGAAATATGGTCAAGGTTAAGGCAGAAGCCTCCGTGGTGCAGTGGTTACGCTACTCGCCTTGTAAACCAGGGATCGCAGGATCGATCCCGGGCTTCTCCAGACTTTCGGATGAGTCTTTAAACCGAGGTCCCGTCTCCGTATGACCTTAGCTGTTGGTGGGACGTAAAACTAAAACTCACTCACTCACTCAAGGTTAAGGTTTTCGGTTAAATTTTCGAAAAATAGGTCAAAGTTCAAAGGTCAAGGTCCCAGATCAAAAAGTGTGGTATCACTGAAAAGGTCTTGTCCCAAGGAACATTCATGTGAAGTTTGAAGGCTCTGTTGTGAATAGTATTAAAATGAGAGGAAAAAAATGTGTTTCAGAAAAAAATTGGAAAAGGGGAGATAATTCAGCCAAAATCAACAATGTTTTTATGGTCCTTGGTCAAAATGTAGCTCTTGTGATGATGAGTGTGTGTATGAAGTTTCATGAGGCTAGGTCTAATACTTTTTAAGTTATAGCCAAGGTTAAGTTTTTTTGGAGACGACGCCAGACGACAACGAAGACGCCGGAGTGATGACAATAGCTCGAAAGTTTTTTTTCAAAAAACAGACGAGCTAAAAATGTATTTATTTGTACACGTTCCAGCAATCATCTTGTTCAATGGAACAGAACCATTCTATCAAATTAGGAAGTGGGTTACAAAAGGCACCCTTCTGTGAAATTATCACTGTCTTGAGATGTCATTCAAGGGATTTTTTTCTGTTTCTAGCTCTGGTGGACATCTTCCCCAATGAAGGTGAAACATCTAAGCAAATTTGGTGCAGTGTACAGTAATCGTTTGATATTATGAAGCTGGCAAGAGGTTTGAGAGAAAAAAAATCTACTTTTATTTCTAGTGAGCATCTTGTTCAATGGAACTGAATTATTCCAGTAATTTCAGGACTGGACTACAACAGGGATATTTCCAAGGAACCAAACCATTGAAATCAAACCATTTGCTTGAGAGGAAATGTCCTTTAAAGTTTTGATTTGATAATTATTAGCTCTGTTTGCCATCTTGTTCAATAGAGCTTAACCGTTTTAAACTATATTTTGGTTCAGTGCTATAACAGGGAAGTTTCTGTGAAATTATATTTAACATAAGCCATTGGTTATGCTCCGTCAACAAGATGACTTCAAAACCTAATAAATGAAAACATCCAACAAACCCATGTGACAGTATCACATGACCCCAATGCTCAATTAAACAGAAAGTATGGGTATTTAGATTTTGTAGTCATCTTGTTTGACGGAGCATAACCAGTTAAGCATTTATGGTAAAGAGTTGTGACAGAATCAATGTCAGAAGAATTATTTTGAAATTGGGTTGGTGGCCTAGGTCTAAGGAGGAGTTGTTGTTTGAAGAAATTCTTGAAGACATGGAAGTGTTTGATTTTTAAATATGGTGGCCAGAGGAGGAAGACCATTTTAGCTGTTTTGGTAGAGAGTTATGAAAAACAAATTCTGCCAAAATAGTTTGGAACTGAATCACTGGCTTGAGAACATATGTAGTTCAAAGATTTCTTTCTATTTTTATCTTCAGTGACCATTTTCTTCGGTGGAGAGGAACCATCTCAGCAATTTGGTACCATGAGAGAAACATTTTGGTGAAATTATTTTGAAATTGTGCAGTTTGCTTGAGAGAAGATGTTGTTTAAAGATTTACTTTTATTTTTAGCTCTGGTGGCCATCTTGTTCAATGGAGCAGAACCTGTTAAGCAATTCTGTTACAGGGTTGTAACAGAATTAACTTTCAAATTGTCTTGCTGGTTTAGGAGGCAATGTCATCTGAAGTAATTGATGAAGACATACATGAAGTGGCCACAATAGCTCATCTTAAGCACCTTGTGCTCAGGTGAGCAATTTTCATACCTGTAACAGGTTCATGCACAAAATCATCTGGTTTCAGGGTACATTGTCTTGTCACTGAGTGGTCGCCTGTCACTTTTCCTGGAAAACATATAATACTTGGTCAGCATACAAGATATCAGTGTTCAATGAAAGAGAATGTAAGGGTAACACAACCATGTGATACTATCACACTGGAGTGATGTGATACTGTTACATGGCTTTGATGTGATACTGTTGCATGACTTTGATGTGATACTGTTGCATGGCTCTGATGTGATACTGTCACATGGGTTTGATGTGATACTTGTTGCATGTGTGTGATGTGATAATGTTACATGTGTGTGATGTGATACTTGTTGCATGAGTGTGATGTGCTACTGCCACCGGGTGTGATGTGATACTGTCACATGGATGTGGTGTGATATTGTCACATGGGTTTGATGTATAACTGTTTCATGGGTGTCGCATGAAACTATAGCATAAATGTGATATAGTCAAATGGGTGTGATATGACGCTGTCAGGTGGTAAGATGTGATCCTTTCACATGGGTATCATGTGATACTGTCACACGGGTGTGAACATATGTCACATGGGTGTAAGCTTAGAGTGTCACATGGGTTAAATGTGTATAACTGTCACATGGGTATGACAATGTGGAGCTGTCACATGCATATGATGTGATACTGTGACATGGGTATGTGATTCTGTCACATCGGTATTTTGTGATAGTGTCAAATGGGTGGTATAAATACTATCACATGGGTGTGATGTGATGCTGTCAAATGGTTATGTGATACTGCCAGATTGTGATACTGTAACATGGGTGCTTTGGGGGTTTGGGTTTTACGGCCCTTTCAAGATTATTTCATTCATATCGAGCTGAAAATTAATCAAAGGTGGGCAAAAATCAAGAGTACCCGAAGAAAAAACACTCAACCTTCCGTTGCAGAATTTGAGGTCCCACATGTAACCCAAGCGAGGCTCGAACCAGAGTGGTTTTGTTTGTTTGATTTGAGGTTTAACATCCCCATCAACACTGTAAAGGTCAATGTGGAGACATTTCTTCCAATTATGTGGGACTTTTACCCAACACTGAGATGAAATGACATTTCAAGCCCTGCCATCCAATGAACCAATAGGATTTATAAGCATGGACAGTCTGACTCGCACTGCTTCAAGCGGTTTACCAGTATGTGTGTGCGGGTCGGTTTCAGCTCTGCGTGGAAGCATCATGCAGCCCATCTATTTCTTATCCACTAGGCCATGTCACATGGGTGTGATGAGATACTGTCACATGGGTGTAATTTGATACTGTCACATGAGTAAGATGTGATATTGCCACATGGATATGATGTGATACTGACACATGCATGTGATGATATACTGTCACTTTAGTATCTTGTGATGCTGTCACATAGATATTATATTGTCCTGTCACAAGGGTGCAGTGTAATACTATCACATGGGTGTGATGTAAAGCTGTCACATGGTTGTGATACAATACTGTCACACGAGTGTTATGTAAAACTGACACATGGGTGTGTAACAATACTGTCAAATTGATGTGTTGTGATACTGTAACATGAGTGTGATGTAATACTGTCACAAAGTTGTAATGTAATATTGTCACGTGGTGTTATCAGAAATTGTCAAATGGGTGTGAAGTAAAACTGTCACATGTTTATGATGCTGTTGATGGATGTGATGTTTACTGCCGCACTGGTGCAATGCAATACTGTCACATGGGTGTGATGTGATGCAAATGGATATGGTGTGTCTATACTGTTTGTGCAGGCTACGAATGGTAAATACAGCAACCCTGTATATGGTTTTCTACATGAAGATTTGGTTATGAGAACTTGTCATAGTTGCCTCATTGAGGAAGTTCAATCATGTACCGACAAGATATATACTTTGAGGAGGCATGAAGAGAACTCTTTCTAACTATCTCTTTGTAAGTATGGTAATTCCATATATGGAGAAGTAACAATTCTTTCTTCTTATTGTTGTGGGTACTTACAATAATTGCCTCTTCGCCCCCGCCCGTCGGGGCTTGAAGAAATAGATTGGCTGCATGATGCTTCCATGCAGAGCTGAAACCAAGCGCACACAAGTACTGGTAAACCGCTAAGAGAATCTAAGCCTGCCGAGGCAAAGCAGTGCGAGTCGTAGCGTCCATGCTTTTAAACCCTATTGGTTTCATTGGGCGACAAGGCTTGAGAGGTCATTTTATCTTAATGTCGGGTAAAAGTCCCACAAAAAATTGGAAGCAACGTCTCCAAAATGTCCTATACAGTGTTGACGGGGATGTTAAACCTCAAATCAAGCAAACAAACAAACAAACCATAATTGCCTAATTGAGGCAATTCAATGGATTTCCCACAAGATATATTTCTGAGGAGGACTAAAGAGAACTATCCCACAGTTATCAACTTTACCTTATTGTGAGTTATGGTTACAGGACACAAGGGAAAAGGAAAAAAGCATTGTCCTGCGTGGGGTAGTGGGGACAGGGGAAGGGGTCATTACCATGTACAATAGCTGATGATCCAGCAGAGATAACCGTGACTGAGCAGCTTGTATCTTGACAGCCTGGGTATGTGTAGTCAAATCTGTTACAGCCGGGTTGTCTCCATGTGACTGGTACAACTGGCACATTGTTTTCAGCAGCAGTGGCCTTGAAAAAGATGAGCAAGCCCATGAGAAAAGGGTACTTATCACAAAGACAACCAGCAAAGCCTTGCACGAGCCTTAACTGCCACAGACATGTAGAGATGACCTTGAGGTAGCTTCATGCAACAAGTCATGCTTCCAGCTCTATCATTATGACAACACACCTGTGGGCTAAAATGGCGTCTTTCTTATCTCCACAAAAATGTTTCATATGTTACTTATTTCAGGTCCAAATATAGACAGGCCTAAGAAAGTTGTTTTATTTAAAGACAGTCTATGAATTTAAAGACTGTCTATAAAGTTAAAGACTTTTAAGTCTGTAAATTTAAATATGTTCTATTAAAAGGGTTAAAGACTGACCCAAAGAAAATCATGAAAATGGTGTAAAATGGAAAAATTCGCACTTTGCTATTTATAGTAATTCGATCGTAATCTGTAGAATATTTAATCATCTTTAACTGCAATTTTTATAGATGGATTTTATGTAATTAAATTCCTTCGAACATATTTTAAAAGTTCTCAGAAAACATGTTTGTAATAAGATCCATTATGTAAAACTGCCTTCAACAGTAAAATGTCCGAAAACGAAATGATATCTGCACGAAACTCATCTTATGTTCGACCACTGACAGATATTTCTCCCTTTTCTGTGGAGTTTCACCGCATTTGTTGTCTCAGGCAAGGAAGTGTGTTGTTTTATTTCTTAAATATTTTCTATCATTAAAACGATATTTAAAGACAATAAAAAACATGCAGTCTTTAGCAACGCATTTGTTTCATTGAGGTGAAGACAGGGGCTACGTATGAGAATGCCATTTTTTCGTGTTACCATCATGAAAACATGCCAATATAATTTTGACCCCTTCAACCCCTTTTTCATAAAGTAAAGCTGGGGCTTATATCCATGGTAAACATTATTTTTCTTATTTCTGTTCAAAAACATAGATTGTGGGTACTCGTTAGAACCGCCTTGCCGAGGCGGTTCTAACGAGTTCCCACAATCGCCGAGGCGGTTCTAACGAGTTCCCACAATCTGTGTTTTGGGCAGAAATAAGGACAAAATCACATTTTTTCATCTAAAAAAAATACTGTTTTTAAGGTGGTAAAATTTACAATGTATCTGAATAGGCGTGTTTTCATAATGCATTATTTTCAATATTTCCAGCATTTGATCACGTTTAATGAATTACCACTAACTTATGCACAGACTCACTACAGAGTTACAGCATTTCATTCAATGCAGAGATACAGAGACTCGAATAAGTCCACACACCAGAAAAATCAAAATCACTTATCCTAATACCGGGTATGTCCACCATAAGCATAAAATGTTGCTTAGCATCAACGCCTCACGCTTCGAATTAAACGCTGTATCTGGTCTTGTGTGATGTTGTCCCGTTCCTCCTGTAGCGCCATGGCAAGCTGGTGACAGTTGACTGGCGGAAGGCGTCGTCTAAACACACTTTTTCCGAGCTGGTCCCAAAGGTCCTCAATTGGGTTTAAATCCGGCAAAAACGCAGGCCAAGGAAGAACTTGCCCACCATTTTGAATAAAAAGTCCATGGTTAGCCTCGCAGAATGAGCACGTGCAGTATCCCTCTCCACACGATTACGCTACTACCACCCCAGCATGGCACATGTTTTAACACATTAGTCTTGAAATCGATCCCCACGTCGATGCCATACTGTACGCCGCCTATCAAACATTTCAACACAAAAACGGGACGCATCCGTGAACAGTTCACCACGCCAACGCTATTGTGTCCATCGGATACGCGGTCGACACCAATTAAAGTGACTGATTCGACGTTCTGTTGTCAAAACGTCCCCCTTATACGTCTTACGGCTAGAAATACCGCGTTCCTGGAGACGCCAGCGTACAGTTAAGGCAATGGGTTCCCACTGTCTCCTGGGCAGTTTCCACAGACGCTCTGAATCAATCGCGTAAATGACTCAAAACAATGTACTGCGTTGTGCCTTTGAACCAATCGAGCAGTGGTAGTGTGCAAACAACACATACGCTCTGCAACTTGGCGGTATGAAAGCCCACCATCAACCATACCGAGGGCACGATGGCGATCGACGTTACTTAGATATTCTATTGGCCTGTTCTTATGCAATGTGTTGCTGGTTTTTAAAGTAAAGGAGTGAGTGAGTGAGTTTTAGTTTTACGTCCCACCAACAGCTAAGGTCATACGGAGTCGGGACCTCGGTTTAAAGACTCATCCGAAAGTCTGGAGAAGCCCGGGATCGATCCTGCGATCCCTGGTTTACAAGGCGAGTAGCGTTACCACTGCACCACGGAGGCTTCTAATTTAAAGTAAAGGATTCCGGACCTTTAATGTCAGTAAAAACGAGACAAAAATATTGTGATTACGAATATTTTGCAATTTTTGCTTTTAGCAACTGCACATGCACATAATGAAAATCACGCAGGTTTCGTGTCAAACAAATTCATGCTTCGGTGACAACTTAACAATTCCATATTTATCAGTTGAAAATTTAAGTCAGTCATTTTTACCTTAAACTAAAGAAATCTAAATTCTAAAAGTGGTGTGTTTCCATTGAATCTTAGTATATCTAATTTCGTGCCTACAGTAACCATGTTGGACATTGTAGATATTCAATTTGGAACTGTGAATGCAGGGCACGATGGCGATCGACGTTACTTAGATGTTCTATTGGCCTGTTCTTATGCAATGTGTTGCTGGTTTTTAAAGTAAAGGATTCCGGACCTTTAAGGTCAGTAAAAACGAGACAAAAATATTATGATTACGAATATTTTGCAATTTTTTGCTTTTAGCAACTGCACATGCACATAATGAAAATCACGCAGGTTTCGTGTCAAACAAATTCATGCTTCGGTGACAACTTAACAATTCCATATTTATCAGTTGAAAATTTAAGTCAGTCATTTTTACCTTAAACTAAAAAATCTAAATTCTAAAAGTGGTGTGTTTCCATTGAATCTTAGTATATCTAATTTCGTGCCTACAGTAACCATGTTGGACATTGTAGATATTCAATTTGGAGCTGTGAATGCTTCATCAGCCTAGGAGTCAATATATACATGTTTAAATTTTAAATATTTATTATATGAGTTTTGTTTTGTTTGTTTGATTTGACGTTTAATGCCCCCCCCCCCTCAACACTGTATAGGTCATTTTGGAGACGTTGCTTCCAATTTTATGGGACTTTTACCCGACATTGAGATGAAATGACATCTCAAGCCCTGTTGCCCAATAAAACCAATAGGGTTTATATGCATGGACGTTCCGACTCGCACCACTTTTCCTGGACAGACTTAGAACCTGTAAGCCGTTCACCAGTACTGAAGTGCAGTCGGTTTCAGCTCTGTGTACAAGCATCATTCAGCCCAATCTATTTCTTCAAGCCTCGATGGGCGGGAGCCAATTAACATACGAGTAGTAAACTGAATTTCAAAATACAATGTACATCTATAACTCTTTAGAACACCTTTCATTTTATCACCTTTTTTGGGGTCTGACACAGTTTAAATATGGATCCCAAAAATATAATTGTGTAAAAAAATGGCCATAAATGACCATTTTTCTATATAACTTATATATGTTTGTTTAGATATATAACACGGTTGCATAACACAGTTTTTGCTTTGAATCCATAGCTCCAGATAAGATGCTTTATTCATCTAATAAAAGGTACTGATATTTTCCTAATTTAAGTACCCACAACGTATGTTTTTGTGCTGAAATAAAAAATAATAATATTTGGACACTCCCTCTTATCTGGGGCTATTGGTCCCCAAAAAAAAAACTGTTATAAAGAGGTTTGAGTATAATCAGCAACAGTAACTATTTTTCTTAGTTGTTTTTCCCTGGAGGACCTTTGTACACTAGAACGTTCTCCTTTTAGAAATACATTTTACATACAGTAAAAATCAAACTAGTATTCAAACAGGATTTTACTGGAGTTCCCATTGAAAAGTATCGCAGGCTACTATATATATCTTTTGTTTGAATTGAGGCTTTAAGATCCCTATCAACAAAATTTAAAGGCCCCTTGAAGAAATAGATGGGCTGCACGATGCTTCCACACAGAGCTGAAACTGACCGCACATGAGTATTGGTAAACCGCTTAGAGGATCAAAGCCTGCCCAGGCAAAGTGGTGCAAGTTGCCCTGTCCATGCTTATAAACCCTACTGGTTTCATTGGGCGACAGGGCTTGAGAAGTCATTTCATCTCAATGTCAGGTTAAATTTCCACAAATTGGAAGCAATGCCTCCAAAATGACTTATACAGTGTTGACGAGGACCTTAAACCTCAAATCAAACAAACAAACAAACAAAATCAACACAATTTAGGTCATTCACATTTACATTTGTTTGTTTGATTTGAGGTTTAACGTCCCCGTCAACACTGTAAAGGTCACTTTGGAGACGTTGCTTCCAATTTTGTGGGACTTTTACCCGACATTGAGATGAAATGACATCTCAAGCCCTGTCGCCCAATGAAACCAATAGGGTTTATTAGCATGGACGGTCCACCTCGCACCGCGGTTCCTTGACAGGCTTAGATCCTCTAAGCGGTTTACCAGTACTAGTGTGCGGGCCAGATTCAGCTCTGCGTGGAAGCATCATGCAGCCCATATATTTCTTCAAGCCCCTATTGGCGGGGGCTTATTCACATTTACATAATTCCAGACAAAAATGATTAATGACAATAATTTGGGGATAGTTTTTCATTTTTCTTTGAAAAATATATAGTGTGTAGATGTTAAAATCATCTTATTGAGGTGATTCTACGAGGACTGTTCAAATATGAATGCAACTAAGCACATAAAAATGATTCCGTGATAGATTTCGATGAAAAATTTATTTTGTCCCCTCAAAGTATTCCCCTTAAACTGATATACAAACTTTCAGTCTTCTGATCCAATCATTGAATGCATTTTGGCAGTCTTTTCGAGGTATACTATGAAGGCACTGGAATATTGCAGAACCGAGGTGTTTGCGCTGTACAAATTTTCGACCAGAAAGTTATTTTTTCAGCTGCAGGAACAAAAAAAGGTCACACGGGGCAAGGTCAGGGGAATACGGGGGTCGAGGAGTTCAACAACTTTTTTCCTGCTTCAGATAGTCTTGCACAATGAACGCCTTGTGCGATGACGCATTGTCATGTAGCAATCTGACACTGGCCAAACCAGTTGCGGGTCTTCGTTCTTTGAAATATTTCTTCAATTTTCAAAGAACTTTATTCTTGTAAAACTTCGCATTTACAGATTTGCCTTTAGGCACAGCAACCGGAATAGCAGGGCCCTGAATAGAAAAGAATATGGCATACATTACCTTCTTGACGCTCATGGTCCGCTTTGCAATGCATGGTCTTTTGCAATACTTTGTTGCCCATATTTTGTACTGAATCTTTCGTTTTGGCTCAAAAAAGTGTCCCCATGTCTCGTCACCTGTGACGACATTAGCGAAAGACCGTGCATTGTAATTTGGAAACTTTTTAAGCAACTTCTTGGGGCACTGAACGCGTGTTTTTCTGCTCATCTGTCAACAGATGGGGAATCCATCTAGCACAGATCTTTCTCATTTTCAAATCCCGTTTCACAATTGTATGAGCTGCTCCTAATGAGATGCCAACCATACTAGCTATTTGCCTAGTGGTGTATCGTGCATCGGTAGCAACTATTTCTTTCACTCTAGCAACCATCTTGGCAGATGTTGCTCTTTTCGGCCGACGATCATGTGGTGCATCTTCTGTTGAGCCTAGCCCACAGCTGAATTTCTTACACCAACGAAAAACTGTCGGAAAAGACATTTCATTATGCCCATAAACGGAACATATTTCATCAAAAATGTCTTTGCACCATATACCAAGAATACAACGATTCTTAATATAGGACCGTATTTCAATGGCGTACTCTGACCTTCTTCCAACAATGTTTTGTATTAGTATACAAGAGTAGACAGTGTTTATCGAACGATATACATGGCTAAAGTGGACGGATTTTAACAGGTTTGGTATCAATGTATAGGTAAAATGTTTTTTCTACGCTGTGATGTTTATTTCCAGGTGATTTTCGCATAAGTGCATGAGAAAACGTTCCACTTGCATTCATATCTGAACAGTCCTCGTAACAGGCAGATACATTTCTTACCAGAGAAAAGACAATATACATGAATCCTCCATTGTTATTTGCATAACCTCAGACAAAAGGGGCTACACCACGAAAACATGCCTATATAATTTTGACCCCCTTGAACCCCACTTTTATATTGTAAAACCAGGGTTTACAAGGGTATACCTTATTTTTCTTACTTCTGCTATAAAATATAGATTGTGGGTACTCGTTACAACCGCATCGATTAGGCGGTTCTAAGTTCTAACGAGTACCCACAATCCATATTTTGAGCAGAAATAAGAAAATTATCACAATTTTTCATCCTAAAATGTTCGTTTTTTTTGGTGGTAAAGTTTATAATATATTTGTCCAGGCGTGTTTTTCGTAATGATCCACATATTAATTTGCTTATTTCTGCATGAAACCCTGTTGTGGGTACTATGTTTACATGCAGATATAAGAAGAAAATATCAGTTTCTCATTTCTGCATGAAAACATGTTGTGGGGCACTTGGGCGCTTCTAATGAATATCCACAACATATTTTCATGCAGAAATAAGAAAAAATATTTGTACTTTTCTGATTAAAAATGTGCCTTATCTGAAGCTATGTATAATTCCTCACATAAAGCTTTATTTATCAGTGAATTACCTGTGAGCAAGTAGCATAACCTGTTTCCAACATCAGCACATGTAAAAGAATGCTTAAAGCTTCAACCTTATCTTGTGGGTTAGCAGCAGCATGAATGTCCTGGAGTAATGATGGCACTGAAGTTTCTGAGGCATCACGGCAGAGCACTGGTTCTCGCAAATACCTGTTTACAACAGCATAATCCACTGGGTCATTGCCTGGCACCTGTGATTCACCACTAGTTTGAACAGACTGGTTTTCATGATTTGCTGATGGGCTTTCAGATGTTGTAGACTGGTCTTGGTTACTTTTAGGCTGATTGTCTGTATCCATCTCTTCATGATTTTGTTGGGCAGTTATCGGGTTTCTACTTACATTCTGGGTGCCTGTGTTAGAAGCCTGTTGTGACTGTAATAAAACAAATAAAATCAGCTGTCTTGTAACCAGTTCCATACCGAATGGAATATTCTGCCTTATACAAAGCAAGAGTGCAAGTCAAAATTCGGGAATGTGAGGCTTAGTTATTTTTAGAAATTTGTTTCAATAGGAAAATGGCCGAATGTTATTGTCAACAGTGGTGGCCCTGATCGAGAGTCTTCCCGTGTGCCTGAAAGATTTACTTTAAGTACACCAGAATACAACCCTATACAGGACAGAGTAATGGACGGTCGAACACAGAGCTAGATTATGGAACTATTATTGTATTGCTGATGTTATTGCATCCTCATTTACTATCATTCCCCTATATATATTTTCATGTCGCTTGAAGTACGAAAGGAGAGAGCAATAATAGCCCCAGCCTATGCTCAATCTTTGTCTCATTCATTATAAGAATTGCTATAAGTATTTTAATGTATAGTCTGTGCATGATGACACAATTTCTGAACAAATAAATGATGTTTGATCTGGCCTTGCACTGTTAGCCAGTGTCCTGCATTGGAATTTCACAAATAAATGGGTTGGCCATAGGGCTGGCAAATCGGAGCTGAAAAGATAATCGATTATCAGTCATGTAATTGCGATCGATAATCGATTAGTAATCGCTAAGGTTTTTGTCATAATTTTACCTGTCTGACTTTTCTCTGAGCATGACTCTTACCATATGTTGCACTTTACCATATGTAGATTTGAACAGACAGGCCTGGGCAAACAGTGTAGACCCAGATAAGACGCGGCAGAATGCGGCGACTCATCTGGGTTTGCACTGTTTGCCACTCATCCAGCTATTTTAGGCATAACTTTGGATAGCAGTTGTAAATGGGTAGCAGTGGTGTAAAAGCCACTGCCTCTCTCTCGCGCACGTGTGAAAACACCTGGAATGAGTGTTCGAGAGCGATTCAATAAGCTTAAAGCTTTCATCGCAATCGAACTAAAATAAATTAATATAAACTAACTTTGGATAGTAAATTGTACCTATCAAGTAATCTATTAAACGTAAATCAGAAATGAAATAATCATTTTTGTTGAATTAATCGATCGATTATACGATCAATCATGTCAGCCTTAGTTGGTCATATTATCTTTCACACCAGGGGCCAGTTGTTCAAAATCGAATAAAGAAGGCGATGATCAGGAATCAATACAATTAAATCACAGCTCCCACCAGAGACACCAAAGGGAAAGAAGCACAAACATGAAACAACTAGACCCTAATGGAAACATCAATAGTGGAAAGCCAAAAGGACAGTTACTTTCCTAGTTAGCTTAACGAGATCGGCAGTGGTGGAATTGTTAACTGTTCTAGCAAGTACAATATCTAATGCAGTATTATTTTTGCTGAAAAAATGAGAGCATTTTCTGCAAAAATATCAGTATATTGGTCATATTAAATGATCAAAGTTTTAATGATAGGTTAGCTAATTATGTCGTTAGTTTAGAACAACTGGACCCAGATAAGGAAATCCTGAACTTAACCCTGGAATAGAAATTCTTATCCTACCCAGGTTATCCTACCCAGGGAGAGGGTAAAACTCGAGAACTGTCATGCATTTGATGTGCACTGGTTGAATAGGATGTCATGTATGCTGTCGTTAAGTTTGATGTCACTGCACACACAATGTTGTCAAAAATGCTGTATTATTATAACCAAGGTATGGCGGACATCATCAATAAAGTGACTGCAGTTTAAAAACAAGAGCTGTCGCATGACAGCATAGCTCGCCTGTTTCGCGCCTTCAAGATATAAGGTGAAACTATAGAACCATGAAATATAGATAAAACTGACCTACATATATTTTAAGGTCAATCATCAGGTCACGTGGAACATATATTCCAGATATTACATTTCAAAATCAAATTGTGTCTGAATTATAAGGCTAATCATTGAACCTTGAAAATAGGTCATACTGACCTAGATATATTTCTATGTCAATCATCTGGTCACATGGAATTGAATATTCAGATATGAAGTTTCCCCATCCAATAGTATTCAAGATATAAATCAAAGTCATTGAACCATGTAAAAAAGGTCACACTGACCAAGATATATTTTGAGGTCAATCATCTGGTTGCATTGAAGTAATATCCCAGGTATAACATTTTGTTATCAAAATATTATTCAAGATAATAGGCAAAATCACTGAGCCATGATATATAGGTCAGATTGACCTAGATATCTTTTGAGGTAAATCATGGGGTCACATGGAACTAATAATCAAGGTATGACATTTCTTTATCAAATAATATTCAAGATAATAGGCAAAATCAGTGAACCATGAAATATAGGTCACAGTGACCTAGATATCTTTTGACGTCAATCATGGGGTCACATGGAACTAATAATCCAGGTATGACATTTTTTCAATCAAATAGTATTCAAGATAATAGGCAAAATAACTGAACCATGAAATATAGGTCACAGTGACATAGATATATTTGGTGGTCAATTATCGGGTCACATGGATCTAATAATCCAGGTATGACATTTCTGCTTTGAATAGTATTCAAGATAATAGGAAAAGTCACTGAACCATGAAATAAAGGTCACAGTGACCTAGATATATTTTGAGGTCAATCATGGGGTCACATGGCACTAATATCCAAGGTATGACATTTGTCCAACAAATAGTCTTCAAGATATAAGGCAAAATCACTGAACCATGAAATATAGGTCACAGTGACCTAGATATACTTTGAGGTCAATCATGGGGTCACATGGTACTAATATCCCAGGTATGACATTTCTCCAACAAATAATCTTCAAGATATAAGGTAAAATCACTGGACCATGAAATATAGGTCACAGTGACCTAGATATATTTCGAGGTCAATCATGGGGTCACATGGAACTAATATCCCAGGTATGACATTTCTCCAACAAATAGTGTTCAAGATATAAGGCAAAATCACTGGACCGTGAAATGTAGGTCACCATGACCTTCACCCTTTTACACTTGAACCAATGTCACATGGTTGGCTGATATATAACCAATTGTGTTTATAACTTGTTTGCATATTGGAAACATATATTTTTTTTTTTTTTGGTTTGGGTTTTACGGCCCTTTCAAGATTATTTCACTCATATCGAGCCGATCGTTAATCAGAGGTGGGCGAAAACCGGAGTACCCGGAGAAAAACCACCTGACCTTCCGTTGCAGAACTTGGCGTCTCACACGTGGCCCGAGCGAGGCTCGAACCTACGGCGGTGAGAGACCTAATGACTAAGAGTCAGCGCTCTTATCCACTAGGCCACGGAGGCCCGTTAGGAAACATATATAACAAATTACAAAGGTGTCCTAGATTTTGACCCCTAGCCCCACCCCATCCGTCCTCCCAGGCATGAACCCAGGGGTGTGTTGTCTTGGAACCTCAGAAGACACGCCCGGGTATCCAACTTGTAAAATATGAATCCTTTGTGATGAGTGTCTGTTGAGATATAAGCAATTCAAAAACTTTAACACAGTTTTACAGAGGTGTTCTAGATTTTAACCCCTAGCCCCACCCCGGGGCATGAACCCAGGGGTCTGTTGTCTTTGAACATCAGAAGACCCTCCCAGGTACTTAAGTTCCAAATATGAGTGCTCTGTGATGAGTGACTGCTGAGATATAAGCATTTGAAAAACTTTAACGCAGTGTGACGGGAACGCACACGCACACGCGCACAAATGAGGTGACAACAATAGCTCTCCATGTACTTCGTACAGGCGAGCTAACTAGAAATGTGTCAATACAACACAAATGCCCCCGCCCAGGGACCTACCCCCCCCCCCCCCCCATCACCTTAAGGTCATGCGGCAGGGACGGGGTTATGGCTGAATGAAACTTCTGACATGTATCTATCATCATTCTAAATATGTAGCAAATCCATCATATGGTTCAAGAAATATGAGCTCTCAAAAACTATAATATAAAAAAATTCTAGTATGTCTGTGACCTTGACCTTCAGTTAAGGGGTGGGGGCATGGCTCAATGAAACTTTGGACCTGCAACTATTGTCATACCAAATATGAAGCAAATCCATTATTTATAGAGTTTGGAAAATATAAGCTATTAACATACTTAATTTTGAAATTTTCTATGTCTGCGACCTTGCCCTTGAAGTCATAGGCATGGGTGGGGGTATTACTGAATAAATCTTTGGACCTGCATCTATCATTAAACAAAATATGAACCAAATGAATCATAAAAATTAAAGTTCAACGTGGTACAAATATCTTAACCTGAGAGTTAAACATTAAAGATTTCTAAGTCCGTGACCTTGACCTTGAGACCATAGGTAGGTGTGGGGGTATTGCTGGATAAATCTTTGGACCCATATCTATCATTAAACTAAATATAAACCACATCCATTGCATGGTTTGAAAAATATGAGTTCAAGTTATACCCTGACCAAAAACCTTAACCTGAGTCTTAAACATTAAAAATTTCCAAGTCCGTGACCTTGACCTTGAGACCATGGGTAGGTGTGGGGGTATTGCTGGATAAAACTTTGGACCCATATCTATCATCATACTTAATATAAACCACATCCATTGCATGGTTTGAAAAATATGAGCTCAAGTTCTACCCTGACCAAAAACCTTAACCTGAGTCTAATACGTACACACTTTCGTACAGAAGGACGTACATTTGGACACCAGTATGCACTTACGCACTTACCCACGTACGGAAAACAGAAAAACTCTGTGCCCCCGGCATCATCCGATGCGGGGGCATAAAAACACTCTCAGAAATACATTACGAAAACAAACTTATACAAATACATTGCCAATTTTGGGGCCAAAAATAAGAAATTTTAAGAGGAAAAATTGTGATATTTTTTCTTATTTCTGCTCAAAACATAGATTGCGGGGACTCGATAGAACCGCCTCAACAATGAGGCGGTTCTATCGAGTATGATATTTTTCTTATTTCTGCTCAAGAAATAAGAAAAATAATGTATACCCCCTATATAAAAGTGAGGTATGAGGGGGTCAAAATTATACAGGCGTGTTCTCGTGATGAAAAGTATGCAAGAAAAGAATCTTACATCTTACATCCGTCCCTCTGCATCACTATCTGGCATCACTTGGCAAGCTTTGTGATGCCAGACAGTGACCCTCGGGACAGATTTTTCTAAACACCCCTCCTATTCATGTAAGATTCTTACATATATAGTCTTTGATCTTGAAGATGTTGAAGGCATTGCAAAGCATGGACACTATTTTTTTTTTTTAAATACAAGATAGTTGGCAACGACAATGTATGGAACTGAGTAATACCCACTAGATTCAACTTTGACTGGGTATGTGAAGAGATGACTGGGTATCTCATCTTCGGATACCCACTTTATTGAAACCAGTTGGGCAATATTCAGTTTATTATTTACATGTAAGCTTACCTCACATCATGACAGAGTCTAAATGCATCTTATTATTTATACTGATATCAAAATAGAATTTCTGTTTGGCAAATAAACAAACTAGAAAAGGAAGTATTCCTACGTGTAACTTTATGCCCATTAAGTCACCGAGTTCATCCCGATGACAAGTAGAAGTAAAACAAAGATCAGGAATTGATACAATTAACTTACTCCACCCAAAAAAGACACCAAAGGGAAAGAAATACAAACATTAAGCGACCAGACCACAATGGAAACCTAAACAAAGGAAGGCCACAAGGACAGTTACTTTCCCACAAAATGGCCATATGGCCATCCAAAAAACCAAAAGACACAAGTGATACACACAGTAAGTAACAAACAACAACATAAATAAATCGCCACAGAAGAGCCGCCTTGGAACGGTCAGTGGAAGATTTCCACTGGGGGGCTTAAATCGATTTTACGTGGCCACAATCCTCGCCCTTACTTCCGTCGCGATTTAGACAAATAATTTGTTCAGTCCGCATGAAGGCCTCCTCACTCATCAGTGCAACATCTCCGTGAACACAAAAATCAAAGAACCACAGAGGTGAGACAACGGTGAGTACTCGACAGCAAGAAACCACTGAAATGCTGGAGCAAAAGAAAACCAACAGTTAGACAAGTCCGTGAAAGGAAGACCCCTCTAAACCCCACTTTATATAGATAGAGGTGGGTTTCACGGGGGTATACCTTATCTGCCGCATCTTTGCTCAAAAACATAGATTGAGGGTACTCGTTAGAACTGCCTCATTGAGGTGGTTCTAAAAAGCACCCACAATCTATGTTGAAAGCAGATGGCCCCCGCCCATCGTGGCTTGAAGAAATATATGGGCTGCATGATGCTTCCACGCAGAGCTGCATTCGACCTGCACTCGAGTACTGGTAATCTGCTTAGAAGATCTAAGCCTGCCCACGCAAATTGGTGCGCACAAGTCGGACCGTCCATGCTTACAAACCCTATTGGTTTCATTGAGCGACAGGGCCTGAGATGTCATTTCATCTCACTGTCGGGTAAAAGTCCCACAAAATTGGAAGCAATGTCTCCAAATTGACCTTTACAGTGTTGATTGGGTTGTTAAACCTCAAATCAAACAAAACAATGCTGAAAGCAGAAATAAGATGGTATCATTTTTACGCAAAATTTGTCATTTCTGACACCATGTTGGACAACATTATTTCACATGGACATGTTTTCCTCATGCAACCCTCTCTATAATATAGAGGAATTTTAGATTTAGTAAAGCAGCTGCTGGCTGCAAGACAGATTGGTGTTCAACATGGGCCAAATGTTCAAAGCATTGTAAGCTTAACGAGTTTGTTAGCGGTTGAATTGTCAACCGATCTACGAGGTACAATATCAAATGTAGTATCATTCTTCCTGGAAAAATGAGAGCAGCTTTTGCACGCACATTTTTCTGCAAAAAATATCAGTATAGTTGTCATATAAAATGGTCAAAGTTTTCATGATACATTAGCAAACAATGCCGTTAGTTTTGGGGGACTGATTGTCAATAAGAGGTGGCTGTTAATAAGAGGCGGCCTTTTAACCCTTTTGTACCATATGGAATCTCCCTCCTTATTTACAGCAAAAGTCCATTTCAAAATTTAGGGGTGTCTGGTTGTGTTTTCTACAAAATTCATTTGGAAAATGGCTGAGGTTTTTGCAAACAGTGTAGGCCATGATCAGATGTCGTGTTCTGCGGCCTGTACTATTTGCCAAATTTGCTATTTGCCAAATACCTGTTTTGGGGTTTCTGGTACAAAATGGGTTAATAGTAGTGTTTTTACTGTATTTACTGGAATACCTGAGATGAAGAACTGGATGATCCCGCATTATTTTCTACCATAATATAGAAAAGGTCCCCTCCCACCACACCATAGTCATTCAATGTCTTTGTTTCATCTTCTAGAGCTTCAGAATTGTTCAAACTGAGCTGGAAATTACTGAAAGAAAATAATGTGTACAAAGGCAAATAGAACACTTGATTTCCTGGAGGCAAGATCTTTATCAGCGACCTCAGGTTGTAAGACAGTTAGCAAAGGACTTTTTCATCAAATCTTGGGATATGGTATCTTTGTGTCTAGTACCTCCAGGAAGGGGACATTCAAGAAGAAATTCTAGCAACTGGCAGTACAACTGGAATTCATTATACTAGAAAAGTCAAGATGGTCGTCTCTCAAGAGGAGGTGAGACTAGAAGGCTTTACATTATACTAAATGTAAAAGGTCTAAAGAATCACTGGACAGTGGTGCGACGAGTATTCCAACAGATTATCTTTTTCCCCACAATTAGGTGCAGGTGCCGCAGTAATCATCACTCATTAGCATTTCAGACCCTTTCTGCAAGAACTGGTGGTTCTAATGAATACCAACAACATGAGTTTTTATTAAGAATTGACAGAAACTATCCTTCAATTATCACAAAATATGAACCTTAACTGTTGCTATAGAAATGCACTAACAAATTACAACATGATCGTTAAACACGGTCACAAAGGAATGTGAAAATTCCATGCAAAATCCACAGAATTGACGCCTTGTCCACGCTGGTTTGCATGAGTCCCCTATGAGAAATGTGGAATAACTCTGGAGGCGAAATAAATCATGTTCTTTTCCATGACATACATTGTACATGTAAAACCTCATATAAAAGTGTCTTCTGGACTAGAAACTTACACTGCACATGTATCCAAGCAAAACTTCTTTAGCTTTCAGGCCTTTTGAAAATCTGGATTTAAAGATATTGTTATTCCAGGCTTTCACTATGCTTGATAATAATAAAAATAACAATATATAATCCATCACGACTCTCCTATAAAATTTGGAGCCCCATTTAACCCAACTTTCTGATGGTAAAACTGAAGCTGACAGGGGAGTACATCATTTTTCTTATTTCTGCTCAAAATCATACATTGTGGGTACACATTAGAATCGACTCACTGAGTACCCAAAATCTATGTGTTGAGCAGTTTGATGGATCTTTTTACAGTAATCGAGTAAAACTCCACGACCCTGATTGATATAACCATCACGGTGAGCGTACTGTATATAAATTTCCTCAGATTTGGGCGTCATCAGAATCAGAATTCTTACTGGTGACAGGTCAGATGATATTCATTCACCAGGGCCTGTGATACGGGAAGACGAAGTTAGTCCCCAGCTCTCACCGGGAACAAGACAGTTCCCCGACACGGTTTTCGGAGACAGTTCCCCGACATATTTGAAGACAGTTCCCCGACACTTTTAAAGACAGTTCCCCGACACTATTGTTCATAGTTAAATGACCTGTGACTGATAATTATAGTTGGCAATTAGTTCCCAGATACTTTTGAAGACAGTTCCCCGACACTATTGTTCATAATCTTAATGACCTAATTGGCAATTAGGGATAAGATATATATTAGTTATAATTTGGACGTTTCTTGCTATGGCAACTATATTTATGAGTTGCCTGAAATTTCCTCGTTGATTTCAAGACAGTTCGAATAATTATCATTATTGTTCGCATAACAGCGTTAGATTTCATATTCTTATACTTTTATAATATTTATTTAAAACAAAAACTTTGAACTCATCTTCATTTTTCAAATGTTTATTATATGGAAAAATGACAATTAGAAATATACTATTGCGTTTCCTAGAAGACATTTTTATTTTGTTTAAATGTGTGCATGTTCATTAACTGAACATGCTAGTTCGCTTAATTTCAAGTGTATTCCTTAAACTTATTGATAATGGAATCAAGTATAAGCTTTTATTTTACATCGGGAAACTGTCTTAAAAAATGTCTATGAACCCATAATTCAATATTTCTAAACGTCTGTCGGTGAATTGTCTTCAGAATATTGATGAACATATAATAACTATTAATTATGATAAACATCATGATCAGTCACAGGTCATTTGACTTTGAACAAAAGTGTCGGGGAACTGTCTTCAAAGGTGTCGGAGAACTGTCTTCAAGTGTGTCGGGGAACTGTCTCCAAAAACCGTGTCGGGGAACTGTCTTGTCGGGGAACTGTCTCGATTCCCTCTCACCAAAGAGATAAACTTAGCTGCACTATCCTCTGCACCATCAGCTGTGGAAATGATTGAATCTGGAAGAGCATTTCAATCTCTAATGGTTCGAGGGAAGAACAATTCTTTATAGATTTACCGGACCCGATAGCTCAGTGGTAGAGCATCCGCTTCTATCTTTCTTTCTTTCTACTTATACTGTGATCGGTCACATCTGACCATTACTTGCAGGTGTACATTACATACACAACAGGTTTGCAGGATGAAACTCTACACAGTAATCATGTAATTATTGCAGGGGTCTTTAACCTGCACAGGGCATGATTCTCCCTGCACAGGGGGCCTCCAGTTAACGTCCCGACCCGAAGGACGGTGTTCTGTTTGACATTCATCCCTGCAAATGATGCCAATGGAGCGTGTTCGGACACCAAATTTTTACCCCCGCTGCCGGGGATCAGACCCAAGTGCATAAGCCACTGAGCTATCACGCTTTGGGGTCGGGAAGCAGCGGGTTCGATCCCCAGCTGCCCAATACCAAAGGCGTGAAAAATGGTACTAGGTGCTCCCTTGGCTGAGGCTCACATTAACAGGGGTAGTCATAAGAAGATAAATGAAGACAGGTAAGTATCTGTTAAAGGATGTTTTGTTTCTCACAAAAATTTACCTCAACTAACCCCCTTCAACACTTTGTCTTTCTTTTTTGCTTTCTACTTATACTGCGATCGGTCACATTTGACCATTACTCACAGGTGCACATTACATACACACCAGGTTTGCAAGTCTACACAGTAATCATGTAATTATGGTAGGGGTCTTTAACCTGCACAGGAGATGACTCTTCCTGCACAGGGGCCTCCAGTTAATGTCTCGATCCAAAGGACGGTGCACTTTTCGGCATTCATCCCTGCAAATGATGCCTATGGAGTGTGTTTGGACACCGAAATAATTACCGCCTCTGGGGATCGAACCGGGGACCTCTAGCATCAGAGGCAAGTGCACTAACCACTGAGCTATCATGCTCCTCAACCAACAACCATCTCATGTTCCCCTTGGGAAGATAGATAGACTCCAGAAATGGTTCGATATGGGTACGGGTACCTGTGTGCAGCAAGGCACCTAATATAAGAAATCCCTTATCAGAACTGGTTCGAAACCTATGTGGTGCGAATCTGCAAATTTGACAAGTGAAGAATAAAGAGAAAAGAAAATTTTACTCAATATCACCGAACAGTTCTTTTACTGCTTCTCTTATTTCTGATACCGTGGTCGTTCCTTTCTTTTCATCAGGGGCTGAAAAAACTTTAGTTATTTTGTTGCAGCGCAGTCTCAACTTCATCTTTGAAATCGAAAGTTGAGCTATCGAACAATAATGATCGCTAATTGGAAATTGGTCTTTCTAAATACCGCAAGATACCGCAAAGTACCTCAAGGTAGCACAAGGTACAATAAGGTAACACACGGTAGGCACAAGGTACCGCAGGGTATGCACAAGGTACCTCAACGTTTGCACAAGGTACTACAAGGATTGTTCAAGGTATAGCAATGTATGGAAAAAACATTATGACAAAAAATAAGCAAATATATATCCATAATAGAAGTGGAGGCAATGATCATGAATCGATACAATCAACCCACAGCTCCCGTCAGAGACACCAAAGGGAAAGAAACACAAACATGAAACAGCAGACCCTAATGGAAACATCAATAGCGGAAACCTGTTTACCTGTTGAGACTTCCTTGAAAATTAAACTTATTATATGCAGTAAAGCAACATCCCTTGCAGTAGAACATCAAGTCTCATACAAGCCACGTTTCTTTCAGTCTTTTCGTTGTCATGAGTACATATTCAGCGTGTACCCATCTATGACATACTGAAGACACTATAGAGCTTTCTATGCTGTCTTTTTCACATTAATTCAAGGCAAGTTCACCCTGAGAACACTGATGATGATTTCGCGTCAGGAAACCAAGCGCTCTATTTGCACATGTTGCTAATGTATGTATTCCATCTCAAACTGTGTGTGATTGTCACACAAAGGTATTTAAGCGAATCTACTATCTCGAGGACCGTTCCCTCTAAAGTGTAACACGCCTCTATTTTATTGGTTTTCTTTCTAGTTATCTGCATACTATTGCAATTAATGAGCTGAAATCTCGTGTCCCATTTTCATGCTAACATCCTAATCTATCTATATCATTCTGATGTTTCAGTGAGTGCTCTGTATCTCTAATGTCCTGTTACCAAACACAGTCGTCTGCGAACAGTCTTATTTCTGAGTGAACGTCAGTGTATATATGAATAGTGTACAGTGGATTAAGAACAGTCCCATGTGGGACCCCAGACAAAACTGGAACCCACCCTGAAGATTTAACAACAACGCGCTGTTTTCTTTAGCGCAGAAAGGAATCTATCCATTTTAAGGTCTTACCCAAATTCCATAGGCAAATAATTTGGTTTCAAGTAGTTCATGAGGTGGGGTGTCGAAGGCCTTCTCCAAATCCAGAAAAAATGTATTCACCTGTCCCCTTCTGTCCAATATTTTTTACCAAATCATTAATATAACCGTGCTCAACTGAGTTTCACAACAGTGGCTTTTGCCAAATGCATGTTGTCCGTCTGACAAAAGTTTATGTTCGTCCAAGTCGGCCAAGATGTTTGAACAGACTATATGTTCAAGCATTTTGCACAGAACACAAGTCAGGGACAAGTCAGCGATAATTGCGAGCGAGAGCTTTATCTCCTTTTTTGTTTTTGAAGAGTGGGCAAATGTTCGCTAGGAGCCGTTCTTTGGGAATTTCAAAGAGACTGTTGGAACAGATGCTCAAAACTGGACCTAACTCATTTGCTAGTTCATTCAGGACTCTTCATAAACTCATCAGGTCCTAAAGCTTTATGTGGCTTCAAGCCTTTAAGTAACTTCATCACTCCCGCCGATGACACAACAATTCATCCATGAAAGGGGCTGATCTTCCAGTCATTGGAACCTTCTTGAACTCAGTTTTATTGAACGCATCATTAAATTGACCAATTAACTCATCTGCCCTTTCAAAGTCTGATTCAGAAACCCCGTACAAATCGTGCTGACTTTTTGATTTCATTCTTAATTTCGCGTCTTAAGTTTTCAAATTTTGCCCGGAGGTTACCACTTCCCAACTTTTTTTGCTTAATCCTTCTTCGAATTTTCCTTCTTATTCCCGGGAATGAAGTTTTGTTTGTGAAAATCTTAACCCAGCCAGATTCTGAGTCGTTTTTCAATTCCATGAATGGCATCTGAGAGATTCCTCTGTGAATGGGCAACATCACCCCGCCACCATGAAAGTTTCTGTTCACACGGTAGGCCTACTGACAAGTGTCGGGGAAAAGCTCCGAAGTCGTAATTGAACCGTCAATCATTGTTTCCTGAATAGCCACAATATGTGGTTGATGAGTATCAAGGAAATCCAAGAGTTTAACATTGCTTCCATTATTTATTTATTTATTTATTTATTTATTGACCTTTACCCACATTGAGATGAATGACATCTCACGATCCAGCCCTGTCGCCCAAACAAACCAAAAAGGTATATATGTAGGGACGGCCCGACTCTCACCACTTTGCCTGGGCAGGCTTAGACCCTCTAAGCGGTTTACTCATACTCTGTGGTTGGTTTCAGCTCTGCGTGGAAGCCATGATTATGCAGCCCAATCTATTTCTCCAAGCCCCGATGGATGGGGACCTGTATAAAGGACTAAGGGGCGCCGCCAGCTTTCTGCAGACGACCTTAATTATTCCGCCAATAAGGAGCTACATAAATCATTACTCTTTGGCATGTCAGACCCCCGCCCCTCACTGCAAGAACGGAGGTTTACAAAGAATCTTTCTCCCCAACTAGTACATTAGAGATTGAAATGCCCTTCCAGAATCGATAATTTCATCCGCTGAAGGTGCAAAGGATAGATAAAGTAGTTAGGCCTACATGTACGTCAGTTACTGCTTTGGCGAGAGCTAGAGACTAACTTTCCGTTTCACATGTCCCTGTGAATGAATATCATTTGGCTTGTCACCAGCAGATTCTGGTTACATTGTGCTTGGAAATGGTTTCTTACATGTCATCTATCACACAGCATACGTGTTACTGCGGCCACGTTTATGGTCTTGAGGTATTAACAGCTTCACCTCGGCTAGCGCTGCAGTGTTTATGCTCCATCATGATTTGTTTTAAATTGGAGACTGATTATTAAGTTACATATAAATGGCGGTTAATTCTTCTACACAGTGTCGTATCCAGTGAAAAATGGGTGTCTGAACGGTAGCAATCTCGTTCATTTAACATTTAAATCAATTATTTCTATAGCAGTGGGCACCAAACGTATATGCAACGTCGTATCAACGACGGGTACATTGTGACTACCGGTAAGATTCGGGAAAAGATATGGATTACCGTTCTTGAGCCAGCTTGTCAGTAGCAACTTCAGTAAGATTCAGTGGAAGCAAATATTTGTTAAAGTCATACATAATTTTTGAACTAAGCAGTTTAATCGTTTCAGAAATCAAAAGTAAGGAAGCTTTGAAGTATATGCAAACGTATAATTTGCGAATTTGGTACGACTCAGTTTGCATGGCGAAGCATGGATGCCTCAGTACCAGATGAGTATAATACCAATCTTCTAACCTTCCTGTCTCTCATCCGTGTTTGAAAGATCGCCATGGACCGGTTTGCAGAAAAACTACTTCAACTGCAAAAAACCCACACCCTCAGAGCCGGTGCATATTCACACAATAAAAATAACGCGTATCAAACTTTGGGCGACCGCCGTGTCCTAAACCTGTAACAACACTAGCAGCGAAATATACAGAAATATATAGGGACACTTTATTTTTTGTTTGTTTGAATTGAGGTTTGACGTCTCCGTCAACACTTTTTAGGTCATTTTGAAGACGTTGCTTCCAAATTTGTGGGACTTTTGCCCGACATTGAGATGAAATGACACCTCAAGCCCTTCTGGCGGCATTTAAGTTAAAAAAAATATCTGCAAATGAGTACAATATTTTTGCTAGGAAATTAAGATACTGCATTTATTCACAAATGTGCTGATATTTTTTCATATTTCTAGGACAAAAATTTGCTATACCTTTTGACGATCATCAGTGTTTTAGGCCCCTGTTCAGATAATTAAAATATATAGTAACATGTCTGTCTCCCTGGATCTACGAATAAAACTTTAAAAAAGAAGACATTTAAACAGCGTATTGGGATATTTTTCATTACGCAAACACGCCTATACAAATACATTGCCACCTTTATCGCCGAAAAAATGAAAATTGTATGATGAACAATTGTGATATTTTTCTTATTTCTGCTCCAAATATAGATTGTGGGCACTCGTAAGAACCGCCTCATCGAGGCGGTTCTAACGAGTACCCACAATCTATATTTTAGAGCAGAAATAAGAAAAATAAGGTATACCCCCGGAAACCCCAGTTTTACTATATAAAAGTGTGGTTGAAAGGGGTCAACATTATATAGGCGTGTTTGCGTGATGGTTAGAAGCAAAGTGTAGTTGTGAAAATGAGGAATAATTTGTTTTTTATTTCAAGAAAATAAAATTTAGTTCATGAAAATAAAATGAAAACTTATGTGTCCTTTCGGCATATTCTTAATAGCAAACACACGAAGTGTTTGCTTTACTGTAGAGAGGCTGGAACAACATACTTAGGCACCGAAATCTCGCCTGGAATCTCGTTCAATTTCTCGCGATAATCCGCCATCTTTACAGAGTTCACGAGAATTGTATTCACATCCAAAAATTGCGTCTCAAAACCAAAATGAGTCAAGTCTTATTACAAAAGAAACACAAAAAGCGTCGAAATAATTTTAAAAAGCTATTTTTGAAGACCGTTGCATCAAACGCTGAAGTTTGATCGCGGCAAAGTTTCGAAACTGCGTCGCGCGTTTCAATGAACTGAAACGTACCGCACTGAGCCGAAATGTTAGCCGGTTAAAACCTAGATCCGCGCTTGGAACAACGAGTTACCGGAGCATTTACCGAAGCATTGACCGGAGATTCTCGTTAGGGTGGAAAGCGCTGCTCGTCTGGCCAAGAAAGTACTTTTCACAAATTATTACTAGGGAATAAAATAAAGCCCTGGGAATAGTAATATTTGGCTATCTGCGGATTTCTACCTTCGAGAGACTGTTGCGTCAAACGTTGAAGTTTGGTCGCGGGAAAGTTTCGAAACTACGTCACGCACTGAGCCGAAAAGGTTTGCCGGTAAAATCCAGCACAGCGACTGGTCCCACGAGTTACCGGAGCATTTGCCGGAGCTTTCGGTTGGGAGGAAAGCGCTTCTCGTCCGGCCAAGCAATTAAAACTTTTCACAAACACTCAGGGGTGTAGAATAAAGCCCTGGGAATAGTAAGAGACACAATGAGCTACCTGGCTATCTGTGCGTTTCTACCTTCCTAAGATTTACAAAATGATGATGAGCCCTAAATCCATAGCATAATGCTAGTGCTTCAGGATACTTTAGTGTCCATGCTGCAAACTTACTGGGTCACTGGAACATCATCATAATAAGGTTATGTGAATAGCGGCGGGAAGGCTCAACCATAGTTTTGGGTTTAATGACACATCAAACCTGTTGGGTCGTTTGGAGTCGTCTCTCGGAGAAAGGGACTGCAGAGATAGAAGAGGTAGTAGAGGGGAAGAGAGGTGTGGGAAAGAGGGAGAAAGGGAAAAATGAATAAAAGTGTACAAACAGAAGAAGCAACAATGTTCCCCCCGCTACCCCTACCTGCTGCAAGGACAGCAGGCCTTGCCCAACTGTAAGTCTATATGAGTTGGACTCCCGTCACCTTTGCCTTACAACAGACCATATAAATACAGTTTTATGTAGTTCGAGGAAGATCCCTTTTGAAGCCCTCGGGGATCCCAAAAGTGACAATATTCTGTGGAAGTTGGCCCTTAAGTCTGATGCCCCTGTCGACGAAGGACAGTTGACATAAGATGTCGGTCCATATTCTCTGGGGGGGGGGGGGTAACCCCTATTGTTCGCCGCTTTTGGGTCGGAGAACCTGCAAGCATGAATGTCCAATTAGCCCAGAGATACATGTAGATCATGCCCAGCATTGACGACTTGATGCCAATGCTAATGAGTTTGTCGGCCAAGGTGCTGTATCACTTGGGAGGTAATGCTGGTTGTGTGGTAGTCATCTCTGACCAACCAAGCTGCTCGCCGTTGCACCTTCTCAAGCTGCTGGATACTATATGTGGGTCCCATACTGATGGACCTAATCCAGGATAAGTCTAATCATGGTCTCTACCATCATGCTTCAACATCTTCAGACCAGTTGGTTATCTCCCTTGGCTGTTGTTTGCCTTTTTACAGGTGCATCAAAACGGATTCCCATGACATGTTTTTGAAATAAATGATGCACATGTACTTTAAAGTCTTTGAGATTGACAGTTCATGACTTCGTATCTATAACATTCAGTTGCTCTAAATCTTCGGCCAGGTTTCCTGATCATTGCCTTCACTTATATTCTCCATTTCGTTACCTGACTGTCGCACATCTGGTTGGAGTGAGAAGACTTTGCCAGTCCATATTCCATTATAGGCATTGCTATAGTCTGTCAAGATCCCTCTAAAGTGTTCAGTATCAGTCATGCTTGAGACCTCGTGATATAAAAGGCTGTCATTAGCAAAGAGGTGAACTCCAGGACTAACATTCTGTGACAGGTCATTTATGCACGGGCAGAACAACAAAGGTCTGAGCATGACATCTTGAGAGACACCGAATACAGCTGGGGGAAATCGTGGTAATCAGGCCTGTGACCAGGTCTGATTAGCCCCTGTTGGTCAGGAAGCTCTGGATCCATTGTAAGTGGTTTATACAGTAAAATTCAGCTATTAAGACCACCTAAAACTAAGTCTTATCCTGCTTAAAAAAGCCTATTTAGTAAGCTACAGTTATTCTTTCATTGTATTTTCTGCATACAGTGTCCTCTGGTCAGAGAGCACCTTTAGAACTGTTCAAACGTGGCATTGAAGACCATTTTTGAAGAGTCCCAAAGGTGGTCTTAATTAGGAATCAGTCTATCTATCTATCTATCTATCTATCTATCTATCTATCTATCTATCTATCTATCTATCTATCTATCTATCTATCTATCTATCTATCTATCTATCTATCTATCTATCTATCTATCTATCTATCTATCTATCTATCCATCCATCTATCTATCTATCTATCTATCTATCTATCTATCTATCTATCTATCTATCTATCTATCTCCTTACTGCATTAGGTCACACTTGACTATCACTTGCAGGTGTACATACACTTGAGGTTTGCAGGACATACGCCTACTTTACTGTAATGATCTTTAACCTGCAGAGGGGATGATTCTTCTGCTCAGGGAGTCTCCAGTTAATGTCCCCAGCCGAAGGACGGTGCACTATGTGGCATTCATCCCTAAAATGATGTTCGAATACCAAACTTTATTTCACTGCCTGGTCGGCCACCGCCCATAGGGGCTTGAAAAAATATTTTGGCTGCATGATGCTTCCACGCAGAGCTGAATCCGGTCCCCACACTAGTACTGGTAAACCACTTAGAGAATCTAAGGCTGTCCAGGAACCGCGGTGCGAGGCGGACCGTCCATGCTAATAAACCTTATTGGTTTCATTGGGCGACAGGGTTTGAGATGTCATTTCATCTCAATGTCGGGTAAAAGTCCCACAAAATTGGAAGCAACGTCTCCAAAATGACCTTCACAGTATTTACGGGGACGTTAAACCTCAAATCAAACAAACAAACAATTTCACTGCCTGGAATGGAACCGAGGGTCTCTAGCATCAGAAGCAGGTGCACTAACGACTGAGCTATCAGTAAATAACCACGCTAGCACTACTGGTATTTTTGATGATCTACACCAAGATTAACTACCTTCATAAGATACACTCTGATATAGTGTCCCCCACCCCTCACACACACTTCCCTTTTTAGCCAAATATGACAAACTCGGTATATGAAGATAGACAGGGGTGTAAATGAGTGTGTTTGCTTAAAAGGCAGTGCCTTGATTTCATATTAGCAGTATTGCTTTTTTTTTCTTTCTGGAATTCGGATTTGAAATTATTGGATAATGTTTTTTGATCGGCGTGGGATTTCAAAGTCCCATACGGAGTTTATGCCTATGGGGGAATCTTAACATATAGGTGAGGTTTCCCTTTTGTCTGTTTGCGTTAAGGGTTAACTTGCCCATCAACACTATTTACGTTGCTTCCGACTTTGTGGGACTTTTACCCGGCATTTAGATGAAATGACTTCTCAAGCCCTACCGGAAGCCCCCGCCCATAGGGGCTTGAAGAAATATATGGGCTGCATGATGCTTCCACGCAGAGCTGAATCCGGCCCGCACACTAGTACTGGTAAACAGCTTAGAGGATCTAAGCCTGTCCAGGAGCCGCAGTGCGAGGCGGACCGTCCATGCTAATAAACCCTATTGGTTTCATTGGGCGACAGGGCTTGAGATGTCATTTCATCTCAATGTCGGGTAAAAGTCCCACAAAATTGGAAGCATCGTCTCCAAAATGACCTTTACAGTGTTGACGGGGACGTTAAACCTCAAATCAAACAAAATCAAACAAACAAGCCCTACCGCCGAATGAAACCGTTAGAGTTAAAGGGACGGTTCGACTCACACCACTTTTCCTGGGCAGGCTTAGAACCTCGAAGCGGTTAACCAGTATTCAAGTTTGGTCGGTTTCAGCTCTGCGCGGAAGCACAATACATGTATGGATGCAAGCCCCGATGGTCGCTAGGCTTGACTGTACTGTACAGATTGAAACGATTGCGCATGAATCAGGGCTGAGGACTCAAGAAAAATCTGACACCAGAGCAGAAGAAAAACACCATTTTTTAGCATACACCTGTGGACACAAAATCGTTCAAACTTTGATGAGCTTCATGTCATTCTGACTTGAAACATCATTCAATATATCCTCACATCATATAAGTCAACTGCCTGACAGAAATAAATTCAAAACACTAGGTTGTGTACATTTCATTGCTGACTCCTGCACTGTCCAATCAAAATACATCTCAAATGTCAATCAGAAAGTGTTTTCCAAAATGAGACCAATCAATTGCTTCATCTTGTTTTAGAATTCTTTGATGAATGACCTTTGCTTGTCAAACTAACTTGATGCAAATAAATTCATTGAAAGTTATTTCATAGGAGTTTGAACGCTTTTGTGTCCACGGGTGTATATGGCACTGACTGTCATGACCCTTTGATTCCAAGGCGGTGGGTCGTCGCTTTGCAGTTTCTTAAGGGGAATGGATACATCTTCAGGGGAGGTAACTCTTACAAAAGTATTTTTGTCTCGCATATCAATAGGGGATCAACTCTTGAAGGAAAGAATTTGCTCTCGAGGAGAAATTCTTTCCCTTTAGAGTAGACCCCTTTTTCATACAGAAAACCGAACAGGAAGTACCGAAAGTTGTCTCCCTTTGGAAAAATGGCGGGAAAATCTCAGGTGTTCCCGTTCTCCATAATTGGCTTTCTGTATTTGGTATACGTATTTTTGTTGTTGTTGTTGTCTTATTGTTGTTATTGTTGCGTGCATTTCTTGTTGCTGTTGTTTTGGTTATTGTTTTGTTGTAGATGTTGTTGTTGTTATTGTTGTTGTTGTGTTGTCATGCTGTTTGGCCTTTTCACGATTATTTAACTTATATCAAGCCGATCGTTAATCTGAGGTGAGCGAAAACCGGAGTATACGGACATAAACCACCTAACCTTCGGTTGCAGAACTTGGCGTCTCACATGTGACTCGACCGAGGCTCGAACCCACAGCTAAGAGACCTGACGATTAAGAGACAGCATCCTTATCAACTAGGTCACGGAGATGCAGAACTGTGCCGTGTTGCTATGGTATCTCGGTTCTAGTACGGGTGAGGATCAAGTTCCTGCTGAGATACACAAGAAACATTAACCCTTATCCTGCTAACCACAACAACCCCTATCTTTGCAAACAGTGTAGGTCCAGATCAGATGGCTCATGAAGAAACCAATACTATTTGTCATGCAGTTTGGGGATTAAACGAATACCATTACGATAACACATCCGTGTGATATTGGGCATTTTTTCATACCTCAAAAAAGGTAATTTTTCGGATGAAAATTTGTGATATTTTTCTTATTTATACTCAGAACATAGGTTTTGGGTGCTCGTTAGAACCGCCTCATTGAGGCGGTTCTAAGGTGCTCGTTAGAACCGCCTCATTGAGGCGGTTCTAACGAGTACCCACAACCTATGTCTTGGAGCAGAAATAGGGAAAATAATGTTTACCCCCTTAAACCCCGGTTTTCTCTTTATAAACTGGGGTTTAGGGTGGTCTTTGTTTCACGGAATTGTTCACGTGATGATTATATCAAGTAATTTGTTTGGTTGCTAGTCAGAAATGGATGTGGCTAAATTAATATATTCAGGATAAGGGTTATAAATCAATGCCGTGGTAGATATCTTATATAAACCCCATGATGAGAAAACCTGGCCCCGAGGTTATAAAACTTTTTTTTCATGCTCAACTCACTTGAGCATGAAATTTGTCCTGCTCACAAATTTTAAAATGCCAACAATTGTTGGCATTTTAAAATTTGTGAGCAGGACAAATAGCATTATCTGCTATCTGAGAAAGAAAAATAACTCACCTTCTTAGTATTTTAATTTTTACGAGCACCACAAGTTTCATGCTCAGCTGAGTTGAGCATGAAAAACGTTTTATTACCTCGGGACCAGTCCCTTCTGTCTGCGACCAGGTATGACACGAACCGGTCTTCTAAGCTACCCAGACTGACAAGATCCTTGAAATTTTAGATGAAAATAATAACTTTTATTTACCTTTTTTTTTTTTTTTTTTTGTTGTTGTTGTCTGAATTGAGGTTCAACGTCCATTTTGGAGACGTTGCTTCCAGTTTTGATTGGCTTTTACCCGACATTGAGATAAAATGACATCACAAGCCCTGTCGCTCAATGAAACCAATAGGGCTTATATGCACTGGACGGTCTGACTCACACCAAAGTTGCCTGGGCAGGCTTTCTCAGGTGCGGTCAGTTCCAGCTCTGCATGGAAGCAACCCAATCTATTTCTTCAAGCCCGGATGACGGAGCCCTTATTTTGGCTGATGCTAGATGTTTCAGTGATGTCCAAAATGGTTATTTTTATGCCCCCAACTTAAATGTGGCATATTGGTACTGTCCTGTCCGTCAGTCTGTCAGTCCGTTAGTCCGTGCGTCCGTCTGTCCGTTACGCTTTATAATATGTGAAACAGAAGAATGGTTTGTGCTAGGATCTTGAAATTTTATATATGGAATGAGCATGAAAATTAAGCGAACCCGTGTTTTTTCTTTCCCGTCGGACTTGTCTTTGCGGAGTTATGCCCCTTTTCGAACGTATTCATTGAAGCTATAGTGAAACCTTGTGAACAAAATATCTGGAGAACCGCTTGAGCTAGGCTCATGCTATTTAGTATACAGTTTGGGTCTAAGGTGTAGATGACCTTATTAACTTTTACAAAATTCAGAAAATATTTAACGGAGTTACGCCCCTTTTCGGACATATGCATTGCGGCTATGGGACGGACAGACAGACAGACGGACAGACGGACAAAACAGAACCAATATGCCCCATCAACTTCTTCGAAGTTGGGGGCATAAAAAAGAACATTGCGGCTAGTTAGCAGTGCAATATTTTTTATAGATTTTATTTTGTTTGTGGTGTCATTTGAATGCAGCATTAATTAATCACATACATATTTGAATATAGCTGAATGCATATTGTCATTTAAGGACACAAGGAGAAAAGCTTGCTGGTAGGTTAATATTGATCATGCATTAACCCATTTGATACCAGAAACCCCTAAACGGGTACCCTGGCAAATAGTGCAGGCCCAGATCAGACGCCGCAGAATGTGGCGTCTGATCTGGGCCTACACTGATTGCTAAAAGTTTAGCCATTTTCCAAATAAAGTTTGATGAAAACACAACCTGACAGACACCCCTAAATTTTGAAATGGACTCCTGCTATATATAAGGAGGAAGATTCCATTCGGTACAAAAAGGGTAAAATAGAGTTATCTGTACTGTTGTACTCTCTTCTTGTAAAAAAAAAAAATAGAAATGGAATACGGCTCTTCTTTTCATCTTTGATTTATTTTGCAAACTCGTACACACGTATTACAAAAGACGTTGAACAATACCTAACATATTTATAGAGATATTGTTCAGCTTATGTTTCCAGCATGTTGTTTTCAATTCATAAAATTTGCTGACATCACTGTTCAGATGTAAATTAGGCTGGGTGAAGACAAATAAAAGCATTTTTTTTTCTTTTTATTTAATTTATTCATTATTATTATTATTATTACATGTATTATTATTATTATTATTATTATTATTATTATTATTACATGTGTATTATTATTATTATTATTATACCCCACCACACGAAAGTGGCGGGGTATTATGATATACCCTCCGGTGTCCGTCCGTGCGTCCGTCCGGACGGACGTCCGTCCGTCCGTCCGCACCATTTCCGATCGATAACTTGAGTAATTTTTAACGAATTTTTTTTCAAATTTTGCATACATGTATATATCGGGAATGAGTGGTATGGGATTGTTAATGGGCAAAATCCGTTAACATTTGACAGAGTTATGGCCCTTTTTAGTTCAAAATAAGGGGTTTTGGGGCGTTTCCGATCAATAACTTGAATATTTTTTCACGGATTTTCTTCAAATTTTGTATACACATTGGCATTGGGTATGAGTGGTTTGGGATTGTAAATGGGCAAAATACATTAACATTTAACGGAATTATGGTCGTTAAAAATTCCGATTAAATGGTTTTTGGGGACTTATTCCTTTACTATATGGAATATTTGGATGAAACTGCACTGAAGAATAAACGACCATAATAAGCAGGCTTTGTGTTGTGAATACACAAAATGCGTTAACATTTAACGAAAAATTGGTCGTTAACAATTCCCATTAAATAGTTTCTGCGCATTTATTCCTTTAATAATTATTTATGAAATATATTGATTATCACTGCCAGTGTAGTGGTTAGAGTGCTGGACTACAAATCCTATTGTTGACTATGAATCTGAGGGGCGTGAGTTCAAATCTCCGTCGAGGAATGGAATTTTTTTTTTTTTCGTTTTTTCTTTTTTCTTTTTCTTTCTTTTTCATTTTGGCAATGAATTTATTTATTTATTTTTATTTTTTTTAATTTTCCTCATTTTTGGTTTTTCATTCCTTTTTTTTCCCTTTTTTTTTCACCCTTTTCTTCTTTTTGTTATACCCCATCACACGATAGTGCTGGGATATTAAAATATACCCTCCGGTGTCTGTCCGTCCGTCCGTCCCCACCATTTCCGACCAATAACTGGATTAATTTGTGCTATGAATCTGAGGGGCGTGAGTTCAAACCCCCGTGGAGGAATGGAATTTTCTTTTTTTTTTTCCCCTTTTTTTCTCGTTTTTTTTTTTTTCTTTTTTTTCCGTTTATTTTTCTTTTCTTTCTTTTTGCAATGAATTTTTTTTTTTTTCTTTTTTTTTTTTTCTCATTTTTTGTTTTTCATTCCTTTTTTTTACCTTTTTTTTTTTTCCTTTTCTTCTTTTTGTTATACCCCATTACACGATAGTGCTGGGATATTATAATATACCCTCCGGTGTCTGTCCGTCCGTCAGTGCGTCTGTCCGTCCGTCCATCCCCACCATTTCCGACCGATAACTTAATTAATTTTTCACATTTTTTTTTTCAAATTGTGCCTACATGTTTATATCGGGAATGACTTTTTTTTCTTTTCTTCTTTTTGTTATACCCCATCACACGATAGTGCTGGGGTATTATAATATACCCTCCGGTGTCTGCCCGTTCGTCCGTCCATCCACACCATTTCCGACCGATAACTTGATTAATTTCTCACAATTGTTTTTGGAGTTTGCGATCAATAACTTAAGAATCTTTTCATGGATTTTCTTCAAATTTTAAAACACTAAAGGACACATATTATTGCCAAGGACAGTCACTCTGCTTTTCTGGTTATTGTATTATCTGCCCATTTGATATACATGTATGTAGTTCCTTTACTATATTGAATGCCTTAGTGAAGTTTTACAGATAACTATAACACTTAAAAGTACCACTAATATGGGCAAGGCTATAACCATATTATCTTGCAGTGGTGGGGTATCATGCAGTGTTAGCGTGCTTTTATTATTATTATTATTATTATCTGCTTTTACCTTGGCTTTACGATGTAATAGGTGTCTGCTCTCTTTTGAAATTCATAATTCAGCCAGTCAACAGCCAGCCAGCCAGCCATCAACTGTTCAATGTCTTCCACTTAGCATCTGTGGACAGGTCAGATTCCAATTTCTGGGAGTAGTCGACTGTTTTTGACTCTTAAAACAAATAGAATCTTCCAACTGTAGAAAGGTGCAGTTCCAGTTACAGTGAAATTATGTTTCTTTGTATAAAAATCTATCTAATACTAGCAATATGATTCAGTCCTTAAAGACATTTATTCTTGATGATTGAGAACTGTCATTTCATAACATAATATTATGCAGCTCTCGGTGCTGACTGAAGAGAAGTCCTCTGTCTGCAACAGGTAAGGGGCCTCTTTGGAGAAAATCAATAATTGACTAACTGTTAACTAGAGTGTTCCTTATTGATTTTCCCCTTTCGTTCCACAGTCAGGGGATTGAACAGGAGCTACTAATCACCCTATTAAAGGCTGCCTTTGATCTGCTATATACAGTATATCACACGGGGCAGTAAAACAATTATGAAACACGGTGTGTCCTACTGTCTAAGAATAAATGCCTTTAAAACAGGACCATCAGTATTAGACTAGCTACAACAATATTAATTAGACTTGCACAAAGACGTACCCTTAAAATTGTTAAAGACTGGGACAAGTCCGGCCTTAAAACAGAGCCATCAGAATTAGAGTAGCTACAAGAATGTGAATCTGACTTGCACAAAGTCGTATGATTAAGAAAAAATACTGTTTTAAGGACTGGGACCAGTCTAGCAATTAACAGGTCGACAGATGCATGGCTCACTTAATCCACTACATGTCTACGAGCTGAAACTGTGCGTGTGCACAGTATGAACCATTCCTATTCGTCTATAGGTGGTAATGAACCTTTTCTCAAGAGCTGATTTTTTTCGCTGCAGCTCTAGATTACTCGTAAGAGAACACAACTCTTATGGTAAATTATTCTTAACCCTTGTCCTGCTGAATATTTAAAGGGTTTCAGCTCTGCAAAGAAGCACCATGCAGCCCATTCTATTTTTTTCCAAGCCCCGATGGAGGTGGGGTCTGGGACCCACAGTAAGATGTTTGGTTATATCCCCTGGGTTTTCCTGGAGTGTACCTAGCTGGGGGTCTGAATCCAGAACAATGTTTTAGGCGTAATGAACCGGAGTCTGTCCAGGCGCCTAGCTGGGGGGTCTGAACCCAGATTATGTTTTAGGCACTATTTTACCGGGGTTTACCCGAAGACACACAAAACTTACACCCTCTCTCACATTCGTGTTATTAGAAGTGTCGGGGATAGTGCTTCAAAATTTAGCTTTTAAAATAGCTGTTGAAAGTCAGAATTCACCCCGTAGGAGAAAATGCTGGTGAATCATCCATAGTTTCATCAAATACAGTAAAATCCCTATATTAAGACCACCTTTATGACTGTTCAAAAGTGGTCTTAAAGACCACTTTTGAACAGTCCCAAAGGTGTCCTTAAGACCACCTTTATGACTGTTCAAAGGAAAGACCACTTTTGAACAGTCCCAAAGGTGTTCTCTGTTCAGAGGACACTGTATGTGGAAAACACAGAGAAAGAATAACTGCAACCTAGTAAATAAGCGTTTTAAAACATAATAAGACTCAATTTTAGGTGGTCTTAATAGCGGAATTTCACTGTATACGATTTTAGGGTGTGTGTGTTTGGCCAATGGCAGAGGGATCAGAACTGCCTCATGAAGAGTACGTGCCCATTATTGATAATATCATTAGGCGCCCTTTTGTTTAGATAATGACCTGCGCACAATCACAAGTGTATATACAGTTTATATCGTAATAGTTTAGTACGAACTGATACCGTTTCTCACCTTTATTCAGAAAACAAAAAAAATTCAGGTCTAGTCATATGTGTTTCCAGAATAGTGACACTGTTTTCAATGACGAAATACGTCTATTAAAATCTATTTAATAATGGAAACGCAAGCGACAACACATATAGTCCCCAAAATTTTGTACGCATGCGCATGGAGTAGCGTAAAGCGTCTGGGTGACCTGGTCATCTAGGCGATCAGATGCTTGTTGGTAAACAATAGTGAATAGATCATCACGTGAACAAATCTGTGAACTGAACGCCACCTAAACTCCACTTTATACAGTGAAAACTGGAGTTTGCAGGGGTATACATTATATTATTTCTGCTCCAACACATAGGTTGTGGGTACTCGTTAGAACCGCCTCAATGAGGCGGTTCTAACGAGCACCCCACAACCTACGTTTGCAGCATAAATAAGAAAAATATCACGGATTTTCATCGGAAAAGTAGCCATTTTGGAGATGTGAAAAAATGCACTATGTCGCACGGATGTGTTAACGTATTAAATTGTTATTTCATGAAAATGATACGACCACGCGTGCAATACACCTGAAATGACGCATGGTTACTGACGCGTAACGTCATTACGCCGATCTTGACAACACTGTTATCTATTAAAATTCTGTTGAACTTTTTCGGCCATAAAATACTATTAAAATCGTCAGATGATACAGAATCTTACACTCGTGGTCATTTCATATGAAACTTTATTATATGCCGTCGCGTCTGAGAATGTAATAACGCCAGGTATTAATTAAATTTTGTAATCCACTAGTGGAATAAACATGCAAATTAGTTAGAAAAGCCATCAAGAGACGTCCTAAACGACGTCGCGTTTACTAATGGCGGAATGTTGACATTTTTTAAAAAAAAATATCGTGGATAAAATGAGTTTTAAATGTCATATGATAAATAGAATTTTGCATTCGTGATCATGTATTATTAACTTTATTAAACTCGCTGAGAAAAAGGCATCAAATGCTTGGCTTGCCGAGCATTTTATGCTTTTTCCTTAACGTGTTTGAAAAATTCAATAATACATGAACATTCATGTAATAATGAACATGAACATAAACATAATACATGAACACTCATGTAAGATCCTCTATTCATGAAACTCGCCGATAGGTTCGTATTATGATTTTCATATGAAATGACCACGAGTGTAAGATCCTTTCTATATATTCCACTATTGTTTTCATTGGTGACCACTTTCGGGCTTGACCTTCTTGTTTACCCCCCCCCCCACCCTCCCCCAGTGGAATTCGTTTCCGCTAACCGTTCCAAGGCGGTTCTTCTGTCGCGGTTATTTTTGTTATGGTTTGTCTTTGGGTGTTTGTGTCGCTTATATTATTTTATTTTGGATAGCCGATTAGCCATTTTGAGGGAAAGTAACTTTCCTTTTGGCATTCCGCTGTTGATGTTTCCATTGGGGTCTGTTGTTTCGTGTTTGTGTTTCTTTCCCTTTGGTTTCTCTGATGGGAGCTGTAGGTTAATTGTATCGATTCCTGATCATTGCCTCCGCTTCTATTTTGATTCTTGCCCCTTTTGACATGGGAGACTAAACATTCTGTTATCCACTAAATTACCTGTGTCCGATGAAAGTTACGCGATAAAATATATAGAAGTTAGTAGGGAACATTTTTCTCTGACATAAATTGTAGCATTACTACGCTAGATAGCGAAAATGTGGTTTAAGATTATAAAAATTCAATATCTTACCGTTAATTTGAATATAAGTTTATACATATTTCATCAAATTAAGATTGGTCAATTTTAGAATAAAAAATAGGACCCTATGTATAATGTATTTCAATAGTAAATTAGCAAAAATACGCGACAGTATCTGATTTTAAACTACAGTAATTAAAACATTTTACTATGCAATGAAAAATGTGACTTAAAATTTCAGTAGAAAAAATGATTTTTCTTTCCTCCAATGTTTAATTTGAGAAAATCAAGTAAAAACAAATTGGGTCAGTTTGAGGTTGTTTTAATTTTTGCGGGATTTTCGGAGCTGGAAAAACTGCCAGTACAGGTAAGGTCCCTTGATTTGACATGAGGCATGATGATCCCAATTGCCCCGTATGCAACGCCCAATCAGATCGTCGAGAACAATAGTTTAGACTGACGTCACTTGACGTCACTGAAAATCATGTGACTCGATGTTTATATCGAGGTATGGACTATATTGTTTTCTATAGGTTTACGTCAGGCTTTACACTGGAAATGTAAATATAATCATATTATACTTGTATAGGGGCTTGGGTGTTAAACGCAGTTGCAAATAATTTGCCTTCGGCACTCGACCCACGCCTTCGGCGTGGGCTTCAACTTCAGCATTTGCCTGGCTACGCCCCTGAAATTCATATTAAATGTACGTGTAGTATACGTTACAAAAAATGAAGAACACAGTTTCCATTTTTAGATCGAATCGACATTTGTCATTTTCCATATTTCCACACAGCAAAATTTATAACGCGTAGGACTACTTTGTAATCTGTCCTTGTCAACGGAATCGTATAGGTATTGCCCTTACGCGCGGTGATCCGGTTCACCGTTAAACTACAAAACTAATGAAGTAATGAATAATAACAAAAGCCGTAGATGTAATAAAATTAATCTTTTACATTTATGGATCATTGGTCGCCATCAAGTTAGAAAGTCCGTGAAAAAGAACACCCCTCTAAACCCCACTTTATACAGAGAAAACTAATGTTTAACCCGGGATAAACATTATTTTTCATTTCTGCTCCAAGACATAGGTTGTCGGTACTCGTTAGAACCGCCTCAATGAGGCGGTTCTACCACATAGGTTGTCGGTACTCGTTAGAACCGCCTCAATGAGGCGGTTCTAACGAGGACTAACAACCTATGTTTGGAGTATAAATAAGAAAAATGTCATCCATTTTCATGAAAGAATGCACAATATCACGGATGTGTTATCGTAATGGTCAAACTTTTCTAACGTCCGGGGTGTCCTGACTTATCGGTATATCGGCATAGCCGTTGTTCCGATTAACCAAAGCATCCCGCGGGCGCGAAACGCCTAAATCGATTCGATACTCATGAAAGGCGTTGGTGTATATCATCAGAATGTCCCATTGTATTGGAATTTACCATTTGCTTTTGAACTGACCTAGAGTTCATATTGACAACACAAACATTTATACAATATGGTTTGGAAGAAATAGAGATTTGTTGACACAAGTCTAGGAATATGATAGCGTCTGCAGCAATACTTGTGATAGCTTGATATAACAGTGGAACATGTAGTTGTAGATTCACTTAAACGGAATAGAAAGAAAACCGTGAGTTTTGATCTTTACTGTTGAACAAGTTCGTAACGAACAACTGATGCGGGCATTAGCTTAACAAGTTCGAAACGAACTACTGCTGCGATGCATCAGCCGAACAAGTTGGTAACGAAGAACTGCTGGGATAAATTAGCTGAATATTCCGTAATGAACAACTCGCGGCTACGATGCATTAGCTGAACAAGTTCGTAGCGAACTACTGCTGTGGTGCTTTAGCCGAACAAGTTCGCGACGAAGAACTGCTGAGATACATTTGCTGAATTGTTCGAAACGAACAAATGCTGCGGTGCATTAGCTGCACAAGTTCGCAACGAACAGCTACTGCGATACATTAGCTGAACAAGTTCGTAACGAACAACTGCTGCAATGCATTAGCTGAACAAGTTCGTAACTAACACACTTACACGCTTTATAATATATATTTTACATATTTTAGCGTGGCTAACAAGGCTATCATTATAATCTGTTTGCTCCAAAAGATATACTGTATATACTCATTCCGAGCATCCATAATCTATGTTTCTAGTTATAGTGAGAATAATATCGAAATTATAGGTCTTGATCTACACTGTTCACCAATGTCCCAGCACATGATCCAGTCGATGTTTTACAGATCTGTAGCCCTCTTAAAACAACACTCTTACGTCACATCGCTAAGAATAGCGGGGCTGTTTTCTATAAATAACCGTTGTCTGTATTTCGGATAAATCGACCATAGTCACGTGGACATTAACAACGTAAAGCCGCTGTGCTTAGTAACAGTGGGTCGACACAAAAAAAGCAGTTTTTATTTCGGTTTCATCTGTAACAGTGTAAATTGAATAAAGTTAGATAATATTGAACAATTCAAAACTCATCATTCCGGCTTTTAAAGATTTGACCGATTGTGACATTTAAAGCTGTTGCTGCGAATTGCATTTGATTTCAATAGTAGATTTTTTGTGTTGTTATTCATGTAGCTAATTGAATTCGTTTACACTGGTTTTGTTCTAGATATAAAAGTCAATGTTCTTCTTCGAGTTAGTGTAAAAAGCGTGGATGGTGTAGTGGTTACGCTACTCGTCTCATAAACCAGGAGTCGTGGGTACGATTCCATAAAACGGGGTCCCGTTTCCGTATGACCACAGCTGTAGATGGGCCGTAAAACTCAAACACACACGCATGCACGCACACACTCTCCAAGCACACGCACACACACACGCGCGCCTAATGCTCACTTTATAAAGCTGTAAAAGCATTGCATTGTTTGTTTGAATTGAGGTTTAACGTCCCCTTCAATACTATTTAGGTCAATATGGATACGTTGCTACCAATTTTGTGGGATCTTTTCCCGACGATGAGATGAAATGACCTATCAAGTGCTGCCATCCAAACTTGCCAAAAGGGTTTAAATGAAGGGACGGTCCAACTCACACCACTTTTCTTTTTTTAAGCCGCCGCCCATTGGGGCTTGAAGAAATAAATAGGCTGCATGATGCTTCCACGCAGAGCTGAATCCGACTCGCACACGAGTACTGGTAAACCGCATAGAGAATCTAAGCTTGCCCAGGCAAAGCGGGGCGAGTCGGACCGTACATGCTTATAGACCCCATTGGTTTCATTGGGCGACAGGGCTTGAGATGTCATTTCATCTCAATATCGGGTAAAAGTCCCAAAAAATTGGAAGCAACGTCTCCAAATGACCTTTATAGTGTTGACGGGGAAGTTAAACATCAAATCAAACAAACAATAACAACCCTTTTTTCTCCGGAAGACATCCATTGCATTCAGATGACTTCATTAAAAATCCTGTACTTTAAGTAAACAGTGTAGACCGTAATCTTGCCAGTGTCCCTTTTAGAACATTAGGCGTATACCACCGTACACACAAGTGTGTGCAATGCCGCATCAACATCGATGCAACGTCAACGTTGCATCGACGTTGATGCAACGTTGCTTAGACGCCATGTGTCCGCTGGGTATGGGTTTACCTGTTCAGTATTGAAACACCCCGTAAATTAACCTAATTCCATTCACACATAAACCCAGCACATGACTCCCGTCCAGGTTTTACAGGTAGCCCTCTTTGCACAGCACTCACAGTGGCTTTAAAATGTTACGTGGTTTTCGTACAGACGCTATTTGCGCGTCGAATTCATTAGTAACTTTGGCTAAATTGACAAACATGCAGTCGATCAAAAACGAAAGTAAGTTGGCACTCAATAGGAAAGCCAAGCCATTTTAACCAGGCTTTCCAACGGAAACTCTGGTTATCAAAAGGGCGAGAGGGCGGGCGTTAACATTTAGTTTCCTGAGCATAACTCCGCAAACTCTTGCTCTTTAATGATATACATGTAACAGGTGAATATAATGCTTAGCACCTTTACCCGGCCGGGGATTGAACCCGGTCCGCCGGCGTGACAGGCCAACACTCTACCGCGTCGCTATAAAAGCCGGCTTGTACCGCAAGGCAGTTAGTTTATACTAATTTATTTTAGTTCGATTGCGATGAAAGCTTCAAGCTTATTGAATCGCTCTCGAACACTCATTCCGGGTGTTTTCACGTGCGCGCGAGAGAGAGGCTGTGGCTTTTTATACCACTGCTACCCATTTACACCTGGGTGGAGTGGGGCAGTGTCATTACGTGTCTTGCCCAAGGACACACCTCGATACCGGTGGCTGGATTCGAACTCACAACCTCTCGATCATAAGTCGAACGCGCTAACCACTGCGCTATCGAGGCTGACAAGGCAGTTTAAACCGCAAGGCAGTTTAAGTGTGCTATATACCTATACCCTATGACATTCTCCCCCTCCACATTGAAATTCGTCATCGAATTTCTGGGAGTCAGAGAATCACGTGAAATGATACTCAAGGAGTTGTAATGCACCTATGGGTTATTTACGGTGGGCGCCAAATGTATCAGGTGAAAAAATGCTAACCACCTTTACCTGGCCGGGGATCGAACCCGGTCCACCGGATTGACAGGCAAACACTCTACCGCGTCGCTATAAAAGCCTGCTTCTAACGCAAGGCAGTACAAGTGTGCTATATATCTATATACTATGACATACTTGTACATGTAATAATATTGTAGCTACTGCATGATTCGGACCACTGTTCAATGCATCATTTCATGTAATAGTCGGGGATTTGAAATTCGTAGCACAAGTATTTAAGGAGTTTAATGCACCTTATTTTCTCACACTTAACTATGATATGAATTTATTGAGAGGTCTCTCAGCATCTTGAAAATGGAGTTAGAAAATCAAAAAAGTGGGGAAAAAGACATAAAAAGGGGAGATAAATGTACCTACCCTCTATTCTCATTTGAACATCCAAACAAATCCAAACGACATCTACTCTGAAACTACAAGGCCGATTGGAACCAAATTACATGTGAAGCCGCCATGGGGTGGAAGAACGAACATATATTCTGAATATCTGGGTCACATGATCAAAATGTTCACCATGCCCATATATGGTAAAAACCTTTGAAATCGCCCGTTCTCAGGAACCAATAGACCGATGACCTTGAAACTTGATATACAATATTGGGGACCCGGTCCCTTTTACATTTGTTCAAATGATGACATTTAGTTGACCTTGACCTTTCTTACGTCAAGGTCACATACGGTCACTTAGTGTTTTGTATGGGAAACACAGGATTTTCTGGTTCTGTTGCAGCTTATGACATCAGAGTTGATATTTGCAGCCAGCTAAATGATCCTGGGGTCAGAAGATTACATATTTCTATTTTTTCCAAAACTACTGTGCTAACGGATACCAAATTACATATACTGCATCAGTGTGGTCGAGAAATCAAAGTTAGTTTGAGGGATCTGTGTGATTGTCACACCAATAAGGAGATGCGACAACGACGCCAACTGTCAACGACGCTAATGGGCCAAAAGTGATTTTGAATTTTGCATCTCAGGAAATACAAGACCTTGGTATGCAACATGTTGGACTTTAGACCTGCTGAGATTCTTCAAAGCTGACCATAATGTATGTGACGGCAACAGAAAACAATGGTTGATATAAAAATAATTTGGCAGCAATGGTCCTGCGATTGGCCTCTACTAAACCATTATGGTCGATTGAAATAAATGGCCACCGAGGGTGGGATAATTTATGCCCATTTGAGCTCTGGTGAGCGTAGTTTCCCACAGGCTGCTTGTTGATAACTTTGTGTTCAGGTTAGTTATTAAAAGTCGCGTAAGCTTGGTGGCAAGCAAAAACCATATTTAATTGGCGTTGTCATAATACAGCAGCCACAGTTTTCTGCTTTACTGATTGCGCTTATTGCTTAGCTGCATTTTCCAGCCTACATAAACCATTTATTCGATAACCAGTGGTAGTTTAGTATGAAGTTACCATGACAACAATACCCCTGAAAGACGACAATGTTCAGTGAATTTAACAACGCGACCCTATTTCAGTCTTTTTTCAAATGGTTGGCAGAATTTCGTCCAGTATTTCAAAATTGAAGGAAAGACGTATTTTAATCAGTTTACGCCTCTGAACAATCCAGCCTCCTTTCGACTGAAGGTCTGCGAAATTTGTCTGCCAACAAAAAAGAAACATTATATAGTATTTGCATGGTAGAACGACGATTTTTGAACATTGCCTACACTCTGTTTGTCAAATCATGATAACTCCTGATGGCTTGACACAGAAGGCCCTTTTGGCAAATCTGTATGGGACAATTGGGGTGGTTGGGTGAGGCAAAGGTGACGTTTATCTTACGTCAATAGGGCGTCCAACTGATATTGGCTTACAGCTGGACAAGACCTGCTGTTCTTGCAGCAGATAATGGTAGAGGGGGAATACTGTTATTTCTTCTGTTTCTGCACTTATATATTTATTTTCCTCTTTCTCTTCTGTCCCTCACTTTCATCTGCTCTACTATCTCTTCTATCGCTTTTCTAAGGGAGAAAACACAAAATGACCAACAAGAGTGGACGTGCCTTTAAACTCAAAACAATCAATATATGGGACAAATATCAGTTAAAGGAACTAGTATAAAAGTAGACGAAGAACAGGTTAATCAGTGCATCACATGAACAAGTCCATGAAATTAAGACCCCTAAATCCAACTTTATATAGAGAAAACTGGGGTTTACGGGGTAAACATTATTTTTCTTATTTCTGTTCCAAGACATAGGTTGTTGGTACTCATTAGAACCGCCTGATGCGGTAATAACGAACACCCTCAACCTATGTTTTGAACATTTATAACAAATATATCAGGGATTTTCATCAGAAAAATAGCCTTTTTGGAGATTGAAAAATGCACTATGTCGCACGGGTGTGTTATCGTAATGTGTGACAAGAGACACAGGATAATTAAGAGCTAACGGCGAATAGAGTGACAATGTTATCGAAGGCAGGTTGTCCAATGAAAAGGTAGAAAGTAAGTGGAGGTGACATCTTAAGATGCACATTTACAGGTTATACCAATACTCGGGGAAAAGGGAAGAAGGAAGAATGTTTAAGGGGTGGCTTTACATTACATTAAAGCTCGGTTACTACTTATCTTTAATCGTGCGACTTACCAGATAATTAGGTACCCAGTTAGATTCCAATAGAGATCTTGTAGTGGCCAGTAACATTTACGTATTTAAAATATAATAATGTCGATGTTAGTTTGGGAGCCTTCAGCACAAACTGGAAACTTTGGATAATGAATCTTGAAATATACAATGTATTTATTAAATGTTGATCGATTCAAGTCACCAGTTTAGAGAATCACTGGATAGTTCATCGCTGACAAATATGCTTGGTGATGTATATTCACCTCACTAAATAAAAACCAGAAGGAAATGGTCATCAGTAATTTTTCAAAAATATATCTGTTGGCCCCAGTTACGATACATCTGTGACCAGCCAGTAAAATAATTTATTTTATGTATGTTTTAATATGGATTTTTATCACCATCTGTGACGCAGCAGGAAAAAAACAGCAAAAGGGTCCATAGGTATATGAGTCCCTAGTTCATGCCCAGATTTACACAGATTCATCAAGTTTCACATGCATGTGCAAAAATTACCGTCCTGCATACTGACGGAAAAGAAATAGTTTCAAAAATTACTAAAAATCCTTTAGCGCAAAAATAGTGTAAAATTTACCAAATTTCCGGGGGTAAAATTCCAATGGTCAAAATTTATGGTAACACCGGATGTAGTTACGTCATATCATGAATTTTGATATCTTGGAGTAATGACAAATATTTTGGCTGATGCAATAAATCAACATTCAGTTGTAAGCGCAAGCTACACATAACTAAACTTAATCCAACCATTCGGTGGGTGTAAACTCATAGAATTTTCAACCCCTTTTCCCCACCAGATTTGCTAAATAATCACATGCAACATAGATTAGGCTTCTATCTCCATGAAACAGCACAAATAAAGTGTGAGAATTTTGGGTGCATTAAAATTTTCGAAATCTGGTCTCAAATCCCGGACTATAACTACATGGACTCGTTACAGTGCTGTTAGCTCACAAAAACGTTAGCTTTAGCAGCAAGCACAATATAATAATATAAATTACAGTGTAGTAAATACAGTGGCATTTTTGCTGAAAAAAGTGAATAGAACAACAAAACATTAGTGCACTTGTTATGTTCTAACATTAGGTTAACTAACGCCCTCTAAATGCGTTTTGAAATATTGGGCTATGACGTATAATGCAGCCCCGCAAAATCGTTGTCATCACGAAAATACGCCTATATAATTTTGACCCCCTTTAACCCCACTTTTATATAATAAAACTTGGGTTTACAGGGGTATATATTATTTTTCTTACTTCTGCTAAAAACATAGATTGTGGGTACTCGTTAGAACCGCCTCGCCGAGGCGGTTCTAACGTTCCCACAATCTATGTTTTGAGCAGAAATAAGAAAACTATTAGATTTGTTCTGTCTGAAAATCTTCATTTTTTGGCGGTAAAATTTGCAATATATTTGAATAGGCGTGTTTTCGTAATGCCTGCTCAAAAACGTTTTTTTTTTTTTTTTTTTTTTTGTGTGTGTGTGTGTGTTTTTCTTTTCATGTTTGTTTGTTTCTTGTAACAGTTCAAACATCATCGTCATTATCATGGATTCTTTTGATCGTTCTGTATAAAAGGAGTTTTCTAAGCAATGGCCATTGTTTCATTTTTATCGAACTAGGCATTGGTTTATGCATATTGACGCTTTGGTATTCCGGCTGTATTTTTTTCAGTATTTCTTCTTTTTTTTTTTCTTCTTTTTTTTTCTGTTTTGTACACAGTTCAAACATCATTGCTTTTATGAATTCTTTTTATCATTCTGTTTTAAGCAGTGGCCATTGTTTCCATCTAGACATAGGGTTATGTACATATTGACGCTTAGCTATATATTCTCGTTTGTTATAATAGTATCATTATTGTTTCTTTCTGTTTAAGTATTATAGATAAAAAAATGTGAAAGTTCATATTTTTAAAGCCCCAAAAATACATACCTATTCGATAAAACACCCGTGTGCAAAAATTGCGTCTTTTTATCTCTAGAATAACAATTTCACAGATGAAAAGTTTTGATATTTTTCTAATTTCTAGTCCAAATATAAATCGTGTGTGCTCGTTAGAACCGCCTCATTTAGGCAGTTCTAACGAGTACCCACTATCTATGTTTTCGAGCAAAATTGTGGAAAGTAATGCACACGTTTACCCCTATGACGTGGGTCCAAGTCATTTATGATCTAAACGTAAGATGCATTGTGGGAAAACGTTGTTTATGGTCTAAACATAAATTGCGGGTACACTTTACACATGATCTAAACGTAGAGTAGATACACGTTGTTTACGATCCAAACATAGATGGTGGGTTAAAGTTATTTATGATCTAACATATATTGGTGGTACAAGTTATTTGAACATAGATTTGGGTACATGTGATCTATGATATAAACATACCTTAGAAGGTCTATGCCTACCCAGGCAAAGTGGACCGTCTCTGCATGTAAACCCTATTGGTTTGTATGTGGGGTAGGGCTTGAGATATAATTTTATCTCAATGCCGGGTAAAGTCCCCCAAAATTGAAAGCAACGTCTCTAAAATGACCTAAATAGTGTTGACGGGGATTCTTCACAACATTACTTTATTTTATAGAAGATAAAAATATTCTTGCACACCAGATAAGGAAATCCACAGTTTTAGCTTTGGATAGAAATTCTGTTCTAACCCTAATGTTCTTACCCAAAAACGAATATTCTCGCGTATGCACTGGTTGAATACGACCTCATATGTGCCGTCGTTAAGGTTAACGTCAATAAACATCACTGTATTGTCATTACAATATGGCGGACGTCGGCAACCGAAGTGACTGCAGTATTAAAACTCCGCGCACAGGAATGGAAAGTATGCAAGTAAAAGAATCCTACATGAGTGTGAGGGGGATAGAAAAATCCGTTCCTCGGGATCACTGTCCGGCATCACTCGGCAAGCCTCGTGATGCCGGACAGTGACCCTCGGCTCGGAGTTTTCGATCCACCCCTCACACTCCTGTAAGATTCGTTTATTAGCCTCATCATGTCTTCTGATCTGGAGCTGTAATTAACCCTTAGTGGCTCGAAGTACCCCTGTCTCGAACAAATGTTCATGGTCCCAAACGTGTTCAAGCGATTGGAGCTAGATTATAAGAATCTTATATGGGTGTCATGACGCTTGCCGAGCGATGCCGGACAGTGATCCCTCTATCCACCCCTCACACCCATATAGGATTCTTTTTCTTGCAAACATTCCATTTCTTTGCGCGGATTTTTAATGCTGCAGTCACTTCGGTTACCGACGTCCGCCATATTGTGATGACACTACAGGAATGCTTAGTGACGTCACGTAACGTGCTGTGACGTCAACCTTAACGACGGCGCATATGAGGTCGTATTCAACCAGTACATTTATCAAACACGCGATATTCGATTTTGGGTAAGAACACCAGGGTTAGAACAGACTTTCTATCCCAAGCTAAAACTATGGATTTCCTATTCTGGTGTACAAGAATGTATATTACATGTCTGTCAACTTCGATGTCCTCCAGTCAGCCTCCTAAAACTGGGTCAAGTAGTGCCTGATAAGAGATGTTTGCTGAGCCAAGTTCAGAAGGCAAACAAACCAGTAAAAATTGCTACTGTGGCGTCTTATATTGCCTCTTGACTGTAAGGCGCGGCACTAAGAAGTATATGTGTAAGGCAAGTAAGTTTCCAATGGACAAATTCAAATTAGCGACAATATTATTAACCCTTTTTGTACCAGAAACCCCACAACGGGTATACCCCTGGCAAACAGTGAAGGCCCAGATCAGACGCCGCAGAACGCGGCGTCTGATCAGGGCCTACACTGTTTGCAAAAAGTTCAGTTATTTTCCAAATAGATTTGGAAGAAAACACAACCCGGCACCCCTAAATGTTGACTGACTGAGTGTTTGAGTTTCACGTCCCACCAACAGCTAAGGTCATACGGAGACGGGACCTCGGTTTCAAGACTCATCCGAAAGTCCGAAGAAGCCCGGGATCGATCCTGTGACCCCTGATTTACAAGGCGAGTAGCGTAACCAATACAGCACGGAGGCTTCTCCTAAATGTTGAAATGGGCTCCTACTATATATAAGGAAGAAGATTCCATTTGGTACAAAAACGGTTAAATATACTATTTTGTGGAACATTTAGGGACCATACATAACAAAAATTCTATCTTGAAGTCAAGATGTGGCGCCAATGAGCTACAACGTTGCTAATAGATTTCTGCATCACACTAACAAGTCTGTGCAACGAATTTCCCTGTAAACCACACTTTATATAGAGAAAAGTTTTGGTAGTGACTGAGGTTAAATTATGTTATGTGTTGTGGTTTTACGGCCCAGTCAACAGCTAAGGTCATGTCGGGCAAGTCAGTTATCCTCACTGCTCCTTGACAGGCTTAGACCCTCTACAAACGGTCCTCCAGCCCGGCCCCGAAAGTAACTGACAACAGCCGGTAGGTCAACGACCGAGTCTTCAAGCAATCGATCATCTCAAGCCGTCTCCCAAAAGATGGGGCATTAGAAAAACATTACAAAAACATGCCTATACAAATACATTGTAAAGTTTACAGCCGAACAATCGAAACTTTTAAACGAAAAATTGATATATTTTTCTTATTCCTGCTCAAAATATAGATTCGGGGTATTCGTTAGAACCGCCTCACCGAGGCGGTTCTAACGTGTACCCACACTCTATATTTTAGAGCAGAAATAGTAAGAAAAGTTTATCCCTGTAAACCCCAGTTTTACTACTGTTAAACACTTAAATTTGGCATCAGCAAATTTTGGTGTTTTTGATGAGTGGATCCTTATTGGCGATTTTTTTTTATTTTGGCGTTTATTTCCTTTACCGCCAAAATAAAATGACCGCGAAATATATGTGTTTTACAGTATATAAAAGTGGGATTCAAGGCGATCAAAATTATATAGGTGTGTTTCGTGATGAGAGAGATCGGATAGAGTAGAAAAACTAAACCAGCCCCATCCCGCACCTTCTACAAGTACAGCAGGCCCTTGTCCTTACTGGAGCCAAAGCAGTAGAGCGCACCGGCACTTAAAGCTACAGAGTACCTTCACACACACACACACCGACCCTACCTCCCACATTCAGCTGGGATAAATCTGTTTTTCTCTATCAAAAATTCGAATGAGGTTTTAAAAACAGTAAAATTCCTGTATTAAGACCACCTTTGGGACTATTCAAAAGTGGTCTTTAGTGCCACTTTTAAAGACTTTTAAAGACCACTTTTGAGCAGTCCCAAAGGCGGTTCCTGACCAAAGGACATTGTGTGCATGAAGAAAAAATAACTTTATCCTTTTAATTAAGCTTTTTATAGCAGAATTAGTCTTAATTTCAGGTGGTCTTAATAGCGGAATTTCGCTGTAAATTGATATCCAGTCTGTTTACTTATGATTTGTGTACGCTTTACACTACACTTCCTTGTTTGTTTGATAGTTTGTTTGTTTGTATTGGAGTTTAACGGCCAAGTTAACACTATTTAGGTCATTTTTAGGCCGGTCAGTTTACCTATCCACACTTTTCCTGGGCAGGCTTATGCGTAAGCGGTTTACCAGTACAGGGCACATTCTTTCGCCAGAAAGATCTTATAAAAGAAAATCTTAATGATTTAATTGAATGGACCTTTCATAGAGAATATTCTGTCTATCTAGCATGTGATGTAAGAAATGTATTTATTTTTCACTTCTGAAGAGCATACACATTACACATTACGGTCATGTCAGAAAATGTATGAAGCTCTTACCTTTCTTCTTGACAAGATTTATATAAGATTTGGTCAAATTATGGGTATTCCGATGGGTACGAATTACGCACCCTTTGTGGCCGATTTATTCTTGTTTTGTTATGAAAGAGACTTTATGATGTCCATTTCCATTGAAAACCAATCTGAAATCATTGAAGCTATTAGCGCGACTTCTAGATATTTGGATGATTTATTAAATATTAGCCATACCTACTTCGATGGCTTGATCAGTCAAATTAATAAAGCAAATTCTTCTGATACCGAAGCCCCGTTTTTTATTTACATTTATCTATTGTAGATGGGTTTGTTTCCAGCAAAATTTATGATAAACGCGAGGATTTTGAAATTGTAACTGCTAAATTTCGTAATCAGGGTTATGGTGTAATAAACTACGACAATGCTTTTCTAAGTTTTATAAACGTCATTCCGATTTAGCATCAACAGTTAATGTTGGACTTAAATCTTTTCTCCAAGAAGGCCTATTGGAACTTGAATTTTATGGTGACTTAGTTTATAAATTCAAAAGACATATGCTTTCAATGATATCAGTGCCAAATTTCGTAAAATCATTCTTCGATATAAAAAGATTGGGAACAACATAAATGTTATACGACAGACTGCCTGCAAGGTAGTTAACCCAATCACGGTTGATAACTTTGCTTCCAGCTTTAATAGACGTTTCCGAGCTGTCAATCAAGAGCGCTGTTTCATCCAATCGAAAAAATCGATTTTATTTAGTGCCGCTGTGTTGGTCACTAACGGCCATTTCCTCCCACAAACAAAGAAACGCAGTAGTGGGGAAGGGCATTTCAGGGTAATGGGGTTGTGTGGGAAGTTTATTATTAGGACTGTCAAACAATTGTCATGTTGTAGTACAGCAATATTGAGATAAATATGTACATGTATATATGATGGCCCCCGCCTATAGGGGCTTGAAGAAATTTATGGGTTGCATGATGATTCCACGCAGAGCTGAAACCGACCCGCACACGACTACTGGTGAACCGCTTAGAGGATCTCAGCCTGCCCAGGAAAAGCGGTGCGAGTCGGCCCGTCACTGCTAATTAACCCTATTGGTTTCATTGGGCGACAGGGCTTGAGATGTCATTTCATCTCAAGGTCGGGTAAATGTCCCAAAAAATTGGAAACAACGTCTCCAAAATGACATTTACACTGTGACGGGAACGTTAAACCTCAAATCAAACAAACAAACATGTATATGTGTATATACATATAGAGTGCATAAGTGACCGGTCTAACTGCCCCGGACCTTTTGGCCTGGTTGTTGTGTCACTCGCTTTGAAACCCCAGGTCGTGGGTTCAGTCCCCGGTCGGAGTTCGACAGGATTTTTCTTAACAGATTTTTTCCTCCTCCTGTTACAATGGTGCCTGGTGCCACGATGATAACCATTTGAGTCCAGGGGCGGGGCAGATGCGGCCGAGTCAAAAGAAGCTGGAAATGTGGTATTATTACATTAGTATCTCCTGAACATTTGAAACAAATGTCTCTCTGTAGTATAGAAGAATGTAGTAGTACGACCATAATAAATGTCCATATAGAGTGCATAACTGACTGGTCTGGTTTGTCTGGGCCTGGTGGTTGTGTCGCTCACTTTGTAACCCGAGTTTCGTGGGTTCAATCCCCGGTCGGGGCACTCGACTGGAGTTTTATTTTTATTTACAGATTTTTTCTCCTCGTACTGCAGTAACGTCACAAATATTGTATGGTTGGTGTGCTGTGGGGCCAGCGTTGGGGCTTATAAATGTGGGCAACAAGGACTGGGATCAGCCTGCGCATTTGAATAGTCTGACTGGGGCCCTCGCGGATTGCAACTGCCCTTCTATAGTCTGCTGGCTTTTCAAAAAAAAAAAGATGCGCGAAATCTCGTGTCTTAGGGAGTAATTAAGCAGTCTGATGCGGTGGGTGTAATGGCTCATGTAGCATATGCTCATCTCTGGTCTAGAGGTTGATGAGTGGGCTGCTGGTCTACATTTGGCTGTCTGATTAGGGATCAGTAGATAGAGAGTTAATGCGGATTGCATGAGAGTTTTAGTGTATATGATTGGCACCACTCTCGATTGCATTATATTGTACCCTCGGTGTGGAATTATTATATAATGAAATGAGGAGCATATACTTTATAATCAAGTTTTGTTTGTTTGTTTGATTGATTGATTTGAAGTTTAACATCCCCGTCAACACTGTAAATGTCATTTTTGAGACGTTGCTTCAAATTTTGTGGGACTTTTACCGACATTGAGATGAAAAGACTTCTCAAGCCCTACCGTTCAATGAAACCAATAGGGTTTATAAGCATGGATGTGCCGACTCGTGTGTGTGTGTGTACGTGCGTGTGTGTGTGTGTGTGTGTGTGTGTGTGTGTGTGTGTGTGTGTGTGTGTGTGTGTGTGTGTGTGTGTGTGTGTGTGTGTGTGTGTGTGTGCGCTTTCGTTTTCCGCACCAAACGCAAACACTTCGCGGTAACTTGGAGATAGTTTTCCAGGCTGAATATTTTGAAATTATGCACATGATTATTTTATAATTTCTTAGCCCTTTGGTTAGGCTGTTTTTATTTTTATTTATTTTTATTATTATTGTTATTTTTTGTCAAGGTTTTATGTCTCAGTAAGTCCGGATAAATCCCCACCGATATCTACACAGACTTTCTTTGTTTCCGCCATATTGGCTGCAAAGCTTGTGGGACGTAGCAACAGTAACCAAGTAGGCGGAGCATAAGATTAGATTCTCGGAAACGTCTATTGCACGCCGGCGGGGCAGGCCTTTGATTCTATGACGTAAATGCTTACTTAAATTTTTAGGAGATGTCAGTTGGTACCAGTACCTGATAGAGCATTAAGTCTCTGGTCGGGCTTACCGGAGTCTAACTGTTGTTTTGCTATTGCCCCAGCATTTCAGTTATTTCATGCTGTGAATCCTCACCATTTTTTCTTCTCTGTATAATCGTTTAATTTTTATGTTCTCGGAGATGTAGCGTTTTTAACGAGGCGGTTCTAACCACAGGCGCTTGAAGTTTGGTCCATCAAACATACTGAAAATGTCCAAATACAAAAGCTCTGGAAGCAATTACAAAGAAATTGCCAGGTGTGCAAGCGCTGTTTCGGAGCCATTGCGCCTCTGACTTCCGTAGTTGCACGGCAACGTCATGAACGAAATGGCTTACTGTCACTTTTGTTTTTTGGAAATTGTGAATTATTTATGGACAGAACTTCAAGCTCCTGTGTTCTAATGAGTACCCAAAACCTATTTCTTGGGGCAAAAATAAGAAAAAATAATGTATACCCCTATAAACCCGAGCTTTTTCTATATAAATTGAGGTTTACGGTGCGGTTCATTACACAAACTTGTTAACATGGCATAAATAAAGTTTTTGGAAAATTTTAATATGATGTTATTGATCAAATAATTTCGTACTGGCCCAGTTACAGGTCCGAGGTCTGCTGTATTGGCACGAGGCCGAAGGCCGAGGCCAATACAGCTGACCGTGGACCTGTAACTGGGCCAATACGAAATTACTTGATTAATGACAATTTTATTATTTGACAAAATTAAAAACAGGATTTATGATTTTTGAATATCGGTTGACCTTGTGTAATATAGGATAATCAATTAATAAAAGTCAGTAAACATGTTAAACAAAATGTAAATTCGCAAATATGGACTTTTCCATCGAAAATGACAGGCTGATACAAGTATCCGATTTTTATCAAACTTGGTGTGTCAGGGCTCAGATTTCCAGTATCTGTGTGAGGTAGTCGTTGCTGACACTTGTATTAAGTTTATTTTAGAGTTTTTGATATTTAAGAAGCGGATTATGTTTCATATGAGTTTACCATATAAACACTGTACCAAATGCAACTAATCAACCCATATATGACAATGGAATCTACCACCTAGTAAGTTTGGAGTGGTCCATTTCCAATTATAGCGGCGTCAGGTTAGTTTTGTTTGTGGTAAGTTTTTCCCAAATGTAAAGACTTGAAGCAAACAGTGTGGACTCAGATCAGACACCGCGCGTTCTGTTGCGTCCGATCGGGGTCTACACTGTTTGCTAATGTCCCAAAAAGGGTCGCTAGGCATACATGGGTAAATATTAAGATAGGAAAACAATAACCAGAAAAATGACATGCTTCTCCAAACAATCCCTGACTCTTATTTCGATTTAAAGGATTTCAAAAGCACTGTCACAGAAATGATAGAGCATTGGTTGCAAATTGATTAATGGTTATGAACTATAGTTCAGTGCATATTGACAGTACGTCACTAGCTCAGCTGTGGGTAACACGCATATTTGAGATCATGCTGTCTTTACGACACTAAAATTTCATTTCTATAGCAAGAGATAAGGTGGATATTTGGTGGCATTGAAGAAACTTTTTCCTTATTTCTCCATATAAACCTATGTTGTGTGTTTTCATTAGAACCGTCTCAGCCAGGCGGTTCTAATGAATACTAACGTTATAGGGTTTTATGGAGAATTGACAAAAATAGCTTTCTATCTTTATCACCAAATACTAACCTTCTCTTTTTCTATGGTTTTACTGTTTGCATTATTTATTTGTTTCAGACAAACATAGATTGTGGGTGCTCGTGAAAACCGCCTCACTGAGGCGGTTTTCACGAGTATCCACAATCTATGTATTTAAGCAAACGTTAGGGAAAATGGTGTGTGTCTACAAACCCCACTTTTCTCTTTATAAAGTATGTTTTACAAAGATATTCATTTCTACTTGTTAAAGTGTTTAAAAAAAATAATTTCTACAGAAATAGATAGGAACTGGTATACTAGGCTTTTTTAAGAAAGAAGGTAAGTCTTGAAATTTTTAACAGAGTTAATTACATTGTATTTATTAAATATTGGAGATATGATTTGATTGAACTTTTTTAAAATGATGAACAATTAGGCATAAATGTACATTACATGCACATATGGTATCAGAAACAGAATGCCATCAACATTTCGTCATAGAGCTGAAAAGGACAGACTTTGACAGGCTGGTGATTCTCATTTGTGCTATTTGTCGTAGACTTTTGCTCCGTAAGCATTTAAGAAAATGGCACGGCTGGTTGAATGATTTCCTGTTGACTGGTCAGTTATTTGACACAATTATCAAAACCCCGGTAATTACCGGAACGTTGCCTTGAGTTTATTCGTTTCTGACAGACATATATTGTTGGTGCATTCATGAATGCTCTCACGCTTGCAAAATAAACATATATTCGTGGATAACATGCTGTTGACTTTGCTCCAATAATACAGCACATCTAGTTTGGTTTTATTTATTTTTTTTGTTTGTTTCGTGGTTTTGTTATACGGCAAGCTGGAAGGATTTTATAAGGTTAACCTAGAATGTGAAATAAAAAGGCTGACCTACGCTGAAAAAAATAACTAGTACATTCGACTAGTTTACCTAGTAAACACAGAGGTTCATCTAGTCGTCTGTAGGTTGACTGAGCATTCTTAGTCAATTTAACTAGTCTCTCTAGTAAGCGTAAATTAATAATCGTTGACAGGGCATCTGGTCAGTATGACTACCCTTTCTAGTCAGTATGACTAGGGTGTCTAGACAGTTTTCCCGCCGAATGTTGATTGACAGCTTGCAGAATGTGTAGAGGAAGCGTTCCAGACGCCATCTTAACGTTTAGGAGAACATGCTCCAACATACAGTGGGTTGATTCTGATATTATTTCACCCAACATACAGTGGGTTGTTGTACTCACCTTGAGCACTTTGTTCTTATTGTTTGTAACTCTGCAGGTAAGAAATAGTCTTTTATTTCTTAAGCACCTAGTGGTTATAAGCAGCGTTATAATGCTTACAAGATAAACAACAACAACAACAATGTCAACATACAAATATACGTACAGAAGCTCTAAAGTCGACATTTCCGTGAATCCAAGCATAAATAATAGGGATTTTCTTTTCTGCAATATGAAAATATAACTGAAGGTAAGAAATATTCTTTTATTTCTTCTCTTATCGTCCTAAACGGGCGCCTTTACACAGCATGTTTTTCCATATGTGTTTTGAGTACTAGTAATCAGTACTAAGAATCTAGTAATCTACGACTAAAGCAACTAGTAATCAGTACTAAGAATCTAGTAATCCTGACCATGCTTGCTAGTACTTTTGACAGTCACACCAGTACATTTGACTATTAAGCTAGTACATATGACTAGCTTAAACTAGTGAACTTTGACTAGATGAAGCTAGTCAAATGTACTAGGCTAAGTAAAGCTAGTCAAGTTGACTAGTTTTTTCTAGTCAAAATGCTTGACTAGGTCTTCCTAGTCACATCGACTATTTTGCATAGTGCTTTTTTGGACAATCATATTGACTAGGTTCCTTAGTCGGCATGACTATTTTTTTTTCTCAGTGTAGAATGCGAAATGAATGAAACCGTAAATATAGGCATGTAGTACAAGTAGTTGTAATCGATAATTTTGTTTTCATGTCCCACTGGAGGGAACATTTGGAAATCCTTATTTGTAACCTGTGACTGTTAAAACTTTGTATTTATGCAACAACAAGTATAAGCTTTCACAAGAAGGAAAAAGTGGCCCATTACAAGTATAAGCTTTCTCACAAAAAGAGGCCCACGGGTAGAGCTCTGGCACAGAATTGCGATCACATTTGTACAAGCCCATATTTGCTGTCATATTTGCACAGGCTAATGCAAAATATACATCTACAAACACTCGACCAGAACGGACCACTGTCTGTCCTTTAAGCTCCCCAGGAGCCTTTGACTCAGATGAGCTATAAAAAAACTTGCTTCGCTGTTAGCAAAACTTTTGGTTTAATCGTCAATTAGTCATCTACAACATGTAGGACAGTTGCCAACAGTTTTCAAGCATTCCATTAGATATGCTGTTACAAGCATATTGTGCATGTTCGGGGTAGGGGTACGCCTTTTAAAGGATGAAAATGTACTTTTTTTTTACAAAATTACAGCATCTGCAACTTTGACATTTCAGACCCCATACTTCAGTCGGCAGAATCATGGGCATTACGAAAACACGCCTATACAAATACAGTGTAAATTTTACCGCCGAAAAACAACAACAAAAAAAAATAGCTGAAAAATTGCGATCATTTTCTTATTTCTGCTCGAAATATAGATTGTGGGTACTCGTTAGAACCGCCTCATCAAGGCGGTTCTAACGAGTACCCACAGTCTATGTTTTAGAGCAGAAACACGAAAAATAAGGTTTACCCCAGTAAACCCCAGTTTTACTATATAAAAGTGGGGTTCAAGGGGGTCAAAAATGTATAGGCGTGTTTTCGTGATAGTGCAGACTGGCAATTACAATATTGCCAAAGACAGTTAATTGTATAAAACCAATTTCTGGAATATAACTCTAGCTAGACATTCACATTTAATATGTGCTAAGCGTAGACCTAGCTTTTTGTAAAAGCTATTCGTGTAAATGCCATTGATTCAAGAGACGCAAAATGACGTGAAAAAAAAAAATCTTGTTTTCTCCAATATGGTTTGACACGGGGCTGTCCCGCTGTTCATATAAAATTTTCTTGTTTCAAATGAGAATTCTTTCGTCAAATAAATGGTTGGAAAACGAAATGTGTGTAAATACATGTAATAAAGGTAATTTATTATACGTTCGTTGAAGTATGAACGTCATTGGGTCATGAGCAAAGTTAACATGAGTACCGTTGGGGTTCACTTACTTTGCTCGTGGCACGAAGTCGTTTATTCTTCAATGGCTGTTAAGGGGAATGGGAACACCTGGCAGATTTTCCCGCCATTTTTCAAAGGGAGACAACTTAAGGGCTTCCTGTTCAATTTTCTATGGGCTCAATTCCACCAAAGAGGGGTCTACTCTTAAAGGAAAGAATGTGCTCCTCAGGAGCGAATTCTTTCCTTTAAGAGTTTACCCCTATTGACATGGGAGACAAATATACATTTAACAGGAGTTGTCTCCCCTGAAGGTGTATCCATTCCCCTTAAAATCTCCACCATTTAACATTTGGAGACATTGCCTCCAATTTTAGGGACTTTTACCGGACACTGAGATGAATTGACATCTCGGGCTCTACCGTCCAAACAAACCAATACGGTTTATATGCAGGCCGACTCGCATTACTTTGCCTGGACAGGTTTAATCTATCTTAGTGGTTTACCAGTACTCATGCCCGGTCGGTTTCAACTCTGCGTGGAAGCTTCATGCAGCCGAGAATATTTTTCCAAGCCCCGATGGGCGGCGGCAAACATTTATTGACTGGACCGAGTTGTTTTTAATTGATAACAATCCAACAATCCAGGAATAAATTAACATTGTTCGATTTATTTGAAACAAAGCCTGATCGCTAGCCTTGTATCAGGATAAAGATTTTCAGGAATTTATTCTTTTTGTATAACATCACGAAAACAAGCCTATATAATTTTGACCCCCTTGAACCCCACTTTTGTACAGTAAAACTGGGGGTTTACAGGGGTAAAACTTATCTTTCTTATTTCTGCTCAAAAATATAGATTGTGGGTACTCGTTAGAACCGCCTCGATGAGGCGTTTCTAACGAGTACCCACAACCTATATTTTGAGCAGAAATAAGAAAAATATCACTTTTTTTTCGGCGTTAAAGTTTACACTGTTTTTGTATAGGCGTGTTTTCGTAATGAATGTATACAGATACAAATATAGAATTATATGACGTCATACAATTCTCCTTGCATATTGCATTGTTAAATTTAATAACAAAATAAATAAATAAATAAAAAATAAAAATAAACACCAGTTGCAGCAATGAAACCATGACGACGAGAGAACATTTGATATCTCAAAGGTGCACATGTGTGAAAATGATTTGTCCATTTTTTCGGTGTCATTCGTTGCGGTTTTGGTTTTGAATCATGTGTAGTGGTAGTAATAGAGTTTGGGGGCCAGTTGCTCAAAACTAACGATGTCGTTAGTTAACGTATCGTTAAAACTTTGATCATTAAATATGGCAAATATGCCGAAATTTATGCTTTAAAAAATGTGAGCAGCTTTTCACATTTTTTCCGCAAAAATACCAAAATTTTCTATATTGTACTTGCTAAAACAGTTAACAATTTGACCACTAACGAGCTCGTTAAGCTAACGATGCTTTGAACAATTGGCCCCAGGTGTTTAACGTCCCCATGGTCCCACGGACTTCCTCCATAGTGCCACGGACTTTCTCCATAGTGGCACTGCAAGACGATTTGACCTGTGTTGTAGGAGCCGATTCTTTTTATATATACATCAGAGCTTTTACTGTCGATGTCCACGAGACTGTCACTGACCAATGAAATTAAACCCCGCGAAAATTATGCGAATGGTTTTATGTACTGTTTAGCCCTTAAATGATATTTAGATCTTCAAGCAAATATATAAAAGTCTCCGTCACGAAAACAAGCCAATATAATTGTTACCCCCTTGAACTCCAATTTCATATAGTAAAACTGAGGTATATAGGGTAAACCTTATTTTTCTTATTTCTGCTCTAAAATATAGAGTGTGGGTATTCGTTAGAACCGCCTCGATGAGGCGGTTCTAACGAGTGCCCACAATCTATATTTTCAACAGAAATAAGAAAAAATACACATTTTTTCATCTTAAAATTTTCTTTTTTCGGTTGTAAAAGTTACAATGTATTTATATATAGGCGTGTTTCCGTAATGTTGATACCGGCATTTGTTATAACGGCAAAACTCGTTTCAGCGACAATGTCAGTGGGACGAACTCTTGACTCAGGATGGGAGGGGTTAACGGAAATACCAAAAAAAAAAAATATATATATATATATATATATATATATATATATATATATATATATATATATATATATATATATATATATATATATATATATATATATATATATATATATATATATCGGATTTGTTTCTACCAAAAATAAATGTTGTGCATATTTGTTAGAAGCGCCTCAGTGACGCGAATCTAACAAATATTCACAACATGTCGTGTTAGAAGCGCCTCAGAGAGGCGTTTCTAACAGATATTCACAACATTTATTTCTTTGGAGAAAAACGAATTACACGGCTGTGGCATTTAAATTCATTCATCAGCGGTGCTTCATTTCCCCTTTCTTTAAATGTAGGAAACAAAGGAGACCTCGTTATATTTGCATCGAACATGGAAATCGTGTTACTAGGCTATATGACAAACGGGTTGAATTCAATTTTCCAGTTGTCAAATTTCCATTCCTGAGCAGTAAAATCCATTCTTGCACACCAGACAAGGAAATACGTGATTTTACCCTGGGATAGAACTTAATGTTCTGACCCTGGTGTTCCGACCCAAAATCGAATATAATCACGTGTTTGATAAATGCGCTGGTTGATTACAACCTCATGCGCGGCGTCGTCATGCGTGACGTCACTAAACATTCATGTTGTGTCATCACAAAATGGCGGACGTCGGTAACCGAAGTGACAGCAGCATTAAAAATTCGCAATAGAAATGGAAGGTATGCAAGAAAAAGAATCCTATATGGGTGTGAGGGATGGATAAAAAAAATCCGTCCCTCGGGATCACTGTCCGGCATCACTCGGCAAGCCTCGTGATGCCGGACAGTGTCCCTCGGGACGGCTTTTTCCATCCACCCCTCACACCCATATAAGATTCTTATATTCTGCACCAGCATATGTTTCACATTTATGCCAGGGTCTGTTCAAATAACCAGGACTTCATGGAGCGTGGGAAAGTACTCACTAAAAGGTTGTTAAAAAAACCAAACTGGAAGCAAAACTTAAGACGTTCGGTGGGAGACATAATGATCTAACAGTTTCCAGAATTGTTTCTGATGTTTTTTGCCAATGATGAACCAGACATAGACTGTCAAAATCCCGGACATGCGCTTCTTCTTACATTTCTATCGTTCAGGCCGATGGGCATGGTGGGCGAAGCTTGCTTACCAAAATTCTTACTATCTGCGGACGCTTGATTACACCCTTCATTCTGAGGGTGGACCTCCACCCATGAGTGTTGGTCTGAAGAATCTGGTTTGTCATTCGTTTACGGATTTATGAGCTTGAATTTTGGCTTGAGTACCATGACCACACAAACTTGGAAGTAAAAATTTCACTTTTTCACTTTCCATGCCTCATTATTCTTGACGTTAGGTACATGTAGTACGTCATTTATTCATAACCTCGTTCTGAAACACTGCAAACTTGCATACCGCTCTCAATTTTTTAATCTGAATCTATTTTTCATGATTATGTTGTTATAAAAATTGTCGATTGATGCAATAAAGCGAGTCTCTCTTTTCTAACAAGCTTGTAGCTAAAATATCTTGTAACCCCTAGCAGTGATGTTTATTGGGTTCTCAAATGAGCTTTGATAAAAATCGGACAATCTTTCTGCATTAGCTATCTACATTAGACATTACCGTAATTACGTTACAACTTGCGTTTTACCGTAATTACGTTACAACTTGGGTTATCAGTATTTTGTATCCTGGAATGTTTATCGCTTGACAAAGAATTGGTACTCCCGATATCCCAAACTGAATTAATACTGGTGCGATTTATCGATACCTGCAGGACAATGCTCGTCAGTTATGGTCGCTGATCGTACATTTTCGGAATGTGATTGAAACCAAATCTGCAATTATGACTGCTAATTGAAAACAACAATAACAACAAGCGGAGACCAAAAGCTTTTATGTTGAACATCAGTAGCTAGATATAAGTCAAATTAAGGCTTATACAGAATCAGTTTACCAGTATTAGCTGAGAGAAAGGATGGCCATAGAAAAACTCAACGACGGAATGATGCCGACCCGGCAGGTATCGAACCCGCGACCTCCTAGTCATCAGTCAGTCGCGCATAGATTTAGCTTTTTTGTCAGTTTCGTTTTGTCCAGGTATTAGCGAATCTCAAGAGCTCATAAGCTCCTTGCCAATCTAAGTTACAGTCGAACTTCAATGGCTCGGAACACCTTTGGGACCTCGAAAATCTGTTCGAGACAGGGGTAGTTCCAGCCACTGAGGCTACTGTCAGGAGGCACAACGAGATACTTTTAGACATCTTTTCGGTGTTTTATAATGAAAATGTATGCTGTGTGTACTCATTAGAATCGCCTCATCGAGGCGATTCTAATGAGTACACACAGCATACATTTGCAAGATAAGACTAAAATCTCCTTAATTATCCCCCACTATTTCTTATGTAGAGGATTTCGCTAGGGGCTCAATAATGGGTTCGACACATCCATGGTAAACGAGTCATCGGTGTTCGAGCCATGGAAGTTCTACTGTACCTTAAAGTTGCCTATGCATATTTTACGCCATGTGTTTTGGCAAGAACGACCACTTTTGTAGTTCCTCTTTACCTGTTTTACCTCTAAGAGTAAAATCCATTTTGATAAGGGAGGCAAAATTTTTATTTTGAAAGAGTTGCTTTCCCTGGAGATGTATTTATTTTTTCAAAAGTGATACTGAGGAGAAAAATCTGGCACGAGGGTCACTGTTCGTCATCACGATGCATGCCGAGTGATGCCTAGCAGTGATCCCGACGGATTTTTCTATCTATCCCTCACAACCATGTAAGATTCCTTTCCTTGCATACCTTTCATTTCTTAGCGTGGATTTATTTTAGAATGTAGTCATTTCTATTATCGACGTTCGCAATATGTTCATGACAATAATGTGGCGGTCAGTGACGTCACTGTATTTTCCGTGACGTCAAACTTAATGACGGCGAACGTGGCGTCCTATTCAACCAGTGCTTGTCAAACACGTGAAAATCTATCCCTGTGTTAGATAACTTGGGTTGGATAAGAACTTTCTATCCCAGGGTCAAGTACAGGATTTCCTTATCAGGAATGCAAGAAGTACAGTAACCTTCCGCTATTAAGACCACCAACAATTGAGACTAATTCTGCTTTAAAAAGCTTACATGTATTTAGAAAGTTTCAGTTATTCTTTCTTTGTATTTTCTTTATACAGTGTCATCTGGTCAGAGACCACCTTTGAGACTATTCAAAAGTGGTCTTTAAGACCACTTTTGAATAGTCTCAAAGGTGGTTTTAATATAAGAATTTTACTGTATTTATTCTCTAAAACGCATGCTGGTAATTCGCATTTTTTTGTATGATCATCAAAAATGAAAGTTATGCCAGAGCCAACGTTTTTACTGTGTTGGGTAAGGAAATGGTTGAAATTTGTTGAACAGGTGTTGTTTTCGGGTCATTTCATTATTAAACTTGCTATAAGCTTCACGAAAACAGTAACATTGTAACTTTTGAAAAAAAAAAAAAAAATTCGGCATTTAGTCAAGATGAGATCACCCGAAATGGTTACAGACTTACTTAAACGATTTGCTGTATTGCATATTATGGCCAGCTACTATTTACCTATTTACAAGTAAAATCCAAGTTATCTGTCTGTGATGCACCCTCTTTTCTTATAATTTATATGCAATTTTGCCAATTTTATTCATGTGGGGGTAGGGAGAGGCACTGGCTTTTACACCGAAGATATTATCTTGTTTGCACAACAAAGATCCTGCACGGACAACATAATATCTTGTGCGCACAACTTATTATCTTGTTCGAACAACATAATATCTTGTACGAACAAGATATTATCTTGTGTGCACAAGTTATTATCTTGTTCGCACAACTTCTTGTATTGTTTGCACAGCATAGATCTTGTGCAGACAACATAATATCTTGTGCGCACAAGATATTATCTTGTTCGCATAACTTTAAATATCTTGTGCGGACAACATAATACCTTGTTCGCACAACTTAATATCTTGTTTGCACAATTAAACAAGACGCATAAGATATTATGTTGTCCGCACAAGGTCAATGTTGTGCAAACAAGATTTTAAGTTTTACGAACAAGATATTATCTTGTGCGCACAAGATAATATTTTGTGCGCACAATATATTATCTTGTTTGCACAAGATATATTATGCTGTCCGCACAAGATAATATATTGTGCGCACAACATATTATCTTGTGCGCACAAGATAATCTCATGTTCGCACAACTTAATATCTTGTTCGAACGGCATATAAAAAAATAAATTGCATGTCCCTTCCCCGATCCCGTACGGTGACCCCTTCTTTTCTTTTAATTTTCTATTCTCTGAAAACATCACCTAGAGAAAAAAAAAATGATTTACGAAAAATTCATTGTATCATTTTTCTGTATGGTCCAAAATATTGCAGACAATTGGTTGTTTTTATAGAATATTTTGTTTGTTAACAAAAATAGGTTTAAATTTGCAAAACCTTTTCTGAGGTTGAAAAAATAGGCTAAAGATAGGCAGCAGTATCTTTTACTAGATCATTCCGACTAAAATGTTTAAAAGCTTGGGAAAAGTTATTTTTGACAAGCTATTCACTTTGTTTGGATATTTCGGGGTGGTTTCCTAAGATTCAGCACGTTGACATATGGTTTTTATTTCAAATTATTTCAAATATGAAACTGAACATTTACAGACTCTTAAAAAGTTTTCAGTGTAGGAAATATTTCCCAGCGGTACTAATGAGAGGAATGTTAGTTCTTTAGGCTTAGCCAATCTCCATTTAACCCATTGTATACTGGTGGACTTTTCCATTGGTAAATGTTGGACAAGTCCATCTGTCAGTTAAGGGGTAAGGAGTATTTTTTCTTTTCGTTTTTATTATATTTTTGGCAGAAAATCCTGTTAGCAAACAGTGTAGACCCTGATCAGACGCCGCATAATGCGGCGTCTGATCAGGATCTACACTGTTTTCCCATGTCCCAATATTTACGGGTTGCCACGTAAGAATGGGTTAAGGACCGCTGATTACATTAGCACTTAATTCTAATAATGGGAAGTAAATGACCACTATTAACGTCGAATGGGGGGCTTGTTCCCTTGAGTATTTCAAACTGATTACTAGCTATCTTCACATGTCTGTGAGGGAGAATTGTGGTGCTCAGGAGACCATGATAAGAATCAGCTTTAACCCATTGTATACAAGTGGACTCTTCCATTGCTATATGATGAACAAGTCCATTTGTCATATAAGGGGTGTCAGGCCTATTTTTGTCGTTTTTATTCTATATTTGACGGAAAATTCTGTTAGCAAATAGTGTACGCCCTCTGATCTGGGCCTGCACTGTTTGCCAAGATACCCCTTTTGGGGTTTCCCGCATCCAATGGGTTAACTATAGAACTTTCTACCAAATAAATTTTGACAAGTCCGTTTCCAATGTAAGAGCTGACTGATTTATTTCATTTATTTCAAGTTTCATTAAAATCCCTGTACTTCATGGTAACAGTGGTGACACCGATCAGACGCCGCGTCTGATCTGGGCCGTGTCCCTTTTTGGGTGACGCTAGGTATATATGGGTTTAGCGCAAGCCTAAGTGATTTATATCTGTTGATTCCCGGTGGGGTGACGTCGTCAGTTGAGCCCTGTCAAGCGGACAACGTGTCTTGGAACATTGCGCACATCAAATAATCTAACAACGTGCCTGCCGCACAGTCTGGTCAGCCTTGGTTGTGCGCTAGACTTTATCTCTCGGGGATGTTTTATTCTGAGTGTACACACATGTGTGTGTTAATGGGTGAGCGGCATCAATCGATCCAAACTTACTTCATGAAACTGAGTAATGAATTTGAGTTATGATGCTAATGTCCACGTAACTATCACTGACCGCACAGAAACCCAGGTAACGGTTATTTATAAGGCCCACGCCCATCAGGGCAAGGGGAAATAGACTGGGCTGCATGATGTTTCCACGCAGAGCTGAACCGACTGCACATGAGCATTGGCAAACCTCCCAGAAGGCCTAAGCCTGCCCATTTATTTCAAGTTTCACTAAAATCCCTGTACTTCATGGTAACAGTGGTGACACCGATCAGACGCCGCGTCTGATGCAAGTCGGACCGTCCTTGCATATAAACACTTTTGGTTTCATTGGGCGGCAGGGCTTGAGATGTCATTTCACTATCTCAGTTCCGGGTAAAAGTCCATCAAAATAGAAAGCAGCGTCTCCAAACTGACCTTAATTGTGTATAGGGGGCCGTTAAACCTCAATTCTAACAAACAAACGGTCATTTATAACCGCGCCATACTTGTCGCTGTTAGTAATCTGTATAATCTGGACTGGGCTCGTGTTTGTTTGTGTTGAGGTTTTACGCCCCCGTCAACATTATATATGTCATTTTGGAGACACTGCTTCAATTTTTTTTGGACTTTTGCCCAGCATTCAGATGAATGACATCTATAGCCCTACCGCCTAAAGAAACTGCTAGGGTTTATTTATTTTTATTTATTTTTTGGTTTAAGTTAGTCTCTTTCAATAATATTTCACTTATTTCGAGCAGATCATTAATCAGAGAGGGCGAAAACCGGAGTACCCGGAGAAAAACACCCTGCCCTTCCGTTGCAGAACTTGGCGTCTCACATGTGGTCCAATCACGAACCACAGCTGCGAGAGCCCTAATGATTAATAGTCAGCACTCTTACCCATTATGCCACGAAGGCCCGTCACCGCTAGGGTTTAAGGAGCGTTCAGGCTCGCAACAATTTTCCTGGGCAGGCGTAGACCTTTCAATCGGTTTACCAGTACTCAAGTACGGTCGGTTTCAGCTCTGTGCGGAAGCACCATGCAGCCCAATCTATTTCTCCTGCCCCGATGGACTGTGTCGGTCTGGGTTCGTGTCACAACTGAGACACTGGCAAACACTGTAGACTCTGATTAGACGCAATACACTGTTTGCTTAAAATACAGGAAACAGTCAAACGCCGGTCACGGTAGCTCAGTCGGATGCGCGTCTGACTGGTGATCAGGAGGACGCGAGTTCGATACCTTCCGGGGTCGGCAACATTTGTTCGGGGAGATTGATCATGAAATCATTCTCTCCCTTCCGCTGATTCAAGAAGGGCAGTTGTCAGTTTTTGGCGAAGAATGCGCACTGTACTGGTTAACCGCTTACGTATATGCCTGCCCAGGAAAACTGTGAATGTGTAAACTGACCGGCTCCTAAAGGACCTAAAAAGTGTTGACTGGACCATTAAATTCGAATTCAAAAGTCTCAATTCAAGACTACTTACGCAGCCTACACTCAGTAACAATCGACCCACTAGTACATTTAATGCTTGGATTCATAGTTCATTGATTATCATTAGAATATACTACTCATATAAGATTATAGTATATTTTGATATTTCGATTGTCAATCGACCCAAATTCATTAAGCGTAGTAGCTTTACGTCGCTGATGTCCACGTGACTGTCACTGATTTCTACGAAATCGAGTTAGCGGTTATTTATAGCCTCGATATTTTTATTGTTGTGACTTCAAAGTGTTGGGTAAAGAGGTTACCTGTAGAATCAGTCTGGACAGCACTTATGTGTTGGGTTTGGCAAACAGTGTATTATTGTGATGAGCATTTTCATGATATTTTCATTATGTAACTTTGTGGTCAAAATTCATAATTGATAAATAATTAAGTAAATAAATAAATACGCAACAGGATAGAATGTTTTTATTTTGGCATTGAATGTGTTATTTTGAAACGTGCATTTAGACCGTCATCAAAAGCAATAGTTTCAAGTTTTTGTTCTTGCTTAGGTAAGTTTTAGATCATCTTATCCCTGATACATTAAACTTTCTGGATAAATGATCGGTAAGGGAATTAAACAAATACTTTTGTATTTGTTCGAAATTTATTTTAATAAACAATGAAAATTCTCATTTTTATGTAAAAGTGTTCAATATAGCCGAGTTTGGTATCAAATTACAGCTTTTTAGGAGACGAATGTAAATATTGAAAATGTTTTTTTAGAAAATTCGTGTGGAAACTTGTTTTTACAAATATTGAAAACAGGAAAACAAATTTTGATTATGCAAAACATTATTCTATAATCAAGCCATACGTAGATGTAATCATGCGCAGCATGTAATTTAACTGTCTGTTCGACGGTCCTGAATAGCACGTTAAAAGTACAGATTCTCTGCGGCGATATTTTTATTACATTTTTGGGGTGGATTGCAGTAATTACCGGACAGGTGAATAGCTAACCCTGGAGCAGATTTTCACCTCACTGCGCATGTGCCAGTACTGTGGAGATTTGATCGAAATACTGCATTCTGATTGGTCAATGATATGGGGAACGACGCGATATAGGTCTTTGTTGTCAGGTGGACATTCGCTTTGGATCGAGACGCCTGACAATAAAGACAACAACGCAAAATCTACATCGTCGTCCTCTTATCATTTACAGGTCATAAGTGGAGTGCAGCCAACGATAGTTCTGTGGCACAAACCTGCCTCAGCAAAATATCCGGTTAAATACGCTCCACAAAAAGTGGTGGAGAATAGTGGTTCTTTCCTGGTACCTCTATGCCAAATCCAAAGAACTACAACCTGCGATCTTACGATACGGACGATATTGTCACGGCACAGCCACAGTCCCTGGTACGGCCAACTTTACCAGTCACTCCGGGTATCAGAGACACTGAACTGAATTTAGAAAACCCTGTTCAACCAACTGGTGCAGCCCCAGAGACCCCTCCACCTGGACAAGACACTGGGGATATACAACAAGACCACCTCATTATGAATCAACAAATTCATTTGGACAGCTTCAAAGGACAGGGTGAAGATGCCACAAGGTGGTTCTCATACTTTGAAAGGTGGGCATCTTTCCTGAACATGAACGACCAGAGGGCGGCACTTGCGATGCCATTCCACTTGAAGGGCGTAGCAAAGACCTGGTACGACTCCTTGCAGCCGGAAACACAAACTTCCATTGGACGTTTAAAGGCAGCATTTTAGGACGTTTTAAATCCGATTCAAGGATAGATATATCAGTACTGACAATCAGTCAAAAACCTGAAGAAACGGCAGAAGAATACTTTTCTAGGTTTATAGATTCAAACCATGCTAAAGACATTCCTGAGGCACTGAAAGTCTCTATTTTAATGAAAGGTTTGAAGCCTGGGATGTTAATACTGGTGATGCCGCAGAACCCTCAAACCTTAGAGGAGATGAGACGGGCAATGGTCTTAGCCAAACAGACAACAATGGCTAATGCAAAATTGCCAGTGTTGCTGAGACCAACCTTCACGAGGAGATAAAATGTCTCAGAAACCAACTTTCGGAAGTTCTGGCCTTACAGGGCTTATCAAAACCACCGGCCGAACAACACTGTTCACCAGGCGCGTCAACAACGCCCAATTATGGTCCTCCACAGTGGGCTCACAGGAACCAGAATACCAAACAACCAGCCCAGCAGCGATGGGCAGAACAGAGACAGCATCCCCCGCTACAGCAGCAAAGTTTCCGGTGTCATTGGTGTGGAGGTAAGCGGTTTCATTCACGAAACAATTGTCCAGCATTAGGGCAGGTCTGCCACAAATGTGGTAAACTAAATCATTTTGCTAATGAATGTCAATCTTCAAAAAAATACAATCATCATAATAATAGATAGGGACTCGCGCCTGTCCGCGAGTCTAAACTTGTGGATGGGCACAAGGGAAATCAAGTTGTTAGATTAGACACAAGTCAAAAATTAAAATCATACTGTTAACAAATCTCAGTCGAATACCCAAAGCCCAATGAAATCCAAAATCCAAGTGACCTGGTCACGGACAAGCAACCACCCATGAAGGTACAAACAGAATCGTCTGAGAAAAAGTATGTCAGTGTTGTTTCTCCTATGCAAGAGAACACTATTCTTATCACAGTTGGGGGTAAGAAAACACGTTGTTTGGTTGACACGGGGGCTCAAATTTCTATAGCCTCTTTACAATTTCTAAAGAAAACAAGTGTTAATGTTTCTGCCTTTGAACCTGCTGATATAGCTGAAATAGTTGGTGTCGGAAATGAGCACCATCCAGTTCTCGGCATTTTAAGAATTCCAATTACTATATCGGGCATTACAATTCACTTTCCTTTCTATATTTTAGAACAACTAAGACATCCTTTTCTTTTGGGCATGGACTTTTTAGAACACCATAAAGTGCAAATTGACCTCGATTCTAAGCAAGTTTACATTCAAGAGAAACTAGTAAGTGCCTGCTATGTCAGATGCAAAGCTGGCCTAGCACGCACTGACAAAAGTGTTACCATACCGGCAGGTTCTGAGGTAGACATAGAGTTGCGCGTTTCAAGACGTAAGCCTGGGGAAGTAGTCTTATTGGAGCCATTGCCTTCTTTGCATATGCGCAGTGTAGCTGGTGCCAAATGTCTGGTAACAGTTAAAAGGGGCCGGGCTCCAGTCAGACTTATGAACCCAACGTCCAAAGACATATACATACCATCTCATAGGGTTGTTGCTACAGTCAGTGTCATAGATGAGCAAAATGTTCATGAGTTAGATTCCCATGTTCGAAAACACCCAAAATCATATTCTAGTGCTAATGTTAATGCTGCTTCATAAGCTAGTGCTACTGAAAATGACTCCCAAAACACCAACATATTATTTAATGTTTCCAGTGCTTGTCTCTCTGAATCGGAGAGGACTGAGCTCCTACAGTTTCTTGAAAGAAACAGAGATGTTTTCTCTACTTCTCTTCGGGATCTGGGGAGAACAGACCTCTTTCAGCACACTATTGAGACTGATCCCACAGTTCCGCCAGTTCACCTACCATTTTACAGGCAATCACCAAATATCAGGACTGAGACACAAAAACTGGTAGATGAAATGTTAGAAGATGGGATTATCGAACAGTCAAACTCTGTTTGGAACAGTCCAGTGGTACTTGTAAAGAAAAAAGATAACAGTTACCGGTTTGCAGTGGACTATAGAAAATTAAACAAAATAACTCAGTCAATTTCACACCCATTGCCACGTCTTGAGTGTGTATTTGACACAATAGGTCAGGCTAAGGCGAAAATCTTTTCTACTTTAGATTTAGCCTCAGGCTTTTGGCAGATCCCTATGGACCCTGCAACTCGGCATAAAGCTGCATTCATAACCCACAATGGTGTGTATGAATGGACGCGCATGCCGTTTGGTCTTAAAAATGCACCTATGACATTTCAAATGGTCATGAGTCAAGTTTTGAGAGAGCTGAACTGGAAACATGTCTTGTGCTACATCGATGACATATTGGTTTTTAGCAGTAACTTCAAGGAACATGTTTATCATTTAAGCATGGTATTTAATAAGCTTCGTGAGGCAGGATTGACACTGAAAAGTGAAAAATGTGACTTTGCAGTAGAAAAGGTACTTTATCTTGGTCATGTCATTACTAAGGAAGGGGTACAGGTAGACGTTTCCGAAACTGATGCTGTCCGCACTTTCCCTAGGCCTAAACAACAGAGAGATGTTCGCAGCTTTCTTGGTCTTTGTAATTACTACCGCAGGTTCATTGAAAGTTTTGCAAACATTGCCACGCCCTTGAATAGGCTGCTACAAAACGAAGTACCATTTGTTTGGGATGAAAAATGTGAAACTGCATTTAAAGATTTGAAAGAAGCACTCATAACTGCGCCAATGCTAAAGTATCCTGACATGAATTAACCTTTTATTTTATCGACCGATGCAAGTGGCACAGCCATTGGCTATATCCTGGGTCAAAAAGGACTGAGTGGTAAAGAAATGGTTGTTGCTTATGGCGGTAGATCACTCAGACCAGACGAGCGCAAATTTACAGTGTCCGAGCAAGAATGTCTCGCTGTTGTGGAAGGCATCAGAGCATACAAAGAGTACCTTCCTTATCAAAAATTTACCATTTACACTGATCATCAAGCATTGAAATGGTTAAACTCTGTAAAAGATACATCCACAAGGCTTGGCAGATGGGCAATTCAACTGCAGGAGTACCAGTACGACATTGTGCACAAACAAGGTAGGGTTCATCAAAATGCAGATGCCTTGTCAAGACGTTCGTATGATAATGACGTTTCCGTCACACCAGATGAGCAGTCTCTCACACAAACCCACACACAAGACAAACACACTGTAAATTTGATAGAGCCAGCACATACATCAGCAGCCAAACAATACCTGCAAGTGGAATTCACATACCAATCCTCACCAAACATCGCATTAGCAGAAGCGACTGAGAAGCCTCCCGTTGAAGAACAATCGAAAGAGATTGAGGACACAACGGTGGGAAATCTTCAGAGGGAATGTATTGATTTCCGGGATATTTTTAAATACTTCGAAAGCAATACACTGCCAGACGATACGAAACTTGCACGCAAAATTGTCATAGAGGCTGATCAGTATGCTTTATTAAATGGTGTTTTATATCACTTTTACCAACCAAGGGTGAAAGGGCTTTCAACAACCCAACGCCTTGTTCGACAGCTTGCTTTACCCGGTCCATGTCGCCAGGATGTCCTCCGGTCATATCATGACTCCCATGTAGGTGGTGGCCATCTTGGTGTTCAGAAAACATTCGCAGCAATAAGAGAACGCTATTTCTTTCCTGGCATGTATCAAGTCATACATGACTATGTTACAACTTGTGACTTATGTCAGCGTATGAAAGTTGATAGAAAGAAACAGCCTCCGCCATTAACTCCAATGCCTATTGCTGATGATGTATTCACCAGGTGGCACATTCTAGGACCTCTTCCTAAATCAAACGGGTATCAATATGTACTTCTACTTGTTGACAGTTTGTCTCGTTGGTGTGAAGCATTTGCCCTTGAATCCCAAGATGCCAAGCATGTAGCATCTGTTCTGTATAATGAGATCAATACACGTTATGGTGCACCAAGGGTACTGGTTAGCGATAGAGGTGCCAATTTTATGTCAAAACTTGTAAGCGCACTATGCGAAATGTTTGACATCACTCGGCATCACACAAGTTCGTACCACCCTCAGACAAACTCGACATGTGAGCGTCTGAACAGTACATTAGCCCAAACCTTGCGAATGTACTGCGAAAAGGACCAATCAAATTGGCCAGTACTCCTTCCCAGTGTAATGATGTCATTTCGTGCCTCCCCCGCCACTGAGTCCATTTCTCTTTCTCCGTTTCACATGGTTTTTGGCAAAGAGATGAACTTACCGGTTGACACAGCCCTAGTTCCAAAACACAGCATGGCGCGGGATGCTAAACAGTATTTTGAGGAGCTTTTGGAGCGACTCAAAATTGCGAAAGACATCGCAATAACAAACATGCAAAATGCACAGAAAAAATCAAAACAGTATTATGACCAAAAAGCAAAAGAACCTGACTTCGCTCTGCATGACAGGGTCCTTCTAAGAGTGACAAAAGTACCGACTTGTCTCTCTCCCAAACTGTTCCAGAGATATGAAGGTCCATATTATATTGTTGCTTTAGGTCCTAACTTTACATACAAATTAAGGCGATGTTCAGATCAAAAACCAGTCAAATCGTTGATCAATGCCGCCAGACTAATGTTTTACAAAGATCCATACATAATGAGAGATTTGCATGAAGAAGATGAGCCCAATCTAGAGACCATCCAGTCAGATGAGCCCAATCTAGAGCCCATCCAGTCAGATGAGCCCAATCTAGAGCCCACCCAGTCAGATGAGCCCAATCTAGAGCTCATCCAGTCAGATGAGCCCAGAGGATCAGCAGATGAGCCCCTCTACCGAGAAGAGGACCGCATTGCGAGCAACACCCCTACAGGGGGTCAGCCTCTACCAACTTCCAGACAAGCTAATCGACCCATTCATCATCCACTTAATCGGGGCGGTAAGACAAGGTTAGATGATATAGACTATAACGAAATAACTAGTGACAACCTAAAGCAACCAGATACTGAAGCTTCGGAGCAGTCAGATGACACCTACTACGAAGTTGAGAAACTATTGAAAATGCGCCACGTGGGCAACAAAAAAACATTATCTTGTCCAGTGGAAAGGGAATTTTCCACATTCCTGGGAGCCAGAAGATTATATCACAGACAAACCCAAGAGGGAGTTTCATATAAGTAGGACCCAGATGGGCAAAAAGAGACGAAGAAAAAAATCACAATTCTATAGGAGGTAATTACCTGCACGACATTCACCTAGCACTATTCTGAATATTTCTGGCACTATAGGCGACATTCTTTCGGATTACCAAGGTCCCATTGCTACCAGCTTGAATTGCTCAGTTGCCATGTTTTAGGACATATCTTTGGAAAGGAGTTCAAACAACAAAAGAAAAACAAATTCTAAAACTTTTCTTATGTAGTTGGCCAAACCCTAACAAGATAAAATGTATGTTTTGTTTTGTTGTTTATAGTGCTAGATAGGTTGGCCACCTATCACCCGGCTTCACTACATATTTTTTTTTTTTTTTACCTCCGTTTTAGCGTTGCCTGGACAACTGACCACTCATGGTATGGTAGTAATGTGCCTGTTCCTACTAGTATGCCAGCCGAACCAGATAGCTGCTCAGGGGATTGTGCAGAGACTCAACTACGGGGTCGTGTTTTCGCAAGAGAATACAGTTCACATCGCTGCCGAGGAATGGTTACACACATTTCAGTTGCCAGTTCCAAAGAGACTTGATGTCCCCCACTTAGGTACATGTCACAAGGATAACAATACTTGTTTGTTAATTGGGCAGTTTTTAGCCCAAATTAATACACTAAGAACAGAAACAGCATTAAGATTGAACAACACCATTGAAACCCTCCATCGTCTGGTACCACATGCAACGATAACTAAGTCAAGAACTGCGCGATCACTTCTACCATTTATAGGCACGTTTTCTCGTACATTGTTTGGAATAGCTACTTTAGATGACGTTAACACATTAGCTAGACACATTAATGCAATAACTAAAAGAAATAATGAATTGGGAATGGCTCTCACTCAACATGGTGCACATTTTAGCTCATACATACAATCTGCAAACAAACGAATGGACAACCTAATGAAAGGTATAGAAACCATTGAAATGGGAATAAAATATGTTCAAACACAAATATCAACCGTCGCTTGTAGTATACAAAGAACCTTTACACACATGAATGACCTTCTCGTAGATCAGCTTGAACATTCTAACCATTTAAACCATGAACTTGAAGAATTCAAACTTGGTGTCATTGACTTGGTAAAGGGAAAAATATCGCCTCTCCTTATCAAGCCACAAGCTATGAAGTCTGCCCTTCATGATGTTCATAAGCTGATTGAAAAGAAATATCCTGGTTTTGGACTTGCATTTCAAGACATTCAAGATGTTTACGCCTCGAGCAACTTCCTCTTTGCACGAAATCATAGCAACATCTATATCACTGTAAAACTCCCTTTGGCGTACCGCCCTAAACCATTCACCTTGTACAAACTTTTATCACTTCCAGTTCCCATAAATGAAACTGCTACACATGCAACCACTCTACTAAACTTACAAACATATTTCCTTGTTTCATATGATGATGAATATTATGCATCTCTATCAGAAACAGAGGTTTCAAAATGTCAAGGAAAAACCCAACTATACTGCCCTTTTAATATACCACTTAAGCCTGCAACAGCACAGTCTTGTGTGCTTGGATTGTACAGAAACGATAAGCAAATGGTGCGTTCATACTGCAATTTTCGATTTGTAGAAAATGCCATAGAACCCAATTTAATAGAGTTGAACCCCACCACTATCCTTGTGTATAGAATATCACTGCTTTCCCTTGAATGTGGTCCAGATCATAAAATGATAACCGGATGTGATTTTTGTATGATGCAGCTTCTTTGCCTCTGTTCTGTTACTACAACTCAATTTTACCTTAAACCTCGTCTAACAGCTTGCGAAAATGAAACTAGGAATATCACAAAACTTCATCCTGTAAATTTGGCATTGTTACAAGAATTCTTTGGCCCCTCTGAAATGGAATACATATATGCAGACACTACTTTCCAAAAACCTTTAAATGTCTCTACACCAAAATTTAAAATTTATGACCATGAAATGAATCAAATTTTAGCTGATGATAATAGAGCTCATTTAAATTTACACAAGATGGTCGATAAAGCAAAGAAAGATGAAATCATTTTCAAAACATTGTCAGAACCCATGATAGATGGTCAGCTGGCAATCAATGCTGATTGGCCAGATTCCAATGCTATACTTATTTTCGTAGTTGGTGGTTTTGCAGTTGGTGACCTTGTAGCTTTGGTGTGGATGCTTTTCAGGTTACGCAAGCTTGCAGCCACAGTAGCAATATTGCAACAATTTAAATCAGCCAATGCAGTCGTAACACAATTGCCATCTTTCATTTATAACCGTGCCGGCCTCGTTGGCTCAGTCGGATGCGCGTCTGACTGGTGATCAGGAGGACGCGGGTTCGACTCCCGCCGGGGTCGGCAACATTCTTTCGTGGAGATTGATCATGAAATCTTTTCTACGGTCATTCTCTCCCTTCCGCTGATTCAAGAAGGGCAGTTGTCAGTTTCTGGCGAAAGAATGTGCACTGTACTGGTTAACCGCTTACGTATAAGCCTGCCCAGGAAAGTGTGGATAGGTAAACTGACCGGCTCAAAAATGACCTATATAGTGTTGACTGGGCCGTTAAACTCCAATACAAACAAACAAACAAATCATTTATAACCGACCTTCAAACCCTACCAGTGACCCCTCCTTCACTATAGACATCACATTGCAATGGGAACATGCCATCTTTTTGCTTAACCTTTGCATTTTAACAGTATTATTCATTGTCCTTTTGAAAATTTATAGAAATTACCACTCACACATCCCATGGCTGTGTTTAGAAATTACTTCATTTAGTCAATGCTTGTTGATACCAGTGATGCGCCTACCCTTGTGCCCAACACAATGTTCTATAGAGTTACCAACGTCAATCACTAATTTAAGTATTCATGGCTCCTTTATTTCGCCAGTATTAAATATACATTGGCCTGATTTTTATGTATTAAATGGTGTTACTTGACAGAAAATTAAAGTTCCAGAAAGGCTAGAACTGTCCCTCTTTCATAGTTTTAAGTTGAAAACGTTGCTTAAAAAAGGCCTTTTTCGTTCATATTTATATATCACATAATGGCTTTTTACAATATATTAATCCAACACAAGGTAACATAATGCTGGACAGTTATTTCAAATGAAACGCTTACTGACAACACATGACACATAATGTAAATGAACAATAATCATGCTGTGTCTGTTCTTATTATATTGAGTATATACATGCCATCAAAAATAGAGGTAATGAATCTTTAATATCTATGGTAATAACTCAATCTGAATTATGTTTCATATAATATGTATAGTTATGTTGTATGTCATTGTATCCTGTTTCGTATATTCTTTAGCAATTGATATTTTCATTTTTTTTTTTGTAACTTTGGGGTCCAAAGTTTTTGTGCAGTGGGGGTATTATTGTGATGAACATTTTCATGATATTTTCATTATGTAACTTTGGGGTCAAAATTCATAATTGATAAATAATTAAGTAAATAAATAAATACGCAACAGGATAGAATGTTTTTATTTTTGCATTGAATTTGTTATTTTGAAACGTGCATTTAGACCGTCATCAAAAGCAATAGTTTCAAGTTTTTGTTCTTGCTTAGGTAAGGTTTAGATCATCTTATCCCTGATACATTAAACTTTCTGGATAAATGATCGGTAAGGGAATTAAACAAATACTTTTGTATTTGTTCGAAATTTATTTTAATAAACAATGAAAATTCTCATTTTTATGTAAAAGTGTTCAATATAGCCGAGTTTGGTATCAAATTACAGCTTTTTAGGAGACGAATGTAAATATTGAAAAAAGTTTTTTTAGAAAATTCGTGTGGAAACTTGTTTTTACAAATATTTAAAACAGGAAAACAAATTTTGATTATGCAAAACATTATTCCATAATCAAGCCATACGTAGATGTAATCATGCGCAGCATGTAATTTAACTGTCTGTTCGACGGTCCTGAATAGCACGTTAAAAGTACAGATTCTCTGCGGCGATATTTTTATTACATTTTTGGGGTGGATTGCAGTAATTACCGGACAGGTGAATAGCTACCCCTGGAGCAGATTTTCACCTCACTGCGCATATGCCAGTACTGTGGAGATTTGATCGAAATACTGCATTCTGATTGGTCAATGATATGGGGTACGACGCGATATAGGTCTTTGTTGTCAGGTGGACATTCACTTTGGATCGAGACGCCTGACAATAAAGACAACAACGCAAAATCTACATCGTCGTCCTCTTATCATTTACAGGTCATAAGTGGAGTGCAGCCAACGATAGTTCTGTGGCACAAACCTGCCTCAGCAAAATATCCGGTTAAATACGCTTCACAAAAGTAGACCCAGATCAGACGCCACAAAAAGTGGCGTCTGATCAGGGTCTACACTGTTTGCTCAAAGTAAAGGAATTTCAGGTTTAAACGATACAATCTAATTCCCGTTCAGAACCATTTTCTCAGCTTGCACCCAGGGCCAATCGATCCACCAGTGCGTTTAGTGTTTTTATTCATAGTCGATTGGTTATCATTGGAATAATCTACTGATGTGAGATAAGAGTATCTTTTATATCTCTTTCTTTATTATTTTTTCATACACTGCGATAACACATCCGTGTGACATAGTGCAGTCTTTTATATCTAAAAAATATGTATTTTTCTTATTTATACTCCAAACGTAGATGGTAGATGCTCGTTAGAACCGCCTCAGTGGGTCTATGTTTCGGACCAGCAATAAGGAAAATAATATTCCCCCCCTGTAAATTGTTTCTCTATATAAAGTGTGAGAGCCCCGCCCAGTGGGGCTTTGAGAAATAGCTTGGGCTCCATGGTTCTTCCACGCAGAGCTGAAACTGACCGCACGTGAGAACGGCACAATGTAAACCGCTTAGAAGTAGGAAGACCTAAGCCTGCCCAGGCAAAGTGGTGCGAGTCGGAACGTCCCTGCATATAAACCCCATTGCTTTGATTATGTCGGGTAAGTCCAGCAAAATTGTAAGTAACTTAACAAGTAATGACGGGGACGTTAAACCTCACTAATTTCAAACAAACAAAATAATAATATTAACCAGTGCTTCAGCTAAAGTGCACGACCCGCCGGATGCTTTTAGCTTTATGAGTGTTACCATACATCGGTATGGCGGCCATTTTGGTCACGTGACCTGGACCTAAAACGGTTCCCCCAATAAATGCGCCTTATCGTAAGGAGCAAAAATATATCTTATACTTTAGTACTGTATTCTGAATCGTTTGCAGGATGAAATGCATTCTCACTTTTCCAATACAAAAGCATATGTGTCAAAGTTTGACCTAGGCACAAAGAAGAACAAGGTCAACCCAGGGTCACCATTTTAGCAATTTATGATGGGCCTACGTCCCAGATGCTATTTATCAAGTTTCGTGGTAATCTGTCCAGTGGTTCTGGAGAAGACTATTTTTGAAGGGTTTTTACCATATATGGCTTGGCGGCCATTTTGGTCATGTAATCTGGACCCCATGAGCAAATTTTGGTTTCCCCCATCCCATAGAGGCTCCATATGAAAAGTAGAAGTAAAACAAAGATCAGGAATTGATACAATTAACTTACTCCATCCATAAAAGACACCAAAGGGAAAGAAATACAAACATTAAGCGACCAGACCATAATGGAAACCTAAACAAAGGAAGGCCATACGGACAGTTACTTTCCCACAAAATGGCCATATGGCCATCCAAAATTAAAAGACACAAGTGATACACACAGTAAGTAACAAACAACAACATAAATAAATCGCCACAGAAGTGCCGCCTTGGAACGGTCAGTGGAAGATTTCCACTGGGGGGCTTAAATGGTTAATTTGACTTCAATCGGCCCAACGGTTCTCGAGAAGCAGTTCGAAAATTTTCACATTTTTCGCCCCGGCGAGGCTATACTAAATGGAATGTAATATTTCGCAAGTTCATTGGTTAGATCTTATTGATATCTATCAGTATGTCAAAAATTGTTTAAATATTCCAAGCGGTTAAGTCACTATCACCAATTTTCACAAACGGGTTACGGACGGACAGACAGACCATATATGGCTTTGCGGCCATTTTGGTCATGTGACCTGGACCCCATGAGCAAATTTTGGTTTCCCCCATCCCATAGAGGCTCTATATGAAATTTGACTTCAATCGGACCAACGGTTTCCGAGGAAAAGAAGTTCGAAAATTTTCACATTTTTCGCCTCGGCGAGGCTATACTAAATGGAATGTAATATTTCGCAAGTTCATTGGTTAGATCTCATTGATATCTATCAGTATGCCAAAAATTGTTTAAATATTCCAAGCGGTTAAGTCACTATCACCAATTTTCACAAACGGCTTACGGACGGACAGACTGACAGACTGACAGAATGACCGAATGACCGAATGACAGAATGACACGGTGATTTTAGGGCACTCTTAGAAATCAACCGACTTCAGTCGGTTGCTTTTTCTGCGGGTCGTTCAATTTGCGATTTACAGGGATGCTCATTAACACGCCTATTCAAATATATTGGAAAATTTTACCGCCCAAAAATGAAAATTATCGATAAAAAATCTGATATTTTTCATATTTCTGCTCTAAATATAGATTGTGGGAACTCGTTAGAACCGCCTCAGCGAGTACTGTAACATAGTTATGTGGGCGTATGATCTTAATGATCCAAATTTTGTTGATGGATTGTAAAAGATGCACTTTTTGCTACACAGGCATGTATCATGAATAGTTGAAACAACGTTGATGAGTAGTAAGAACTTCATATGACCATTATGCTGTTGAATGGGTAATGTATTTGGCATTATATTGATTAGGCTATGAAACATTATAAGCTTTTACAGTTAGAAAATTGGAATGTTTTTACCTTTCACATATTTTAATCCATTCTTTCAATAAAAGAGCAATTTGCACCTGAAAGCTACAAGATACATAGAGATTGTTTACTTGGAGCATAACCAAATCCGCTGGCATTTAAAAATGTCCTTTCAGTTATGCATTACGTAGAGCACATGTGCTGTTATTCAAATACCTTGGGGGGGGGGGGGAGAGAGAAAAACAAATGCAGTTTACGTAAAACCTGAAATGTATCTACAAAACGTCAATCACAGGGGTGCATGTTTCCATTTATGCCAATCATGTGGGCAATATTAGCCATTGTTTAAGAACATAGTACCCTGCAGGTGGGGTTCAGGTTGTCACCAGATGTTGAGATCTAAACATTTTAGTAAATGATAGACAGTTGGTATAAACAGAAACCGTATTAACGTGAGAACAAAAGCCTGTGGAATGCTCTGAAACGTATAAAACATCCAGTTTGATCATGTCAGGTCATATCGGGCTAGATCTAGTCCTGGACACTACCTGTCTCAAATCTTTCGATTTTCGATGTGTTATAATATCACGGGTGGACATCATGGGAGCTATCGCGAAATCGTAATTTTGCCCCCACGACACATCCGGTAACTCTCGCTATAGTTCCTAGGACCTGGAAATGGTTCACAAAGGTAGGTACCATTATGTGTTTTGATTTTGGCGATGCTAAGCCATGTAAAAATGATTTACCTTTCTAAGCAGGCCGAAAAAAATATAGAAAAAAATCGTTGATGAAAATTGGCGACCGTAACAAAATTGACCACAGTGTTCTCTGACTACAATTTTATGTCAACACGAATGAATGATGCAACTGTTTTGTATGTTTTCGCTTAGAACGAGATATTTTGTCACAAATTCTGGGTGTGTCGGCCCTAATTAATGATTTAGACTTAAAAACTTTTTTTCAGTTCATGTACTTTGAAGGAGTTATGCCAAAATTTTTAGGCGGAGTAGCTCCCCCATCATCGCGCCAGCTCCCAAAACACACTCTAGTTCCCACGTGTCTATCATTCAATCATCTTGAGAGAGGTTTTTTTTAGATTAGATCATATGTCGATTTAAACCACCAGGCAACCGCTAGCATCACATAAATGACTCATTGTTACAAGAATGAAATATAACAGGGTTTTAAGGCAAAGGAATTGTCTAATAGAGCGAAATCCCGTGACGTCACACACCTGGTCTATATTCACCGATGAGAACTGCGGGCCGTAATCATTAATTTTAATGATTTTAAACGCGATATAACTGGGAAGAAAAGATATATCATCCTCAAATTGTCATATTCTACTAAGTTATACATCCAGTCAACGGTTTCTAATACCATTTAATGATTTCTGATATGTTAAAGTAAGTAAATCTTAAATATATCGTCAATAATATCTGCACGATACTTGAATAAAATCGGCATTAATCTCAATATTTATCCAAATGAAATAACTAATAAAGTATTTGAACGTTTCCGATACTTGTAAGAATTTTAATGTGTTAAAGATAGTTTGAATTTCGATTATTCCTACTCTATCCTTATTCCGACTTTTAACCCCGTCACTGGCGGAGAGTTGTCTTTATAAGTTCGGGGTTAAAAATATATGTCATGATTTGATAGAGATATAAATCAAAATGAAAAATATTCATATTTTGCAGCCAAAGAGATTAAAATTCTTACAATTATCAAAAGTTATCATTTTAAAACTCTTTCTGGTAATTAATTAGATATTTTATTTGGATAAATTATGAGATTAATGCCCATTTTATTCAAGTACGGTTCAAACACCGTTGACAAATTATGCAAGCCTTTCATACTTCTACTTGTCAGAAATCAGAAACGTTTATTAGAAATCGTTGACTGGATGCATAAATTTGTAGAAAATGGCAATTTGGAAAGATTTTGCTTTTATTCATAGTTAATTTGCGGTTTAAAATCTTTTCAATACCAGCTGTTTTCTGTTGATTACGGCCCGCGGTAACCTCTCAGTAAGATCGATAACCCTGTATTGACCAGACGTATGACATCACGGCACAAACTTTATAACTCACATAACTCACATAACTGAAACACCGGAACAGGCTATACAGCCTCTGTAGGTGACTTCTTGCAGTAATCTCTTGGTTTTGGTCCGGGATGATAGCACCAGGGGTCAAATTTATAGGGGTGATTTTTCCAGTGCTTGTTTAGCCTTGACTTAAAACAGTACAGGGAGGGTGCCATAATCACATTTTCTGGCAGCGCATTCCAGGAGTCAATGCCCTGAGACTAAAGCTGTTTGCCCTAACCTTAAGCCTATATTGCTTTTTGCAAACTTTTTGGTGACCTTTAGTTGCCCTATAGGTTGATACTGTAACGATACGCGTATCTATCTATCTATCTATCTATCTATCTATCTATCTATCTATCTATCTATCTATCTATCTATCTATCTATCTATCTATCTATCTATCTATCTATCTATTAGAAGCCTCCGTGGTGTGGTGGTTACGCTACTTGCCTGTAAACCAGGGATCGCAGGATTGAACCCGGGCTTCTACAGACTTTCGGATGAGTCTTTAAACCGAGGTTCCGTCTCCGTATGACCTTAGCTGTTGTTGGAACGTAAAACTCTAACACTCACTCACTATCTATCTATCCTGCCTACGCCCTTTCGGGCATTTTCGGCAGGTGTAAATAATATACACTCAAGATTTGCATGATGAAATAAGTTCTGAAGTTAGATCCTTTGGAAGCAAGGAATACGCCAAATAAACGAAAATAGCAGACTCGGTTTTATTGAGTCCGTTCATGACCAGTACTGAGATGTGCAACACCGGCCACGCCCTCTAGCACCGGCTTAAGCAGAACTCTATTTTCAAAATGATACAGCCTACTCAGTAACCATTTAATTACGGTAAGGATCTTTCACCTGTACATGGGATGATTCTCCCTGCACAGGGGGGCTCCAGTTAACGGCCCGGTTCGAAGGACGGTGTACTTTGTGGCATTCATCCCGGCAAGCGAAACGTGTTCTGACATCGCAGTTTTACTAACTCTGCCGGGAATCGAACCGGGGGCCTCTAGCACCATAGGCAAGTACACTATCCACGGAGCTACCACACTACCATAACTTACAAAATCCTTTTTCACAATACCTACACAAATTGAAAAGTGAAACAATCCAGAGCCTTTTTCTACCCAGATGTTTCAAGAAGAAACAAATAGGGTTCAGGGTGTGGGTGGGGTGCACAGAGCGACCATCAGTCTGTAAAATCACCGGCTGTTCTGGAAATACAACAATCAACCCGAAAACCCGGAAAAATATTTGATAGCGGCCCATAACTTAAAAAAATGTGTTTTTCTACATTCTAATGGCATTTTTGCAATTTTCTATTGTAAATAATGTCAAAAAGAGCGAAAAGTGGTTATATGTAGAGTAATTTGAGTCATCAAATTGAATTTCCGTCAGTGTTTGGAGAATAGCCCGGAATTTTGTTTTCCGAAAAGTGGTCACCCTGGGAGGATTTTGTTTGTTTGATTTGAGGTTTAACGTCCCAGTCAACACTGTGTAGGTCATTTTAGAGACGTTGCTTCCATTTTTGTGGGATTTTACCCGACATTGAGATGAAATTGCATCTCAAGCCCTGTCACCCAAAGAAACCTAAAGACTTACACTCTTTGGAGAGTCTGACTCACACCACTTTGTCTGAGCAGGCTCAATCCTCTAAGTGGTTTACCATTACTCATATGCGGTCGGTTTCAGCTGTGCGTGGAAGCACCAATCTATTTCTCCGAGCTCCCATGGGCGGGGACGAAAAATCAGTTTGATAGTTGCAGATGAGATTTATTCGTCTTTATCATTTAAGAAGTCATCCATTAATTTTATTTTGCTAAATTTAGCGAACCGCCTAACTGAGTAAATGGCCAGATGGGACAGACTCCGTATCTGATAGACTCTTGGGAACTAGAGCGTGTTTCGGGAGCTGCCGCGATTATGTGGGAGCTACTACGTCTGAAAATATGCGGCATTATCCCTTCATTGTATATGGAGTGATCATTTTTTACACATAAATGATAAATTAGGGCTGACATACCCAGTTTATGCACCAAAGGATTACGTTCCAAGCGAAAACTTTCAAAAATATTGCTTTCCTACATTCGTGCTGACATAAAACTAAAGTCAGATTACCCTGTGTTCGATTTTGTTACGGTTGCCTTCTTTCATCAATGATTTTTTTTTTTTTTTTTTTCAATATTTTTTTCGGCATGCCTAGAAAGGTAAATCATTTTTACATGGCTTAGCATAGCCGAAACTTTATATTATTCTCTTATTCTTCTACAATAAAACAAAACACACAAGGGTACCTACCTTTGTTTACCATTTTCAAGTCCAAGGAACTATCGCGAAGTTCCCGGATGTGTCGTGGGAACAACGTTGACGCAATTTCGCGATAGCTCCCCTGATGTCCACCCGTGAACATGAAACATTGAAACTGATAATTAACAGACCAGAAAATAAAAAGAAAAACTGAACAGTTTTTGACTTTAATTATTTGCGAAGTACTAATTTTCATAATGTAAAACATTACGATCATGGTTAAACCCCACTTTATGGCGTGTCTCACGTCAGAGTACCCATAATCTATGTTTGTTTTTTTTTTTTGCTATCTCAGAAAACCCTCGCTGGCGCCCAAGTTCTAAATTTGAAGGTGGGCGAAAACCGGAGTACCCGGAAACAAACCACCTGACCTTCCGTTGCAGAACTTGACGTCTCACATGTGACCCGAGCCAGGCTCGAACCACAGCGGTAAGAGACCTAATGATTAAGAGTCAGCGCTCTTATCCACTAGGCTACGGAGGTCCGTAGAAAATAATAAGTATGGTAATAATAATAAGCAGTAATGCGCATAACCAGAGCTCTACAATAGCTCTTCTTGTACTACATACAACCGACCGTACTGGTAAGTCGCTAAGAAGGTCTAAGCCTGCCTAGGCAAAGTGGTGCGTGTCCTATGCATATAAACCCTATTGGTTTCATTGCTCGGCAGGGATTGAGGTGTCATTTCATCAAGTCCCACAATCTTCAGTGTTGACGGGGACGTTAATCCTCAAATCAATCAAACAAACATATCAGGAGCTAAAACTGTCCTGAACGAGGTCTAAGACTGTTCCCTTCAATCCTTATTTTTTAACTGTAATCAAACAGTGTAAACCCTGATTATATGCCGCATTCTGATCTGGGGCTACAATGTTTGCCGACTACACTGTTTACTAAACCCTGAGCACATTATTCTAGCCCAGATTCTGCAGATAGACTTTGACCCCAGCGATAAGAAAAGCCCGGCTAATTTTATTGGATCTACTACAACATGGACTTCAGTTACAGGAAGCTACTGCGCTTTTTAACCCATATATGCCTAGTGGCCCTTTTTTGGGACGTTGGCAAACAGTGTAGACCCAGATCAGACGCCGCATAACGCGGCGTCTGATCTGGGTCTACACTGTTTGCTCAAAGAACATACATTTTAGTACAAGTTACATTAAACAAAACAAATCTGACACCCCTATAATTGAAAATGGACAACTCCAAATTTATAAGATGGAAGATTCCATTGTCATATATGGGTTAATGTTTTGTTCTATGGAAAACAAACCAGCGTGTTATGTATTTTTCTGTAGCAAATATAATTAAGTTCTGAAGTAGATCCTTTGGAAGCAAGGAATATACCAAATAAACGAAAATAGCAGACCCGGTTTTATTGAGTCTGTTCATGACCAGTACTGAAATGTGCAACACCGGCCACGCCCTCTACCACCGGCTTAAGCAGAACTCTATTTTCAAAATGATACCAAATTAACTCAATGATCCCAAAGGACCAGGTAATATATTCTGCACTATGATAATATACGAGGAGACGTTTTACGGCCGCCACACGGCACAGCACCAGCTACAGTGAAAATAAATAAGTTCTGAAGTAGATCCTTTGGAAGCAAGGAATACACCAAATAAACGAAAATAGCAGACCCGGTTTTATTGAGTCACCGGCTTAAGTGAACTCAATGATCCCAAAGGACCAGAAAATACGAGGATATACCTAAAACTTTTTTTTTTGACGGCGCCGTGGCCTAATGGATAAGAGCGCGGACTCTTAATCATTAGGTCTCTTAACGCTGACGTTCGATCCTCCCTCGGTTCAAATGTGGGACGCCAAGTTCTGCAACGTAAGGACAGGTAGTTTTACCCAGAGTATTCCTGTTTCCTCTTGCCTCTGAATAACGATCGACTCGAAATGAGTGAAATAGTATTGGAAGGGCCGTAAAACCAAAAACATTGAAAATCTGTTTTCAGATCTTTAAATATCAGTAATTCTTATCACTATAAACATTTTAATAAGCCTGTCATTTATATGTTTATTTCTTCAGAAACCTATGTATTAGATACATGTACTTGTTACTCAGCGAGGCGGTTCTAACGAGCACCCACAATATATGTTTTTGAGCAGAAATAAGAAAAATAATGCATACTCGTACCCCTGTAAACCCCAGTTTTACTATGTAAACGTGGGATTTAAGGGTGTCAAAATTACATAGGCGCGTTATGTGATGCCTAGTTTCGAAAGCACCTAAAAAGCGTAATGTGACATGAATAATTGCTGTTACCAATTATTTCTTTTATCATTTTCCAACTTAAAAACCTGATTGATTTGCATAATACAAAGAAAAGGTGACAAGCTTAGAGCATATATTTAACTTTTAATACATGGAGATAACGCTTGTTTTTCAAACTTTTAAATTTTATGTCAGCCTATTGATTGGTTATTCTTGTTGCGTTAATACCAAACAGTCCAACGATAGCTTCAGGGCCCAGGTCCGCCGTAACCAACCCATTTTTAATACAATGGGATCTAACTTCACTAGATATGAAAGAGTCCATTTCTCAATACAAGGGTGTAAGGTTTAGTTGTTATTTAAAAGTTCAGTAAGAAAACCGTAGACATCACGTGAACAAGTCCGTGGAATGAACACCCCCTAAACCCCACTTTATATCGGTAAAACCGGGGTTTGAGGGGGGGCGTACATTATTTTTCTTATTTTTGCCCCCACAATCAGAACCAGAATCAGAATTGTTACTGGTGACACGTCAAATGACATTCATACACCAGGACCTGTGATATGGGAAGTTAGTCCCTAGCTCTAACCAAAGATGTAAACTTAGCTACACAATCCTCAGCACCTTCAGCCGTCAAAATAATAGAATCGGGAAGGGCATTCCAATCTCTAATGGTTCGGGGGAAAACGATTCTTTATAAATATCCGTTCTTGCAGTAAGGGTCTGAAACGTCATTGAATGGTGTTTTCTACAATGTCTAGCTGGGGGAACAAGGTCATCTGTTGGAATGCTGGCAGCACCCTTTAGACCTTTGTATAAGAGTATGAGCCTACTGTCTCTTCTCCTTTTCTTTAGAGACTCCCATCTTAATTTTCCTAGAATTCCAGTCATGCTCCCAGTTTCAAAGCAATAATTTCCAGTTACAAATCTAGCAGCTATATTCTGAACTTTTTCAATTTCTTCATTCAGGACCACTCCGCTTGGGTCCCAGATGCAACTACCATATTCCAAGATTGGGCGAACAAGTCCCCTGTATGCTGTTTCTTTCACATCCTGAGGACACTGATGAAGATTTCGCCTCAGGAAACCAAGTGTTCTATTCGCCTTTGTACACATATTGCTAATGTGTGTATTCCATCTCAAATCGTGAGTGATTGTCACACCAAGGTATTTAATGGAATTCACATTTTCGAGGACCGTTCCCTCTTAGGTGTAAGAAGCCTCAACTTTATTAGATCTCTTCCTTGTTATCTGCATAATATTGCATTTAACTGGTTGAAATCTCATGCCCCATTTTCTGGCCCAACATCCTAATCTATCTATGTCAGCCTGAAGTTTCAGTGAGTCATCTGTATCTCTAATTTCCCGGTAACAAACACAGTCATCTGCGAACAGTCTTATTTCTGAGTCAATATCAGTGGAAATATCATTGATGTACAGGGAGAACAATAGAGGACCAAGAACGGTCCCTTGTGGGACTCCAGACAAAACTGGCGCCCATACTGAAGATTCACCATTAACAACAACACGCTGTTTTCTGTAGCAAAGGAAGGAATCTATCCATTTAAGAGTCTTCCCACCAATTAGTTTATACTAATTTATTTTAGTTCGATTGCGATGAAAGCTTCAAGCTTATTGAATCGCTCTCGAACACTCATTCCGGGTATTTTCACGAGCGCGCGAGAGAGAGGCAGTTGCTTTTACACCACTGCTACCCATTAACACCTGGGTGGAGTGGGGCAATGTCATTACGTGTCTTGCCCAAGGACACACCTCGATACCTGTGGCCGGATTCGAACGCACAACCTCTCGATCATGAGTCGCACGCGCTATCCACTGCGCTATCGAGGCCCACCAATTCCATAACCAAATAATTTGGATTTAAGTAGTTCATGAGGAGGGGTGTCAAAAGCCTTCTCAAAGTCCAGAATAAATGTGTCCACCTGCCCCCCTTTGTCCAGGATTTTTGCCCAATCATTAATAACCGTGCTCAACTGAGTTTCGCAACTATGCCTTTTCCTAAATGCATGTTGTCTGTCTGACAAAAGTTTATGTTCATCCAAGTGGGCCATGATGTTTGAGCAGACTATGTGTTCAAGCAATTTACATAGAACACAGGTCAGTGACACCGGGCGATAATTACGAGCAAGAGCCCTGTCCCCTTTTTTGAAAAGTGGACAGATGTTCGCTAGGAGCCATTCTTTGGGAATTTCACCCGTATCGAGAGATTGTTGGAAAAGATGAGCAAAAACTGGACCTAACTCGTTTGCTAGTTCCTTCAGGACTCTAGGATGAAGCTCATCAGGCCCTAAAGCTTTAGAAGGGTTCAAGCCTTTAAGTAATTTGATCACTCCCGCAGAGGATACAACAATATTTTCCATGAAAGGGGCCGATCTTCCAGTCAATGGAACCTCGTTGAACTCAGTTTTATTAAATGCATCATTGAATTGACCAACCAATTCCTCTGCCCTTTCAGAGTCCGATTCAGCGACCCCGTTCCCTCTTCTTTTATTAAGGGGTGGGATACCTTGCCTATCTTTCTTCTGGCTATTGATATATCTGTAGAAGTCTCTGGGATTCGCCTTTACATCACCTACCAAGTTATTTACATACTGATCATGCTGATTTTTGATGTCATTTTTAATTTCTCGTCTCAAGTTTTCAAATTTTGCTCTGAGTTTACCACTTCCCGACTTTTTTGCCTTAGCATGAATCTTATTTCTCCTCCGAATTTTTTTCTTATTTCTGGTGTGATCCAAGGAATTGAAGATACAGACCTGCTAGTTTTGGAGGGGATATGATTTTCGGACGAAGCTTGAATGAAAGACTTTATCAAATCAAAGTTCTCCTGGACAGACCGAGCGTCTGAATGACCATTAAAGTATTTCTCTCTTGCAAATTTTAGGGCATCCTTCCTCATAGTTTCATAGTCACCCTTTTGATATAAGTACACCTTTCTACGAGGTTTCTTTATAGGTGGTATGAAGATTTTCAAAAATCCAGAGACAATATCATGATCACTTAGTTTGTCCGGGGATTGAATATCCCCAAACTGTCCTGGCAAAGTTGTAAGAATCAAATCCAAAGTGTTTCTATCTCGAGTAGGGAAGTCAACAACCTGTTCCAAGCCATGATCATTCATGATGTCAACCAACACCTGTCCCTCTGACGGACTCAGCATCGTGCCTTGTTTGCTGAGCCTATCTGGCCAAACAATCTCTCTGAAGTTGAAGTCGCCTAAGACATGTACTGCAGGAAGTTTTTTACCCTTATTCTGAGACTTAATGCGATCAAGCTGATCTTTAAATAAGTGGAAGTTTTCGGCAGTGTCGTTAGGTGGTCGATACCAACTTGCAATAAAGTGGGAAGTTTTGTTTGCAAAAACCTTAACCCAAACAGATTCTGAATCGTTTTCCAGTTCCATGAATGGCATATGAGGGATATCTCTGTGAACGAGCAACATCACCCCGCCGCCATGAGTGTTTCTATCTTTTCTGTAGACACTGTATTCGCAAGTTTCAGGGAAAAGCTCCGAAGTCATAATTGAACTGTCAATCTTTGTTTCCTGAATAGCCACAATATGTGGTTGGTGAGTATCAAGGAAAGCTAAAAGTTCAAGTATCTTTCCTCTTAAACCGTTAATGTTAATACTGCAAAGTTTCAAACCTTTTACAAAATTCGGCTTTCTCATGTCAGTAGTCGGAGATTTAACTCCTATCTCCTTTGACAGAGGTTCAAATTTATTTCTTTCTTCCAAGGGGACAGGGCTCTTGCTCGTAATTATCGCCCGGTGTCAAGACATAGGTTGTGGGTACTCGTTAGAACCGCCTCAACGAGGCGGTTCTAACGAGCACCCATAACCTATGTTTGCAGTATTTGTAAGAAAAATATCACCGATTTTCATAAAAAAGTAGCCATTTTGGAGATGTGAAAAATTGGACTATGTCACGGGTATGTTATCGTAATGGAGGTTTTTGCAAACAGTGAAGGCCGTAATCAGACGCCGCGTTCTGCGGCGTCTGATCAGGTGCTACACTGTTTACAAATGTTTCGTTTTGGGGTTTCCTGTCTGAAATGGGTGACGGTCCGAAATTTTATGCAGATATAGCCTATTTCAAACAAAAACAAAATTGTTATGCTTTTTCGATTTAATGCAGAATTAAACAAATAATTGATTTAATTATAAAATAAAGGTGATGTTTACTAGATCAAATGTGTACCTGTGCCTTTTTTCTCATCTTTTACACGGAGATGTTTTCTGCTGATTGCACTTTATGGAACCTGTGGTAATTTTTTCTGCTATATAGTATATAAAAAATACACGCGGATCAAATGCCCATGTATGACATTAATGTTGCCCGTCAGGGTGTCAGACATGACATAAATTGGATGATAATGTGTGATATACTTCTTATTTCGCTCCAGTTGTGGATTAATATTAGGAAAACATGTTCATATCCAATAAAGGTGTTCAGCATGGTGTCAGAAATTACAATGTATATTAGAACACAAATTGAGACATATTTCTCATTCCTGCTTCAAACATCGACTGTGGGTGCTCGTGAGATTTATAGTGACGGGAGAGGTGGGTGTGTGTGTGTGTGGGGGGGGGGGAGGGTCATCACAAGGACTTGTTCAACTGATGAGTACGTACCCACAATCTATGGTTCTGAGCAGAAATAAGCAAGTAATATCATACCATTTGCCTCATAGAAAGTAAGGTTTACAAGCATTACGAAAACACGCCTATTCAAATAAATTGGAAAAATTTACTACCAAAAAAATGAAAATTTTCAGATAAAAAATTCTGATGAATTTCCATATTTCTGCTCGAAACGTAGAATGTGGGAGCTCATTAGAACTGCCTCGGCGAGGCAGTTCTAACGAGTACCCACAATCTATGTTTTTGAGCAGTAATGAGGAAAATATTGTGTACCCCTGTAAACCCCAGTTTTACAATGAAAAAGTGGGGTTTAAGGGGGTTAAAAATTATATAGGCGTGTTTTCGTGATGGATGTTAATCGCACGAACTTGTTAACTTGTTCATTTTCTATATACATGTATGTGTACCTTCTTTTACTACACCAAGAATATCTTTAAATATTTAATATTTAATTTCAGGTCGTGAGATGTCAGACTATAACAAATGACTGAAGTCCTATATTTCTCCGGCGACAACATATCTTTAAAAAAAGAAAAAGAAAACGGAAAGAGAAAAAAAGAAAGAACCGCGATAAATTTGAACACAATAAAAGCGGAATCTGAAGAAAATTCTGAGCAATAGAGACCAAAAAAAAAAAAAAAAAGAAAGTTGGAAAAATCTATTTCCAGTTATGAAACCTTTCCTTGTACAACAGCGTTATACTCAGTAATGGGATAGTGAGAGACACTTCGCTGCTGTTTGTTCTGTGATGCAGGCGTGTTATTGGTTTATTAATACGTTATAGATATATGGGGATTAAACAGACCGAAAATGGTAAGTTGCTCCTTTTTGTACCAAATCACCCCCGGGAATCTTCCTCCTTATATATAGCAGGAGTCCATTTCAAAATTTAGGGGTTTCATCACGTGAAATGAACACCCCCATACACCCCACTTTATATAGAGAAAAATGGGGTTTACAGTGTGTGTGTGTGTGTGTGGGGGGGGGGTGGATAAACCTTATTTTTCTTATTTCTGCCCTAAAACATACATTGTGGGTACTCGTAAGAACCGCCTCATCGAGGCGGTTCTAACGAGTGCCCACAATCTATGTTGAAAGCAAAAATAAGAAAGATATTATAATTTTACCTAATATTTGTCACTTCTGACACCATGTTGAACGCCATTAATTCACACGGATATGTTTTCGTAATGATTCTCAGTAATGGGATAGTACGAGACACTTCGCTGCTGTTTGTTCTGTGATGTAGGTGTGTTATTGGTTTATTAATACGTTGTAGATGTAAGAGGATCAAACATACCGAAAACGGCAAGTTGATTTTTAACCTTTAACCCTTTTTGTACCAAATGGAATCTTCCTCCTTATATATAGCAGGAATCCATTTCAAAATTTAGGGGTGTCAGATTGTGTTTTCTTCAAAATCTATTTGGAAACTGGCTGAACGTCTTGCAAACAGTGTAGGCCCTGATCAGACGCCGCGTTCTGTGGCGTCTGATCTTGGCCTGCACCGTTTGCCCTCTACCCATTTTGGGGTTTCCGGCACAAAATGGGTTAATGAGAGATAGGATAAATAGATAGAGCTGCATGGTGCTTCCACGCATGCAGAGCTGAAACCGACCGCACGTGAGTACTGTCAAACCGCCTAGAAGTCTAAGCCTGCCCATGGAGGCAAAGTGATGCGAGTCGGATCGTCCATACATATAAACTCTGTTGATTTCATTGGTCGACAGGGCTTGAGACGTCATTGTCTACTTCCACACGTGTAGACTATCTTATGATGACTTTTGCTCCGGGAGCTTTTCAGAAAAGGCCACGAGTGGTTGAATGATTTCCTGTTGACTGGTCATCATAGTTATTTGTCACAATTACTAAAACCCGGTAATTACCGGAACGCTGCCATCAGTTTATCACATATGCATACATGTGTGCTCGTAGATTGTTATTAAACATGGCCTAATTACACATGTGTTCACTAATCCGTTCAAACTTTTGATGGGCTTCATGTCATTCTGATTTGCTGTTACAGTCAATATTTCCTTACATTACCTGTCTGTCAACTGCACGCCAGGAATGTATTCAAAACGCAAAGTGTTGTACATTTCGTTGTAGAAATCAGAATATACATCTCAAGTGGCAATCAGATCTAAAAATGGAAAAAGTGCTTGCCACAATGAGACCTATCAATGTATATTTCTTGATCCAGTTTTAGACTATTTTGCCTGTACAAAGAGAATCATTGAAAGGTACTTCATAGGAGTTTGAACACTTTTGTGTCCACAGGTTTACATTGACAGTGCGTTTACGGCGATGTTTCTCAATGCTTACTAGCAGCACACCCTTGTTTTTATACGCACGTTTGAAAAACGGTCGTATTATGTTATGCCCCCACCCCCCGGGGTTCGTGCGTCCGTCCGTCTGTCCGACCGTCCGTCTTTAAACTTTTCGTTTCCGGATAACTCTTCCTACAGTTTACATCCGATCAAAGTGAAACTTCATGCATAGTTAGACCATGATGTGGGACAGCGCATATTGTTTCGAGGTTACGATCCACCAAATATTAATAGAGTTATGCCCTTTTGATTTTTTTTTTTTTTTTGTAAACTTTTTGTTTCCGGGTAACTCCTCCTACAGTTTACATCCAATCAAGTTGGAACTTCATACATAGTCAGAACATGATGTGCGGCAGCGCATATTGTTTCGAGGTTACGGTCCACCAAATAATAATAGAGTTATGCCCCTTTGATATTTCTTGTAAACTTTTCGTTTCCAGATAACTCCTCCTACAAATTACATCCGATCAGGCTAAAACTTCATACATAGTTAGACCATGATGTGGGGCAGCGCATATTGGTTCGAGGTTACGATCCACCAAATATTGTAGAGTTATGCCCCTTTGAAATGTTTTGTTAACTTTTCGTTTCCGGATAACTCCTCCTACGGTTTACATCAGATCAGGCTGAAACTTCATACATAGTTAGACCCTGATGTTGGGCAGCGCATATTGTTTCGAGGTTATGCGATGATGTTGAAAGTCTACATACAGTAAGACCATGATATGGAACAGTGCAGATTATTTTGAGGTTAAGGTCTGCCAAATATTACCAGAGTTATACCCCTTTCACAGATTTTTCTAAACATTCCGTTTCTGGATAACTCCTCTTACATTTTACATCTGATGAAGGTGAAACTTTATATATAGTAAGACCATGAAGTGGAATAGTGCATATTATTTTAGGCTACAGTCTGCCAAATATTACCAGAGTTATTCTCCTTCCACATATTTTTCTAAACATATATGGTTTCCGGATAATGCCTCCAACATTTTACATCTGATGAAGCCGAAACTTTACGTATAGTTAGACTATGAGCGCATATTATTTCTAGCTTACAGTCCACCACTTATTGCGAGAGTTATGCCTATACTATTTTGAGGTTATGGTCCACCAAATATTACCGACCATGAAAAATTGTTGGAGACAGGTAGTTTGAGCCATTGACGGTTATTGATAGTTCCAGGTAAAAATATATGGAGCACATATTGTGCCTTGGTTACATTCCACAAACCCAAACTTGTACAACAGTCAGTATAATTATGCTCCATCTTACTAATTACCACGGGCGTATTATGCCCCGCTTGCGGGGCTCTTGTTGTAAAGTCCAATGCGTCACTTTCTTCTTCAGGGCCAACTGTCTATCAAAAAAAAAAAAGATGAGATACATACACTCAAAGACAAACCATATTAAAAATGAACCACAACAGAAGAACCGCCTTGGAACGGTCAGTGAGAATTTCACTGTGTGTAAGTGGGGAGGGCTTAAATCGATTTCACGCGTCGCAATCCTCGCCCTTAGTTCCGTCGCGATTTGGTCAAAACCTAGCTCACTAGGTCAAGTCATTTGAAAATCTTGTGGATGCCATACGGGCTGTATTTTCAATTTATCATCATGAAACGAGAGCAGGATGTGTGTCTAGATGAAATCTAAGTCAGATTTGAATATGGGTTATTTGGGATCAGAGACTAGGTCTCTGTGACAAATCATATGAAATCCATGTGGATGAAATAGAGGTTGCATTTTTTTGTTGGAACTTCATGAAATTGGGTCAAGAAAGTTGTCTAGATTAAACTAGGTCAACCTTGAATACGTGTCATCTTGGGAAAAATGTAGGTCACTAGATCAAATTATATTTAAATCTTGTGGTTGCAACAAAAGCTGCATTTTTCTATGTAACTTTATAACACTTGGTCAGGATATGTCTAGATGAATTCTTGGTCGCGTTAAAATATGGGTCATCTGGTGTCAAAAACTAGGTCACTAGGTCAAATCATATGAAAGCCTTGTGAATGCAATAAAGGCTGCATTTTTCATTGGATTTTCATGAAACTTGGTCAAGACGCGTATCTAGATGAATTCTAGATCAAGGTTGAATATGGGTTTACTTGGATCAAAAGCTAGATTACCGGGGCAAATTATATGAAAACCTTGTGGATCTTCATGAAACATGGTCAGGATGTGTGTCTAGATGAATCCTAGGACAAGTTTGAATCTGGATTATTTGGGATCAGAACTAGGTCACTAGGTCAAATTATATGGAAACCTTGCGGATGCCATACAGGCTGCATTTCTTATCGGATCTTTATGAAACATAATCAGGGTGTGAGTTTAGATAAAATCTAGGTCAGATTCGAATATGAGTCATTAAGAGTCAAAATCTTGGTCTCTACGTCAAATAATATGAAAAACCTTGTGGATGCAATATAGGCTGCATTTTTCATTTGATCTTCATAAATCTTGGTCAGGATGTTTGTCTAGATGATTTCTAGGTCCACTTCGAATATTGGTCATCTGGGGTCAAAACTAGGTCATTAGGTCAAATCACGTGAAAGCCTTGTGGAAGCTTCAGGGGATCATTGTGGAAGTTGGTCAAATTTTTAATCTTGGAAAAACTAAGGTCAAGTTTGAATCTGGGTTATCCGGGGTAAAAAGCTGGGTCACTAGGTCAAATCATATGAAAACTGTGTGAATGCAATAGACGTTGCACTGTTTTCAATATATCTTAATAATGAAACTTTGTAAAAATGCGTGTTTAGATAATTTTAGGTCAAATTTGAATATGGGTCATTTGGGATCAAAGTCTAGGTCACAGGTCAAACTCATATGTAAACGTATTTGATGAAATAGAGGCTCCATTTTAATGACTCTTCACGAAACATGGTCAGGATGTATGTAGGTAAATTCTAGGTCAAGGTCAAATATTGGTTACCTGGGGTCAAAAACTAGGTTACTAGGTCAAATCATATGAAAACCTTGTGGCTGCAATATAGGTCGTAATTTTCAATGGATCTTTGATAAAGTCCGTCCGATTGTTTGTCTGTAAAATATCTAGGTCACGTTTGAATGTGGGACCTCTCATATCAAAAACTAGGTCACTAGGTCAGATCATCTTCATTGAACTTGACCAGGATAGGTGTCTAGATAAATTCTAGGCCAAGTTTGAATATGGGTCATCTTGGATCAAAAAAGGACACTGAGTCAATCATGTGAAATCATTGCGGATGTAATAGCGGCTGCAATTGTCAATAGATTTTTGTGGAATATAGTCAGATTATTTGCCTGGCTGAAATCTATGTCAAGTTTTAATCTGGGTCATCTTGGGTAATCTGGTCATCTGGGGTCATCTGGGGTCAAGTTTTAATCTGGGTCATCTGGGGTCACCTCGTCAAATCATAAGAAAACTTTACGGATGCAGTAGATGCAGAATTGTTCAGTGGATCTTTGTGGAAGTTGGCCAGATTGTTTATCCTTATCTATGTCAGGTTTGAATCTTGGTCATCTGGGTCAAAAACTAGGTCTCAGAACCAAAATATATGAAAATCTTGTTGATGAAATCGAGGCTGCATTTCAACGGATCTTAGAGAAAGTTGGTCTGATTGTTGGTCTAGATATAATTTAGGCCAAGGTTGAATCTGGGTCATCTGGGGTCTAAAACAAAAACTAGGCCACCCTTTCAGATCATAAGAAAACCTTGCATATGCAATAGAGGTTGCATTTTTAATTGCATTTCCTTCAAACTTTGTTTGAATGTTGAAGTCTAGGTTGATGAAGTCTAGGTTGAGCGTGGATATGGGTCATCTAAGACAGAACAAAAAACTAGGTCAAATCATGCGAAAAACTATTGTAGTCAATAGAGCTGCAGTTTGCCTTGGATCTTCATGAAACTTGGTCAGATGGTTTGTTTTTATGTATTCTAGGTCAAGTTCGAATATGAGCTATCTGGGGTCAAGAGGTAGGTCTCTAGGTCAAATTAGAGAAGAACATTGTATATGCAGTAGAAGCTGCACTTAAATTGTCATTACGAAAACACGCCTATACAAATACATGGTAAATTTTTTCTCCAAAAAAATGAAAATTTTATGATGAAAAACGGATATTTTTCTTATTTCTGCTCAAAATATAGATTGTGGGTACTCATTAGAACCGCCTCATCGAGGCGGTTCTAACGAGTACCCACAATATATATTTTAGAGCAGAAATATGACAAATAAGGTTTGCCCCTGCAAACCCCAGTTTTACAATATAAAAGTGGGGTTCAAGGGGGTCAAAATTATATAGGCATGTTTTCGTGATGAATTTTGATCAGTTAACTCTGATGAACGTTACAGGACCATCATGGCCCTCTTGTTTATACTTAAGAAGAGAATTATTAATTCCAGTTTTCGTCGATTTACATTCTAACTTCTCTACCTATACCAGCACGGGTTGCAGTAAGTGTATAGCAGTGTAGGATAAAGAGGGCGAGATAACATGTATCGAACGAGCATATTTATATATTCTGTGTAAATGTATGATATTCTTATCCGGTTTACAATAAAGGATTATCTCTTGTAGGTGCACTCAAGTCAGTAATTGGCTGCCTGTTCAAAATTTTGCTATTCTTTGCTTGTTTCAGGCAGCGATTTCACTGTCTAATAATCCCCCATGAAGTCAGTTTAACCAATTATGTACCGGAAACCCCAAAACGGGTACCCTGGCAAACAGTGCAGGCCTAGATCTGACGCCGCAGAACGCGGCGTCTACTCAGGGCCTACACTGTTTGCAAAAAGTTCAGTCATTTTCCAAATCAGTTTTGAAGAAAACACAAACTGACACCCGTAAATAATGAAATGGACTCATCCTATAAATAAGGAGGAAGAGTCCATTTGGTACAAAAAGGGATAATAGATAAATTGATCAAACTGAAGGCTAATTAGTCAGAGGTTGATCATCGATAAAAGCTTCAAAACAATGCTGATAAAATGCTACGATCATTATCATAAAATTTTCAAAAAAGTCTATTCTTGTCTGATGTACTTACTCACACTGGTAAAGGCAAGCGCGCAGGATAAGGAACAAACACACCGGATAAGGAAATTTTTCCGCTCAGGATAAAAAAGAAAATGGCGGAATGGGTATCACATGTGCAGGTTTGTTGTTGTTCTAGATCTCGTGCTATGGTTACTAATCAATACGGCTGCTCACATTAGCTTCACGGAAGACACATATTATTCACAAATTTAACTTCGATGGTCCGAATTCGACAATTGCATTCAGTCAAACGGAGAACCGGACACAGTGGAGCTACTCCACCGCGAAATCTCATTATTTTACATGAAACGCTCTTCTGGGAAGATGGCTTGCACTTTTTTGTTGGTTGTAGACATACACATGATAAATCGGACTGTTGCAAATACGATTTAAGGAAAATGTGAAATTAGAAGGCACACAATGAGAATTCCTAGTTCAATTTTCAAACCAACGCCCACGGGCAAGGAAATGGGTACAACGCATATGATAAGACACAACATTTTCCGGGGAAAATGGTTGTTGTATGGTCGTAGCACAAGGACTTTCCATCTCAGATTAGGTTTTCCGATATTAATAATTAGTCCTATATAGTTTAAAGCACAAATTGTGATCTTTAGGAAACGTTCAAAGTTTTTGTGCATTGTCTTGGCATGTGCATTGCTCTGGTTCTCGCAATGTATTCCACCCCACCCACACACATACCCATACACTATGAATCTAGGGCGATTTGGCCCGGACGATTTGACCTAGGAGAATTCGGTCAAGGAGAATGTGGTTCGTAAGAAAATATTGGGTAGGACAACTTGGCAAGGCTAATATAATGTCCTGTGCACATTGACATTTAAATGTTTTTGGGTTTGTTTTCAGTAATGCCTCTTGATTTGTTTGTTTGTTTTAGAGTTTAACGGCACTGTCAACACTATTGTAGGTCATTTTAGCCGGTCAGTTTACCTATCCACACTTTTCCTGGGCAGGCTTATACGTAAGCGGTTAACCAGTACACTGTACATTCTTTCGCCAGAAACTGACAACTGCCCTTCTTGAATCAGCGGAAGGGAGAGAATGACCGTAGTAAAGGTTTCATGATCAATCTCCACGAAAGAATGTTACCGACCCCGGCAGGTGTCGAACCCGCGCCCTCCGGATCACCAGCAGACGCGAAACCGACTGAGCTACCGAGGCCGGCATAATCATTCAGTTACAAATACATGTACATACTTTAATGTTTGTCTTGCCCATCGGGGCTTAAGAAATAGATGGGCTGCATGATGCTTCCACGCAGAGCTGAAACCGACCCACACACGAGTACGGGTAAACTGCTTAGAGGATCTAAGCCTGCCCAAGCAAAGCTGTGCGAGTCGACCCACCAATGCCTATAAACCTATTGGTTTCATTGGGCGGCAGGGGTTGCGATGTCGTTTCATCTCAGTGTCGGGTAAAAGTCCCACAAAATTGGAAGCAACGTCTCCAAAATGACCTTTACAGTGTTGACGAGGACGTTAAACCTCAAATCAAACAAACAATATTTGCCTTATATCCGACGACGAACTGCGTACAAAGGGCCTGTTAAGATCTTCAATTATATCTGCCCCCCCCCCCCCAACCCCACCCCTGGAATATTTGTTTCATAAATGTTGTATGGTGAGCAATAAAATGTTTTGCCATTTACAAATAAGGTATGTTTAACCATGACTTTACCCCTACCCCCAGCTGATTTTGACCAAAATTGCAAAATTTGTCACCTTTATGGCTTTCAAAATATTACAGCCTAGCCTTGGCTATACATATTTTATATTTTGTATACAGATAACGTTTTTATATGTTAACATGTGGTGAAAATAAAAGAAATGCAAGGTGAACTCTGTGTGTGTTTATTTTTTCATAAATTAATTTTTGGTCATTATCAGAAATGTCAACATAAAATTGCCATAAATCCGTTCATAGTAAAGCTAAATATATGTTGTTATTTCTCATTTTCTTAGTTAGAAACCAAGGAATAATTTGATACCTGTTTCATTTTGATTCTGTAATTTTTCATTTTTCGTATATCTCCATGATAACGCAAGTGGGTGGGGTAACAAGATACGACCCATGCACTTAGTGTACAAACGATGAGCAGTGCTACAGCTACCTGATATATTAATGCGCCAATTGAAACAGTGTTGCTAAGGGCACTTTCTATTGTCTTTTTCTTTCGAAGGGGTATACTTTTATCACACTTTTCTTACTATTTTCGTCATAATTTATTAACTCAATACAGACACATCAAACGTCAAGTTATTCTGAAAATACTTGAAGACGAAACAACTCGTTTCTGTGTATGTTTCCATTAACGAAGCCTGTTAGCAAGTGAACGTCGCACACTGAAGAGGATTTGAGTGAGGATCAAAAAGAAGCCAAATCATATCAGGCCCTTTAATGACCATGTAATAGGTATGTCTCGCGAATTTGGCGAAGGTATCTACCTTATTTTCAGCCAAAAGAACAAGGATACAATTTTCTTCCAGAAATACTGCATGGACAAATACATCATTTCTAATTCATGATCGCGATGAACCCAATCCATCTATCCCCCATAGGGGATGATTATATTGCTAGAACCACAGCAATGCGCATGCCAAGACAATGCACGCAAACTTTGGACGTTTCCTAAAGATCACAATCGGTGCGTTAAACTATGTAGGACTAATTATTAATATCGGGAAACCTAATCTGAGATGGAAATTTACTAGTGCTACGACCATACAACAACCATTTCCCCCGGAAAATTTTGTGTCTTATCATATGCGTTGTACCCATTTCCTTGCCCGTAGGCGTTGTATTGAAAATTGAACTAGGATTTCTCTCTGTGGGCCTTCTAATTTCATTTTTTCCTTAAATCGTATTTGCAACAATCCGAGTTATCATGTGTATGTCTACAACCAACAAAAAAGTGCATGCCATCTTCCCAGTCGAGCGTTTCATGTAAAATAATGAGATTTCGCGGTGGAGTAGCTCCACTGTGTCCGGTTCTCCGTTTGACTGGATGTAACTGTCGAATTCGGACCATCGAAGATAAATTTGTGAATAATACGTGTCTTCCGTGAAGCTAATGTGAGCAGCCGTATTGATTAGTAACCATGTCACGAGATCTAGAACATCAACAAACCTGCACATGTGATACCCATTCCGCCATTTTCTTTTTTATCCTGAGCGGAAAAAATTCCTTATCCGGTGTGTTTGTTCCTTACCCTGCGCGCTTGCCTTTACCAGTGTGTTACTGCATTTAAATTACGGAGAGGATTTCTTTTTTCAGTGTAAGATCGATTTATCAAGTTAACAAGTCCATAAAATGAATACCTCCCTAGACCCCACTTAATATAGTAAAAACTTGGGTTTCATTACGAAAAGGCGCATATACATATACATTGTAACCTTTATCGCCGAAAAAGGTGAAAATTTTAATATGAAAAAATTGTGATTTTTTTCTTATGTCTGCTCAAAATATATTTCAGAGCAGAAATAAGAAAAATCAAAGCTCTGGAGTACTGGTGGGTCGATCGTCTATGAGTGTAGGTTGGGAAAATAGTCATGAACTGAGAATCGAACTGTTCTTTTAAATTTAAGCAAGCACAGTAGATCTGATCAGATATCGCGTTATGTGGCGTCTGATTATGTAGATTCTGTTTGCCAATGCCAAAGTGCACGAGCACAGTCCAACCGCCACGACCATCGGGGCTTGAATAATAGATGGATTGCATGATGCTTCCACGCAGAGCTGAAACCGACCGCACACGAGTACTGGTAAACCGCTTAGAGGATCTAAGCCTGTCCATGGCAGGCAAAGCGGTGCGAGTTGGGCCGTCCATGCTTATAAAACCTATTGGTTTCATTGGGCGACAGGGCTTGAGAAGTCATTTCATCTCAATGTCGGGTAAAAGTCCTAACAAATTGGAAGCAACGCCTCCAAAATGACATATTTAGTGTTGATGGAGACGTTAAACATCAAATCAAACAAAAACAAACACATTTACGGGGATAATTCTTTTTTCGGTGTAAGATCGATTTCTGTTTCACCTAATTAACGCAAAAAAAAAAAAAAACATTTCATCATGCTCACAAGTCCGTAAAATGAATACCTCCCTATAGACCCCAATTCATATAGTGAAAACTTGGGTTTATAGGGGTATACATTATTTTGCTTATTTCTGCTCCAAGACATAGGTTGTGGGTACTCGTTAGAACCGCCTCGATGAGGCGGTTCTAACAAGCACCACAACCAATGTAAGGAATATTAATAAGATAAATATCACAATTTTTCAGCGGAAAAGTAGTCACTTTTGAGAACTGAAACAATGTACTATGTCTCACGGATGTATTATTGTAATGTTCAAGAGTGCATAACGCAAACACGCCAATATAATTTTGACCCCCCTTAAACACCACTTTTATTTAGTAAAATTGGGCTTTACAGGGCTATACATTATTTTTCTCTTTTTTTCTGCAAAATTACAGATTGTGGGTACTCGTTAGAACCGCCTCGCCGAAACGGTTCTAAATAGTTCCGTAATGACTGAATGAAAAATCATGAACGGAATTTTATATCTGAAACTTTTTATTTTCTCGTGATTAAAATTGTTTTTGAATAAGCGTGTTTCCCACGGATAAAATAAAAATTGATCTCTCATTGATCTCTCATTGAAAAAATATATATATATATATATATAAACAGGCAATAATCCGCGGAACACAAACACCACAAACACAATTCCCCTGACACCCCTATAATTGGAGATGAGCCGGTACAAAACTATAGGGAGGAAGATTTTATTGTAATGTGTGGGTTAGTAAAGTACCGATAAATATTTTTTCATCATGAAAACACGCCCATATAATTTTGATCCGCTTAAGCCCCACTTTTATATAGTAAAACTGGGGTTTGCAGAGGTATACATTATTTTTTCTTACTTTTGCTCATAAACATAGATTGTGGGTACTCATTAGTGCCGAGACGGTTCTAACGAGTACCCACAAACTATGTTTTTGAGCAGAATAAGAAAAATATCACAGTTTTTCATCTTAAAATTTTCATTTTTTTCTGCGGTAAAATCTACAATGTATTTGTATAGGCGTGTTTTCGAAATGAATGTTAAAGGAGCAGTCCAACACATCCGTGCATTCTTTCATGTCTTCAAAATGGTTATTTTACTGTTGAAAATGTACAACATTTTTCTTGTTTATACTCCTAATGTATGTTGCGGGTGCTCGTCATCGAGGTGGTTCTAACGAGTGCCCACACCCTATGTTTTGGAGCAGAAATAAGGAAACTGAATTCCCCCGAAAAATCTCTTTTTAGCTCTATATAAAGTGGGGTTTAAACAGGGTGCCCATTACACGGATTTGTTAACGTGATGCAAGTTCAGGACATTTTTTCCGAATTCTCGGTGTCAATCGGCCCACCAATGATGCCACTGCTTTGAGCTGGTACTTTGTCAGCATGTTAATGTTTGGAGTCAGTTGTAAAGTAGATCAAATCCCGAGCGCTACGCGCGCGTGATTTGTCTGCTTACAACTGACCGACAAACTGTGATTTATTACTCAACAAATTACACACAAGAGCTTATCTATTTCGATTCTAACACACAAAAATCGAAAATAATTTTGTTGCTTCCTTTAAATTCTTCCAAAAACTTCCGCCATTGTTAGAAGAAATCCCGCCAATTTTATTGACTGTATCACTCACATTTACATGTATTTATCATATGACGTCGCGTCTGAGAATGTAATAACGTCAGGTAATATTTTCGATAATCCACTAGTGGATTAAATATGCAAATTAGCTAGATACGTCCCGTATCGTTACATGTACGACGTCCTTAACGAACGGCGGAATATTGACATTTTTGTAAACAATCGCGAAAACAGTGCGTAAACAAGGTAAACAATGCGTTTTAAATGTCATATAATAATAATAATAATAATAATAATAATAATAATAATAATAATCGACCTTATTTATAGATGGTAACACATTTAGTACTAGTACTAATCTTCCATGTGTCCCTCTTTTCCTGTGTGGGAACCAGTACTAAGCAATGTGGATAAAGTTTCTTGCTCAAGGAAACAACACGTGGTGCTTGCGAGGATCGAACCGGCTGCCTCTCGATCTCAAATCCGATGCTTCACCACTGCACCACAGCGCTCCATGATAAATAGAATCTTGCAATCGTGCTCATGTATAATTAAATTTATTAAACTCGTTGAGGAAAAGGGATAAAATGCTCGGCAAAGCCTCGCATTTTATCCCTTTTTCTGAACTCGTTTAATAAATTCAATAATACATGAACACTCATGTAAGCTCCTCTGTGTCCTTGTGTAATGTTTTTGATGCGAGAAAATAACGTTTCACTATCTTACATCAAGGAATCGACGACTGGCGTCATAAAACGGCGGCTTTAATGACGTCACTTGTCACCCTCTCTCGACTAGTGATTTGTTGTATAATAAAACACAGCCTCTTTCTATTTCCTATATACGCACTCTGTTAGAATTAGTAATAGCCACAGCAGATTTATCAGATCCATAAGCCAAAAGAATTTAGGATATACACGTGTTATGTAGTTCAGTTGATTATTCTGTCTGCTCTTTTCTAAACATTCATCATATGTCCCAAACCCATGTAGGCCTTGTTGGAGCATTACTGTTAACTTTGCAATTGCTTCTCTCCATCCAGTTTTGACACGTGGTCGGCCATTTGGCTTTGTAAGCATGCAATTTTGACACCAGTCAAATCCTTGCTATTTCTGTTCTTCGTTTTACTGTTTGCTTCCCCTTGTTACTTTAGCTGTTCCTCGCTGAGTCATCTTTGCCATTCCTAGCGTTTCTTTAACAAGAAAATAAGGGCATCTCTGACTCTCAACCTACTAAACGCCTCATTCTTTGGCCACACGTAAATATAGTTGAACCAACATCTCGTTTTTCGAGTTCTTCAGTTAGTGCCCAAGTCTCAAAAACATACGAAGTTTGGTGTTGGTTTGTGTTGAAGTTTTATGTCCCCGTCGACACTGTTTAGGTCATTTTTAATCCCCCGCCGCGAAGCGGAGCGGGGATTATAGGAATGGCCTTCGTCTCTCCGTCCGTCCGTCCGTCCGTCTGTCCGTCTGCCCGCACCATCAAATGTATGGTTGGGTGGCTATGAAAATGGACAGAATCAATGTAAGTCTATGGGATTTATTCCGTTAGACACCGAAAATACTTCTTTTCTGTGGCTAAAAGTAGCCACTTAAGTATCAATCCTGCCAATAATAGCCACATAACTATACATCCGTGAGAACGTCCGTCCGTCCGTCCGTCTGTCCGTCTGTCTGTCAGTAACACTTTCTTGTCCGCTCCATATCTCCTGAACCCTTTGATAGATTTTCATTAAACTTTGGTCAATTATTCATCTCAGTGAGCTGGTGTGCAGAACCCATAAATGAACCATGCCGACTCAAGGTCAAGGTCACGGTTGAAGGTCACGAGTTTAAAACTTGGAATTTTTTGTCCGTTCCATATCTCCTTTACCCTTGGAAGGATTTTCATTAAACTGTGGTCAAATATTCTTCTCAGTGAGCTGATGTGCAGAACCCATAAATGAACCATGCCGACTCAAGGTCAAGGTCACATTTGAAGGTCACGAGTTTAAAACTTTGAATTTTTGCCCTACTGCCCAAAGAAACCGCTAGGGTTTAAAAGCGGTCCTACACGCACCACATTTCCTGGGCTGGCTCAAACCTTAAAAGCGGTTTACTAGTACTCAAGCCGGTCGGTTTCAGCTCTGCGTGGAAGCAGCATGCAACTCAATCTATTTCTCAAAGGCCCGACGGGCGAGGCGCACGAAAGTGGGTGTAACCATGGCTTAAGTCAGCTCTGTCTTCGAGGCAATATGATGTTGCTATCCATTAAGGTTCGAACAATCCTCAATCAGGGGATTCTAATGAGTACGCACGACATACTCAAATTTTACAAAGATGGAAAATATATCCCTGTTATTCCCATAAAGCATCCTAGCCCCCAGCCCCCGTCCGTCGACGCTTGGAAAAATAGATTGGGCTGCATGATGCTTCCACTCAGAGCTGATACTGACTGCTCACGAGTACTGGTAAACCGCTTAGAAAGTCTAAGCCTACCCAGGCAAAGTGGTACGAGTTGGACTGGCAATGCATATTGACTCTATTGGTTTCATTGGACGGCAGGGCTTGAGATGTCATTTCATCTCAATGTCGGATAAAAGTCCCATAAAAATTGGAAGCAGTGTCTCCAAATGACCTTAATACTGTTGACGAGGACGCTTATCCGCAAATCAAACAAACATCCTGGCCCCAAGTTTATAAAACATGCACATCTGAGCATGAAAGTTGGAATCCTTATTAACCCATTTAGTACCAGAAACCCCAAAACGGGTACCCTGGCAAACAGTGCAGGCCCAGATTAGACGCCGCAGAACGCGGCGTCTGATCAGAGCCTCCACTGTTTGCTAAACTTTCAGTCATTTTCCAAATGGATTTTGATGAAAACACAACCTGACACCCCTAAATTTTGAAATGGACACCTGCTATACATAGGGAGGAAGATTCCATTTGGTACAAAAAGTGTTAAAATACAAACCAATGAGGCAATCAACAGAGAATGGTATTTGTTCCGCTCATCAATTTAAAAATTAAAAAAATATGAGCAGGACAGATTTCATGTTCAACTGAGATGAGCATGAAACAAGTTTTATAACCTCGGGGCCTGATGTGACGCTATGTGTTACCCTCAGTGGCTCGAACCGATCTCGGTAGCTCAGTCGGGTGGTGTCTGACTGGTAATCAGAAGGCAGCGGGTTCAAAATTTGTCGGGTCTTTTTTCGAGGACATTGATCATGAAATCTTTTCTCTCATGACCCCGCCCATCGGGGCTTGAGGAAATAGATGGGCTGCATGATGCTTCCACGCAGAGCTGAAACTGACCTGTACACGAGTACTGGTAAACCACTTAGAGGAACTAAGCCTGCCGAGGCAAAGCGGTGCGAGTCGGCCCGCCCATGCTTATAAACCCTATTGGTTTCATTGGGCGGCAGGGCTTATGTCATTTCATCTCAATGTTGGGTAAAACCCCCAATAAATTGGAAGCAACGTCTCCAAAATGACCTATACAGTGTTGACGGGGACGTTAAACCTCAAATCAAACAAACACACAATTTTCACTCATGAAATCTTTTCTATATTTCTAATTATTCCCGCTGTTCCGCTGGTTTTCAGTTTCTGGCGTAAGTCTGCTATTGGCCAGTTCGTTAATTGTTTGAGGAAAATCACTATCGACAGCAGTGGACAAGTCCATGTTTCATAAGGTCAATATAAATTGATCATTAATTTAGTTTTCCTTATTAATAACCAATGTCCCTCGATTGCATAATCAAAGCCCTGAAAGCGCTGGTGAGTCGATCAGTTGAGGCTGGAAGATTTGTCCAAACCTGGATTATGGCCTTAATTTTTATACTTTAAGCAAAAAGTGTAAAACTTTATCAGACGCTGGATTCTGTGGCGTCTGATCCGGATCCTTAATGTTTGCCAATATCCAACTTCGGGACTCCATGTATATCTGGGTTCACCAAGTCAGTAACGAAAAGACTTACCGGTACTCTCGGAACTTTATTTGACACACGCACACGCACATACACACGCACACGCACACACACACACACACACACACACACAGAGTAATTTTTATATTCTCTCTGTGAAAATGTATGCACATTATCTCTACATTATGTGAGAATGGAGGCGGTTGAAAGTAATATAGAGAGAAGGCTGTATGCGCTTTTTGTGTCAGTTGTTTATCAATAGACCCAAAGTTACTTAGCGCAGAAGCTCTTCGGGGCTGATATCCACGTGACTATCACTGATTTGTAATAAATCCAGGTAACGGTTATATAGGAAATAGCCATGTTATTCATATCGTTTTTTTTTTTGGTCACGCGAGTTGCGCAAAAAGGTTGGATTGGAATCATGTGTTGGGCTTGCAAACAGTGTAGACAAAGATCAGACGCCGCAAAACGCGGCGTCTGATCAGGGTCTGCACTGTTTGTTTACAGTGCAGGAATTTAAGGGTCAGACGCCGCAAAAAGAAGCGTCTGATCAGGGTTTACACTGTTTACTTATATTACGGGAACGTAACGAAATGTCTACTGTCGGCCTACACTAAGAAACAATCGACCCACCAGTGCTGTCAGTGCTTTGATCTTATTTTAAATTTGCATTTGGTTCAACTTTATTTGTCAGAAGTAGCCACTCGGACATCAGCAACAGAGTATACATAACATTGGGTCGACTATTTAAATGACTAACATCTGTTTCTTTATATATTTTCAGTATGGTCAAATACATGTTTGTGTAAGAGAACTCGTGGAACAAAAATTTGGTCATGAGAGCTGGGATAAAATCATGTAAGTAAGACTATGCTAGTGGAAGCGAAGATTGCAAATGGCGTCTATAAACTAGTTAAACTTCGATGGCTCGAACACCGATGGCTCATTTTCCACTGTTGTTTGGAACTTATTCTTTGACTTCACATATAATCCTATTTAGGATGATTAAGAAAATTTTTCTTACTTTATATATCTGGTAAAATGAATGTTGTGAAAACTCATTAAACTCGATGCGATTCTAATGAGTACACACGACATACGAGTACACAGGGCATACGACATACCTTGAATGAGTAATGAGTACACAGGACATACCTTTAATGAGTACACAGGACATACCTGTAATGAGTTATGAAAAACGCCATTTTTGACTCAAAAAAAAAAAAAAAAGCTTACATGAAACCAAAAGGTATACCTAGCGAACGAAGCCGGTTCGTCCGCCCTGACGAATGGATTTTTTTAAAACCCGTCAAAAAGCAAAGTAAAAAGTTTGCCTTTGGAAGCAAAGAACACATTCCAGACATAAGACGGGAGTTGCGGGTAAACAAGTCCGTGCACCGAACACCCCTGTAAACCCGACTTTACACAGAAAAAATTGGGTTTAGAGGGGTCTATATTATTTTTCTTATTGTCGTTCCAAGACACAGGTTGTGGGTACTCGTCAGAACCGTCGCATTGAGATGGTTCTAACGAGCACCCACAACCTAATTTTGCAGTACAAATAAGAAAACATCACACATCTTCATAAGACAAGTACTCATTTTGGAGATACGAAAAACATACTATGTCGCACGAGTATGCTTTCGTAATGATACGCCTATAATATTGTGTACTCTTGGCTTACGAAGATGGCATTTTAGTTGAAAACCGACTTTTACTCTTTTTTAGGCGAAGCTGGCACAGGTATTCACTTCACTATTTCGTACATTATGAAACGCGCCTATTCAAATATAGTGGAAATTTTACCACCAAAAAAAAAAAAAAATGAAAATTTTCAGATAAAAAATGCTGATATTTTTCAAATTTCGCCTCAAAGCATAGTTTGTGGGGAATTCGTTAGAACCGCCTCAGCGCGGCGGTTCTAACGAGTACCCATAATCTAGTTTTTTTAGCAGAAATAAGAAAAAAAAATAATGTATATCCCTGTAAACCCCTATATTACTTTTTAAAAGTGGGTTTAAGAGGGTCAAAAGTATGTAGGCGTGTTTTCGTGATGTTTGTACTCAACACGGAACATTTGTTTCTGGGGAATGACTAATCAGACAAGGCAAATCTTGTGTCTGTCTTTTTGAGAAGGGTCTTTTCTTAAAAGAGCAGCAAATTCTATAAGTTCTTTTAACGGTAGACCCCTTCTTGAAAGGGTCACAGTATACAGGAAACAAACAAGGAATCATGAAAGTTGTTGTCTTTGTTAAAATAGCAAAAAGTATGTTTGCTTTCCCTTAACAAGTACTTTGCACGGCTTTTTCTTGCTTTCACGTATGTAGATGGAATTTTTCAGATTGAGATTGCATTTTTATGAGCGGGAATCGCTTCCAGAAAGCCTTTTGCCATTGTCATATTCTGAAGCTTGATCTTAATTACAGTAAAACTTCGATGGCTCGAACACCGATGGCTCCTTTACTATGGCTGAGTCGAACCCATTTTTGAGTCCCTAGGGAATTCCTCAACATTAGAAGTAGTGTGGGATAGTTAAGGACATTTTCGACTTTTGTCTTGCAAATGTATGCTGTGTGTGCTCATTAGAATTGCCTCGTCGAGGCGATTCTAATGAGTACACACAGCATACATTTTTATTATGGAACAACGAAAAGATGTCCCGAAATTAACCCCGTTATGCCTCTTGCCAGTAACCCTCAGTGGCTCGAACTACCCCTGTCTAGAACAGATTTTCGTTGTCCTAAAGGTGTTCGATCCATTGAAGTTTGACTGTATTTGCATTTATGTATTCACTTAACTGAAAAAAGCGACGCTGTTGTTATAAAAGAAAATACATTGACTCACGCGACGCCTCGACTTCAAAATAAACCATAGTTCCCGCCCATCGGGGCTTGAAGAAATAGATGGGCTGCATGGTGCTTCCACGAAGAGCTGAAATCGACCCGCACAAGTGTACCGGTAAACCGCTTAGAGGATCCTAGCCTGCCCAGGCAATGCGGTGCGAGTCAGACCGTCCATGCTTATAAACCCTATTGGTTTCATTGGGCGACATGGCTTGAGGTGTCATTTCTGTTAACGCAATAAATTAGTCCATATTTACTCTAGCAGGTTTATTGGTTACCCTGGTAGAAGTTAAACTGATGTAACGTCATAACGTCGTTACCATGGTATTGATGACGTCATAGTTAAGATAGTGTAGAGTAGCTTCCCCTGGATAATGTGATTACAATTAACATTAATTATATTTTCTTTCTTTTGTTTTTGTTTTCTTTCCATAGTTTAAAATAATCTTTTCTGCTAAGGAATTTCAAACCACGAAAAGGTATAAAAAAACAACATTATATTGAATTTTGACAACTATCTAATATTGAAGATATTAAAATGCCAAAATAAATTATTATCCAGAGGAATAATTTAAAGAGTTCCTATGAAGTTGCTATACATGTCTGTAGAAAGTTAATGATTATAAATATCAGCCAACATGTTGCCTGACTGCAATACTTTAAGTAACAGAAAACCAGATGCCCCTTGCTTTGTCATCACATTAGCAAGTTGTAATTGTCCTGGTATCCACTGTATTAGATTAATGTCTTGTAACTTTAGCGATTCTTGAATTGCTTCCACATCAACCCTCAGGCGCTTGTCCTCAACCATTCGTGTTGAAAAGAGTGCTTCCATGACACTTTTATTATCCACGTAAGCTTCGATTCTGATAGTCTTGTGTCCCAAGATATCCTCTAACATCTGACGGTAATAGAAACTAGCTTCAAGACCTTCTTCTAAACCGAGCATCTCTGCAGCTAAAGTTGAACGTACTGCTCTTTTTATCTTCTTCGCATTCCATGCTATTGGACAACATTGGCCACTACTATCCATTAGCCAAATGATATATGCCCCTGTACTTCCGGTCCCTTCATTTATATTCCCAAGAGATGCATCTGTGAAAACCACCACTTTTAATTCTTTTGTTTTGTCCAGACTTGAGAATGTCATGAATGACTGGATATCCTTTGTGTGGCTGATTTTCTTTATCGCTCGAACAAGATCTCCTACATTAGCTTGTTTCAGTTTTGTGCTCATGACTATCATTTCATGTGCCATGTCTGGTCTAGAGCCCTGGACAGCCCAGTTTAACTGGCCTATCAGCTGTCTAAACAGTGTTTGCTCCTTCTCACTTAAACATCATTTTTCTGCGAGGCTCGCCCTGGATCTAGAGAGACATTCTTCATGTTATTAACATAGTCAGAGTGATCTAAAACTATTGAATCTGGAAGCTGCTCTATCTGAAAACCTATGTATTTGAATTTTTTCTCTTCTACTTTGCCAGCAGAAAATCTTGCTCTTAATTTTTCCATCAATTGGTCAAATCGTAGGTCTCCTGCATGCAGCAAATCATCTACATGACAACAAATCATTCCTTTCAGCTTCTTTTGCTCTTGAAAGTAGAAAACTGCTGGGTCCAGTCTGCACTGGATGAAGCCTTGTTTCAGTAACTCTTCTTTTACACTGTCATAGAACTGTCTTGCTCCATCTTTCAACCCATATAGGCCATGTTTTAGCTTCCAAATTTTATGTTTTGGTGTGCCACTTTCTTTGGGTGGTTTGACAAATATCTCTCTATCTAATTCCTTACCTTGCAGGAATGCAGATTTGATACCTGTTGTTTTCACTGTCCATTGTTCTAGTCCTGCAATTGATAGAAAAATCCTCATTGCACCCTTACCAACTGTTGGACTGTCCCTTGGAATTTCTAGATCTTTCTCTTCAAACCCTCTGACGACTAACCTGGCTTTGGTTTTCCCCTCTTTACTTGTAATAACCCATCTTGTTGATAAGGTTCTTTGTCCTTGTTCTGCCACTTCTTCATATGTATTAAATTGAGCCAACTTATCAAGCTCATTTTTCTTGGCCATGGTAATGTCTTTCTCTTCTGACTCCACTTTACCAGAAGCACATGTTATATTTATTTCAGTATCAGGAATCTTCTCCCACTCTACAACACTTAGGTCAACGCTTCTTTCCTTATTGTTACCATCCCTTATATTATACCATGTCTTATATTTTCCTGTGGATTTCCCTGCTCGACTTATGATTGTGCCAGTCACCCATTCATCATTTACTTTGTATTTGATAATATCATAAGCTTTGACATGCCTTGGATTAATTCTGCCTCTTTCAATTCTTTCATCCTGATCTTGAATTGCCTCTGGATTGTCAGGTGGAGTCGGCACTGTTTCAGAAACACTTGTCTCTGTGTTACTTGACATCTTAATTTTATCAGCCTCATTATGTTGATCTGAGCTGTTACAGTCAAGGCCTTCCACCTCTGCTTTGATCTGACTATCATATGTTTTGGTTAGTCTGTTTGGAGATACCCTGACAAATATTCCACCATGCCTAATAAATACTACCTTTCCGTCTTGGAAAACGACATTAGCGGGTCCCAACCATCTGTCTTTTCCCTCGCGCTTGTAAAAAACAGTGTCTCCATTCTCAAAAAATTGTTCTGCTGCTCGTACTTTAGTACGCAATGCTCTCCTTAATCTTTCATCAGCTTCAGTCTGTATATAGGCCTTACGTGCATCATGCAACACATTTAAATGCTTTGCAAATGCCATAGGTAAACCGACTGCTGGACGTGGTGGTGTTTTCATGTATCGTTTACATAAATTACATGTCTTACCTATGTCTTCAAGCATTCCCTGAAAGTCCTCTTCCCATTGCCCTGCATCCTGCATTAGAGCCTTCAGCTTTTTAAGTGGTGGGTGTGCAAATTGTCTATGCAACTTGAGCAATGTATCATATCTCTCATGACTTTTCATCTGTCCTAGTTTTACTGAAAACACTTCTTCAGCTAGTATCTTTTCTGCCCTGTCTATGGGGATGCAGTAATGCCCGGATGAGGTTAGATTCAAAGCAACATCTTTTCCAAAAATCATTGCAGTGTCACTTTCCAAATCCATCTTTACCCCTGCTGTTTTCATAGCACGTCGTGATAATAGCAGAGGGATATCGGAGTCTACAACATCAGTTCTAATGAAAACCTCTTTCCCAGCAATCACTGCTGGAAGCTTGAACTCTCCCTTCGATCTCAGCCTTTCTCCACCTCCAAACTTAAATGTTCGCTTTCCAACAGTCTGTTTAATTCTCTCTTTATCAATCTGATTCAAAGAACTGATATAATTCTGAAGCCAGTTCTCTCCACACACTGTGCTACTACAGGCACTGTCTAACACAGCACAATTCTGAGCATCAATGCCCAGTTGTGCAATGTCCCCTTGATTATATCCCGTGAAAAGCACGACATTTTCATCCTCTGCAATGTTCACCTTTGCCAGTCTCTTTTGAATGCTGCCTTTAGATGCATTTTCCCAGCTATGTGGACATTCAGCAATAAAATGTCTATAAGAGCCACAACATCGACATGTAAGTGTCTTACCGTCTGGGCCTAATGGATTCATTTTCCTAAGCTGTCCATGGTCTGCTTGTCTGCCACGACCGAAACCTCTTCGTCCTTGTTTACCCGCCTTTCCTCCACGATTCTGCTTGATGTATCCTGCTGCCAACAACGCTTCTTCATTGTCAGCTAAAAATGATGGTTCAAGTTTTATTCCAGAGCCTGAACCAGGACTTGAACTTCCTTCTGCAAAATCAGCCTTGAACTTTTTAAGTGATTTCTTAGCTTCCTCATATAATGTTACCTTATTAGAATAATCCACACCAGTCAAAACCAACAACTTTTCTTCTTTACTAATGTTTGCCTTTCTCAAAAGTTTAAACGCCAAAATTTCTGATGGTAAAGACATTTTTAGTTTTTCAATCTTCCTGTATCTTGTGTCAAAAGATGCTATGTACTCAGTTATAGACACACTGTTTATTCTTTGAAAATGTTCAAATTCTTCAAATTTCTCAAGACTGTCTGCTAGGTCATCCTTTTTCAGATGTTCATCCAAAATGTCCATCTTCCGTCTTCAAGTCTTCAATACTGATTTGCTCAAAACCTTCTCTCTGATCTGTGTCTTGTCATTCTCTGGAAGCGATAAGGCTATAGCCACTTTTTGCTTTTCCTTTCTAAGCTCTGTCACCTCTCTCCAAGCAAGTAACTCCTTCCTGTATATCTCATAAGGTTTTGACCTTAAACTAGGTGGATCTATCCTGGTTGCCATTTTCAGGAATTAATGTCACTTCTCGGTCTTGACCAGCTCTCCTCGGATTGCTGTCCACTTCTGTGTATGTAAATTACTGCCCTCAGACAGTAAATCGCTCTGCTACCACTTGTTAACGCAATAAATTAGTCCATATTTACTCTAGTAGGTTTTTTGGTTACCCTGGTAGAAGTTAAACTGATGTAACGTCATAACGTCGTTACCATGGTATTGATAACGTCATAGTTAAGATAGTGTAGAGTAGCTTCCCCTGGATAATGTGATTACAATTAACAATTTCATCTCAATGTCGGGTAAAAGTCCCACAAATTGGAAGCAACGTCTCCAGAATGACCCTTACAGTGTTGATGGGGACGTTAAACCTCAAATCAAACAAAACAAACTTCAAAATAAACCATGCTTCGTTCCAAAATGGTTGGACGTCAGTTCCGATGTTCCACTGCCTACAGGAAAGCTGTGTGCACTTGTTTCAAATTTTAGTCCTCCATTACGTAACACACCGTGTGACATAATAAATTCTTTCATATCCCGAAGACGGTATTTTTCTAATGACATTTTGTCGTATTGAACTTATTTATATACAAAACAACGGTTTTGGGTGCTCGTTAGAACCGCCTCGATGATGCGGTTCTAACGAGTACTCACAATCTATATCTTGGAGCAAAAATAAGCAAGATAATGTTTATCCCCTCAAACCCCTTGCAGTTTTCTCCATATAAAGTGGGGTTTAGAGGTGCGTTATTTTCACGGACTTGTTAACGTGATTTTTGTCAGATAATATGGATGTAAATTGATGTAAATATAAATAACTTTAACGTTCTTTGAAGTATGAACGGCATTGTATCACGAGCAAAGTTAAGATGGACCTGATGCTGTTAAAACTGCAATAAACGTTAAAAATACATTCATTTACATGTAAAATAGGAAACGATTAAACAAGCTTGTTAACTTTCTTACAAACTTACATTTTCCAAAGTATTCACCTATAAATGTATATTTAACCCGTTGTTTTTTTTGTACCAAATGGAATCTTCCACCTAATAAATAGCAAGTCATTTCAAAATTTAGGGGTGTCAGGTTGTGTTTTCTTAAAAAAATTCCTTGGAAAATGGCTGAGCGTTTTGCAAACAGTGTAGGCCCTGATCAGACGCCGCGTTCTGTGGCGGCTGTTCTGGGCCTGCACTGTTTGTCAATTACCCATTTTGGGTTTTCCGGAACAAAAAAAGTTAAGAAATGAATGTAATTTATTCAACGTTCATCGAACTATGAACAACATTGGGTCACGAGCAAAGTAGGGGTTCACTCATAATTCGATGAACGTTGAAAGAAAACAATTGCTCGCAGTATTCCTATTGACAGCGGAACAGCGTCGTTGGTGCCATCACGTCGCCATGGTCTAATCATATTGAAGAGAACCATTGCTTTGTTCGACGTCATTGACGTCGCGTGGGTCAGTGTTTTCATTTAAGAAATGAATTTTATTTTTCTGCAAGTCATGAAAGTATGAATGCAGCGGGTCGCGTGCAAAGTACATAAACCCCTTACTTTGCTAGCGACTTGCTGTCGTTCATACTTTCATGAAAAGCAGAGAAATTAAGTTATTTTTTATATTTACATTCTTTGCCCCTCATCGCTGGCCGAAAAAAATGCTTATGGTGCAAACTTTTAAAGCTGAAAAACAATGTTTTTTTTTGTTGTTGTTTTTATTCTACAAAGCGTAGAACAGCGTTGAATTGACCAACGCCCGTAGAGACTCGTTGTTTAGACTGAGGTCAATTGACGACAATGAAAACCATGTGAATCTACGCATTCATAGAACTATGAACTACATTGTTTTCTATAGGTTTTACACTAGGCTTAACACTTAAAATGTAAATATTGAACTATGAACGACATTGCTTCACAGTACATGTAGTTAACTATAGTAGTTTCTTTAAATGCACCGAGAATGCAAATACTTGTGTTTAGGAGTATCTGTTTGTTTGATTTGAGGTTTAACGTCCCGTCAACACTGTAAAGGTCATGTTGGAGAAGCTGCTTCCAATTTAAACACTTTAACCCGACATTGAGATGAAATGGCATCTCAAGCCCTACCGCCCCATGAAACCAATAGGGTTTATAGGCGTGGACGGTCCGACTCGCACTGCTTTGCCTGGGCAGACTCAGATCCACTAAGCGGTTTGCAAGTACTCGTGTGCGGGTCGGTTTCAGCTCTGCGTGGAAGCATCATGCAGCCCGTCTATTTCTTCGAGTCTCGATGGGCGGATCCGATATTTAGGAGTAGTGCGATTGTATAGATGTTGACTATATTCTGAGTCACTCTTTTTCTGTATGACCTACGTCAAATAAGATGTTTCATCGGGCTACCGGCCTCGGTAGCTCAGTCGGATGCGCGTCTCACTGGTGATTAGGGTGACGCGGGTTCGATACCTGCCGGGGTCGGCAACATTCTTTCGCGGAGATTAATCATGAAATCTTTTCTACGACCATTCTCTCCCTTCCGCTGATTCAGGAAGGGCAGTTGTCAGTTTTTGGCGAAAGAATGTGCACTCTACTGGTAAACCGCTTACGTATAATAAAAGAAAAAGGTTAATTTTGGAAGCAAAGAATACATTATTAGAATGAAAACCGGAAACTCGGTTGTATTGAGTTTCTTCATAAACAGCACTGTTGTATGCAAGGCTGAATACTCCCCTCCCCTAGCATCGATTTCAGCGGTACTCGATTTTCGAATTACGAGCAATGGACTCGATGCGTCCAAAGAAATAAAAAAATAAAATGCACTATAAGCCTGCCCAGGAAAAGTGTGGATTGGTAAACTTACCGGCTCAAAAATGACCTAAACAGTGTTGACTGGACCGTTAAACTCCAATACAAACAAATGTTTCATCGGACAAGTGCGCCCAGAGAAGACCTTCGCGCAGTCTAATCAGAGTCTTGGCTGGGCGCTGCATGGTAAGCCGTTCTAACTGATGTGGACAGAGAAACGGTTGTGTTCTTACTGAGTGACTGCGCAGGCTGATAGGCTGATTAACTTTTTCATTGAGTGTAGTCAAAAGATAAACTTTCGTAGAGCGCAGCTCGATTCGTATGCATCAGTCCCAGCCATCATGCTTACAGGTCGATGTTATAAACTGTCTGCTCTAACCCTTGTCCTGCTGAATGAATTAATTTAGCCACACCCTTTTCTGCCTATCAGTCATTCAAATTACTTGATATAATGTATTTATTATTTTTTTTTGTTTTGGTTTTACGGCCCTTTCAAGATTTTTTCATTCATATCGAGCCGATCGTTAATCAGAGGTGGGCGAAACCGGAGTACCCGGAGAAAAACCACCTGATCTTCCGTTGCAGAACTTGGCGTCTCACATGTGACCCGAGCGAGCCTCTAACCACAGCGGTGAGAGACCTAATGAATAAGAGACAGCGCTCTTATCACTAAGCCATGCACGGAGGCCCGTTAATGTATTTGATCTATTTAAAAATGCATGACAAACAGTGTAGGTCCTGATCAGATGCTCATCTGACCTGGATCTATATTGTTTGAAAAAGTATATGGGTTAACATAGAGAAAACTGTGATATACAGGGGTATTCATCATTATCTTTATCATTAATAATGACTATTTCAGCTAAGAAAATTGTAAAAGTTTTGGGCCTGGTGGAGGAAGGGGAGGTCACCAGATTCTCCATCGAAGCTGGTAGACTTGAAACTAAATCACTCAACGAAAGAGTTTGCAGTGTGTGTGTGTGTGTGTGCTTTTTTTTTTTTTTTTTTTTTTTTTTTGATAATGGTGATGAGTTTCAATACTTGTTTTCATAAACCTATTTAATGCCGTTAGACTGTTTTAGCTGAAACAACAGTTTTATAACCGAACCGATATTTTAAACTTTTCAGATTTGATGTCAGTTAAAAATCTTGCCTGCTTTCTATGATTAAACTGATACAATTTTGCTATCTTATTATGAAAATAAATGCATAAAGCAATTGTGTTAAACATCGATATATGTTAAATATAATCATAGATATTTTCATTATCTAATGATGATTGAAAGCTTATGTTCATTAAATGTATTATATTCTGTAACTAATTGTTCACTTCTGGATGTGTGGTAGCTGACCAATAGTATAATTTATCAGTTACACCTTATATTAACTGCATTGTAACACATTGGCCTGATAAAGATATGCTATCTCAGGACAAGTGACCTTTATCAGGTCAATGCGACACTGCACTTTGATGAACTCTATGAACTGCACTACTGGAAAAATTGACTAAACTGTAAGTGTACAAGGAGATGAACTGATTAATAGAATACCAGATTCGTGTCATTTGATATCAAGTTTATCAGGCTCGGCTTCGAGAAGCGCATGTAGAATCTAGAGGCGTTCTCGAAGCCTTGCCTGATAAACTTGATATCAAAAGACACTAGCCTAGTATTCTCTGTTAGACTAAAGACGTACAGTTATGGTAATCACTTTATCAATGTCTGTTTACGCCATCATATTTGTTGTTTATTATTGTATGCCACATTTTGTGGCTCGAGAATGTTTTACACGAATTAAGTTCTGTCCTGGTCATTTTTTTTTAGTCTTACCACTGTCATTGCTTTACCTTTATTGTCCTTTGTCACTTTCTTTCATCTTCTACCATTTCTGTCAACCCCCCCCCCCCGCTCTGTGGGAGTTCTGTGTGAGAGTGCTGTGTAATTTTCAGTGCCGAGGCGTTTTAGTAGGGCTGGGACCTGTTGTGCAGGTGCAAGATGGGGGTTGTTGTTTTTCTACTCTATCCTGGCGTTCCTTTTTCTAATTGTTACGATCCAGACGTAGCAGAAAGAAAATGAAAGCCAGAAAAGCAGAAACCTCTTAAAAATAATGCTTATCATGAAATAAACCCAAACCTTTTAAATATCCTTTAAACTCTATTAGCTGATCCACACATAATGAGCACAATTTCCAAAATGAATAATAATCCTTAAGTAGTCCTACAAAGAATTTAGAATGGAAGTTTTCTTAAAACATTAAACTGAACTAAAGGTAAATCCATCTCCTTATATAGAGTCAGAGAAGGTTCACAAAACGCGGCATCTAATCGGGGTCTGCACTGTTTTCTTAAAATACTAGAATTTAAGGGGTTAAACGCAATACTCTAAGTCTCAGTTCAGGAGTGTTTTTCTGGCCTAAACTCAGAGATAATCGACCCACCAGTGCTGTCAGAGCTTTGATTTTCATCTTCCATCTTGGTCGGTTTCAGATCTGCGCGGAAGCAATATGGAGCCCGATCTATTTCTCCAAGCCCCCATAGACTGGTGGGTCGATTTTCTCTGACTGTAGGGTGGAAAAATGGTCCTGTTCGAGAACTTTGTTTCGTCTAACCCATAAATTCTCGTTCTGTACGCAAACCGTGTAGACCCAGATCAAACGCCGCAGAACGCGGCGTCTGATCTGAGTCTACACTGTTTGCCAAACCTAACACATGATTTCATTCCAGGTTCTATAAATAACCCTTTATGCAACACTTTGACCTCACAGCGATAAGAATAGCATAGCGATATTCTGTAAAAGAAACAACGACAAAAAAAAAGAAAGAAAAAACAACAAAAAACAATGTTATCTTGATTTCCTACAAATCAGTGTTGGTCACCAGGAAAGTATCACTGAAGAGCTTCTTTGCTTAGTAACGTTGGGTCGATTGATAAACAACTGACCTAAAAAGTATTGGTGTGCGCTTATTATGGCGTGTGCGATAATGGCGGCAAATACGGTACATGTAAAATTTGTGGTTTTGTCTTTCAGTTCAATGGCTGGTATGGATGAACACGAAGACTTTAAAGTTTTTCACCGCTATGATGATGCAGTCACATTCAAGCTTATTGGAACAGTTTGCGAAGTTCTGGGTATGCCTGATATTTTATTATTCACCATATTTGAATTATTTGCTGGCTCCCAGCTTGCACATTGTCGATATTTGAGAAACAGGTAACCAGAACCCCCTGACCTTTCAAGGTCAGGGGGGGTCTGGTTACCTGTTTTTCCAACACTGATAATCTTCAGACTATAGGAAACAGCAGACAATGCAAAAAAGGTGAATAGCCTTGTTATGAAAACGTGGGGCTTTTCGGAACTTGCCTTGTCCTTCCGTCATTCCTTCCGTTCGTCATGCCGGCTATTCTCAGCAGATAAATTTTCGTCGTACTTTTCTGTTACAAAGTTGAAAACTGGTACACACATGGACAGCTCATCGTTTATACTTGAATCAGGGCCAAGGGCCCATAACTCTTGGAGTAACACCCATTGGTAGGTTTCACAATTTGCAAAAAAAAAAAAAAAAAAAAAAAAACTTTCGTTACAGATTTCTCAGAGACAATGAAAGCTTGGTGTACCCATCGGCAATGGGCTGATTTATCTTGTATATTAGAAGAATCAGGATAAAGGGCCTACTAGTCTTGGAGCTATATGCCTTGATTACTTTTATAATTTCCCATTAGTGAAAAGTTTTCGTTAACTTTTCTCAGAATCTGTAAGAGTTACATAGTTGAAACCTGGCACACACATGAACAATGGGTTGCTACATGGTGCATATAAGACGAATCGGGCCCATTGGCCTGTAAGTCATGCAATTATAACCCTTGACAGGTTTTATAATTTGCTATGACTAAAAAGTTTTCGTTAACCCTTTTTTTTCAAGATCTGTAAGGGTTACAAAGTTGAAACCTCATCGCGAATGCATGCCTATATAGTTCTGACCCCCTTGAACCCCACTTTTATATAGTAAAACTTGGGTTTACAGAGATAAACCTTATTTTTCGTATTTCTGCTCTAAAATATAGATTGTGAGTACTCGTTAGAACCGCCTCATCGAAGCGGTTCTAACGGGTACCCAGAATCTATATTTTGAGCAGAAATAAGAAAAATGCCACAATTTTCCATCTGAAATATGTCGTTTTTAGGCGTTTTTAGTACACGCATGAAGAGTGCGTTGCTGTGTCGTGTATTCCAGAATCAGGGGCAAGGGCCCATAACTTCGAATTTAATCCCGTGATAGTTTTTACAATTTGCCTTAAATGAAAAAATGATAGGTTTTACACTTTACCATCAATGAAAAAATTTCATTGTAGATGTCACAGGAACTGTTTTATTAAAATGGGTACACACATGGACTGACATATCGTGTATACATGTACCAGGATGAGGGCCAAGTGCGTATAACTCTTAAGTATAACCCAGGTTTTTACAATTAGCCATTAATGTATTTCAGCTGATGTATTGTGCATATCAGAATCAGGACCAACGGCCCATTACACTGGAGTAACACCCCTTGATAAGGTTTAAAATTTTGCATTAACGATAATTTTTTGTCACAATTTCTCAAGAACTGTAAGGGTTACAATTTTGAAAAATGATAAAAACAGCGCATTGAGGGTAAAAGGCCCATAACTCTTGGAGTTAAATCCACTGATATGTTTTACAATTTGCCTTAAATGAAAAATTCTCGTTACTGATTTCTCAGGAACTATAAAAGCTATAATGTTGAAACTTGGTACACATATGATCAGTGGACTGATGTATCGTGAGTACCAGAACCAGAGTCAAAGGCCTGTGACTCGTGGAGATAAATCCCTTGATCGGTTTTACAATCGGCCAATATTGATATTTCCATCGGCCTGTAAGGGTTTATTATTATTATTATTATTATTATTATTATTATTATTATTATTATTATTATTATTATTATTATTATTTTGGTTTTACTGCCCTTTCAAGTTTATTTCACTCATTCTCGAGCCGATCGTTAATCAGAGGTGGGCGAAAACCGGAGTACTCGGAGAAAAACCACTTGACCTTCCGTTGCAGTACTTGGCGTCTCACATGTGACCCGAGCCAGTCTCGAGCCACAGCGGTGAGATACCTAATGAATAATAGACAGCGCTCTTTCTCCACTAGGCCACGGAGGCCCGTGCCTGTAAGGGTTACACAGTTGAAACCTTTATTGTAAACAAATGTACAATGGGGTTGATGTATCCTGTATATCGGAATCAGAGCTTCGTATGATGCTATCTGGTATGCATAAATTCAAAATATTTCAACACTTTCCCCTTTGAAAAGCTCTAGGTATTTTAAAATGGTGCTATTTGGGTCGATTGCCTGTCAATCGATTGCAAGTCTGCAGTGTCGTACCTGACTCTCAAAACCTAAGACCGGTGCTGATGAAGTATAAATAAAAAAAAAAATCATACAGGATGTTTTGGATCGTCTAATTACAGGACTGGAACTCGCAGTAGTGCTGGAGGTGTTTGGGGAGTATTTCCTGCAATACTGCTTACGTCATGGTTACGACAAGATGCTGAAGACGCTTGGTGGGGATTTTGTCTCATTCATACAGAACCTTGACTCGCTTCATTCATTACTTGCACTCACATATAAGAATATAGAGGCGCCCTCTTTCAGGTATGAGAAAGTTCTTTTACATCATGTTTTGCCTTTTTTCAGTATTTTCATAAGTACAGTAACCACACATCACCAAAAGACCATGCAGCCATACATTACGCAAACACGCCTATACAAATACATTGCCACCTTCATCGCCGAAAAAATGAAAATTTTATGCTGAAAAATTGTGATATTTTTCTTATTTCTGCTCCAAATATAGATTGTGGGCACCCGTTAGAATCGCCTCATCGAGGCGGTTCTAACGAGTACCCACAATCTATATTTTAGAGCAGAAATAAGAATAATAAGGTATACCCCCGGAAACCCCAGTTTCACTGCATAAAAGTGGGGTTCAAGGGGGTCAAAATTATAAAGGCGTGTTTTCGTGATGATTTGCAGGATTATCTGTAATGGAAAGCGACCAAATGATTAAAAAGAATGAAGTTACATGCAAAATACCAAAACATACACCCATCAATATTATATAAATGTTTTTTTTTTTTTTTTTTTTTTTTTAATGTACATGTATTATATACATAATATATTTATATACTTAAAGTCTTGTACATGGCTAGTCTATTTACAGAGTGATATCCAACTATCCCACGTCTGTATTATTATACCCCGGCATACGAAGTATGCTATGGGGGTATATAGTTTTCGTCCTGTCGTTCGTCCGTCCTTTAACATTTTTGTTTTGCGTCAAAATTTCTAAGAGATTGTATCTTCTGAACCCTTTGATAGATTTAGTTGATACTTACACTGAAGTTACATACTGGTCTAAAGATTTCATTGATGCATGTCCCACCCCACACAGTGACCTTGAGGTCAAGGTCACATACTTAAATTTTTTTACAAATTTTACATTTGGTTAAAGTTTTATGACAAAGTTTATAGCTGTCTGTATGTTCTAAACTTTAAGACAAATGCAGTTGATACTCGCATTGATGTTACATACCAGTCCAAACATTTCGTGATGTATGTCCCTTCCCCTACCCTTGGTGACCTTAACCTCAAGGTCATGGACTTAGAACTTTTACATTTGGTTAAAGTTTTATGACAAAGTTTATAGACGTCTGTATGTTCTAAACTCTAAGACAAATTCAATTGATACGTGCATCGATGTTGCATACCAGGCCAAAGATTTTATTGATGTATACCCCACCCTGCTGCTTCAGTAACATTAATGCCCCCATCCCTTCAGTAACTCTGATGCCCTCACTCCTTTGGTCCATTTAGAAATATTCTGTGTGGTTTAGCTTTTACAAGCGCATTTATAGATTCTTATAGCTTCTTGACATCTTCATTCATATTACATACAAGCTCGAAAGATATATCAGAGAGTGGCGCTGGCCGAGGATATACGTGACCCACTGTTCGCTATTGGTAGCCACCCTATAAACTAGCTACTAAAACAAGTACCCACGGTTTATGTTATAACGCAAAAATAAAGACAAAATGTTTAAATCTGTAAACCCCACTTTTACACTATGAGCCGGGGAACAGCATTTCCTACAATTTACAAGTGCCCCAAGCGAAGACTTAGATCAGCCTGCGCATCCCAACAGTCTGATCAGAGTCTTCGTCGTGCACTCTAAGGATAGCTAAGGACCCAAAGCCCATTCATGCAGCAAGAGAAGTCTCTGGTCAAACTATACGGATGCGCAGTCTGAACTGAGTTTTCGCTTGGCGCACATTGTAAATTGTAGAAAATGCTGTGCCCCGGCTCATCTTTTACGCGGGCTTTACAAGGGTGTTCATTACATGGATGGGTAAATGTGGTGTCTGATGGAAATTTATACTGCTGCATCAAATATATATTGCGGGTACCCGTTTGAACCGTCTAATTGAAGCGTTTTTAACGAGTACCTCATTACGTAAACGCACCTATGCAAATACATTGTAAATTTAACCAGCGAAAAAAAAAATTTTTAGATGCAAAATTTCGCTATTTTTCTTATTTTGAGCAGAAATAAGAAAAATAATGTATACCCCTGCAAAACCCAGTTTTACTATATAAAGGTGGGTTTAAGGGGGTCAAATTTATGTAGGCGTGTTTTCGTAATGGAAAACCGTGGACTGTACAAGTTTCGTCTGAGAAAACTATTCGTCTGAGAAAACTAGCTTGTTTCGGCCAATCAATGACCTTCAGACATTTTCGCCACGAAAGCACTCCTTTATAATTTTGACCCTCTTGAACCCCACTTTTATATAGTAAAACTGGGGTTAACAGGGGTAAACATTATTTTTCTTATTTCTGCTCTAAAATATATTTGTGGGTATTCGTTAGGACCGCCTCGATGAGGCGGTTCTAACGAGTACCCACAATCTATATTTCGAGCAGAAATTGGAAAAAATATCACAAATTTTCATCTTAAAATTTTCGTGTTTTCGGCGTCGGCGGTACAATTTACAATGTAATTGTGTAGGCGTGTTTTCATAATGCAAACTTCCGCTGTGGAATCAATGGTCCCATAGGACTAGAAATAACCTACAGTACGTTAAAGGACATGGGGAGACTTTTTACGGCCGCTACACATTCCCTTAACACCAGCTGTAGTGGAGTTATTTGCATATCTTTTTTTATAAACCCCAGTTTTCCCCGTGCAATGTGGGAATTACAAGGGCGTGAAATTCATAAACTTGTTAACGTTATCAAAAGCATTTAATAGACTAGCTGAGTCGGAAGTCAGAGATCATTTTCACGCTCTTCTTGCGGGAGCATGATTTGTCCTGTTCTTAAATATTGAAATGCCAGCAATGGTGGTATTTTACGGTTGTGTACAGGACAGACAGCATTCTTTCTTGATGTGAACAGGAAAATTGCCTCATACGAGTAGGTTTCTATTTAAGTAATTTTGAGTATTTCAAATTCCATGCGCAAGTGGGCTGAACATGAAAAAATAGGGAGGGAGGGAGGGGTGGGGGAGGGGTAACCTCACGCTCTATTGAAAAGTACGCAATCATTAATTTGCACCATGTATGCACTATTTTCGGTATTCAAATGTATATCAATTTGTTATCTAACGGCTTGAGTATATTTGCTTTGCAATGGTTTCTAAGATTGTGCAGTTTATTTCAAGCTTTTTAATAGACTGACTTAATGAAATATGTTTCAGCCATGCAGGCGAAAGGTAATGTTCACCTGTGCTTTCCGCATGTGCTGATGTGGTCAAAATATGTTACAAGTACCAGTTAGTCGTGTGAGATAATTAGGAGATAAAAACTGTATTCAAAATTGTCATTTGGGGAGGTAAATCGGTGGTTTTGCGATAGAAAATTTCGTTTTACGACAATTTTCAATACAGTTATCCCCATTCTATTTCACTCATTTTCTTGTTTTGTTAAAAAATGTTATATTTGCCCAAAACGGCAAGCGCAGTCAGCTGCCTAAAACTACAAAGCGACGTTTCATGATGACGTCGGGTTTTCGACAGTATATTTAGGGGATAACTGTATTGAAAATTGTCATTTGGGGAGGTAAATCGGCGGTTTTACGGTCGGAAATTTTGTTTTACGGCGACGCGCCAGCGGAGCCATAAAAAGGAATTTCCGATCGAAAAACCGACGATTTACCTCCCCAAATGACAATTTTCAATACAGTTATCCCCATTCTAATGCATTTATTCAGTTGTTTTGTTAAAAACTATTATTTTGCACAAAACGACAAGCGCTGTGAGCTGTGTAAAACCAAATTCCAGCCAATGAAAAGCGACGTTGCGTGATGACGTCGGGTTTCCGCCAGTATATCGTAGAATATACTGTTGCAATTTTTTTTACCTTATCCAATCAGACTTCGCGTTACATACATAAGTCAATTAGAATGCAGAATATACTGTCGCAAATTTTGGACGTTATCCAATCAAAGGTCATGTTATAAACGCACGTGCAAAAGAATTGTTCTTTCATACCTTAAAAAAAGCATTTTAGGTAATATTTTAGATCGCCTGTACGAAGTACAAGGAGAGCTATTGTTGTCAACCCGGATGTTTGCGTTTGTGTTCCCGTCACACTGCTTTAAAGTGTTTCAAATGCTTATATTTCAACACTCACTCATCACAGAGCACTCATATTCGAAACTTAAGTACTTGGGAGGGTCTTCTGACATTCAAAGATAACAGACCCCTGGGTTAATGCCCCTTGGTCGGACTAGGGGTAAAATCTAGAACACCTTTGTAATACTGTGTTAAAGTTTTTTTTTTTAAATGCGTAAAGCTCAACAGTCACTCATCACAAATCATTCATATTTACAACTTGGATGCCTGAGAGTGTCTTCTGAGATTCCAAAACTACACACCCCTGGGTTCATGCCTGGGTGCGGACGAGGTTGGGCTAGGGGTCAAAATCTAGGACATCTTTGTAATTTGTCATATACCTTTCCAGTATGCTAACAAGTTATAGACACAATTGGTTTTACATCAGAAACTATATGACATTGGTTCAAGTGTAAAAGGGTGAAGGTCATTGTGACCTACATTTCAAGGTCCAGTGATTGTGCCTTGTCTTGAAGACTATTTGTTGCAGAAATGTCATACCTGGGATATTAGTGTGATGTGACCCCATGATTGCTCTCAAAATATATCTAGGTAACTTCGACCTATATTTCATGGTTCAATGATTTTGCCTATTATCTTGAATCCAATTGATGGAGAAATGTCATACCTGGATTATTGCTTCCATGTGACCCAATTATTGACCGCAAAATATATCTAGGGTAATGTGACCTATATTTTATGGGTCAGTGATTTTGCCTTTTATCTTGAATACTATTTGATGGAGAAATTTCATACCTGGATTATTACTACCATGTGACCCGATGAGTGACCTCAAAACGTATCTAGGACGGTCTGACCTATATTTCATGGTTCAGTGATTTTGCCTGTTATCTTGAATACTATTTGATGGAGAACAGTCATACCTGGGTTATTTATTCCATGTGACCCCATAATTGACCTCAAAATATGATTGACCTCAAAATATATCTAGGTCAGTGTGAACTATATTTCATGGTCCAGTGATTTTGCCTATTATCGTGATTACTATTTGATGGAGAAATGTCATACCTGGATACTACTCCCATGTGACCCGATGAGTGTCGTCAAAACATATCTAGGTCAGTCTGGCCTATATTTCATGGTTCAGTGATCTTTGATGGAGAAATGTCATACCTGGATTATTGCTTCCATGTGACCCAATTATTGACCGCAAAATATATCTAGGTTAATGTGACCTATATTTCATGGATCAGTGATTTTGCCTATTATCTTGAATACTATTTGATGGAGAAATGTCATACCTGGATTATTACTACCATGTGACCCGATGAGTGACCGCAAAACATATCTAGGACAGTCTGACCTATATTTCATGGTTCAGTGATTTTGCCTGTTATCTTGAATACTATTTGATGGAGAAAAGTCATACCTGGGTTATTTATTCCATGTGACCCCATAATTTACCTCAAAATATGATTGACCTCAAAATATATCTAGGTCAGTGTGACCTATACTACATGGTTCAGTGATTTTGCTTATTATCTTGAATACTGTTTGATGGAGAAATGTCATACCTGGATTACTACTACCATGTGACCCGATGAGTGACCTTAAAACATATCTAGGTCAGTCTGACCTATATTTCATGGTTCAGTGATCTTTGATGGAGAAATGTCATACCTGGATTATTACTTCCATGTGACCCGATTATCAACCTCAAAATATATCTAGGTCAGTGTGACCTATATTTCATGGTTCAGTGATTTTGCCTATTATCTTCAATTGATGGAGAAATGTCATACCTGGATCGTTAGTTCTGTGTGACCCGATGATTGACCTCAAAGTATATCTTGGTAAGTGTGACCTAATTCATGGTTCAGTGATTTTGCCTATTATCTTGAATACTATTTGATGGAGAAATGCTATACCTGGGATATTACTTCATCGCAACAAGATGATCAACCTCAAAATATATGTAGGTCAGTGTGACCTACATTTCATGGTTCAGTGACTTTGCCTTATATCTTGAATACTATTTGATAAAGAATCATAATTTCCATGTAACCCGATGAATGGTATAAAAATGTATCTAGGTCAGTATGACATGTATTTGATGATTCAGTGATTCTGCAATATATTTTGAATACTAGTACTTTGAGAAATTTCACACCTGATTTATAAGTTCCATGTGACCAGATGATTGAAATAGAAATATACCTAGATCACTGTGACATATTTTCATGGTTCAGTGATTTTGCCTTATAATTCTGAAGTGTAATATCTGGAATAGAATCTGATGTTCTATGTTACCTGATGATTGACCACAAAATATATCTAGGTGAGTGTTACCTATATTTCATGCTTCAGTAATTTCACCTTATATTTTGAAGGCGCAAAACAGGCGAGCTATGCTGTAATGCGACAGCTCTTGTTTCTTATAGTTTCTGCTCCAAACAAAGATTTCTGATACTTTTTAGAAACGCCTCATCATAGCGGTTCTAACAAGTAACCACAAACTATGTTTTAGAGCAAAAAAAAAAAAAAAAATAAATAACAATGTTTACTCTTGTAAAGTCCACTTAATGAGTATAATGTTGGATTTACAAGGGCGTTCTTACATGGACTTTATAACCTGATACCTACAAAGCGGGAGTTCATTTTGCATTTTATTTTAACAGCCGCCTTACTGCTTCCAGATATTAAGTTTATTTTATTAAGTTCATTTTACTTGTGTTTTTTCTGATCTGATACATCACGTGAACAATTCCGTAAAATAAAGACCCCGATAAACTCCACTTTATATACAGAAATCTTGGGTTTACGGGGGTAAAAAAATATTTTCCTTATTTCTGCTCGAAGACATAGGTTGTGGGTACTCGTTAGAACCGCCTCAATGAGGCGGTTCTAACGAGCACCCAAAACCTATGTTTGAAGTATAAATAAGAAAAATATCACACATTTTCATCAGAAATTTACCTTTTTTGAGATGTGAAAAAAATGCACCATATCACACTGATGTGTTATTGTAATGTATGAGTTGCATATATTATACTCGTACTGTGTGACATGGCAATTCCTTCGAGGCGCCTAAAAAGGGATGGGATCCTGTTACATTTTTTCTCATTTCTGCTGCAATTGTTGATTGTTAAGCACGTTAGAACCGCTTCACTGATTCTATTTTTAGCAAAACATAAGGGACAAGGTTTTCCTTGAAAACCACACTATTAGTGGAGGTTGCAAGCGCTTCTATTAGGCGAACTCATTTACAGTTTGAAGCAAGACTAAATAAATAAATAAACAAGCAAATTCGTTGAATTGATATCCCCCGCCGAATGGGTTTTTCGTGTAGAATGGCAAGAAAATATATCTGGCCAAAATTCAGAAAAAAAAAATTGCGCGTGCATCACGGCAACATAATAATACATATTTATTTCAAGTTTCATTTAATTCCATGCAATAGTTGCTGAGAAACGGTTCCGGACAAAGTGAGACGACGAAAAATCCAGAATTTCGATCATTTAAGGGGCCATAACTCTGGATGTAAAAAGTCAATCCAGAAAAAAATTGCGCGTGCATCACCGCAGCATAATAATACATATTTATTTCACGTTTCATTTAATTCCATGCAATAGTTGCTGAGAAACAGTTCCGGACAAAGTGAGATGACGAAAAAATCCAGAATTTCAATCATTTAAGGGGCCATAACTCTGGATGTAAAAAGTCAATCCGAAAAAAAATTGCGCGTGCATCACTGCAGCATAATAATACATATTTATTTCACTTTTCATTTAATTCCATGCAATAGTTGCTGAGAAACGGTTCCGGACAAAGTGAGACGACGAAAAATCCAGAATTTCAATCATTCAAGGGGCCATAACTCTGGATGTAAAAAGTTAATCCGAAAAAAAATTGCGCGTGCATCACCACAGCATAATAATACATATTTATTTCAAGTTTCATTTAATTCCATGCAATAATTGCTGAGAAACGGTTCCGGACAAAGTGTGACGAACGGACGGAAGGACGGACGGAAGGACGGACGGAAGGATGGACGGACGGACAACGCAAAAACTATATCCCTCCGCCTTCGGCGGGGGATAATAAACTGGGTTATAGTAGTCGCAGATAAAATTGACTAGGCGGGGCTATCGTTTGTACCTGCCTTAAGATCATTCCATTAACAAAAAGGTAAACCAAGTCACCCGATTGTGTGAATTCAACTGTCACACACAAACATAGCTGTGGTGTATATGACCATTTCGTCCGCTTGAGGAAAGCGTGCGAAAGGCACTCTACCGAATCTTCTGGTGGACTCAGCGAATTTGACATATATTGACAACACCTGAATAGCTCCGCCTAGTCAATCTTAACGGCGACTACTATACAGGGACTGGAAAAAAGTCAGCGGCTAAAAAATTTTGAAAATATCTTTCAAGTTAAAGTTGAAAAGAATTATCATTTGGCATGCTATTTACTTTTGGCCAATATACTTTTGCATTACACATACTAACGTTTGTGGTTATCCCAACCCTTTCGAAGAAAATGCGGGGATCATGTCGTAGCCTAAATCTGCCCGTCCAGCGCCCCCGCCCATCGGGGCTTGAAGAAATAGATGGGCTGCACGATGCTTCCACGCAGAGCTGAAACCGACCCGCACACGAGTACGGGTAAACCGCTCTAAGCCTACCCAGGTAAAGCGGTTCGAGAGTCGGACCGTCCATGCTTATAAACCCTTTTGGTTTCATTGGGCGACAGGGCTTGAGATGTCATTTCATATCAGTGTCTGGTAAAAGTCCTACAAAATTGGAAGCAAAGTCTCCAAAATGACATTTACAGTGTTGACGGGAACGTTAAACCTCAAATCAAACAAACAAAATCTGCCCGTCCGTCCATCTATAATGTTACACAATTGCAGCTAGACCCTTTAAGCTAGGATCTTTAAACTTTCACAGGCAATAGCAACATATTCAGAATTTTTATGTGCCCCCGGGCAAGGGGTGGGGTCCGACACTGCCCAGGGTTCAAAATTCATTTTGTACAAACATAGACATGGTGCTTATCAAATCGAAGATAACGAAGAGCAGAATAAAGTGATGCAGAAAGCTTGCCCCGGGGCTTGTCTTAAGGTCACCAGCTGTCAAAATGTAGGATTATGGGTCCTGTTATTGTGACTTAAATACTAAAGCGCGCGGAAACGCGATGGCGCGCCATTGACTTGCTCTAGATTTTTATATCTTTACGTTCTAAAGATACGACGTATTTCAACATTGCTATACATCACGTGAACAAGTCCGTGAAATGAAGACCCCCTTAAACCCTACTTTATAAAGAGAAAACTTGGGTTTACGGGAGTCTTTATCATTTTTCTTATTTCTGCTCCAATACATAGCTGTGGGTAGTCGTTAGAACCGCCTCAATGAGGTGGTTCTAACGAGCACACAAAACCTATGTTATGAGCATTTCTTAGAAAAATATGACAGATTTTCATCAGAAAATTAGCCATTTTGGAGATGTAAAAAAATGCACCATGTCGTACGGGTGGATATCATTATGATTTAATCAGTTGATTAGTTGTGTTTGACTTAGTATATATGCTTATTTCTTTGTGTGCTGATATTTTCGTGCTACGCCCGAATATCAATCAAATGTTGATTTTATCTGGTACCATATATTCTATTGCTCTTTGTTGTGGTGTTTGTGTTTTATATGTTTGTGTTTTGTATGTTTGTGTTTTGTATGTTTGTGTTTTGTCCCACTTTGTATTTGTTTTACTTAGTGTGCAGTTCGGTAGCGCATTGTCAGTTATGTGGAGACTATGCACTGTATAAAATTAAATGTCTTTGTACAAATCCTGGTGTTTGACGCACCCTTTCAGTATGTATAAGTGCATAATCATTATATTTCCTTTTACAGTACGGGACTTTATTAATTGACTATCCTGTATTGATCGGAGATTATCCGTATTAACACCAGGTCAACCAATATTAACTGAGGTCAAGTGAGGTCATAAAATCAATAATCATGATCTTTTAATTGTGTCAATTTATAAAATTGTCATTGATCAAGTAATTTCGCATTGACCTGTACCTGGGCCAATACGAAATTACTTGATTAATAACATTATAGTATCAAATTTGCTCTCTCTGTCTTTTTGTCATTCCACGAAGCTTTATATTGGACACTTCCACAACTTTGCACCAATCAGTTTGAAAATTTTGCCAATCATTACGTAAAAACGCCTATACAAATACATTGTCAATTTTACCGCCGAAAATATGAACATTTTAAGATGAAAAATTGTGAAATTATTCTTATTTCTGCTCAAAATATAAATTATTGGTACTCGTTAGAACCGCCTCATCCAGGCGGTTCTAACGAGTACCCACAATCGATATTTTTGAGCAGAAATAAGTAAATAAAGTTTACCCCTGTAAACCCCAGTTTTACTATATACAAGTGGGGTAAGAGGGGGTCAAAATTATATAGGAGTGTTTTCGTGATGGCTTTATATGCAGAAGGCAGAGGTGCATATATTTTAGCTCATCAGAGCCAAAGCCTTTCGGCTCCTGGTAATCTTATAGTATAGACAGTGGTCCGTCGTCGTCGTCTGCGTCTGTGTCGTCGCAAACATTTTCAAACATCTTCTCCTCTGAAACCACCGGGCCGAATGAAGTCACATTTCATATGGAGCATCCATAGGACTGGGAAAAAAAGTTTGGTCGCGGGTTCCAGGTCTTTTGACCAGGATGGCCACTATACCCATTTATGGTAAAAAAATCTTCTGGGGAACCAAATGGCTGATGGCGTTGAATCGTGGTAGGCAGCATCGGGGACTCGTGCCTACCTGTTCTCATTTTTTCTCACCTTTTCTGCTTTATGAACTTTGTCGTTTTTGCCTTGATATTATATGCTGCTCTCTTACAAATTTGCAATGATCATTTTGAAACTTGCAAATATTTTACATGATGTGGAGAGATGTGGTTTTGTATAACATTTTGATCATTTTTTGCTACATTCGGCTTTTCTGGACACATATGTTTTCAGCCATAATCCAATCAAAATATTTTTTTATTTGTATTTGTTTGTTTGTTTGATTGAGGTTTAACGTCCCCTTCAACACTGTAAAGGTCATTTTGGAGACGTTGCTTCCAATTTTGTGGGACTTTTACCCGACATTGAGATGAAATGACATCTCAAGCCCTGTTGCCCAATGAAACCAATAGGGTTTATTAGCATGGACGGTCCGCCTCGCACCGCGGTTCCTGGACAGGCTTAGATCCTCTAAGCGGTTTACCAGTACTAGTGTGCAGGCCGGATTCAGCTCTGCGTGGAAGCATCATGCAGCCCATATATTTCTTCAAGCCCCTATGGGCGGGGGCTATTTTTATTTGTATGTTACTTCACATGTTGTTTTGTGCTAGTTCTACGTGTGTCGCAAACTATTTCTCTTCATCACGTGAACAAGTCCGTGAAATGAACACACCCCCTAAACCCCACTTTATATGGAGAAAACTGAAGTTTACGGGGATATACATTATTTTCCTTATTTCTGCTCCACGACATAGCTTATGGGTACTCGTTCAACTCACAGTCGACATAGGAAAAAAAGTCAGTTTTGCCCAATAAACAGCTTTCAACCCTCATTTAGAACGAAGCACCTAATTTTCAAAATTTACATGCATTATAGCCTATCTTCAAGATAGGAAGCGATATGATACTTTTTGATCGACAGTGATATACGAGGGTCGTTCAAGAATCAGTGAGACATGTCTTGTAATTTTCTTAAAACATCAAACATAAAATATTAGAAAGCCTTGCCCAAAAATTTAACCAACAAGTATTCTGAATAGTGTCAGATGTTCCGTCGCTAGGCAACTGAGGAACATTGGTAAACAGTCCTTGGCCATGTATCTTTGACTTATTGCCATAGCAACTCCTACAAATTAACTGAGTTTATCATATGACGCCGCGTCTGAGAGTGTAATAACGTCATGTAATAAATTCAATAATCCAATAGTGGATTAAATATATGTAAATTAGTTAGATACGCACCGTAACGTTACAAGTACGACGTCGCGTTTACTATTAGCTATTGGTGGAATATTGACTTTTTCTGGTAAAAAAAAAAAAATGGTGAAAAATGGGTTTAAATATCATATCATATATGGAATCTTGCATTCGTGCTCTAAGCTTGTATTATTGAATTTATTAAACTCGTTGAGGAAAAGGGATAAAATGCTCAACAAAGCCTCGCATGTTATCCCTTTGCCTCAACTCGTTTAATAAATTAAATAATACATAAACACTCATACAAGATCCTCTATTAATCAGTCTAGATAAAACAGTGGCTATATTCCATAAAATGTCGGTATACATGAATGTTTGGTTGGAAATTTTGACAACATTATTAATATTCAGCCACTGGATTTTAAGGTAGTGTTGAGGATTTGCATGAAACAAGGCCATAATCAGAACAGATTCAACCATATTGATTTGATATGAATGGTAATGCAAATGGCGTCTTAGTCCACACACCTGAAAAATAATGTGACCCGATGAGGTCATGATGCTTAGCAACAAAATGTGCATAGAATAAGAAATTAAAAAGGGGTTGTGTTGTTGCTCGGCAGCCACAGGCAAGTGGACGTTGTTGACCGTTTCACCGTACTTTAGGCCTGGAATTCAAATTATCAAAACCCATAAAAGATCACTACTGTTTTTGCATAACATGTTTAACCATAAGCTTGGTATTTTGAATATAAATAAAAATTCGTATAGTAAAAAAACCTTTGGGACTGTTCAAAAGTGGTCTAAAAGACCACTTTTGAACAGTCTCAAAGTTGGTCACTGACTAGAGGACACTGGGTGTTGGAAACACGTAGATAGAATATCTGAAACCTTCTAAATTAGCTTTTGAAAGCAGAATTGGTCTTAATTTTAGGTGGTCTTAATAGCGGAATTTTACTATACATGGCATACAAAATTACCCAAGACGCGATCATGGTGCGAACAGGGTACCAGTTGAGCAAGACATAACAACAGATGCCATTGCGGGCTACAGTTTTAATTTCAGCATATAGAATTCATATTCTGCGGGACATGTATCACTTATTCCTGAATTACCCCCGCAGCCAATTAAAAAAGGTATTTATCAGTTACCCCCTATATTAAGTGCATAGTAGCACATTGACCTGATAAAGATATGCTTTCTCAGGACAAGGGAACTCAGGTCAACGTGATGTTGCACTTTTATGGATGAACGGGACTACTAGAAAAAATGGCAAAAATGTAATTATTACTGGAAAAATGGAAAAAATACTTGAAACAAAAATATTATAGAAAAAATATGGTTAGCTGATACAAAATATAGCGACCGCCGAAATGTTGGGACGCACACAGGACCATCGATAACTGGTCGTAAATTGCTAATTTAAGAGTGTACAAGGATATAAACTGATAAATAGAATATCAGATTCGGGTCATTTGATATCAAGTTAATCAGGCTCGGTTCGAGAACGCATGTAGAATCGCTCGGCAAGCCTCGCGATTCTGCAGGAGTTCTCGAAGCCTTGCCTGATAAACTTGATATCAAAAGACACGAACCTGGTATTCTCTATTTATGGCACTGAATCTAATCTTATTGATAATCTGATGGCTCATGTCAGGTCTTTACGATAAGCCATTCAAAAACAGAACTCAATCATCTGCATCATTTGTATGCAGACAGATATCCCCAGAATCTCGTTGAAAATAAGATTCAGGCCTGCTCTGATCGCCGCACATCGAATTTACTTTTTAGATGAATTAAAGATGCAACCATCGTGATAAAAACAAATGGCGTGATAAAAAAATATCAGGGCTAAAACGTACAAGGACGAGTCAATAAGAACAGCTTATTTCTGGGTGAGATCGATCTCTCCTTTTTCGATGTAATTGCCCTCTAGAATGATACATTTGGACCAACGCTGTTCCAGTGCTAATAGCCCAGAACTAAAGAAGGCAGGGTCCGTGTCTCCGAACCACTCCCCAACGCCCGCCAAAACTTCTTCGTTGGAGCAGAAATGACGCCCACGGATATCCTTTTTCAAGCTTGGGAATAGGAAATAGTCACTAGGAGCTAAGTCCGGAGAATAGGCGGGTGCGGTATTAGCTCGTACCCATTCCGCTCAACAACATCCATTGCAATGTTGCAAGTGTGGACTCTGGCCGTGTCCTCCCTTTGGAGAGTATACCCCGGCGTTTTCCACGGATCGCAGTTCCCAGCTGGTCGAGCGAATTTGCATAATACGCACCTCTTACTGTACTTTTCTTTGCTAGAAAGTCCAGCATAATAACGCCTTGTGCGTCCCAAAATACAGTTGCCATCACCTTTCCAGCACAGGGTTGCGTTTTTAACTTCTTTGGCCTCGGAGACTCCGGTCCTACCAACTGGCGACTCTGAGTTTTATTCTCTTTTTCATAATAATGAACCCTGGTCTCATCTACAGTCACCAGACGTGAAAGAAAATCATCTGTGCCCTTGCGCCCACTCTTGTTACGTATACCCATATATAGGGTAAACCTTAAAAAACCTTCTTGTCTGAAACCAAAAGGCCCAGACCTTTGATATTTGGTACACAGCTTCGTAGAAGAGCTTCACCACGTTTGTTTGAATTGAAGTTTGAGCGTCCCCGTCAACACGATTTATGTCATTTTGGATCGTTGCTTCCAATTTTGTGGGTCTTTTACCCGACATTGAGATGAAATGACATCCCAAGACCTGCCGCCATCGAGGGTCCGCCTCACATCACTTTGCCTAGGCAAACACATTAGACATTCAAGGCGTTTTACTATTACTCATGTGCGGTCGGTTTCCGCTCTGCATGGAAGCACCATGCAGCCCAATGTGTTTATCTCAGCCCGATGGGCGGGGCTACCAAGATTGTTCAAATTACATCCCTGGGGCCAAATTTGGCACCGCCCAGGGGCTCACATTGCTTTTACTAAAATCTTATACAGGGAAAACCTTTAAAAATCTTCTTGTCCGAAACTAGAAAGCCCAGCCCTTTGATTATTAGTACACAGCTTTGCCTTTTGAACCACTACCGCAAAGGGACCCTCATGTTTCGCAGGAAAACCATTAAAAAATTTCTGGCCAGAAAAAACTGAAGGCTCAAGCTTTGATATATTGTACACTTCTTTATCTAACGGACCTACGCCAAGATAGTTCAAGTTATAGCCATGTTTCCTAAAATGCCCCCTCACCGGGGCCCACATGATTTAAATATAGTTACATAGAGAATGCCTAAAAATGTCTTAATTTGTTGAAATTATAGTCATGGGGTACAAAAGGGCTCTGCCCGGGGTCAACTTGTTTTACATTGACCCATACGGGGACAACTTTTTAAAAAAGTCCCTGTCTGAAGGTCCAGGTCTATTTGGTACATCGCTTCCTCAAGTGGACTTCTACTAAGATGTTTCAAATTGTAGCCCTGAGGCCAAAATGATACCGCCGCACGGGGGCCCACTTGTTTTACAATACCAATATAGGAAAACCCTTAAGAATCTGCTTGTCAGAAACAAGAAGGCGCAAGCATTTGATATGTGGCATGTAACTTCGTATTCTCTACCAAGATTGTTTAACGTATAGCCCTGGGGCCAAAATGAACCCATAGTTGGGTCCATTTGTCGGCCAGTGGATCTCTACCGAGATTGTTCAAATAATACGCCTGGGGTCGGAAATGGCCACGCTCAGGGGTCACATATTTTACATAGACCAATATTGTTTTGCTTTGGATAGCCAATTGGCCATTTTGGGGGAAAGTAACTGTCCTTTTGGCTTTCCGCTAGTGATGTTTCCATTAGGGTCTAGTTGTTTCATGTTCGTGTTTCTTTCCCTTGGTGTCTCTGATGGGAGCTGTGGGTTAACTGCATCGATTCCTGATCATTGCCTTCACTTCTATTTTCTACCAAGAATGTGAAAATTATTGCCTTAGCCATATTCTTTAACTTAAAATTTATACATTTAGTCACAGCAATCTGCCTGGTGAAACTTTGATATCAAGTTCTTAAATCTCTTAGCTCATATATGAGCCATATTTAACCATCACGTAAATGAAGACCCCTCTAAGCTCCACGTTATATAGAGAAAACTGTGGTTTACGGGGGTATACATTATTTTCTTTATTTCAGCTCCAATACATAGGTTGTGGGTACTCGTTAGAACCGCCTCACTGAGGCGGTCCTAACGAGCACCCTCAATCTATGTTTTGATCATTTAAATATCAATGATTTTCATCAGAAAAGCAGCCATATTTGAGATGTGAAAAATGCACTATGTCGCACGGGTGAGTTACCGTAATGCCATCATGGTTCTCTTGTTTTCGCTCAGAAACGGAGATTGTGGGTAGTCGTTGCAACCGCCTCATTTGAGGTGGTACTAACAAGGACCAACAACTTATGTTTGGAGTATAAATAAGAAGAATGTCACAAACTTTCATCAGGAAAGTAACTATTCTACGTAGAGACATGAAAGAATGGCATTTGTCACACACGTGTTTATAATAATGAAATACTTTTACTGGGTGTGGTAGCTTGGTCCGATGTGAATACGACTGGTGTTGAGTGTCTATGTCGCGTAATCGAGCTTCGGGTGTGATAAGTTGACATCATCCTGTCGTGGAAATTTATCATGATTTATTTTTCTACGACAATTCTCTCCCTTCATTTCATTTATTATAATCTGATAATGCGCACTGTATGTTTTTATTTTACTTTGGTTAGTCAGGAAAAATCAGAGAACATGCAGATATCGAAGAAACATCTCCCCCCCCCCACACACACACACACACAACACCACCACCACACACAAACAGAAAGTCAGTGAAACTGCATGGAGTATCCCCAGTCGTGTAAGGTTAGATAATATTACAGCAGAGCAGAATCATGATACTTTGTTTGATTTGAGATTTAACGTCCCACTCAACACTACTTAGGTCATTTTGGAGACGTTGCTTCCAATTTTGTGGGACTTTTACTCGATATTGAAATGAAATGACATCTCAAGCCCTGCCGCCCAATGAAACAAATAAAGGTTATATAAATGGATGGTCCGACTCGCACCAGTTTGCCTGGGTAGGCTTAAATCCTCCAAGCGACTGTGTGGTCGTTTTCAGCTCTGCGTGGAAGCACCATGCAGCCCAATTTATTTCTCCACTCCCTGATGGGCGGGGACCCAGAATCATGATAGATATCAATAATTTTCTGCACTTAGCCTATTGCAAATTGCTGACCTTTTGCCAACGAAACAAATTTTCAATTAGTTGATTTCCGGTTCCTTTCAAAGCAATCATCGTCCGGTAAACGCACTTGATACATTTGGCGGTCGGTGAAAAAGCACTTATCGACTATGTGAACAAATTGTATGCGACAAGGCTCAGCAATGACTATCAGGTGAACACCACTATATACAGAGAAAAGTGGGGTTAACAAGATTGATGGGGTGTAGACTTATTTTCATATAACACCGCAAAATAGATTGTAGGTACCCGTTGGAACCGCCTCAATGAGGCGGTTCTAACGAGTACCTACAATCGATGTTTGAAGCGGTATAAAGAAAAATCATCATGCACACAAGTCCGTGTGAGGAAGACCCCTGCATGCACCACTGTATTTGTTTGATTTGAGGTTGATCGTCCCCGTTAACACTGTATTGATTATTTTGGAGACGTTGCTTCCAATTGTGTGGGACTTTTACCCGACATTGAGATGAAATGGCATCTCAAGCCCGGTCGCCCAATGAAACCAATAGGGTTTATAAGCATGGACGGTCCGACACTCACTGATTTGCCTAGATCCTCTAAGCGGTTTACCAGTACTCTTGTGCTTGTCGGATTTAGCTATGCGTGGAAGCATCGTGCAGTCCATATATTTCTTCAAGCCCCGATGGGCGGGGGCCAAAACGTGGGGTTAACAAGGTTGATAGGGTATAGACTATTTTCTTATAGCATCTCAAAATAGATTGTAGGTACACCTTACAACCGCCTCAATGAGCGAGTACAGGTCTGCTATCGATGTTTGAAGCGGTTTAAAGACAAACCATCATATAAACAAGTCCATGAGAGGAACACCCCTGCATACCCGACTTTATATGGGCCCCGTCAAGCGATTTTGGTACTTATCGCCTATGCGAGCAGCGAAGGTTCAGGCGAGCCTGCGCATCCGCGCAGACTCGCCAGAACCTTCGCTGCTCGCTCATACAAGCAGTGAATCAAGAGGAACCTTCAGACAGAAAGCCATATCCCTGGCCCCTCTGAATGGCTGGGCATGCGCAGTTAAAATTTGTCATGACGGAATGCTCGAAAACACAAATTCGCTTGGCGGGGCTCATATAGAGAAACATGGGGTATACAAGGCTGTACATTATTTTCCCGATTCTTGTTCAAAAACATAGACTGTGGGTACTCGTTTTAACCACCCATTACGATAACATACCCGTGCATTTTTTCATTTCTCCAAAATGGCTACTTTTCGGAGGAAAATCTGTGATATTTTTGTTATTTTCACTTCAAACATAGGTTGTGGGTGCTCGTTAGAACCACCTTATTGAGGCGGTTCTAACGAGTACCCACAACCTATGTCTATGAGCAGAAATAAGGAAATAATGGATACCCCACTAAACTCCAGTTTTCTCTATATAAAGTGGGGTGAAAGGGGGTGTTCATTTCACGGACTTGTTAGGGTGATGTAAATGAGGCGGTTCCAATGAGAACCAACGATTTATTGCTTTAACCAGAAATAAGGGAAATATGACATTTTTTCACCAGGAAAAAGAAACTTCATTTTCACAACTGTGAAAAAGCTTATCCCGCATGGGCGTGTTGTCCTCGTGATTTTTTTTTAAAATATCATTTTCAGAGCCAATAAAGAAGGCACTATGAATGTTTGTTTGTAGTGTGGTTTTACGTCTCGGGTTATTTTGGAGACGTTGCTTCCGATATCGTGGGACTTTTACCCGACATTGAGATGAAACGACATCTAAAGCCCATACCGTCTAAAGAAACCTCAAGGGTTTAAGAAACAGGCCATCTCGAAGGCAGGCTTTTACCTTCTCAAATTCGGTCAGCGTCAGCTCTAAGCGGAAGCACCATGCAGTCCAATCTATTTGGGCGGGGCACGGCATCATGTATGCGTTGTCCTATTGCCGAAATTTGGGATGGCGACCACAACAAGTCGCCGCTGATAGCAGATATGATGTCAAAAGCCCCTTTTCTAGAGAACCGTGATCATAGACTTGCGCAGATTACTTGTGAGCATTCTCGCAGGAAGATTTATTCCTTGAGCAATGTAGGCCTAGATTGGCGAGTCTTTAGGGAAAGAGCATTTTACGTGGGCGCACATTGAAAGAACAACTAATCCCCAATGGTTCTGGTCCATTTCCTCGGCTTGAATTGGTCTTAATGAACCTGCTGTTGACTCTTACTGGACATGAAGATGATTTGTATAGGGGAAAACCACCAGATCGATCTCATTTCCTGTTGACTTAACTTCTTTTATTTGTGATCATGTACAGCACTTGTGCACACAAAATGCCGATCGAAATTAAATTCCGGTGCCAACTACTCGAAGATTGTTAGGGCGTATTTGTGTAAGACTAAAAAGATCAACTTGTTAGTCTACATACAGTGTGCTGTTCAGTTATGCACATGTATGAGGAACTTCCAAAACGCGTGTGTTTGTTTTAGGTCCCATCAACAGCTAAGGTCATACGGAGACGGGGTCTTGGTTTAAAGACTCAATCGAAAGTCTGGAGAAGCCCGGTAACGAACGCACGATCCCTTGTTTATGAGGCGAGTAGCGTAACCACTGCACCACGGAGGCTTCTAACTACCAAAAAGTATATGAGCATTTGATACAAATGTACATACGACATAACTCGTATTATCTTAAAACGTCGCTGTAATTTAGTGGAAAAGATCATAAAATAAAAATGCATTACGTAAACACGCCTATACAAATACAGTGTTACCTTAATCGCCGAAAAAAGAAAATTTTTAGATGAAAAATTGTGATATTTTTCTTATTTCTGCTCAAAATATAGATTGGTGGTACTCGTCAGAACCGCCTCGAATTTCTGCTCAAAATATAGATTGTGGGTACTCGTTAGAACCGCCTCATCGAGGCGGTTCCGACGAGTACCCACAATCTAAATTTTAGAGCAGAAATAAGAAAAAATAAGGTTTACCCCTGTAAACCCCAAATTTTCTATATAAAAGTGGGGTTGGAGTGGGGGTCAAAATTATAGGCGTGTTTTCGTGATGATATGATCTCACGAAATGTAATAACACATGGTTTCTGGTGCGGAATATCGTGATGCCGACCGTGTCAACACTATGCTTTCTGTTGAAATATCCGATTTTAAATGATAAACAGAATCTTACACTCGTGGTCATGCTACATGGAATTTGTGAAACTCGCCTAAGGCTCATTCGAAATGACCACTCGTGTAAGATCCTCCTTTTTCGCAAGTATCAACCCTTTCACCCTTGAATTTCTGGAGTACACTCTTAGATCTTTGATTTTGAACACATCCATAAAGTTAAAGTGGGGTGGAATCAATAATCATTACAGGCAGTATAGATCCGGATGAGATGTCTCATTATCTCATTTGACGGCCCCCGCCCATCGGGGCTTGAAGATATAGATAGACTGCATGATGCTTCCACGCAGAGCTGAAACCGGCCCGCAAACGAGTACTGGTAAAGCGCTTAGAGGGTCTAAGCCTGTCCAGGCAAAGCAGTGCGAGTCAGCCCGCCCATGCTTATAAACCCTTTTGGTTCCATTGGGCGGCAGGGCTTGAGATGTCATTTCATCTCAATGTCGGGTAAAAGTCCCACAAAATTGGAAGCAGCGTCTCCAAAATGACCTTTACAGTATTGACGTGGACGTTAAACATCAAATCAAACAAACAAATACACTATTTGCATGGGTACTTATACTGGTATACAATGTTTAAAGGGTTGAACTTGTTGGCCTTATATGATCACGATAAGAAGTGCATGTAATTAACAACTTGTAAATCCCACTTAATATTAAAAAAATTGGGGGTTTACGTGGGTGTACATTTTTCCCTTATTTTTTGCATGAAAACTTAGATTACGGGAACTAATTAGAGTACTCTTCAGTTTATGTTTGCAGCAGAAAAAAGTGCATTTTCTTTAAACAAAATCATTTATTGAGCCATGAGATATTGAACTATTTTACATAGGGTAGTTTTCCTGATATTACTGATACTTTGCTCTTCATAAGGACCTGTTCGACCCCATTCTCATAACGGGGTCAAGCGTGGAAAATTTGAAACCGAGCTTCAGACATCCAGTTTTAGTTTCAAATACGTCCTTGAAAACATATGACAACACGCCCACGTGACATTCTTTCATGTCTCTAACACTGACAATTTTGTAATGAAAAATTGTGATATTTTAATTTCTGCTCCAAAAATAGATTACAGGTGCTCGTAAGAACCATCTAAACCGCTTAATGAGTACCAACAACCTATGTTTTTGAGCAAAAATCATTGAATAAAAAATGCATACCCCTGTAAACCCCCAAATTTCTCTATATAAAGTGGAGTTTACACATGTGCTCATTTTACGAACTCTCTAACCTGATGAAGCGCGAATCATTTTATTGAAAGTTGATACTTGTATGTCAACGCAATTCTATGACTGGTACTGGACCCAGACACAGCGCTTCCGCTTCTTCGAACATACACTTAACAAAAATAGTTCTTAAGGCCAAACATGAAAGTACTTGGATGAGCATGGACCTTCGAAAAAGGTCCAATTACTTAACATGCTAATTATTTTTTACAAATAAACTGGCACAGAAAGACGAGTTCTGAATAGAAAACAATACTATACTCCAGGACTATTTTCCTACGCGCTTTCCGATGCTATTTATATAACTGGTTTGAGATTTTGCTCTTCCATCCCTGAATTTCTGAGCAGGACTCTTCCAGCTTTAAATTTATTTTATGGAAAGGTAGTCCTGATTTGTTCATTGACATGATGGCAAACAGTGCAGATGTAGATTCTGGCGAGACTGCTCCCTATGTGTCTGCATCGGTCTTCTGGGTTAAAAGGGTTAAATAGCGTTAAATAGCGTCTCTGTGCCAACAGTTATTCTATTAGCTGTGAGTTTTAAATAAAGTTCCGTACTTTACGCAAATAGTGAAGACATCGATCAGACGCTACATTCTGTGGCCTCTAATTCCGGATGTCACAGTATTGGAATAATTGGCATTTATGGGTAAATATTTTTAGAACCGGTAAGCTTCAATACCGTACAGGTTGGAATAAACTAGTTGCCTTTGGTAATTATTATGACGAACCAGTCAGTCGAAGTTCGCTTAAAGCGGCGTCTGATCAGGGTTTTAATGTCTAAATAAAATGGTTTCAAAATGACCTTTTTTTCGTCAAGTTATTCTCCTTTTTATGTCTCACCCCAGAAGGAACATAGCTCCCAGCGGCGCACAATGTATGTGCCTCGTCGTATCAACGCGACGTTGATGCGACGTGGCCAAGACGTCATGTACCCACTAGGAGAACTTCTCTGTATGATTTTTAGCAGATGGTAAAAACACAGAATGTGATGAGCTAATTTTGAAATTTATTGTTTTTCCATGAAAAAATGAGCAGACACATTTATCTTTCTTTCTTTCTTCCTGTTTTTTTTTCTTCGTCAAATTTTTTAACCCTCAAGGACCTTGTCAACAAAATATCTAGAGAACTGCTAAATCTACTACTGACATTGTTATCATGATAATATTTCCTTCTAAGTACTTTCAGTACTTTGATTTTACATGCTTAAAGAGTCAATCAGAAATCCATAGTTGGTCTTTGTCGCTAATACGAAGTTATGATAACTTACAAGACTAAATTAACATTCAATGAAATACCGAGGCAGATCTGGCGACATTCAAAACATATTCAGTAAAATTCCTATATTAAGACCACCTTTGGGACTGTTCAAAAGTGGTCTTAAGACCACTTTTGAACAGTCCCAAAGTTGGTCTTTTAATAGGAGATATCAAGTGTAGAAAACATAAAAGAAAAATAAATGAACCATCTCAATTAGCTTTTTAAAGACGATTTAGTCTTAATTTTAGGTTGTCTTAATAGCGGAATTTCACTGTATGACAAGGGAAAATGCAGTGGATAGTATGAGTGCAACCAACGTAATGCTCTTAACTTTCAATCTAAATATTTGAACAAACTAGTGATTCTGTCTCGTTTGCATTGAGAAAATGACAGGCAAACTGGACGAACTCTGAACTGATCCTATTTCCTTCTATTTTCAAAGGCAGTTCATTATAAACTATTGTAAATCAATTACGTGATTAATGCCATATTGCGTCGAAAAGCATTTAGTACTTAATCAAAAAGGAGGATTTTATAAGTACATGTAATCCTTAGTTACACATAACGTATAGTCGCAGATAAGATTGGCTAGGTGGTGCTATTCAGTGTTGTCAATATAATATGTAAAATTCGCTGAGTCCACCAAAAGATTCGGTAGAGTGCCTTTCGCATGCTTTCTGCAAGCGGACCAAACGGCCAAATTCACCACAGCTTTGTTTGTGATCAGTTGAATTCACAATCGGGCGAAGGCAGGTGCAAACGATCTCTTACATGCGACTACTGTACCTTTTAAAGATAAAATCATGAAAACCTCCCTAAATTTCATTATACGTATTTAGGAGATTACTGTATTCTAAATTCTCTTGCATACGCGTAATTTAGTGAGGTAAATCGACGGTTTTACGGTCGGAAATTTCGTTTTACGGCGACGCGTTAGAATCATCATTCTAATGCATTTATTCACTTGTTTCCCTTTTTTTTGTTTAAAAATGTTCTCTCTTTTTTTTCCAAAACGACAAGCAGAGTGAGCTGCGTAAAACCAAATACCAACCAATGAGAAGCGACGTTGCAAGATGGCGTCGCAAATTTTTGACGTTATCCAATCAGACGTTGCGTTATATACGCAAGTGCATTAGACTTGGATATCTGTTGCTGTTCGAAAAATTCTGTGAGGACCGAAGTGCAAGTTCAAATAAGCCAAGGGAAACGAGTCATCCGGGTTCGAGTTTTTGAAGTTTCAATATATTTAAAATAGCCCAGTGGTCTGCATTTTTAATTTTATACTGAGCAGTGAAAACAAAGCATATCTGAAAAAAAATAAAAGTGATATTTTCACAGTGTGAAATATAAATGATATTTTCACATTGTGAAAAATAACAAGATCTTGTTATTTTCACAGTAGCAGCCCGGTCTACTTTTTTCGCCAAAGTCATAAGTTATCGATGAAATTATTCTTAAAAATACCTTGAAAAAGCATCCTTTAAACTGTAAAAATGCTGTATTAAAAATGGCGAGCAACTGACAGTTGTGACGTCATAGCCAATTGAAAAATTATGACGTTAGATCCGATGATCAACTACAGTAAGTGTCCTAAAATATTATAAAATAAAAAGAAAATGTACTTTTTCTCGATAAATATCAAAAAATATTTCACCTCGTGTGTTGAAAACATCAGAATTTTTACTCGTGCTTCGCACTCGTGAAAATTCTGATATTCTCAACACACTCGATGAAATATTTTTGGTATTCATCTCAAAAAAGTAAATATCCTCTATTTATTACGCACATGCGTAATATACGTAATATAATGTTTTCGTTTCGTTTAGTCGGTTGGCAGTTTGGGCCATAGGCCTTTTCATATCACGACAGGTTATGTACATATGTAGCTTGATATTTTCGATAAGCTAGCTTTCATGGTAATTTGAATGGAACTTTTCAGATGAAAATGTATTATTTTTTCCTTGTTTATACCTTTAATAAAAACTGTAATTGCCTCCGAGGCCTAGTGGGTAAGAGCGCTGACTCTTAATCATTAGGTCTCTCGCCGCTGTGGGTTCGAACCTGTATCGGGCCCCATGTGAGATGCCAAGATCTAAAACGGAAGGTCATGTGGGTTTCTCCGGGTACTCCGGTTTTCGACCACTGATTATCGATCGGCTCAAAATAAGTGAACTAATCTCGATAGGACTGTAAAGCCATAACAACAACAATAATACTACTAATAATAATAATAATAATAATATCAATAATAATAAAAATTCTGAGTGCTCGTTAGTATATAGTACTCACACATTGTGTTTTTGGAGTGTGTTTCCTTGTAGATCTCAGTTTTCTTTGGGTTTACAAAGATCTACAAAAGCATGTTTCATAGCCGAAGTGAACGTGTAGCTTACAGGTTGCTTTCCGTGACGTAGTTGTGCTTGCTCAGAATCCGTATTCGTCTCGCTTCTCTACCTCTTGCTGGGTTATGCTTGTTGAGTTTGGACCTCAGTGCTTTCTATGCATCGTTGTTTATTTTCGCATCCACACCCACGAATGAGATACAATGAGTTTAATGGCCAAGTCAACATCATTACAATAACACATCCGTGCGACGTAGTGCATTTTTTCACATCTCCAAAATGGCTACTTTTCTGAAGAAAAGCCGTTACATTTTTCTTATTTATACTGCAAACATAGGTCGTTTGCACTCGTTAGAACCGCCTCATTGAGGCGGTTCTAACGAGTACACACAAACTATGTCTTGGAGCAGAAATAAGAAAAGTAATGTATACCCCCGTAAACCCCAGTTTTCTCTGTTTAAAGTTGGGTTTAGTGGGTGTTCATTTCACGGGCTTGTTCACGTGATGTGTTCAGTTTACCTAACCACACTTTTCCTTGGCAGGCTTACACATAGCGGTTAGCTATTAAATACAATGTACATTCTTTCGCTAGAAGCTAACAACTGCCCTCCTTGAATCAGCGGAAGGGAGACGATGGCCATAGGAAAGATTTCATGATCAGTCTCAACGAAAGAATGCTGTCGTCCCGACAGGTATCGAACTTGCGACCTCCTGATCACACCAAACTGAGCTTATAAAATTAAGGCCGACAGCTCCCAGAAGGTGTAAGAAAACTGGAGTACACATATCTTGCACATGCGCAATTTAGGGAACATGAACCTCAGTTGTTCGATGCTGTAGCGAGTAATAATGTCTGTGTTTTCGTTGCGTTATACAAGGAGAAGCTTCGTCGTGAATCGCAAGATAACCTCCAAAGAGGGTTCAGAAAACTAGAACATGCGTCTAGTTAACGCTTGTTCTCGCATGCGTTATATACAAGTATATTGTGCTCCAAAGGTTTTGCTCAAGTCTTTCAACAATCGAATGATCAATATATATAATATGTTCTTTAAAAGGGTTATCCTTTGGAAGCAAGGAATACACCACAGAACTGAAAAATATGGAGTGTACATGTTTTCTGGGCCAGACTAGCTAGTTTCGGCCAATTAGGCCTCATCAGTGACCCTCAGATATTTTCAAAATTCCACAATGGAATCAATGATCCTAAAGGACAAGAAAATATAATCTACACTATGATGTAGGGCAGGGAGACGTTTTACCGCCGCCACACATTCCCACACACCAGCTGTAGTGAAGTCAAATATGTTCTTTAAAAGGGTTATACTTTGGAAGCAAGGAATACACCACAGAACTGAAAAATATGGAGTGTACATGTTTTCTGGGCCAGACTAGCTAGTTTCGGCCAATTAGGCCTCATCAGTGACCCTCAGATATTTTCAAAATTCCACAATGGAATCAATGATCCTAAAGGACAAGAAAATATAATCTACACTATGATGTAGGGTAGGGAGACGTTTTACCGCCGCCACACATTCCCACACACCAGCTGTAGTGAAATTAAATATGTTCTTTAAAAGTGTTATCCTTTGGAAGCAAGGAATACACCACAGAACTGAAAAATATGGAGTGTACATGTTTTCTGGGCCAGACTAGCTAGTTTCGGCCAATTAGGCCTCATCAGTGACCCTCAGATATTTTCAAAATTCCACAATGGAATCAATGATCCTAAAGGACAAGAAAATATAATCTACACTATGATGTAGGGCAGGGAGACGTTTTACCGCCGCCACACATTCCCACACACCAGCTGTAGTGAAGTCAAATATGTTCTTTAAAAGGTTTATCCTTTGGAAGCAAGGAATACACCACAGAACTGAAAAATATAGAGTGTACATGTTTTCTGGGCCAGACTAGCTAGTTTCGGCCAATTAGGCCTCATCAGTGACCCTCAGATATTTTCAAAATTCCACAATGGAATCAATGATCCTAAAGGACAAGAAAATATAATCTACACTATGATGTAGGGTAGGGAGACGTTTTACCGCCGCCACACATTCCCACACACCAGCTGTAGTGAAGTCAAATATGTTCTTTAAAAGGGTTATCCTTTGGAAGCAAGGAATACACCACAGAACTGAAAAATATGGAGTGTACATGTTTTCTGGGCCAGACTAGCTAGTTTCGGCCAATTAGGCCTCATCAGTGACCCTCAGATATTTTCAAAATTCCACAATGGAATCAATGATCCTAAAGGACAAGAAAATATAATCTACACTATGATGTAGGGCAGGGAGACGTTTTACCGCCGCCACACATTCCCACACACCAGCTGTAGTGAAGTCAAATATGTTCTTTAAAAGGGTTATCCTTTGGAAGCAAGGAATACACCACAGAACTGAAAAATATGGAGTGTACATGTTTTCTGGGCCAGACTAGCTAGTTTCGGCCAATTAGGCCTCATCAGTGACCCTCAGATATTTTCAAAATTCCACAATGGAATCAATGATCCTAAAGGACAAGAAAATATAATCTACACTATGATGTATTTTTAGTGAAATTCGCATACTTTCTAAAAGATTTTGAACTGGATCCTCAATATCTGAATAGGATGCATTAATTTGTTAAGCAATAATGAAACTGTAACATTTTAGGTTTTCCGAGATAACACCGTTTTTCCGGGAGATTTAACCATAGATTTTGTGGCCAATTTCGAAAGAGAGACAAAAACGAATATATTTATTTACCAATGTAAAGTCTTAGCTAAGATAAGCAGAATGAAGCAAATTCTTAATACCATTTGCTTTTAAGGGAGTTGAATACACCTTCAGGGGGAAGAAACTATTTCAAAACAATTAATCTTCCTCTTTTTTCCTTTTAGAGTAGGCGGCTCGGATCAGGAAGTAATTCTGTAGACCTTGCGACTTAAAGTGAAAGGATGTAACGGGGATATTTTCCGCCATTTTAGCGGACTGACTGTCTATCAACCGACCCAAAATGGCTGTATGAATCCGAGTATGTTGCTGGTGTCCACGGGACTGTCAATTGCCGCGCGAAGAGCATTTAAAGAAATCCAGTTGACGGTTATTTATAGCGGGATATTCTAGTCTTTGTGACTTCAGAGTGTTTTTTGTAAAGTGCCTATCTTGAAAACCTGGATGGTCTCATAGGACCCAGATCAGACGCCACAGAAAGCGACGTCTGATATGGGCCTACACTTTTTCTGCGGCGTCAGATATGGGTCTGCACTTTATGCTTAACGAACAAGAACTAGAGGGTTAAACAAAACCGTCTTAGTCGCCGTTCAACACCCATGTCTGAGCAAACTTTCAGACAATATCGATCCACCAGTGCTGTCAGACCTTTGGTTTAAAATGATTTGGCTTTTTATCAACCCAGTCCCTCTGAACAAGGCGATTACACTTAAAGGAAAAAATCGTTCATCAGAGACGATTTCTGTCCTTTATGAGTACACTCATATTGGCATGGAACGGCAAATACTTTCCTTTAAGCCGTGAGTACACCTCTATTGGTATGGTATGACAAAATAACACTCCTATTGGCACGGAATGGTAAATTATTTCCTTTATGAGTACACTCCTATTGGGATTGAATGACAGATTCTTTCCTTTAAGAGTACTCTTATTAACATGAAATTGCATATTCTGTCCTTTAAGAGTACACTCCTATTGGCATGGAATAACAAATTTTTTCCTTTAAGAGTACACTCCTGCTGACATGGAATGGCAAATTCTTTCCTTTATGAGTGCACTCCTATTGACATGGAATGGCAGATTCTTTGCTTCAAGAGAACACTCCTATTGACATAGACTGGAGTACACTCCTATTGACATGCATTGAAATACAAACTAGAGCGAGCAGTCGATGGCAAGCCATCGCAAATCCCCACGCTTTCTCCCTGTCGGCGGAGCACATTTTAATGTTGCTCTCGCACGCTCTTATCATGTAAGGAAGCAATGTACCAAATTGGATATTGATAATACCTATTTCGATGGTTTGATCAGTCAGATTTACCCCCCAGAACTTCAATTAAATAAAGCAAATTCTTCTGATACCGAGGCCCCGTTTTTGGATTTACATCTATCTATTGTAGATGGGTTTGTTTCGTGCAAAATTTATGATAAACGCGATGATTTTGATTTTGAGATTGTAAATTTTCCTTTTTTGGATGGTGATGTTCCTCGTGCGCCATCCTATGGCGTTTATATTTCGCAATTAATTCGATTTGCTAGAGTGTGTAGTCATGTAACTGACCTCAAAACTCGTAATAAATTATTAACGGCTAAACTCCTTAATCAGGGTTATCGGTACCATAAACTACGCAAAGCATTTTCAAAATTTTATAGACGCCATTCTGATTTAATTTCAAAATTCAATATTGGACTTAAATCTCTTCTGCAACAAGGTCTATCGGAACCCGAATTTTATGGTGACTTAGTATATAAATTCAGAAAAATATATAACCGCAATGACTTCAGCACCCAATTTCGTAAAATCATTCTTCGATATAAAACGATTGGGTACAACATGGATGTTATACGACAGACTACATGCATGGTAGTTAATCCAATCACGGTTGGCAACTTTGCTTCCCTCTTTAATTGCACGCCGGTGGGTCAGGCCTCAGATTCTATGACGGCTCCAACGTAAAGGCTTATTGAGAATTAGAGAGATCTAATTCTTGGTAATGTTAGTTGGTGCCTGATGCTCTGTCTCTGGTCGGGCCCATCGGAGTCTAACTCTTGGTTTTCTTTTGCTCCAGCATTTCAGTGGTTTCTTGCTGTCGAGTCCTCACCGTTGTCTAACCTCTGTGGTTCTTTGATTTTTTTGTGTTCACGGAGATGTTGCACTGATGAGTTAGGAGGCCTTCATGCGGACTGAACAAATTATTTGTCTAAATCGCGACGGAAGTAAGGACGAGGATTGTGGCCACGTAAAATCGATTTAAGCCCCCCAGTGGAAATCTTCCACTGACCGTTCCAAGGCGGCTCTTCTGTGGCGATTTATTTATGTTGTTGTTTGTTACTTACTGTGTGTGTCGCTTGTGTCTTTTAATTTTGGATGGCCATATGACCATTTTGTGGGAAAGTAACTGTCCTTATGGCCTTCCTTTGTTTATGTTTCCATTATGGTCTGGTCGCTTAATGTTTGTATTTCTTTCCCTTTGGTGTCTTTTATGGGTGGAGCAAGTTAATTGTATCAATTCCTGATCTTTGTTTTACTTCTACTTTTCATTCTGAATAGCGGTTAAGGAGGAAATAGCGTGACGGACCGACGGACAGACGGACGGAGGTGTTCACAATATCCCCAACGCTTTCTTTAAAATCGTGGGGATAAAATATTTTAACAGAGTTACCTCCGCTGAAGGCGCCTCCATTCTCCTTTAAATATTTCATTGTCTGTCTGCAGGTGTACGGGAAACGAAGACGGAACTTTAGAACTACATTATTACACTGTCAGACCGGGGCTTTATCCAATCGTCTTAGGTTTGTCTCATTTAATCTATATTACGATAACACACCCGTTCGACATAGTGCATATTTCACACCTCCAAAATGGCTACTGTGCTGACTAAAATCCGTGTTATTTTTCTTATTTATGCAGCAAACATATGTTGTTGGTGCTCATTAGAACCGCCTCATTGAGGCGGTTCTAACGAGTACCTACAACCTATGTCTTGGAGCAGAAATAAGAAAAATAATGTATACCCCCGTATACACCAGCAGATTCTCTATATAAAGTGGGGGTAAGGGGATATTCATTTCATGGATTTGTTCACGTGATGATTTACCAGTTAATATCTAGCACTCGGGACAACAAACCATGTGCTTTAATGAGGATCTTACATTGGCTGAATTTATTAAACGAGTTGAGGAAAAGGGATAAAATGCGAGGCTGTACCGAGCATTTTATGTCTTTTCCTCAACGAGTTTAATAAATTTAACAATGCATTAGCACGAATGGAAGACTTTTTTGTCAAATGGCTGTTAAAACGCATTTTATTCACGATTTTCCTTTTTACAAAAATGTTAGTATTCCGCCATTAGTAAACGCGACGTCGTTAAGGACGTCGTACTTGTAAAGTTACGGGATGAATCTAACTACTTTGCATATCTAATCCACTAGTGGACTAGCGAATTTAATACAGGACGTTATGCACTCTCAGATGCGACGTCTTGTGATATTATAAGAATCTAAAATGGGTGTGAGGGGTGGATGGAAAAATCCGTCCCGAGGGTCATTGTCCGGCATCACGAGGCTTGCCGAGTTAATCCGGACATGATACCGAGAGACGTGTTTTTCTATCCAACCCTTACACCCATGTAGGATTTTTTTGCATACCTTCCATTTCTAAGCGTGGATTTTAATACTGCAGTCACTTCGGTTGCCGATGTCCGCCATATTGTGATGGCACTTCATTGATGTTTAGTGACGTCACGTAACGTGTTGTGACGTCAACCTTAACGACGGCGCATACGATGTCGTATTCAACCAGTGCATTTTCTAAAAACGCGAGAACATTCGATTCTGGGTAAGAACACCAGGGAATGAACAAAATTTCTATCCCAAGCTAAAAATATGGAATTTCTTATCTGATGTGCAAGAAAATGTTTTCTTGCAGGTATAGCTCTTAAAGTAGTGATATTTTGCGAAATCTATGCTCTCATGCTGTCAACTTAGACTTTTGGGGCTCGTTGGAACCGTATTGAAATGTGTTCCTTCAATAAACATTTCTGAGCATAAATAAATAAAAATATTATAACCAGTGCTTCAGCTGAAGTGCACGACCCGCCGGATGCTTTTAGCTTTATGAGTGTTACCACATATGGGTATGGCGGCCATTTTGGTCATGTGACCTGGACCTAAAAAATGCGCCTTATCGTAAGGAGCAAAAATATATCTTATACTTTAGTACTGTATTCTGAATCGTTTGCAGGATAAAATGCACTCTCACTTTTCCAATACAAAAACATATGTGTCAAAGTTTGACCTAGGCACAAAGAAGGTCAAATTCAACCCAGGGTCACCATTTTAGCAATTTATGATGGGCCGACGTCCCAGATGCTATTTATCAAGTTTCGTGGAAATCTGCCCAATGGTTCTGGAGAAGACTATTTTTGAAGGGTTTTTAGCATATATGGCTTGGCGGCCATTTTGGTCATTTGACCTGGACCCCATGAGCAAATTTTGGTTTCCCCCATCCCATAGAGGCTCTATATGAAATTTGACTTCAATCGGCTCAGTTCGAAAATTTTCGCATTTTTCGCCTGGGCGAGGCTATACTAAATGGAATGTAATATTTCGCAAGTTCATTGGTTAGATCTCATTGATATCTATCAGTATGCCAAAAATTGTTTAAATATTCCAAGCGGTTAAGTCACTATCACCAATTTTCACAAATGGGTTACGGACGGACAGACAGACTGACAGATTGAAAGAATGACAGAATGACACGGTGATTTTAGGGCACTCTTAGAAAAACAACCGACTTCAGTCGGTCGCTTTTTCTGCGGGTCGTGCAATTACCCAATTTATGTCAAGAATGGAGAGAGGCATTTTCCATCTCAGAAGTTCGACGAATCCAATTAATTTTAACGGATGTTATGCAAAAAAAATGCAGACAAATTATATAGAATCTGGCGCTTTGTTCTGAGATGTGTGCTTTCATTACCATAACACACCCGTGTGAAATAGTGCATTTTTTTTTAAATCTCAAAAATGGCAACTTTTCTGATGAAAATGCGTGACATTTTTCTTATTAATACTGCAAACATAGGTTGTGGTTGCTCGTTAGAACTACCTCCTTGAGACGGTTCTAACGAGTACCAACAACCTATGTCTTGGAGCAGAAATAATGAAAATAATGTATAACTCCGATAACTCCCAGTTTTCTCTATATAGAGGTTTAGAGAGGTGTTTATTTCAAAGACTTGTTCACGTGATGAATGCCTTAATCGTTACTATACCAATTTTAGAGCTAAGACCAATCATCTTACCAGTAATTATGTTCTACTTATTTTGAAAGTGAACTGTCTCCCTGCCCTTAATCATAGTGCAGTTTGTATTTTCATCATTGTACAATTTTGAACATATTTGACGGTCACTGATAAGGCCTAATTTCGCCGAAACTAGCTAGTCTGGTCCAGAAATACGTGTACACTCCATACTTTTTAATTCTGCGGCGTATTCGTTGCTTTCAAAGGATTACCCTTTCATAGAACATATATTAATTTTAGTATTTTTTTCTTTTTTTTCTTTTTTTTTTTTTTTTTTTTACATTTTAGTGCGATGAAAATGTATATGCTTTTGTCCTAATTACTGGTAATTGATTTGACGCACGCGATAATGACGTGACAGATTAACATTCGCGTTTAATTTTACGACCATTTTTCAAGATTTCCAAGATTTTATAATCGACTATAACTCAAACTGGAGCATGAGAAAATAAAACAACAACAACAAAAAAAAAACATGTTAATCCTTATCCTGCTGAATAAATTACTTAAGCCTCATCTATTTTTGACTGTCTACCAATCAAAATACTTGATAAAATGTTTCAGTCAAATTTGCAAACTAGCTGACAGTGTAGATCCTGATAAGATGGCTTCTTCAAGCCATCTGATCTGGAGCTACACTGTTTGCAAAGGTAGGGGTTAAGAAAAATATGAGGATAGTTGTTAGATTAATCTCAACCATCAACATGGTCACATGTCTGTGAACAAGAGCATGGTCTAAAAATAATTATCGCTCCAGATCCGACACTACCACTGAACGGTAGATGTAAACTAGTCATCTAACTAGTAGTAAAGTGTCAATTTGACTAGTAGTCTAGTGTCCGTTCACTAGAAGCTACACATAACACACGGTTACGGGGATATTGTCCTTGTAGCTAATAATTGTTTTGATCAACAGAAATACAAAATATCCGAACATGTGACAACTGCGTACAGACCCAGAATAAACGGCTTAGATTGCAGCCATTCCAGGTCTACAGCAAGGCGTATAAGAATCAGGAACCTACTACGAACCTGCACCATCCACCTTGAGATCCTGATAACCTTAAGGCTCTTAATAATTCAGTCCATCATAACAGATAACCACCTTATCAATAACAATAAATGTCATCAAGGCACTCTTCTCTGTTCTGCTAGGTTAGATTGAGCATGGCGATATCTAATCTCTCTCTTTCTCTCTCTCTCTCTCTCTCTCTCTCTCTCTCTCTCTCTCTCTCTCTCTCTCTCTCTCTCTCTCTCTCTCTCTCTCTCTCTCTCTCTCTCTCTCTCTCTCTCTCTCTCTCTCTCTCTCTCTCTCTCTCTCTCCTCTATCTCTGTCTCTCTCTGTCTCTCTCTCTCTCTCTGATTTATTTTATTTGATTCTATTTTACAGGGCTTGTAAAAGCAGTAGCCAGAGATCTTTACCATCAAAAGGCTGATATCGTCGTAATAGACAAAACTCAAGCTGTCATCGAAGGGGGTAAAACTCAGGAACATGTGACATTTAAAGTGACACTGAACGTTCTCGAAAAGGACGATACAAAGTCCCTCACAGAGTTTAACCCGTCATTTCCTAACGGGTTTCATTTGACGTCAGAACATTTCTGTCATGCTTTCCCATATCATATTGTGTTTGATTCCGGTCTCTGTATACGGCAAAGTGGACTCATGATTCAAAGATTTCTGAAAGCGAAATGCGAAGGAAAACAGGTCACAGATGTTTTTGAACTGATTCATCCCCTCATGCAAATGACAGTGAAAAACGTACAGATGTTCATCAATGCGGTATTCATGTTGAAAATGAAGACATCGCGACGACGGAAGAATGGAGAGCCAATTTATTTGATACTTAAAGGTAATGTGCGAACATGGCCACTGATTCAAATCAAAGCACTGGTTGTTCAATTGTCTCTGTGTGTAGGCTCGGAAAATGGTCCTGAGCGGAGACTAAGACTTTTTCTTTACCCTTTTTGTACGTACCAAATGGAATCTTCCTCCTTATATATAGCAGGAGTCTATTTCAAAATTTAGGGGTGTCAGGTTGTGTCTTCTTCAAAATTCATTTGGAAAATGGTTGGACTTTTTGCAAACAGTGTAGGCCCTGATCAGACGCCGCTTTGTTCGGCGTCTGATTTGGGCCTGCACCTTTTGCCTGGGTACCCGTTTGGGTTGACCCTTAAATTCTAGTATTTTAAGTAAACAGTGAAGACCCTGATCAGACGCTGCGTTCTGCAGCATCTGATCAGGGTCTTGACTGTTTACCAATGTCCCAGCACATGAGCCAGTTAATGTTTTACAGATCGTTCTTTTTATACAGCCCTCTGACGTCATTACGATGGAATATCACAGCTATATATAACCACTACCTGGAACTCATATAAACTGGTGATAGTCATGTACAGACCGGTGACGTAAAGCTACCGCGCTTAGTAACTGTTGTCAGATTCTAGCTAGAGGATATGCACTGTACCGACCGCTTAGAAACCCGCCTGCTCAGAAAAGCAGTTTTTGTTTGTTTTGTTTTGAGGTTAAACGTAACCGTAAACACTATTTAGGTCATTTTGGAGACGTTGCTTCCAATTCTGTGGGACTTTTAGCCGACATTGAGATGAAATGAAATCACAAGCCCTGCCACTCAACGAAACCAGTAGGGTTTATATGCATTGGACAGTCTGACTCGCACCACTTTGCCTGGGCAGCTTAGTCCTTCTAAGCGGTTTACCAGAGCTCATGTGTGCTGCGTGGAAGCACCAGGCAGCCCAATCTGTTTCTCCAAGCCGCGATGGGCGGGGGTAAAAGCTGTTAGGAAAACTGACCGGATAGAGAAAAGTACTTAGACAAACTGACCGGATCCAAACAGAGTGAGTGAGCGAGTGTTTCAGTTTAACGTCCCACCAACAGCTAAGGTCACACGGAGACGGGACCTCGGTTTAAAGACTCATCCGAAAGTCTGGAGAAGCCCGGGATCGATCCTGCGATCCCTGGTTTACAAGGCAAGTAGCGTAACCCATAGGATACAAACAGAGGTAGCTCAGTATATTTTATCACTTATCCCCTATATATATTGCATTGTAACGCATTGACCTGATAAAGATTTGCTATCTCAGGACAAGTGAGCTTTATCACTTCAACGTGACATTGCACTTTTATGACTGAAGCGGACTACCGGCAAAAATAGCATCACAAGATGGATGTCACTTTGTTGTTCGATGAATTAATAGATTCCTGAAGAAGGCCAAGGGCCAAAAATTTGAAAAAGATTGATTTTTAATTCATAAAAAATTATTATTACTAGAAAAATTGGAAAAATTACATTAAAAAAATATCAAAAGAAAAATAACGGTCAGCTGATAATAAATATACTGACCCATTATATTCCGCGCCGGAATGTTGGGACGTACTGAGGACAATCGATAACTGATCGTAAATTGCATATTTTAAGAGTTTACAGGGGGATAAACGGATAAATAGAATACCATATTCGTGGCATTTGATATCAAGTTTATCAGGCTCAGCCTCGTGATTCTACAAGCGTTCTCTAAGCCTTGCCTGATAAACTTGATATCAAAAGACACGGACCTGGTATTCTCTATATAGCTAGCCTGAACAGAAGTACAATAAGAGGTATTTGCACTATCCTTCCCATCGGTGGCGGTGACAACGGTGGCATCTAAACACCAAACCATATAACATTTTGATTAAAAAAAGAGAGAAAAAAATGCGTGAGATCTAAAAATAAGTAGAAGTGTAGCTAGACTTTCCAATTACATCGTAAGTGACGAATGTGTATGAAGTCGTCCTTGTGGTAAGTATAGCTTTTCCAAATGACAGGAACACTGGTGAGGCATAATGGTATATTTGCCCGGAACACTTGATTCGTGATTGTCAGTCTTGTGCGCTTGTTCTTTGGTTCTAAAGCCAACATTTATCCATAGTTTTATTTATCCATAATGGTATCTTTGCCCGGAACACAAGAATGACAATCAACAAATCACAGTTTGGAGGTCAGTTGTAAAGTATATCGAGCGCGTAGAGCGCGTGATTTGTCTACTTAAACCTGACCGACCGTCCTTCATGTGTGTTTCTTCTTTGCTTCGAAAAGCAAATTCTACAACCAGATTTCACTTTACTGCAGCTGATTGCTGTTTAGGACACCCCCTACCTTTGCAAACAATGTTCTGTGGCGTCTGATCTGGGTCCACACTGTGTGCCATGATTCTAGTCCAGATTCCATAGGTAACCTTCTTACGCAAAATTCTGACCTAACTGGGATTTTGTTTTATAAATAACCGTTATTCCGACAAGTCGGTGATAGTCACGTGGACTTCAGCACTGAAGAACTTTTATCCTTAGTAACTTTGGGTCGATTGACAAACAATTTACCAAAAACTTCGAACAGCGAATATTCCGATCAGAATGCGACGACGTTTAGTTTGATCTGAGTCTCCGCTGGCAGCACAGGTCTTCATGTGTTGTTGTTTTTCTTATAAATTGCACAGTATATTATCATATTATTTTAGGTCAGATGATGTGGCTGGAAGACATAAAGCACATGATTTTTATTAGTTCTCCGAGGTTGTCAAGCTTAACAGAACTCCTAGAAATGAACGTGTACCTAGCCGACATTCCAATTTATGACGTCACGAGGGAACTTGTCCTCCTGAACCAACAAAGAATAGCGGAGATTGACATTGCGTAAGTTTCAGTACCTCCCTTTTCAATCTTCAAACTGCCGATCACTGTTGCGCACTAAACGACGTTCTTTTTAACTTTTCTCATTAAAAATGGCTTTGACTATTCACGTGAATCAAATTGTCAAGCTTTATTGTCCAAGAAAATTAGCAGAAACGTTTTGAAAATGTCGTCTGCTGCTTCGTCATTGGCTCATGAAGGTGGGAACCACTTTGGCTTGATTGATTACTATAACATTGGCTTGAAAACTCCTGAATTTTGAACATGTCGTCTGCTACTTCACCATTGGCTCATGAAGGTGGGTTGATTACAATACCATTGGCTTGAAAACTCTTGAGTTTCATTACGCAAAGACGCCTATGCAAGTACATTCCCAATTTTATCGCCGAAAAAATGAAAATTTTATGATGAAAAATTGTGATATTTTTTTATATTTGCTCAAAATAGAGATTGTGGGCTCTCGTTAGAACCGCCTTATCGAGGCGGTTCTAACGAGAACCAACAATCTATAGTTTAGAGCAGACATAAGAAAATAAGGTTTACCCCTGTAAACCCCAGTTTTACTATATAAAAGTGGGGTTCAAGTGGTCAGAATTATATAGGCGTGTTTTCGCGATAGTCGTACACAAATACGCCCTAAAGATGCTTTGAACAACTGGCCCCTGAGTTTTATGGTGACCGGGTTATAAAGGCAGGAGAAGTTTGTTTGTTTTAACAGCATTAGTCTCCCATGGAACGGAAGAAAAGAGACGGAGATTATTGAAGTGGAGTTCTTGCATAAATACCTATGCGCATGGCTGTTTGAAGCCATTGTCAAATGGACCGAAAGCCCGTGCTCAAACAGCAAAAACCATGTTCAAATCATGAAATTCGCGTGCTGTTTGAACATGGATTTCAAGCTTTTGATATCACAAGATGGGCCTTGCTTTGTTTACGTTACGTTGAGTGACGTAACGTTACCGCCCTGAACGTAGGGTTTTATGGTTCTATGATGACGTCACTGCATGGCAACGTCGTTGTAAACAACATTCTGAACTGGCCGCCATTTTGGTTTGCCTGTCACATTTGAAGAGTTTATATGGAATTTATATGGAGCTTTTGGGCGTTTTGGTCAAAATTTGTTGTCGGATTCGTAAGTTATGCAAGAACAACGATCAACCATGGTTATTTCATTGCATTAACATTTGCCGGGTCCCTCGGAAGATATTTGAACATTCGGCCTAGCGCCCTCATGTTCAAACAGCTTCCTCGGGACCCGGCAAATGTTAATGCATGAAAAACCATGGTTGATCTCTATAATGAACAACAGATAGGAGAGAATGAAAATAAATGAGAATGGAGATTAAGAATCTGAAGAAATCAAAACATCGGTGTTTTAATCTCTTGTCGCTGCAAGGTTAGCAGGTCTACCGATACCAGTTAGGCCCTCCAATGACAAAGGATGTGTCTTTGCCTTACCAAAACCACTCCGCCCCTATGCGAAACTTGGACAGTTTACCAACGGCATGCCAAAAACCTAAAGAAAACAGAATAACTTTCATACAAGGTGCCTAAGAAGTCAAGGCAAGACAGATTTGTTACAGACACGGGAGTCCTGAAAAGGGAAGGATGCTCAGTGTACATACAACTGGCATATTTTCCGCCATTTTTTGCAAGAAAGACTCATTGGCATTTCATGTATGCTTTACTGCATATACAACCTGTGCAAAAAGGGGCTCTGTTCTTTCCTTAAAGAGTAGCTAAACATAGTTTTGAAGTGCTGCCCTCCATCTTTCCCCCATCTCCCCTCCCCCCGCCCCTGAATTTGTATCCATTCCCTTAAAGAGTACCCATTATATTTTGAAGTCAAAGTAAGGAAATAAGACAAATTTTGGTCAACATCGTACATGTAAATGTAAAGATGTTCATTTCATAACAAAAAAGAGGTGAAGGCAATGAACAGGAATCTTGTATACGTGATGAATTATTTGGTACTGTAGATTGTAATGAAAGGTTCGATTGGCTTAAATCGAAAAGGATTATGGACGGTCAACATATAATTTAAAGTGATTGCCTGATTGGACAATTAAGTTATGGTATTTTTCTAACTGTTAATATTTTATACACAATCACTGTAACTGTGCGTGTTCGTTTAAGTACATTTCAAATTTAGGGTACCGATGTTATGACCCAATTTTTGTATTCTTGGGTAGGCCTGAAAACAGTCTTTAAAATTGTTGGCGGTGTTTCTGTTATGCTTTATTATTGTTATTGTCTTAGCATGTATGTACTGGTAATATTTTTATTCTGCATTACGAAAACATGCCTATGCAATACATTGTAACCTTTATCTCCGAAAAAATGAAAATTTTAAGATGAAAAATTGTAATATTTTTCTTATTTCTGCTCAAAAAAATATAGATTATGGTTACCCGTTAGGACCGCCTCATTGAGTCGGTTCTAACGCGTACCTATAACCAATGTCTTGGAGCAGAAATAAGAAAAACAATGTTTACCCCTGTAAACCCCAGTTTTACAATACAAAACTGGGGTTCAAGGGGGTCAAAATTATATAGGTGTGTTTTCGTGATGTCTGCTCAAAATATAGATTGTGGTACAATCTTTATTTAAGAGCAGAACTAAGAAAAATAAGGTTTACCCCCCCCCCCCGTAAACCCCAGTTTTACTATTAAATGTGGTGTTCTAGGGGATCAGAATTATATAGGCGTGTTGTCGTGATGGGAACGCCTTTTGGTCGTCTATTCACTGTTCGTTTGGCTTTCTGCTTGTACTGTTTAATAACGGTGCATTTTCTCCTTTAAAAGTGCTCTTGGAAATGACGTGACGCAACAGATTATGGACGAATTAACAGTTTAGAATGTCTTTCGGAGCAGTAAGCAAACATTTCATGTTGGGGATCATTTTCAGGGAAAATAATGAAAACGTTTTGTCTTTCAAAGTTCAATTTAAAAATCCTCCGACTGTGATTAATAGGTTCCTTGTAAATGTAACGCACATTTCAGATTAGTTGCTATCATTCTCAACAGTTAACAGTACCACTGAACATTTATTCTTGACAGGCACACCGTGTGAAATTTTATAAAGGAAACCTATCCTCAAAACAAACATGACTAATCTCATTACCAATTCATGGAGTAGTATAGTAATGAAATCGCCTTATCTGTCCGTCTGTCTGTCCTACATCTGTTTTATTTTATGTGTGCAGTCTAACACGCCGGCAAAACCCCTTTTGACATTGAGAAATTATAACAATGTAGTTAACAGGCGTTCCTTTATCACCGTAGCTTTTTTCATAAGCTTAGAGTGTGGGTAATAGTTAGAATCATTACCTGGGCTAAGTTGATTAAAACTAACGAATTCGTTACCCAGCTAGCACAAAACAGTGGGATCGTTAATCCAACGATGCTTTGAACAGTTGAAACCTGGTCATTGCCATTATGTCATCATCTCAGTACAAGAAGAAATAGGATCACTCAAAAGCTAGGTATGCATGGATAATAATTAAAAGAAACACAACACAAAATGTTGTTGGAAAATGTTACTTTTAGAGCCGTGAGATAAATAGCGGTTCAAAGTTTTGTTATACTTAGGGTTTAATTGTCATTAGTCATTTAGGAGGTACATCAACATATTTACGGCCGGGACTTTCGTTTTACTGGAACGCGTTCAGCAGAGCCTTCAGATGGAGTTACCGATGATTTTCCTATCCAAATAACAATTTTGCGTATAGTTTTCCCCATTCTTATGCACTTATTCAGTGTTTTGTTGTAAAATGTAAAAAGTGTGCAAGGGGTAAGGTTGTGAGGACGCCAGTCAATGAAAAGCGACGTTACGTGATAATGTTGGGTACCGACAGCATGCCGCAGAATATACTTTTGCAAAATTTGATGTTGGTTTACGCTCAGATGTCGCGTTAGTTTCGCAAGTGCAATAGAATTTGTCCTAATGTTTCAGGAAACAGCTAGATGAGACAACAATCGAGTTGAGAAAGATATCCAAAGCACTGGAGCTGGAGAAACAAAAGACAGATACACTGTTGTATCAGATGCTGCCAGAAAAAGTAGCGAACGATCTCAAAAATGGACGCCAAGTCGAAGCTGGTATTAAACGTAGTATAGTCTTTATCATGCAGAGCATTCCTTTAAACTGACACTTCTGACAGGATGCCCCTTTCTAAAGGAACAAAGAATACATTCGAGAAAGGACAAGGGAGCCTCGGTTTTATTGAGCTTTTTCATATAGTGGTCGGTTTCTATGAGACTCTGTCACATAGTGGGCTTTATGAGGCCCCTATTCACCGGGATTTGAGGGATAGAATTCACACGGTTCCGTCTATAGAAGTCATACTACAGTTTCAAACAGTTTATAAAATACCAAGCGGTTAGCGCATGGTGTGATCTGCACCAAGCAGAAACTTCTAACATTACTTTGTTCTTTTTCTACATACTCACCCGTACAATATCATTTTGATAAACTATGAACTAGTTCCAGAAAATGGTCAGGCTAACATCCAAATATTGTACTTCTTTGTATATTTGATGTATAATATCCATCACCAACTTCCGGTGTGAATGGGTTGTATCGAATACCATTGAGGTCTTCCTCTTTTATCAAACGAACTGCGTTGAACAAGGACTTCTAAAATGATCTTCAAGGGAGACTGGGATGGTCTACAAACTGCTCAGGCATACAGCAGTGCTTTCTATTGGAGCATATTCACATAAATTGGTTAAATGAACGGATATCCTAATATATCCCTTGTCAGTATCTCTTAACTAATGCGTTGCGTGTTTAATTTCTAATGTTGAAAGATATCCCCAATGACAAGTCGATTTTTATCAAACCGTTTATACTTATTTTGGAATCTGATAATTTGAAAGGCAAAAGAAAGATACAAATTGACTACTTTGCCTGTTCAGGAATGTTCGTGTTTCATATGAAAGTCACTAATGAGATTCCATAAGTCGACATAAGAAATAACCAGTCTTGTCAAAAAACTATGCGAAATGTGTTGCGCTCAAACCGGAGCTAGGCAGCGCGAGGGTTGTTTATCATAATATCACCCATCAAAAGATTCAATCAACTCTCAGTCGTTTGCTTAAAAAAGTGGGTGCTGTCTTAAAAGCGACTTTGGCATTTCATGCATTTCTATTCTTATATGTGTGTACGTTGCTTTCAAATATATTCGCTTTATATGTTGGTCGAACGATATGATAGTATTCACATTCTCGATTTTCATCAATACATATTTTGCCTTGTACTTACAGAGAAGTTCGATCAAGTGACAATATTATTCAGTGACATCGTAACATTCACTAACATAGCTGCAGCGTGTTCGGCGATGGATATCGTCAGCATGTTGAATAATCTTTACCAAAGGTTTGATGCAAGGACTACAGAACATGGGGTCTATAAGGTAATAATACTGTTCTTTGGAGAATATACAAAATAAATTCCATGTGTGTAGATATTCTTTTCCTAAAATGTTCATCAAATATATGTCCGAGAAAATAAATTCATAGTGAAGTAAGGGCGAGGATTGTGGCCACGTAAAATCGATTTAAGCCCCCCCCCCCCCACCCCAGTGGAATTCGTTTCCGCTGACAGTTCCAAGGCGGTTCTTCTGTCGCAGTTTATTTTTGTTATGGTTTGTCTTTGGGTGTTTGTGTCGCTTGTATTGTTTTATTTTGGATAGCCTATTGGCCATTTTGCGGGAAAGTAACTGTCCTTTAGGCTTTCCGCTATTGATGTTTCCATTAGGTCTGTTGTTTCATGTTTGTGTTTCTTTCCCTTTGGTGTCTCTGATGGGAGCTGTGGGTTGATTGTATCGATTCCTGATCAATGCCTCCACCTTTAGTTTGGATAGGTGTGTGTGTGTGTGTGTGAATTCGGGTTTAACGTCGCTTTCAACAATTTTTCAGTTATATCACGACGGTGTCTGGTTGCGACAGGGAGCTCAATGCTCACGTTTATAGTGCTGCCTCACTGAAGTATCATGTCCCAGACACATTACATGATACCACACCCAGTCACATTATCCTGACACTGGATCGACCAGTCCTAGCTTTACCCCGTAAATGTGAATGCCAAGCGAGGAGCAGCTAGTACCATTTTTAACGACTTTGGTATGTCGCGGCCCGGGATCGAACCCGAGACCTCCCGTTCCCCGGAGCGGACACTCTACCAACTGAGCTATCGGGGCCGGTAGTTTGGATAGGTCCTTTCTTTCGAAGCACAGGGAACTAATTGTTGTGTCACCCCTAGGTCGGCGACCGCGTTACACTTACTTTTAAATTTATATCCAAAACTTCAGTAACCACAAGCTACTGGCACGGGCCCATGGGCTCTTGTTAGAGGTAAGATGTATCTACAGTCAAACCTCGATAATTCGAAGTGACAGGGACCGCCAGATTGTCTTCGAATTATCGGGAGTTCGAATTTTCGAAACCGGAAGTTTTCGGTAATGTTTGGAATTTTTCGTTCGGTATAATATTTGACCAGGCAAGAACACAGACTTTATATAAAAGAAAAGTACCTCATCTAAAAGGAAACAAAACAACATGAACCATATACATTTAACATCCCACAACTAGATCTATTGTGTAATGTAGAACAATAAATCTCTAACAGACGAAATATTGTGCCGGTAAAAACGCGGGACAGAAATGGCTCACGAGAGTAGTCGGCAAAGATCTAGATCAGAATGCAATAAACATACTGTTGAAGCAAACAACATATTTCTAGTCATTCGATGTACTGCATTTTTATTTTCTATTTTCACTTTCAACTGTCTTTGAAATTCTCTGAAAATCGTCTACTTTCAGTTTCCCAAAAATCCCATATGCTCTAAGGTCTCAGATTTAAAACATCAAACAGGATAATCTTCTTAACGATGCTCATTACCAATTACCGTTATATCAATTAAGAAGCTCAGGATTAACTAGGTGTCAATTACCTGTATAAACAATAATGTAATGCACCTGTGAAATCAGTCGTGTGTGAACAAGCCCAAAGAAAACATTCTCTTCAAGCATGAATAATGTGCTTGATATATATTTGACTTCGAATTTGGAGATGGATTTTAATAGGAATTTCTTTGATGGGGACCGACAATTTTATTCGAAAAATCGAATTTTTCGAATAATCGAAATTCGAAAAATCGGTAATATTTTTACATAAAATAATAGCAAAAAAGATCGGGACCAACACACACTTTCGAAAAATCCGGTAGTTTCGAAAAATCGGCGTTCGAATCACCGAGATTCTACTGTATTTATGTTTTGATTATCACTTCATGAAGCTTGCCGATTCCTAGATCAGATATAAAATCATAACCAAGTACGAAAACAGTTCAAACTCCATTATTAATCCTTAATATTCAGACGAAGGCAAAACTAGTTTTCCCAACCAAATTCAGTCGTGACTTCCTGATCTTTCCACCAGCAGTTTCTCCAATTTCAACTGCGTTTTCCTACAACAGGCATAAAATCTTGGACAGTTTCGATAATGAGACCAGCCGACAGTTAGCCATACATGTATATCCATTGTCAATCTGAAAATGGCTTGCCACTACTATAACTCAGGCTCCGATATACCTAAACCTTGTAGATAAGAATTAAATTTATAAGCATTGAAAATAAATCTGCCCCAATATTGACCTGTTATCGACGCCTGTTCAGAAAAGGAAAATTGTTTTGAATCTTGCAGGTGTCTAAAGTCCATATTCTAAAATTTTGCCGCGTTTTCAGCAATAACTGATATACCTCATTTAATCTAGCGAAAAATATGTAGAGGTGAAGCCAACAAACTTCTCAAAAAAGTTGTAGTTTTCTGCATTTTATGAAGAGAGCTGTAATCAGTTGGAGATTTCCAGTTTGCACGAAATCGCCTGTTACCGTAAGTCCCTCCAGTTACACATCGTCATGTGCAGCAGTTTCAAGTTCAAATCAATAATTTGAAAATCAATTTAATTGTTAAATATACTGAATATGGTTCACTTGACAAGCTTTCTTTGACAGGTCGAAACTATCGGAGACGCTTATATGATTGTCAGTGGGGTACCAGTCAAAACGACGACGCATGCGCAGCCAGTAGCGAATTTTGCCCTGGATATGGTTTGTGAAGCAAGTCAAGTAAAATCCCCCGCCACAGGAAAGCCACTACAGGTTAGCATCGTTCAATAGGATATATATACTGCCTTTCATAGCGTTAAATTAATATTTTCAGATGAAATTATGTAATATTTTCTCCCTTTTATTTTTTGGGAAGAAAATATTAATATTTCATACGCCATCTAGCAGGACTTGTTAGGATGTGTATACCACTAACCCAAAGAGTTGTAAGAACGAACAACTAAATAAGATTTTAGCTTCCGTTCTAATCCTTTATATGTCATGACTGTGTTTGCAATGTTTATGTGTTGATATAAATAAAGAATGTTTAAACTAAAGAAGTGTGAGATTTAAACAGTTCATCTAAGTATGGGTTTTTGTTTGTTTGAGTTGAGATTTTACGTCCCCGTCAACACTATTAAGGTTATTTTGGAGACGCTGCTTCCGATTTTGTGGGACATTGAGAGGAAATGACATCTCAAGCCCTACCGCCCATAGAAACCGCTAGGGTTTGAGGAGCGGTCCGACTCGCATCACTTTTTCCTGGGCAGGCTTATACCTTATATGATTGTCTGGTCGCTTAATGTTTGTATTTCTTTCCCTTTGGTGTCTTTTATGGATGGAGTAAGTTAATTGTATCAATTCCTGATCTTTGTTTTACTTCTACTTTATACCTTAGCTTTTACCATAACTCAGGTTTGGTCGGTTTCAGCTCTACGCGGAAGCACCGTGCAGCCCAATCTATTTCTCCAAGCCCCGATGGGCGGGGGCGCTCGAAGTATGGGTAGACAACTAAATCTCTTTTGGTCTCCAAATCACTTGACATAGTACAAAGAGCATGTAAAGTTATAAATCTAGTGATAAAATGACTCAAGAAAAGCTAAAATTAAACAACAGCACCATCTGAAGCCACCGTACACATACACGCACCAAAACAAATCAGTTAACATAAACGTATCTTCAAAGGAACGACGACTTTGAAAACGAGTGATCACTTTTTGAGTTTACAAAATCTAAACCTTCGTCTTGAAAGTGATTGAGTTTGTTTTTTAGGTATCATAAAAAGTACCTCATCCCTCAAAGCAGATGCATAACTCAATAGCCCTACAGTCATTGTGTGCTAAAATAGTAGCGTGTAAACACAGCTGCTGTGATTACTTCAGCAGTCTTCAGAAATACAGACTCATCCCAAGACATGGATTTTGAGACTTGTTTTGTTTGTTTGTTTGTTTGTTTGTTTGATTGATTTGAAGTTTAACTACCCCGTAAACACTGTATATGTCATTTTGGAGACGTTGCTTCCAATTTTGTGGGTGCGACTTTAAGATGAAATGACATCTCAAGCCATGTCGCCCAATGAAATCAATAGGGTTTATAAGCATGGGCGGTCCGACTCGCACCGCTTTTCCTGGGCAGGCTTAGATCCTCTAAGCGGTCTAGCATTGCTCGTGTGTGTTCGGTTTCAGCTATGCGTAGAGGCATCATGCAGCCCATCTATTTCTTCAAGCCCCGATGGGTGGGGGCCGATTTGAGACTTGCTTTGTTTATGTTAACTGAAGAACAAAATGCATCCTCTCTTATCCTACACAAGGAATGCAGTCTGACTTAGTCTTTGCTTGTGGTATATGTTTAACTTAAACTACCTTTTTGTGAAACTGTACAGTTTTGAGATTTTTTATTCGGAAAGTTAGTGTTTTTAGTGCTAATATTGTATTTCTTTTTTCCCAGATCAGAGTTGGTATTCACACAGGTCCCGTGGTTTCAGGCGTTGTGGGAAAGAAGATGCCTCGTTACTGTTTATTTGGAGACACAGTCAATACCGCATCAAGAATGGAATCACATGGAGCCCCAGGCAGGATTCATACAAGCCCATCAACTTACAAGTAAATATAGCATGCTTCATTACCAAATTACTTTTGGCCTTCCGCCCATCGGGGCTTGGAGAAATAGATTGGGTTACATGATGCTTCCACACAGAGCTGAAACTGACCGCACATGAGTACTTGTTAACCGCTTAGAAGGACTAAGCCTGCCCAGACAAAGTGATGCGAGTCCCACCGTCCATGCATATAAACCCTGTTGGTTCCATTAGATGGCAGGGCTTGAGATGCATATTTTGAGATGGCATTTCATATCAGTGTCGTGTAAAACTCCCATAAAATAAGAAGCCATGTCTCCAAAATGACCTAAATAGTGTTGGCGGGGATGTTTAACCTCAATTTTAACAAACAAACACAAACAAAACAAAAAACACTAATCACTTTTATATCGTGTTATGATATATATATATTACTATTGGACAGTTCTATAGACCGGGTTTTTATCCAGGCACAGTTTTAGGTGTTGTAATAATAAAAACCGGAAACCATCTTAGGGCCTTTCGTCACAGTGGACAAAAATGGCACCGAGTGCGTCTTCTGGAGGTTTTTCTTCAGTGATCAAAAAGGATTTAGCGACTGATTAACTAACGTATGTTATACATGTTATAAGAAAGTAATTTAACACAAAACTGAACATTGTAAACAAGCTAGTCTCGGCCAGTGAGGCCTAAAATACGGTTATATACTCAGAACTATGATGATAAAACTGGCCTCAATTACATCAACAGGCCAGTATTTATCATCATAGTACATGTTTCACTCTTTTTTCCATTCAATAATTAAAATAATAATATAAGCCCCCCCCCCCCCCCCCCCCCCATCACCCCCACACACACCCAAGTGAAATTCTTGTCACTGACATTCGAAGACGGTTTTACTGTCGCGGTTTATTTTTTTATAGTTAATTGTCTTTGAATGTGTGTATCACTTGTATTTTTGTTTTTCGGATAGCCGTTTGGCCATTTCCTGGGAAAGTAACACATTCCGGCATTGATGTTTCCATTATGGTCTAATTATTTCATGTTTGTGTTTCTTTCCTTTGGTGTCTATGATGGGAGGTGAGCCACAGTGGGTTAATCGTATCGATTCCTAATCATTGCCTTCACTTTTATTCTGTGCAAGGCATGTTTTTGTTAATAGGAAAAATGGGGTTTACAATGGTATACTTTCCTTATTTTTATTCACGTAGATTATGGTTCCTACGAGCACTCAAGGTCTATGTAGAAATTATAATTCTTCTCAGAAAAGCCAGTTTGGAGACACGAAATTGTTTTTATCTCAAACTGCTGTATAAGCCCATTGCAGGTAAAGACGTCGTAATTTCTAGTAGCTTGTTTTTAATCCACTCCAATCAATCTATTGGTGCCAAATTGGTATTCGTATTACTTTTCAATAAGTCGATTATCAGTTCACGTAGATGAGCGTGGTATTTAAGTGATAAAAATGGTTTCCGAACAGGATCCTTTGACCGCTCCGGGGAACGGGAGGTCACGGGTTCGATCCCGGGCCGCGACATACCAAATATGTTCTATAAAAGGGTTATCCTTTGGAAGCAAGGAATACACCACAGAACTGAAAAATATGGAGTGTATATGTTTTCTGGGCCAGACTTGCTAGTTTCGGCCAATAAGGCCTCATCAGTGACCCTCAGATATTTTCAAAATTCCTTAATGGAATCAATGAACCCAAAGGACAAGAAAATATCATCAACACTATGATGTAGGGCAGGGAGACGTTTTACCGCCGCCACACATTCCCACACACCAGCTGTAGTGAAGTTAAATATGTTCTATAAAAGGGTTATCCTTTGGAAGCAAGGAATACACCACAGAACTGAAAAATATGGAGTGTATATGTTTTTAAAAACGGTACTAGCTGGTCCTCGCTTGGCACTCAGATTTACGGGGTAGAGCTAGGACTGGTCGACCCAGTGTCAGGATAATGTGCCTCGGTGTGGTACCATGTAATGTGTCTGGGACATGATACTTCAGTGAGGCAGCACTATAAAAGTGAGCATTGAGCTGCTTGTCGCAACCAGACACCGTCGTGATATGACTGAAAAATTGTTGGAAGCGATGTTAAACCCGAATTCACACACACACACACACACACACACACACACACACACACACACACACACACATTTTCAGGGATGAATGCCACAAAGCGCACCGTGCTTCCGATCGGGACGTTAACTTTGGAGTATCATGTCCCGGTTAAAGAGCTCTACGATACCGTGTAAGAGTTCATACTGCAAATATTTAGTGTATGCAATGTACACCCCCGAGCAATGGTCAGATGCGACCGATTGCAGTAATAGTAGAAAAATGTTCTGTGAAAATAATCTGTTCGCCTTTCTGGCACAGAGCCCGCCTTTCTCGATTATCCGAATTAAATGTGATCCCCAGCGCTCACAATAGTTAGCATCTTGACTTCCAGGGTACGGGAATATGTTCTATGATGATGATGATTTCGTGTTTAACGACGCGTCAACCCTCTTTGTGGGTCATAAGCGTCAAACGGATAATGGTTAAACGGCAAGAATAATTATGATGATATTAAAAGTAAAAAGTCAGAATGATAATGTATAAAAATCTGAAACAGTTAAATCTTATGAAAAAGTCCAATTTCTTTTAAGAATAAAATAATATTATCAACAGGTACATCTCGAAACAGTTGTTGCAGAATATGTTCTATAAAAGGAATATCCTTACGAAGCAAGGACTACACAACAGAGCTAAAAAGTATGGAGTGTACATGTTTTCTGACTTTATATTTATGTTTTCTGTATTATAGTCTAGTCTTTCTATTTATAAAACACATTTTGGGATATTTGAATGATTCTAACCAACAACAAAGACTACAACAACAACATAGCCTGTTGGCCGTTTTGTGGAATGGTGGCTGTCCTTTTGGCTTTCCGCTGTTGGGGTTTCCGTTGGAGTCTGTTGCTTCGTGTTTGTGTTTCTTTCCATTTGGTATCTCTGATGGGAGCTGTATGTTAATTGTATCGATTCCTGATCATTGCCTCTACTTCTATTTTTTAAAAGAAAACGGTATTGGTCCAGGCGGGACTGTTTCATCCGGAAGGCGTCTCTCTCTCTCTCTCTCTCTCTCTGTTTATGTATTTTTTCATTGTATGATCAGCTTTAGAAAGTGTGAAAGCGTTTAATTCTCCAGTTGCTTGAACTTTACTTTTCCATAACTGTAATTTGAGTCAAATTATAACAAAAATAAGACCTTGAAGAGATCAACCTGTGCATGCGCACAGTCTGTTAAGAGTTGTCATTATTCGCACGAACCTTCAATAGCCTATAGGTTGTTCAGAGATCAATATTCAAATACTTTTAGACTGGGTGGATGCGGAGGCTGATTTGAATCATTGCCGTTTGCACAGGATTTCTTTAAGGTTTTGTTATGGCCTTAAACCTATTTTGTACTGAACAGAATCTGACCCTTTATATACAATATGAGTCCATTTCGACATTCAGGGGTGTCAGGTTTAGTTAATTATAGAAATTCACTTACAAAATGTTTAAACATTCCGTTGTTTTTACCAATCAAACGGTTTGAGGTTTCCCGCAAGCAATGGGTTAAATGATGATGATGATGATGATTTCGTGTTTAACGACGCGTCAACCCTCTTTGTTGGTCAGAAGCGTCAACAATGGGTTAAATAACAATTAAGAAAGTAACTGTTTGCTGCCTTATTGCTTGAAAATGAGAAAGATGTTAATAAATGTCCTTTTTGTTGCTGCACACTTTCTTCAGTCAACAGTTCATGCTTTGTTTGCTCTTTCTTTCGGCGCTATTAGTAGCATATGCTATGTAATTGTGGCACTTCCTGGTAATCTACAATTAACAAATTCACGGACGCTTTAATTTAGTTACTGATACAGTATATCACAGCAATACTCGTTAAATTGAAATTGCACGAAGTTCCTTTTCAAATATGATGTAACTCCTTTTTTCTTCATTTCAGGCACTTAGCTGAGCATGAGGAATACATCTTTCGGTCACGTGGCGAAATCGAGGTGAAAGGAAAAGGAAAAATGTCAACATTCTTTCTGATAGGCTCGAAATCCAAGCTGATAAGAGAACCAAGTGATGAGTTTATTCGCCTTCCTCTCCTGGACGAAACATCCGGGCAAGAAACTTCGATTAAACCAGTGGTTAACTCCTCCGCACACGGTTCTTCAGTAACTGTTTCAAAGACTGAGCAAAATGCAAATAATGGTAATTCTCTGGATTCTAGTTTTCGAACTGTTGATCATAATGTATTAAAGATAAAAGTGAAGAGTGCAACATGTGTAATAATCTGAATGCTCAAGGTAAATAACTGGTAGCAATAACTTTGGTAGCCCATTTGGCCTCGCACATCAGAATATCGTAAAATGAGACATTCTTGTTTTTCACTAAAATCGCCGTTTTCTGAAGCAACATTTTTCTTAGCTCTGTTAGAAACATAGATTGTGAGTGCCACGATCTATGTTTGCGTCAAAAAGGTACAAGCAATATATAATTTAGTGGACCAAACTTTTCTAGATAGTGAGGGGCTGAAATGGGTATTTTTCTAGAATTTGTCAACGTTTCCCCGTGCGAACGTTTCCCCGTGCGATACAACGCCAATATGTTCTGAAAAGGAAATGTCCTTGGAAGCATATCCACACTAGAAAATGAAAACAGCAAGATAAGCATGTTTCTACCAATAATGTCTCATTAGTGACACCCAGATCAGCAGCAGTGATGGCTGAGATTAATATTAAATGCGATGCAATCGACAGCAAACTTACCTAAGAAATGAATGTAATTTATTTTACGTTCCTAAAAGGATGAACAACATCGTGTCCGGAGCAAAGTGATCCCCGAAATGAACACCATTTACTTTGATCGGCAATGTTAAATAAATTACCTTTGTTACATGTACTTATTAAAGTTTATATTATTTTTTCATCTATTATGTGACGAAAAATCTTGTTTTGAGGGCTGCTATTGAAAAAAAAACAGTTGCAGTTTTTCAGCTAACAACGGAAGAAGGTCGTTCACGTAATAAAGCCGCCATCCTCGTCTCATATTGGGGCTTGGAGAAATAGATTGGAGAGAACCATGGTTTAATGTGACGTCACTGAGTGATCATATGAGCTCGCGTGATATTCATTGACGTATGAACAAAATTGCGTCCGAATAGTTGACTATAAGGGTTTTCCTAAATGCACTGAGAATGTATATATATGCCACATAAAAAGAACAGAAAAAGAAAAATTCTCAATGGCTACAACCAAAGGTAACAGAAGATATGTGTCAAATAGAAAGAAAAATGTTCTCAGGAGGACTTGAGCTTGTCAAACAGGTCATCGAAAGAAACAAGATAAAGAAAAGAGAGAAAAATAGCTCGTGACACAAATGCACATACAAAACACAATTCTAATGCAACTACGTTTGTAACACGAGGTCTGATTGGATGAAGTCAAAAAGATGCGACGGTATATTCTGGGACGGTATACTTTCTGCCGAAGGGTTCGTTTCATAAATTTCATATGAAATGACCACTTGTATAAGATCCTCCATATACATCGTATATTTGTGAAGGAATATGTGTTATTCTTCAAAATGTGCACGGACATCCCCAAGTCACAGACGGTGACATGCACTGCATATTTGTTAGAAAACGGAGTTCTTTGCAGGTTCAATGAGTTTGTCAAAGCTTCAAGACAATGTTTAGTTTGGAGTTCATTATATTGTCTCCAATGCTTTTGGAGTCCTATTGTTTATCAATCGACCCATAGTTATAATTCACAGTAAGCTATAGTCCACGTGACCATCACTTACTTGTCGGAAAACCAGTTAACTTTTCAAGGAAAACAGCCGCTTTTCTTATCGCTGTGAGGTCAGGTTTCGTTTTGTTTGATTTGAAGTTTATCGTCCCCATCAACACTGTAAAGGTCATTTTGGAGACGCTGCTTCCAATTTTGTGGGACATCTCAAGCCCTGCCGCCCAATGAAACCAATAGGGTTAATAAGCATGGACGTGCCAACTCGCACCCTATTGCTTGGGCAGGCTTAGATCCTCTAAGCAGTTAACCAGTACTCATATGCGGCTCAGTCTCAGCTCTGCGTGGGAGCATCATGCTTCAAGCCCCGATGGGCGGGGCTAACTGTGAGGCCAGAGGGTTGCCTAAGAGGGTTAATTATAGAATCTGGACTGGAATCATGTATTAGGCTTGGTAAACAGTGTAGACCCATATTAGACGCGTCTGATTAGGGTCTACACTGTTTGCTTATTGTGCTGGAAATTAAGGCTTAAATAGTATAAATCTCCGTCCACTCAGACACAATCGACCCACCAGTGCTGGCAGTGCTTCGAATGCATCATGGGTATGATCTTTGTGCTTCGATTGTACGATGGATACGATATGATCTCTGTGTTTCGATTGTATCATGGATACGATATGATCTTTGTGCTTCGATTGTATCATGGATACGATATGATCTTTGTGCTTCGATTGTATCATGGATACTTTATGATCTCTGTGTTTCGATTGTATCATGGATACGATATGATCTCTATGTTTCGATTGTATCATGGATACGATATGATCTTTGTGCTTCAATGGTATCATGGATACGATATGATCTCTGTGTTTCGATTGTATCATGGATACGATATGATCTTTGTGCTTCGATTGTATCATGGATACGATATGATCTTTGTGCTTCGATTGTATCATCGATACGATTCGATGTTTGTCTAGTTATTTTATTATACTTTAGTGATCAGCCTCTCAATCATGTGTCACATCTTTTGTCATCACAAGAATACGCCTATATAATTTTGACCCCTTTAAACCACATTTTATATAGTTAAACTGGGCTTTACAGGGGTGTATATTTTTTCTTATTTCTGCCAAAAAATATAGATTGTGTGTACTCGTTAGAACCGCCTCGACGAGGCGGTTCTAATGAGTACCCACAATCAATGTTTAGAGAATAAATAAGAAATATATCCGATTTTTATCTGGAAATTTTCATTTTTTGGTGATAAAATTGTCAATATATTTGAATAGGCGTGGTTTCATAATTAGTTATGTATACATTCGCTGTTTAAAATACATTGATGTGGAAGATTTAAAATCTGGTTGCCTAGCAGCCATACATCTAGTTCCCTATACTAGTATGCACTTTCTATTGCTAAGCAATGCAAAATAAAATAGTTATTTTCACCACCATGTATTTTGTAATATATAACTACCCACGCAATCGATAAAGATATGAAGGTAACTGAAGCGAGGTGAACGCAACTGGATTTTGAAACAATTATAGTTCGAACAAAGTGACCCGAGATTGGTGAACTCTATTAACATAACTTCACACCCGACTGAATGCATATATTTATCTTCGTTGTTTTCCGAAGATGGCGATTTTGTTATACAATACATAGAAGACGGTAAATGGATAGCTATTCACGTGATGCCGAAAATCCAAGAGAAGTTTACGATAGCTGATGTATTAGGTGATAACACTAATTTATTCCTTGCATAAAGGTCAGTCTCATGTCAAATTGTTCGAACTATATATACTATATATGCTGATAAGCAACAATGAAACCGTTACGATGGTGAAAGAAAGACATAACGAACAATTAGTTTAGAAATACTAAATTAAGCAATGCTTCTGAATAGGCCTAACATCCAGACCCCTGGAATGTACATGCAAACCCTACCAGGAATAATCACCGATACAACTAAGTTTTCAACACCAGGGGTAGGTTGTTCAAAACTTAACAAGGTCGTTAGTTAACGAATCGTTAAACTTTGATCATTTAATATGGCAAATATGCTAACATTTTTGCTGAAAAAATGTCAGCAGTTTTTGCTCACATTTTTTCAGCAACAATTACAAAATTTTAGATATTGTCCGTGCTAGAACAGTTTACAAATTGACCACTAACGAACTTATTAACCTAACGAGGCTTTGAAAAACTGGACCCAGAACCCAGTTGTTCAAAGCTAACAAAGTCGTTAATTAGCATTATATCAAAATAGATGTGAAGGCATGATCATGAATCGATACAATTAACTCACACCCCCATCCAAGACACCAAGGGAAAGAAAAACAAACGTAAGACAAAAACACCACAACCACAACCTCGCAAGGGGAAAGCCAAAAGAACAGTTACTTTCCAACAAAATTGCCAATCGGCTATCCAAAATAACCAAAAGCTCCGCAAGTGGGGCATTATACGCCCGTAGCAAGTTAATAAGTGTTGAAGTGAAACCTTGAAACAATAAGAACTGCTCCATATTATGGTCTAACTACATCTAAAGTTTCAGCTTGATCGGATCTAAATTGTAGGAGTTAGCCGGAAATGAAATTGTCTACAGATATTTTCGAAGTGTTTTACTTGTATAAATATTTGGTGGACCATCCTCTCTAAACCATATGCACTGCTCCACATCGTAGTCAAACTTAATATCAAGATTTTGCTAGATCGAATGTTACCTGCAGAAGTTTGCCACAAACAAAATGTGTACAGAAATTTCAAAGGGTCATAACTCGATTTATTTTTGGTGGACCGTAACCTCAAAACAATAAGCATTGCGCCACATAATGGTCTAACTTAAAACTATATGTGAAGTTTCAGCTTCATCGGATATTAATTGTAGGAGAACTTAGTCATAAACAAAATACTTACAGAAATCTGCAACATAACTTTATTTATATCTGGTAAGCCATAACCTTGAAACAATATGCGCTGCTCCATATTGTGGCCAAACTATATATCAATTTTCAGCTTGATTAAATGTTCACTGTACGAAGAGTTAGTTATAAACAAAATGTTCACAGGAATTTTCAAACAGGCATAACTCTATAAATATTTGGTGTACTGTAACCTTGAAATAATATGCGCTGCTCCACATCTTGATCTAACTTTAAATCATGTTTCAGCTTGATCGGTTCTAAATTGCAGGCAAAATTGCTTACAAAAACTTTCGATGGGGTATAACTTTGTTTTTATTCGTTGGACCATATCCTCAAAACCAGATCACTGACTATGTCAGAAAGGGCCCAACATAGAGCTATCAAGGGGATGTGGTACAAATTTTTGTCAAAATGTAGGTCTTGTGATGGTAAGTACTTGTGTGAATTTTCATGAGAGAAATGCAATAGTTTGAAGTTATGACCAAGGTTAAGTTTTTGGTTAAGGCACGAAAAACACATGGACAAAAGCTATATAGCCATGGTCCTTTGTCAGAATATAGGCCTTGTGATGGTGAGTATGCTTGTGAAGTTTCATGAGAGCAGGGCAAAATAGAAGTGGAGGCAATGATCAGGAATCGATACGATCAACCCACAACTCCCATCAGAGGCACCAAAGGGAAAGACGCACAAACATGAAACAACAGACCCTAATGGAAACACCAACAGCGGAAAGCCAAAAGGACAGTTTCTTTCACACAAAATGGCCAATAGGCTATCCAAAATTAAATAAGCGACACAAACACCCAAAGACAAACCATGACAAAAATAAACCGCGACACAGAGTTATGCCCCTTTGAATATTTTGGTAAACTTTTTCGTTTCCGGATAACTACTCCTACAGTTTCGATCCGATCAGGCTGAAACTTGGTCGATAGTAAGACAATGACCTGATGTAGCGCATATCGTTTCGAAGTTATGGTCTACCAAATATTTACTGAGTTATGCCACTTTGGACATTTTTGTAAACTTTCGTTTCCGGATAGCTCCTCTATCCTTTAAGTTATGACCGACGTTACGTTTTTGGTTAAGGTCTTACAAACACACAGCCAACAACAGTATAGTTTTAGCCAGTGTGGAGCCATAACAATATGCACTGCTCCACATCATGGTCCTATTATATATCAAGTTTCAGCTTGATCGAATGTTAACTGTAGGCGGAGATTTCCGGAAACTAAATATTTACAGAAATACTCAAAGGGGCATAAGATTTGGTAGACTATAACCTCGAAAGAATATGCACTGCATCAGGTCACGGTCTTACTACCTACAAAGCTTCAGCTTGATCAGATGAAAACTGTAGGAGGAGTTATCCGGAAACGAAAGTTTACAAAAATGTCCAAATGGGCATAACTCAGTAAATATTTGGTGGACCGTAACCTCGAAACGATTTGCGCTACATCAGGTCATGGTCTTACTATCTACCAAGTTTCTGCTTGATCGGATTGAAACTGTATGAGTTATCCGGAAACGAAAAAGTTTACAAAATATTCAAAGAGGCATAACTATGTAAATATTTGGTGGACCATCACCTCGAAACAAATATGCGCTACACCAGGTCCGTGTCTTACTACCTACCATGTTTTAGCTTGGTCTGATGAAAACTGTAGGAGGAGCTTTCCGGAAACAAAGTTTACAGACGGACAGACATACGGACGGATGGACGGACGCCGACCCCATACCATAATACGACCGTTTGCACAAAACGGGCTTATAAAAAGGTATTAGCAATACACAGTTAACTCTCGTTATCTCAAACACTAATTTTTAAAACTTCTGCTTCATTCAAACTAGATTTTGAATAGTGTTGTTATTAGTTTGTCATATGTTCTTTGTATTTGAATTCCTTTTATCTCAAACAACCGTTAATTCAAACCAAAATTTGAAAAAAGAGAGTTCCCTGGACCGGCGAAGACGAACTATAATAACAATAAACCACAATGAAAGAACGGCCTTGGGACGGTCAGTAAAAAGTTTTTACTTGGTGGGGGCACTAAAATCGATTTTACGTGAGTAGCTTTTGCATTGCAAAAGCTGCTCAAATTGTTTCAGCACAAATACCACGGTATTTGATAAGAAACTTGCTAGAAAAGTTACTGGGTCAATTGTTTGTCAACTTACCTAAAGTTAGTGGGCACAGCTCTTCAGTACTCATGTCCACGTGGCTATCGCTGATTTGTTGGTAATCCAGGTAATCAAGGTAATGGGTATTTATAGAAAGCAGCTGCGCTATTCGTATAGCTGTGAGGTCAGAATCTAGACTGGGAATGTTAGGCTTGGCAAACAGGGGAGACCCAGATCAGACGTGCGCCGCAAAACGCTTACTGTACAGGAATTTAAGTGTGGAACGAAACAATCTAAGCCCCAGTTCAGGACCATTTTATCCAGCCTACACTCGACCCAATAGTGCTGTCTTGCCGCTAATGTGTTTTAAACGACATGTAACATGGTCCCAGATAAGTACAGTGTAACATAAGCCTAGATAAGCGTAAATCACATACGCCTAGATAAGCGCAAAACCGTAAGCCTAGATAAGAGCAAATCACTCGAATCAGCATGCGCGTCTTGTTTGTTGGTACACAAGTATTCACTCTCAGCCTTTCCAAATCAAAACACGGAGTACACTGATGGGTCGATTGACTCCGAGTGTAGGCTCAAAACATTGCAGGAGTTGCCGCCCCTGAAGCTGTTCCCATTCTCCTTCACACTTAAATTCCTGTAATGTATGCAAACAGGGTAGACCATGATCAGATGCTGCATCCGTGTCATTGATAGCTAACCAGAAACGGCTTGACTGCACAAACGAATTGATCTGGTTTTATCCATTGTCGAAATTTAGTGCTTGCTTAAGGCAGGTGCTTGCCTAACACAGGTGAATTTTAATGCATTTTCCTTTTTCGGGAACTGAATACCTGCTTGCTTAAGACAGGTTGCTTGCTTAATAGAGGTGGTCACTAAGACAGGTTTGACTGTACTTGGATTGCAAGCTTACTAGCTTTGACTCAACGTTCAATAACAGCTCCGGTGATGCACAAGGACAACGGGACAGAACCTAGAATATATTTCCCCGTGTCATTATACTTCTATCTATCTCTGTTCTGTTGCCGGCCTCGGTAGCTCAGTCGGAGGCGCGTTTGACTGGTGATGAGGAGGGCACGGTTTCGATACCTGCCGGGGTTCGCAACATTCTTTCAAAGAGATTGATCATGAAATCTTTTCTACGGTCATTCTCTCCCTTCCGCTGATTCAAAAAGGGCAGTTGTCAGTTTCTGGCGAAAGAATGTGCACTGTACTGGTTAACCGCTAATGTATAAGCCTGCCAAGGAAAAGTCTGGATAGGTAAACTGACCGGCTCAATGACCTAAATAGTGTTGATTGTGCCGTTAAACTTCAATAAAAGCAAACAAACAAATGTATGTAATTATTGTACAAATGTTTTGAAAATGAATGGTAAATAGGCGATACGATGTTTCATGGTAAAAGACAAAACAGATAATGAATACCGTTATGCTGGTTTGTTTGACGTGCTGGATGTATGTTCGACGCTAGGGAAAGATGTCTGAGACTGAACTCCCTGCATTCGTGGCAAACACTGACGATATATATTAGCCTTGTCGCGAGAAACCTGTCTTCGGGTATATGTGACCATATAAGAGTATACACCTACCTGCTCAGTGTCAGAAGCATTTGGGATCCATGAATTGTGGGTTGCTGGTTCTAACGAGTACCCACAATCTATATTTTAGGGTTCTAACGAGTACCCACAATCTATATTTTAGGGTTCTAACGAGTACCCACACTCTATATTTTAGAGCAGAAATAAGAAAAATAGAGGTGGTTCTAACGAGTACCCAACAATCTATATTTTAGAGCAGAAATAAGGAAAAATAAGGTTAACCCCCGTAAACCTCAGTTTTACTATATAAAAGTGGGGTTCAAGGGGGTCAGAATTATATAGGCGTGTTTTCGTAATGATATGTACTCATTAGAATCACCTCGCCAACCTCTCTTAATATCTCTAAATATTCGTTATCTAGAGCTGAGCTAAGAATTATCCCTCGAATTCAAGAACACGTTCAGCCATCGTTAATGAGCTATCGATGTTTGATTATCGCGTGAACCGGTCAATTTGGATAAGAAAATAAAACGCATTGTATTTAATTGTCTTTATATTTCTAATTTGTTTAATCGAACAAAACATCTTTAAATGAATTGTGAAAATAATGATGACAAGCAAGCAAAATAAATCAAATATGGTCCAACACTTATATCAAATTAAAGTTTCAAAATAAAAAATACAAAACATGTAATTTATTCTGCAAGTCTTCTCCTTTGAATAAAAAAGACAAGTGCAATAACTTCATACATTGACAGCTTTGAGTCTGTTTGCTTGTTATGGCATGTCTTTACATTGTAACATAAATAACATAAAACACTTGTTAGAAAGATTGCTGATTATCTCTGATTTCGTTTTGTTGGTGGAAAGTAAATAATTGTTTTGTAATAACATGTCGTTTACACCTGTCATGATTTTGTTGTTTTTGTATTTTTTTCATAATTGTTTGTCTAAATGTTTCATCAAGTGCAAGAAGTCTCAACTGCTTATTGCTTTGTCCTAAACAAAAAACTTGTATTTGAAATTTTAGTCCATGGGCCATAAACTTCTCATTTTCAGTTTTTGGCATTCATGATAGCCGAACTAAGATTGAAATTCAATCAGGTGGGAGAAAAGTCCATTCAGGAAACCATTACATAAGCCATTTTGTAATTTAAAAATCCTTGTGTGGACAATTTTCAAGGTTTCTTTGCATTTATATAAATACTTGCTGAAAAAGCAGCATAATATGTAGAAAAATAGAAATCATATAAATATAGGAAACATAAAAAGGGGAAAGAATACGATGACAAAAATGATAATAAATATGTATAAAAAAAAGTGAATTCTGATATAATTTTAACACTTACGTGTACCAGATTGGCGACACCAGGAAACAAGATTGCTTGCAGGAGAGTTATGATACGCCTTCATATATCCAAAGCGTATATTTTATTAGGTAAAGATGTAAAGATTCACATAACTATGCCCTTGACAAAAGAGCGTGTGTATTTTCCTTTTACTATCAGGCTACAATTCCATTGTAATAAATGCGAGTGTATATTAAAATAAAATAAATAAGGCAACACCTTGACAGCAATTTAAATAATCAGCGAATGCAACGGCTGTAAAGGGTTTTGTGTTGATTTTGGTTTATCGAACTTTCTTTTACACTGCAGAAGTTTAGGGGTTTGACATCACGAGAATATGTTCCGGTATATGCTCAATGCCAATAATGTAAAAACCAGCAACTTTATAAAGTTCGGCACAATAACTGACGCTCAGTTTAATACTAACATTAAATATGATTTTATCCTAATCACTATATATCTACAATAAAAACCTATGTGAAGAAGACACTTTGTTTCCAAAATGCATTCGCAAAATAAATTTCGCATGTCCCTGTCCATATTGCTATATCAACAGTATTATTACAACAGAATCGCACATCCATCATTCAAGCAGACAGGGCGATGTCAAGGGTGGCGTAGTTTGGCCCCTCTTTCACCACGTGGATGGGTAAGAATGGACGGTTGGTCTTCATGCAGTGATTCTGAAAAATAGAAAGACAAACATGTAGAGGCATTTTGAAACGCATCCATGCTTTAAGGGGGGGGGGGGGGGGGGGGTAGACCTCCACGCGAGCTGAACAGCCAGCTACATTGTGTAAACCGTGATGGAAGATGATTGCGATATAGTAGTCATTAGAAGTGAAGGCAATGATCAGTAATCGTTGCATTTAACCCACAGCTCCCATCAGAGACACCAAAGGAAAGAAACACAAACATGAAACAAGTAGACCTAATGGAAACATCAATAGCTGAAAGCCGAAAGGACAGTTCTTTCCCACAAAATGGCCAATTGGCTATCCAAAACAAAATAATCTAAGCGATACACACACTCAAAGACAAACCATAACAAAAATAAACCGCGACAGAAGAATCGCCTTAGAAGGTCAGTGAAACGAATTCCACTGGTGGAATTAAATCGATTTTACATGGCCACAATCATTGTTCTTATTTACGTCGCGATTTAGACAAATAATTTGTTGAGTCCGCACGAAGGCCTCCTAACTGATGGGGCCCTGTAGAAACATTTTGTAAACCGCGGTGGAAGATGATTGCGAAACTGTAGAAACGGTTTAACCCCAATCCCACCTCCCCTAATCATGCCTAGCCGTCCCAGGGCGGTGCATTCGTTGCAGTTACATGTGTTTTATGTTCGGTGCTGTACAGATTTTGAATGTTTTCATTTTGGTATTTTTGTGTGTCCAAATTGTTTGCTCAGTCATCACGAAAATACGCCTATATAATTTTGACCCCCTCGAACCCAACTTTTATATAGTAAAACTTGCTCACCGTTGTTTCATCTCTGTGGCTGTTTGATTTTTTGTGTTCACGGAGATGTTGCACTGGTGAGTTAGGAGGCTTTCATGCGGACTGAACAAATTATTTGTCTAAATGACGACGGAAGTTAGGGCGAGGATTGTGGCCATGTAAAATCGATTTAAGCCCCCAAGTGGAATTCGTTTCCGCTGACCGTTCCAAGGCGGTTCTTCTGTCGTGGTTTATTTTTGTTATGGTTTGTCTTTGGGTGTTTGTGTGGCTTATATTATTTTATTTTGGATAGCCTATTGGCCATTTTGTTGAAAAGTAACTGTCCTTTTGGCTTTCCGTTGTTGACGTTTCCATTGGGGTCTTTTGTTTCATGTTTTTTGTTTCTTTCCCTTTGGTGTCTCTGATGGAAGCTGTGGGTTGATTGTATCGACTCCTGATCATTGCCTCCATTTCTATTTTGCAGGGGTAGACCTTATTTTTTTCATTTCTGCTCTAAAATACAGATTGTGGGTACTCGTTAGAACCGCCTCGATGAGGCGGTTCTAACGAGTACCCACAATCTATATTTTGAGCAGAAATAAGAAAAATATCACAATTTTTCATCTTAAAATTTTCATTTTTTCGGCAATAAAGGTTACAATGTATTTGTATAGGCGTGAAATGGTAAAAGTAACTGGATCGCCATCTGTTTGGGCGGTAACTGCTGACTCGGCTTGTCGCCTGTGGTTTTGTTGTTTGGTGTGTTTGTCCGTATTTCTCTTTGGTGTTTTGGGTAGGCTTTGGGTTCTGGTTCGATCGGTTCCTGAGTTCTCTTTGCTCGTTTGGTTTTCATTCATCGTTTACACGTGCTTCGCTGGTTTTTCAATATAATTTTTAGGAAATTTGTATCCATCGTATTGAAATCAGACGGTCTGGTTTCATCCTAAATTGAAGTAAAAGCCATGACCAGGAATCGATACTATTACCTCACACCTCCTATCCACGACACCAAAGAGAAACAAACACAAACATAACAAGAGGGCCATGATGGCCCTGGATCGCTCACCTGATCCATAGAGTAATAAGTGGGCCCCAGGAAGGGCCATTATTGACACCAGGGCTATAATGTGCATAATGTTGAGGGAGGTCTAAAAAGGTGAAGGTTCATACCAAATATCAACAAAGGCTATAATTTGAACAATCTTGGCAAAGGTCCAATAGATGAAGCTACACACCAAAATCAAAGACCTGGGCCTTGCGGTTTCAGAGAAACAGATTTTTTTAAAGATATTCCCTACATAAGCCCAAGTAAAATCAAATGACCCATGGGTGGGGGTATTTTTGGCCTCAGGGCTATAATTTAAACAATCTTGATAGAGGTCCACTAGATAAAGCTTCACACCAAATATCCAAGACCTGGACCTTGCTGTTTCAAAGAAGAAGATTTTTCAAAGATTATCTCTATATAAGTCTATGTAAAACCAAAGGGCCCCCAGGCGGGGGCATTTGTGGCCCGAGGGCTATAATTTGAACAATTTTGGCAGAGGTCCACTAGATGGAGCTCCATATCAAAATATCAAAGACATGGGCCTTGCAGTTTCAGAGAGGAAGATTTTTAAATATTTCCCTATATAAGTCTATGTAAAACCAAAGGGTCTCGGGGCGGGGGCATTTTTGGCCCCAGGGCTATAATTTGAACAATCTTGATAGAGGTCCACTAGATGAAATTTCACGCCAAATATCAAAGACCTAGGCCTTGTGGTTTCACACCCTGTGGTCTCAGGGGTATAATTTGAACAATCTTTGTAGAGGTCCACTAGATGAAACTTCATACCAAATATCAAAGACCTAGGCCTTGTGGTTTCAGAGAAGAAAATTTTAAAAGATTTTCCCTATAGAAGTCTATGTAAAACCAAAGGGCCCCGGAGCGGGGGCATTTTTGGCCCCAGGGCTATAATCTGAACAACCTTGGTAGGGGTCCACAAGATCAAGCTTCATACCAAATATCAAAGACCTACGCCTTGCGGTTTCGAAGAAGAAGATTTTAAAAGATTTTCCCTATATAAGCCTATATAAAACCAAAGAGTCCCGGGGCCGGGGCATTTTTGGCCCCAGCACTATAATTAGAACAATCTTGGTAGGGGTCCACCAGACGGAAGTTTCATTCCAAATAGGAAAATCCTGGGCCTTGCGGTTTCAGAGAAGAAGATTTTTAAAGATTTTCCCTATATAAGCCCATATAAAACGAAAGGGCCCTGGGGCGGGGGTATTTTTGGCCCCAGCACTATAATTCGAACAATCTTAGTAGGGGTCCACTAGATGAAGCTACTTTCCAAATATCAAAAACCTGGGCCTTGCGGTTTCAGAGAAAAAGATTTTTAAAGATTGTCCCTATATAAGCCCATGTGAAACCAAAATGCCCCTGGGCGGGGGCATTTTTGGCCCCAACACTATAATTTGAACAATCTTGGTAGGGGTCCACTAGATGAAGCTTCATACCAAATATCAAAGACCTGGGCCTTGTGGTTTCAGAGAAGAAGATTTTTTAAATTTTCGGTGAAAAAAATCTATTTTTGGCTCCTGTGACCTAGATGTGCAAGGGATCGGAACCATTTGAACAACTTTGAAAGGGGACCATCTAAGGATCATTCTTATGAAGTTTGGTCAAAATCTGATCAGTGGTTTAGGAGGAGATGTCATTTGAAGAAATTGTTTACGCACGAATGACATACAAAAAGTGATCCTAATATAAAACACAAGAGGGCCATGATGGTCCTGGATCGCTCACCTGATCCATAGTGTAACAAGTGGGCCCCAGAGAGGGCCATTATTGGCCCCAGGGCTTAAATGTGCATAATGTTTAGGAAGGTCTTAAAGGTGAAGCTTCAGACCAAACATCAACAAAGGCAATAATTTGAACAATCTTGGCAAAGGTCCACTAGATGAAGCTACACATCAAATATCAAAGACCTGGGCCTTGCGGTTTCAGAGAAGAAGATTTTTTAAAGATATTCCCTACATAAGCCTATGCAAAACCAAATGGCCCCTGGGCTATATAAATCTATGTAAAACCAAAGGGCCCAGGGTGGGGGCATTTGTGGCCCCAGGGCTATAATTTGAACAATCTTGGTAGAGGTACATTACATGACGCTTCATACCAAATATCAAAGTCCTGGGCCTTATGGTTTCAGAGAAGAAGAGTTTTAAAGATCATCCCTATATAAGCCTATGTAAAACCAAAAGGGCCCCTGGGCGGGGCCACTTTTGGCCCCAGCACAAGAATTTGAATCATTTTGGTAGGGGTCCTTTAGAAGAAGCTTCATACCAAATATAAAAGATCTAGGCCTTGTGGTTTCAGAGAAGATTTTTAAAGGTGTTCCCTATATAAGTCTATGTAAAACCAAAGGGCCCCGGAGCTGGGGCATTTTTGGCCAAAGGGCTATAATTTGAACAATCTTGGTAGAGGTCCATTAGATGAAGCTTCATACCAAATATCAAAGTCTTGGGCCTTGCGGTTTCAGAGAAGAAGATTTTTAAAGATTTTCCCTATTTTAGCCTGTGTAAAACCAAAGGGCCCCCGGGCGGGGGCATTTTTCCCCCAGCACTATAATTTGAACAATCTTGGTAGGGGTCCACTAGATGAAGCTTCATACCAAATATCAAAGTCCTGGGCCTTGCCGTTTCAGAGAAGAAGATTTTTAATGATTTTCCCTATAGAAGCCTATGTGAAACCAAGGGCCCCGGGGCGGGGACATTTTTGGCCTCAGCACTATAATTTGAATAATCCGGTTAGGGGTCCTTTTGATGAAGCTTCATACCAAATATCAAAGACCTAGGCCTTGTGGTTTCAGAGAAGAAGATTTTTAAAGATTTTCCCTATATAAGTCTATGTGTAACCAGAGGGCCCCGGGGTGGGGGCATTTTTGGCCCAAGGGCTACAATTTGAACAATCTTGGTAGAGGTCCATTAGATGAAGCTTCAGTCTAAATATCAAAGTCCGGGGCCTTGCGGTTTCAGAGAAGAAGATTTTTTAAAGATTTTCCCTATATAAGCCTATGTAAAACCAAAGGGCCCCGGGGCTGGGGCATTTTCGGCCCCAGCACTATAATTTGAACAATCTTGGTAGGGGTCCACTAGATGAAGCTTCACACCAAATATCAAAGACCTGGGCCTTGTGGTTTCACAGAAGAAGATTTTTAAAGATTTTCCCTATATAAGCCAGTGTAAAACTAAAGGGCCCCCTGGCGGGGGCATTTTTTTGCCCCAGCACTATAATTTGAACAATCTTGGTAGGGGTCCACTAGATGAAGCTTCATACCAAATATCAAAGTCCTGGGCCTTGTGGTTTCAGAGAAGAAGATTTTTAAAGATTTTCCCTATATCAGCCTATGTCAAACCAAAGGGCCCCGGTGGGGGGGGGGGGGGGGCATTTTTGGCCCCAGCACTATAACTTGAACAATCTTGGTAGGGGTCCACTAGATGAAGCTTCATACCAAATATCAAAGACCTGGGCCTTGTGGTTTCACAGAAGAAGATTTTTAAAGATTTTCCCTATATAAGCCAATGTAAAACCAAAGGGCCCCCTGGCGGGGGCATTTTTTGCCCCAGCACTATAATTTGAACAATCTTGGTAGGGGTCTACTAGATGAAGCTTCATACCAAATATCAATATCCTGGGCCTTGTGGTTTCAGAGAAGAAGATTTTTAAAGATTTTCCCTATTTCAGCCTATGTAAAACCAAAGGGCCCCGGGGCGGGGGCATTTTTGGTCTCAGCACTATAATTTGAACAATCTTGGTAGGGGTCCACTAGATGAAGCTTCATACCAAATATCAAAGACCTGCGCCTTGTGGTTTCAGAGAAGAAGATTTTTAAGTTTTGGGTAAAAAAAATCTATTTTTGGCTCCTGTGACCTAGATGTGCAACGGACCGGAACCATTTGAACCATTTTGAAAGGGGACCACCTAAGGATCATTCCTGTGAAGGTTGGTCAAAATCCGATCAGTGGTTTAGGAGGAGATGTCGTTTAAAGAAATTGTTTACGCACGCACGCACGGACGGACGCACTCACGGACGCACGCACGACGGACGACGGACAAAAAGTGATCCCAAAAGCTCACCTCGTCACTACGGACGGTGAGCTAAAAAACGTTACCATCATGAAATATTCACAGGCGGAAAGCCAAAATGACAGTTACTTTCCGATAAAATGGTAAAACGGCTTTCCAAAACAACACGATATAAGCACTACATATAATGCAACGACGAACGAATTATAACAATCATAAACCACAACAGAAAATCCCAATCGGAACGGACAGTAATTTTTTTAAGGATTGCATGAAATCGTCAGATCTGCATGAAATCGTCAGACTATAAATTGTGGTAAAATGCAAACAAGTTCGAGCCTGGCTCGGGTCACATATGAGACGCCAAGTTCTGCAACGGAAAGTCAGGAGGTTTTTCTCCGGGTACTCCGCTTTTCGCCCACCTCTGATTAACGATCGGCTCGATATGAGTGAAATAATCTTGAAAGGGCCGTAAAACCAAAACCCCACAAAAACGCAAAACAAAAGTTTACTTCCAACATATCTGTTTAAATAATGACGTTAACAATTATTTCGCGCATATTAATATATAACGAAATGAATAACCCTCTCTTTTACATGGAAACTGCATTTTGAAAGAGGATATGTGTGATTGCAATCTGAATCTGCTACTAAGAATTAAGGCTTTTTTGAAAGTATTTTCTTGTTCTTTGAATAGACCAATTTAAACTTTAGTAACCTGAAAAGCAGGACTGAAATCACAGACAACATCTCACGGCTGAAAACTGATGGTCAATATTCCTCTGAAGTTCCTAAAAAGTGTGAGCCTCTCAAGCATTGTTATCTTTATATGATCATGGTTTCTTTATATGATCATGCATTTCCATTGTAACCGGCATTGCTCTAACAGTTATCAAAGTCGAGAAAATCAAAAGAACCCGAAACTAACGTAAGCTTAAACGTGTAAGGCCCCTTCACAGAAGTTGGACGAGACGAATAATTAAACAGGAAGAACCTCTGGAGGCACATGAATGAATATTTCAGACTCGGCTTTTATTTTTATGGTTTGTCTTTGAGTGTGTGTATCGCTTGTATTTTTTGTGCGAAAGGGACTGTCCTTTTGGCGTTCCGCTATTGGTGTTTCCATTAGGGTCTAGTTGTTTCATGTTTGTGTTTCTTTCCCTTTGGTGTCTCTGATGGGGGCTCTGGGTTAGTTGTATTGATTCCTGGTCATTGTCTTCACTTCTATTTTATGAAGAGTCTCAATATGGGAAAGGATTAAGCAGGAAAATCACTCATACTACTATTTTCCATCTGTGAAGGACTGTTTGTTTCAAAAGTCAGCTTTATGAGCCTGTTCCTGAGCAAATCATAACCGGCCCTGAGCCGCTCACCTGAGTGCTGATAGTTAATGGAGTCATTTGATATTTGAGAAGATTTTTAAAGGGTTTTTACCATGGCAGCCATATTGGCCATGTGACCTGATAATAGGCCCATTAGTTCCGGAGAAAATTTCTGAAGGGTTTTTGCCTTATATTGGCATGGCGGCCATACTGGGCATGTGACCAAATTCCTATTAATAAATTTTCAGTTGTTTGTTCCTAAAAGCTTCCATATGAAAATTGGTTACAAATGGAGCAATGGTTTCTGTGAAAAAAAAAGTTTTAATTTTCATAACTGAATGACCTTGGGCCAAAGCCAGGGAATGGCATTGACCTTTTATACTCGAGTAGATTCACTCACCCATTTAGCTACCTGCATCTACCAATTTTCAGATCACAGGCTGCAACAGTTTCCGAAACATACACGATTTTACTTTTTCCGTTTCTAATGTCTATGTGACTAAATTTGACCTTGGCGTAAAATAGGTCAAGTCCATCAATGGAACATCATTTGAGGAAACTATAATGAGCCCAAGTCCAAAATGCTACATACCAAGTTCCATGAAATCGGCCCATTGTTTGCGGAGAAGAAGATTTCTGAAGCGTTTTGACTTGTATGACCATGGTGGCCACCATGATGGCCATATTGGTCATGTGACCAAACTCCTAACAATAAATTTTCATTTTCTTGATTCTATAAGCTTTTATGTAAAATTTGGTCGCAACCGGCCCAGAGGTTCCAGTGGAAAATGCGTTTTAAACTTCATTACAGAAAGGTCTTAGGCCAAGGTCACGGAATGACCTTGACCTTGCATACAAATGCAGTTTCATCCACTCATCTACCAATTTTCATGAAATGATAGAACGAAATTCCTTTTCCAGAGGACCGATTTTTCAGGAAAGCAAAGGAGTACGGGAGCTGTCCCGTCTATACAACGTTCTTTAAACGTACTCTTTGCATTCCATTCTTTACAACGTAGCCATTAACATACTTAGTTGCCCCCGCCCATCGGGGCTTGAGGAAATAGATGTGCTGCATGATGCTTCGACGCAGAGCTGAAACCGACCGTACATTGGTACTGGTAAACCGCTTAGAGGATCTAAGCCTGCCCAAGCAAGTGCGAGTCGGCACGTCCATGCTTATAAAGCCTATTGGTTTCATTAGGCGACAGGGCTTGAGATGTCATTTCATCTCAATGTCGGGTAAAAGTCCCACAAACTGGAAGAAACGTCTCGAAAATGGCATATACAGTGCTGAGGGGACGTTAAACTTCAAATCAAACAAACAAACAAATAAACAGACTTAGTAAAATACTCGTGAAAAGCACACAAATCTGAAGTACAAATGTTTGTTCAATGAAAAACTTTAGGTGCATGGATACGCCTCTAGATTTTCTGCACAAACTTTTTTTCTGCCGCTCAACCAGAGACATACTTTTTTTCGTGACTTACAAGCTTTTCAGTAGGAAAACAAAAAATTCTGCTCTTACAGGAAAGTATATTTTTTCAACGTAGCAAATTATTTTTTTCAAGAGGAGTCCGAAAAAATGTAGACATAATTAAATATTAAGCTCATACCGCAAAACACGCCTTTATAATTCTGACCCTTCTTGAACCCCACTTTTAAAAAGTAAAGTTTACAGGGGTAAAACTCGATGTGGCGGTTCTAACGTGTACCCACAATATATATTTTAGAGGAGAAATAAGAAAAATATTACAATTTTTCATCTAAAATTTTCGTTTTTTACATGGTAAAACTTACAATATATTTGTATAGGCGTGTTTTCGTAATGTTCCTTGAATATGCATTAAAATATGCTACTTACATGGGCGTATGTCATGCCGTTACGTTTCTCGGCGGGTGAAGCGTTTTGACCAATCCAAACGAAGATCTGCTCACAAGAGTCAAACAGGAACACATCCTGAAAATTCATAATTAGCTTATGGAAACGACATGACATATCCAGTAAACAACAACGTTATGGATGTAAAAAATAAATCATCATACAGTTCAGAACATATTAATATAGATTATGAATTTCGTTGCGACTTAGTATATAAATTTAGAAAAATGTACGCACGCGATGATTTTAGCAATCAATTTGGCAAAAAAAGTTCTTCGGTGAAAAGACTGCGTACAACGAATTATGCATGATAGTTCACCCATTCAATGTTGAAAACTTTGCATTCTTCTTTAATTTGGGTCCCGTCAAGCGATTTAGGTACCTATCGCCTATGCGAGCAGCGAAGGTTCAGGCGAGCCTGCGCATCCGCGCAGTCTCGCCAGAACATTCACTGCTCGCCCATACAAGCAGTGAATCAAGAGAAACCTTCAAACAGAAAGCCGTATCCCTGGCCCCTCTGAATATCTGGGCATGCGCAGTTAAAATTTGTCATGACGGAATGCTCGAAGTTATTATTATAGCCAACATTTGTGTGAAGTTATATTAAAATCCATCGGCCAATGACGACGCTAGAGCTATGACAAAGTTTTTTTTTTTTTAAAAATTGCTGCAGTGACCTTGACCTTAAGCCCAGGACCCTGAAAGTTGAACTTGCTCGAGATATTATCATACTCAACATTTGTGTGAAATTATAGTAAAATCCATCAATAAATGTAGGCACTAGAGCGAAAACAAAGTTTTTCTAAAAATAGCCACAGTGACCTTGACCTTGAGACCAGGACCATGAAAGTCTAACATGCTCAAGATATTATCATATCCAATACTTGTGTGAAGTTATATTAAAATCCATCAATAAATTAAGACACCAGAGTGGTGACCAAGTTTTTCTAAAATAGCCACAGTGATCTTACACTGCAGCTTTAAACAAAGTACCATGAGAATTGGCGTGGACACGAACAGTACCCTATGTATTCATGCAGAATTCATCAAAGGGTCATAACTGTTGGAACAATCATCGAACCAAAACACGCAGGTGATATGCGCATCCACCTTCGATGCTTAATATTCCCATGAAGTTTCATTGAATTCCGACCAGTAGTTTCTGAGAATTCGCGTGGACAAGAGTGGGACGGACGCACGGACGAAGCGGCGACTATATGCTCCCCCGAAATTCTTCGGGGTGCATAATAATGAATACTAGTCCGAATATTTATTTTAAGTAACGGTAATCCTATAAACTTGTCACAATTTAGCATTTTATGCAAGTGTTGTTGGTAAATGGTATTAAACTACTTACGTCACTGCCAAGGTCGTCTTTCGTGATGTTTCCAGTTTTGATTTCACTGAAGTTGATCTTTCCAGAGGCATCAGAAACACTGAAAGGAAAATGTAGGCGTTAAGGCATATATATGTACAAGAGGGCCATGATGATCCTATATTGTTCACCTGAGTTGACAGTTGAATCCTGAGGTTTTGCATATGAAGATTGCCTAAAGATTGTTGTATAAATTTTCACGAGCGCAATGATAGTCCTATATGCGGTATAAAGCAAGCAATGCATCATGTTTCACACTTGAATTTTTTTTTTAAAATCTGTGTCCTTTTATGAGTTCATGTAAAACAAAGGATTCTGGGTCGAGCCATATTTGACGTAAAGGCAATCTTGAAAGAGGTCCTCTCAACAAGGCCACATACCAAACATCAACGGCCTGGGTCTTCTAGTTTAAAAAAGCAGGTTTCTAACTGTTAGTTTTCTTTTGCTCCAGCATTTCAGTGGTTTGGTTTTCGTGTTTTCGGAAACATTGCACTGATGAGGTAGGAGGCCTTCATGGGGAATGAACAAATTATTTGTCTAAATCGCGACGGAAATAAGGGCGAGGATTGCGGCCGCGTAAAATCGATTTAAGCCTCATAGTGGAATTCGTTTCACTGACCATTCGAAGGCGGTTCTTCTGTCGCGGTTTATTTGTGTTATGGTTTGTCTTTGAGTATGTCTATCGCTTATATATATATATATTTTTTTGTTTTGGATAGCTAATTGGCCATTTTGTGGGAAAGTAACTGTCCTTTTGGCTTTCCGCTATTGGTGTTTCCATTAGGCTCTAGTTAATTCATGTTTGTATTTCTTTCCCCTTGGTGTCTCTGATGGGAACTGTGGGTTAATTGTACCGATTCCTGATCATTGCCGTCACTTCTATTTTAACGTTTTCTCTGTATGAGTCTATGTAAAATAAGTGAACCCCCTCGGTGGTACCATTTTACCAAGGCATAGTTTGAACGATCATAGTAGAGATTTAATAGAGGAAGCAACATAAATATCAATGGCCTGTGTCTTCTTATTTCAGACTAGAGTATTTTTTTAACTTTTCCCTATATGCGTCTATGGTAAATAAGTAACTTCCGGAGTGGGTCATTGAAACCAAGTCTATAATTTGAACAAGGTCATTGAGTTTTTTGAGAGTTTTACGTCCCACCAACAGCTAAGGTCAAACGGAGACGGGACCTCGGTTTAAAGACTCATCCGAAAGTATTGAGAAGCCCAGGATCGATCCTGTGATCCCTGGTTACAAGGCGAGTAGCGTAACCACTACACCACGGAGGCTAAACAAGGCCATTGAAACCAAGTATATAATTTGAACACTCTTGAAAGTGGTCCACTTGATGAAGCTACATACCAAATATCAAAGGCTTTTATCTTCTGGATCCAGACAAGAACATTTCAAAGGTTGTTCCTATACAGGTCTATGTAAAACAAACGATCCTTGGACGGCGTTTACACTATATGAAGCTGCACTGCAATTATCAGCGGTCAGCGGCCTTGGTCGTCCGGTTTAGACAAGAAAATTCTATCCTTTGACTCCCAGCGAAAGCAATTTTATACCAGGCTAAAATTTGAACAACCTTCATTGCGGTCCACTAGATAAAACAAATTGCCAAATACCAAAGACCTGGGCCTTATAATTTCAGACAAGCAGATATTAAAGTTTTTCCCTGTAAAGAGCCTTTGCAAACAAGTTCAAACCCGTTGTGGGGGGTCATTGTTTTGACCCCAGTTTTATTATTGGAACTACCTTGGTAGAGTTCTCCTAAATGAAGCTACATAGCAAATATCAAAATAGAAATGAAGGCAATGATCAGGAATCGATACAATTTACCCACCGCTCCCATCAGAGACACCAAAGGGAAAGAAGCACAAACATGAAACAAGTAGACCCTAATCGAAACATCAATGGCGGAAAGCCAAACGGACAATTATTTTCCAACAAAATGGCCAATCGGTTATCCAAAACAAAATAATATAAGCGATACACACACTCAAAGACAAACCATAACAAAAAGAAACCGCGACAGAAGTACCGCCTTGTAACGGTCAGTGAAACGAATTCCACTTGGGGGGGGGGGGTGCTTAAATCGATTTTACGTGGCCACATTCCTCGCCCCTGTTTCCGTCGCGATTTAGACAATTTGTTCAGTCCACATGAATGGCTCCTAACACATCAGTGCAACATCCTCGTGAACACGAAAATCAAACAACCACAGAGATGAAACAACGGTGACGACTCGACAGCAAGAAACCACTGAAATGCTGGAGCAAAAGAAGACCAACAGTTAGACTCCGATGGGCCCGACCAAAGACAGAGCATCAGGCACCAACCAACATTACATAAAATTAGATACTCTCTAATTCTTAGTAAAGTAGAAGTAAAACAAAGATCAGGAATCGATAAAATTAACTTACTCCATCCATCAAAGACACCAAAGGGAAAGAAACACAAACATGAAGCGACCAGACCATAATGGAAACCTAAACAAAGGAAGGCCACAAGGACAGTTACTTTCCCACGAAATGGCCAAATGGCCATCCAAAATAAAAAGACACAAGTGATACACACAGTAAGTAACAAACAACAACATAATAAACCGCCACAGAAGAACCGCCTTGGAACGGTCAGTGGAAAGAATTCCACGGGGGTCTTAAATCGTAAACCTTTACGCTGGAACTGTCATAGAACCCGAGGCCTTACTCACCGGTGTGCATTAAAGAGGGAAGCAAAGTTGTCAACCGTGATTCGGTTAACTACTATGCATGCAGTCTGTCGTATAACGTAGGCGTGGACCTTCGAGTTTCTTATGACAATGTAATTGCTGACCCCATAGCTATGCTTTGAATAATCTTGCCCACACAATGGCCAATTGGCTATTCAAAACAAAATAATACAAGCGAAACACACACTCAAAGACAAACCATAATAAATATAAACCGCGACAGAAGAACCATCTTGGAACGGTCAGTGAAACGAATTCCACAAAAGTATTCATCTGAAAAATTCCTATATCTGTTAATTCTGGAAGTGTTAAAGCAATGTGTAAGAAATTTGTTTCTTTAAAATCATCATAAACAAGAGCATCGGTGAAGCCGAGGGATGCTCCCCGAAGATGCGCAGTAGTAGGAGGATTATTTTAGTGAAATGATCCTATACACTTTAAAGTTTGATAAGATTTGTTTGAAGACAAAGGTTATGGGTACTCGCTAGAACAGTCTGAATGAGGAGGTTCTAATGAGTACCCTCAGCTGATGTTTGGAGTACAAATAAAGTAGGTAGTGATTTTCAACCAAGAATGCCAAAAAAAAATGAGAAATGTAAGGCCCCTTCCCTGCAAGGACCTGTAAATCTTAAACCATAAGGCTAAGAAACTCAATTTTGTGTTCCCTAGTAAGTGATTTTCAATGGAAAATGTCACAATGAATACACATGTGAAACATGAAAGCCCTATCACCTATGGTTATGAAATAACAGGAGATATTTTTTTTTGAAAAAGGGGAGATGATTAGTGAAAATAAGCAATATAGTAATGGCCCTTTGTCAGAATGTAGCCTGACAAACACACACCAAAATGCAATCTGTCAGGATGTAGGTCTTGTGATGGTAATTATTTGTGTCATGTTTCATGAGAGTAGACAAAATACTTTTGAAGTTATCACCGAGGTTAAGGTTTTTGGTTTAGGTGTGACAAACACACAAGTTATTCTCCTTTGTCAGAATTTAGGTCTTGTGATGGTAAGTATGTGTGTGAAGTTTCATAAGACTAGGGCCAGGTTAAGGCGTGGCAAACACAAGTTTCGTGGCGTCTGATCTGGGCCTGTACTGTTTGCCACTTACCCCTTTTGGGGTTTCCGGTACCAAATGGGTTTAACCTAAAGTCTAAGAATTCCCTAGTTAGTGATTTTCAAAAAAAAGACTGCAAAAATAAGGAGAAATGTAAGGCCCCTTCCGTGCAAGGGCATGTAAATCTTAAACCATAAGACAAAGAAACTCAGTTTTGTGTTCCCTAGTAAGTGATTTTCAATGAAGAATGTCACAAGGAATATATATGTGAAATATGAAAGCCCTATTACCCATGGTTATGAAACAACAGGTGATATTTTTTGGAAAAGGGGAGATAATTCAGTGAAAATAAGCAACATAATTATGGCCCTTTGTCAGAATGTAGGTTTTGTGATGGTCAGTATGTGTGTGAAGTTTAATGAGAGTAGGATAAATACTTCTGAAATTTTGACCCGAGTTTAAGTTGTTTGGTTATTGCCTGACAAACACACACCGAAAAGCAATATAGTTATGGCCCTTTGTCAGAATGTAGGTCTTGTGATAGTAAGTAAGTGTGTGCATTTTCATGAGAGTAGGGCAAATACTTTTGAAGTTATGACCGAGGTTAAATTTTTTGGTTAAGGCGTGACAAACACACGGGCAAAAGCAATATGGTTTGTCAGAATGTAGGTCTTGTGGCTGTTAGTAAGATTGTGAAGTTTCATGGGAGTAGGGATAATACTGTTGAAGTTATAACCGGTTAAATGTTTTGGTTTACATTTGAAACTGACTGACAAGATTACTATAGGGCACCCAAAATACTGTGTGGGGCCCTAATTAAGAAGGGAAGTAACTCCGTAAATACTGATGGTAGGGTTATGCTTCTTGCATTTTGCGACTTCTCTCATAGCCCCCTATCAGTGTATCAAGTTTCACTAAATTACCTTTAAAACTTTTAGAGATATGCTCCGGACAAGCTTAATATAGCAAAAACTAAAAAGGGAAATAACTCTGTAATTACTTGTGATAGAGTTACAGTTCTTGCACTCTGCACTTCCTCTGATGGCCATCTATCAATGTATCAAGTTTCACTTAAATCCCATCTATACTTTCAGAGATATGCTCCGGACAATCTTTTCATGGAAATAGTTAAGAAGGGAAGTAACTCCATAAATACTGGTGACAGGGTTATGGTTCTTGTATTTTACGATTCCCCTCATCGCCCTCTATCAGTATATCAAGTTTCACTTAAATACCTTTAATACTTTTAGAGATATAGAGCGTGACGGACGGACGGACGGACAAAGCGGCAACTATATGGCTCCCCCTTCGGGGAGCATAATAAAAAAGCGTGGAATGAAATCAATTTCAATCAAATAAACATAGCCCAAAAACGGTACATTGCTTTAGGAGAATCTGTAATATCAGAAAAAGATTATTTATTTTAAAGCAAAGAAAATATGCTTTAAAATTATGGCATAGTTTTATTGAGTCTTTACCTTAGCAGCAATGGTGACACTAATCTGTCCACACAAGAGAATACTTCTCTTTCTCTTGCAGTCCTAGTCCTAAACTACATAAAAGTTACAGGTAGATTCGCGAACATTGATTAATATCAAATCGATACAATATGGAACAGTATTAAGGTAAAAACTCAATTATGCAATGTGCAATGTTTAAACCGCACTTTGCATTATGAAACTTTCCATATCTTACTACTTTATTCGAATATGCAACATGCACATTCTAATTTGAGACCTTTGTATTTAAATATGGCATTTGGACGTCCTATTTTGCAATATTCAGTTTCGATTCTGCTGTGGTTAGACGGGGTACCAGTCATTGAGGTGACGATAACGTTCGGTAATGTCCGTGGATTTGCCGTATTTTTTCCGATGACAAGCGTCCGTTTAAGAAGATCGCATTCGCTTTTCCAGGGGCCAAATACAAGGCTGTAAATACAAGCCAGCAGCGATAAATTTTATCCAGTTATATAATAATTCGGATATTTGCAATAATGTGTACGTTTGCATCTTTAAAATAAATTTTACAGCGCGGTTCCATATTTATATATTTATGAGAAACAGGATTTTTATTTAAAAGTTAATACTTGTTTGACGAAGGGGAAAATACTCTATCGTTGAATATTTACTAAAATAAATTACCATGAGGGATTAGTTTGTGCCGAATCCGTGGATTTGAAATGAGCAATTATTGTTAAAATTGATTAATTCATACAATTTTCATAAATTTGATCCTTCTGAGGTGTTACTTATAAAGATATTAGTTACTAATTGCAACCTCATTCAAAACTCAAAGTTTGGATATTATAGAAGTATGCATACGTCCGCACACGGAGTAACCAAGCGACGGTCTCCCTGTTCGCCGGCATGGATTCGTTCCCTGTGACCTTACCAGCTGACCATACGGGGAGACTGGAAAACAACAACTAGTGCCTCAATTCCCATTGTAACTCTGATCCAAATACTTCACCGTCACTATGAACATTACTTATCCATTCTCAGCCCGACCCACAACCATAGAAACGCGCCTGTGGTCACAGCTGTCGTATTCATATGTCCGTCTGGCTTCATAAGTTAGACTGGGGCATGATAGCTTTCATCCAACAGAATCACAACGCGAAAATATTAGCTGGTCGTCTGTCAGTTCGTCCGCCCGCCTGTCTTCAGCCAGCAAAACCTTGCTGAGCTAGTGTCGCGACTGTCTTAACCAGCTTACTACATATTTCTTCAAGTTCTACATGTAACGATTTGGCAAATGGAGTGGCTGAATCCAAACCATTTTGTACTTACATGTATTTCCATGTATTAGGTCTAGGCCAAAGTTTTTTTTCTTCTTGTTTTATTACAGTTAGACCGCGTACAGCGTACCCAGGTTTACCTGGCGGAACTTAACGACATTATTTATTTACTTATTATTAAAGTGTACAGAATCTAGAAAAAAAAATGTTTTTGATGCATTAGATTTGTACAGTTTACCGCCGAAAAATACAACAACAAAAATTGTAAGATGAAAAGTCGTGATGATATTTTTCTAACTGTTGCTTAAAATATACATTTTGGGTACACGTTAAAAGCGCCTCTTCGATGCGGTTCTAACGAGTACCCACAATCTATATTTTGGAGTAGAAATGAGAAAAATAATGTTTACTCCTGTAAATCCCAGTTTTACTCTATAAAAGTGGGGATCAAGTGTGTGTGTATGTGTGTGGTGGTGGTGGTGGGGGGGGGGGGGGCAGAATTATAAAGATGTGTTTTTATGGTGGGATGCGCTTGGTATGTGAGTGCGTTTTTAGTTTTACGTCTCACCAACAGCTAAGGTCATACGGAGATGGGACCTGGGTTTAAAGACTCATCCGAAATTCTGGAGAAGCCCGGGGTCGATCATGCGATCCATGGTTAATGAGGCGAGTAGCATAACCACAACACCACAGAGGCTTCCAGCGCTTGATATGTTACATTGTAGCAGGTGCGGGTTTTCCACCTGCACTCCGGTATGAAAGAATTTTCTTCGCGTTGTGTTTTGTCAAAAAAGTGGAAACCTTTGCGTTTTGTCACTTGAAACAAAAAATCTAGTATAAAAAGCCAGATAGTTTTCTATTTTCTTATAAATTAATGAATGCATTTAACACAAACAGTTACGAACATCTACATAAACATGTGGCAAAATAAACAGGGAATCATACCCCCGGCCATCGGGGCTTGAAGAAATAGATGGGCTGCATGAACTGAAACCGACCAGCACACCAGTACTGGTAAACCGCTTTGAGGATCTAAGTCTACCGAGCCAAATCGGTGCTTACAAACCCTAATTGTTTCATTGGGCGACAGGGCTTTGAGATGTCATTTCATCTCAGTGTCGGGTAAAAGTCCCACAAAAGTGGAAGCAACGTCTCCAAAATGACCTATATTGTGTTTACGGTGACGTTAAACATCAAATCAAACAACAGAACCAAAATGCCTAGTTTTAGAAATTCCGTTGGATATGCCCTAAATCAGAAATAAATGTTAGAGGGAACGTAAGTCATAGTTCATGTGAAAGTATTTTCACGAAAGAGAGTTGTAACTATGTAGCAGTCTCACAAAGGTCTACACGACATTGGACAGGAGCCTTTCTGTGCCATACAAAATTATTATAAGAATTTACAACAAATTTATATTTTAGAGGTGCAATGGCCTGAACATATTTGCGATATATTTAGATAAAACTTGGACACAAAACAAACACAGCAAAGCTGATTCCTGGTCTGACATATAAAATAAAAATTATGTGTAAATCATTTTATCGGAAAGGGTGTAGTCTCCCCAAATCGTCCGTTTTATGCCAAAAATATAGTTCTAGCGTTTCTTTCACTCCTCCGTGTCACCAATACGCTTGCAGATTTTTTTGGGTATCTGCCGAATACAGGCGGAGGTTTACGGGAACGGTACGAAAGAACGACCACAGCGCCACTGAACGAGAATAATTGGAACTAGAAGAAGCAGGAGCGGAATTTCAAGTTGCAAAATAGGACGAGAAACAGAAAGAAAACTACACAAATTCCAAAAGCAGACTACAAAAATGAATATCATAATGCAGTGTTGCACAATTGTAACTGAATATAGCATAACAGAATATCAAAATTGCATATTGCAATCTCAATGTTGCATAATTGAGTTTTTACCTAAATCCTGTTCCATAATACAATAACATTAATTGTGCTTAGTTCTGTATTAATCCCCTGTTCACGATTAGTCGACTGCCAGTTGATTGGTTGATTTAAGGTTTAACGTCCCCGTCAACACTGTAAAGGTCATTTTGGAGACGTTGCTTCCAATTTTGTGGGACTTTTACCCGACATTGAGATGAAATGACATCTCAAGCCCTGTCGCCAAATGAAACCAATAGGGTTTATGAGCATGGACGGTCCGCCTCGCACCGCGGTTCCTGGACAGGCTTAGATCCTCTAAGCGGTTTACCAGTACTAGTGTGCGGGCCGGATTCAGCTCTGCGTGGAAGCATCATGCAGCCCATTTATTTCTTCAAGCCCCTATGGGCGGGGGCGGAAGTCGACTGCCAGTATTTATTTATTTATTTATTTAAGACCTATTCATTGTTTGTTCCCATTTTCTGGATGAATTAAGCGTATTCATTCAAGTTTTTCGTTTCTATGTTTTATTTTCAAGCCTACACACCATCACAAAAACAGGACACCCTTAAACCCCACTTTTATACAGTAAAACTGGAGTTTACAGGGATTTACATTAGTTTTCATATTTCTGCTCATTAGACCCGCCTCGTTGAGGCGGTTCTAACGATTACCTACAAGTTATGTTTTGAGCAGATATATGAAATTATCTGAAATTTATTCGAAAAAAAAACACATCATTTTGGTGGTAAAATTTTATCATTCAATAAATTTGAAAAGACGTTTTTTATTTTGAATTTTCCCAATAAGTTCGTGTCTTGCTGTACACTCTTCTTGCAACAAACAACACAAGAGCAAGCTTATGAGAAAAGGACCATTATCTCGAAGGCGACCAGGCAAGGCTCAGGGCAGTCTTCACAGTCATGAAGAAGAGAACATGGGAAAGCTTCATCCAAAAGGTAATGCGTTCAGCCCTATCAACTGGCGACCTAAATTTGAGACTTCCAATGGCCCTTTTCTCATTATTCCGCCACAGGGGCCTCGCAAAGTGGAAAGGGCCTCCCAGCGTTGCGCCCAGCAAATGTTGAGATCTTCCCGCGCATCCGTACAGACTGTTCAGAGTCTTGGCTATTTTTGAACGGCTGCCCCTTGATCCAAACTTTGTTTATGCAGATTGAGTAGGCTGCATACCCAGCAGGCACACGTCGCAAGGGAAACGTCAAATAGATGTGACGTTATATAAAAATCGTGATGTTGCACCGTCACAATTACGCCATGTGCCTGCTGGGTAGTAACTGAGTGGACCCGCGGGGTTATTTTTAAATTCGTTGAGCGCATATAGTCGAAGACCCTTTTCGACTGACGCGGCCAAAATATTAATTAGCAACAAGAACCAAAACAAGAGCTATCGCCAGACAACATAGCTCGCCTGTTTCGCGCCTTCAAGATATAAGGTAAAATTACTGAACCATGAAATATAGGTCACACACACCTAGATACATTTTGAAGTCAGTGATTACAAAGTTGTCCTAGATTTTGACCCCTAGCCCCACCCCATCCCCACTCCCAGGCATGAACCCAGGGGTGTGTTGTCTTGGAATCTTAGGAGACACTCCCAGGTATCCAAGTTGTAAATATGAATGGTTTGTGATGAGTGACTGCTGAGATATAAACATTTCAAAAACTTTAACACAGTATTACATAGGTGTTCCATATTTTGACCCCACGCCCCACCCGGGGCATGACCCCAGGGGTCTGTTCTCTTTGCACATCAGAAGACCCTCCCAGGTACTAAAGTTCCAAATATGAGTGCTCTGTGATGAGTGACTGTTGAGATATAAGTATTTGAAAAACTTTAACGCAGTGGGACGCGCACGCGCACGCCATCCGAGGTGACAACAATAGCTCTCCATGTACTTCGTACAGGCGAGCTAACAATATTTATGCTGAAATTCCAGGTTATTTCAGTTTAGTAAGAAGCCACGGTGGTGCAGCCTCCCCCACATGTAAATAAGGGGTTAAACTTTTTAAGTCTCCTATAGTCTTACGTTAGACTTTTCATGATAGTGCAATAAGCCCCCGCCCATAGGGGCTTGAAGAAATATATGGGCTGCATGATGCTTCCACGCAGAGCTGAATCCGGCCCGCACACTAGTACTGGTAAACCGCTTAGAGGATCTAAGCCTGTCCAGGAACCGCGGTGCGAGGCGGACCGTCCATGCTAATAAACCCTATTGGTTTCATTGGGCGACAGGGCTTGAGATGTCATTTCATCTCAATGTCGGGTAAAAGTCCTACAAAATTGGAAGCAACGTCTCCAAAATGACCTTTACAGTGTTGACGGGGACGTTAAACCTGAAATCAAACAAACAAACAAATCATGATAGTGCAGTAATATATTTATTAACCTTTAACCCTTTTTGTACCAAATGGAATCTTCCTCTTTATATAAAGCAGGAATCCATTTTAAAATTTAGGAGTGTTAGGTTGTGTTTTCTTCAAAATTTACTTTGAAAATGATTGAACTTTAAGCAAACAGTGGAGGCCCTGATCAGACGCCGCATTCTGCGGCGTCTGATCTGGGACTGCACCGTTTGCCAGGGTACCCCTTTAGGGGTTTCTGGTACTGGATGGGTTAAGAAGCCGAGAAAAACTACATCTGAAAATGTCGCATACTTATGTCGTCTGCTGAATCGGCTTCTTGCAAACTTTTTTAAAAATATTTTTGCATACAGGCAAACATTTCGAACCCAAATCAATCTGCAGTCGGATCTAGGTCCCCATTGTTTGCAAACAATGAGTCATTGACTTTTAAAGTAACAGACAGACGGCAAAGCAGACGACAATTGTCGTAATTGGTATTTTATGGGTTAACCTGTGATCGTGTCCCCTTTAGGTCTTGAATATAAATATACAAGGGTCATTGATGATGCCTTATTGGCCGAAACAAGCTAGTTTGGCTTTCACACTAGCTTGTAGGTGTGATTTTTGTTTCCAAATACCAACGTTATAGCGTTATTTTATATCGATGCACCGTATCCACACGACCAATTCCACCATATTTTATTTAGTTTTACCCTATTTTTACCGACATTCGTTATAACGGCAAAACTCGTTCAAACGGCAATATGAATGGATTGACTACTTAGCTAATGGCTTAGCCTCGGTTGTGAACGGCGTGGGCTTCCCTTGGGTTGGAAATGCACTAATCGAGTCTATAGTCATGAAAGGCTCTTGTAATCTAATCACTCCAAGAAACAAATGTTACAGAAGTTTGTTAGAATCGCCTCCCCGAGGCGATTCTAACAAATCTTTTTAACATTTGTTTCTTGGAGTAATAATGAGGAAAAGGCCTATTTCTTACCTGAGATTCTTTGTAACGGCATAATCTTTATAACGACACAATAATATGGAACAAATAATGCCGTTTGAACGAGGGTCCTCTGTATCAGATTAATTTAACATTACACGTAAGACTGACACGATTAATCGTATAATCGATTAATTGATCGATAAATTCCACAAAAATGATTATCAGTACTGATTTGCTTGTAATCTATTATTTGATAAGTGCAATTTACTACCCGAAGTTGTGCCTAAAATAGCTGGATCAGTGGCAAACAGTGCAAACCCTGGTGAGACGCCGCATGTTGCGGCGTCTCATCTGTGTCTACACTGTTTGCTCAGGCCTGCTTGTTCAAATATACATATGGTAAAGTGCAACATATGGTAAGAGTCCTGCTCAGACAGAAAACAAGACAGGTAATATTATGACAAAAACCTTAGCGATTACTAATCGATTATCTATCGCAGTGACAGGACTGATAATCAATTATCTTTTCAGCTCCAATTAGCCAGCCCTAATTACACGTATATATAATTGTTTTGCTAAATGTGAAACCAATGTGCATCACTTGCACTACAAATTACTGAAAACAATATTTCTAATACATTGTGATTGAAATTTAAATATGGCAGGTCTTCCGCCACCTAATGTTATCTATATAATGATAATTACCACACATCCACAACCATAACCATAAAAAGCTGTTGGCATCGTTTTTACAGTAAATACTTGGTTAGTGCATTTAGTATTAAAATATAGTCGGTGAGCCCAAGACAATTTTATAGGGGCGAGCTTTAGGGGGCCCCAATAAAATCGTCGCGGCGAACCGATTATATTTTATTATTCAAGACACTAATCATGTATTTAGTTTATATCGCAATTCAAAATAATCAATGGGTTTTGCAATAATTTAGATAATTTAGGCAAGAAAGACAGCAGACAGTGTGGTATGTTTAACGACATTCAGTTCCTTGGCGCGCACACGTAGTATAATGTGACGTCAACGAGTGCAAAGTTTCTGACGTCACCACGCCACAAAGACGTAGGAAACAACATTGACGCGCGAATAAAATGATCTCAGCGCTTCACATTGTGTATAAAAATCTGCAAATAAATAGTTTATTTTAGCTTTAGAAATTATTTGCGAGGTTGAGATGCAACCGCAGTGCGCAGTTATCCCAACGGGTCATTTAAACCAGGAAAGCCCGAGAAGACCGAATGTCGCTGAAATGACAAATAAATATTGCAAAGATTTGAGCTTGCAGTTTCGTTGTTTCCCCGTGTATAAAATGTTTATGTTATTGTTTACACTTGCAAATTAAGGGCCTGAAAAGGAGGTCCGGTCTATAAACGGTCACTAGACATATTATTGGTAGTAGAAGGTATTATAGGTCACTAACGATTACAGCGTGCAGGTATTCGACTCCCTTTATTAGGTTACTACAATGCCTGATTGAGGTATAAAATTCTTTATAAATCGGTCCTGTCAATATTATTAAGGTCATGGTGAGACGGAAAAATAATTAATCTAACTACAAGTTTTGGCAGGTGAAGTCATTCAAAGCTATTTATCAGGTCAGTGCACCTTTTTGAGGCAGAAACGGACAACCGTCGTTCTTTGTTTGTAATGGAGTTTAACGGCCCAGTCAACACTATTATAGATCATTTTAGCCGGTCAGTTTACCTATTCACACTTTTCCTGGGCAGGCTTATACGTAAGCGGTTAACCGGTACAGTGCACATTCTTTCGCCAGAAACTGGCAACTGCCCTTCTTGAATCAGCGGAAGGGAGAAAATGACCGTAGAAAAATTTCATGATCAATTTCCACGAAAGAATGTTGCCGACCCTGGCGGGTATCGAACCCGCGTCCTCCTGAACACCAGTCAGACGCACATCCGACTGAGCTACCGAGGCCGGTTCTGTCGTTCTTAAATCAGCTGAAGAGAGAGCATACCGAAAGAGGCGTCATCGACATCGATATCTGTTCAATCTAAAACTGTTCAATGCATGTCTAGTTTGATCCCAAGAAGTGCAAAGGCATGCTTCTGTTAGACAAGTCTAAAAACTTCCAGGTACATAGACTTATTACAACAGATAAACAAGAGTCTGTAATAAAAATTGCAACTTTCACAATAAACGCACGTTTTTTTATTTATTGCAAAATTCCCAATACGACGATACGACCATGTGAGTTTCAGGCTCAAAGCGTTCATGTTACTAAAATATTTTTCTCAAGAATGAGTATTACGTACTCGTAAAATTCTATTTCTGCTTTAAACACAGATTATGGTGCTTCTTAGAACAATTATTAGTCAGGCGGTGCTTACGATAAACCACACTATAATATGTATGTTTCTCCGAAAAGTTGAGGGAAATAAGTTAACACTTGTAAACTCAACTTTTTTCTTTATAAATTGAGGTTTACAAGGATACGAGTATTCATATAACACACTGGATTAAAGTGGCTTGAAACTTTTGTTGTCTTTTTCATTTTTGGTATTCCTTTGTAATATACGCGCGTATCAATAGGAGACTGTGCCAGTCACAAATGTAGACGGTAGTCAAAGGAAGGTATCAACACACAACAACGCCTCAAAACAGATGCACCCGTAAAACACACCAAACACACCAAGACCATATGGATAGAGAACCACACGGCAAAACCGACAAGTAGCGATAAGTGCAGTCAGAAACTGTTACAAAGGAGTCTCCTTATAGCGGCTAGAAGTTAAACTTGAAGGCATCCACTCCGTTTTTCAACTACGCGTTTTTTTCATTAACTAGATTTGTAAAGTCCCGTTTTTTTATTCATGATAGACTAAATAAGCTTTATTGTATTTTTCTTTCAACAGTCATATCCTCTAACCTGTATGCTGTCATGACTCACTTTTGAGCTAGGAATCCTTCATGCAAGTCAGTTTGTATTGTTATTTTTATAGGAATCTGCATTAAAATGGACGACAAGTGTTCGTCATTTTGACAGATTTGTTCATGTACTATTATGGCAGAGACTTCATGACGTCCCTTTCTGTAAAAAAAAAGCAATCTGAAGTCCGATGGTTTGATTATTCGAATTTACCCTCAGAACTTCAATTGAAGAAAGCTAGTTATTCTGATACGTAAGATATTAGACGGGTTGTTTCATGCAGAATTACTCACAAACGCGATGATTTTTATTTTGGAATTGTAAATTTTCATTTTTTGGATAGAGACGTTCCAGAGAGATAAATTATTAAATGCTAATCAGGGTTATCGATATCATAAACTTTGCAAAGCCTTTTTAAGTTGTATAAACGTCATTTTGATTTAGATGAAAATTCGATATTGGACTTAAGTCTCGCAACACGGCCTATCGGAACTTGAATTTTAAGGTGACTTAGTACATAAGTTGTGAAAAATATAAACTGACAATGATTTCAGTACCCAATTTGGGAATGCCATTCTTCGATATAAAAAGATTGGCTCCAACATAAATGTTTTACGGCCGACTTCATGAATGGAAGTTAACCCTATCACGGTTAATAACATTGCTTCACTCTTTAACTGCTCTCTGGTGGTCGAGCCTCAGACTCCATGGCGGTTCCGGCCTAAAGACCTATTTCTATATTTTTTACTAAACCTTTTCAAGTGATGTCAGTTGGTGCCTGGTGCTCTGCCTCTGGTCGGTCCCACCGGAGTCTTACTGTTGGGTTTCTTTTGATCCAGAATTTCAGTTATTTCATGCTTTCGAGTCCTCATCTTTCTTGCATCTCTGCATTCGTTTGATCTTTATGTTCTCGGAGATGTTGCAGTATTGAGTTATCTTCCTTATTTTGCATAGTCGTTTGACCATTTTATGGTAAAGCATCTGTCCTTTTGGCTTTCAGCTTGTGACGTTTTGATTATGGTGAAGTTGTTTTTATACTGGTGTTTCGTTCTATTTGGTGTCTTCGATGTCAGGTGAGAGGTTATTGTACCAATTCCTGATCTTTTCTATTTTAAGAATTCATCAACTCCGGTAGCTTCCTTAGTGGCCGTCCTAACGCCGTCGTTCTGTTGCAGATTACTATATTTTAATTAGATTTATGCTTTGGTGCATGTCTTTTTCTGTTGTTTTTGTTCTTCAATTTCAATTGTTCTTTTTTGTGGTGGCTTGAGATGACCGTTTTATAAGTTCGTGTTTTTCCCGAATAACCGTATCGTTCGAAAATAATATCATTACGCACCGATGCGGATCAACTTTTTATTGTATTATACATGAAGGAAATTTGTTATTGTATTAAACATCAATGAAAATGCATCGGTACTGGGGAAAAAAGCCGATTTGTTTAACGCTCTGCATGCTGGCTATTTTTTCATGTTGAATTAGTTTTCTAATTTTTCCCATGAAACAGGATTTGGCATTTCATGCAAATTGTCTCGGAGACAATTAGCATGAAATGTCAAGTCCTATTTTCAGGAAAAATAATTAAAATATTATCAATTTATCATCTGCTGAATTAGCATAGAGGGTGTTAAATGTTGAACATCGGAGTTAAGACAAATATGCAGGTTGAGTGGCCACACACATCTTAATTTCATAATTCCATAATAAAATCATACATTGTCAATAAAATTTCTGCGTCTCATAGTCATTTGTAAATTATTATTTACATATTTAAGCACTTTCCTTGCACTCGGTCAGACTGCGATATTCCTGAGCAGTCTTGTTTCTCTCAAAACATGTTTTACAATTGTTGTTTTTTTTTTCAGGATACGCTATTTCATTTTTGTGGGGTTTTTTCTCCTGTCTATCTTTGTTTTTCTGAAGTAATTTACATGGGTGTTGTTATGTGAGTGTGGCGACGACTGCTAGGCTATGATATATCCAAACCATGTACCAATATACAGTAAGTCAGTTAGTAGTAGAATTAATTATGGATAGAGAGAAAAATTTTACTATGGTTTGTTTCTCAAAAACAACATCATATAAGCAACGACATCGAGTCATACCAGATCGAGCCTCATACAGGTTTGAAAACAACAGTGACAGAATATTTGACATGTTATTTAACATATAACAACAAATACACTAATTATAAGATTTCAGATCTTACAAAATAGAAGTCTTACAACCATGCATAATCATGGACTTCATTTGCGTTAGTCAAACTTTAAACATCTGCAAGAATGTACAGTATTTATCAATGGATTTCTATAAAGACAAGGCTTTCTTAGCCGGTTAAGTTTCACGGAATGTAAGAAGCACAACATCATATTAGCAAGGACAATACAAAAATCGAATTAAGTACATCTTACAAAACTAATATTTTATGCATGAGTTGATGTTAAAGTTAACTATGCTGGCTTAATGCTTCACATTGTAATTTCTGATGTGCCCGTCAACTATTACGAGCAAACTCAGTTGCGTCAGTTTACTGTTACAGTATTAAAAGTAGAAGTAAAACAAAGATCAGGAATCGATACAATTAACTTACTCCATCCATCAAGGACACCAAAGGGAAAGAAACAGAAACATTAAGCGACCAGACCATAATGGAAACCTAAACAAAGGAAGGCCATAAGGACAGTTAATTTCCCACAAAATGGCCATATGACCATCCAAAATAAAAAGACACAAGTGATACACACGGTAAGTAACAAACAACACCATAAATAAACCGCCACAGAAGAACCGCCTTGGAACGGTCAGTGGAATGATTTCCACTGGAGGGCTTAAATCAATTTTACGTGGCCACAATCCTCGCCCTTACTTCCATCGCGATTTAGACAAATAATTTGTTCAGTCCGCATAAACGCCTCCTAACTCATCATGAAAAAAATCAAAGAACCACAGAGGTGAGACAACGGTGAGGACTCGACAGCAAGAAACCACTGAAATGCTGGAGCAAAAGAAAACCAGCAGTTAGACTCCGATATCGTCAGTTACTTAAGTCGGTTACTCATTACGGCCTTACGCATAAGTAAGGTACTGAGCTGATGTTTCATTTGATGTGCTGGTTGACGTTTTAGATGTGACGCATAAACTATTGTGGCAAAAGAAAGATAAAACATAATTATTACAGCATAATAAGTCTGTTTCCCACAGTGGGCTGGTGCGTTAAGTTTTTTTTTTTTTTTTTTTTTTTGGTTTGGGTTTTACGGCCCTTTCAAGATTATTTCACTCATATCGAGCCGATCGTTAATCAGAGGTGGGCGAAAACCGGAGTACCCGGAGAAAAACCACCTGACCTTCCGTTGCAGAACTTGGCGTCTCACACGTGGCCCGAGCGAGGCTCGAACCTACGGCGGTGAGAGACCTAATGACTAAGAGTCAGCGCTCTTATCCACTAGGCCACGGAGGCCCGTCTGGTGCGTTAAGTAACTGTTATACCATGTTATGTACTTCCTGAATTTGTGATCATTTAGCATAATCCATTTTAATTTTAACGATAAACATGTGACTCATGATGAAGTTTTACATCAAACAAAAGCAAGCATTCTTTAATACACAACTACAAATAGCAAAGTGCTCCGATCCACGTTCAAAGCTATATATATACATGGACATTTGCAAGTAGCTGATTATAAGTTCAGTGAATTAAATCATTAGAATCTACTTACTTTACGCTGAAAGAGTAGACATTAAAATAAAATATAAAACAAACATAAATATGGCAATATAACGTATCGGGGATGTTTAAGCGATAATATAATTGTTAGCAAACGCCATCTTAAAAACAATTTCCGGTTATTGCAGATAGTTGACATTCATTTCACTATTGATTTGTGCTAAGCACATGACCTTACAATAGAATGGTATTTGTCTTACTTTCAGAAATTTTTCAGTCCGTTTAAGAGACACTTAGGATAGGTATTTCATCTGAATCGTCTGCTCAGCTAACGATACACATGAAAATTTCAAGAATGATTTTCTCCGAATAATGAGTGATAAAATTAAATTTCGTCCGTTCTGCACATTTGTTTGGTGCCATAAGAGCCAACATGTAATTGTTTGTAAAACTGAACCTAGATCATACAGACAATATATCGGCATTTTAAAAAACAAAAAGCTTCAATCAGAAATGTGCATACATGGATTTTTATATGAGATATTCGTTTTCGTGTGACCTAAACATCCGCCTTTTATAAAGGATCGTCATAACTGCGTGGTCATCTACAATAATAACCTCACCTTCTTATGGGTTACACAGCCGAGATTCGGTCGTTTTGGATAGCCGTACCCTTAAAAATCTATTCTTTACGATAAATTAACATCATTAAGCAAGATATGCATGTCTTCTTTAGGAATTACATTTTTCACTTAGAACTATTGATATGTTTTGGAACCGAAAAAAGTAAAATGATGTAAAATGATGTATGACCTGTAAATCTCTTCTTTTTCTGTAAAAAGCTGAGTTCACATGACTATTCATTATAAAGTCTTGATCATGTGATGATACAGAAGCCTCCGTGGTGTAGTGGTTATGCTTCTCGCCTTGTAAACCAGAGGTCGCAGGATGGATCCCGGGCTTCTCCAGACTTTCGATGAGACGTAAACTCAAACACTCACTCATGTGATGATACAAGACGGCTATGAAGACACTGAATAGATCAACTGAATTTAAGGTGTGACAAGTGGAAGTCACGTGGATCACTGAATAAAGACATATCTATATTTTGCACTGACAGTTATCTTATTCCATGGACATAATTGTTTTATAGCTGGTAGAAGGTCGCCTAGGCAAGGTTTTTGTGAAGTTTAAATGGAATGGGCATAACGGTTTAAACGAAGTTATCATTTAAATATTTCCTACTTCAAAAATCTGGCAGCCAGCTTGCTCATTTGAGCAAAACCATTTTGGTTGTGTGTAACCCAAGCAACCTGTCTGTGAAGTTAGAATGCAATGTGACACCGTTTAGGAGGACTGTCATTTAAAGATTATTTTGCTTTCTTTTACTCTGCTGACCATCTTGTTCATTGGGGCGGAACCACGTTAGCCCTTCTGTGACCTTTCTACACACATTAGACAGCAGAATAGCAGGAATTGTCATTTAAGGTCTTTTTTCAACTCTGTTGGTAATCTAGTTTTGTGGAGCAGTACCATTTAAGCTGTTTTGGAAGAAAGTCACTTAATCAACATTCCTGTGAAGTTTTAATGACATTTGACCGAAAGTATAGTAGAAATTGTTATTAAAGCATTTTATTCTTACTCTGGTGGCCATCTTGTTCAATGGAGCGGAACAGTTTGGCCATTTTGACAGCGGCTCATCGAAGCAGTATTCCTGTGAAGTATGTCTGAAACTGTTATTAAAGCATTTTATTCTTACTCTGGTGGCCATATTGTTCAATGGAGCGGAACAGTTTGGCCATTCTGACAGTGGGTCATCTAAGCAGTATTCCCGTGAAGTATGACTGAAACTGGACCATAGGTGAAGAAGGAGTTTTCATTTAGGTTCATCTATTTGAAGCCATTTTGTTGATCGGGGTGAACCAATTTAGCTATTTTGTAAGAGCGTCACCTAGGCAACATTCCTACAAAGTTTGGATGCAACGGTCCCAAGGGTAAAGGAAAAAATGTCATTTAAATGTGTTTGATTTTTATCTACTTTAGCTCTGGTGACATCTTGTTTACAGAAGCTGAACCGACTCAGTTGTTGTGGTAGGGGGCAATTTAGGCAATGGTACTCTGAAGATTTAACGAAGTTGGTCCAGTGGTATAGAAGGAGGAGTTGTCAGCTGAAGTGAATTGTTGACGATGCATGACGCACGAAGCATGACGCACGATTTAGAATGAAAGACGTATGAAGGACGGACATTGGCCGATCACAATAACATGATAAGAGCATTTCGTGCTCAGATGAGCTAAAACACTATCTCTGAGAATTTATAATATCTCTCTCTCTCTCTCTCTCTCACTACTACTACTACAATAAATGTTAAAGGTATTTAAACCTACCACAAAGGTAAAGGAAGTGAACACAACATTTACCAAAGTGAATGGTGAAACTATTACTAAAGATCAGAGTGACAGTGGTGGAGTGTACACATAGCAAACCATTATTGTATTAAAGTGAAGCCACAACATAGTATTGGCGTACAGAAGGAATCACAAAAGTATATATTTTCACATATACATCAACACCCCGCAGATTTCAATTCAGTGAAGTATTGTTTTCAGCATTTAGGTATCAGAAATATATTATGTACCAATAATACATGCACCTTATTTGCATTATCTGCTGGTTCCTATCAGTTTTAGGAAAACAGGTAACCAGACCCCCTGACCTTTCACGGTCAGGGGGGTCTGGTTACCTGTTTTTCCAATATTGATAATGTGTAAGCTGGAACCAGCAAATAATGCAAAAATGGTGAATACAATTTAATTCAAAAGTGTAAAAGAAATTTACCAGAAGAGTTTCTTTTCTCCAGGAATTTCATATTCCTCAGTTTCTTCATCAGCTGCATCGCCTTGCAGGTAAGAGTAGAACTCGTGCTGTAAGCAGAAAATAGACAAATCAGGTACTACGGTAATACGTCCATACGACACATTTCTCAAAGCTCTGCAACTAGCACGTTGGTTATGATTTATTATCTTATTTCAATATAAAAAGCATTGATTGGAGAAGTACCCAAAATCAATGCTTTGACTTCTGCACCCAAATTCGTAAAATCATTCTTCGATATAAAAAGATTAGGTACAACATAAATGTTATACCACTGACTGTATGCATGGTAGTTAACCCAATCACGGTTGACAACTTTGCTTCTCTCTTCAATAGCACGCCGGTGGGTCAGGCCTCAGATTGTATGACGGTTCCAGCGTAAAAGTTTACAGATGTTCTGTCTCTGGTCGGGCCCATCGGAGTTGAGCTGTTGGTTTTCTTTTGCTCCAGTATTTAAGTGGTTTCTTGCTGTCGAGTCCTCTGTGGATGTTTGATTTTGTTTTGTGTGTGTGTTCACGGAGATGTTGCACAGATGAGTTAGGAGGCCTTCACGCGGACTGAACAAAATATTTGTATTTGTTTAAATCGCGACGAAGTAAGGGCGAGGATTTCGGCCACGTAAAATCGATTTAAGCCCACAGTGGAATTCGTTTCACTGACCGTTCCAATGCGGTTCTTCTGTCACGGTTCATTTTTGTTATGATTTGTCTTTGGGTGTGCGTGTCACTTATATCATTTTGTTTTGGATAGCCAGTTGGCCATATTGTGGGAAAGTAACTGTCCTTTTGGTTTCCACTATTGATGTTTCCTTTAGGATATGTTGTTTCATGCTTGTGTTTCTTACCCTTTGGGTCTCTGATGGGAGCTGTGGGTTAACCGTATCAATTCATGATCATTACCTTCACTTCTATTTTACTGAGAATTAGACAGAAACTAATTTTATGTAATGTTGGTTGGTCTCTGGTTGGCCCATCGGAGTCTAACTGTTGGTTTTCATTTTGCTCCAGCATTTCAGTGATTTCTTGTTGCCGAGTTCTTCCTGTTGTTTTATCTCTGTGGTTGTTGGATTTTTATGTTGCACTGATGATTTGGATAGCCAATTGGCTATTTTGCAGGAAAGTAACTATCCATTCGGCTTTCCGCTATTGATGTTTCCATTAGGATGTGGTTGTTTCGTCTTTGTGTTTTTTCCCTTTGGTGTCTCTGATTGGAGATGTTGGTTAAATATATCGATTCCTGATAACTGCCTTCACTTCTTTTTTGAGCAGGAAATACAGAAAACGCTGCATACCACTGTAAACTTCAGATTTCTCAAGAAAGTAAAATAGAAGTGAAGGAAATGATCAGGAATCGATACAATAACCCCACACCTCCCATCAGAGACACCAAAGGGAAATAAACACGAACATGAAATAACCAAAGTAGAAGTAAAACAAAGATCAGGAATCGATACAATTAACTTACTCCACCCATCAAAGACACCAAAGGGAAAGAAACACAAACATTAAGCGACAAGACCATAATGGAAACCTAAACAAAGGAAGGCAAAAAAGGACAGTTACTTTCCCACAAAATGGCCATATGGCCATCCAAAATAAAAAGACACAAGTGATACACACAGTAAGTAACAAACAACACCATAAATAAACCGCCACAGAAGAACCACCTTGGAACTGTCAGTGGAATGATTTCCACTGGGGGGGGGGGGGGGGGCTTAAATCGATTTTACGTGGCCACAATCCTCGCCCTTACTTCCGTCGCGATTTAGACAAATAATTTGTTCAGTCCGCATGAAGGCCTCATAACTCATCAGTGCAACATCTCCGTGAACACAAAAATCAAAGAACCACAGAGGTGAGACAACGGTGAGGACTCGACAACAAGAAACCACTGAAATGCTGGAGCAAAAGAAAACCAACAGTTAGACTCCGATGGGCCCGACCAGAGACAGAGCATCAGGCACCAACCAACATTACCTTGAATTAGATCTCGCTAATTCTCAATAAGCCTTTACGTTGGAGCCGTCATATAATCTGATGCCTGACCCACCGGCGTGCAATTAAAGAGGGAAGCAAAGTTGCCAACCGCGATTGGGTTAACTACCATGCATGCAGTCTGTCGTATAACATCCATGTTGTACCCAATATTTTTATATCGAAGAATGATTTTACGAAATTGGGTGCTGAAATCATTGCGGTTATATATTTTTCTGAATTTATATACTAAGTCACCATAAAATTCGGGTTCCGATAGACCTTGTTGCAGAAGAGATTTAAGTCCAATATTGAATTTTGAAATTAAATCAGAATGGCGTCTATAAAATTTTGAAAAGGCTTTGCGTAGTTTATGGTACCGATAACCCTGATTAAGGAGTTCAGCCGTTAATAATTTATTACGAGTGTTGAAGTCAGTTACATGACTACACACTCTGGCAAATCGAATTAATTGCGAAATATAAACGCCATAGGATGGCGCACGAGGAACATCACCATCCAAAAAAGGAAAATTTACAATCTCAAAATCAAAGTCATCGCGTTTATCATAAATTTGCACGAAACAAATCCTTCTACAATAGATAGGTGTAAATCCAAAAACGGGGCCTCGGTATCAGAAGAATTTGCTTTATTTAACTGAAGTTCTGGGGGGGGGGGGTACATCTGACTGATCAAACCATCGAAATAGGTATTATCAATATTTAATAAATCATCTAAATATCTAGAAGTGGAGCTAAAAGCTTCAATAATTTCAGATTGGTTATCAATGGAAAGCGACAACATGAAGTCTCTTTCATAACAATACAAGAACAGATCAGCCACAAAAGGTGCGCAATTCGTACCCATCGGAATACCCACAATTTGTCTAAATAACTTAGTACCGAATCTAATATAAATATTATCAAGTAGAAAGGTGAGGGCATCACACACTTTCTGACATGACCAAAGTGTATAATTCGTATGCTCTTTAGAAGTGAAAAATTTATTTCTGACATTACATGCAAGATAGAGAGAATCTTCTCTGTGAAAAGCCCGTTCAATTAAATCATTAAGCTTTTCTTTTATAAGATTATGAGGAAGTGTAGTGTAAAGAGTGGAAAAATCGTAAGTAGACAGACTTGAAGCACGAAAATGTCTGGATTTCAATTAATTTAAAACCTCATTCGAATTTTTTATAGACCAAAACAGATTTCTTCCTGATCTTTCAAAGACTTTATGACAATATTTAATTACATGCGTTTTAATAGCAGTAAGACAGGAAGTTAATAATTTAGAAAGTTCAGTGGTAGTGCAAGAGCTAGAATTTGCAATAAACCGTGCTTTGTAAGGTCTTTTATGAAGTTTTGGTAACCAGTATAGCGTAGGAAGCTTGTCTTGGCCTTCGTTAACACACACAGCAAACTTGGTGGCTGAAAGACAAACATGTTTATCTACTATAGCTCTCTCTTCAGCTAAAGGCTGAAGTTCATAGGCCTTAGTACCACCAAGCTCCTGCTTAAGCGTGTTAACATAGTGGAGCCGTCACACAACGACGATGTTGTTAGCGGCCTTGTCTGCAGGGGCCAAAACAAACTTCTTATGAAATTCTTGAATACCTAGTTTAAGATGACGTAAAGACGTCTTGGGCTTAGAAGGTAATAAGTTAGTATTTTGAGAATAGAAAGAAATGCGTTTATTCACTAGTTTTAAAATGCTAAGTTTCCAGTCCTTAAGGGCTTTATGCTCAACATACTCTCGCTTACACCATCGATTACCGAATTCATTCAAGGAAGCAGCGATTTCATCTCTACATTTACTGAAATCAATTTTAGAAGGAAACCGATATTTCGGTCCTTTAGAAATTATATTCCTTATCCTAGAATCAGGAATAATTTTCAAATTGCCAGTAATTACATGACCAACAGCAGGATAGCAATACTTTGAGTTTTTACAATCACATGAATCAGGAGTATTAGTATCAATATCAAGATCTGAAACAAGTTTATTGAAATTAAAAATGATAGATCTAACAGGTTTGTTATATTTATAGCAAATTATAGGTGTTTCAGTATTTTGAAAATAAGCAGGAATGGAAGAAAGCACCGATCTCTCACGGAAGATACTGGGCAAATCTATAAAATCCATACCCTTATTAATGAAGGATATTTTGAAGAAATGGCGTTTATGATTAATTTCAGAATCAATGTAAGGACGGAGAGTATGCTGAGTATAGCCTCTAGTTAAGAGAGCCGCATCATATAACTGATGAGAACTATCGACGAATTTATTCGCCTCGGTGTCCAGAAGACGTAACAGAAACGGGTAATGAACTTAAAAATGAAAGCATAGAGTGGCGTCCATGATTTAATAATATAATTGACAGTCACTTCAGTCTAGTATTGTTTCGTTTAAACGCACGTGATTTACGTTTAAAGTTACCGTTTTTCCTGGTGCCGTGAGATCTAGTTCTGCGTTTTCGACATTCCAGGAGCGAGAAAATATCAAAGTCCGGCATTCTGGAAATATTACCCTCATGATAAATGTTATCATTAAATCCCAGTGGAAAAGGGGTCTGTAAAAATTTAATCCATTTCAGTTCAGCTTCATGTCTTTTGATTATTTTGAATCTAGATGTAGAATTTGCATCGTAATAAAGTTTTCCACTGGTTGTATAACAATGTGTTTTACAGAATGACCTGTACGTCGAAAGTGACGGTACAAGAAAGTGTCAGTTTTCTTAGGCTTACTCATTCTACGATAATGCTCGTTCAATCTAGTTTTAAGCATGCGGTTAGTTTGACCGACGTACTGCATATTACAATTTGCAGCACGTCATGTAATTAGATAAATTAAATCTGTAGACTGTCATGTCAAATCAGACATGTTAACTACAGAGAAGCGTCTACAGTTTGCAGATGAAAAACATCTAATGAAAACATCACAAGCGGAAAGCCAAAAGGACAGTTCTTTCCCTCAAAATGGCCAAACGCCTATCCAAAATAAAAAGATGGACAATCTATAACAATAATAAACCACGACAGAAGAACCGCAACCGCAACCGCCTTGAAACGGCTAGTAAAAAGTATTTTACTGGGCGGGTGGGGGCGGCTTACATCGATTTTAAGTGGCCACAATCCTCGCCCTTGGTTTTGTCGTGGTTTAAACAAATAATTTGTTCAGTCAGCAATTAACCCACTCAGGGTAGATAAGTTTGCTCCCCTCTTTAATTGCACACCGGTGGGTCAGACCTCAGATTCTATGACGGTCTAGCGTAAAGGCTTCCTTAAAGTTTAATTTTAGGTAAGGTTGGTTGGTATCTGATGGTCTGTCTCTGGTTGAGCCAACTGGAGTCTAACTGTTGGTTTTCTTTTGCTCCAGCATTTCAGTTATTTCATGCTTTCGAGACCTCACCATCTCATCACTCATCATCATCTCTGTTATATTTTTTTATTTTTATGTTCTAGGAGATGTAGCACTGATGAGTTAGGAAACCTTTTTGCGGACTGAACTTATTATTTGTCTAAGCCACGACAGAAGTAAGGGCAAGGATTGTGGCCACGTAAATGGATTTAAGCTCTCCCCCAGGGAAATCCTTTTCACTGACTGTTCCAATGCGGTTCTTCTGTCGCGATTTGGTTTTGTTAAAGTTTGTCTCTGAATGTGTGTATCGTTCACATATTTTGTTTGGGATAGCCAATTGGCCATTTTGTTGGAAAGTATATGTCTTTTTTGGCATTCCGTTAATATGTTTCCATACAGTGTCTAGTCATTTCATGTTCGTGTTTCTTTCCCTTTGGTGTCTCTGATGGGTGGAGTGGGTTAATTGTATCGATTCCTGATCATTGCCTTCACTTCTATTTCTAACTCATCAGTGCATAAAAATCGAACGACTTCCTGTGCTTTCTTTTTATTGTGCTTTGCTCTTTTAACTGTGCACAAAATATTAAACTGCACGCAGGCTATCTAGAAATATTTTCAGAGAAAAACAATGTCCTCTCATCAGAAATATTACATATACATCCATTTTACCTTGAAAAATAGATTTAGGTCGCCAAAATCTAAGGTGCAAAACTGACAGCTTCGAGAGCATGTGACCTTACAAGAGGCCAAGATCACCAAAATCAAATCCAATCTTTGGTAGAATGCAATTTATATTGTACGACGTTTTACTGACATTCATCAATTCTTAAATACAAGCCATTGTTTTTTTGTTTTTTTTTGTTGTTGTTGTTTTTGTTGTTGTTTTCCCAAAATTGACAGTTTTCGGGTGGCTGTGACCTTGAATATATGGTCAAGGTTACCAAAATCTTAGCAAATCTTTGCAGGCTGCAATAATATATTGTACCAAGTTTGACCAAATTTTATCGATTCGTTCATGAGGATGCGAACAAGCTATTTTTGGACCAAAATCGACATTTTTTTTTTGGGGGGGGGGGGGGGGTGGAGGGGGACTGTGCCCCTTGAAAATAGGTCAAGGCAATCAAAACCTAATGGCTGTTTCTCCCATCCTAGTTATGTAACCCTGCAAGTTTGGTCAGAAACCATCGGTAGCTGCAGGAGATATAGTGCGTCAAAGAGGCTACGCCGACGCCAACGCAAACGCAGACGAGATCCGCACCAAAAACAATATGTCCCCCTACCTTTGGTGGGGGAACACGATTTTATTGGTCAGCTATTATCAAGTGGATGCTATCAGAGGAAGGCTAAAAACATTATTAACTTTTGGTAGATTGACAAATAATCGATACAAAAAGGTACCTACCCCTTTGCTGATACTATGTTCATCTACGACCTCGCCTTTAGCATGGCCGGCCCGCTCTCCTTCAATATTCTGCAGGAACTCCATTGCCTAAAGTCAGAAAAGAACTAATCATATTTACAATAAGAAGATTAAGGGGAATGGGAACATCTGGCAGATTTTTCCGCCATTTTTCAAAGGGAGACAATTTTCGGGACTTCCTGTTAGCTTTTCTATAAGCCTTGTTGCACCTAAAAAGGGGTCAACTCTTAAAGAAACGAATTTGCTCATCAGCAGCAAATTCTTTCCTTTAAGAGTTGACCCCTATTGACATGGGAGACAAAAATAGTTTTGCAGGACTTGCCTCCCCCGAAGGTGTTCCCATTCCCCTTGAGTGTTTTTTTTTTTTTTTTTTTTTTTTTTTGTCTTCCATTATTTACAATTCAATGAAATGGCTTCCAATGAATGCCCTACTTTATGTAGACTAAAGGCATACATTACTTTCTTTACGTTTGCTCAAAAACATGTAGCAGAAACATTAACAGGCCCAACTTGTCAGGAAAATGTCATTTTAAAACCACATTTACATTGTCTCACATTGGTGTTATTCCAATGAAAATAAGGAAAATGTCGGATATTATCTGTGTTTCAATTTTACATGGAGAGTAGCAAAATTGCATAGATAAACGGTTAGACACAAAGAGGCACACATAAGGTCATTTGGTTGGGTTTTGTAAAGTCCATATAAAATGACCATAACAGTGAGATTCATTTAACCGCATGACTATTTTTCATTATACATGTATTTTCTGAGAAATTGTATTTGTGTGTGTCATTGTGGTTTTACAGCTCAATGAACAGCTAAGGTCATGCCAGGCAAGTTAGTTACCTTCACTATTCCTGGACAGGCTTAGCGACCCTCGGGGGTTTAGTAAGATCGCCCCCAACAATATCTAAAACACAGTGGGTCAATGGCCGAGTCCTCAAGCAGCCATCGATCCGTCTTCGAACACATGGGGCATAAGAAAAAGGAAAGATAGGATAGAGTAGAAGTAAAGTGGCCCCCGCCCATCGGAGCTTGGAGAAATAGATTGGGCTGCATGATGGTTACACGAAAAGCTGAAACCGACCGCACACGAGTACTGGAAAACCGCTTAGAATGTCTAAGCCTGCCCAGGCAACGTGGTGCGTGTCGGACAATACAAACCCTATTGAGTTCATTGGGTGAAAGGGATTGAGATGTCATTTCATCTCAATGTCGGGTAAAAGCACCACAAAATTGGAAGCACAGCCTCCAAAATGACCTTCATAGTGTTGACGGGGACGTTAGACCTCAAACAAACAAATAGGAGTAGAAGTAAATACAAACAAAAACAGACCCCTTCCCGCTGCCCTTGTCCTACTGAAGCCAAAGCAGTAGAACGCCCTGGCACTGTAAGCAACACGGCAACTTCGAACCGACCGAACATTATCGGTTTAGAAGGGGTATTTTAACCAAAAAACATTATGCAATCACGGCATCATAGTGTAGTTTATATTTTCTTGTCCTTTGGGATCATTCCATTGTGGAATTTTGAAAATATTGGAGGGTCACTGATGAGGCCTAATTGGCCGTAACTAGCTCGTCTGGCCCAGGAAAAATGTACACTTCATATTTTCCAGCTCTGTTGTGTATTGGATAACCCTTTTATAGAACATATTGATAATGTTCCACAATTTTGCTTCATGATATTACGCATGAATATACATGATATACATGGAAAATATGTTATGGGCTGCATATAGTAAAAGGTCATAAAATAATGATTTTTATTTAACCATACATCAGTCAAAAGAGTTTGGTACAGCAATGGCTGTAATAATGTCTGGGAGAACATGAAAGCAAACCTCAATGCTTGTATTCTTTGCAATAAACTATTATTTGAGTAAAGGATTGTTATTGAAGCTGCAATTATTCAAGAACAAAGGGACAGGAATCCTATTTTTATACATTTTTCTGGCTTTCCGGTAATAACTCATGAAGATAATAAATTATCAGCTGCTGATAAGGACCTAAGTGGATCTCCGACCCAGCTTTATCCTGATCACGGGTAGGTCCATCACGAAATCTCGCCTATAAAATTTTGACGCCCCTTGAACCCCCCTTTTTTCTAATAATGGGTTTTCTTATTAGAGAAAATTCTGCTCTACAATATAGATTGTGGAAACTCGTTATATGAACATTTCGAAGAATAATATCCAGACGCCATCAATGCGTCAAAAAGGTTAAATTGCAGGATACTTGATCATGCAGGTTTATTAATACTTTGTTTGCGGCAACCATTGTTTATTCTCTGACATTAATCTCGTGATTCGGTATTATCACTTAGTCCAGTGTGTTAACTACAGGCTTTTCTACTAATGTACTTAGAATGTAGATATTAACATATAGGATGTACGCAGACTTGTCAGATTCACAGGATTGCTTGAACCTTAAGGTGTTCGCAGACAGCCATGAACATTATTTGCATGTTGTGTTTAATTTAAAAACAACATATAAACCTTGATGGTTTTCCATCCATTTTTACATCTTTTGCGACTGTCTGTGATTTTTGTGATCTCTTAAAGGGACGAATTCTACCCGATCCTTTTGTACCAGACAGCTATTGTTACGAGAGGGAAAATAGTCCCAAAAGATTTGCCTCCCCTGAAAGCGTATCATTGCCCTTATCCCTTTTTGTACCAAATGGAATCTTCCTCCTTATATATAGCAGGAGTTTATTTCAAAATTTAGGGGTGTCAGTTTGTGTTTTCGTCAAAATTTATTTGAAAAATGGCTGAATTTTTAGCAAACAGTGGAGGCCGTGATCAGACGCCGCGTTCTGTGGCGTCTGATCTGGGCCTGCACTGTGTGCCAGGGTACCCGTTTTGGGGTTTCTGGTAGTAAACGGGTTAATAACTTACCCTAGCTTTCTCATGGGGGCTTGCTTTGTTTCCGTTGAACTGCCAAACAATTTTGCCAGTGTCCAAAATGAATACGTCATCTGAGTTGAGGCTTTTCTCCGATAGAGGAACCTACAAATGAATAATAACGCTCAGAATTTGTCAAAAGAAATGCACAGTATACGTTACTAGACGACAAGCAACTAACTCATCATCCCCGACACCTGTTTTAAGAATGTTCCAAAGTAGAAGTAAAACAAAGAGTCTTTTTAAAGAAATGTAACCAATTTTGCTAAAAATGAAAATTTGTACTGGTGTTTTCCTTGTACGTTTATCCTCAAGAAATTCATTATGTTTTGGTTGTTCATACCTGTGCTTGGAGCATATATTAGAAAAGAAACATAGCCTACAACTGAAACAAGAGGGCCCAGAGGGCCCTGAATCGCTCACCTGAGTATCAGTGTCTCTAGTACATTCTTGGCCCAAGGGCTATAATTTGAAAAAAACTTGGTAGTGGTCCACTATATGAAGCTCCATACCAAATATCAAAGACCTTGGCCTTCTGGTTTCAGAAAAGAATTTTTTTAAGATTTTCCCTATATAAGCCTATGTAAAACTACCGGGCAGTGGCGCGGGGACACTTTTGGTGCCAGGGCTATAATTTGAACAATCTCAGTAGAGGTCCACTAGATAAAGCTTCACGCCAAATATCAAAGACCTGGGTCTTCTGGTTTCAGATGAGAAATTTTTTTCCAATATAAGCCTATGTAAAACTAGTGGGTACCGGCACGGGGACATTTTTGGCCTCAGGGCGTCACACCAAATATCAAAGACCTGGGCCCGGCTGTTTCAGAGAAGAATATTTTCAAAGATTATCTCTAGATAAGTCTATATAAAACCAAAAGGCCCCGGGGCGGGGGCATTTGTGGCCTGAGGGCTATAATTTGAACAATCATGGTAGAGGTCCACTAGATGAAGCTCCACACCAAATATCAAAGACATGGGCATTGCAGTTTCAGAGAAGAAGATTTTTTAAGATTTCACTAGATGAAGCTCCATACCAAATATCAAAGACATGGGCATTGCAGCTTCAGAGAAGAAGATTTTTAAAGATTTCCCTATATAAGTCTTGTTAAACCAAAGGGTCTCAGGGCGGGGGCATTTTTGGCCCTAGGGCTACAATTTTAACAATCTTGATAGAGGTCCGTTAGATTAAATTTCACACCAAATATCAAAGACCTAGGCCCAGTGGTTTCACAGAAGAAGATTTTTAAAGATTTTCCCAAAATAAGTCTATGTTAAACCAAAGGGCCCCAGGGCGGGGCATTTTGGGCCCAAGCACCGGGGCGGGGGCATTTTTTGCCCCAGCACTATAATTTGAACGATCTAGGTAGGGGTCCACTAAATGAAGCTTCATACCAAATAGCAAAGACCTGAGGCTTGCGCTTTTAGAGATGATTTTTAAAGATGTTCCCTATATAAGCCCATGTAAAACCAAAGGACCCCAAAGAGGGGGCATGTTTGGTCCCAGCACTATAATTTGAACAATCTTGGAAGGGGTCGACTAGATGAAGCTTCATACCAAATATCAAAGATATAGGCCTTGCGGTTTCAGAGAAGAAGGTTTTTAAAGATTTTCCCTATATAAGCCCATGTAAAACCAAAGGGCCTCAGGGCGGGGGCATTTTTGGCCCCAGCACTATTATTTGAACAATCTTGGTATGGGTCCACTAGATGAAGCTTCATACCAAATAGCAAAGACCTGGGCCTTGCGGTTTCAGAGAAGAAGATTTTTAAAGATTTTCCCTATATAAGCCCATGTTAAACCAAAGGGCCCGGGGGTGGGGGCATTTTGGCCCCAGCACTATAATTTGAACGATCTTGGTAGGGGTCCACTAGATTAAGCTTCATACCAAATAGCAAAGACCTGGGCCTTGCGGTTTCAGAGAAGAAGATTTCTAAAGATTTTCCCTATATAAGCCCATGTAAAACCAAAGGACCCAAGAGAGGGGGCATTTTTGGCCCCTAGCACTATAATTTGAACAATCGTGGTAGGGGTCGACTAGATGAAGCTTCATACCAAATACCATAGATATGGGCCTTGCGGTTTCAGAGAAGAAGATCTTTAAAGATTTCCCTATATAAGACCATGTAAAACCAAAGGGTCCCGGGGCGGGGGCATTTTTGGCCCCAGCTCTATAATTTGAACAATCTTGGTAGGGGTCCACTAGCTGAAGCTTCGTACCAAATAGCAAAGACCTGGGCCTTGCGGTTTCAGAGAAGAAGATTTTTAAAGATTTTCCCTGTATAATCCTATGTAAAACCGAAGAGCCCTGGGGCGGGGGCATTTTATGCCCCAGCACTATAATTTGAACAATCTTGGTAAGGGTCCACTAGATGAAGCTTCATACCAAATATCAAAGACCTGGGCCTTGTTGTTTCAGAGAAGAAGATTTTTTAAGTTTTCGGTGAAAAAAATCTATTTTTCGCTCCTGTGACCTAGATGTGCAACAGACCGAAACTATTTGAACAACTTTGAAAGGGGACTACCTAAGGATCATTCCTGTGAAGTTTGGTCAAAATCCGATCAGTGGTTGAGGAGGAGATGTCGTTTGAAGAAAAAGTTTACGCACGGACGCACGGACGCATGACGGACGACGGACAAAAAGTGATCCCAAAAGCTCCCCTCCTCACTACGTGACAGGTGAGCTAAAAAGTGTCATTCCTAAAACTATGAAACCAAAAAATATGCCAATTTCCTGTTAGATTATTATAACCATAGAAGAATGCATCTCGCAAATTTAGTCAGGGTCTTCAATTGTTGCTCTGAGAACAGACCATGCGTTGTACTGAAGGCTCACATGAACAATTTTGTCAGACTGCAGGTATGCTCAAGATGACCTAAGTCAGCGCACAAGTAAATTATTTCTAAACTAAATAGTGAAGTCGCAGTTAAAATTCACTAGGCGGAGCTATCGTTTGTACCTGTGTTCTATTAACAAACAGGTAAACCAAGTCACCCGATTTGTGAATTCAACTGTGACACAAACAAAGCTATGGTGTATATGGCCATTTGGTCCGCTTGCAGAAAGCATGCGAAAGGCACTATACCAAATCTTCTAGAGGACTCAGTGAATTTGACATATATTGACAACACCCGAATAGCTCCGCCAAGTGAATCTTTACCCTTACGACACATAATCTGACTAATACCTCTCTAATCTGCAGGTTCTTTCCCTTTCCAAAGACTTGTAACAAACGGGTCTTGTATTTTTCAGGCTCAACGTGACGGAAACCAGTGTCGGCTCCACCTTCCATAGTTCTGAAATAATGAATTTGGATCGTCATAGCTGGTACTCTGCGGTGTCTGATCAGGTCTTCACTGTTCGATTATGACTTATTTTGGGAAAGTAGGCAAATGTGGGTTGATATAGGCAGCGCAATGCAAATAAAGGTCCCACAAGTATCAATGACTTGGTTGAGATCTCGACAAGAAATCTCACACTCGTTCTCAGTTTACACCACAGCTTCATCATAACACGGTTCGATATTAAACGGTTTTCGATAAAACACAGTTTCAATATTGATCCTAAAAATGTATAGATTATATAGAAAAATGACCATAAATGGTCGTTTTTCTATAGAAACTCAACGACTTTAAAAACGCATAGGTGACAAAAAGTAAATTGTCTCGCAAATTATAGCAGATATTTTTGAACGAAAAACATATAAAGAAAGACAAATGTTACTGAAATCAAAGATTTTAAATTTTCGCCATTCGTTACATGTCAATCGATGCACAAATGGACACACTCAAATTTCAAAAATAACAACCTCAAAATACTGCATTGAAAACAAATCTCTTAATGACACTGTAAAACGCGCCAAATTAACAATTTGTCGTAATTACACGTTTGCATAAATTTGGAATAAGGAATACTAATGTTTTGAAGGAAATCCTTTCTACAGATTACACTGAGCGAAAATGGCGACCCGAAAGTCAGCCATTTTAGCTCTTTTTTTTTTCGAGGTTTTAAGCGCACTTGAAAGTTCTGACGTCCAAAGCATGTTTGGATTGGTACCAGATTATCCAAACAAGAGGCCCATGGGCCAGAATGCTCACCAGAGCTCAGGGAGCACTGCCCAATGGCAGCCAGGTATTTTAATTAACCATGGAAGCCCTGGGCCCAGACACTGCAGATAAAACCAGTGCTTCAGCTGAAGTGCACGACCCGCCGGATGCTTTTAGCTTTATGAGAGTTACCATATATGGGTATGGCGGCCATTTTGGTCATGTGACCTGGACCTAAAACGGTTCCCCCAATAAATGCGTCTTATCGTAAGGAGAAAAAATATATCTTATACTTTAGTACTGTATTCTGAATGGTTTGCAGGATAAAATGCATTCGCACTTTTCCAATACAAAAGCATATGTGTCAAAGTTTGACCTAGGCACAAAGAAGGTCAAAGTCAACCCAGGGTCACCATTTTAGCAATTTATGATGGGCCTACGTCCCATATGTTATTTATCAAGTTTCGTGGAAATCTGCCCAGTGGTTCTGGAGAATACTATTTTTGATGGGTTTTTACCATATATGGTGCGGCCATTTTTTGTCATGTGACCTGGACCCCATAAGCAAATTTTGGTTTCCCCCATCCCATAGAGGCTCCATATGAAATTTGACTTCAATCGGCCCAACGGTTTCCGGAAGAAGCAGTTCGAAAATTTTCACATTTTTCGCCTCGGCGAGGCTATACTAAATGGAATGTATTATTTCGCAAGTGCATTGGTTAGATCTCATTGATATCTATCGGTATGCCAAAAATTGTTTAAATATTCCAAGCGGTTAAGTCACTATCACCAATTTTCACAAACGGGTTATGGACGGACAGACAGACAGACCATATATGGCTTGGCGGCCATTTTGGTCATGTGACCTGGACCCCATGAGCAAATTTTGGTTTCCCCCATCCCATAGAGGCTCCATATGAAATTTGACTTCAATCGGCCCAACGGTTTCTGAGGAGAAGCAGTTAGAAAATTTTCACATTTTTCGCCTCGGCGAGGCTATACTAAATGGAATGTAATATTTCGCAAGTTCATTGGTTAGATCTCATTGATATCTATCAGTATGCCAAAAATTGTTTAAATAATCCAAGCAGTTAAGTCACAATCACCAATTTTCACAAACGGGTTACGGACGGACAGACAGACAGACCATATATGGCTTGTCGGCCATTTTGGTCATGTGACCTGGACCCCATGAGCAAATTTTGGTTTCCCCCATCCCATAGAGGCTCCATATGAAATTTGACTTCAATCGGCCCAACGGTTTCCGAGGAGAAGCAGTTCGAAAATTTTCACATTTTTCGCCTCGGCGAGGCTATACTAAATGGAATGTAATATTTCGCAAGTTCATTGGTTAGATCTCATTGATATCTATCAGTATGCCAAAAATTGTTTAAATATTCCAAGCGGTTAAGTCACTATCACCAATTTTCACAAACGGGTTACGGACGGACAGACAGACAGACCATATAAGGTTTGGCGGCCATTTTGGTCATGTGACCTGGACCTGGACCCAATGAGCAAATTTTGGTTTCTCCCATCCCATAGAGGCTCCATATGAAATTTGACTTCAATCGGCCCAACGGTTTCCGAGGAGAAGCAGTTCGAAAAAATTCACATTTTTCGCCTCGGCGAGGCTATACTAAATGGAATTGTATATTTCGCAAGTTCATTGGTTAGATCTCATTTATATCTATCGGTATGCCAAAAATTGTTTAAATATTCCAAGCGGTTAAGTCACTATCACCAATTTTCACAAACGGGTTACGGACGGACAGACAGAATGACAGACTGACAGACTGACAGAATGACACGTTGATTTTAGGGCACTTAGAAAATCAACCGACTTCAGTCTGTCGCTTTTTCTGCGGGTCGTGCAATTTTGACTTAATCAGCCTAGTGGCTTCAGAGGTCTGATGTCTCTTGAATGTGTTGTTGCAAGACAACAAACGACAATTGACAACTATCTGTGGCAACCAATTAGCCTTAAGATCATATGGCAGATATAACATTGTTAAGGAACATTTCTATGAAAGTTTTTCGACACATTGCCCTAGCACAAATACACCCAAGGTTGATGTGACTGAATGAGTCTTATCAAACGGAACACAAATATACATGCCTTAGGGGTGGTGATCTGAACAGTTTCTGAGATACAGTAGAACTTCAACAGCTCGAACCCTGATGGCTTGTTTACCATGGATGAGTCAAACCTGTTCTTGAGTCCGCAGGGAATTACTCCAAATAGGATATAGGTATAATTTAGAGAGATTTTCTTCATTTTTTTCTTGCAAATGTTTGATGTGTTTACTCATTAGAATCGCCTCGAAAAGGCGTATATGGCCATTTGGCGTATATGTTAATGAGTACACACAACATACATTTATAATATAGAACACCGAAAAGATATTCTGAAATTATCTCCATTATGCCACCTGGTATGGCACTAAAAGTAACTCTTTGTGGCTCGAACTACCGCTGTCTCGAACAAATTCTTATGGCCCCAAAGGGGTTCGAGCTATCGAAGTTCGACTGTATATGGCATTTTATGAAGTGGAGGGTTGGGGCATGGCCCCAGCGCACCCTGGGAGCCCCCTAGGTTGGTATTACTAAATGTGTCTTATCAAAAGGAACAAGAGTATATATGGTTTAGGGATGGGGAACTAAATGGTTTCTGAGATATTGGGCCTTTTACCAAGTGGAGGGTGTGGGGCCCGGGCACATCCCAGGGGACACCCAAGTTGGTGTCACTGAATGCGTCTTATCATAAAGAACAAGAATATATATGGTTTTTTGGGTGGGGATCTGAATGGTTTCTGACATATATCGCCTTTTTTTGAAGTGGAGGGGTGGGGCATGGCCCCGGTACATCCCAGGGGACACCCAAGTTGGTGTCACTGAATGCGTCTTATCATAAGAAACAAGAATGTATATGGTTTTGGGGTGGGGATCTGAAAGGTTTCTGAGATATATCGCCTTTTATGAAGTGGAGATGTGGAGCATGGCCCCGGCGTACCCTGGGAGACCCCTAGGTTGGTATCACTGAATGCCTCTTATCATATGGAACAAGAATATATGGTTATGCGGTGGAGATCTAAACGGTTTCTGATATATTGGGCCTTTTATGAAGTGGATGGGGTGGGGCATGGCCTGGGCACATCCCAGGGGCCCCCAGGTTGGGATCACGTAATGCGTCTTATCATAAGAAACAAGAAAATATGTGGCTTTGGGGTGGGGATCTGAAAGGTTCCTATGATATATTGCCTTTTGTGAAGTGGAGGGGTGGGGCATGACCCCTGCGCACCCCGGGTGACCCCTAGGTTGTTATCACTGAATGCGTCTTATCATACAATACAATCATAAAGGTACAATAATATATATGGTTTAGGGGTGGGGATCTGAACGATTTCTGAGATATTGGGCCTTTTATGGGGTGGAGGCGTGGGGCAAGGCCCAGGCACATTCCAGGGAACCCCCAGGTTGGTGTCACTGAATGTGTCTTATCATAAGAAACAATAATATATATCGTTTTGGGGTGGGGATCTGGATGGTTTCTGAGATATATCGCCTTTTATGAAGTGGCGGGGGGGGACATGGCCCCGGTGCACCTTGAGAGACCCCTAGGTTGGTGTCACTGAATGCGTCTTATCATAAGGATCAAGAATATATATGGTTTAGAGACGGGGATCTCAACGTTTTCTGAGATATTGGGTCTTTTACAAAGTGGAGGGGGTGGGGGCATGGCCCGGGCACATCTCAGGGACCCCCAGGTTGGTGTCACTGAATGCATCTAATCATAAGAAACAAGTATATAGTATAGTTTTTGGGTAGGGATCTAAACGGTTTCTGAGATATTGGGCTTTTTACGAAGTGGAGGGGATGGGGCATGGGCCCGGCATATCCCAGGGGACCCCCAGGTTGGTGTCACTGAATGCGTCTTATCCTAAAAAAGAATATATATGGTTATGGGGTGGGGATCTGAATGGTTTCTGCGATATATGGCCTTTTATGCACTGGAGGGGGTGGGACATGGCCCCGGCACACCCAGTGGGACCCCCAGGTTGGCATAAAAGCACGTTGCTAAAAGAAGTTCACTCAAGGAATATTTTCATAAAAGTTTTGTCAAAATATCTGCAAAGGTTTGGCAGTAAATGTCTTTTTTCTTATTTCCTCATTATAAGTCTATGGAAACTCTAAGTTGCCATAGCAACCAAACTAATGAGCCGGTTTTCATTAAAACACCAACTTTCAATCCCCCAGCCCAAGGATGCTACAGATGAAATTTAGGCTGAATCGGCCCAGTGGCTTCAGAGAAGATGTCGTTTGAAAGTGTTGACGCCAGACGACGACGACGACGGTGACGCAGACGACGACGCAGACGACGACGACAGACAACTGCCTATCCAATAAGCTCCCCCGGAGCCTTCGGCTCTTGTGAGCTTAAAGTTACAGAAAGGGTCTTTTGACACGATTCTCAGAATGTAACGGTTTCATGCCACAGAATTGCACACGTTAGCGTCACATCGACGTCAAGTGCCTTTGGTGACGTTGACGTCATTGCTGCTTTAAATGCAATTTTGAAAATGTTTTTTTTTTTCAAGTTTTTGATTGACTGAAGACAAGCGAATGTGACAATGTGCTTTGGATCAGTGAAACACTGGCATTTAACAAGCTTGATAACATTTTAAGAAAAACATAAAGGTTTAACTTACGTCAGTACCTTTGCGTGTTTTTGTCTCGTTAGAGAGGTCTATCTTAGAATGTTCAGTATGCCAGTTTCGGCTGAGTTCATATTTATCGCAGAAATATGCAATTTCAAAAACTATGCGTTATTAAAAAGTCATTAAGTATAATATATACATTTTGTTTGGATATAACACGGTTGTTTAACTAACATGGTTTCTGCTTTGTACCTCATTAATAGTGTGATGAAGAGGTTGTGATGATAAACTTAAAACTTACCATAGATTTTATTGGACACAGTCTTAACCCGATCAGTGAGTCTATTAATCCCACTGCATTCCAATGAGGAAAAGCAGTAAAACAAGAATGACTAAACATATTGGCAATTACAATATCTGAGGCTGACTTTAATATTCCACTTACACAAGTTCCTTAAAGTATGATTTAAACAGTTCTGACTCGTGGCCCTGGACTTCTCTATGTTGGACTGCCTTGTCGTCTAGGAAAGTGTCCAGTTCTACCGTCTTGTAGGCAGCTGTCCCGTACTCATCCTAAAACAACAAGTTAAACAGTTTAAAACAGTATTATGGTAATAACCCTGAGAATATTTCTTTCAGATTTAAAGCTTTTAAAAACCCAAGGCCGCCGCTCCTTTGTCGTTACTTGCATTTTATTCATTGTTTTCTGTCGGTGGCTTGTGATGAGTTTTGTGTGTTTATTTGTGTCCAATCAACATTTTTAGGTCATTTTGGAGGCGTTGTTTCCGATTTCTCCCAAAATACCGCTGAGGTTGCATGGACTCGCTCCACTTTGCCTGGGCAGGCTAAGACCTCCTTCTAAGCGGTTCACCAGTAGTCAAATGTTCCATCGGTTTCAGCTCTGCGTGAAAGCAACATGCAGTCCAATATATTTCTCAAAATGTTCTCTGATTGACTTTGGCCTTTTATTCCTTCTCTGACAAACGCAGTCTCGCCAGAGTCTTTACTGCTCACAGATATGAAACCCGATTACAATATCACTTCCGTAGGGCATAGCGCATTCTTTCATACTTCGAAACTGTTTTCTTATCTTGCTGAAAACATAGGTCTAGGTCGTGGGTGCTCTTCAGAACCGCCTCATCGAGCGGTTCTAAAAAGTACCCACAAGATTTTCTGGGACTAGAAAGAAGGGAAATAATGAATACACCAGTAAATCCCATTTTTCTCTGTATAAAGAGGGAACTTATTTGCATAATGATTTCGAAAACACGCCTGTTCGAATCTTTTGAAAACCAAAACAAATTCAAACGTTCAGACAATTCTGATATTTTTTATATTTCTGCTCAAAACCACGAGGCGGGTGAGGCAGTTCTAACGAGTACCCACCATTTATGATTTTGAGCAGAAATAAGGAAAATAATGCATAGCCCTCTAAACCCCAATTTCGCGACATAAGAATGGTGTTGAAGGGGGTCAAACTTATATTCGTATAGGCGTGTTTTCGTGAAGATATATCGGAAATGCTAGGAGTCGTTTGTCACGTGGTGGCTCCAATTTTGATTTACTTAGCTATTTATTGAAATTCCATATATTTCTTTCCTTCAGATTACCGTTACCACAAACTGAATCTTTCAGTCACATGGAGTTACAAAAGCCATCAGTGAGATATCAAAACTGTTTACCTGAGAACTTTCGGAACCAATCCAGAAATGGAGATCATAAAGAAGATCTGCACTAGTCGGCTTCGTGTACGTCTGAAAATATATCACAGCAAGTTGTTTGAATGAAATGTAAAATATAAGTTAGCAAAGGCCCAAGTGAATAATTGTACCATTTAACCCTTTTTGTACCAAATGAAATCTTCCTCCTTATATAGGGCAGAAGTCCATTTCGAAATTTAGGGGTGACAGGTTGTGTTATCTTTAAAACTTATTTGGAAAATAGCTGAACTTTTGGCAAATAGTGTAGGCCCTGATCAGATGCTGCGTTCTGCGGCGTCTGATCTGGGCCTGCACTGTTTGTCAGGGTGCCCGTTTTGGGGTTTCCTACAAAATGGGTTAATATGGCAAACACACAAATACTTTGTTGAAAAAACTTTTTCAGCAAAAATGCTAGTGTAATAGTCACTGTAGCTTGAACATCCAATTAACATTTCAATCACTGATAAGCTCTGTCTGTTTATTTGTTTGTCTGTTTGGAGTTTAATTACGGTCCATTCAGCACAATGAAGGGCATACCTTTTCCTAGACAAGCGTATACATAAGCGGTTAAGCAGTACATTGCACATATTGACAGCTACCAACCTCGAATCAACGGAAAGGGCAGAATGACCAAAGAAAACATCCCGTTGTCAATCTCCATCTCGGGGCCCATTATACGTATATTTGGGTCGGAGTCTCCACCAAAGAATTTTGCCGATCCGACAGGTAGGTATCGAACCCGCGACCTCCTGGTACACAATCAGACGTGCATCTCACTGAGGCCGGCACTAGGTCCTGGATAACAATACACTGTCAATCTGACAACACGGTATGAGTTTTATCTTTAAATCTGCACGAATTCAACGAACATACATTGTATTTTTATGAATCAATTTTGAAAGTGAGCTTCTTTTTTGCAGACAGAATTTTAAAACAGGGACTACCATTAAATGGCTCAAACTGGGAGGTCTGTCCGATCTGTTAAATAGAGGAGCTTACATGAGTGTTCATGTATTATTGAATTTATTAAAGAGTTGAGGGAAAGGGATAAAATGCGAGACTTTGCCGAGCATTTTATCCCTTTCCCTCAGGCATTCTATCCATTTCCCTCAGGCATTCTATCCCTTTCCCTCAACGAGTTAAATAAATTCAATAATACATTCGCACGAATGCAAGATTCTATTTATCATAAGGCATTTAAAACGTGTTTTATTCACGATTGTTTTATAAAATGTCAGTATTCCGTCATTAGTAAACGCGACGTCACAAAGGACGTCGTACATGTAACGTTACGGGGCGTATTTAACTAATTTGCATATTTAATCAACTAGTGGATTATCGAATTTATTACATGGCGTCATTTCATTCTCAGGAGTTTTCAGCAATGAAGAGGACACAACGCGATGATAAGTAGAACAACTAAGCAAGTTTTCGAACACCTTCGAGTTTTTATCCCCAACCTACTTATATGTTAGTTTCAGGAAGATCCTATCAAATGCTGATGGCAAGGCAGTAAATAGGCGTTTTGGGACGTTACTGTATGACTGATAGTTCGACCTAATCAGTTTTCGAACTCATCCAACCAAGCCTTTATCAAAACTGAAGTTCATAATTTCAGCAATTAAGGGGATGTAACTAAAATGCCGATCTCGCCAGTTTTCAAACCTTTATTCAAGTTTAAGAAAGATTCAATCAACACTGAAGAGGATACGGTGGTGAAAAAGGTCAAAAATAAGCATTTTCAGCAATCAAGGGGATATCACTCTGAGATTAATAAGCCGACTTTGCAAGTTTTCGAACTCATCCTAACTTTTATCCCAAGCCTGTTATAATATATAAGTGTCAGAAAGATTCGATTAAAACTGAAGGCGCTTCGGTGATGACCCATTTTCCCACTGAAAGTCTTTGGGACACTGTGCTCGCCATAGCAACCAAATTTAATTTAATGACTGCTACCAGAGGCTGCAGACATATAACGGGTCAAACATGTGCCGGACGACGGATGGACTACCATACCTTTAAGCTCCCATTCGGCCCAGGTGAGCTAAAAAAAAACTTCGAACATCTCCAATTATCAATTTTCAAACATAGACATACATGTCATCACGAAAACACGCCTATATAATTTTTTACGCCCGTGAACCCCATTTTTATATATTAAAACTGGGGTTTACAGGGGTATACCTTATTTTTCTTATTTTTGCTCTAAAATAAAGATTGCGAGTACTCGTTAGAAGCGTCGGTTCTAACGAGTACCCACAATCTATATTTTGAGCAGAAATCAAAAGAATATCACAATTTTTCATCTACAAATTTTCTTTTTTTCGGCGATTAAGTTTACAATGTATTTGTATAGGCGTGTTTTTCGTAATGAACATCTATTACCAATTTTCAAACATAGACATACTTACATGTAAGATAATGTAAGAGTCACCATTGTAGAATTTTCCGTAATCTTCCTTTGGCCAGTCTGTTACAATGAATTTCTGAAAAGGAGAATTATTGTTGGTTATACCATAAAAATCCTTAAACTTCGGACGCCTTAGGACTTGTAGTAATTCTCCAAAAAATTTAACATCCAGCAAGGAATCCAGAAAATGCAGACAAAATGTCAAACAATGTAGACCCTGATCAGACTGCTCCTTCAGGGTCTGCACTGTTCTCCTTCAGGAGCAGTCTGATCTGGGTTTGTACTGTTTGCTTAGGTATGTAATGTAAAAGTACACGTATTTTAAATATCCAAGAACGACATGCACGGACGCTGTTAATTAAAGAGGCGTTCAAACGACAAGCGTGTGCCTTACGGTTGCTCTTTAGAACGGCCGCATTTATGCGTTTCTAACGAACACCAATAATCTACTTTTTAGCAAAAAGAAAAATAAAATGAAGAATATTAATGATCTATTTGACTGAATTGAGGTTTAAGGTCCCCATCAACACTATTTAGGTCATTTTGGAGACGCTGTTTTCAATTTTGCGGGACTTTTGCTCGACATTGAGATAAAACGACACCTCAAGCCCTGCCACCCAATGAAACCAAAATGCTTTTATGTTTTACTTACGACAATTCTCCAGATCTTGAGTCCGGGTTGTATTCCTGCATTCTCCCAGGCCGGTTCACCCAGCGCTGCCGCCTCTGTAAAAGAATCAAAGTACTCAAGAGACTGGTAGGTCAGAGAACGAAGTGACCAGAACCCTTAGAACCTTTGGTTTGTTTGTTTGATTTAAGGTTTAACGTCCCCGTCAACACTGTATAGGTCATTTTGGAGACGATGCTTCCAATTTTGTGGGACTTTTACCCGGAATTGAGATGAAAAGACATCTCAAGCCCTGTCGCCCAATGAAACCAATAGGGTTTATAAGCATGGACGGGCCGACTCGCACCGATTTGCCTGGGCAGGCTTAGATCCTCTAAGCTGTTTACCAGTACTCGCGTGCGGGTCGGTTTCAGCTCTGCGTTGAAGCATCATGCAGCCCATATATTTCTTCAAGCCCCGACGGGCGGAGGACGTTAGAAGCGTGAAGCTAAAATGTACGAGCCGTATACATGTAACCGTTTCTTTAATTTTTAATTTTGATTAATGTTTAAAACTAATTCTGCTTTAAAAAGCTTATTTTAGTAGGTTTTAGTTATTGTTTCTTTGTGTTTTCTGCATACAGTGTTCACTGGTCATGGACCACCTCTGAAACTATTCAAAAGTGGTCTGGAAGACCACTTTTGAATAGTTCCAGGAGTGGTCTTAATATAGGAATTTTACTGTTCATGTTCCCATCCATCAAAGAGAGAGAGAGAGAGAGAGAGAGAGAGAGAGAGAGAGAGAGAGAGAGAGAGAGAGAGAGAGACAGACAGACAGACAGACACACACACGCACACACACGCACGAGAGAGAGAGCGACAGACAGACAGACAGACAGACAGACAGTATAAACAATGGGGGCTTGATTACCTTTGTTTAAGGTAGAACAATATAGAGTTGTTGTTCTACTCAAATAAGTGGATAAGATCTCTTCATCATTCGGTTTCTCACCGCTGTGAGTTCGAGTCTAACTCGGATCATCTGTGATACGCCAAGTTTGCAACGGAAGTTCCGAATGTGTTTCTCCTGATACTCCGATTTTCGTCCACCTCTGATTAACGATCGGCTCGAAATAAGTGAAATTATCTTGAAAGGACCGTAAAATAAAAACAAAATAAAACAGAGACTCAAACCCTATGATATCGATAGAAATAAGAACTACATGTACTTACTCTTGACCTGCCTCTCAAGGTCACTGCCAAACAAGGCCATGTTACTGTCCTTCCAGTTGTACTTCTTGGCTTTCACTAAACCTGAAAGTGAAAAAAATATCTTCATCATAAAAAAATATTTTTGAAGAACATTTGGAGATCAATTCCTTCCTTCCTCTCTTCCTTCTTTTATTCATTTATTTAGTGCCGCCCAGAATACATGAATTCGAGAAAGGGCAATTTAAACTTATTAATTATTAATTTCAATCCACTCCCTCCAGCCCATCGGGGCTTGAAGAAATAGATGGGCTGCATGATGCTTCCACGCAGAGCTGAAACTGACCCGCACACGAGTACTGGTAAACTGCGAGTCAGACTTATGTTTATAAAACCTATTGGTTTCATTGAGATGTCATGCGTGATGCTTCCACGCAGAGTTGAAACCGACCGCACACGATTACTGGTAAACCGCTTAGAGGATATAGGCCTGCCCAAGCAAAGCGATGCGAGTCAGACCGTCAGTGCTTATAAACCCTATTGGTTTCATTGGGCGGCAGGGCCTAAGATGTCATTTCATCTCAATGTCGGGTAAAAGTCCCACAAAATTGGAAGCAACGTCTCCAAAATGACCTTTACAGTGTTGACGGGAACGTTAATCACAGAAACGTCACCACAGCTGTGTGGCGGCCGTAAAAAGTCTCAGTGCCCTTCATTTTAGTGTAGTTTATATTTTCTTGTCCTTTGGGATCATTGGTTCCATTGAGGAATCTGAAAGCATTTGAGGGCCACTGGTGAGGCTTAATTGACCAAAACTAGCTAGCCTGGCCCAGAAAAACGTGTGCACTACACTCTATACTTCCCAGTTTTGTGGTGTATTCCTTGCCTCAAAAAGGATAACCTTTCACAAAACATATTTAATAATACATAGTCTGCTTGTATAGTTCTGAGGACCTGCTTAGAATCGGAATTAGCAAACATCACAAAAACACGCCTATTTAATTTTGACCCCATCGAACCTCACTTTTATATAGTAAAACTGGGGCAGGGGTAAACCTTATTTTTCTTATTTATCCTCCTCTAAAATATAGATTGTGGGTACTCGTTCGAACCGCCTCGATGAGGCGGTTCTAACGAGTACACACAATCTATATTTTGAGCAGAAATGCGAACAAGAGGGCCCAATGGCCCTATATCGCTCACCTGTGTACCAGAAAATCATAAGTGTAGGAGACCACTTGACATTGCTACATACTAAATATCTGAGCTCTGGGCCTTATGGCTTTGGAGAAGAGGATTTTTGATTTTTTTTTTCCAGTATAAGTCCATAGGTCAATTTTGACGCAAAGGGCATGGTTGGCAGGATTTATGTAGGCGACCATTTTATGTTGCTATATACTAAATATCTAAGGTCCGTACTCAATGGTTTCAGAGAAGATTTTTAAAGCTTCTTTTTTTCCCCATATTAAGTTTATTGGAGTTAACAAGCCACATGATTTTGCCAATTTGAACCCCAGGGACAAGACTCAGGCAGGATTCATGTAGGCAACAACTCCATGTTGCTACATGCTAAATACCCAAGCTCTTTGCCTTATGGTTTCACAGAAGAATACTTTTGAAGTTTTTTTTTTCCATTTTAAGTTTTTTTTTCCATTTTAAGTCAATCCATGGTAGCTAATGGGCCATGGGTGTGGCCAATTCTGGCCCAAGGGGCATGTCTGGCGGGATTCATGTAGGTGACCTGGGCCCTGTGGTTTCAGAGAAGAAGATTTTTTAAGGTTTTTTCCATTAGGAGTCTATGGGAGCTAAGGGGCCCCGGGGCGTGGCCCATGTGAACCCCAGGGGCATGATTGGCAGGATTTATGTAGGTGACCACTTGCCGTTGCTACCTGCTAAATATCTAACCTCTGGGCCCTGTGGTTTCAGAGGAGAAGATTTTTGAAGCTTTTTTCCAATATGAGTCTATGGGAGCGAAGGGGCCCCGGGGCATGGCCCATTTGGAACCCAGGGGCATGATTAACAGGTATTATGTAGTTGACCACTTGCCCTTGCTATATGCTAAATATCTAAGCTCTGGGTTTCAGAGAAGAAGATTTTTTTAAGTTTTTTTTCCATTAGGAGTCTATGGGAGCTAAGGGGCCCCGGGGCGTGGCCCATTTGGAACCCAGGGGCATGATCGGCAGGATTTATGTAGATGACCACTTGCCGTTGCTACCTGCTAAATATTTAAGCTCTGGGCCCTGTGGTTTCAGAGGAGAAGATTTTTGAAGCTTTTTTCCATTATGAGTCTATAGGAGCTAAGGGGCCCCGGGGCGTAGCCCATTTGGAACCCAGGGGCATGATTGGCAGGAATTATGTAGTTGACCACTTGCCCTTGCTACATGCTAAATATCTAAGCTCTGGGCCCTGTGGTTTCAGAGAAGAAGATTTTTTTAAGCTTTTTTCCATTATGAGTCTATGGGAGTGAAGGGGCGCCGGGGCATGGCCCATTTGGAACCAAGGGCATGCCGTTGCTACATGCCAAATATCTAAGCTCTGGGCCCTGTGGTTTCAGAGAAGAAGATTTTTGAACCTTTTTTTCCATTATTAGTATACAGGAGATAAGGGGCCCCGGGGTGGGGCCAAATTGGACCCCAGGGGCATGATTGGCAGGAATTATGAAGGTGACCACTTGCCATAGCTACATGCTAAATATCAAAGCTCTGGGCCCTGTGGTTTCAGAGAAGAAGATTTTTGAAGCTTTTTTCCATTATGAGTCTAAGGGAGCGAAGGGGCCCCGGGGCATGGCCCATTTGGAACCTAGGGGCATGATTGGCAGGAATTATGTAGGTGACCACTTGCCGTTACTACATGCTAAATATATAAGCTCTGGGCCCTGTGGTTTCAGAGAAGAAGATTTTGGAAGCTTTTTTCCACTATGAGTCTATGGGAGCGAAGGGGCCCTGGGGCGTGGTCCGTTTGGACCCCAGAGGCATGATTGGCAGGAATTATGTAGGTGACCACTTGTCCTTGCTACATGCTAAATGTCTAAGCTCTGGGCCCTGTGGTTTCAGAGAAGAAGACTTTGGAAGCTTTTTTCCATTATGAGTCTATAGGAGCTAAGGGGCCCCGGGGCGTGGTCCGTTTGGACCCCAGTGGCATGATTGGCAGGAATTATGTAGGTGACCACTTGCCTTTACTACGTGCTAAATATATAAGCTCTGGGCCCTGTGGTTTCAGAGAAGAAGATTTTGAAGCTGTTTTCCATTATGAGTCTATGGGAGCGAAGGGGCCCCGGGGCGTGGCCCATTTGGAACCCTGGGGCATGATTGGCAGGAATTATGTAGGTGACCACTTGCCATTGCTACATGCTAAATATCTAAGCTCTGGGCCCTGTGGTTTCAGAGAAGAAGATTTTTGAAGTTTTTTTCCATTATGAGTCTATGGGAGCGAAGGGGCCCCGGGGCGTGGCCCATTTCGAACCCAGGGGCATGATTGGCAGGAATTATGTAGTTGACCACTTGCCCTTGCTACATGCTAAATATCTAAGCTCTGGGCCCTGTGGTTTCAGAGGAGAAGATTTTTAAATTTTTTCCCTTTATAAGTCTATGGGATTTATATGTTGCCATGGCAACCAGAATTCCAATCTTATCAGCCCCAAAACCTTATGCAGCCTTTCCCCCTACCTGAAGATGCTTCACATGGAATTTGATTAAGATTGGCCATGAGGTATTAGAGATATACTTATTTGAAATTGTTTACGGACGGACGGACGCACGCACGGACGCACGCACGACGGACGACGGACAAAAAGTGATCCCAAAAGCTCACCTCGTCACTACGTGACAGGTGAGCTAAAAATATCAATTTTCATCCTAAAATTTCCGTTTATTAATCTATCCACGTGAATTTGAAATTAAGGAAACAACAGAGACTGCAACCTCCTCCTCATACTTGGATTGTTATCTCTATATTGACAATGGGAAGCTTACTACTAGGCTGTACGATAAACGAGATGACTTCAATTTTCCCATTGTTAACTTTCCCTTCCTGAGCAGTAATATCCCGTCTGCACCAGCATATGGGGCTTACGTTTCACAGTTAATCCGTTATGCTAGAAGGTCCAAGTATCAGGACTTTATGGAACGAGGGAAGATGCTCACTACCAGGTTGTTACGAGTATGCAAGGGGTATCAGAAAACCAAACTGGTATCAACACTAAAAAAGTTCTTTGGGAGGCACCATGATCTTGTTGATCCGTACAATGTGGCCATTTCCAGAATTATTTCTGATGTGTTTGCCAATGGAAAGCCATAGGAAGACTTCCACAATCTCGGACATACCCTTCTCGGCATTTACTCCCTTTCTTCGTTCAGGTCGATAGGCATCGTGGGCGAAGCTTGCTTACCAAGTAATGCTTACTATCCTAGGACGCCTGATTACACTCTTCTGGAGTCCATGTCTGTTGGCATGTGTATAGGCGTGTTTTCGTATTGATATCTGTGAAGCACGGATATGGATATCACGTTAAGAAGACCCGTGTAAACCCCACTTCATAGACGGAAAGGTGGGCTTCACAGGAATCCTTTACTTTTTTATCTCTGGTCAAACACATAGACAGTTGGTAGTCGTTAGGACCGCCTCAGCGAGCAACAGAAAGAAAAATATCGAAAAACATATCATCTTCTAAATAGAAGTGTAGGCAATGATCAGGTATCGATACAATTAACCCACAGCTCCCATCAGAGACACCAAAGGGAAAGAAACACAAACATGAAACAACAGACCCTAATGGAAACATTTAAAACCATCAAATAATATATTTTCGTAACGGAAATTGGGGAATCAGGGTAATAGTAACTGGGGTTCGCTTACTCCCTGCTGGTTCCATGATGCACCCCAACAGAGTAATGGAACAAAGCAAGAAATCTCATAGCTTGGTATAGGCTTACTTGTCAATGTACATGAGTATTAATGTACCGCACTGTTTGGTTCACAAACAGGATGTAGCATTTGTATTCCAGGAAATAAATGGAATTATGATTAAGAAACAGATAATCACGAAAGTTTTTGGTTCACTTATACTTACCCGTCATTTTGCCAGCGATTCAAGAAGCAAGCCTGAAAAATAAGAAAACGACATATTTAAAATAAGACATCGATTTTTTTTTTATTTTTTTTTTTATTTTTTTTTTTTATTTTTTTTTTTTTTAATTTTTTTTTTGTTGTTGTTTAAAAAAACACAACTTCAATTTAGTAATTACAAGTTCCAATACCAAGACAAAAGACACAGGATAATGTTTCCACAGCATTAGAAATGTTCTGATTTCTTGCTGAGGGACGGGATTGCATTCCTGCACCAGCCCCGCCCATTGGGCCTTGAAGAAATACATGGGCTGTATGATGCTTCCACGCAGAGCTAAAACCGACCGCACATGGGTACTTGTATACACCGCTAAGAGGATCTAAGCCTGCCCAGGCAAAGTGGTGCTAGTCAGACTGCCCATGCATATAAACCCTATTGGTTCATTGGGCGACAGGGCTTGCGATGTCATTTCTTTTCAGTATCCGGTAAAGTCCCAAAAACTTGGAGGCAACGTCTCCAAAATCACCTATACAGTGTTGACGGGGACGTAAAACCTCAAATCAAACAAAAACAGGTTAATGTTTCCACAGAATTAAACCTGCAAATGTTTCGCATGACCTCCATAAGCGTTGTACCGGCGCCGCATCGAATTTTTATACTAAAGTTCTGATTTCTTGCTGGGGAACGAGATTCCATTCCTGCACCAGAACAGTAGGCAGCTGCAACAGCATCTATGGCTTTGTGACAGAGATGCTTAACTCATATATGACAAGTGAATCTTCCACCTAATAAGTTTGGAGTTGTCCATTTCCAATTATAGAGGTAACAGGTTCGTTTTTGTTTGTGGCAAAGTTTATGACAAATGAATGTTCTTTAAGCACCCAGTGCAGACCCAGATCAGACGTCGCGTTCTGCGGCTTTCTGCTGCGTCTGATCTGGGTCTGCACTGTTTGCCAATGTCCCAGAATAGGGCCGCTAGTCATATATGGGTTACATCACGTTAAGGAGTCCATGTAACGAACAGTCCTCTAAACTCCAATTGTTTTTGCTCAAAAACATAGATAATGGGAACTCGTAATGGACTAGAGGTAAGACAAATACCAAATACATTTTCAATATAATATGCAAGTTTTTAAGAAAGTATAGAAGCCTCCATGGTGCAGTGGTTACGCTAATCGCCTTGTAAACCAGGGTTCGCAGGATCGATACCGGGCTTCTCCAGACTTTCGGATGAGTCTTTAAACCGAGGTCCCGTCTCCGTATGACCTTGAATGTTGGTGGGACGTAAAACTCGAACACTCACTCACTCTTAAGATAGTACAGACTTCAGCACGCGGGTGTGTTATCGTAATTGGTCAGAAGCGTAATAGCTCAGTGCACTTGCCTCTGATGCTAGAGGTCCCGGGTTCGATCCCCGGCAGCGGTGATAAAATTTCGGTGTCCGAACACGCTCCATTGGCATTATTTACAGGGATGAATGTCATAAAGTGCACCGACCTTCGGATCGAGACGTTAAATGAGCCCCCTTGTGTAGGGAGACCCATCCCCTGTGCAGGTTAAAGAAACCCCTTCCGTAATTAAATGTTTCCATCCTGCAAAACTGGAGTGTATGTAATATACACCATTTATGTCCTTTCCTGGATTTAAGGCGAAACCGGAAGAAAATATAGGAGAACGTGCATGCCGCCAGCCGCGGCAAAATGCCAATGTTCTGCTGGCAAAGAACGCCAACAGAGACATCTTGCACACTGTCCTGCTGAAATATTGTGATGTCCCTATTGGCATTTGAGAACGGAACGACGACTGACGCAAAAAGTTCGCCGCAGTACCGTTGCCCTGTCAGGTTACCGTTGACAATAATTTGAAATAGATGGGCTACATGATGCTTCCACGCAGAGCTGAAACCGACCCGCACAGGAGTACTGGTAAAACGCTTAGAGGATCTAAGCCTGCCCAGGCAAATTGGCGCGAGTCGGGCCGTCCATACTTATAAACCCTATTGGTTTCATTGGGAGACAGAGATTGAGATGTCATTTCATCTCAATGTCGGGTAAAAGTCCCATACAATTGGAAGCAACGTCTCCAAAATGACCTTTACATTGTTGATGGGGACGTTAACCCTCAAATCAAACAAAGAAAGACAATAATTTGATGTGTGCAGTATGCGCATATTATACAATCACCCCGCCCCCGGTCCAACACAAAACTTTCTCCGCGACGTCAGGCAAAAGCGGAATTCATCAGTAAACAAGCATTTGTTTCTAGTCCAATGTCCATGCTAACGCATCCAACTCATGCGTTCATGTCGGCGACGTCGCGTTAGAACCTGGCCAAGGTACGGACGCATGCATCGGATGTCTCTTTCACCGAATCTATTAAATTCCGCACTGACGACAAGTTGTAACGGCAGAGCAGTATTGATTAACTGATATGCCGACCTGTATATAATCCCAACTGCACAAAGTCGCTGATTTTATGACAGTCGCGCACAAATCAACAAATCTAAAGTGTAATTCAAACACTGCAAACACAAACCGTAGTTTGACCGGTGTTTCTTTACTTGTGTAGCACCCGTTCACTCGATGCTCGTGCAAACTGTTACAAACTGCGTATGTTAACGGTCGATTGCAGAGACAATCAAAGAACTGAGAATACTGTGTGTAGTATATGTGTGTGTGAATTCGGGTTTAACGTCGCTTTCAACAATTTCTTTCAGTCATATCACGACTGTGTCTGGTTGTGACAAGGAGCTCAATGCTCACTTTTATAGTGCTGCCTCACTGAAGTATCATGTCCCAGACACATTACATGATACCACACCCAGTCACATTACCTGACACTGAGTCGACCAGTCCTAGCTCTACCCCGTAAATCTGAGTGCCAAGCGAGGAGCAGCTAGTACCATTTTTAACGACTTTGTTATGTCGCGGCCCGGGATCGAACCCGTGACCTACCGTTCCCCGGAGCCGACACTCTACCACTTGAGCTATCGGGGCCGGTATGTGTAGTATATTTCCAGCTGGGAAAGTAGTCCTGGGGCGAGTTGCTCAAAACTAACGATGTCGTTAGTAAACGTATCGTTAAAACTTTGATCATTAAATATGGCAAATATGCTGAAATTTTTGCTGAAAAAATGTGAGCAGCTTTTGCATCCGCAAAAGCTGCTCACATTTTTTTCAGCAAAAAAATACCAAAATTTTCGATATTGTACTTGATAGAAGAGTTAACAATATGACCACTAACGAGCGCGTTAAGCTAACGATGCTTTGAAAAACTGGCCCCTGAACTGAGACTTAACATATTTCGTTTAACCTTTCTATTCCACTTTTTTAGCAAACAGTGTAGCCTCTGATCAGACGCCCGCCCGGTTATGCGGTGTCTAAGCAGGAACTACACTGTTCGCCAATGACAAGGTACACGAGCCCTGTCCAGATTTAACTCTTCACACCGCGCTCTGACGTCACAGCTAGAAGAATAGCGCTGCTATAAATAACCGGTACGTGAATTTTGTACAGGGCAAACGATAGTCACGTCGACTAAAGCAGGTGGGAACCTTCTGTAGTTAGTAACTTCGGATCGATTGTTTATCCCCAAAATGGGGTATTTCTAAGAATTCTGGTAGTCTGACGATAACACACCCGTGTGACATAGTGCATTTTAACATTTCCAAAATGGCTACTTTTCTGGTGAAAGTCCGTGATAGTTTTCGAATTTATACTGCACACATAGGTTGAGGGTATTGAGGCGGTTCTAACGAGTATCCACAATCGATGTCTTGGAGTAAAAATAAGAAAAATAATGTTTACCCCCGTAAACCCGTTTTCTCTATAAAAAGTACGGTGTAAGGGGGTGTTCATTTCACGGACTTGTTCACTTGATGATATACAGAAAGCCACGATACACGAATAGGCTAATGGCTTTTCTGTAATACTTAAACTCGTAGTGGCTTTTTTATTGTTGTTTTTGTTTGACCAGGAATACATTTCCGAGTTTGTGCCCTATGCCTACGCGGCCTATAAGAACCACAAACTAATTTGACAAAACTTGGTGTCTTTATGAAACATCTCTTGTAAGATCTTTTAAAAAAGATCTACCTCTTCGCTTCATATGTGCATGCTGTAGATAAATCCGAAAGAAAATCAAAGCATTGACAGCTAAGGCTGACACGATTAATCGTATAATCGATTAATCGATCGATAAATTCCAGAAAATTGATTATCATTTCTGATTTGCTTGTAATCGATTACTTGACAGGTACAATTTACTAACCAAAGTTATGCCTAAAATAGCTGGATGAGTGGCAAACAGTGGAGACCCTGATGAGACGCCGCATGATGCGGCGTCTCATCTGGGTCTTCACTGTTGCTCAGGCCTGTCTGTTCAAATATACATATGGTTAAGTGCAACATATGGTAAGAGTCATGCTCAGACAGAAAGCCAGACAAGTAAAATAATGAAAAAACCTTAGCGATTACAAATCGATTACCGATCGCAATGACAGGACTGATAATCGATAATCTCTTCAGCTTCGATTAGCCAGCCCTACTGACAGCACTGGTCGGTCGATTACCTCTGAGTGTATGCTGGAAAATGGTTCTGAGCGGGGACTTAGACTGTTGCGTTTAACCCTTAAATTCCTGCATTGCAAGCAAGCAGTGTAGATCCTGATCAGACGCCGTATTCGGCGGATCAGACGCCGTATTCTGCGGTGTCTGGTCAGGGTTTTCACTGGTCAAACCCAACGCTTGATTCCCGTCCATAATCTGTAGATAACCCTCTCTCGCAACCCTCTGACCTCACAGCGATAAAAATAGCACTATGTTATATGAATATCTGTTACCTGGATTTCCTGCAAATCAGTGATAGTCACGTGGACATCAGCCCTAAAGAGCTTCCGTGCTTAGTAACTTTGGGTCGATTGACAAACAATCGAATCAAATATTGAAGTGGACCTCCATCAAAAGTTCATGGAACGCCATAAGGCTGAGGGCGGGATCGTTGTGTTTGACGGGCTGTCGTGGTTGGTGGTGCAATTCTTAATTACGAGGTGTGATTCGATGCATGATCGTTTTTTTTTTTTTTTTGTTTTTTTGTTTTGTTTTTAAATTCATGTTTCGCATGTTTGACTTGTTTTTGAGCTGTAGAAATAATAACAGTTTTACTCAAAATTGTATTATTTAGCGTTAACACATTAAAAATACTACACATGCTCCTTAGTATGTTATGGTGGATTACCAAGTTGAAATTTAACCCTTGTCCTGCTGAGCCCGGATATGTCTTATCTTTCAAACAATGTAGATCCAGGATCTACATTGTTTGTCATTCAGATTGTGAATTTGTTGCAATAATTTGCATCAAGTAAGCTGATTGGTTGATAATCAGTAGTAGGTGTGGCATATTTAAATATTCAGCAGGTCAAGGGTTAAAATAAGGCGCATAGTAGTAATTATAGAAAATTTTAGGATTTTGTTTCTCTACAAAGTACTAGTGTACCCAGCTAACATTCACAGTTTGAGCGATATTTGAAGAATTTCAATTTATGGGGCGTCTTGGTTATAAGATTTACAAATTTTCACGTTCTTAAGGCGAACAGTGAAAGACCCTTATCAGACGTGCTCTGCAGCGCCTGATCTGGGGCTATACTGTCTGCTGTTGACTTTGTATGGCACGCTAGGCATGACGCTGATAGAACGTGCACGTGCGCCAGGCAGGTACACTGTATCTCCTCGTATTCACGTGTTCTGTTGTGCAGCAACGTGGTGCTGTTATAATTTAGAAATCCCCTACATGCTCCGATAAGTAGGTATACAGACCTAATCATATCTAATAACCTTTGATTACTTTTCCATCTTGACCTTAGAGTACAACCCAAAATATAATTTGGATCAGACCCAAAATACGTTTGTTGTTAATTACCAACAAAACAACACAACATGGTGGAAATCCAAACATGAAAGCATTTTTTTCTTCTTAGATGACTAAAGGCAACTCCTTACAAATCAATAAATATGTTCTAGAATTGGTTATCCTTTGGAAGCAAGGAATACACCGCAGAACTGGAAAATATGGAGTGTACATGTTTTCTGGGCCAGACTAGCTAGTTTCGGCCATTTAGGACTCATCAGTGACCCTCAAATACTTTCAAAAGTCACACAATGGAATCAATGATCCTATAGGACAAGAAAATATAAACTACATTGTGATGTATGGCAGGGAGACTTTTTACGACCGCCACTCATTCCCAGACAATAGCTGTGGCGACGTTAAATACGTTCTTGAATGGGTTATCCTTTGGAAGCAAGGACTACACCACAGAACTGGAAAATATGGAGAGTACATGTTTTCTGGGCCAGACTAGCTAATTTGCTTTCACAGTTCTGGTTTAAATCTTATACGTGGCCTATCTATAGTTCCCTTTAGGCAACACTAGCAAACAGTGTAGAACCAGTCCAGACGCGACAAAACGCTGCAATGAAGTTTTGCAAAACTTACAATAAATTAACAAGACACAACTTAAATTGGTACAGAACAGAACTGCTTTTCGAGCCACTCACAACTGGCATAAGAGAATGAATATGTACTTTTATAAACATGCACATACATGTACAAGCACATGGCAAGATAACGCATCCCGAAAACACGCCTATATAATTTTGACCCTTTTTACAGCGGTATAGGTGTACATTATTTTTCCCATTTCCACCCAAAACACAAGCCGCGAGTACTCATTAGAAGTGCCTCGAGCACCCACAACCAATTTTCCCCCAGCAGAAATATGAAAAATATCAAAATCATAAATGAAAATGGACTGTTCTAATTCAGCTATAAGGTAGCAGTTTCTATGTGTCAAATATATGAGTTTATTATTCTGTTTGATAAGGTGGGTATTTGATGATAAATGAAGGATAATTTTCAGTATTTCTCCACATACAACTATGAAGTGGGTATTCATTAGGACCGCGATTTTTATGAATACCCACATCATGGGTAGTCACCCAATTATCACTTAATACCCACCTCAACTGACTGTTCATTAAGTCATTTCGTTGGAAGAGGCAACCCGTCTTTGTGTTACGCTGGGTATTTAAGAGGAATGGGTTTTTCCGCCATTTTTCAAAGGAAGCAACTTTCGGGACTTCCTGTTCGCTTTTCTGTAAGCCCTGTCCCACGGAAAAAGGGGTCTACTCCTTAAGGAAAGAGTTTGCTCCTGAGGAAAGAATTTGCTCCTCAGGAGCAAATTCTTTCCTTTAAGAGTTGACCCCTATTGACATGGGAGACAAAATACTTTTGCAAGAGTTGCCTCCCCTGAAGGTGTTCCCATTCCCCTTGAGCAAAATGAAACAGAAAACAGTCCAGATCCCCCATTACGCGAACGACTACTGCAATGGCATATAATATTGCGGTCACAAAGCTGAAGTTGAAAGGAAAGACAAAACGCGAAAACTATTTTCTTTTTCTCTCTTTGGGATGGACTGTTTGTCAGTCGATTCAAAGTTACTAAACACACAAGCAATTCAAAGCTGATGTCCACGTGACAATCACTGATTTGTAGGAAACCCAGGTAACAATTATATATAGAAAAACAGCGTTATTCTTATCACTGTGAGGTCAGAGTGTTGCGTTAGAGGGTTATCTATAGAATCTGGACTGGAATTATATGTTGGGCTTGGCAAACAGTGTAGATCCAGATCAAAGCGGCGTCTGATCAGGGTCTACAGTGTTTGCTTACAGTACAGGAATGCAAGGGTTAAACGAAGTGTTAACAGTCTAGGTCACCGTTCTGGATAATTTTTCCAGCCTACAATCCGAGACAATCGACCCGCCATTTGTTTTCTTCACGGTATAAAATTAGGTTTGTTGCGGTCACATTACACATGCATGTTAACGTAATGTGATTCTGGGACGTTTAACTCTGCACCACCACACTGGAAAAGATGTGGACCTCTCCAGCACCTACGGGCCTCCGTGGCCTAGTGGGTAACAGCGCTTACCCTTAATCATGAGGTCTCTCACCGCTGTGGTTCCAGCCTGGCTCGGGTCACATGTGAGACACCAAATTCTGCAACGGAATGTCAGGTGGTTTTTCTCCGGTTTTCGCCCACCTCTCATTAACGGTCGGCTTGATATGAGTGAAATAATCTTAAAAGGATCGTAAAACAAAAACCTCTCCAGGACCGTATGGGAATGAAGGGGCTTTGATTTTCTGTCGTTGAACTGAATTGAATCCTTTGATTATATACAACTAAAGGGAGATAATTTTGGACTAATGTTTTCTGAGTATATGAGCGCCGCCAGAAGGAACCCAATTGTTTGTACTATCCAAGGAGCGACACATCGGTGCTGATCAGACTGCGCGCATCTAAACCTTAGTTGTTCGCAAATGCCAAAAACAGGTTTTCTCATGCGTGGCTAATAGGTGTATCAAAGTACATTGTTGTACAGCAAATGCATATCCACACACGTGGCTTGCTTAAATCAAGAATTGCCTATCCTTTGATCTTTATTTCACTCAGTCTTTAAACACACATATGTGTTGGCACATGGTAAAACAAGGTAAGAACCAACGGTGAATCAATACACCAGAGACATATATTTTTCAGTAAATATTTTACAAGAAATTGAGTTGTCTGATAAGACGGGGATGTGGATTCACGAGCACTCCGGAGCATCTCGTCCGAAGTACTGAGCAATCATGTGACCCGCTCAAAAACAGACTTGCCTAAGTCTGTTAATTAATTGTCTATTGTAGAGCTAATAGTTTACAAAACAAAAACAAAACAATACTAAACTTTTACGTACAAAGAACTTTCATTTGATATAAAAATATGTTTGTTTTAACGTCCCCGTCAACACTATCAAGGTCATTTTGCGGACGTTGCTTCCAGTTTGTGGGACTTTTATCCGACATTGAGATGAAATGACTTCTCAAGCCCTACCGCCCAATGCAACCAATAGGGATAATATGCACTGGACGGTCTGATTCGCACCACTTTGTCTGGGCAGACTTAGTCCGTCTAAGCAGTTTACCGGTACTCGGGTGCGGTCAGTTTCAGCTCTGCGTAGAAGCCCAATCTATTTCCCAAAGCCCCGATGGGCGGGGACCGATAAAATAGGTAAAATGTAGGAAATTGGACAAATCTAACTAAAAAAACATGGCGGAAAGACAATGTCCGAATGCAAAAAAAAAATGTAAAAGATGTTTTCATATGGAAGTTTTCGTGCGACATCTGTACATCATTTACTGAAATAATAGTTTTCAGCTTTCAAATACTCAGTCTTTTATTTATGGGTATTAGCCCCCGCCCATCGGGGCCTGAAGAAATAGATGGGCTGCATGATGCTTCCACGCAGAGCTGAAATCGACCCGCACACGAGTACTGGTAAACCGCTTAGAGGATCTAATTCTGCCCATGCAATGCGGTGCGAGTCGGCCCGTCCATGCTTAAAAACCCAATTGGTTTCATTGGGCGACAGGGCTTGAGATGTCATTTCATCTCAATATCGGTTAAAAGCCCCACAAAATTAGAAGCAACGTTTCCAAAATGACCTTTACAGTATTGGCGGGGACGTTAAACTTCAAATCAAACAAACAAACAAAACAAATTGAAACTGGATACACCTTCGGGGAAGGCAATTCCGACAAAGCATTTGTGTCGCCCATGTCAATAGGGGTCAACTCTTGAAGGAAAGAATTTGCTCCTGAGGAGCAAATTCTTTCCTTTAAGGGTAGACCCCTTTTCGAGTGCGGCTTATAGAAAAGCGAACAGGAAGTTCCGAAAGTTGTCTCCCTTTGAAAAATGGCGGAATATGTGCTAGGTGTTCCCATTCAGCTTAACTCGGGTGTATGTCATTTGTTCGGTTTCTCTTGATTTAGCTTGCTGCTCCGGTGCACTCTAAGCAACCGCTCCCCCACCCCACCACCAACCGCCAAAAAGCAAATCAGGTCTGCCTCTGATTATCTTCCCCCCAAAATATTGGTCGATGGTTTACTTGGGCCCCACTGAAAGTGTATCCGTTTCCCTTAAAGATTGGCTAGCATTAAGTGACCCCTATCGGGGCTTGAAGTAACAGATTGGGCTGCACGATGATGCTTCCACGTAGAGCTGAAACCTGCCGCACATGAGTACTGGTAAACCGCTTAGTGGTCTAAGCCTGCCTGCGAGTCGATCCGTTCCTACATTTTTTTTTTTTTTTTTTTTTTTTGGTTTTGGTTTTACGGCCCTTTCAATATTATTTCACTCATATCGAGCCGATCGTTAATGAGAGGTGGGCGAAAACCGGAGTACCCGGAGAAAAACCACCTGACCTTCCGTTGCAGAACTTGGCGTCTCACATATGACCCGAGCGAGGCTCGAACCACAGCGGTGAGAGACCTAATGATCAAGAGTCAGCAGGCCACGGAGGCCCGTGTCCGTCCCTACATATTAACCTTTTCGGTTTGTTTTGGCGGCAGGGATTGAGATGTCATTTCATCTCAATGTCGAGTAAAAGTCCCACAAAATTGGAAGCAACGTCTCTAAAATGACCTAAATAGTGTTGACGGGGGCGTTAAACCTCAATTCAAACAAACAAACAAGTGCATTCTATCACATGTGCAAATGGGTCTTTTCTCTGGCACCGTCTCAAGATCGAGAGTTCAAGAATACACAAAGCGTTTCCATGGCACATGACTCATTCCTAAGCACAAAACCACACTTTAGATATGAAGCAAATTATCTCTTGAATGGTGCAATATTTTGCTGATTTCTGTGTACTCACTTCAAGGCTAAGCAATAATTGAATTTGGGCCGCGCCAATAAATAAATTATCTAGTTAGCTAAATATTTCCTAGGTACATGTAAGGCTTATGCCATGAGAGCATATGTAAAGTTGCAGGTCCCTTTTACACTACAAGGGCGGCTTTGCCGACTCGCCATGAGTTCCACTGCCAAAATTAATTTCATAAAGATGTAAAATTACCAGGAGATTCCAGTGAATCAATGGGCGTAACCTTCAAACCAATAAAATAAATGTTGGTGTTTAACCAATCTAAACAGCCATTTTTAAATTAATATTTGATCTAACACTGATGAATCATTCACCGGTAGCACAAGTTTTGCAGTCGCAACGCAGGTAAGAATTCGACCAGGAACATCATTTCATGGGAATGGACACAAAATATCTCTCCTGCATACAGTAGAACTTGGATGGCTCGAACACCGATGGTTCGTTTACCAAGACTGGGTCGAACCCGTTCTTGAGCCCCTAAGGAAATCCTCTATATAATAAATAGTTCGGAATAATTTAGGAGATTGTCGTCTTTTATCTTGCAAATGTATGCTGTGTGTACTCATTAGAATCGCCTCATCGAGGCGATTCTAATGAATACACACAGCATACATTTTCATTATAGAGTGAGTGTTTGCGTTTTACGTCTCACCAACAGTTGCCGTCATACGGAGACGGGACTCATCCGAAAATCTGGAGAAGCCCGGGATCGATCCTGCGACCCCTGGTTTACAAGGCGAGTAGCATAATTCATTATAGAACACCGAAAAGATGTCCAAAAGTATCACTTTTTGCCTCCTGGCAGTGACCCTCAGTTGTTCGAACTACTCCTGTCTCGAACAGATTTTCGAGGCCCCAAAAGAGTTCGAGCCATTGAAGTTCGACTGTATTTCCATATTTTGTTACTTCCTGTCTGATTAGCAATAAACTAAACCTTCTCTTGTCTCCTAGTTCCAGATAAGGAGGTGTAACGAGGATGAATCAGTGATATTATACAGTTATTTCTGGCAGTTTGGAGTATAATCAAACTATTGCCCTGAGATGCTGTGGACGACCTGATGCACTTTGCCCAAGGCCGAAGGCAGAGGGCAATAGTGCATCAGGTCGTCTACAGTACCGAGGCATTAGTTTTGACTATACTCCAAAACTATTGCCCCGAGGTGCTGTGGGCGACCTGATGCACTATTGTCCGAGGCCGAAGGCAGAGGGCAATAGTGCAACAGGTCGTCTACAGTACCGAGGCATTAGTTTTGACTATATTCCAAAACTATTGCCCCGAGGTGCTGTGGGCGACCTGATGCAGTATTGTCCAAGGCCGAAGGCAGAGGGCAATAGTGCATCAGGTCGTCTACAGTACCGAGGCAATAGTTTTGACTATACTCCAAAACTATTGCCTCGAGGTGTTGTGGCTACCTCGTGCATAATTGCCCAAGGCCGAAGGCAGAGGGCAATAGTGCATCAGAACGTCTACAGTACCGAGGCAATAGTTTTGACTATACTCCAAAACTATTGCCTCGAGTGTGGACGACATGATGCATAATTGCCCAAGGCCGAAGGCAGAGGGCAATAGTGCATCAGGTCGTCCACATTACAGAGGCAATTGTTTTGACTATACTCCAAAACTATTGCCTCGAGGTGCTGTGGACGACCTGGTGCACTATTGCCCGAGACCGAAAGCAGAGGGCAATAGTGCATCAGATCGTCCACAGTGCCGGGGCAATAGTTTTGACTATACTCCAAAACTATTGCCTAGAGGTGCTGTGGACGACCTGATACCCTATTGCCCAAGGTCGAAGGCAGGGGGCAATAGTGCATCAGGTCGCCCACAGTACAGAGGCAATTGTTTTGACTTTACTCCAAAACTATTGCCTCGAGGTGCTGTGGACGACCTGGTGCACTACTGCCCAAGGCCGAAGGCAGAGGGCAATAGTGCATCAGATCGTCCACAGCACCGGGGCAATAGTTTTGACTATTCTCCAAAGCTACAGCCTCGAGGTGTCGTGGACGACCTGGTGCATTATTGCCCAAGGCCGAAGGCAGTACGCAGTACCAAGGCAATAGTTTTTACTATACTCCAAAACTGTTGCCTCGAGGTGCTATGGACAACCTAATGCACTATTGCCCGAGGCCGAAGGCAAAGGGCAATAGTGCATCAAGTCGTCCACAGTACCGAGGCAATAGTTTTGATTATACTCCAAACTGTCATGAAATAACTGTTTTATTACCCAGCCCGTCGAATGTTTTGTATAAGAGACTAATTAACTTTTTTTAAAGAGATACGATACCTTCAGATCTAATCAAAACAGAAATAAGGACAAAAACACTTTGACTTTTGTAGTACGTAAACACAACACATATAGAGAACATATTAACTTTGTTTTCCCTTGGTTCTTTATAACTCTGTTCTGGATATACCAAGGTTCAAAGATTGATTCCTTAAATGCATAAGTATAATATACAGACCAAAGTCCGTCCAATAGTAAAAAAAAAAATATTGGACGGCGAAATAGTTCTGGTTTAAACTAATCCTATAGCCAAACATACATCATAACACTTTATATAGGAGATTGGGTAAGTCCATAAAACATATGTTGTTAGTACTTGTTAGAATCGCCTCACAGATGTGAGTCTGAAAAGCACTTACAACAACATGTTTCTAACAAGACTCAATAAAGTTTATCCCTTGAATTACCCTTGTTACGCACTCTTATCTGAAGCCATGGGCCATCTTCTCTGAAACAATTATATTTATTTCCTTAGAAGAACATTTCGACCAAAATGTTGTCTCTAGAAGTTGTTTCCATTCGCCTAAAAATTAAGATATATGCTGATCAGCAACAAATATCCCCACCGACACGCAAGTCCCACCCAGTGTGGACCGATTTTTATCACACAATCATCCCCAGCATATGTCTAGTCATCACGTGATTGAGAATTACAACAAAGCGTAAATGGGCTTACTGAAATGTCTCATAAAGCCATGTATATCACTACAAAATATTGGCTGTTCCTATACTAAGACCAACTTTGGGACTGATCAAAATTGGTTTTAAAGACCACTTTTGAACAGCCCCAAAGGTGATCTCTTATTACAGGACATTTAGTGTAGAAAAAGAACTAAAAGTTGTGAACTTTAAAAATGTTTTAAAAGAAGAATACAGTAAAATTCCTATATTAAGACCACCTTTGTGACTGTTCAAAAGTGGTCTTTAAGACCACTTTTGAACAGTCTCACCAGAGGACACTATATGTAGAAAACACATAGAAAATGTAACTGAAACCATCTATATATGCTTTTAAGAGCAGAATTAGTAATAATTTTAGGTGGTCTTAACAGCGAAATTTCACTGTATTTTGCGGTATTTCAGAAACAGAATGAGTCAGGCAGGCACAACTCTAACACTGATGCCATTGAGAGGTTGTAGACACAGCAATTTTCTGAATCCGACCGCACACGAGTACTGGTAAACCGCTTCTAGAGGATCTAAGTCTGCACAGGCAAAGCGGTGCGAGTCGAACCGTCCATGCTTATAAACCCTATTGGTTTCATTGGTCGACAGATGTCATTTCATCTCAATGTCGGGTAAAAGTCCCACAAATTTGGAAGCAACGTCTCCAAAACGTATGTGATAGTTTAAGGTGCTTTTTGTTACCAATAACGTCAATGTCTTTTCAACGTCTGTTCTTCTTTTTTTTTTTTTTTTTTTTTTTTTTTTTTGGGGGGGGGGGGATTTAACTATCACTTTTAGTTTCTTTTATGACACATGGTTCATTTTCTTTAATCAGTTTCAACATTATAAAATTTATTAATCTTCTTTAATCAGTTCCCAACACTAAACCTTAAATAATTTCCATATTAAAACTTTGAAATAAAATGTAGGATGGTAAAAGTCAAAATAGATCTTGCGAAATCTTCGAATCTTAATTTTGAAACCCAAATCATAGACGTTAAACATCAAATCAAACAAACATACAAACACAGTATTTTTGTAAGATTAGTCTCCCTTGAACCGCCATATTGGAGACACCAGGCAGGTTTTTGTGTACAAATTTGTTCATTTTTGACCAGTTATCCCATTGTGACAAAAACACTGAAGGGTTAATATGTGACTGTGATTGTTCTTAACGGTCATAAGAATAATATAACCAATGTTTAGTTATAATTTTCCGAAGGACAAGAAAGTTATTTACAAGGAAAGTACATTAAAATTCTGTTGGAAATGAGCCTTGGTGTCTCCAGAAAGAAAGATAACTGTAGGTGTGTGACGCCATCTGCAACCTCTCAAGGGAGTTTGCGAAGCATGCGATACATAAAGAAGGCAGCCATCTCACGCGACAAAGTAGTGACATGAAGACACACAAAAAAGTCAAAACCACACATACACACTGTCAGTAAACATTAAAAAACTTCAAAGTAACGACCACATTCGGACGGGATGGCCAGCAGAAAAGCTACATGGGGCTTCAACTCAGGAGATTGTCGACCGGAGTTCCAAACACGATAACAACTGCTAGTCGGAGACATTCCCAAGCAAAAAATTATCTAAATAAAAAAAATCTTCCAGAAAAAAAAAAAAACATGCACAAACACAAATATACACATGCGCGCAAGTGTGCGCGCAAGTGTGCGCAGAGAGAGAGAGAGAGAGAGAGAGAGAGAGAGAGAGCTGAAATGGCAAGCTACAATAGAAGAACGGTCAGCTAAGACAACTGGCCTTGGGGTTATAATAATATTTGAGCGTGCCTCATTTAGTTTGTTTTTATTATTTTAATTACCTCTATGAATGAACATAACAAATTGTATGCTAACTTGTGTTGAGCGGGGAAAAATGATAACATTATTCGACACATGGTTTGCATAGTTTGTACATGCCCATTGTTACTAATGGGGTGGGGGTTGGGGGAGCGTGAGGGGGTTCGGTCACAGTCATCACCAGCATGGCAAATAGAGTGGATAGTGGTGAGAGACCTCGTTCTGAGCCGTTTCACCTGCAGGATCTATACTGTTTCATAGGTATCTGTACCAGTCTTCGGGGTTGGACGGGTAAACCAAAAATTGTGCTCAGGGGCTGGCACCATTAATACTCTAATCCAGAGCTTAATAAATTTTGTGCTGAAAACACCAACATCGGATACTGGCAAACAGTGTCGGCCCGGATCAGACACCGCAGATTGCTTCGTCACTGTTTGCAAAATGTTCAGGCATTTTCAAAATATATTTCACAAATAACACAACCTGGCACCCGTGAATTTTGAAATGGATCTTGTGCTATATATATAAGACGGAAGATTCCATTCAATATAAAATAGGCTACGAAACAAGCAGGCATCACATCACGTGATCAAGTCCGTGAAATGAACACCCCCTTACACCTTACTTTGAATAGAGAAAACTGGGTTTTACGGGGGTAAACCTTATTTTTCTTTTTTTTTACGCCAAGACATAGGTTGTGGGTACTCGTTAGAACCGCCTCAATGAGGCGCTTCTAACGAGCACCCACAACCTTTATTTGCAGTACAAATACGAAAAATATCACGGACTTTCATCCGAAAAGTAGCCATTTTGGAGATGTGAAAAAATGCACTATGTCGCACGGGTGTGTTATCGTAATGAACTGCAAAGATAGAAAAAAGTTTTGCGGTTCAGAAAACCATGAAAACAGTATTGATCTGAATGAGAGGGCTAATCATCAGGATCAACACTGTTTGGCTGTGTTTGCATTCTCGTTATTAAACAGGCCTCATACTGACCAAGCTTTTCAAAGCCTGAAAGACCTGATTTTGCAGACTTAACCCTCATCCTGCTGTACATGACAACCATTACCTTTGCAAACAGTCACGGTAGATCCAAATCAGATGGCTTCTGAAGAAGCCATCTGATCAGGATCTACACTATTTGTAATGCCGTTTGGGACTTGAATACATTATATCAAATAATTTGATTGGTGAATAAGCAGAAATGGGTGAAGCAAAATATTTTTATTCAGAGGGATAAGTGTTCAATAGTCATTTTAAACAGAATAAAGGAGGAAAAATCAAAATCTAAAAAGCCTGAAATCAAGAAAAAATCAAGAAACAATCAAGCCCTAAAAGCCTGAAATCCTGCATATGCCTGAAAAATATGAGGCCTGCGTTAATGATTTCGACCAACTCCCTATTTTCGCCCCCGCACATCGGGGCTTGGACATATAGATTGGGCTGCATGGTGCCTCCATGCAGAGCTGAAACTGACCCGCTTAAAAGGACTAAGCCTGCGCGTACGCCAGTCAAAGTGACCAAACATGACTGGTAAACCGCTTAGAAGGACTAAGCTTGACCAGGCAAAGTGATGTGAGTCAGACCGTCCAATGCATATAAGCCTTTTGGTTTCACTAGGTGGCAGGGCTTGAGATGTCATTCCATCTCAATGTCGGGTAAAAGTCTCACAAAATTGGAAGCAACGTTTCCAAAATGACCTGAAGAATGTTGGCGGGAACGTTTAACCTCAATTCAACCAATATCTCCATATTTACAAGAATGGCCATCTCCACAGTCATTCAAGTCGTAAACTCAGGAATGAAGGGGTGAATAAAGGACAGACAACGTCTGTGTGTAAATGTAATATTTCATCATTGAAATGTCAATTACTATAGATCAGTCAAAAGTGGCCCTCTTGACTATCACATATCTAACTGATGACCCCTCCAGAATTTTTAAGGTGTATGGATACTCTTAGGCCATTCCGTAAATTTATGGTTTCTTTAAGGAATGCGACTTTTAAGCCATATTTTAATTTTCTTCGTAAAACTAAGACTATGCAAATACAGTAGAACTTCGATGACTCGAACAACGATGGCTCGTTTACCATGGTTGAGTCGAACCCGTTTTGAGTCCCTAGGGAATTCCTCACATAAGAAGTATAGCGGGGATAGTTAAGGAGATTTTCGTCTCTCGTCTCTTATCATGCAGACAATGTTGTATGTACTCATTAGAATCGCCTCGATGAGGCGATTATAATGAGTACACACATCATACATTTTTAACTATAAATAGTAACCCTTGGTGGCTAGAACTATCTCTGTCTCGAATAAATTTCCATTGTCCAAAAGCTGTTCGAGCCTTCGAAGTTCGACTGTAAAACCGACCAGTAGGTTTGAATGTATTTAACTGATGTACTATAGTAATATTCAGTGAAGTTTCTATCCCAGCCCATCGTGCTGGGAGAAATAGTTTGGTCTGCATCCTTGGGTGCTTCCGCGTAGAGCTGAAATCGACCGAACATCTGAATACTGCTAAAAACGGCCTAAACATGCCCAGGCAAAGCTGTGTGAGTCGAAACGTCCCTTTCTTTGGGTAAAATGGTAATAACGTCTCCAAAATGACCTACATAGTGTTGACGGGGAAGTAAAACATCAAAGAAACAAACCAAACCTTTAGGACTGTTCAAAAGTGGTCTGGTTGAACAGTCCCAAAGGTGGTTTCTTACTAGAGGGCTTTGGGTGTAGAAGACACAAAGAATGAAAAACTAAAACCTTTAAAGGGAATGGAAACACCTGGCAGATTTCTTCCGCCATTTTTCAAAGGGAGACAACTTTCGGGACATCCTGTTCACTTTTCTACACATGTAAGCCCTGTCCCATTGTTAAGGGGGCTCTACTCTTAAGGAAAGAATTTGCTCCGGAGGAGCAAATTCTTTCCTTTATGAGTTGACCCCTATTGACATGGGATACAAAAATACTTTTGCAGGAGTTGCCTCCCCTGAAGGTGTTCCCATTCTCCTTAATGAGAAGAAATTGGTGTTAATATAGCGGAATTTCACTGTATATAAAACAGACCGCAAGTTTAATGTTTTCCTAACTATACAAATGGATGTTTCCGCCCACGAAAGGTATGATGAAGTGGACAGCATCAAGAACCTCTCAGGCAGTTTATGCCAAATAAAATTGAGAGGTTGCAGGACCAGCATTTTTGTAAGAATATTCTCCCTTGATCCGCCATATTGGAGACACCAGGTTGGTTTTTGTGTACAAATTTATTCTGATCTGACCAATTATCCCATAGTGATAAAAACACTAAAGGGGTTAATATGTCTCTGTGATTTATCTTTAAGATCATAAGAATAAAGTAATCAAGGTTTAGTCATAATTTCCCAAGAGATAAGAAAGTCATTTGCAAGGAAAGTACATTAAAATTCTGTTGGAAATGAGCCTAAGAAAGATAACTGTAAGTGCGTGACGTCATCTGCAACCTCTCAATTCAGTTATACGGGTACATTTTCGTTGTGGCGCGACTCAGACATTACGCATATCTGCTCTCACTTAAGAATGTGTAGTTTACCTCTTAATCATGTTTTGCTTGCATTTCCCAAATAGTTTGTTTACAGGAGCACGAACACACTTTTTTACTATATGCTAACATACGCTGCAACTTGTTCTGGGAAACACCAAGCAGGCCTTTCCAGAAACTTCATATCAACAAATAAATGTAATGGAACCCCTTGTAAACCCCACTTTATATAGAGAAGCTGGGTTTAACGGGGTATACATTTGCATTTAAAAATTACGTTGAATCGTATGAAAATCAAAAAGATATCAAATTTTGTTTGAACTTCAATCAACAGAACAGGTCAACTGCCTTTGTATGTGAAATATATACAAACTAAAAAACATATAAGACACGATCAAATTCTGGAATATCTTCTGTTATAAAAGCCAGAAATAGATAAATAAAATTAAATATAGAAGCTTGTTATATTTATAATTAAAATGTATAAGCCTTGTCATTTTATATTGAAATTAAAACTTCAATCGACTTTGAAATTTTTCTCAACGGCGTATAAATTAATAGCACCTTCCCGCACGTTTTGATAGATTCAGCTCTGAATCCTGATTCCTGGGAATTGACAAATAACAATGGTTAATAAGCCGTACATTCGTTAGCTGTTAGTATCTGGAAATCTACAAGGAAACATGTTGATTTCTAGGAAATCAGCAAGAAAAATTCTACTTACTGTCAGGAATGATAACTTTCCACAGTGCAGGGTGAGAGTGCTTCAGACAAGCTTCCGTATATATAACAGAATATCCGAATACGGCTTCTTGACCCGGGGTCAATCTAATTTTGGATGCTGCTGGAGTATGAAAAGCCGTTTTGGTATTATTACAAGGAAAGGCTAGTAACTGCGTCTGTGCATACATTTTCATTGATTTACTACAATACAGTACAGTACAGTACTATAATGTTATTAATCAAGTAATTTCATATTAACCCAGTTACATTAACATTCGCCGAGTCCCGAGGAAGCTGTTTCAACATGAGGCCGCTAGGCCGAATGTTCAAATATCTTCCGAGGGATCTGGCAAATATTAATGCAATGAAATAACCATGGATGATCGTTGTTCTTGCATATCTTACGATTCCGACAGCAAACTTTGACGAAAACGCCCAAAAGCTCTATTTAATTCTATATAAACTCTTCAAATACGACAGGCAAACCAAAATGGCGGCCAGTTCAGAATGTTGTTTACAATGACGTTGTCATGCAGTAACCCTCTGACGTCATCATAGAATCATAAAACGCTACGTTCAGGACGATAGCGTTTCGTCGCTCAACGTAACGTAAACAAAGCAAGGCCCGTCTTATAATATCAAAAGCTCAATCTCCATGTTCAAACAGCACGCGAATTTAATGATTTGAACATGGTTTTTGCTGTTTGAGCACGGCTTTCGGTCCATTTGACAATGGCTTTAAGCAGCCATGCGCATAGGTAAAGCAGCAGACCTCGGACCTGTACCTGGGCCAATACGAAATTACTTGATTAATAACATGATAATATTGATACTGCAATTCAATGCAGTAAAGAGTAGTAATGTGCAATGCAGTGCAGCTCTGTCGCCCTTTAAGTCAGATGTGATGTCGCTTACTATTTGGTGAAATAAAATATATGAGCTACAACAATTGAGCCGCGTCATGAGGAAACCTACTTTAGCCATTTGCGGACGGCCTGATCAGACTTCGCATATGCGCAGTCTGACTAGAACCTTTGTGTTCGCTTCTTAAGTTGTATGGCACAGTCAATCCTGTTCTATATCTAAAATTTCCAGACTGCGGCTTCTCTATGTACCTGAGCAAGCGGTCGCAAATCCCGTAGACAAGGCTTGTATACTTAGCAATTTTGTGCTATGCCGAAACGGCTTCCAATACATCTACGCGTTGTGTTGCATCAAAGAATTAATTACTCATCTTTATGAGTTTTCACTCACTAAGTTTATAGGCATGATGTTAAACATAGAAAAGTTTGTGCTTGAGTCGTGGCGGTGCATCGTTAGCTTAACGAGCTCGTTAGTGGTCAAATATTTAACTGTTGTAGTAAGTATAACATCAAATACTCTGGTAATTTTTGCTGACAAAAATGTAAACAGCTTTTGCATTACGTTTTTTCTGCTATTTGCCATATATAATGTTGATCAATTGACCTATGAATCTGAGTTGTGTTGCTAATGTCCAAACGATAATCACAGACCGCCGCGGCGCAAATAACATTTTTGCGTAATCCAGGCAACTGATATTTATAGCCTAGCTATTCTTCTTCGTGTGACATCAGAGTGTTGTGAAAAAATGGTTATTTCTAACATCTAAACTGAGCTCATATACCGAGGCTTTGGCAAACTGTGTAGAACCAGATCAGACGCTGGGGAATGCGGCCTCACATGTGGAACTGCAGCGTTAACTTTAAGGGTTAAACGAAACTCCCAGACAATCGATCCGGCAGTGCTTTGATTTTAATATGTAATCAAAATATGTTTGGCATATCGAGATATTTAGTCACTTTTCACGTCATGAGAAAACGTAAATTTGCAATTTGCAAACAACAAACTACACGAAAACACGCCTTTTCAAATACATGTATAATGAAACTTTTACCACCAAAAATGAAAAATTTCACATAAAAATTTACTGATAGTTTTCATATTTCTGCTTGAAATATAGATTGTGGGTACTCGTTAGAACCGCCTCGCCGAGGCGGTTCTAACGAGTACCCAAAATCTGGTTTTAAGTGGAAATGAGAAATGTTTTCCCCTTTTAACCCCAGTTTAACGATATAAAAGTGGGGTTTAAGGGGGTCAAAATTATACTAGTAGGCGTGGTTTCGTGAGCCTTGCGTCCGCGCAGTCTGACCAGCACCTTAGACAGTGCAATATCCCTATTTTATTTGAGGTTTAGCGTCCCCGTCAACACTGTAGGTCATTTTGGAGACGATGCTTCCAATTTTGTGGGACTTTTACCCAACATTGAGATAAAATGACACCTCAAGCCCCGTCGTCCAATGAAACCAATACGGTTTATTAGCATGGACGGTCCAACACGCACACTTTACCTAGGCATGTTATAGCATGTTATAGCCTCTAAGCTGTTTACCAGTACTCGGTTTAGCTCTGCGTGGAAGCATCATGCAGCCCATCTATTTCTTCAAGCCCGGAGGCGGTTCGAACAAGTGCATTTGAACTGACATGATCAATGAAGTTTAACAAGCTCTAAAAGAGTTTTTTGTTTTGGAGTTTAATGACCCAGTGAACACTGTTCAGGTCATATCAAGTCAGTTAGTTTTCCTAACCACACTTTTCCTGGGCAGTCTTGTACATAAACGGTTAACCAGTACAGTGCACAATTTTTCCGCCAGCAACTGACAACTGTCCTTGAATCAGCGCGGAAGGGAAAGAATGACTGTAAAACAGATTCCATTATCAATCTTCGCGAAAGAATGTCGCCGATCCCGGCAGGTATCGAACCGGCGACCTCCTGATCACTCATTAAGCTACCGATGCCGACAGCTAGCAACACGTCACATGGGTGTGCTGCTGAAATGAAGTGAACGGAGAACATTTCTTTGTTTTGGAGTTTAACACTTTTTGTACCAAATTGAATCTTCCTTCTTATATATAGCAGGAGTCAATTTCCAAATTTAGGGGTGTCAGGTTGTGTTTTCTTCAAAATTGAATTGGAAAATAGCTGAACTTTTAGCAAACAGTGAAGGCCCTGTTCAGACGCCACGTTCTGCGGCGTCTGATCTGGGCCTGCACTGTTTGCCACAGTACCCGTTTAGGGGTTTCCAGTCTGAAATGGGTTAACGGCCCAGTCAACGCTATTTAGGTCATTTTTGAGTCGAACAGTTTACCCATCCATACTTTACCTTGACAAGCTTACACGTAAGCGGTTAACCAATACTGTGCACATTCTTTCGCCAGACACTGACAACTGCCCTTCTTGGATCAGCGGAAGGAAACGAATGATCAGTCTCCACGTAAGAATGTTGCCGATCCCGGCAGGTATCGAACCCCCGTCCTCCTGATCAGGCCGGCGAACGGAAGTTTGTTTGGATTGGAGTTTAACGGCCCAGTCAACACTATTTAGGTCATTTTTGAGCCGGTCAGTATACCTATCCACACTTTCCTGGGCAGGCTTATACGTAAGCGGTTAACCAGTACAGTGCACATTCTTTCGCCAGAAACTGACAACTGCCCTTCTTGAATCAGCGGAAGGGAGAGAATGACCGTAGAAAAGATTTCATGATCAATCTCCACGAAAGAATGTTGCCGACCCCGGCGGGAGTCGAACCCGCGTCCTCCTGATCACCAGTCAGACGCGCATCCGACTGAGCCAACGAGGCCGGCGCCGGCGAACGGAGAACATTATCTATGTATAAGTCAAGGCCGTTTATTTCTTGGGCTTTTTAACTATTAACACTGATGACATTTGATGAAAAAAAATAGGACCCCTTGTTCAAACTAACGATGTTGTTGGGCAACTTATCGTTAAAACTTTGATCATTTAATAATATTTTGCTGAAAAAAGTGAGATGCAAAAGCTACTCACATTTACTCATTACTCAGGAAATCCCATTGTATTAACCCATTTAGTACGAGAAACCCAAAACGGGTACCCTGACAAACAGTACAGGTCCAGATCCGACGCCGCAGAACGCGGCGTCTGATCATGGGCCTCCACTGTTTGCTTAAAGTTCAGCCATTTTTTCAAATAAATTTTGATCAGAACACAACCTGACACCCCTAAATTTTGAAATGAACTCCTGCTATATATAAGGAGGAAGATTCCATTTGGTACAAAAAGGGTTAAATAGTGTATATGTACATGCTGGAGCAGCTTGAATACTTAGCTTCCCCTAACCTAAAAATTCTACTTCGACAGAAATTTCTTGATCTATATTTATAAGCACAGCCACCCGGCAGAATTCGTGTTCATTAATTTTCGTTTTTCCTGCTAACATCATACACATCTGTTATTCCGGAAAAACCAATTTCAACGGTTTCCATGGTAAATGGTTTCAGTCCTGATTATATACATGTTCCTAATTTTGAGAACATACGATCCAGGACTTACTTTTACATATCTGGCATGTGAGAAATGGACATGTGGTGAAAAGGTTAGGTATGTTGCCGAAGGATCCGGGGAGCTGTCGTCGTCGTCGTCGTCCGTCCGTCCGTCCGTATGTCTGTCCACACTTTCTTTAAACGACATCTCCTCCTAAAACACTGAACAGAGTCTGACCAAACTTGGCACAATTTATATTTTGGTGGTCCTCTTTCAAACGTGTTTAAAGAATTCCATTCCATCCAGTTTCTGGCGAAAGAATGTGCACTGTACTGGTTAATCGCTTACGCATAAGCCTGCCCAGGAAAAGGTTTGCGTAGGTAAACTGACCGGCTCAAAAATGACCTAAAATAGTGTTGACTGGGCCGTTAAACTCCATGGCAAAGAAAATGGGAAATAAGAGAAAACCTTTAAAAATCTTCTTGTCTGATACCAGAATGCCCATGTCTTTGATATTTGGTATGCCAAGCTTCATCTGGTGGACTTCTACCCGGGATCCACTTTTTTTAACATAGACTTGTATAGGGGAAACCTAGAAACATTTGCTTGTCAGAAACAAGAAGGCCCAGGCATTTGATATTTGGTACACACCTGTGTATGGTGGACCTCTACCAAGAGTGTTCCAATTATAGCACTGTGGCCAAAATGGCCTCGACCGAGGGCCTAGACTTAAATGTTTTACATAGACTTATGAAGGAAAAGCTTTAAAAAGCTTCTTGTCTCAGTGAAACCGGAGGGCTCTGGCTTTGATATTTGGTACACAGCTTCGTCTAGTGGAGCTCTATCAAAGTTTTTCAAATTATATCACTTGGGCAAACATTGGCCCGCCCATGGTCCCATATATTTTACATAGACTTATATATAGGGAAAATATTTAAAAATCTTCTTGTCCGAAACCAAAAGACCTTGGCCTTGATGTTTGGTATAAAGCTTCGTCAGGTGGACCTCTGTTCAAATTAAAGCCCTGGGGAAAAATGGTCCTACCGAGGGCCTTGTTTGTTTGAGTTTAGGTTTTATGCCCCCCACCCCCCTCAACACTATTAAGGTCATTTTGGAGACGTTGATTTCAATTTTGTGTGACTTGTACCCGACATTGAGAATCCTACGGCCCATAGAAACATCTAGAATTTAAGGGGCGGTCCGACACGCATCACTTTTCTTGGGCAGGCTTAGACCTAAGCTGTTTACCGGTACTCAAGTTCGGTCGGTTTCAGCTCTGTGCGGAAGCACCGTGCAGCCCAATCTATTTCTCCGGGCGGGGCTAAATGTTAAACATAGACTTGTATAGGGAAAACATTTAAAATTTTCATGTCTGAAACCAAAAGGCCCAGACCATTGATGATTGGTACGTCGACCCCTGCCAAGATTGTCCAAATTATACACCTGGGACCAGAAATGGCCTCGCCCAGGTGGGGTGAGGCATATGTCTTACATAGACTTATAAAGTGAAATCCTTTAAAAATCTACACCTCTGAAACCAGAAGGCTCAGGTCTTTGAAATGGTACACAGCTATTTCTAGTAAACCGCTATGCCAAACGGTTGTTCTGCCGGCCTCGGCAGCTCAGCCGGATGCGCGTCTGACTGGTGATCAGGAGGACGTGGGTTCGATACCGCCGGGGTCGGCAACATTCTTTCGTGGAAATTGATCATGAAATCTTTTCTACGGTCATTCTCTCCCTTCCGCTGATTCAAGAAGGGCAGTTGCCCAGGAAAAGTGTGGATAAGTTAACTGACCGGCTCAGAACTGACCTAAAATAGTGTTGACTGGGCCGTTAAACTCCAATACAAACAAACAGACAAACCAACGTTGTTCAAATTATAGCACAAATTATATGGCCCTGCAGAGGGGCCCCATGTTTTACATAGACTTTAATAGGGAAAACATTTAACAATCTTTTTGTCTGGAACCAGAAGGCCAAGACCTTTGATATTTGGTACATAGCTTCATCTAGTTGACCTCTGCCAAGATTGTTCAAATTATAGCCATGGGGATAAAAATGGCCTCGCCCAGGAGCCAGCGTGTTTTATACTGACTTATAAGTTATAAAGGGGAAACCTTTAGAAACCTAGAAAGCCCAGGTCTTTGATATTTGGTATACAGCTTTGCCTAATGGACCTCTACCAAAGTGGTTCAAATTATAGCCCTGGGAGCAAAATTAGCCTCTTCCAGGATCCCACATGTTTTACAGAGACTTATATAGGTAAAACATTTAAACATTTAAAAATCTTCTAATCCAAAATCAGAAGACCCATGCTTTTGATATTTGGTACACAGCTTCGTCCAGTGAGCCTTTGTCAAGGTTGTTCAAACTATAGCCCTGGGTCTAACAAGAAATATCTTTAAAAAAGATATGCGGCGTAGATTTAATTGGAAGGTTGTTTAGAAACCAGTGCTTCAGCTGAAGTGCACGACCCGCCGGATGCTTTTAGCTTTATGAGTGTTACCATATATGGGTATGGTGGCCATTTTGGTCATGTGACCTGGACCTAAAACGGTTCCCCCAATAAATGCGCCTTATCGTAAGGAGCAAAAATATATCTTATACTTTAGTACTGTTTTCTGAATCGTTTGCAGGAAAAAATGAATTCTCACTTTTCCAATACAAAAGCATATGTGTCAAAGTTTGACCTAGGCACAAAGAAGGTCAAGGTCAATCCAGGGTCACCATTTGAGCAATTTATGATGGGCCTACGTCCCAGATGCTATTTATCAAGTTTCGTGGAAATCTGCCCAGTGGTTCTGGAGAAGACTATTTTGAAGGGTTTTTACTATATATGGCTTGGCGGCCATTTTGGTCATGTGACCTGGACCCCATGAGCAAATTTTGGTTTCCCCCATCCCATAGAGGCTCCATATGAAATTTGACCTTAATCGGCCCAACGGTTTCCGAGGAGAAGCAGTTCGAAAATTTTCACATTTTTCGCCTCGGCGAGGCTATACTAAATGGAATGTAATATTTCGCAAGTTCATTGGTTAGATCTCATTGATATCTATCAGTATGCCAAAATTGTTTAAATATTCCAAGCGGTTAAGTCACTATCACCAATTTTCACAAACGGGTTACGGACGGACAGACAGACAGACCGTATATGGCTTGGTGGCCATTTTGGTCATGTGACCTGGACCCCATGAGCAAATTTTGGTTTCCCCCATCCCATAGAGCCTTCATATGATATTTGACTTCAATTGGCCCAACGGTTTCCGAGGAGAAGCAGTTCGAAAATTTTCACATTTTTCGCCTCGGCGAGGCTATACTAAATGGAATGTAATATTTCGCAAGTTCATTGGTTAGATCTCATTGATATCTATCAGTATGCCAAAAATTGTTTAAATATTCCAAGCGGTTAAGTCACTATCACCAATTTTCACAAACGGGTTACGGACGGACAGACAGACTGACGGAATGACACGGTGATTTTAGGGCACTCTTAGAAAATCAACCGACTTCAGTCGGTCGCTTTTTCTGCGGGTCGTGCAATATGAGCTACAATAGTGACAGCAACAATTGTCTAGCTATGAAATGGTTTACTGTATTCAAACAATTCAGATGTCACGCGAGGAAAAATAGCTTTGCAGAGGGCGGTGTCCCGCCTGTTTGAGCTAAGGTCAATGTAAAAGGTCAAGGTTAAAAACATGACCTCATTTCAAGAGCATATGATCTCAAGTATATGCACAACAAATAAGAAAACGTTATCATTCACTGTTTTTGAACACAAATTCTAGGGTTAACATTTAGGGTTGTCGCCATGGTGAACGTAAACGCATAGACGGACGAACAAACGGACGAGCAGACAAACGGACGGAAACTTGATCTTATGTGCACCTGACTAAAACTCAAATTACACTTATTCCTTTTCAGAAATTATATAACATTAATGATATTCAAAAATGTCCATTTTGTGTTAAAATGGAGGAGATAAAGTATGCTGAAGACAAATGATACACTGCAACTTTTATTTAGCATATATTGTAAATTAAACATCTGTCAATTTGTAATGCGATTATTACATGTTTTTGTCATGCTATATCTCTTTATTGGTTTCATTGGGCAACAGGGCTTGAGGTGTCTTTCATCTCAATGTCGGGTAAAAGTCCCACAAACTTGGAAGCAACGTCTCCAAAATGACCTACACAGTGTTGATGGGGACGTTATACCTCAAATCAAACAAACAATTCCTTTCGCAGAAAATTCTTCCTTTCGCGAAAGGAACCTTCCTTTCGCGTAATGGTTCCTTTCGCTATATAGACCAACCACGTGAAATTAGGTAAAAATAGCTATTCACCGCAGCAGTTACAGAATTCAATAGAATCCCAATCATACATTTGACGTATGGTCATCAAAGGACAAGACGGTGAGCAAGCCGATATGGAACAGTATTAAGGTAAAAACTCAAATATGCAATGTGCAATTACAATATGAATTGTTGAAACCGCACTTTGCATTATGAACCTTTCCATATCTTACTACTTTATTCGAATATGCAACATGCACATTCTAATTTGAGACCTTTGTATTTAAATATGGCATTTGGACGTCCTATTTTGCATTATTCAGTTTCGATTCTGCTGTGGTTAGACGGGGTACCAGTCATTGAGGTGACGGTAACGTTCGGTAATGTCCGTGGATTTGCCGTATTTTTTCCGATGACAAGCGTCCGTTTGAGAAGATCGTATTCGCTTTTCCAGGGGCCAAATTCAAGCCAGCAGCGATAAATTTTATCCAGCTATTCATTAATTCGGATATTTACAATAATGTGTACGTTTGCATATTTAAAATAAATTTTACAGCGCGGTTCCTTATTTATGAGAAACAGGATTTTTATTTAAAAGTTAATACTTGTTTGACGAAGGGGAAAATACTCTATCGTTGAACATTTACTAAAATAAATTACCATGAGGGATTAGTCTGTGCCGAATCCGTGGATTTAAAATGAGCAATTATTGTTAAAATTGATTAATTCATACAATTTTCATAAATCTGATCCTTCTGAGGTGTTACTTATAAAGATATTATTTACTAATTGCAACCTCACTCAAAACTCAAATGTTTGGATATTATAGAAGTATGTATATGTCCGCACAACGTATGGCCGAGCGGTGGGGTAACCCCTATGTGCTTATGACGCCCGTTTACCTTCAAAACCAGTTTGTCTCTCTGTTCACCGGCAACGGGGATTCGTTCCCTGGGACCTCACCAGATGACCACACGGGGAATTTGGAAAACAACAACTAGTTCCCCAATTCCCATTGTAATTCTGATGTAAATACTTCATCCATTAACATGAACAGTACTTACTCATTCTCAGTCCCGACCCGCAACCATAGAAACGCACCTGTGGTCACAATGACAGCTGTCCTATTCATATGTCCGTCTGTCTGTCTTCATAAGTTAGACTGGGGCAGGATAGCTTTCATCCAACAGAATCACAACGCGAAAATATTAGCTGGTCGTCTGTCAGTTCGTCCGTCCGTCCGTCCGTCCGTCCGTCCGTCTGTCTTCAGCCAGCAAAACCTTGCTGAGCTAGTGTCGCGACTGTCTTAACCAGCCTACTACATATTTCTTCAAGTTCTACATGTAACGATTTGGCAAATGGAGTGGCTGAATCCAAACCATTTTGTACTTACATGTATTTCCATGTACATGTGTATTAGGTCTACACCAAAGTTTTTTTTTCTTCTTGTTTTATTACAGTTAGACCGCGTACAGCGTACCCAGGTTTACCTGGCGGAACTTAACGACATTATTTATTTATTTATTTACTTATTATTAAAGTTAACAGAATCTAGAAAAAAAAATGTTTTTGATGCATTAGATTTGTACATTTTACCGCCGAAAAATACAACAACAAAAATTGAAAGATGAAAAGTCGTGATGATACATGTATTTTTCTGACTGTTGCTTAAAATATACATTTTGGGTACACGTTAGAAGCGCCTCTTCGATGCGGTTTTAACGAGTACCCACAATCTATATTTTGGAGTAGAAATGAGAAAAATAATGTTTACTCCTGTCAATCCCAGTTTTACCCTATAAAAGTGGGGATCAAGTGTGTGTGTGTTGGGGGGGGGGGGGGGGGGGGGTAAGAATTATAAAGATGTTATTTTATGGTGTGATGCGCTTGGTATGTGAGTGCGTTTTTAGTTTTACGTCTCGACAACAGCTAAGGTCATACGGAGATGGGACCTGGGTTTAAAGACTCATCCGAAATTCTGGAGAAGCCGGGGTCGATCCTGCGATCCCTGGTTAATGAGGCGAGTAGCATAACCGCTACACCACAGAGGCTTCCAGCGCTTGATATGTTACATTGTAGCAGGTGCGGGTTTTCCACCTGCACTCCGGTATGAAAGAATTTGCTGCGCGTTGTGTTTTTCTCAAACAAGAGGGCCATGATGGCCCTGGATCGCTCACCTGACCCATATGATAGAGTTACAAGTGGGCCTCTGGGAGGGCCATTATTGACCCCAGGGCTACAATGTGCATAATGTTGAGGGAGGTCTAAAAAGGTGAAGCTTCATACCAAATATCAACAAAGCCTATAATTTGAACAATCTTGGCAAAGGTCCACTAGATGAAGCTACACACCAAATATCAAAGACCTGGGCCTTGGGGTTTCAGAGACCATTTTTTAAAGATATTCCCTACATAGCCTATGTAAAACCAAATGGCCCCGGGGCGGGGACATTTTTGGCCTCAGAGCTATAATTTAAACAATCTTGATAGAGGTCCACTAGATGAAGCTTCACACCAAATATCAAAGACCTAGGTCTTGCTGTTTCAGAGAAGAAGATTTCCAAAGATTATCTCTATATATAAGTCTATGTAAAACCAAAGGGCCCCAGGGCAGGGGCTATAATTTGAACAATCTTGGTAGAGGTCCACTAGATGAAGCGCCATACCAAATATCAAAGACATGGGCCTTGTGGTTTCAGAGAAGAAGATTTTTAAAGATTTACCTATATAAGTCTATGCAAAACCAAAGGGTCTCGGGGCGGGGGCATTTTTGGCCCCAGGACTATAAATTGAATAATCTTGATAGAGGTCCACTAGATGAAATTTCACACCAAATATCAAAGACCTAGGCCTTGTGGTTTCACAGAAGAAGATTTTTAAAGATTTTCCCTATATAAGTCTATGTAAAACCAAAGGGCCCCCGAGACAGGGGCGTTTTTGGTCTCAGGGCTATAATTTGAACAATCTTGGTAGAGCTCCACTAGATGAAGCTTCATACCAAATATCAAAGACCAGGGCTATCTGGTTTCAGAGAAGAAGCTTTTTCAAGATTTTCCCTATATATAAGTCTATGTAATACCAAAGGGCCCTGAAGCGGGGGCATTTTTGGCCCCAGGGCTATAATTTGAACAATCTTGGTAGAGGTCCACAAGATTAAGCTTCATACCAAATGTCAAAGACCTATGCCTTGTGGTTTCAGAGAAGACAATTTTTAAAGATTTTCCCTATATAAGTCTATGTAAAACCAAAGGGCCCCAAGGCTGGGGCGTTTTTGGTCTCAGGGCTATAATTGAACAATTTTGGTAGAGGTCCACTAGATGAAGCTTCATACCAAATATCAAAGACCTAGGCCTTGTGAATTCAGAGACAAAAAATTTTCAAGATTTTCCCCATATAAGTCTATGTAAAACCAAATGGCCCTGGAGCGGGAGCATTTTTGGCCCGTGGGCTATAATTTGAACAATCTTGATAGGGGTCCACTAGGTGAAGCTTCATACCAAATATCAAAGACCTGGGACATGTTGTTTCAGAGAAGAAGATTTTTTAAGATTTCCCTATATAAGCCTATGTAAAACCAAAGGGTCTCGGGCTTGTGCATTTTTGGCCCCAGAACTATAATTTGAACAATCTTGGTAGGGGTCCACTAGGTATAGCTTCATACCAAATATCAAAGACCTGGGCCTTGCGGTTTCAGAGAAGAAGATTTTTAAAGATTTTCCCTATATATGCCCATGTAAAAAACAAAAGGCCCCGGGGCGGGGGCATTTTTGGCCCCAGCAATATAATTTGAACAATCTTGGTAGGGGTCCACTAGATGAAGCTTCATACCAAATATCAAAAACATGGCCCTTACGGTTTCAGAGAAGAAAATTTTTAAAGATTTTCCCTAAATAAGCCTATGAAAAATCAAAGGGCCCCGGGGCGGGGGCATTTTTGGCCCCAGCACTATAATTTGAACAATCTTCGTAGGGGTCCACAAGATGAAGCCTCATACCAAATATCAAAGACCTGGGCCTTGCGGTTTCAGAGAAGAAGATTTTTCAAGATTTTCCATATATAAGCCCATGTAAAACCAAAGGGCCCCCGAGCAGGGGCATTTTTGGCGCCAGGGCTATAATATGAACAATCTTGGTAGGGGTCCACCAGGTGAAGCTTCAAACCAAATATCAAAGACCTAGGCCTTGCGGTTTCAGAGAAGAAGATTTTTAAAGATTTTTCCTATTTAAGCCCATGTAAAACCAAAGGGCCCCGGGGCGGGGGCATTTTTGGCCCCAGCACTATAATTTGAACAATCTTGGTAAGGGTCCCCTAGATGAAGCTTCATACCAAATATCAAAGACCTGGGCCTTACGGTTTCAGAGAAGAAGATTTTTAAAGCTCTGCCCTATACAAGCCCATGTAAAACCAAAGGGCCCTGGAGCGGGGGCATTTTTGGCCCCAGCACTATAATTTGAACAATCTTGGTAGGGGTCCACTAGATGAAGCTTCATACCAAATATCAAAGAACTGGGCTTTGCGGTTTCAGAGAAGAAGATTTTTACAGATTTTCCCTATATAAGCCCATGTAAAACCAAAGGGCCCCAGAGCGGGAGCATTTTTGGCCCCAGCACTATAATTTGGACAATCTTGGTAGGGGTCCACTAGATGAAGCTTCATACCAAATATCAAAGACCTGGGCCTTACGGTTTCAGAGAAGAAGATTTTTAAAGATTTTCCCTATATAAGCCCATGTAAAACCAAAGGGCCCCGGAGCGGGGGCATTTTTGGTCCCAGCACTATAATTTGAACAATCTTGGTAGGGGTCCACTAGATGAAGCTTCATACCAAATATCAAAGACCTGGGCCTTGTGGTTTCAGAGAAGAAGATTTTTTAAGTTTTTGGTGAAAAAAAAATCTATTTTTGGCTCCTATGACCTAGATGTGCAACGGACCGGAACCATTTGAACAACTTTGAAAGGGGACCACCTAAGGATCATTCCTGTGAAGTTTGGTCAAAATCCGATCAGTGGTTTAGGAGGAGATGTCGTTTGAAGAAATTGTTTACGGACGCACGGACGCACGGACGCACGCACGGACTGACGACGGACGACGGACGAAAAGTGATCCCAAAAGCTCACCTCGTCACTACGTGACGGTGAGCTAAAAAGTGGAAACCTTTGCGTTTTGTCACTTGAAGCCAAAAATCTAGTATAAAAAGTCAGATAGTTTTCTATTTTCTTATAAATTAATGAATGCATTTAACACAAACAGTTACGAACATCTATATAAACATGTGACAAAACAAACTGGGAATCAGACCCCCGGCCATCGGGGCTTGAAGAAATAGATGGGCTGCATGAACTGAAACCGACCCGCACACCAGTACTGGTAAACCGCTTAGAGGATCTAAGTCTACCGAGCCAAAGCGGTGCTTACAAACCCTATTGGTTTCATTGGGCGACAGGGCTTGGAGATGTCATTTCATCTCAGTGTCGGGTAAAAGTCCCACAAAAGTGGAAGCAACGTCTCCAAAATGATCTATACTGTGTTGAAGGTGACGTTAAACATCAATTCTAACATGACGTTAACGTTTTTCCCATTGAACCCAGTGGAAACGTCAGCGTTTGCAAATATGCGATAATTCACGTCGTCAACGTGGTGCGTGCAATTTGGCGTCATCGTGACGTTGCATGTAAACATTTCCTTCTGTCGACATCCGCTGCAAAATAGTCCCCAAGATAACGTTTTGTTACTACTGTATTTCAGTTTAGCATCATGTTAGAATCGAAATAATTTCCACGCACCCGGTGTGTTATCGTGATTAACACACGGTGTTGTCGGGCAGATGCGAATATTAATTCACTCCGGCTTCGCCGTCGTGAATTAATATTTCGCAATCTGCCCTCCAACACCGTGTGTTAATCACGATAACACACGGTACGTGGAGATTATTTCTTAAATCAAACAACAGAACCAAAATGCCTAGTTTTAGAATTCCGTTTGATATGCCCTAAATCATAAATAAATGTTAAAGGGAACGTAAGTCGTTTCTCATCCGAAAGCATTTTCACAAAAGAGAGTTGTAACTATGTTTGCTTCAGGTGATCATAAAGGAGCAGTCTCACCAAGGTCTACACGACATTGGACAGGAGCCTTTATGAGCCATACAAAATTATTATAAGTATTTACAACAAATTTATATTTTAGAGGTGCAATGGCCTGAACACATTTGCGATATATTTAGATAAAACTTGGACACAAAACAAACACAGCAAAGCTGATTCCTGGTCTGACATATAAAATAAAAATTATGTGTAAATGATTTTATCGGGAAGGGTGTAATGTCCCCAAATCGTCCGTTTTATGCCAAAAATATAGTTCTCTCGTTTCTTTCACTCCTCCGTGTCACCAATACGCTTGCAGATTCTTTTTGGTATCTTCCGAATACAGGCGGACGTTTACGGAAAAACGATCACAGCGCCACTTAACGAGAATAATGAGAACTAGAAGAAGCAGAAGCGGAATATTTTGCACAATTGTAACTGAATATAGCATAACAGAATATCAAAATTGCATATTGCAATCTCAATGTTGCATAATTGAGTTTTTACCTAAATCCTGTTCCATAAGCCGAAACTGTATATATTTTTCATTCATGTCTCACATAAAAAATGAAACATCTCCTAGGTTAAAACTTCGGTAAACTGTCGTATTTTTTGAGTAGATTTATTTATGCAAATCATTGACCAATGAAATGGTCATCTCCTTGGACATGTGGTTTTATTGACCAATGGAGTAACGAAAAATGTAGGACAAAAGCAAAACCATAACGGCTACGCCGTAAAAATGGCCCTACCGAGGGGTACACAAGTGATTCAAATTATAGCCCTGGGACCAAAATTAGTCTCTTCCAGGATCCCACATGTTTTACATTGACTTATACATAGGGAAAACATTTTAAAAATCTTCTTGTATGAAACCAGAAGGCCCAGGTCTTTGATATTTGTTACACAGCTTCGTCTAGTCGACCTCTGTCAAGATTGTTCAAATCATAGCGATGTAGCCAAAATGGCCCAGCCGAGGGGCGTACATATTTTACATTGACTTACTGTATAGGGAAAACATTTAAAAATCTTCTTGTCTGAAACCAGAAGGCTCATGCCTTTGATATTTGGTACATGGCTTCGTCTGATAGACCTTTGCTAAGACTGTTCAAATTATAGCCCTGGGGCCAAAAATGGTCCCGCGGAGGGACCCACTTGTTTTAAATACACTTTTCCATACGTAAGCGGTTAACCAGTACAGTGCACATCGTTTTGTCAGAAACTGCCAACTGCCCTTCTTGGATCAGTGAAAGGGGGGAAATGACCGAACGCCGCTGGTAAGGACTCGATTAGCAACATAACTCGACTTTGGGTCGATTGCTAAAATGCAATTTTAAGTTTACCCTTTCAACCTCATAGAGGAGCGTTTCATCAACATCGACACTGTTTGACATCCTGTAAATGAAAGGGCGACGGTCCCGCCCATCGAGGCTTGAAGAAATAGATGGGCTGCATGATGCTTCCACGCAGAGCTGAAACCGACCTGCACACGAGTACTGGTAAACCGCTTAGGGGATCTAAGCCTGCCCAGGCAAAGCGGTGCGAGTCGGCCCGTCCATGCTTATAAACCCTATTGGTTTCATTGGGCGGCAGGGCTTGAGATGTCATTTCATCTCAATGTCGGGTAAAAGTCCTACAAAATAGGAAGCAATGTCTCCAAAATGACCTTTACAGTGTTGACGGGGACGTTAAACCTTAAATCAAACAAAGAAACTATTAACAAGAATAAATTTCCTGTTTCACTTTAGAAATGCAGTAGTGAAGTGGGTGAAGACACAAAAAAGAGCATACTGACCTGTCACATGTATGCCTGACTGTCATGACATCGCTGATCTTAGCCCCACTGGGCACATGACCTTGCGGCAACGTAGTATCAGTGTCGATGCAACGCCATGGCGTTGCATCGACGTTGATACTACATGGCCTCTATGTCGTAAGCCTGTTTTGTGTCTCCAGTCACATCCGGAAGTTTCCAGGAAAGACCAATTGCCACATGGTAGAGTTCTTGAAGAAAAAGATCCGGGATGTTGCATTAAACTCTTCGACGATTCTAATTGGATAGCCACTGATCATCTCCCAGCCTATCGCAGATCTTGGGTCCCTATATAAGATGGCATTTGTCAGAGAAGAAACATAAACACATTTTCTGGTCAAAGTGTTTCCTGGGATTACATTCATCTTGACATATTATTTGATCCTGAAAAAAAATGGTGAGTTTTGCTGTTGTCTTCCGCATCTTTTTGACTTCTTAAACTTCTGATCGGTTCATCAAGCGTCTTTGAGATTATTTCTCAGGAGCGACTCGCTAATCAGAGGCGGGCAAACACTTGAGTACACGGAGAAAAACGGCCCCCGCCCATCGGGTCTTGAAGAAATAGTTGGGCTGCATGATGCTTCCACGCAGAGCTGAAAGCGACCCGCACGCGAGTACTGGTAAACCGCTTAGAGGATCTAAGCCTGACCAGGCAAAGAGGTGCGAGTCGGCCCGTCCATGCTTATAAACCATATTGGTTTCATTGGGCGACAGGGCTTGAGATGTCATTTCATCTCAATGTCGGGTAAAAGTCCCACAAAATTGGAAGCAGTGTCTCCAAATTGACATTTACAGTGTTGACGGGGACGTTACACCTCAAATCAAACAAACAAACAAAACACGGAGAAAAGGCGCGGACCCGACCATCCGTTACAAAAAGTGGCTTCTCATTTGTAACCCGATTCAGCGGTTATCTTAGAGTCAGTGTCAATGCTCTTGCTTGTCCCAAAGCCACAGCGGCCCGTCTAAATAAGAAATGATCATTTTTTTAGAATAAATAAGATTTTTTTTTTCTTTAATTTGAAGAAATTTTGGGTCCAGGTGGTGATTAGTTAACGGTCCGTTAAAGCTTTGATCATTTACTTATATTTTTGACTGACAATAATGCGAGCAGCCGAAATACCAGTTTACTATTGATGTTGTTTTTGTTGTAGCTGTTGTTGTAAAAACTTGTAATAGATAGCATGTTATTATTATTATCACCACCACCATTATTATCATCATCATCAGCAGCAGCAGCATTATCGTCACCATCATCATTATTCACAGCAAACAAGGTTTGATACGAGCATTCCATGTGAATCATGTGTCTTTATTACGAAAACTTACCTATTCAAATATATTGAAAATTCTACCATCAAAATTTGAAGAAAAAAAGTTTAGACAAAAATTGTGATAATTTTCATATTTCTTCTCAAAGGCGGCTCTAACGTGTACCCACAATCAATGCTTTTAAGCAGAAATAAGAAATATAATGTATAGCGCTCTAAACCCCAGTTTGTCTATATGTAAACAGTACAAGCCCATACCAGACGCCGCAGGACGCGGCGTCTTTAAAGATCAGTCATTTTCCAAATAAATTTTGATGAAAACACAACCTGACACCCCTAAATTTTGAAATGGACTCCTGCTATAGTTAAGGAGGAAGATTCAATTTGGTACAAAAAGGGTTAATAATACAGGCATGTTTTCGTGATGGCCAGATACCAAGCCTTACATATTCACCCAATAATATGGGGGTGGGGAATAAAGATGTTGTCAGCCTTCGTTTCATTTGGGGATGCTTGTTCTTTCTTGCAGGGTATTAAAGCCTACATTCTTCTTGCTCTGATTGGAGGCCTTGTTACCTTGGCCATGGGTAATGAGGACAACGACGAAGGATCCGAAGAACGAGCCGACTGGACGACGTACGAGGGGGACAACTGGGGCGTAAAAGTAAAGCCCTTCGTTTTTGCCAATGATGACGTCAGGTATGGTAGACTGGATGGTGAAGTCAGATACGACATAAACGACAGGGTCAGCGTGACGGGTTCGGGTTGGAGAGATACGACCAGGAACTGGGGAGCAGGGGTTGGAGTCCGCTACCGATGGAGAAGAGATTTAGCTCATATGGTAAGTACATGTAGTTGGAGAACAATTTAGCAAATCACTCAGGGATAAGAGGAATCGTTTGTTTGTATTGTAGTTTTGCGACATATTCAACACTATTCGGGTCAAATCGTGCCGGTCAGGTTACCTAACCACTCGTTACGATAACACACCCGTGTGACATAATACATTCTTTCCTTTCTCCAAAATGGTTACTTTTCTGATGAAATTCTGTGATATTTTTCTTATTTTCACTTCAAACATAGGTTGTGTGTGCTTGTTAGAATCGCCTCAATGAGGCGGTCCAACGAGTATCCACAAGCTATGCCATGGATCCAAAATAAGAAAAATAGTGTATACCCCTGTAAACCCCAGTTTTCTCTGTATAAAGTAGGGGTTTAGGGGGGGGGGGGGGGGGCGATCATTACACGGACTTGTTAAAATGATGTCTTCCTGCGCAGGCCTATGCATAAGCGGATATATATCAACTACAGCGCATATTCTTTCGCCAGAACCGACTGACAACTGCTCTTCTTGAATCAGATGATCGTAAAAAAGAGTTCATTATCCATCTCAATGAAAAAATATTTCCGGTCCCAACAAGATGCAGAGTAAGAAGAATAAATAAAGATGACTAGATAATTTTCTTCGTTTTTCTCCATTAAAACATGCCGTAGGTACTCGTTAGAATCGCCTCTACGAGGCGATTCTAACGAGTACCAACGACATGTTGTTGTTTTTTTTTGTGTTTTTTTTTTTTTCAATGAGAAGGGCAATACCATATCCCTTAACGTTTTTACCCCTTTTCCGGACTAGTATATACCCTTGCAAACCTCCCTTTTCTCAGTCCGTATAAAGTGTGTTCAAGTTAAAATGATTTTCTTCACACATGTTTTAAAACCCTTATCACACTGAACACAACAGCCCCTATCCTTCGCAGACAGTAAAGATCCAGATCATAAGGCTTCTGAAAAAGCCGTCTGATGGGGATCTATACCGTTTGTCAATTAAATAGGGAACTCGAAATAAACGTGATGTCAACTATTTTAACTGGTGTGGTAAAATTAATATTCAAAAGATGGCATGATGTTGGGAAATTGTTGAGAGAAAATCATAGCAATTTTGGCCAGTGGGTCTATATGGGAGTAAAAAAACTAAATTGCACGACCCGCAGAAAAAGCGACCGACTGAAGTCGGTTGATTTTCTAAGAGTGCCCTAAAATCACAGTGTCATTCTGTCAGTCTGTCAGTCTGTCCGTCCGTAACCCGTTTGTGAAAATTGGTGAAAGTGACTTAACCGCTTGGAATATTTAAACAATTTTTTGGCATACTGATAGATATCAATGAGATCTAACCAATGAACTTGAGAAATATTACATTCCATTTAGTATAGCCTCGCCGAGGCGAAAAATGTGAAAATTTTCGAACTGCTTCTCCTCGGAAACCGTTGGGCCGATTGAAGTCAAATTTCATATTGAGCCTCTATGGGATGGGGGAAACCAAAATTTGCTCATGGGGTCCAGGTCACATGACCAAAATGGCCGCCAAGCCATAAATGGTCTGTATGTCTGTCTGTCCGTCCGTCCGTAACCAGTTTGTGAATATTTGTGATAGTGACTTAACCCATTGGAATATTTAAACAATTTTTGGCATACTGATAGATATCAATGAGATCTAACCAATGAACTTGCGAAATATTACATTCCATTTAGTATAGCCTCGCCGAGGCGAAAAATGTGAAAATTTTCGAACTGCTTCTCCTCGAAAACAGTTGGGCCGATTGAAGTCAAATGTCATATGGAGCCTCTATGAGATGGGGGAAACCAAAATTTGCTCATGGGGTCCAGATCACATGGCCAAAATGGCCGCCAAGCCATATATGGTCTGTCTGTCTGTCTGTCCGTCCGTAACCCGTTTGTGAAAATTGGTGATAGTGACCTAACCGCTTGGAATATTTAAACAATTTTTGGCATACTGATAGATATCAATGGGATCTAACCAATGAACTTGCGAAATATTACATTCCATTTAGTATAGCCTCGCCGAGGCAAAACATGTGAAAATTTTCGAACTGCTTCTCCTCGGAAACCGTTGGGCCGATTGAAGTCAAATTTCATATGGAGCCGCAAAGGGATGGGAGAAACCAAAATTTGCTCATAGGGTCCAGGTGACATGACCAAAATGGCCGCCAAGCCATATATGGTAAAAACCCTTCAAAAATAGTCTTCTCCCGAACCACTGGGCAGATTTCCACGAAACTTGATAAATAGCATCTGGGACGTAGGCCCATCATAAATTGCTAAAATGGTGACCCTGGGTTGACTTTGACCTTCTTTGTGCCTAGGTCAAACGTTGACACATATGCTTTTGTATTGGAAAAGTGAGAAATCATTTTATCCTGCAAACGATTCAGAATACAGTACTAAAGTATAAGATATATTTTTGCTCCTTACGATAAGGCGCATTTATTAGAGGAACCGTTTTAGGTCCATGTCACATGACCAAAATGGCCGCCATACCCATATATGGTAACACACATAAAGCTAAAAGCATTCGGCGGGTCGTGCACTTCAGCTGAAGCACTGGTTAGTCTCTAGTTTTTCTATCTGAAATAAAGCGATTCAAGCCCATATGGAGTCCCCCGCAAAGTGATGCGAGCCGGACTGTCCCTTTAAACTCAATTGATTTGTTTGGGCAGTAGGATTCATCTGAATGTCGGGTAACAGTCCTACTAGATTGGAAGCAACGTCTACTAAATAATGTTGACGGGGACGTAAAACCTCTATTCAACCAAACAAATATCATGAAAAAAGTCCCTAAATAAACTTCCTGCATGATTTCGGACGTCACAGACATTCAACATCGATTTAATGTTTTGTCTGTTGGTTTGATTTGAGGCTTAACGTCCCGATAAACACTGTAAAGATCATTTTGGAGACGTTGCTTCCAATTGTGTGGGACTTTTACCCGACACTGAGATGAAATAACATCTCGAGCCCTGCCGCCCAATGTAACAAATAGGCTTTAAAAGCATGGACGGTCCGACTCGCACCGCTTTGCCTGGGCAAGCTTAGACCCTCTAAGCGGTTTACCAGTATTCGTTAATTTCGAGTTAATTCAACATTAAAACAACTTGTATTGACCCGTACTTATGAGCAGGATGCTGAGATGAGCACGAAAAGGCATTTTACCATTTACAAGAAGGCACAATTTCTATGTCAATTGATATGAGCATACGTAAATTTTAAAACCTAGCGCTTTCTGAAACTTGCAAGCCAAATCTTTGCATGAGGGCCGCGCCATATGAAAAGGGGTGTTTGGGTATATGCGCCCAGCGAAGACTCTGATCAGCCTGCGCTGACGCGCAGACTGATCAGAGTCTTCGCTGTGTGTTATATAGATGCATTGTGTCCCAACGTTTCTTCATGAGGGCCGGCTAGGCTGCATTCTATCTGAATAGGTACGCAGGCTGGTTCAAATCTTCGCTGACCGCATATGTTCGCAATTCCCTTTTTGCTTGTCGTGGCGCATGTGGAAAGTAGACACAATATTATTCAATGTTAGGTAGGCTCTCGTGACACTGAAGGGATGCGGTATCGTTATACGCATTTCTCCGTTTGTTTTGTTTGAATTTAGGTTTAACGTCCCCGTCAACACTATTTAGGTCATTTTGGACACGTCATGACTCTATTTCTCTTTGTGTGTTAATGGCCCTCTCAGTCTGTATGACGAAAAAGGCTCCGATCAGATTGTTCGCGGAACTGAAGACCCCCTCTCGCTCAATTTATTATGGTTCCAAGGCTGTATAAATTTTGCTGCTCGCCTACACTGAGCATGAAACGACACCAAATTCGTTTTTATGATCAACAGAAAATGAGATTGAAGCCTCCGTGGTGTAGTGGGTACTGAGAGTGCTTACGCTACCCGCCTCATAAACCAGGGATCGTGGGTTCGATTCCGGGCTTCTCCGAACAGTCGGATGAATCTTTAAACCGAGGCCCCGCCTCCGTATGACCTTAGTTGTTGGTGGGACGTAAAACACACACACACACACACACACACACACACACACACACACACACACACACACACACACACACACACACACACACACACACACACACACACTTAACTGTTCGTGTATTTATAGCCAGGCCGCATTTCATGCTATCTTGAGTTAAGAATGAAAACTGGCGCCATCTTGTTATTTTCAGACCGAAGGGCGTTACCATCTACGAATTGACGCCAGTCCGTGTCAGTTTCTGGTCTATGATTTGAACAAAAACGGTGCTATAGACAAACAGGAAATGTTCGCTGTTTTTGAGGATAGAGATCTTGCTACCAGTCTATTCCAGGATTTAGATGGCGCCTCGGGTGACGGTTTGATCAGTCAGGAAGAATTTTACTCCATGGCTCCAAAACTGATTTACGGATGCAACATGGTTCTCCCGAGCAGCAATTAATAACAGTGCTGAATATGGTACGAAAGAAAGCCAGTAGGAAGAGTAGGGTACACATCTATTCAAGTATTTCACAAAAACATGAAAATTTTCGTATAAAAATTCTGATATTATTCTGCTCAAAAACATGGATTGTGGAACTCGTTAGAACCGCCTCGGTGAGGCGGTTCTAACGAGTACCCACAATCTATGTTGAGGTGGTTCTAAGGAGTACCCACAATCTATGTTTTTGAGCAGAAATATGAAGAAAAAAGATGTATAACACGTAAACCCCAGCTTTTCTGTATAAAAATGGGGTATACGGGGTCAAAATTATATAGGCGTGTTTTCGGAATGATTGACAGTGACTGGCAACACTCACGTCATCAGAAAACTTGTTTTGTCTTTTTCGAGCAACGCTAGGTGCAGACCAGCCTGCACACCCACGCAGTCTGATCAGCACCTAGTGTTCACTGCTTTGATAGTTCAATACCTCCAGTTTCTAAATCTAAAATTTCAAGATTCTTCCTATTCGGTGCAGCTGAGGAGACTAAACCCCGAAGACAGATTTTCTTGTGCCACGGCTAATGCATCACGTGTTAGAACATCTTATTTTACCTAAAACCTCTATAAAGTATATTGTTCATAAACATGCACCTACTAGATTGCTGCTTCTATTCTATTTACATGTTTTCGCATTTCATTGTTTACAACCGTACATGAAATTTCAACAAATAAAGCTCATAAATATATACGTTTCTTTTTCATTTGTGTCTATATGCATGATAAAATGAACCAGCTAATGAGAAAATGCGATAAGTTTTGTTTGAATTGAGGTTTAACATCCCCGTCAACACTATTTAGGTCATTTTGGAGACACTGCCTCAAATTTTGTGGGACATTTACCCGACAGTAAGATGGGCATGTCGCCCAAACAAACCAAAAGGGTTAATATATAGGGACGGTACGGCTCGCACCACTTTGCCTGGGCAGGCTTAGAACCCTCTAAGCGGTTTACCAGAACTCATGTGAGCTCTGCGTGGAAGCATCATGCAGTCCAATGTATTTCTCCAAGCCCCGGTGTGCGGAGGCGGGGGAGTGGGGGGGGGGTGCTAAAATTGTATTTATTGCATAGACGAGCAGCAAGGGTTCAGGCGAGCATGCACATATGCGCAGTCTCGCCAGAGCCTACGCAGATATACAGAGGCAACCTTTTGCCTCCACCCGTCGAAGCTTGGAAAAATAGATTGGGCTGCATGTTGCTTCCACGCAGAGCTGAAACCGACCGCACATGAGTACTGATAAACCACTAAGAAGGACTAAGCCTGCCCATGCAAAGTGGTGCAAGTCGGACCGTCCGGGACCCAGTGTTTATAAGCCCAATTGGTTGAGATGTCATTTTATCTCAATGTCGGGTAGAAGTCCCACAGAATTGGAAGCAAATAGTGTCGATTCAGACAGCAACCTTGAGACAGCTTCATACAAGAAGTCTTGTGACTAGGCCTATTATTATTTGGCTGCACCCGGACAATTTAAGGACACAAATTGGGGAGTGCTAACTTACTGCTAAGTGTCCTTTTCTCATAAGTCGGCCCATATACAGAGGAACCCCGTTTTAACAACAGTATTTGTTCCCTAACAATTTACCGCTATATGAGCCCCGCCAAGCGAATTTGTGTCTTCGAGCATTCCGTCATGACAAATTTTAACTGCGCATGCCCAGCCATTCAGAGGGGCCAGGGCTATGGCTTTCTGTCTGAAGGTTGATTCACTGCTTGTATGAGCGAGCAGCGAAGGTTCTGGCGAGACTGCGCGGATGCGCAGGCTCGCCTGAACCTTCGCTGCTCGCATAGGCGATAAGTACCAAAATCGCTTGACGGGGCCCATATAGCGAATACGCCGCTATATCGATTTCGCCGCTATGAAGAATCCGAATAAGAAGTAAAGATGTCCCTCGTTATAACGACAGTATTTGTTTAAGAAATGAATTTTATTTTTCTGTTGTTCATGAAAGTATGAGCGCAGTCGGTCGCCTGCGAAGTGGGTTCATGTAAACTTTGCTAGTGACCCGCTGTCGTTCACACATCCATGAACAACAGAAAAATTAAGTTTATTTCTTCTTTTTGCATTCTTTGCTCCTAATCACTGTGTGCGAACAACTTTTAAATCTGAAAAACATTTACACGCTGTTTTTCTACAAAGAGCAAAACAACGTTGACTCATCAACGCTCAATCAGATCGCATAGAACCATGGTTTATACTGTCGTCGCTTTACGACATTGAAAATCATGTGACTCGATGCGTTCATTGAAGTATGAACTACATTGTTTTCTACAGGTTTACACTGGAAATGTAAATATTCCTCAATAGTTTGCCGATATAAAGAATTTCCCGTCAGAAAGAATCTGATATGTAACAACGGGCTTTTCCCCTTAGCAAAAGTTGTACACATTTGTTAAAAAGAGGAGATTCTGGCAAATATCTATAACATTTGTTTCTTGGAGTATTAGATTGCAAGAATGGCGATGCCTATGGATTCGAACCGAGGCTAAGTCTTGGGCTTAGGAGCCATGCCATTGAAAATTGTCGTTATAACGAGTTATGTCGTTCTAACGAATATCGGTATAAAGAGGATTGACTGTAGTATAATTGGTATTAATGGACTTTCTCCTTTAATTACTCCAAGAAACAATGTTGTGAACATTTGTTAGAATCACCTCGCCTTGGCGATTCTAACAAATAACCACCGTGAACATTGGTGTCTTTGAGTATTAAATAATTACAATATTCTTGAATATCTCCATTAATCTGTCTTATCTTGAGCATTGAGATTCCAGATATAACATTTTTTGTCATTTTTTGAAGAGGGTTGACTGTGTAACTTTCAACTAAACCATAGCCCCTGGTAAGACGGGTATCCACGCATTATTTTTCTTATTTCTGCACGAAAAAATATGTTGTGGGTACTCATTAGAAGCGTCTCGTCCAGACGCTTCTATTGCGTACCTACATCATATGTTTTCATGTAAAAATAAGAAAAATGTCAGTATTTTTCTGATGAAAAAGCGCCGTATTTGGAGCTATGCTATACACTCGTTTAAACGACAGAATTTTGCCGTTCTAAAGAATTTGACGCTTTAAAAAATACCAAAAGAGGCATATCCAACAATGTTTTTTTTTTTTTTTTTTTTAATTCATAGATATGTAATAAAATAAATTCTTACTGAGCTAGCTGTTTTACGGTAGACTGATATAGGTAGTAAAAGGTTTCCTGTTTTCTAATTTACTATAAGAAGTATATATTGTGAAAATTTGTTAGAATCGCCTCGTTCGCCTAACAGAGGCGATTCTAACAAATACCCACAACATACATTTATTGGAGCATTTAATATAATATTCTAGAATTTCTCGTAGTATCCGTCTTATCTTGGTCTAATGATTTGTTCCATTGAAAGGGTCCTTATTTTTTGTTTGTTTGATTTGAGGTTTAACGTCCCTGTCAACACTGTATAGGTCAGTTTGGAGACGTTGCTTCCAACTGTGCGAGACTTTTACCCGACATTGAGATGAAATAACATCTCAAGCCCTGTCGCCCAATGAAAACAATAGAGTTTATAAGCATCGACGGTTGGATTCGCACCGCTTTACCTGGGTAGGCTTAGATCCTCTAAGCGGTTTACCAGTGCTCGTGTGGGGTCGGTTTCAGCTCTGCGTGGAAGCATCATGTGGCCCATCTATTTCTTCAAGCCCCGATGGGCGGGGGCCGTTTTCATCTTGGACTAGGGATTTGTTCCATTCAAATTGCCCTTATAATGTCATTATAACGAATGTCGGCATAAAATTCGTTGACTGTGAACTGTTTAAAATCATCAAACTTGGTATAAAACCAGTGCTTCAGCTGAAGTGCACGACCCGCCGGATGCTTTTAGCTTTATGAGTGTTACCATATATGGGTATGACGGCCATTTTGGTCATGTGACCTTGACCTAAAACGGTTCCCCCAATAAATGCGCCTTATCGTAAGGAGCAAAAATATATCTTATACTTTAGTACTGTATTCTGCAGCCTGTCCAGGAACCGCGGTGCGAGGCGGACCGTCCATGCTAATAAACCCTATTGGTTTAATTGGGCGACAGGGCTTGAGATGTCATTTCATCTCAATGTCGGGTAAAAGTCCCACAAAATTGGAAGCAACGTCTCCAAAATGACCTTTACAGTGTTGACGGGGAAGTTAAACCTCAAATCAAACAAACAAACAAACAAGTACTGTATTCTGAATCGTTTGCAGGATATAATGCATTCTCACTTTTCCAATACAAAAGCATATGTGTCAAGGTTTGACCTAGGCACAAAGAAGGTCAAGGTCAACCCAGGGTCACCATTTTAGCAATTTATGATGGGCCTACGTCCCAGATGCTATTTATCAAGTTTCGTGGAAATCTGCCCAGTGGTTCTGGAGAAGATTATTTTTGAAGGGTTTTTACCATATATGGCTTGGCGGCCATTTTGGTCATGTGACCTGGACCCCATAAGCAAATTTTGGTTTCCCCCATCCCATAGAGGCTCCATATGAATTTTGACTTCAATCGGCCCAACGGTTTTCCGAGTAGAAGCAGTTCGAAAATTTTCACTTTTTTCGCCTCGGCGAGGCTATACTAAATGGAATGTAATATTTCGCAAGTTCGTTTGTTAGACCTCATTGATATCTATCAATATGCCAAAAATTGTTTAAATATTCCAAGCGGTTAAGTCACTATCACCAATTTTCACAAACGGGTTACGGACGGACAGACAGACCATATATGGCTTGGCGGCCATTTTGGTCATGTGACCTGGACCCCATGAGCAAATTTTGGTTTCCCCCATCCCAATGAGGCTCCATATGAAATTTGACTTCAATCGGCCCAACGGTTTCCGAGAAGCAGTTCGGAAATTTTCACATTTTTCGCCTCGGCGAGGCTATACTTAATGGAATGTAATATTTCGCAAGTTCATTGGTTAGATCTCATTGATATCTATCAGTATGCCAAAAATTGTTTAAATATTCCAAGCGGTTAAGTCACTATCACCAATTTTCACAAACGGGTTACGGACGGACAGACAGACCATATATGGCTTGGCGGCCATTTTGGTCATGTGACCTGGACCCCATGAGCAAATTTTGGTTTCCCCCATCCCAATAAGGCTCCATATGAAATTTGACTTCAATCGGCCCAACGGTTTCCGAGGAGAAGCAGTTCGGAAATTTTCACATTTTTCGCCTCGGCGAGGCTATACTAAATGGAATGTAATATTTCGCAAGTTCATTGATTGGATCTCATTGATATCTATCAGTATGCCAAAAATCGTTTAAATATTCCAAGCGGTTAAGTCACTATCACCAATTTTCACAAAAGGGTTACGGACAGACTGACAGAATGACACGGATATTTCAGGGCACTCTTAGAAAATCAACCGACTTCAGTCGGTCGCTTTTTCTGCGGGTCGTGCAATGAAACTAAATGTCTTATTTCCACATGATTTCGGTTGCTTAGATGACTGAACTATAGTAACGTTCAAGTTCCCATGAAGTCAACAAAATTTCAGCCATGCCTGAACATTGCCTCTGATTTTTTTTCCAGCTCAAACGCAGGCATGACATACTGGTCTGGGCCCAGGATTACAATGCGTACTTAAATTTTAAGTACCTACTTAAACTAAGTATTTACTTAACTGTCGTATAAAGTGAACTACAAAGAATTTTTTTCGTTTAAGTCGATACTTAACCAGAGAATGTCCTTAAATATTTAAGGTAACCCAGGTAGGTACCTTAACTTTTAAGATTTGACCTTGACACATGAATGTATATATCAACAACGGCAAACACGAGAGCTTTTATTTGCCCAAAATTACCAGTCATGCTCGGTAGCTCAGACGGTAAAGTGTTTGCATCATATTCAAGAGGCCCTGGGTTCGGGTCCCGGTCGAGCCACTTTTTTTTCCTCCTTGGAGCGCAAGTCGACTTGGCGATGAGGTATAAAACAACTGGGATTTCTCCCTTGGTGTGTCAGTTTTCGACCGATAGAGCTGTAAAAAAAACTTCCCTTTACATAATACTGTATAATACTGGTAACAGGGTAACAATTTATTGTTTGGTGTAGGAAGGTTCTTACAAGCGAAAGGGGCTCTTAAACGACTTGGTTGTTTTTGTCAGGGTAGGTGTGTGTATGTTTGATTGATTGATTGGATGTTGAACGTCCCTTTCAACTATATACAGGTCATTTTGGAGACGTTGCTCCTATTTTGTTGGACTTTTACCCGACATTGAGATGAAATGACTTCTCAAGCCTGTCGTCCAATGAAACCAATAGGGTTTATAAGCATGGACGGTCCGACTCGCGCCGCTTTTCCTGGGCATGCCATAGGGGCTTGAATCATGAAAAAAAAAAAAAAGATTCAAGCCCCTATGGGCAGGCTTAGATCCTCTAAGTGGGTAACCAGTACTCGTGTGCGGTCGGATTCAGCTCTGCGTGGAAGCGTCATGCAGCAAATTTATTTCTTCATGCCCCGATGGGTGGGTGGGGCCGACAGGTTTGTGTGTCGGGGGATGGGGGTGTTTGGGGAGGTAGGCTGGCGCATATCACTTTTGTCTGTTATTTAAAAACTGATCCTGTGGCACAGCGGGTCCATGTTCCTACGCTTATGCATGTCCTGCTACTTTTACGCATACAATGTTCCCAACCATCATATGGCGTCTTTATATTCAGTTTCATGAAATAGTATGACGCCACGTGCATTTAAGAAATGACTTTTATTTTTCTGCTGTTCATGAAAGTATGAACGAACAGGGTCGCCTGCAAAGTAAATGAACCCCGACTCCGAAGGGGTTCATATAAACTTTTCTAGCGACCCGCTGTCGTTCATACCTTCATAAACATCGCAAAAAAACTGTTAAAGCTGAAAAACATTTACACGCAGTTTTCTATAAAGAGCGGAACGCCCAATGAGATCATAGAGAACCATGGTTTAGACTGGCGTCACTTGACGTCATGGAAAATCATATGACTTGATGCGTTCATGGAAGTATGAACTGCATTGTTTTCTATAGGTTTACATTAGTATTTTCACTTGAAATGTAAATAATTTCTATTTTGGCGGGAACAACTGAAACGTATGTCAGCGATGTACATTGGCAGGGCAAATGGTCATAGTAAAGGCAATAAAATCCAATTTAAAATCCAATTCGAAGGCCCGTTTCGTAACTTTCATATGAAAGGACCAATTGTGTAAGATTCGCGATATCAAAATTTATTAAATACAAAGAAGTTTTTTTTTTGGTTGATTTGAGATTCGTCCTCACAACACTATTTAGGTTTGATTTCGGAAGTGTTGCTTTCAATTTTGTTGGACTTTTACCCGACATTGAGATGAAATTACATCTCAAGCCCTGTCGCCTAATCAAACTCGTATATGCATGGACGGCCCGACTTGCACCACTTTGCCTGGGCAGGCTTAAGCCTTCTAAGTGGTTTACTGGAGGTCGCGTGTGGTCGGCTTGTGCTGGTTGGGTGAGGCAAGGTGACGTGTATCTTGCGTCACTGGGGTGTCCAGCTGATATTGGCCGCAACCAATCATAAGCTTCTACTCCTTGCCTTGGAATGCTAAATAAAAATAAGTTTGAGGCGTATCACCTCCCTTGTTTGTTTTGTATGATTTGAGGTTTAACGTCCCCGTACACACTGTAAAGGTCATTTTGGAGACGTTTCTTCCAATTTTGTGGGACTTTTACCCGACATCGAGATGAAATGACATCTCAAGCCCTGCCGCCCAATGAAACCAATAGCGTTTATATTCTCGCACCGCTTTGCCTGGGCAGACTTAGATCCTCTAAACGGATTACCAGTACTCCTGTGCGGGTCGATTTCAGCTCTGCGTGCAAGCATCAAGCAGCCCCTCTATTTCTTCAAGCCTCGATGGGCGGGAGCCGTACACCCCCTTGTAAGCGTGTTCATGTGAGTGATTGAGTGTGTTTGTGAGGTGAGTGAGTGAGCGCTTTATGCCTCATCAACTGTAAGGTAATACGCAGATAAGGACCACATTCATAAAAAGACCGGGCAATCCGAGATGGAATGTACAGAGATTTTATATCACATTTTTTTTCCTTTGTGTTACTCCGACTGGAGCTACGGTTTTTCTCCGTGTTTGTCTGCACGATGTTTGATCTAGTCGTTAATGAGTATATCAACTACATACAAGTATAATAATGACATCCGAAAACAATATTGTAGCCGGGGTTAAGTTTGGGGTGGTTTCTGCGGGAGTCTTCCCTGTTCTTCACCATAGTGCAGAATATATTTATTACTGTACCAGATTGTATTGAATATTATGCAATACGCCTAACGGCATGAGAAGGGTTGAATCATGGACAGACTCTATAAAACCGATTCCGCCCCCACCCCTCGGGGCTTCAGATTTGGCTGCATGATGCTTCCATGTAGAGCTGAAACTGACCACACTGGCACGAGCACTGGTAAACAGCTTAAAAGGACTAAGCCTACCCAGGCAAAGTGATGTGAGTCAGACCGTCCACTGCATATAAGCCTTTTGGTTTGTATATTCAAATATTGTATGATTTCTTGTTTCTAAAGGGACCCCGTAGAAACAGCGTTTTGAATATGGCGTGGTGCTACCACTGTTTGTCCGCACAAATCGTGATCGAGTGTGATCCTTCAATGAAACACGTTTTATTGTGTATAAAACATTTTTCATGGTTTATGTGGTGAAATGGTAACTAAACCATCATATTTTCTATTGTCTCCATTCAATGAAACAGAAGAAGTGATTTTTGACAGATCGCGGGAAAATTGTGGGCCGCCTACATCAATGTTTAATTGAAACTTACGTGCTGATCGTCGTGAAAATTTCCGTCAAAATTACGACTTTATCCGAAGTTAAATACTTAGCTAAGTAAATGAAAAAGGTGGCTTTCGAATGCACTTTTTAAGAAAATACTTTACTAAGATATTAATTCCTCCTTAAATCGTTAAGTCGACCTTAACTTAAGTATCGATTGTAATCCTGGGCCCTGGTTTCATCTGCTCGACTCTTAGTCAAGTTGAGCTTTCACGCGTCCGTCAACAATTGCATTATTTCCAGTGGCTAGTATGTTGTTTAGATCCATTTTTTGTTGTTGTTGTTTTACGGATTATTTCACTCATATCGAGCCGATCGTTAATCAGAGGTGAGCGAAAACCGGAGTACCCGGAGAAAAACTACCTGACCTTCCGTTGAAGAACTTGGCGCCTCACATGTGACCCGAGCGAGGCTCGAACCCACAGCGGTGAGAGACCTAATGATTAAGAGTCAGCGCTCTTATCCTCTAGGCCACGGAGGCTCGTTTGTTAAGATCCATATCTGTTACTTATTGCAACGCATTATGAGAATACACCCGAGTGATATAGTGCATTTTTAACATCTCCAAAATGGCTACTTTTCTGATGAAAATCCGTGATTTTTTTCTTATTTATACTGCAAACACAGGTTGTGGATGCTCGTTAGAACCGTCTCATCGAGGCGGTTCTAACGAGTACGAACAACCTATGTCTTGCAGTAGAAATAAGTATAATAATGTATACCCCCGTAACCCCACTGTAAAAAAATATTGTTAATTAAACCTTAAGGCAGAGTAAAGTTTACACTAAAACTCGTGCGAATTCGAACCATACACAATTTTGGGTGTAAAATGTAACTTTGAGTAACAATACACTGATAACTTGTATAGTTTACTCAAAATTTGGTGTAGCGCTGCAAATTTAGTGTTTGGTGTGACGATTCTATAAAACAAGTGTTACGTTTCGTATCCACTAATTATGGAGTATTTGTTTGTTTGATTTGAGGTTTAACGTCCCCGTCAACACTGTAAAGGTCATTTTGGAGACGTTGCTTCCAATTTTGTGGGTCTTTTACCCGACATTGAGATGAAATGACATCTCAAGCCCTGTCGCCCAATGAAACAAATAGGGTTTATTAGCATGGACCGCGGTACCTGGACAGGCTTAAATCCTCTAAGCGGTTTACCAGTACTAGTGTGCGGACCGGATTCAGCTCTGCGTGGAAGCATCATGCAGCCCATGTATTTCTTCAAGCCCCTATGGGCAGGGGCCTCTTATTATGGTGTAAGGTTTGCTAATAAATAGGGTAATTTTAGTCATACTACAGGGTAACATTTTTTGAAGGGCGGTGTAACTGTGAACATTAAACTTTTTCAGTGTAACAAAATATCGGTGTAAAATTTCTTCAAATGGTCGGTAATATTTTGTTATGTTCAATGTACATGTAAAAAAGTAAAACACTTTGAACATGTGAAAGCGTTATCTCTCCAGCTTATCGGTGCTTTGCTGCACCAATAATGGTGTTTTGTTTCATCGTAACATAAGTTAACGTTTCTTGTCGAATCGTGTAACTAGTCGTATAAGATGCATTCTATGTACGACATATGTTACTTTGTTCCTCTTTCGTTTTATATTGCCCAAAACGGCATAAATATCATACAAATTATATAATTACGAGATTATAGGGTTGTTTCATGCGTAATGAAAATCTTGCTAAATAAGATTAAAATGAGGTAAACTTCATTTCAGTATAAACACAATTTCTGTTTAATAGAATCTAATGGAAAAAGCAGATTTTTACACCAGCATTTTACGGAAGCTCTAACATTACCATTAAAAAATGGCAACTGATAAGAAGTGTATTAAAGGTACCCTAAGAAAGGGGCATTAGAGTATGATAAGTTCTATACCAATGAAAACCAAAAATAAATAAATAATTACACTACACAAATGTACGCTGTGGTGTAGCCAGTCTCAATTATTGGTGTAATGTTACACTGACTGAATGAAGGAAACATTACACCCGGAAACTTTTCCTTCAAAATATGATGGCATATTTACACCGGAAATGAAGATCAGTTACACTATGGTGTAAACTTTCCGTCGATTTTCAAGTGCGATATTACAACTTTTATCTGGATCAATAGCCGGCTATTCGGTCAAAAGTTACCGAGCATACAATGGAGATAACTTGTAATGTTTCCATTAACTTTTTATAGTGCAGTTTTCTCTATATAAAGTGCGGTTTAAGCCAGAAAACATGTACACTCCATATTTTCCAGTTCTGTGCTTCCAAAGGATAACCCTTTCTAGAACATATTTGACGTCAATACAGCTGTTGTCTGTGAGTGTGTGGCAGCAGGAAAAAGTCTCACTGCCCTATATATTATAGTGTAGTTTATATTTTCTTGTCCTTTTGGATCATTGATTCCATTGTGAAATTTTGAAAATATTTGCGGGTCACTGATGCGGCCTAATTGGCCGAAACTAGCTAGTCTGACCCAGATGGCATGTATACTCCATATTTTCCTGTTCTGTGATGTATTCATTGCTTCCAAAGGATGGCCCTTTCTAGAACATATTTTGGGGGGGTTCTCATATCACGGACCGTTTCATTTTTTTTGTTTTTATAGTTGTACAAAGCAGCATGTAGTTATAGGGCACTGTACATATAATAGCAGTCGCTATGTCCAACAATACAGTACAGATCTAATTCCCAGCCGGGTGGATCGGGTGGATACTGTCATTTAGTCCTATAACCGTTTCGATAAAATTGCTAGCCTCCACAAAATCTGCTGAACAGATATTTACACCACGTGGACCAGGCTCTTTGACTGCCAGCCACTTCACAAATGCCTCAGTTGCCCGTAATGCCATCTTGGTTTCTAGAGAACTGAATGGTCCAAACATTATATCACGTGATCTTGCTGTTACAACGCCCTGCCAAACAAACAAGACGCTATTTTCGCGAGAAAGGAAAACGTAATGCTCTTCAAGAAAATTAATTAAAGTGGACACTTTGTTCGTGTCTGCCCATGGCGCTACAATCTCGAATGAAGACCATATATCCATCTCGTTTTCTACGATGTCCATATCGTGATAAATTACAATTACTCTGTAAGGTGTCTTCCAGATGTTTTCCAGGGTTGTTCCCCTGTTCCCAACATTGGTCACCGGTAGTAGTTTTTCCTGGAAAATATTTCGCAGTTCAAACAGAAACTTCCGATGCAACTCGTATGACATACCATAACATCGAAAGAAATCCAAAATCAAAACTTCTCGTGGATTCTCGTCCAAGAACGCGTTGACCTCTTGTAGGGCAGGAAGGACAAGGTCACCGTACAGCCCATGTACAAAACGCAGCTCATGTGAGTTTGGGAGGGCAGCTATACGCATGTCAAAGTAGCGAATTCCTGCTTGCAGCTGCTGGGTCAAGGTAAGGTTTTGAGTCCTTGACCAGTTATGTACAACTGATTTGCTACAACAACATGTTTCAAGATTTCGAATGCTTCTTCCTTGGTCAATGGCGATTCCAAGTGACGGGTATAGCTCATAGGTTCCGGAATTGTGAGAACCTGTTGTAGAAAATAAAAAAAACATTGGAAAATGTCCTTTTTATGCCTTGACAAAAAGCAGCTTTGCATTTTTGTGAGTTTATTTCAAGAATTCTAACACAGTGCGCCTATATAGGCAATGGGAAGGAACTGTGTTTTATCAAGCAACAAATCACAGGGCGGAAGAGCACTCAGAGTGACATCATTAAAAGCTGCTAATTTATGACGTCACTCGTAGATTCTTTGACCGTAGACGGTGTAAATCGAAATCGTTACAAAATGACATGAATGCATGTATTACAGTCAATAATTTTTGCGGAATTTTGTTTAACAATGGCGAAAAGTTGTGAGAATTTGAAGGAAACAACAGCATTATTGCCGATTTTCAGCGTGCTAGAATCGAAATAGATCAGCTCTAGCTGGTGATTTTTTGGGTAATAAATCACAGTTTGTGGATCAGTTGTAAGTAGACAAATCACGCGCGCTACGCGCTCGTGATTTGAGCTACTTTACAACTGACCTCCAAACTGTGATTTATCATTCAGCAAACCATTGCTATAGCTGATTTATTTCTTAAAAAGACATAGATGCCATTTTATCATACATCCAGTTCAAGTCTTCTTAACTGTTATAAAGTCGGCCTAGGTAGCCTAGTCGGATGCGCGTCTGACTGGTAATCAGGAGGACGCGGGTTCGACCCCATCCGGGGTCGACAACATTCTTTCGAGAGGATGGATCATGAAATCTTTTCTACGGTCATTCTGTCCCTCCCGCTGTTTTATTGTTTGATTTGAGGTTTAACGTCCCCTTCAACACAGTATAGGTCATTTGGAGACGTTGCTTCCAATTGTGATTTAAGAAGGGCAGTTGTCAGTATCTGTCGAAAGAATAAGCGTTGTACTGGTTAACCACTTACGTAAAAGCTTGTTTGTTTGAACAGGGGTTTAACGTCCCCGTCAACACTATTTAGTTCATTTTGGAGACGTTGCTTCCAATTTTGTGGGACTTTTAACCGACATTGTGATGAAATGACATATCAAGCCCTGCCGCCCAATGAAACCACTCACACCGCTTTGCCTAGGCAGGCTTAGTCCTTCTAAGCGGTTTACCAGTACTCGTGTGTGGTCAGATTCAGTTCTGCTTGCTTACGTATAAGCCTGCCCAGGGATAGTGTGGATAGGTAAACAGACCGGCTCAAAAAACCTAAATAGTGTTGACTGGGCCGTTAAACTCAAATACAAACAAACTAATTGGTATAACCTCTCATTATTTTACACAGAGCACGAGCTGGCAATATCCAACAGAAAGAAAATATGTTTTTCTTGTTCGCCAACCTCTGCTTAACGGTCGGCTTGATATACAGTGAAACTTCGATGGCTCGAACACCGATGGCTCGTTTATCATGGCTGTTTCGAAATCGTTATTGAGACACTAGAAAAATCCATAACTGCATATATGGATATATTTTGGATAATTGTCTTATTTGATCTTGAAAATATATCTTGTGCGTACTCATTAGAATTGCCTCTGTGAGCACATACACTCTAATGAGTATATACAAAATCCCGTGAAATTCCGATATCAGACTAATTCTGCTTTAAAAGGCTATTTCATTTATTTTACTTAGTAGGTTGAGTTATTATTCCTTTGTGTTTCCTGCATACAGTGTCCTCTGGTCAGCGACCACCTTTGGGACTGTTCAAAAGTGGTCTTTAAGACCACTTTTGAACAGTCCCAAAGGTGGTTTTAATATAGGAATTTTACTGTACTTTTATTCTGAGTGATAAGATGTCCATAGTTTGCCTCCTGACCTGGCTCTAAGATCAACCCTCGGTGTCTCGAACTACCCCTGTCTCGAACAAATTTTCATGTTCCCAAAGGTGTTCAAGTCATCTAAGTTCCACTAAAATTGGAATAATTTCGAAAAGGCCGTAAAACCAAAATAAAATGATATGTAGTGGTAATCTATGTAGAGAGAGACACAGAGAGAGAGAGAGAGAGAGAGAGAGAGAGAGAGAGAGAGAGAGAGAGAGAGAAAGAGAGAGAGAGAGAGAGAGAGAGAGAGAGAGAGAGAGAGAGAGAGAGAGAGAGAGAGAGAGAAAGTATTCGAGTTTTACGTCTCACCAACAGCTAAGCTCATATGGAGACGGGACCTCGGTTTAAAGACTCATCCAAAAGTCTGTAGAAGCCCGGGATTGATCCAGCGACGCCTGGTTTACAAGGCGAGTAGCATAACCACTACACCGCGGATGCTTGAGAGAGAGAGAGAGAGAGAGAGAGAGAGAGAGAGAGAGAGAGAGAGAGAGAGAGAGAGAGAGAGAGGAGAGAGAGAGAGAGAGAGAGAGAGAGAGAGAGAGAGAGAGAGAGAGAGTACCTGGAATTGCCAACCAGCTCAGAGGAACTCTGGTTGCGTGTTCCTGAAGTTCAGACATCCACTGACTGTAGTTCCGTGCACCTACACTCATGATGACCCGATTGAGAGTCTTAATTGCCCGTCAAAGCAATCTCCTTTGATTGACATGTGAAACTTGGACTGTCCTCACGGTGAAAGGTCCCTTACCGTTAACACTGAAGCAATTTGTGAATCAGAATTTTAGATTTAAGCGTTTTTAATCAAGAATTGAGGAATAAGTATATATTTGAAATAAAAAATATATGCGTATATGTACTAAATTGTTTTCAGTTATAGATTTGAAAATAAAAAAATGAAGATGTTTTCTGTTAAAGGAAGACGAAAAAAAAAAACCGTTAAAAGTTAAACTTCAGTAAGATTGTGGCGGTCCTGACGAGTACGGACAACCTATGTCTTAGAGTGAGTGTTTGAGTTTTACGTCCCACCAACAACTAAGGTCATACGGAGACGGACCTCGGTTTAAAGACTCATCCGAAAGTCTGGAGAAGCCCGGGATCGATCCTGCGATCCCTGGTTTAGAAGGCGAGTAGCATAACCACTACACCACGGAGGCTTCTGATTCCTATGTCTTAGAGCAAAACTAAGAAAATAATGTATATCTTTGTAAACCCCAGTTTTCCGTATATAAAGTGGGATTTACATTGATTTCATTACAATGACTTGTGAACCTGGTGCGGATGACCCGTTCACCATGGTTAACGCCGACCCGTTTTTGTGTCTCTTCCCAGCAGGCACACGTCGCTAGGGTAACGTCAAATCAACGTCGGTGCAACGTCATGACTTTGCACCGACGAAGATTTGACGTCACATAATCGTCAGGACGTTGTACCGACGTTGATGTGACGTCACAATTACGCCATGAGATTCCCCTCCCCATAACTCAAAATAAGAACATTGTGTGGATGACATAAGGAGATGATTTTCTTATTTTATCTAAAAAATGTATGCTCATTAGAATCGCCTCAATAATACTTCCCCGTCAACATTAATTAGGTCATTTTGGTGACGTTGCTTCCGACTTTATGGGACTTCTGCCCGACAATGAGATGAAATGACCTACCGCCCAAAGAAACAGCTAGTGTTTAAGGGATGGTCTGGCTCGCACTACTTTTCCTGGACAGGCTTAGACCTTTTAAGCGGTTTATCAGTACACATGTTCGGTCGGGTTCAGCTCTGCGCAAAAGCACAATGCAGTCCAATCTATTTCTCCAGTCCCGAAAGGGGGTGGGGGTCTTGATTAGGTTATTCTAATGAGTACACACAGCATACCTTTATTTTACAGAAGATAAAAGGTACCCTTAAGGGGAATAGGAACGCCTAGCAGTTTTCCGACATTTTTAAAAGGGATACAACTTTCGGGACTTCCTGTTCGCTTTTCTATAAGCCTGTCCCACTAAAAAAAAGTGGTCTACACTTAAAGGGAAGAATTTGCTTCTCAGGAGCAAATTCTTTTCTTTAAGAGTTGTCCCCTACTGACATGGGAGACAAAACTACTTTTACAGGAGTTGCCTCCCCTTAAGGTGTATCCATTCCCCTTAAGTCATTCTCATTATGTCTCCTGATTTGTCCCCATGATGAACTCTCGGTGTCTCGAACGACACATAGTTGGACTAAATATTCATGGAACCAAAAGTTTTCGGGCCATTGAAGTATGATGATGAACTCAACCCTCTTTGTGGGTCATAAGACGAAGTAAGTTCTACTGTTCATACAGTTGAAGCCGGTCTCGGTAGCTCAGTCGGATGCACGTCTCATAACTGGTGATCAGGAGGATGCGGGTTCAATACCTGCCGGGGTCGGCAACATTCTTTCGGGGAGATGATCATGAAATCCTTTCTACTGTCATTCTCTCCCTTCCCCTGATTCAAGAAGGGCAGTTGTCAGTTTCTGGCAAAAGAATGTGCACTGTACTGGTTAACCTCTTACGTATAAGCCTGCCCAGGAAAAGTGTGGATGGGTAGACTGACCGGGTCAGAAAAGACCAAAATAGTGTTGACTGGGCCGTTAAAGTCCATACAAACAAACAAACCATATACATGTACGTGAAGAGACGCATTTTGTGGAAGCAACAAGAATAGCCATCACATAGACATGCTAACACATAGCGGTGTTACATGTATCCTTATGAACATTTTTTTCATGACAGGTACCCTATGATTGATATATAACTCTTGATATATTAATTAATTAACATATTTAGACAGCTTACTCATGGAAATCAACCCTGACCTAAAAGCGTGAGCAAAACATGTCGATGTGAAATATGGTGTGCAACATGGTGTCAGAAATGACATATATTAGGTAAAATTTGTGACGTCTTTCTTTATTCTATTTCAAACATAGTTCGTTGGCGCTTGTAAGAACCGCCTCGTTGAGGCGGTTCTAACGAGTACCCACAACCTATGTTTTGAACAAAACTAAGCTAAGGAAAATAATGTACCTCCACTTAAACCCCCTTTTCTCTATATGAAGTGGGGTTTAGAGGGGTCTTCGTTACACGAACTAGTTTTCGTGATAGTACTTTGGTTACCCTGACCCATTTCACAAGTTATGGGGTCAGAGTCGACAGCCCTGGAAGAATTAATCCCAGTCCAGATTCTACACAAAACCCTCTAACGCACACCGATGAGAATAGCGCAGCTGTTTTCTATAAATAAGCGTTACTTAGATTTCTTACAAATCAGTCACGGATAATCACGTCGACACAAGAAGCGAAAAGCTACTGCGCTATATATATCTTTGGGTCGATTGACAAACAATCGGCCCTTGTTAATCAACCCAGAAACATGTTCTGAAATACGTAACCGCATCCCCATACACGCACACACGCACGCATAGAGAGTGTGTGTGTGTGTGTGTGTGTGTGTGTGTGGATTCGGGTTTAACGTCGCTTTCAACAATTTTTCAGTCATATCACGATGGTCTCTGGGTGCGACAGGGAGCTCAATGCTCACTTTTATAGTGCTGCCTCACTGAAGTATCATGACCCAGACACATTACATGATACCACACCCAGTCACATTATCCTGACACTGGGTCGACCAGTCCTAGCTCTACCCCGTAAATCTGAGCGCCAAGCGAGGAGCAGCTAGTACCATTTTAACGCTTTTGGTATATCGCGGCCCGGGATCGAACCCGTGACCTCCCGTTCCCCGGAGCGGACACTCTACCAACTGAGCTATCGGGGCCGGTTACGCATAGAGAGAGAGAGAAAGAGAGAGAGAGAGAGAGAGAGAGAGAGAGAGAGAGAGAGAGAGAGATTTGGCAAACAGTGCAGACCCAGATCTGATCTCTGATCAGGGTTTGCACTGTTTGCTTGCAGTTCAGGAATTAAAAGAGTTAAACAAAACAGTCAAAGTCCCCAGTTAGCTTAAACTCAGAGACAGTCGACTAAGGTTGGCGCATTTAATATGATAATCGATCGATTAGTTTCCCCCAAAATAATTAGCATTTTTGATTTGCTAGTAATCGATTATTTGATAGGTACACATGATGGGTCTACACTGTTTGCTCAGGCCTGATTGTCCGAAAACATACAGCACAGTATAACATATGATAAGAGTCATGCTCAGGCAGAAAGCCAGTGATACAATCTCCAGTGATTACTAATCGATTATCGATCGCCATGGCATCACTGATGATAGATTATCTTTTCAACTCTTATTAGCCAGCCCTACAGTCCACCCATCAGTGCTGTAAGTGCACTGGGGTAAGCAGTAAACGAGACATTGGCAAACAGTTTAGTTCCAGATCAGACGACGCGCTCTGTGGCGTCTGATCCGGTTCCACAGTGTACTCCATACTTCCTTCAAACAAATGACCATCGTGTGTGTGTCCCACCAACAACTAAGGTCATACGGAGCCGAAACCTCGGTTTAAAGATTCATCCCAAAGTCTGGAGAAGCTAACTGACCATCGTACCAGTGGAGCACGTTTCAGGCCACAAAAGACGTATAGAAGTAAAATAAAATTTCGCTATTAAGACCACCTAAAATGAAGACTAATTCTGGTCTAAACAGAAGGGTCCTGTGATTCTTTCTTTGTGTTTTCTGAAAACAGTGTCCTCTGGCCAGGGACCACCTTTGGGACTGTTCAAAAGTGGTCTTAAAGACCACTTTTGAACAGTCCCAAAGGTGGTCTTAATATAGGGATTTTACTGTACTCCTTTTATCCTCGAAACATCAATGGCTGTTATCGGCTCCAACCATCTATCAACGATAACCAGACTCTCCCGGGGCTCGGGAAAGGCTTAGCCAACCCGTCTCCTACTCTCCTAATCAGCCTGTACATAGTGCTAAATGGGAATGTTGGCGTTTTCATCCGGTTTTATCGGGCATCGCAGATTTACACAGGGCAAACATTTTCTCCTTCTTTGAGTGCAGCTCTGGTCTCAAAATGAATAAATACCCTGTTAAATGGAAAAGTGTGTGGGGTGGGGATTGCGGGGCGTCTGCGATTGATTTCAGGGTTAACTTCCTCGTCAACACTGTATAGGTAATTTTGGAGACGTTGCTTCCAATTTTATGGGACTTTTACCCGACATTGAGATGAAATGACATCTCAAGCCCTGTCGCCCAATGAAACCAATAGGGTTTATAAGCATGGACGGTCCGACTCGCACCGCTTTGCCTGGGCAGGCTTAGATCCCCTAAATGGTTGGTTTACCAGTACTCGTGTTCGGTCGATTTCAGCTCTGCGTGGAAGCGCCATGCAGTCCATCTATTTCTTCAAGCCCCGATGGGCGGGCCGTGGGATGCACAGAATTCGCTTTATTTTCCATTCTCTAAAACTGCCATAAATTGTGGGTACTCGTTTTAACCGCCTCATTGAAGGAGTGAACACCTTAGTAATTAACATCTCGCATGGCGGTGTGAACTCCACAGTCCTAACAGCAGCATATTAAGTTGACTCTTGTCTTATTTAGAAGCTTCCGTGGTTGGTGTAGTGGGCACGCTACTCGCCTTGTAAACCAGGGGTCGCAGGACCGATCTCGGGCTTCTCCAGACTTTCGGATAAGTCTTAAAACCGAAATCCCGTCTCCGTATGACTTTAGCTGTTGGTGGGACGTAAAACTCAAACATTCACTCACTCACTAGCCTTATTCGATATACCAGGAGTCTTTGTACGACATTGACAGCTGTTTATGTTTCGAAGACCCATTGCTTTATTCTGTCACAGTGCATTAGAACTTCATTGGCTCGGACACCGATGACTCGTTTACCATGGCTGAGTCGAACCCGTTTTTGAGTCCCTAGGGAATTCCTCTACATAAGAAGTACTGTGGGATAGTTAAGGAGATTTTCGACTTTTATCTTGCAAATGCATGCTGTGTGTTCTCATTAGAATCGCCTGGCCGAGGCGGTTCCAACGAGTACCTACAATCTATGTTTTAGAGCAGAAATAAAAAAAATAATGTATACCCCTGTAGACACCTGTTTTACTGTATAAAAAGGGGGTTTGAGGGAGTCAGAATTATATAGGCGTGTTTTCGTGATGAAAATAATAAGTCATTCTTTCGGAATAATTGAGTGGCCCTTAAAAGGGGCTTAATTCGATTTTGGCCACAAACCTCGCCCTTACTTCCGTATCGCGATTTAGACAAATAATTTGTCCAGTCCGCATTAAGGCCTCCTTACTCATCAGTGCAACATCTCCGTGAACACAAAAAATCAAACAAACACAGAGATGAAACAACGGTGAGGACTCGACAGCAAGAAACCACTGAAATGCTGGAGCAAAAGAAAACCAACAGCCCCAACCAGAGATAGAGCATCAGGTACCAAACAACATTATATATAGAATTAGATTCTCTCTAATTCTCAGTAAGCCTTTTGCGCTGGAACCGCCAATAGAATCTGAGGCCTGACCCACCGGCGTGCAATGAAAGAGAGAAGCAAAGTTTTCAACCGTGATTGGGCTAACTAACATGCATGCAGTCTGTCGCATAACATTTATGTTGTACCCAATCCTTTTATATCGAAGAATGATTTTACGAAATTGGGTGCTGAAGTCATTGCGGTTATATATTTTTCTGAAGTCATATAAAATTCGGGTTCCGATAGACCTTGTTGCAGAAAAGATTTAAGTCCAATACTGAATTTTGAAATTAAATCAGAATGACGTCTATTAAATTTTGAAATGGCTTGGCGCAGTTTATGGTACCGATAACCCTGATTAAGAAGTTTAGCAGTTATCAATGTATTAAGAGTGTTGAAGTCAGTAACATGATTACACACTCTGGCAAATCGAATTAATTACGAAAAATAAACGCCTTGGGATGGCGCACAAGGAACATCACCATCCAAAAAAGGAAAAATTACAAAATAAAAATCATCGCGTTTATCATAAATTTTGCAAGAAACAAACCCATCTACAATAGATAGATATAAATCCAAAAACTGGGCCTCTATATTAGAAGAATTTGCTTTATTTAACTGAAGTTCTGGGGGGGGGGGGGGGTAAATTTGACTGATCCAATCATCGAAATAGGTATTGTCAATATTTAATAAATCATCCAAATATCTAGAAGTCGAGCTAAAAGCTTCAATGATTTCAGATTGGTTTTCAACAGAAAGATACATTACATGATGAGGTCTCTCTCATAACAAAGCAAAAACAGATCAGCCACAAGGGGTGCGCAATTAGTACCCATCGGAATACCCACAACTTGTCTAAATAACTTAGTACCAAATCTTATGTAAATATTATCAAGTAGAAAGGTGAGAGGTTCATATGCACACTTTCTAACAAGACCATAAAGTATAATTTTTATGCTCTTCAGAAGTGAAAAAGCATTTCTTTCATTGCATGCAAGATAGAGGGAGTCTTCCCTATGAAATGTCCATTCGATTAAGTCATTAACTTTTGTTCTTTTATAAGATTATGGGGAAGTGCAGTGTAAAGGGTGGAAACATCATAAGTAGACAGACTTGAAGCACGAAATCGTCTGGATTTCAATTTATTTAAAACTTCATTAGAATTTTTATAGACCAAAACAGATTTCTACCTGATCTTTCGAAGACTTTGTCGGAATATTTTATCACATGTGTTTTGATGGCAGTAAAAAATGAAGTTAATAAATTTGGAGAGTTCAGTGGTGGTACAAGAGCTTGAATTTGCGAGTCTACAGTGATGTCAACATTTTGGGGATATGAAGGAATGAATCATTTAAAACGGATGTGTTTTCGTAATGCTAATCGATTTTAATAATAATAATAATAATAATAATAATAATAATAATAATAATAATAATAATAATAAAAAAACAAGAGGATATTATAATTCATAACTACAACTTACAAGTAGTATCCGGCGGTATCCTGTGGTATCCTGCGCTAATCAGACACTGGCCACAAGAGAACGGTCTCCTTATTTGGTGACAAGAAGTGACAAGAGGTGACAAGAAGTGACAAGAGCTATTTTATGGTAACAAGAAGTGTTAAAACGCATTTGCGACCCTTTTTAAAGTAAAATATGATATATTAAGCATATTTGCAAGCGTTTGAATTCCTTTTAAGACTCCTATGATGCGCTGCAGCTAAGTAATTGAGCCAGAGAAACGCAAACGTTCGTATGCATATTAAAGTCTGCAAATGACTACATCACTATCATAAACCAAGTTATTTATTGTAACATGACTAGGCAAATGATTTGTTCATGCCTGAAAATGAACTTCATACAATATAAGACACTAGAACAACAATTGACCCACTAGAATCATAGCAGGGCCGTCTTCAGATTTTCTTGTCGGGAATAAATTCAAGCTGGTGATAAGAGAATGTACACGATGTGTCTCAATGCCACACAAAATTCCAATAAAATGTGTATAGACCTTAGCAGAGATTCATATATCGGGCTGCCTGTATGCGCAGGCTGATCCAAGTCTTTTCTAGGCACACATGCTCGATGACGCTTCAGTGCTCTGCAGATTTAGCGTCATCGAGCATGTGTGCCTAGAAAAGACTTGGCTCTAATTTGAAACAAATTAAATTGAAGGCATTTGACAAGGTCAGTCACCAAAAACTCCTACTAAAGCTGCACAAATACGGAATCAGAGGTCCCAGCTTGACGCAGGCATTCCTTTCCGGCCGAACACAAACTGTTGTTCTCGAAAACGAACAGTCGGAAACGGTGCCTGTGACATCTGGGGTCCCTCAGGGTTCCGTCCTTGGCCCAATACATTTCTTGATTTATATCAACGACCTACCGGACAGGACTAGATCTAAGGTACGGTTGTTTGCTGATGATACGGCCATCTACCTGGCAGTCTTCAGCCTACAGGATGCTCAAGTACTGCCGCAGGATCTTGACTGTCTTCATGAGTGGGTACTGCAATGGGACAAAGAGTTCAATCCAAGTAAGTGTGTTGTCATACACGTGACACGAGAACGAACTCCAGTCCCGAGTGAATACCTACTGCATGATCAGATTCTTGAATCGGTTGAAGGCTCCAGGTATCTGGGCGTTGAAATTAGCAGCAACCTATCTTTCAGCAGCCACATCCAAAAGACATGCATAACAGCTAGCCGATTATTAGGGTTCATTAAGCGAAACATCAGGACAAAGTCCCCAGCCATCCGTGAAATGGCATACAAGACACTGGAACGCCCCCTAGTAGAGTACTCCTCCTCTGTCTGGAGCTCTTACACCCAAAACAACATCTATAAAATCGAGATGATCCAACGTAGGGCAGCTAGGTGGACATTTGACAACTACTACAGACAGGCGAGTGTTACAGACATGTTAGTCCACATTGGCTTGCGTACTCTGGAACAAAGAAGAAATGATTATCGGCTCTGCTTGTTCTACAAAATTGTCCACGGACTTGTAGCTATAGACTTACCACCGTATGTTGTGCACCCGACCAGTATTTCCCATAAAAACTCTCACCCACTGGTTTATCGACAAATCCACACCAGAGTTGATTATTACAAGTATTCGTTCTCACTCATTCTCAAATGAATTGGGATATTGCAGTCGCCGTATATTTTTCTGAAATCAAGCAGTCATTTTTAACCAATGCATACGTTTATATGACAGAACAACAGGTCCCGAAGATATCATGATAAACCTCCTGTAGAAAAGTACCTTTTCAGAGAAAATGAGCCACGGGAAAACCTGGTTTTGTAATGTTCGAGACTGTCGCTTTTCGAATTCTCTTTGTTTGCGCATTTACAAATTTAAAATTCCACTAGTAAGGAAAGGGTTAGGTGGTTTCCATAGATTCTACATATTCTGGGTAGGGAAATAACTACCATTAGCAGGACCACATGGAGTCTTACTAAGTATTTTTCCTCGATTATGGCTGTCGCCGAAATTTAATTAAACATTGTAATGTACGAGACGACGTTTTTCTTCTTGTTATTTCAAAACAACGTTTAGGTTTTTATACACGGAAACATGACCAAATTGAGATTCTATATTATATTAAGCATATAAGGTTGTTTGATGTTACCTGTACAATAGGAAATTAAAAATACTTGCCATACAAAAATGTGCATGGCTTTGTTGCAAAAATGCATGTAATGTTCGCGATCATTATACCAGGCTTATTACGTATGTATGGACAAAAAATGCTGGATTGAGTTAAACTCCCGCAATGCGTGACTAACACAAATACATCATCTTGAACGAAAATAATAATTTGATGTTGAAATTCCCTCATTTCCAGTGTTTTGAAATGTTCGAGACCTGTAATGTTCAATACCGAAAATTGTTAGTCTGACAATTTGATCACATTGCTCTCACGCGGCACAGTTTTCCGTTACCGGATTGCATAGTAGAAAGTATCTGCAGACGACATGGTTGCCTTTTCCGGTGTTTGATGGGTAAGGGAGTCGGCAGACAATACCACAGTTAAGGGAAAACAGAAGTCATATTTTGTTTTTAAATACCTGAACAGAAACTTTTTATCTTTTTCCATTATTATTTGTCACAATTGATATTGTTCAATTAAGAATACTCCACCAAAAATCATTATTAATGAACAACATTTGTACGCTTGCAATATCATTATTCTATTGCAATAAACAGTGGATGTATGCGATGAAATGTCCGCTATATTTGGTATCGAACATGACAGGTTTGCTATGTTGACCGCCCAGGGATACTGATTGCAAATAAATGAACAATTTTGAATTGTGTAACCTTAGTTGTGTAAAATGAAGACGTTTAGTGATATACATGTTTGCTACATATCTACCAATAGCTGCAAACGGTAACAATATTGATTCCAAATTTATTACTTATTTTCGATTTTGGATTTGAGTCCCATAGCTTATAGCCTTTTCCCAAATTTTATTTGCCAGAAAACATTGTAAGTGCAGTTTATGTTACTAACATTATTGTATCGAACATTACAAATTGTATCGAACACCCCCACCTAAAATAAATGTGTATATTTTAGGGTATGCTGATTTACTCTTGATTATGTTCCTAGATACAAACAAATACAATATTAGATTAATTTTCAATTTTACAGGTAGAAATGGTAAAGTGGCATAGCATGTCCTTTTACCGTGTATGGTAATGTCCGAATCCATTATAGCTGCCATTTACAGGCATGCATTTGTTTTCATTTCTGATAGCTTATTTCACAAAACGTGTTACTTTCTTCCAGCTGGTAGACAAAATTGGTTACACTTTGAAGACTTTTGCATTGACAAATATTACTCTGGAATGCACTGTAATGTTCGATACTGTATTCTCGCGGTTGCATTATTAATTTTAGATAGTTCATTATTGAGAACATAAGGCCATGCGGTTGTTGTGCATTAATATGTGATAAATATGTCTTTTAATGTTTCGGGTGCCTTCAGAAAGCAGTTTTTCTGTAGGAGAGCATTTGTTATGCATAAAAACATATACCGAGGCTTTTGTGCGTAATAGCGACACCATGTTTTAAAAGCATATGACTGAACATGCACTGTTACATTAGTTAGATCCAAAATATGAATGAAAATAACACTAAAAGCTATATTGTCAGTTTATCGCGTTAGTAAACTACTTGACTTATAGAAGCAAAATCACTGTAATGTCCGCGACTTTTTGCATATAATTAAAAAAACCTATTGCTTATGTTGATCGTTTATCTGAAGTAATATTTCTTGTGTTCCTTATTTACCACTAAATAACTGTTTAAATGCAATAGTCATAAGTGATCTAGCTATTATGTGCTTCTCTTAAAACAAAACGAAAGTTGTATGTTTTCAGAAACTATTTCTTTTTCTATATTCTCTAAACAACCCCAAATTTTATTCTAAATGGCTATTAATTTCTTTACCATATATATGACCATATGTTCAATTTTGTCCCCGCTTAATAACCCGGTCGTAAGTTTTTGTCATTGCGGTCTGCGGTCTATTGATTATTGTGATGTTATAGACGGGGGCAACAAACAAGTAGATTGTAGCGTACATTTCCCACAATCAAAATTTGTCAAAATACCGACATATTTCTAGCTGTTGAGGTGAAATAACTTTTGATTTCTTTATCAAGGAATTTTAACTGAGTATAGGTACATGTTAATACTTTATTTTAACATATCGGTGACTGAATTTAAGTAACTTTATAATTTGACTTTTTAAACGGCTAAAATCCCAATTCATTTGAGAATGAGTGTCTACCCCCTCGCAATCGTGCAATGGAACCGGCTGCCATCCAACGTCGCATTACTGCCCACTTTCGAATCTTTCAAAAGGGCAGTATGTATGGTTAGCCTCCCAGTGCCATAAATGCCAGCGCACTGTTTTTATCTTTTAGCTTTCACTGTCAGCTTGTTTCTGACTATTAACATTTTAACGCTATCATTTTTATTCCACCTTCTCTAACAGTTCTTATGGAAACTTTTTTTTAATTTTAAACTTCTTCTACTAACATCGCACTGACGCGCACCTGCACGTAATCCCCGCGAGGGGGTGATGCAGTATTGATATAGATATAAATATAGAAATTAAAAAGTACTATTTTATTTATTTACTTATTTATTTATTTATTTTATGAATTTATGATTAGCAAGCGGAGTCAAATAATATGTCGACCAAATGCTAATAACACAAGCTTGTGATTAATCAACCGAGATAACTCAATACTGAGTGACAGCAATTATCTTAATGGGTTGCGCTCGCACGATTAAAAAAGGATGGAAGACTTCTATCCCAACTGCTTGTTTGTTTGTATTGCGGTTTAACGGCCCAGTAAACACTATTAAGGTCATTTTTGAGCCAGTCAGTTCATTTATCCACACTTTTCTTAGGCAGGCTTATACGTAAGCGGTTAACAAGTACAGTGCAATTATTTCGCTAGAAACTGACGACTGCCCTTTTTGAATGCACGGGTGACTTATCATAATGGGTTCGCCCCCGCCCATCGGGGCTTGGACAAAATAGATTGGGCTGCATGATGCTTCCATGCAGAGCTGAATCTGACCACACACGAGTGCTGGTAAACCGCTTAGAAGGACAAAGCGGTGTGAGTCAGATCGTCCAATGCATATAAGCCGTCTGATTTCATTGGGCGGCAAGGCTTGAGATGTCATTTCATCTCAATGTCGGGTAAAAGTCCCACAAAATTGGAAGCAACGTCTCCAAAATGACCTAAATAATGTTGACGGGGACGTTAAACACCAATTCAAAGTAACAAAAATCATAATGGGTAAGCCCAGTTTTCTCTATATAAAATGGGCTTTCACATGTAGGAAAATCACATGAATCCGGGTTAAACCCGCTTTTATATTTATAAAATGAGACGACATTGTTTTTCAGCCTGAGTTTATTTGAGAAATCTCTTGTCGGTAAATGCGGTTAACCCCCTTCTTCGGTTATAACGAGTACCCACAGTCTATGTTTATGAGCAGAGAAAAAAAACATGAAGGAAAGTCACAGATACCCACGTAAAATTCACTTTTTTGCTTATAAAATAAAGTGACTTTCTTGTCGGTAAATGCGGTTAAACGTCTGAAAAAAAGCATATTGCTTTGGCAGTGGCTAGCCGTCCGGTACCGGACGACCAGACTACGAGCCTGCACGTCCGGTACCGGACGACCAGCCAACGAGTCTGCTCGTCCGGTACCGGACGGCTAGCCAACCCGCGTAGGAATGGCTAGCCGTCCGGTAGTTAATTTTAGTCTCTCATATAGGGTACTGGATGCTAAATAGTTCCTACTTTGAGACTATGTAAATGTCATTGAGATTTTCCTCGCCCGTCATTTTAAAAATAAGGCAAATAAACACAACCGCATCGTTAAAGCTTAAAGTTTATATATTTTACCTTTCCTTTCTTTATGTAAATGCGGCATGAAGGTATTAAAACGTTTGATCCAAGCGTCGCGAAAAACAACTAATAATAGCAATTGAGCAGTACCGTGAAATCCTTAAAAAAAGGATCTTGATGACTTGCAGTTATTCTCCTAAAATTAAAAAAAAAATGTTCACGATCCAGCAAAGAGTCCAAAAGGTGCAGATGGAATGGCAAACAGTGTTGACCCTGTTTCAGGAGCATTCTGGCCTGGGACTGCATTATTTGCTGGAGCCTATCTGTCCCAATACATAGGATTATTACCTTAATTGCTCTACTCATGGTGTTTCGGATCGTTGCCTTTATGTGTGCCATGCTAACCAGATAATTACCCTAACTGATATTTCTTTGTACCTACCAAGTTGAACCATATGCTCCCAAAATTGAATGTTAATCTATCACGATAAATATCAAGCTCAACATCGGACAAACATTTGCAGATTTTAATAATAACAATAATAATAGATAGAAATTATAACATTGACATAATAATAATAATAATAATAATAATAATAATAATAATAATAATAATGATAATAATAATAATAACTGTCACAGTGCCCGGACAGTCTATTGCATCAGGGTCAATTACGGCCGACTTCGACTCGAACCAAAGTTCCTACTATAGTTACTAAAACTACACCCGAACATCGATGGTAGCTACCAAAGTGATGTCGTAAATATACCAAAGTGAACCATAGGCTGGGGTAGGGTTAGTTTGGTAGCAAGATGGCGGATGTGAGATTCTCACGAGATAACGTCTAATTGCAATCACTTCGACAGAAAAAATTAACACTTCTGACTGTTCCACGAATAAAACATTTCAATTTATGTAAAAATCTTTCATATTCTAGATAGAGTCAGCTCGAACATGAATGTATGTAATGTATGTATTCCGTTCGACCTGGACGGAATTGGAAAAAAATAGTTCGCTAAAAGAGAAGTTTTTTTTTCTTGGATATCTGTTTGGTTTCTCGTCTGATTCATAACAGACAAGCGTAAACCAGCAACATTTTATTGCTGGTTACCCTAGATTGTGATTTTTTTGTCTTGTAGATTGAAAAAATTGCTGACATTCTTTCCCGCCATTACCTCACCAGTGGGTGGGGTAACGTAAACTGAAATTCTTAGGATCAAAATTGAGTCGCTTGGCACATTCATTTTTTCTGGAGAGCCTGTGTGTTGTCAGATATTTGAGTGTGCTGAGCTGTATATAATTGGACCAGTATACTGATTAGCCCTTTGTAGTTGTCGGTGTGCTGGCTGTGACAAACTCGGAAACAGGATTGTTGCTTGACACCATAATAAATCATTAGAAAACATCAAATCACTACCCGGTATATTAAAATGAAGGTCTCCCTGTTTCCCATGGTCTTAATTCTTGGGTTCACTCTTTGGAAAACAACTTACAGAATGCATCCAGATGATGGAAATCAGGAGTGCAAGATTACAAATAAGGAGATCAGCAGTAGAATTTCCCAGTACTGGCATTTACAAGGAAGAATGGGAACAGAAGGTGTTCGGAGGGCTTAAGAAACTTCAAGTCCTCACGCGGTACAAACTTGGCTTTACTTCTAATCTTGGCCGGAGACATGGAAACTAACCCCGGCCCAAGATTTCGCTGCGGACTCTGCAAAAAATATTGCAAAGGTTCCGAGAAATGGATAGAATGTGAGGACTGTAACAAGCGCTTTCACTCCTCATGTTCTGATTTTGATAACAATCAGTTGTTAGAATTTGAATCTAGAGCTGGAACTTGGTATTGCAAAGACTGCAAAGCTGACTGTGGTATTTGCAGTGGTACTGTCCTTAATGGCCACAAAGCCGTTCAGTGTGATCAATGTGAAATGTGGATACACACTGAATGTTCCTTCATTTCAGATGCAGAATATGGCACTTTGGTAAATTCAAGCTGTCACTGGATATGTCCAAAATGTGAGGTCTGTAACTTTTCAGACTCCTTCTTTGATGAATATGTAGAACTGAGTAAGCCAAACAGGTTTGAACCTCTGTCAGAGGATAAGATAGGCAAATCTTCGACTGCTGATGAAACTAAGTAAAATTTTGTGAAAGGTTTGAAACTTTGCAGTATAAACATAAATGGAATTAGAGGAAAAATTCTTGAACTTTTAGCTTTCCTCGATACATCTCAACCTCATATTGTTGCTATTCAGGAAGCAAAGATTGACAGTTCAATTACTACATCTGAGCTTTTCCCTGAAACCTGTCAGTACTGTGTCTACAGAAAAGATAGGAACTCTCATGGCGGTGGGTGATGTTGCTCATTCATAGAGACATTCCTCACATGCCTTTCAAGGAACTGGAAAATGACACCGAATCGGTCTGGGTTAAGGTTTTTGCAAATAAAACTTCCCCCTTCGTAGCAAGTTGGTATCGACCACCAAATGGTACGGTCGAAAACTTCCAGTTGTTTAAAGACCAACTGGATTGCATCAAATCGCAGCATAAGGGTAAAAAACTCCCGGCTGTACATGTTCTAGGTGACCTCAACTTCAGAGACATTGCTTGGCCCGACAGGCTTAGCAAACAAGGCACAATGCTGAGTCAGTCGGAAGGACAAATATTAATTGATATTATGAACGATCATGGCCTTGAACAAATTGTTAACTTCCCCACTCGTGATAAGAAAACATTGGATCTGATCCTTACGACTTTGCCAGGACAATTCGAAGACATTCATTCCCCAGATAAACTAAGTGACCACGATATTGTCTCCGGATATTTAAAAATTTACATCCCACCAATAAAGAAACCTCGGAGGAAGGTGTACTAATATCAGAAAGGTGACTATTAAACTATGAGGAAGGATGCACTCAGATTTGCACTTTAATGGTCATTCAGATGCTCGGTCTGTACAGGAGAATTTTGATTTGATAACTTCTTTCATTCATACTTCGGCCGAAAATCATATCCCCTCAAAAACTAGTAGGTCTGTATCTTCTATTCCCTGGATCACTCCAGAGATAAGGAGAAAAATTCGCAGAAGGAATAAGATTCATGCAAAGGCAAAAAAGACAGGAAGTGGTAAACTCCGGACAAAATTTGAAAACTTGAGACGCGAAATCAAGACTGATATAAAAAAATCAGCATGATTTGTATGTGAATAACTTGGTAGGTGATGTAAAGGCAAATCCCAGAGACTTCTACAGATATATCAATAGCCAGAAGAAAGACAGGCAAGGTATCCCGCCCCTTAATAAAAGAGGAGGGAACGGGGTTGCTGAATCAGACTCTGAAAGGGCAGAGGAACTAGTTGGTCAATTCAATGATGCGTTTAATAAAACTGAGTTCACGGAGGTTCCATTGACTGGAAGATCGGCCCCATTCATGAATAATATTGTTGTGACAGCTGCAGGCGTGATCAAGTTACTTCAAGGCTTAAACCCCAGTAAGGCCTTAGGACCTGATGAGCTTCATCCTAGAGTCCTGAAGGAACTAGCAAATGAGTTGGGTCCAGTTTTTGCACACTTGTTTCAACAGTCTCTTGATACGGGTGAAATCCCCAAAGAATGGCTCTTAGCAAACATCTGTCCACTCTTCAAAAAAGGAGATAGGGCTCTTGCCCGTAATTATCGCCCTGTGTCTCTGACTTGTGTTCTGTGTAAATTGCTGGAACATATAGTCTGCTCAAACATCATGGCCCACTTGGACGAACATAAACTTTTGTCAGACAGACAACATGCATTTTGGAAAAGGCACAGTTGTGAAACTCAGCTAAGCACAGTTATTAATGACTGGGCAAAAATCTTGGACAAAGGGGGACAGGTGGACACATTTATTCTGGACTTCGAGAAGGCTTTTGACACCTCTCCTCATGAACTACTTAAATCCAAGTTATTTGGTTATGGAATTGGGGGAAATAAAAATCAAAAATGAGTTCCTTTAAGAGCAATGAAAACATTCATAAGAAAGAAGATGGGTCATACTACGTAGTTTCAGCTAATAAAGCCTCATCAGTGACCCTGTAATGACTCGGCAAAGAAAGCCAGAGGAAACATACTGCAATTTTGCGAATTTCGAATAGGCAGTCGATTCAAAGACTGATATAAATCAAAATGGGGTCCAAATAATTAAAAACCTGTCTAGAATATGAGTCTAAACCAATAATTTATTTCTGATTTCTCAGAATATTCACGCTGATCTCAAAGGACCAAAAGTAAAATATAAACTGCACTATGGTTGATGTACGGGGAGACGTTTTACGGCCGCCACACGGCACAACACCAGCTGCAGTGAAGGCAAATAAAAATAAAAAATGAGTTCCTTTAAGAGCAATGAAAACATTCATAAGAAAGAAGATGGGTCATACTACGTAGTTTCAGCTAATAAAGCCTCATCAGTGACCCTGTAATGGTCCGGCAAAGAAAGCCAGAAGAAACATACTGCAATTTTGCGAATTTCGAATAGGCAGTCGATTCAAAGACTGATATAAATCAAAATGGGGTCCAAATAATTAAAAACCTGTCTAGAATATGAGTCTAAACCAATAATTTATTTCTGATTTCTCAGAAAATTTACGCTGATCTCAAAGGACCAAAAGTAAAATATAAACTGCACTATGGTTGATGTACGGGGAGACGTTTTACGGCCGCCACACGGCACAACACCAGCTGCAGTGAAGGCAAATAAAAATCAAAAATGAGTTCCTTTAAGAGGAATGAAAACATTCATAAGAAAGAAGATGGGTCATACTACGTAGTTTCAGCTAATAAAGCCTTAAATGAATAGATTCCTTTCTTTGCTACAGAAAACAGCGGGTTGTTGTTAATGGTGAATCTTCGGAGTGGGCTTCAGTTATGTCTGGAGTCCCGCAAGGGACCGTTCTTGGTCCACTATTGTTCTCCCTGTACATCAATGATATTTCCACTGACATGACTCAGAAATAAGACTGTTCGCAGATAACTGTGTTTGTTACCGGGAAATTAGAGACACAGATGACTCAGTGAATCTTCAGGCTGACGTAGATAGATTAGGATGTTGGGCCCGAAAACGGGGCATGAGATTTCAGCCAGTTAAATGCAATATTATGCAGATAACTAGGAAGAGATCTAATAAAGTTGAGGCTTCTTATACCTTAGAGGGAACGGTCCTCGAGAATGTGGACTCCATTAAATACCTTGGAGTGACAATCTCACACAACTTGAGATGGAATACTCATATTAGCAACATGTGTACTAAGGCAAATAGAACGCTTGGTTTCCTGAGGCGAAATCTTCATCAGTGCCCCCAGGATGTTAAAGAGGCAGCATATAAAGGTCTTGTTTGCCCAATCTTGGAATATGGTAGTTGTATCTGGGACCCTTGTGGAGTGGTCCTTAACGATGAAATTGAGAAAGTTCAGAATAGAGCTGCTAGATTTGTAACAGGCAATTACTGCTTTGAAACTGGGAGCATGACTGGAATACTTGGAAAATTAAAATGGGAGTCTCTCAAGAAAAGGAGAAAAGACTGTAGGCTAATCCTATTATACAAAGGTCTAAAGAGTGCTGCCAGCATTCCAACAGATGACCTTGTTCCCCCAGCTAGACACTGTAGAAATCACCATTCGTTGGCGTTTCAGACCCTTACTGCAAGAACTGACATTTATAAAGAGTCGTTCTTCCCCAGAACCATTAGAGATTGGAATGCCCTTACCGATTCGATTATTTTGACAGCTGAATGTGCTGAGGATTGTGTAGCTAAATTTACCTCTTTGGTTAGAGCTAGGGACTAACTTCCCACATCACAGGTCCTGGTGTATTCATGAATGTCTTTTGACGTGTCACCAGTAGCAACTCTGATTCTGATGAACTTGTGATGTAAATGAGTTTTAAATTTCATATTTTCATATTCCGCATGTCCAATATTTTTTAACAGAATAATTAATTTCAGACTTTAACAAGCATGAAAAGTTCCGAATAGGTGATGAATAATGATCTAATGAATATCAAATTTTTAGAAAATAAAACAAAGCAACCATATTGTTTCCAAGGCAATCTACCAAGACAGCTACCATGGATGTTCTACTGGTAATGCAATTGCGCATGTCTCTGGAATCTACTACAGCAGGAACTTTGGTTCGAGTCGAAGTCGGCCTACAATTACCGGTATGTCCATTTCTGAAATTTATTGGAAAAAAATGGCGACAAACAGGTGGCACTTTTTCCTCCAAACGTCTTTAAATTTTGCCAAAATTAATTTCTAACTCAAGAATAACATTAAATTTATCATTTTAAGCAATAATATAGTTTAATTTTGTGTTAGAAACTTTATTGTCACCATAAAATAGCTCTTGTCACCTCTTGTCACTTCTTGTCACCTCTTGTCACTTCTTGTCACCTAATAGGGAGACCCCCAAGAGAAGACAACTCTGCAACAATAGAAACCAAGATGGCTGCGCCCAGTGATCGGGTAGTAGCTTTTTGTTTGGTAATGAATATTGCTTGCTCCATAGCAATCGTTTTGGTAAATAAGATAATCTACACAGAATTTGGGTTTCCAAATGTGACATTAACATGTTTCCACTTCATAGTGACGTCAATTGGGCTGGTAATTTGCCACCAGCTGAACTTGTTCCAGCCGAAACGACTCCCTGTTCTACAGATGCTGCCACTGGCTTTCACTTTTTGTGGATTTGTGGTGTTTACCAATCTGTCTCTAGAGACAAACACAGTGGGAACATACCAGCTGATAAAAACCATGACAACTCCATGCATAATGTTCATTCAGACAACCTACTATGCAAAAAAATTCTCAACCCAAGTAAAATTAACTGTGGTAAGTATCTTAGTTCTGCACTAATCAGCTAAAACCACAGGCTTAATATGAACGTAGGCACAGAGTAAATGCGGATATGGGTATTATATTTACTGTTCCTGGTTTATGAATGTCATTTTGACGTGCCACCAGTAACAATCAGGTGGAAGAAAGTGTTTTATTTAAGGCAGTGGCTAGCCGTCCGGTACCGGACGACCAGACTACGAGTCTGCCCGTCCGGTACCGGAAGACCAGCCAACGAGTCTGCTCGTCCGGTACCGGACGGCTAGCCAACCCGCGTAGGAATGGCTAGCCGTCTGGTAGTAAATTTTAGTCTCTCATTTCATATAGGGTACTGGATGCTAAATAGTTCCTACTTTGAGACTATGTAATTGTCATTGAGATTTTCCTCGCCCGTCATTTTAAAAATAAGGCAAATTAACACAGCCGTATCGGTAATGCTTAAAGTTTATATAATTTACCTTTCCTTTCTTTAAGTAAATGCGGCATGAAGGTATTAAAACGTTTGATCCAAGCGTCGCGAAAAACAACTAATAATAGCAATTGAGCAGTACCATGAAATCCTTAAAAATAAGGATCTTGATGACTTGCAGTTATTCTCCTAAAATTAAAAAAAAAAATGTTCACAATCCAGCAAAGAGTCCAAAAGGTGCAGATGGAATGGCAAACAGTGTTGACCCTGCTTCAGGAGCATTCTGGTCTGGGACTGCATTATTTGCTGGAGCCTATCTGTCCCAATACATAGGATTATCACCTTAATTGCTCTACTCATGGTGTTTCGGATCGTTGCCTTTATGTGTGCCATGCTAACCAGATAATTACCCCTAACTGATATTTCTTTGTACCTACGAAGTTGAACTGATATGTTAAATTAATATGCTCCCAAAATTTTAATGTTAATCTATCACGATAAATATCAAGCTCAACATTGGACAAACATTTGCAGATTTTAATAATAGCAATAATAATAGATAATAATTATAACATTGACATAATAATAATAATAATAATAATAATATTAACTGTCACAGTGCACGGACAGTCCATTGCATCAGGGTCAATTACAATTATGTCTATTTCTGAAATTTATTGGAAGAAATGGCGACAAACAGGTGGTAAGAATACAATTAGAGTAATTTAGAAAAATTTTCATTGCATCATAATTTGGGTAATATTATTTGGAACGCATATCCTATATCAGAATTGCCTATATAAAATGATGATTTAAATTTACTATCGGACGGCTAGCCATTCCTACGTGGACTGGCTAGTCGTCCGGTACCGGACGAGCAGACTCGTAGGCTGGTTGTCCGGTACCGGACGGCTAGCCACTTCCTTTATTTAAAGACTGTCTTTAATTTAAAGACTGTCTTTAAATTCAAAGACTTTTTAGTCTGTAAATTTAAAGACTGACACAAATAAAATAATGAAAATGGTGTAAAACGGAAAAATCGCACTTTGCTGTTTATAGTAATTTGGCCGTTATCTATGGAATATTTAATTATGTTTAATTTTCTATGGAATATTTAATTATGTTTAACTGCAAATTATATAGTTGTCTCTATTTAATTCAATTCCTTCCACCATAAATTGAAGAGTTTTCAGAAAAAAAGGTTTTGTAATAAGATTCATGGTAAAATGAACTCAGGAATGAATGTGCATAACGATTTTATCAATTTGTCAATATACTGACCACTCGCTTCGACAGACAGTTTTTCTGACAACTAAAACTGATAAAAATTTCAGACGGACTACAGCAGTAAAATGCCCGAAAGCGAAATGACGTCAGTACGAAACTCATCTTATGTTCGACCTTTGACAGATATTTCCTCCCTTACTGCGAACTTTCACGGCATTTGTGGTCTAAGGGAAGGAACTGTGTTGTTTTATTTCTTAATTATTTCTATCATTAAAACGATATGAAAAGACAATAAAATACATGCAATCTATAGCAACGCACCTTTTATTAATGAGATGAAGACTGAGGCTGCGTATGAGAATGCGATTTTCCGTGTTATATCATTTTCATGATTTTCCTTTGTGTTACTCAGTGTTAGTCTTTAAATTTACAGACTAAAAAGTCTTTAAATTTAAAGACAGTCTTTAAATTTAAAGACAGTCTTTAAATAAAACACTTTCTTCTACCTGACAATTCTGACTGTTACTGCTGCTGTTTGAGCTGCAGCTAGGCACTGAAAAAAAGCACCATTCTTTCGGTGCGTTGAATAACCTGAACGGACCCAATAACCAGAACGGACCAGCAATAACCGGAACGGACCTATTTTAGGCCTAATTTTCATTTTTCTAAGTATTTTTTCGTATCTGATTCCCAATATTCATATAAATATTATATCCATACAATCGATAGTACTTTCGTGCTCGTAAGTCTAGTAGCCCTGACGTTAAGAGCCATTACAAACGGTTCAGAGCACATGTACAAAAGGTAATAAGAGATGCATATTGGAAGCATGTTTCCAGCATCTTTACCTTTGAGGATGATAATACAGATCCCGACAGTCCCCAGAAGAATGGTAAAGTAAAAAAGTTTTGGTCATTCGTAAAGTCCCTGAAAAAGGAAGCTTTTGGGATCACTTCGTTAAGAGATAATGGTAACCTCAAAACAGATTCGCGCGATAAGGCCAACATATGTAACAAACAGTTTCAATCTGCATTTACGCGTGAAACTGATGGTGTCCTACCAGCTAAAGGTAATAGTCAGTTCCCCTCAATGGGGGACATAACAGTTGACCCAAACGGGGTCGCCAAACTGTTAGGTAAGCTCAAAATACATAAGGCATCTGGGCCGGATGACCTGAATGCCAGGGTGCTTAAAGAATGTGGTGCTAAAATTTCACCTGTGCTAGCCTTTATCTTCAATGAATCACTTGCCCAGGGCACTGTACCAGATGACTGGCGACAAGCTAATGTTACCCCGGTCTATAAAAAAGGAGAAAAATACGATGCAGCAAATTATAGACCAGTGTTGCTAACATGCATCAGTTGCAAAACCCAGGAGCATATAATAGTTAGTAACATCAACAAGCACCTAGCCTATGAGAGCATTCTTGCTGACTGTCAACATGGTTTCCGAAGTCAAAGGTCTTGCGAAACTCAATTAGTTCGGTTTTACCATGACATTGTGAGCAATCTGGATGGGGCCACAAACCGTGGCCACAAACAGACTGACTTGATTATCATGGACTTTGCTAAGGCCTTTGACAAGGTACCTCACAGGAGGCTATTGTATAAATTGGATTACTATGGGATAAGAGTATCCACACACAGGTGGATTAGCTCATGGCTCTCAGGGCGCTCACAACAAGTTGTACTTGATGGCCAAGCGTCTGATCCAGTCCCTGTTTTATCTGGTGTCCCCCAAGGTTCGGTCCTTGGACCGGTCCTTTTCTTGGTATTCATTAATGATCTCCCTGATAACATCAGGTCATGTTTCTGTTTGTTTGCTGATGATTGTGTCCTTTATAGGAATATATATTCTTCTTCTGACTGTCTTATTCTACAAGATGACCTGAATCAACTAGCACAGTGGGAGGCCGATTGGCAGATGAAGTTCAATGTGGCCAAATGTCATTCAATGAGTATGTCACGACACCCTCCGGACAAACAAATTAAGTTTGACTATAAACTACACCAGCAAATCTTGGAGCAGGTTCAATCCGCCAAATATCTTGGTATCACCATCACTGATGATCTTGATTGGGGTCAACACGTTTCAGAAATAACATCAAAAGCAACTAGGACTTAAGGATTTCTTAGACGAAACTTGGCTTTTGCACCTAGGCAGACAAAGGATGTTGCATATAAAACATTGGTTCGCCCTCAGCTAGAATATGCATCACCCATTTGGCATCCCTATGTTAAAACTCAGATTCAGCAGGTGGAGAAGGTGCAGAGGACAGCTGCTCGATGGACCTGCCGATGATGGCGCAATAGAAGCAGTGTCGGTGACATGCTTACCGAGCTAGAATGGCTGTCCCTAGAGGCCCGTCGTGAGCAGTCCTCTTTAACCTTCTTTTATAAGATACATTCAGGTACAGTGGCCGTTAATAAAGATAAATACTTGACCCCTGTGACAGTTTCAACTCGAACAAGGGCATCAAAAGTAAACAACTCACAGTATCATAGGTACCAGTCCTACAGTGATCATGAGTGATGCCCTGAAAAATTCCTTCTTCCCTAGGACTATTCCCCAGTGGAATAGTCTTCCCTCTTCTGTGGTGAATGCTAAGACTGCAGAGGAGTTCAAAGCCCATACAGTGTAAGATTGAGATTCAGAGGTATGCGTTTTAGTATACCTCTGTTATTCAGATTGTAAATAGTTTTAAGGACTCATCCAGTGACTTCTCTTTTTTTTTTTTTAAGCTAAATTCTAAATTTAGCTACGCACCCAACTGAGGTAATGGCCAAATATGACCGACTCAGTATTTATATAAGAAGATAGATAGATAGATAAAGTTAATTGGTTTCACATCAAGGGAAGCGATGAAAACCCTGCCGAAGTATGGTATTCTATTCTCACGGAAATATTAGACAATTCCGATAAGGCCGCTCAGGTTAAAAGACACAATTCATGACCTAAATAATAATAAATTAGATACCCGTGCAGCATCAGCAACAGGGCGACCAGATGTTAATAACAGCAATTAAATGAAATACAATAGTATTATAGCTGTATTCCGTAGTCTATCCTGCGAGCTATTTACTTTTGATGTTCATTTGTTGTTTGTTTGAGTTGAGGTTAAACGTCCCCATCAGCACTATTTAGATCATTTTGGAGACGTTGCTTCCGATTTTGTGGGACTTTTACCATTAATTTGGAAGAAATGACATCTCAAGCCCTGCGGCCAAATGAAATATCTTTACATTGGTTTCTTTTATCGCCGCATTCATTTATCGCACCTAGTGTGTGTATTACGAGATTAACCGCTGGCGTTTTGATGCGCTCCTTAATTACTGTTGTTCTCAAGGTTGGACGGCAAATTCCACCCCTGGTATTTACCAGTGGCATTTACCGGTATTTACCGGTCTGGAAAATACTCATCAAGTGGCAAATACTGGCAAATTGAAATTTTTTGCTTTAAAATACTGCAGAAAACTTTACAAATTTGAATTAAAATAGTACAATGGAACTAAATGAGTAAAAGAATGTTGAAGTTAACATCTATATGAGGCTACCAACCTACAGAATAAAATATTTCTCAATTTAAACATGTTTAACAAGCCAAAAAGTGAATCTAAGACTCAAATTTGGAAATTATTAAAACCCAAAAATTGTACACGTATCTTTTTAAATCAACAGTAAAAAAATGTAGGTGGAAATCCCCCTGTGCACCTGGTTTAATATTGTCATTTGCAACAATTATTCTAAGTTTTTGTATTGACTAACCTTATGAGATGAAGATCAGACTGAGCAAATCTATCTTTTAAACACACTTTGGTAAGGAATAACCATGTTTTCAAATTTAGGGATAGTTACCGCATTTTACTATTGTCGAAAACTTTAGTTTCACAGTAAATAGCTGTGGATCATATGGACTATTTTACTGAAACAACAACCCTCAAGACTTGTTTATTCAAGAGAGCACAGGTTAGCCAGGGGCAAGGATGAACTCAAGGATGTCATGTTTTATATGACTTTAAACACTTAGTAAAGTACAGTCGAACTTCGATGGCTCGAACCCCTTTGGGACATTTAAAATTTGTTCGAGACAGGGGATGTTCGAGCCACTGAGATTACTTCCAGGAGGCATAAGGAGATAATTTTGGACATATTTTCGGTGTTCTGTTATGAAAATGTATGCTGTGTGTACTCATTAGAATCGCCATCGAGGCGATTCTAATGAGTACACACAGCATACATTTGCAAGATAAAAGACGAAAATCTCCTGAACTATCTCGCACCATTTCTTATGTAGAGAACTTCCCTAGGGGCTCAAGAACGGGTTCGACTCAGCCAAGGTAAACGAGCCATCGGTGTTCGAGCCATCGAAGTTCTACTGTATGTGGCTACTGGCAGGTTCAAAAAAGGCCTTTTTTTCTTTAATTACTTTTTATTAATTAAATTAGATAGTAACAAATACCAGAGTTAAACTATTTTGATAAAATGTAACCTCTACCATTGAAATTGCCAATATATACCTGCTGAGTATATGGTTTTGTTTTAATTTCAGGGTGGAAAATTCCATTTGCCCGTATTTTCCAGTATTTGCCGGTTTTACCGGTAAATGCCACTGGCATGGAAAATACTCATATTTGCCTGACACCTGAATTAATTACTCAAATAACCGGATTACAATTTTTTGTAATTCAATAAGATATTTTACTGATGCTATAAAATAATAACATATTGAAGAAAAAAAAATGATATTAAATTTAGAAACTTGTGTCATGAAAACACGCCTGTATAATTTCGAGCCCCATTATCCCCACTTTTTACATAGTAAAGCTCGGGTTTAAAGTGGTATACATGACTTTGTTTATTTCTGTTCAAAAACATAGTTTGTGGGTACTCGCCTATGCGGTTCTAATCATTTTCTCTATGTTTGGAGAGAAAAATTAAAAAATATTAGATTTTTATATAAAGGTTTTCATTTTTGGTAGAAAAAATGCATAGATATATATAGGCAGGTTTTTGTAAATATATGTTGTGAGTGTTCGTTAGACTCGCCTCTTTGCGGTGGTTAAAACGTGTACCCAAAACCTATAAAATATAGCCGAAAATGGAGGCGAATTAGAAAAAAAAATAAAGTATGCTTTTTCAGAAGCCATCTGATCTGGATCTTCATTGTTTGAAAGATAAAACATACCCCAGCTCAGTAGGACAAGGTTAAGAGGAAAGAAAAAAATAAAAACATCATCAAATCAATGGAGTTTTTGTCTAGTGGTCTACTGGGATGGAGGCAGACGTTTTATGTGGAGAAAGAAAATGTTAACCAGTCTGAGATGGTTGTCTCGTGAAGTCTTGCCAAGAATTAATGTGATTGGACCATGAGAATAAAGTGAGCCAGAACACAGCATTTCCTACAGTTTACATGTGCGTCCAGTGAAGAATCAGATCATCCTGCACATCCATATAGTCTGACCAGAGACATGAAGGAGCATTGTGCTATTAGCTATCCTTATAGTGCACAATGAAGACTTTGATCAGATTGTGCAGGCTAATCTGAATCTTCGCTGGGCACACATGTTAATTGTGGGAAATGCTTTGCCCCAGCTCAAGTTATATCTACATGTCAAAGTTGTTATGACTTTGCCTCTACGTGTTAATCTATAGGCTGCCATGAGCTGCTAGGCCTGGATGCCTTTGGCATTTGCTCATGTCCGTATTAGACATCTATTGGGCTTTCTATTGGACAAAAAGCCCTAGACGGTTTTATCAGATTAACCTTTTCTGACGGGCCCCTGCCCATCGGGGCTTGAAGAAATATATGGGCTGCATGATGCTTCCATGCAGAACTGAAATCGACCCGCACACGAGTACTTGTAAACGCTTAGAGGATCTAAACCTGCCCAGACAAAGCGGTGCGAGTCGGCACGTCCATGCTTATAAACCCTACTGGTTTCATTGGGCGGAAGGGTAAAATGTCGGGTTAAAGTCCCACAAAATTGGAAGTAATGTCTCCAAAATGACCTTTACAGTGTTGACGGGGACGTTAAACCTCAAATCAAACAAAACCTTTTCTGACTTTTAACCAATCGTATTACTACAGTAAATGTATTTTTTTCCTACAAAGTCCCGATCAGAATGTCAAACAGAGCAGCCATCTAGTTTGTATGTACACTGTTTGCAAAGGTAGAGTATGCTTGTTCAGCAGGACAGAAGTTAACAACAGTATACTGAGGTGGTTTTTTTAATGCTACCCCCATTCAAAGAATGGATGAAGAGCACATAGCATTGCCCCTGTCCGTTCATCCATCCATTTGTTTGTCCATTTGTCCATCCAAAACTTAAACACAGTCAATAAGTTTCTTATTTCTGGATGGATCTTGAAATTACTTTGCAGAAAATGTTAACCATCATGAGACGATGTGTCGCTTGCAAAACCCAGGTCCGTACCTCCAAGGTCAAGGTCGGACTTAGATGTCAAAGATCAAAAAAGTGTCCGAAACTTAAACACGGTCAATAACTTGCTTATTTATGAATGAACTTTGAAATTAGTTGGCAGAAATGTTAGTCATCATGAGACGATCTTTCTCACACAAAACTCAGGACCGTACCTCCACGGTCAAGGTCATACTTAGGTATCAAAGATTAAAAAAGGTCCAAATCTTAAACACGGTCAATAACTTACTTGTTTCTGGATGAATTTTTAAATAACTTGGAAGAAATATTAACCATCATAAGACAATTTGTCATGCCAAAGACTTAGGTCGGTACTTCCAAGTTCAAGGTCATACTTAGACGTATGGTAAAGAAACTTCGAAAAAATGGCGGAAAAATCTGCCAGGTGTTCCCCTTATTTCTTGTTACCGTAATTATAATACGAAAACGCAAAAGTAAACATTACAATTGCAAGCACTTGGGTTCTAGTCTACTGTATATACCCCAGATATCTGTGAAATATACAATAGTAAACATTACAAATGCAAACTTTGGTTCTAGTCTACTGTTCATACCCCAGATAACTGTGAAATATACACATTCCCCTTATTAAGGGGAATGGGAACACCTGGCAGATTTTTCCACTATTTTTCAAAGGGAGACAACTTTTGGGACTTCCTGTTCGCTTTTCTGTAAGTCCTGTCCCACTGAAAAAGGAGGTCAACTCTTAAAGGAAAGAATTCTTTCCTATAAGAGTTGACCCTATTGACATGGGAGACAAAAGTACTTTTGGAGGAGTTGCCTCCCCTGAATGTGCTCCCATTCCCCTTAAAGACACATTTTTTGATTACATAACACCCGTATGACCGTTTATTAAAGAATCCAGTGTTGAGATAAAATACACTTGGGGTATTCTGGCTGTCATACAGGTAGGGGACCAAGAGAGGGTAATAAATTACCTAGGGATATGACTTTGACAAATGACATCTATTCATTTACACCTTTTTTTCCGATTTTATTTTTAGTAGCCATTATTTATGATCATTACAGAAAAATGCCAATTCAAATATAGTAGAATTCCTATATTAAGACCACCTTTGAGAATGTTCAAAAGTGGTCTTTAAGACCACTTTTGAACAGTCCCATAGGTGGTCCCATACCAGGGGACACTGTTTGCAGAAAAGACGAAGAAAAAATAACTGCACCATTCTAAATAATCTTTTTAAAGCAGAATTAATCTTAATTTTAGGTGGTCTTAATAGCGGAATTTTACTATATATTGGTAAATTTTTTCCACCAAAAATGAATTTTTTTTTCAGATAAAATTCTGATATCTTTATTATTTTTGCTCAAACCATAATATTATATTTTGGGTACTCATTAGAGCTTTCTTATTTTGTATTTTCAGATTCCAATAGCCATAGGGGTTTTTCTGAATTCGTATTACGATGTAAAATTCAACCTCATAGGCATAATGTTTGCTACTATAGGAGTGTTTGTGACATCGCTATATCAAGTTGTAAGTAAACTTCAGAGAAACATGCTCAAATTGTCCTAAGCATGCTTAGCTTAAAGACCACATTTGAAAATATGTGTGTTTGCCCTTTCCCAACTAAAGTTGAAGAAAGGCAGACAGATAGGGAATCTTTTTATTTATTTATTTACAGTCAACTCTCATTATCTCAAACTTCTAGGGACACGAATATTTGGTTTGAGATAACAGTAATTTGAGGTAAAAGGAGTTGAAATCTAAGGAACATATAGCAAAACTAACATAACAGTGCACAAAATTTAGTTTGACTTCCTGGTAAGCCATTATTTTAGATATCAGAGTTTGAGATAATGATAGTGCAGTGTATACTCTATTTATTTATTTATTTGCTGAGGTGGTGGCACTTTTGTTTAGATTTTTTTTCACATAAAACTCTGGGAATAAATTTTCTTGCACACCAGACAAGAAAATCCGCGATTTTACCCTGGAATAGAAATTTATGTTCTGACCCTGGTGTTCCGACCTTAAATCGAATATAATAGCGTGTTTGATAAATGCACTGGTTGATTACAACCTCATGCGCGTCGTCATGCGTGACATCACTAAGCATTCCTGTTGTGTCATCACAAAATGACGGACGTCGGTAACCGAAGTGACAGCAGCATTAAAAATTCGCAATAGAAATGGAAAGTTTCAAGAAAAAGAATCCTATATGGGTGTGAGGGGTGGATAGAAAAATCCGTCCCGCGGGATCACTGTCCGGCATCACTCGGCAAGCCTCGTGATGCCGGACAGTGACCCTCGGGACGAATTATTCCATCCACCCCTCACACCCATATAAGATTCTTATAGGGACACTATTAGGGATCTCAGTATAAATCACAGCGCTGGCAGCACTGATTGGTTGATTGTCTCTGAGTGTAGGCTACCTGTTCAATATAAGACAGTCTGAAAACACTGACATCTCTGTGAATTTTGTTTGATTTGAGGTTTTATGTCCCCGTCAACACTGTATAGGTCATTTTGGAGACATTGCTTCCAATTTTGTGGGACTTTTACCCAACATTGAGATGACATGACAGGTGGGAGCCAAACATCCCCGTGAAAGAGGTTAGGGCTAATATAGTGTGGAAATAAGTGACCATTACCTTGAATTCTTACAAATGCTTTGTGCACATGGTTTAACTTTACTGGTCAACGTTTTGTAACATGAACATCAGCAGTATAAGGATTCCTGTAACTTTAACTTATTTATTCGTAAGTTTCTGGTGAAAGAATTTGTACTGTACTGGTTAATCATCCTAGATTTGTTTGGTTCATGGTTTAACATCCCGGTCAACACTGTAAAGGTCATTTTGGAGACGTTGCTTCCAATTTTGTGGGACTTTTATTGTACTATTTGCACAAAATAGCAAGTGCTTTCAGTAGTGAAAAACCAAACTCCAGCGAGCAAAAACTTATTCTTCAAGATGATGTCAGGTTTCAGACAGTACTCGTATATATATTGTCTTCAATTTTTTTTTTTTTACTTTATTGAAGAAGTTACACTTACTAAATTCACAGGCGCATAAGAATAAGATATTGATCAAGAAATTGATTTGGTTTTCATTTTTTCCACAGTGGGTTGGTGAGAAACAACATGAATTCCAGGTGAATTCCATGCAATTACTGTTTTATCAGGCTCCACTGTCAGCCTTATTACTACTACTTGTGATTCCATTTGTTGAGCCGCTGCCACAGTTGTTTGAGATAATAGATGCCTTACCATTACATGGCTTTGTAAGTATGCCAGGACCTCTTTATATAGAGGATCTTACATGAGTGTTCATGTATTATTGAATTTATTAAACGAGTTGAGGAAAAGACGAGTTGAGGAAAAGGGATAAAATGCGAGGCTGTGCCGAGCATTTTATCCCTTTTCCTCAACGAGTTTAATAAATTCAATAATACATGTGCACGAATGCAAGATTCTATTTATCATATGACATTTTAAATGCATTTTATTCACGATTGTTTACAAAAATGTCAATATTCCTTTACAAAAATGTCAATATTCCGCCGTTAGTAAACGCGACGTCGTTAAGGACGTCGTACATGTAACATTACGGGACATATCTAGCTAATTTGCATATTTAATCAACTAGTGGATTATCATAAATAATACATGAGGTTATTACACTCTCAGACGCGACGTCATATGATAAAACCCTATTGTTGGGGTCCAAAGTAGAAACCATGTCAGTTAATCAATAATTAAAATGTTATATCCAAACAAAAATGTATGAAACCATGTTAGATAAACATCAGTTAAAATGTTATATCCAAACAAAAATGTATAGATTAATTTGAGATTTGACCTTTTATTTGGTCTTTTTAGCACATCAGAGCCGAAGGCTCCTGGGGAGCTTATAAGAGAGGCAGTTGTCATTGTTGTTGTTGTCTTCTTTGTCTGTCTTATGATGTCAACACTTTCAAACAACATCTTCTCTGAAGCCACTGGGCTGATTCAGCCCAAATTTTATCTGTAACATGCTTGGGCTGGGGGATTGAAAATTTGTGTTTTTAATGAAAATCGGCTCATTAGTTTGGTTGCTATGGCAACTTAGAGTTTCCGTAGACTAATAATGGGGAAAATAGAAAAAATGACATTTACTGCGAAGCCTTGCAGATATTTTGACAATTTTTTTTATAGAAATGTTCCTTGAGTAAACGTCTTTCAACTGTCAGCTTTTTTGCCAACCTGGGGTACTCAAAATTGCCTTGATGATGAGGCATTTCTAAGAAGTACCCACAATATATGTTCGAAAGTCCTGTGTACCTAAATTTGCAGGTATTACTGGCAAATCCTATGTCACAGAAAAATATTTAGGTTTTAATCAACTGTCTTATAAAAACAATTCTGGTTTTAATGGTAAGTTCTATGTCACAGTGAAATATTCGAGGTTTATGACGGTTCCAGCGTAACAGCTTATGTTGGTTGGTACCTGATGCTCTGTCTCTGGTCGGGCCCATCAGAGTCTTAACTGTTGGTTTTCGTTTGCACCAGCATTTCAGTGGTTTCTTGCTGTCAAAGTCCTCACCGTTGTTTCATCTCTGTGGTTGTTTGATTTTTGTGTTCACAGAGATGTTGCACTGATGAGTTAGGAGGCCTTCATTCCGGTAAGGGTGAGGATTGTGGCCACGTAAAATCGATTTAAGCCCCTTCCCCCCCCCCCCCCCCCCCCCCCCCCCCCCCCCCCAAGTGGAATTCGTTTCCGTTGATTGTTCTAAGGCGGTTCTTCTGTGGCGGTTTATTTTTGTTATGGTTTGTCTTTGGGTGTTTGTGTTGCTTATTTTATTTTGGATAGCCTATTGGCCATTTTGTGGGAGAGTAACTGTCCTTTTGGCTTTCGGCTATTGATGTTTCCATTAGGGTCTGTTGTTTCATGTTTGTGTTTCTTTCCCTTTGGTGTCTCTGATGGGAGCTGTGGGTTAATTGTATCGATTCCAGATCATTGCCACCACTTCTATTTATTAATCATGTGTCCTATGTAAATTTTGAGGTTTTAATGGCAGATCCTAAGTGATCGTGAAATTTTCAGGGTTTACTCATGTCTCCTATATAAATTTTCAGGTTTTAATGGCAATCCTATGTCACAGTGGAATTTTCAGGTTTTAATGGCAAATCCTAAGTCACAGTGAAATTTTCAGGGTTTAATAATGTCTCCTATGTAAATTTTCAGGTTTTAATGGCAAATCCTAAGAAGTAAGTCACAGTGAAATTTTCAAGGTTTAATCATGTCTCCTATGTAAATTTTCAGGTTTTAATGGCAGATCCTAAGTCACAGTGAAATTTTAAGGATTTAATGGCAAATCTTATGTCCCAGTGTAATTTTCAGGGTTTAATGGCAACTCCTATGTCACAGTGAAATTTTCATGGTTTAACCCTTTTTGTACCAAATGGAATCTTCCTCCTTATACACGGCAGGATTCCATTTCGAAATATAGGGGTGACAGGTTGTGTTTTCTTCAAATTTTATTTGGAAAATAGCTGAGCTTTTTACAAACAGTGTAGGCTGTGATCAGATGCCGCATTCTTCGGCATCTGATCTGGGCCTGCACAGTTTGCCAGGGTACCCGTTAGGGGTTTCCGGTACAAAATGACGGGAAACATCAAAATGGGTCACTGGCAAACAGTGCAAGCCCAGATTAGATGCGACAGAATGTGATCAGAAGATGCTGCAGAATGTGGTATCAGATCAGGGCCTTCACTGTTTGAAGAAATATTACGAAAACATGCCTATACAAATACATTGTAAACTTTACCACCAAAAAAAAGAAAATTTAAAGAGGAGAAATTGTGATATTTTTCTTATTTCTGCTTAAAATATAGGTTATGGGTACCTGTTAGAATTGCCTCACTGAGGTGGTTCTAACAGGTACCCACAACCCATATTTTAGAGCAGAAATAAGAAAAATAAGGTGTACTCCTGTAAACCCCAGTTTTACTATATAAAAGTGGGGTTCAAGGGTGTTAAAATTAAATAGGCATGTTTTTGTGATGGATCAACCATTTCTAAATGATTTTTAAAAAATAACTGAACTTGACTTTCAAAATGGACTCCTGTTGTATATAAAGCAGAAGATTCCATTCAGTACAAAATGGATGGGTTAATCATGTGACCTACATGTATGTGAATTTTTCAGGTTTTAATGTGTTGTAATTGAATTTTCAGACTTTCATCACAGTCTCGGGAGCTGTGGCATTTCTAGTCAATCTCTCTATTTACTGGATAATAGGCAACACATCGCCAGTCACGTATCCTTTGTCAATGCATTTACTGCGAACTTCCACAGTCACCTAATGCCTAGCAGAATTGCCATCACGTGAGCCAAGTCTGTGAAATAACCCCCCCCCCCCCCCCTTAAACCCCACTTTATATAGAGAAACCTGGGGTTTACGGGGTATACATTATTTTTCTTATTTCTGCTTCTAGACATGGCTTGTGGGTACACATTAGAACCACCTCATTGAGGCGGTTCTAACAAGCACCCGCAACCTATGTTTGCAGTAATAAGAAAAATATCACGGATTTTTATCAGAAAATTATCCATTTCGGAGATGTGGAAAAATGCACTATGTCGCACGGGTGTGTTATCATAATGATGGCTGTTAGTATTGTATTTATGATTATTTCTAGTATTGTTATGAAATAAGGCTTGACATTTCATGTGTATTGAAACATCAAACCTTATTTTCCCAATTGAAAAATGAAAAAAAGAGGAAATTGTCAGGGGCAAACAGTCAAAAAGGCCATTTTTCTTTCAATATGGGTACTTGTTTGATAAATTGTTGAAAAATCCAAGTACTTGTTGGTGAGGCAATTCTAACAAGAACCCATAACATGTTGATGAGGCAATTCTAACAAGTACCCATAACATGTTGATGAGGCAGTTCTAACAAGTACCCATAACATGTTGATTAGGCAGTTCTAACAAGTACCCATAACATGTTGATGAGGCAGTTCTAACAAGTACACATAACATGTTGATGAGGCAATTCTAACAAGTACCCATAACATGTTGATTAGGCAGTTCTAACAAGTACCCATAACATGTTGATTAGGCAGTTCTAACAAGTACCCATAACATGTTGATGAGGCAGTTCTAACAAATACCCATAACGTGTCGATGAGGCAGTTCTAACAAGTACCCATAACATGTGGATGAGGCAGTTCCAACAAATACCCATAATATGTTGATGAGGCAGTTCCAACAAAAACCATAACATGTCGATGAGGCAGTTCTAACAACTACCCATAACATGTCGATGAGGCAGTTCTAACAAGTACCCTTAACATGTCGATGAGGCAGTTCTAACAAGTACCCATAACATGTCAATGAGGCAGTTCTAACAAGTACCCATAACATGTCAATGAGGCAGTTCCAACAAATACCCATAACATGTTGATGAGACAGTTCTAACAAATTACCCATAACATATCGATGTGGCAGTTCCAACAAGTACCCATAACATGTCAATGAGGTAGTTCTTACAAGTACCCATAACATGTCAATGAGGCAGTTCCAACAAGTACCCATAACATGTTGATGAGGCAGTTCGATACATGGTTCTATGTTGTTCAATGTAACTTTAGCTTTACAAACTTGAAAGAGGTAAAACCATTAAACAGCAAGTATAAGACCCAAAACACTGGTATATTCAGTAGCTTTTGCAATCAATAAATTAATGAAAAAAAAATACTCTGAATATTTTTTATTTTGCCAAAAATTCAAGTGTATTTGACATTTTGAACAATATACATTCAACATATGTTATGGGTACTTGTTAGAACTGCCTCTTCGACATGTTATGGGTACTTTTTAGAATTGCCTGATCAACATGTTATGGGTACTTGTTGGAACTGCCTAATCAACATGTTATAATGGGTACTTGTTAGAACTGCCTCATCAACTTGTTATGGGTACTTGTTAGAATTGCCTCATCAATATATTATGGGTACTTGTTAGAACTGCCTCATCGACATGTTATGGGTACTTGTTAGAACTGCCTCATCGACATGTTATGGGTACAGTCAACCCTCTTTACACCGACATTCGGCTTTCATATTTCACATGCACTTTCCAGTGGTACCATAATTTTTGACCTTGTGGCCTTGACCTTGACATTTGACCTACTTTTTAGCTCACCTGTCACATAGTGACAATATAAGCTGTTGTGATCACATTTTGTCCGTCCGGCGTGTGTGCATCCCTGCGTGCGTCCATAAACAATTTCAAATAAGGATATCTCAAATACCCCATGGCCAATCTTGATCAAATCATTAGGTAGGGGGAAAGGCTGCATAAGGTTTTTTGGCTGATCCGATCGGAATTCTGGTTGCCATGGCAATAGCTCCCATAGACTTACAGTGGGAAAAATTTAAATGTCACAATGTGACAGGGTGAAAAAATTAGGTCAATCAATGCAGGACATAGGCTAGTCATTAATTTATGGCTAACTATAGAACCTGTATTGGAATATAAAATTGGTTTTTCACAAGGCGCAATTTTCAACGAAACATTCTTTCGTGGAGATTGATCATGAAATCTTTTCTACGGTCATTCTCTCCCTTCCGCTGATTCAAGAAGGGCAGTTGTCAGTTTCTGGCGAAAGAATGTGCACTGTACTGGTTAACCGCTTACGTATAAGCCTGCCCAGGAAAGTGTTGAAAGGTAAACTGACCGGCTCAAAAATGACCTTAATAGTGTTGACTGGGCCGTAAAACTCCAATACAAACAAACAAACAATTTTCAACGCACATCTGTCATGTCTGAACCTTCGGGAAAAAAAAAATGCCGTTTTTTTTTTTTTATACCCGCTCAAAACGATATTTTTATTTATGAATTATGCTCCATTGAAACCATTAACATAAAACACGTATGTATTACGCCCTTGAACGAATTAAAATGAAACCACATGATGTCATTTTCTGATCATGTGGCTTCAATATCGGTCGCCATTTGTAGACAAAGCGATTTGTTTCAGGATACAGGTAGTAGACTTGTGTATACATGAAATATTATGTATTTATTTTCTTTAGAACTCGGTTCGGCCATGTAAGATTTTCACTGACTCTCGTTCGGCCATATTTCGATTTTTTTAACCGGTTCAAAACGATTTTTTTTAAAGAAATACCCTCCATTAAAATCAATTGCGTAAAACAGGTGTGTCTTACATCCTTGACTGCATTAATGTGCATTTTGTTAACGGAATCAATATGACGTCATTTTCCTGGTGTATGAATGTCATTTGACGTGTCACCAGTAACAATTCTGATTCTGATCTGACCACATTGATACAATATTGGTCGCCATTTGTGAACAAAGCAATTTGGGCAAAATAAATGTGTGTGAAACAAGAGAAATATTTTAAAGGTTTTAGAAAGGAAAAAAAAAAAACTTGACCATCGAACTGGTCTTTGACTGCATCACATCAGTTGTTTCCCTTTAGCGGTCTTCAGGAACTGAGTGACCCAGATATTGGGAAAATGAAAGTAGATGAAATCTGGCATGTCAGAACGATGTGAGCAATAACTGCTGTTTACAATCGAGATACTGGTGATCATATTCGTTGAACAAGTGTAAGAGCAATATTGGTATGTCATTCATTACGCTAATAACACATTTTGAAATTGCAAAAGGACTTTTACGGAAATTACCGAAACCAGTCCGGCAATTTCCGTAACTTGTTGGGAAATCTGGCTGGACCGATTTGGATTCTTCAGTTTCTCGAGCCCTGATGAGGAGGAAGATTCCATTTGGTACAAACAGGGTTAATCACAGTTGAGCAAAAACCTGTGTACCCAGAGAAAAACAGCCTAACCTTCCGGACTTAAGTGAAGCTCAAACCACAGCGGTGAGAAGCCTAATTATAAGTAGTCATCGCCCTTACCCACCAGGGTTTTTAATTTAATATGTACTTAACCCTTAAGATGCCAAGAAAAACTACAGCTGAAAATGTTGTCTGCTTATGTCATCTGCTGAAATTTTTTGCAAACTTTTTTAAAATATTTTTGCATACATGCAAACAGTGTGGGCCCAGATCAGACTGCTCCTGTAGGCAATGTTGCCTACAGGAGCAGTCTGACCTGGGCCCACACTGTTTGCCTGTATGCAAAAATATTTTAAAAAAGTTTGCAAAAAATTTCAGCAGATGACATAAGCAGACAACATTTTCAGATGTAGTTTTTCATTTTCATTGCAAACAAATGACTTTTAAGGTAACCAGCAGATGGCAAAGCAGACAACACTTGCTGTGATTAACATTTTATGGGTTAATTTGATTGTTTTCAGTTATTGAACTCTCTTTCAAGCATGACTTTAATGTTTTTCTACTGAACAACGTGATCAACATAGTGTATTTAAAAGGACACATTCAATGACATCACATGTAAACATTTGCCTCTCATATGTACGCTGCAAAAAAAATATAGGAAAACATTGAAGCAATTAACATGTATTGCGAAAAGGCTTAGCAGTATAACAAATTCACTATTTTGATTCTTGATGGGGAACATGGGATTACATTCCCTACCTGAAAGTGATATTTGTCCTCACCTAATGACACGGGGGGGGGGCGGGGATATCACTCTCTGGTGGAGAATGTGATCCCATATTCCCCGTCAATAACGGTTCGGGCAGATATGACTCTCAGGCTCTCAAAAATTAAGATAACTGATATTGTAGTGGTTAGCCACTTAGAAGGTTGCAGGCTAGCCCTGGAAAGGTGTAGTTGGGTGAACTGTCTGGCTTAATACCTATATGAATAAAAGTGTTGACTGGGCCATTAAACTGCACAACAAATATCAAAGGACTGACAACACTTGTTGGTTGAATGTCTCTGAGTGCATACCGAGAAAATGGTCCTAAATGGGGACTTCGACTGTTCCATTTAATCTTTTAATACCTGTATTTGAAGCAAACAGTGTAGACCCTGATCAGACACCACATTCTGTGGTGTCTGATCTTGGTCTACACTGTTTGCCATGAACCCCCCCCCCCCACAAACCCCCAACACCCATCAGGCCTTGGAAAAATAGATTGGACAGCATGATGCTTCCAAACAGAGCCTGAGCCAACCACACATGAGTACTGGTAAACCGCTTAGAAGGTCTAAGCCTGTCCAGGCAAAGTGGTGCCCCATCTATGCATATAAACCCTATTGGTTTTATTGGGTGGCAGGGCTTGAGATGTCATTTCATCTCAATGTCGGGGTAAAATTCCCACAAAATTGGAAGCAACGTCTGCAAAATGACCTAAATAGTGTTAACAGGGACGTTAAACCTCAAATCAAACAAACAAACACTGTTTGCCAGCTTCCCAGCACATGATCCCACTCCATGTTTTACAGATTACCCTTGTTACACTGCACTCTGACAACAAGAATAGCACGGCCATACAAAAGCTATTTGTGTGGGGATCAGTGATAGTCATATGAACATCAGCAGTATAACATGTATATACATGTATAACTTGGCTCCGATTGCTAAGAATAGTTTTGGGTACATTTTTAGCTCACCTGTCACGTAGTGACAAGGTGAGCTTTTGTGATCACTTTTCATCCGTCGTTCGTCGTCAGTGCGTGTGTGCGTAAACAATTTCTTCAAACGACATCTCCTAAACCACTGATCAGATTTTGACCAAACTTCACAGGAATGATCCTTAGGTAGTCCCCTTTCAAAGTTATTCAAATGGTTCCAGTCCATTGCACATCCAGGTCACAGGAGCCAAAATAGATTTTTTTTCACCAAAAACTAAAAAATCTTCTCTGAAACCACAAGGCCCAGGTCTTTGATATTTGGTATGAAGCTTCATCTAGTGGAGTCCTACCAAGATTGTTCAAATTATAGTGCTGGGGCCAAAAATGCCCCCGCCCTGGGTCCCTTTGGTTTTACATAGCACTATAAATAGGGAAAATCTTAAAAAATATTCTTCTCTGAAACCGCAAGGCCTAGGCCTTTGATATTTGGTATGAAGCTTCACCTAGTGGACCCCTACCAAGATAGTTCAAATAATAGTGCTGGGGCCAAAAATGCTCCCATCCCTGGGCCCTTTGGTTTTACATGGGCTTATATAGGGAAAATCTTTAAAAATCTTCTTCTCTGATACTGCAAGGCCCAGGTCTTTGATATTTTTATGAAGCATCATCTAGTGGACCCCTACCAAAATTGTGAAATCATAGTGCTGGGGCCAAAAATGCCCCCACTCCAGGGCCCTTTAGTTTGACATAGACGTATATTGGTAATATCTTTAAAAATCTTCTTCTCTGTAACAGCATGGTTCAGGTCTTTGCTATTTGGTATGAAGCTTCATCTAGTGGACCCCTATCAAGATTGTTCAAATTATAATACTGGGGCCAAAAATGCCACCACCCTAAGGCCCTTTGGTTTTACATGGGCTTATATAGGGAAAATCTTTAAAAATCTTCTTCTCTGAAACCACAAGGCCCAGGTCTTTGGTATTTGGTATGCAGCTTCACCTAGTGGACCCCTACCAAGATTGTTCAAATTATAGTGCTGGGGCCGCCCCCACCCCGGCGCCCTTTGGTTTTACATAGGCTTATAAAGGGAAATCTTCTTCTCTGAAACCGCAAGGCTCAGGTCTTTGATATTTAGTATGAAGCTTCATCTTGTGGACCTCTACCAAGATTGTTCAAATTATAGCCCTGGGACCAAAAATGCCCCCTCTCCGGGGCCCTTTGGTTTTACATACACTTAATATAGGGAAAATCTTGAAAATTCTTTTCCTCTGAAACCACAAGGCCTAGGTCTGTGATATTTGGTATGAAGCTTCATCTAGTGGATCGCTACCAAGCTTGTTCAACTTATAGCCCTGGGACCAAAATTGCCCCCGCCCCGTTGCCCTTTGGTTTAACATAGACTTATATACGGAAAATCTGTAAAAATCTTCTTCTCTGAAACCGCAAGGCCCAAGTCTTTGATATTTGGTGTGAAGCTTCATCTAGTGGACCTCTATCAAGATTGTTCAAATTATAGCCCTAGGGCCAAAAATGCCCCCCCACCCCACCCCCCCCCCCCCCACCCCAAGACACTTTGGTTTCACATTGACTTATACAGGAAAATCTTTAAAAATCTTCTTGTCTAAAACCCCAAGGCCCAGGTCTTTGATATTTGGTGTGAAGCTTCATCTAGGGGACCTCTACCAAGATTGTTCTCTTATAGCACTTGGGCAAAAATGCCCCTGGCCTAGGGCCCTTTGGTTTTATATTGACCCAAAAGGGAAATTAAAAAATAAATCTTCTTCTCTGAAACCGCAAGGCCAGGTCTTTGATAATTGGTGTGAAGCTTCATTAAGTGATGTCTACCAAATTGGGAGACCAAAAGTTGGCTCACCTGAGGCCCACTTGTTTTACATGGACTTGCATTGGGAAAACCTTTGAAAAATCTTCTTGATTGAAACCAAAACGCCCAGGTCCTTGATATTTGTTATGAACCTTTGTCTTGTGGATTTCTACTAAGATTGTTTAAATTATAGCCCTGGGCCCAAAAATGGCCATGCCCTTGGCCTGCAGGTTTTATATAGACTTATGTAAGGAAAACCTTTAAAAATCTTCATGGCTGAAATCAGAAGGCCCAAGTCTTTGATATTTGGTATGAAGCTTATCCTTTTAAACCACTACCAAGATTATTTAAATTATAGCCCTGGGGCCAAAAATGGCTTGCTGGGCCCACTTGTTACCCAATGGATCAGGTGAGCGACCCAGGGCCATCATGGCCCTTTTGTTTTTATATCCACCACAGCCTCATTATAACACTATTTATTATAACTTGGTTTTCAATATAACACAGTTTCAAGATGAATCCCAAAAATGTATAGATTATATAGACAAATGACCATAAATGTTCATTTTTCTTTATAATCTATACATTTTTGTTTGGATATAACATGGTTGTGGGTAAAGGGATACCTTGAAAACAGTGCAGGCCCAGATCAGATGCCGCAGAACATGGGGTCTGATCAGGTCCTGCACTATTTTTTATAAAGAGAATTTTCTGTCAAAAAAATGTAAAAATAGGTGTGACACCCCTTATATGACAAATGGACTTATTCAACATATGTTTAGCAATGGAAGAGTCCACTAGCATATAATGGGTTAACTAACACGGTTTCTGCTCTGGAACCCAGCAATAGTGTTTTAAAGAGGTAGGGACGAATACATGCATTTATAATATGTAAAATTTTATTGAAACTGAAAAGAAAAGTTGATATTGTAGACCTTAATACAGTCTCAGATATAACATGGTGGGTCACATGAAATTTTGTTTAACATTACTTGGAGGCTTTGTCGTGTTCTCAGAATCCCCACAAATCCTTCAAGTTCTTGGCATGATCACAACATTGTCAGGTAAGTGACATTTTGCTAAATGTAGTTGACTAATTATAATATTTCTATTTATAACTCTTAACTCTTATGATGGCCTTATTCTGCTGAACACGATGACCCCTACCTTTTCAGACAATGTAGATCCAGTTCAGATGGCTTCTGAAGAAGCCATCTGATCAGAATCTACCCTGTCAAGTAGTTTATGAATTGGAATGAAACATTATACATGTATAAAGTATTTTGATTGGTTGATATTCAGAAATCAGTGTTGTGAATTTAATTTATTCAGCAGGATAAGTGTTAACTCCATTATCCAACTACACTATTTGCTACATTGTTTCTGACTTTTGCTACCTTTTAAAGAACAGACTTGCAAAACTTACAGTTAGACCAATCCAGTCTGTCAGAAAGTCACAAGTAGTAATGATACAGGCCACCCCAAGTCTTTGAACAGCTAAATGTGTTTTGATATGCAGTTCTGTGGGTCAAAAACATGTACATGTACATATTTATGTGTCACAAATACCAGAAAAAGAATGGCAGGCTCATCTGACACTATATCCTCTTCTAGTGGTTGTCAGATAAGAGATCCTTTGTTATAACGACCTTTATTGTTTTGTTAGCTCACCTGAGCCGAAGGCTCCGGGGGAGCTATTGTGATCGGTCATTCGTCCGTCGTCGTCGTCAAGGTCCGTCCAGATGTCCGTCCACAATTCCTTTAAACTACATCTCCTCCTAAACCACTGTACAGATTTTGACCAAACTTGGCAGAAATGATCTTTGGGTGGTCCTCTCTCAAAGTTGTTCAAAGAATTCCATTACATGCAGAACTCTGGTTGCCATGGCAACAAAAGGGGAAAATAAAAGAAAAACCTTTAAAAATCTTCTTGTCTGAAACCAGAAGGCCCAGGTCATTGATATTTGGTATGAAGCTTCATCTAGTGGACCTCTACCAAGATTTGTTCAAATTATTGCCCTTGGGCCAAAAATGGCCCCGCCCCGGGGCGTACTGGTTTTACATAGGCTTATATAGGGAAAACCTTTAAAAATCTTCTTGTCTGAAACCAGAAGGCCCAGGTCTTTGATATTTGGTATGAAGCTTCATCTAGTGGACCTCTACCAAGATTGTTCAAATTATAGCCCTGGGGCCGGAAATGCCCCCACCCTGGGTTTTTTGGTTTTACATAGGCTTATTGTTTGTTACTTACTGTGTGTATCACTTGTGTCTTTTGGTTTTGGATGGCCATATGGCCATTTTGTGGGAAAGTAACTGTCCTTATGGTTTTCCTTTGTTTAGGTTTCCATTATGGTCTCGTCGCTTAATGTTTGTATTTCTTTCCCTTTGGTGTCTTTTATGGGTGGAGTAAGTTAATTGTATCAATTCCTGATCTTTGTTTTACTACTACTTTATATAGGGAAAATCTTTAAAAAATCTTTTTCTCTGGAACCAGAAGGCCCAGGTCTTTGATATTTGGTATGAAGCTTCATCTAGTGGACCTCTACCAAGATTGTTCAAATTATAGCCCTGGGGCCAAAAATGTCCCCACGCCAGGGCCCACTGGTTTTACATAGGCTTATATAGGGAAATCCTTTGAAAATCTTTTTGTCTGCAACCAGAAGGCCCAGGTCTTTGATATTTGGTATGAAGCTTCATCTAGTGGACCTCTACCAAGATTGTTCAAACTATAGCCCAAGTGTTCATATTATTGCCTTGAGGCCAAAAATGGCCCTGCCCCGGAGCCCACTGGTTTTACATAGGCTTATATAGGGAAAACCTTTAAAATCTTCTTGTCTGAAACCAGAAGGACCTCTACCAAGATTGTTCAATTAATAGCCCTGGGGCCAAAAATGTCCCTGCTCCAGGGCCCACTGGTTTTACATACTTTGTAGAGGTCAACTAGATAAGGCTTCATTTCAAATATCAAAGACCTGGGCCTTCTGGTTTCAGACAAGAAGATTTTTAATGATTTTCGATCCCTACATAAGCCTATGTAAAACCAGTGGGCCCCCGTGTGAGGCCATTTTTGGCCTACGGCTATAATTTCAACAATCTTCATAGCGGTCCACTAGATGAAGCTTCATACCAAATATCAAAGACCTGGGCCTTCTGGTTTCAGACAAGAAGATTTTCAACAGATTTCCCTATATAAGCCTATTAGACCAAAGAAAATGCTGTTAGTACTCATTAGAATCTCCTGACAAAATCTTAAAAAGTCCATAAATTGTCCTTATACATATGTACATTGGAGATGTTGGAAGACTTCTCTAGAGAATCCAGAACAAGTTTGAATTACCCATGGTAAATGAGGTATCCGTGTTCGAGTTATCGAAGTTTTACTGTGTATGAAATGTCGGTATAAAGAGTGTTGTCTCTAACAGGTTCTAGGGCAATACGATTTTTACTTCTGCTTAATCCATAAAATGCCGATCACGACAATTGTCGTCGGCTTTATCGTTTGCCAAGTACTATAAAAATGTTTTTTGCAAACAGTGTGGACCAAGATCAGACTGCTCCTCCAGGAACAGTCTGATCTGGGTCCGCATTGTTTGCCTGTATGGCAAAATATTTTTGAAAAGTTTGCAAGAAGATTCAGCAGACAACATAAGCAGATGCAGATGACATAAGCAGACGACATTTTCATTTGTAGTTTTTCTCGGTGTCTTAAGTTCTGACGTATCAGTACAATTATATGCACAGAATTGATACTTACAGAAATATGGTCAAACATGTATTAACCCATATTATATATTGGAAACTCTAAATTGTGTACAATGGCAAACTGTGCAGGCCCAGATCAGATGCAGCAGAATTCTGATCAGGGCCTTCACAGTTTTCAAAAAGTTGAGCTATTTTTAGCTCACCTGTCATGTAGTGATGAGGTGAGCTTTTGGGATCACTTTTTGTCCGTCATGCGTGTGCGTGCATGTGTGCGTAAACAATTTCTTCAAACGACATCTCCTCCTAAACCAATGATTGGATTTTGACCAAACTTCCCAGGAATGATCCTTAGGTGGTCCCCTTTCAAAGTTGTTCAAATGGTTCCGGCCCATTGCACATCTAGGTCACAGGAGCCAAAAATAGATTTTTTTTTCATTGAAAACTTAAAAAATCTTCTTCCCTGAAACCACAAGGCACTGGTCTTTGATATTTGGTATGAAGCTTCATCTGGTGGACCCCTACCAAGATTATTCAAATTATAGTGCTGGGGCCAAAAATGTTCCCGCCCCGGGGCCCATTCGTTTTACATAGGCTTATATAGGGAAAATCTTTAAAAATCTTCTTCTCTGCAACCGCAGACCTAGGTCTTTGATATTTGGTGTGAAGCTTCATCTAGTGGACCTCTACCAAGATTATTCAAATTATAGCCCTAGGGCCAAAAATGCCCCCACTCTGGGGCCCTTTGGTTTAACATAGACTTATATAGGGAAAATCTTTAAAAATCTTCTTCTCTGCAACCGCAAGGCCCAGGTCTTTGATATTTGGTGTGAAGCTTCATCTAGTGGATCTCTACCAAGATTATTCAAATTATAGCCCTAGGGCCAAAAATGCCCCCACTTCGGGGCCCTTTGGTTTAACATAGACTTATATAGGGAAAATCTTTAAAAATCTTCTTCTCTGAAACCACAAGGCCTAGATCTTTAATATTTGGTAGGAAGCTTCATCTAGTGGACCTCTACCCGCTCTGGGGCCCTTTGATTTTACATAGACTTATATAGGAAAAATCTTTAAAAATCTTCTTCACTGAAACCACAAGGTCTAGATCTTTGATATTTGGTGTGAAATTTCATTTAGTGGACCTCTATCAAGATTGTTCAAATTATAGCCCTGGGGCCAAAAATGCCCTTGCCCTGAGACCCTTTGGTTTTACATAGACTTTTTTTGGAAAATCTTTAAAAATTTTCTTTTCTGAAACTGCATGGACCTTTACCAAAATTGTTCAAATTAAATCCCTGGGGCCAAAAATGCCCCAGCCCCGGGGCCATTTAGTTTTACACAGGCTTATGTTGGGAATATCTTTAAAAATCTTCTTAACTGCAAGGCCCAGGTCTTTGATATTTGGTGTGTAGCTTCATCAAGTTGAACTTTGCCAAGATGTTCAAGTTATAGCCCTTGGGCCAAAAATGCCCCTGCCCTGGGGCCCTTTGGTTTTACATAGACTTACATTGGGAAAATCTTTAAAAATCTCATTCTCTGAAACTGCTAGGCCCAGGTCTTTGATATTTGGAGTGAAGCTTCATCTAAAGGACCTCTATCAAGATTGTTCAAATGATAGCCCTGGGGTCAAAAATGCCCCCGCCATGGGGCCCTTTGGTTTTACATAGACTTATATAGGGAAAATATTTATAAATCTTCTTGTCTTAAACCAGGAGGCTCAGGTCTTTGATATTTGGTATGAAGCTTCGTCTAGTTGACCTCTACCAAGATTATTCAAATTATAGCCCTGGGGCCAAAAAAGCCCCCTTCCCAGGGTCCCACTAGTTTTACATTGACTTAAGAGGGAAAATCTTTATAAACCTTCTTGTCAGAAACCAGAAGGCTCAGTTCTTTGATATTTGGTATGATGTTTTGTCTAGTGAACCTCGACCAAGATCGATCAAATTATAGCCCTGGGGCCAAAAATGGCTCCGCCCTGGGAATCAATGGTTTAACATAGATTTATACAGGGAAAACCTTTAAAAATCGTCTTGTCTGAAACCAGAAGGCTCAGCTCTTTGATATTTGGTATGATGCTTTGTCTAGTGGACCTCAACCAAGACTGTTAAAATTATAGCCCAGGGGCCAAAAATGGCCCCGGGCCCGCAGGTTTTTGTATAGACTTATATAAGGAAAACCTTTAAAAATCTTCTTGTCTGAAACCAGAAGTCTCCGGTCTTTGATATTTGGTATGAAGCTTCACCTTTTAGACCACTACCAAGATTATTAAAATTTTAGCCCTGGGGCCAATAATGGCTCTCCTCGGGGCCCACTTCTTACCCCATGGATCAGGTGAACGATCCAGGACCATCATGGCCCGCTTGTATAAATAAACCAGTGAAATTAATGCAACCTGATCCACCTAAATTTTCATAATGGACTCATGCTACATATGTGGCAGAAGTTTTTATTAAGTACAAAACAGGTTCAGCAAGGACCTGTGAGAAAGCAAAACAAGTGATTGCTTAAGACAGGTGCTTACTTTATACAGGTACATTCATATAAATTTGCCTTTAAAGACTATCATAATAATTACGAAAACATGGCCTTTTAATTCAGGTGGCTGACAAATAGGGGTGACCTTTGTTACTACCATTTTTACTGCTCGCCCCCACCCATTGGAGCTTTGAGGAATAGAGTGGGCTGCATGGTGCTTCCAAGCAAAGCTGAAACCAGCCAAACTTGAGTGCTGGAAAACTGCTTAGAAGTTGCCTGTTTAGGTAAAGTGGTGAAAGTGGTGCGAGTCGGAACAGTTTGTTTGGGCTATAGGGCTTGAGTTGCCATTTCATCTCACTCAGTAGCGGGTAAAAGTCCCACAATATTAGAAGTGATGTCTCCAAAATGACCTAAATAGTGCTGACTGGGATGTTAAACCTCAACACAACAAACACAAACAAAAGCAATTTTACTGCACAGTATGTATATACTGAAGGACTCCATATGGTTTCAGGTATGCTCTGGTGCATAGTTGTCATCTTCAGAGATCTAAAGAAGGTTGTTTCAAATTATCTCTTGTATGCCTGTGTTAAGCCTTAAAGCACCAGTCAAAGTTTTTTTGTTTTGTCTTATGTTGTTGTTGTTTTTATGCCCCCGCCATTCGAAGAATGGTTGAAGGGCTATAGCGTTGCCCCTCTCCGTCTGTCTGTCCATCCATTCGTTTGTCCATCCAAAACTTAAACGCAGTCAATAACTTTCTGATTTTTTGATGGATTTTGAAATTACTTTGTAGAAATGGTTAATTATTATGAGACGATGTGTCAAATTCAAAACCCAGGTCCGTACGTCCAAGGTCAAGGTCATACTTAGAGGTCAAAGGTCAAAAAAAAGGTCCGAAACTTAAACTCAGTCAATCTTTGTAGACATGTTAACCATCATGAGACAATGTGTTACGTGCAAAACCCAGATCCATACTTCCAAGGTCAAGGTCATACTTAGAGGTCAAAGGTCAAAAAAGGGTCAGAAACTTAAACGCAGTCAATAACTTTTTTTCTGGATGGATTTCGAAATTACTTCGTAGAAATGTTATCCATCATGAGTCGATGTGTCACATGCAAAACCCAGGTCCGTACCTCCAAGGTCAAGGTCATACTTAGAGGTCAAAGGTAAAAAAAGGGTCAGAAACTTAAACGCAGTCAATAACTTTCTTATTTCTGGATGGATTTTGAAATTACTTAGCAGAAATGTTGGCTATCATGAGACAATCTGCCTCACACAAAACCAAGGTCCTTACCTCCAAGGTCAAAGTCATAATAAGAGGTCAAATGTGAAAAAAGGGTCCAAAACTTAAACACTGTCAATAACATTCTAGGGATTAATACGAACATAGACATATTTGGGTGGGGGTGGGTGCATCCATGTCCTATGCACACATTTCTAGTTTTGGGGGGGGGGGGGGGGGGGGGTTGGATTTTTTTTTTTTCAGAGAAAATAAGGCTTGACATAAGGTGAATCATCTGACTAGGCAGAGAAAATAAGGCTTGCCATAACGCAAATCATCTGCTAGGCAGAGAAAATAAGGCTTGCCATAACGCAAATCATCTGCTAGGCAGATGATTCCCATGAAATATCAAGCCTTATTTTCTCTGAAAAAAAATAATACAAAAAATATTTCCTTGTGGGCTTTAAGGATTCATTTGTTGCTTCTGCATGCATGATTGTATTGCATATTTTATTGCTGCCTCAGATGTGACAAAAAGCAAAGTAAATTTATAAATTGTACATATAGTTCAGTTGCAGACAAGATGCCCATATGTGACCAGCCATGAGATTTTGGGTCCAAATGGGGTCCATGACCAAAAATGAGTTTTTGCCATTTTCTGATAGCTTTATAATACTGAAGTGCATATGTGAAATTTCAGATGAAAACACTGAGCGGTGTACGAGATATAGGTCTTTAAAGACTGACCCTGAATATGCGAAAATTGCATTTTCAGTCATTTTAGATGTATATTTGCTAGTTATTCTTGACTTCAAAGCCTCATTAAGCATTCAGAGAAAACAAAATATCAGCAAATCATGCTTTCACACATTTATTTATTCACCCAGTAGCAATCATTCGTTATATATTTGTTGGGAAGAATTCTGTTGCCATGGCAACAAATTTAAAATAGATGGATATAGAGTAGCCCACCTACTTACATTATATGTATGTATGTCACCAACACCAATTTGTTTGAATGCTACGTACATCTAAATAACCAAGGATTGGACTGTACTAATTACTTTAACAGCAAAGTCTGACTTTTGGGAGCAGACTTTTTAACACACATTGCTACATTCAAGGTCATAGTGGTGGAATGAATGATTTCATGGTGGCTAATAAAATATGAATTCCATATGAAAATTGATAATAATTATAATCATAATAATAATAAAAACACAGAAAATTTACGCACAATCCTTTACTTTTCGACAAAATTGTATGTACATCATTGCAATTATAGCAAAATTTTGTATTGTAAATAAATCATTAATCTGCATTAAATAATGGCATACATGTAATTCATAAGTATTTTGTTAGATTACCCCACCCACCAACGTATTACTAGTATTATCATGATTTGGGATCTATAATCGCAGAATGAAGTAAAGTTTACATTTACATCCTTGTGTGAGTATGTGAGTAAATGTGCAATTGCGTATGCAAACTGTACAAATGTAAAGCCAATAGCATCTCCTTGTCATGGATATCCTTACATACCGCCACCTACCATCAGGGCTAGGAGAAATAAACTGGCTACATCGTGCCTACCTGACGTAACATGAGCACAATTGTATAAAACGCTAAAAAGGTCTTAGCTTGCCCAGGCAAAGCAGTTATAGCGAGATTGTTCTGAAAATAAACCCTAGCAGTGTAATATTTTCTCAATGCCGGGTAAAAGTCCCATAAGATTGGTATCAATGTTTCCAAAATGACATAAATTGTGTTGACAAGGTTGTATAACACAAACAAACAAACAAAAGCTTTATACAGAGAATTGGGGGTTATAAGGGTATCTGTTATTTTAACTAACATAGTTATGGATACTTGGAAGAACCATTTCTATCATGCATGATACAATCTTGCTATACCAAAATTTTGACAGATTAATGTCCTTCTGTGGAACACATGGGCCTATCAGTTAAATATAATGAGGTATAACCTTGCAATAAAATCAAGTCAGTTATTCCATTCCACACAGGAAGATGTTGTTGAATATTGTATGGGCACCACTTGTCACGATAAACCAGAAGGTCGAGAGAGGGTTGCACGGCTATAATACATATGTGACTCTACCAGGGTCATAGAGAATTCCTAGTAAAAGTGAATACCGCCAGCCATTATTTAAAATTATAACTTAAATTATCTTTTCTCTGAACAATAAAACTGTCAGCTCATTTTCGGAGTAAAATTAAGTTGCAATATTTGACACAGGCAAACCCGTAGTTACAGTAATACTTTATGGAAACAAAATTAAAGTACTTATAAACTAACATCACCAAACATGACAATTACATTAATACCAATCAAAACATGCAGTTGCAGCTGTATTCGCAGTTTCAGCAACAGAAACAAACACTTTAATATAGATGATGATGATGATTTCGTGTTTAACGACGCGTCAACCCTCTTGGTGGGTCATAAGCGTCAGTCGGTTAATGGTTAAACGGACTTTAATATAGAGTCAAAACATTTATTTCGTATATAATCATTAAAAGTGATGATAATTCAAATGACTTTAAATGATACTTGACTTGCAGTTATTGAATTGATTCATATACATAAACTGGTGTTGTTTTCCCTCACCCATCAGGGCTTGGAGAAATATACGAGGCTGCATAGTGTATGTACTTCAGTGTTAAAATGAAACAACCGAACATTTCAGTACTGGTAAATTGCTGCGGGTTGTTTTTTTCTAAATCGTAAGGTAAATGGTAACACAGGCAGTACCATTCTTTTTTTTCTTTCTTCTTTTTTTCATTTGGTGGGTGGGGTGATCTTACGGTCTTTTCAAGATTATTTCTCATATCGAGCTGATCTTTAATCAATGGTGGGCGAAAACTGGAGTATCAGGACAAAATAATGACCTTCCGTTGCATAGTTTGGTGTCTCACATGTGACCAGAGCCAGACTCGGACTCAGTACCTTAATTACTTTATGTTATATTCGTTTGTTTGTTTGATTTGAGGTTTAACGTCCCCGTCAACACTGTAAAGGTCATTTTGGAGACGTTGCTTCCAATTTTGTGGGACTTTTACCCGACATTGAGATGAAATGACATCTCAAGCCCTGTCGCCCAATGAAACCAATAGGGTTTATTAGCATGGACGGTCCGCCTCGCACCGCGGTTCCTGGACAGGCTTAGATCCTCTAAGCGGTTTACCAGTACTAGTGTGCGGGCCGGATTCAGCTCTGCGTGGAAGCATCATGCAGCCCATATATTTCTTCAAGCCCCTATGGGCGGGGGCTTATGTTATATTCGTGTAAGACTAAATCTCGATTTTAGAATCTGTTAGCTTGGAGTCGTCATTCTACCAACCTACAATTCTCAACACATCCAACTTATGGGAGCATAGAATTCAAAGTAACTTTTTGTGCAACCCTTGAATTGAAAGCGGTGCATATACCTGTACATGTGCATATATGTGTACATATATACGATGTTCCCAGTGATAGGTGCAAAATTAACATTAATTAAATTGATTGATTGATTTGATGTTTAACGTCCCCGTCAACACTGTAAAGGTCATTTTGGAGACATTGCTTCCAATTTTGTGGGACTTTAACACGACATTGAGATGAAATGACATCTCAAGCCCTGTCGCCCAATGAAACCAATAGGGTTTATCAACATGGACGATCCGATTCGCACCGCTTTGCCTGGGCAGATCCTCTAAGCGGTTTACCACTACTCGTGTGCGGGTTGGAATCGTGGAAGCATCTGGCAGCCCATATGTTTCTTCAAGCCCTGATGGGAGGGGGCCGAACATTTATTAAAGTGTCTTGCCAAAGGGCATGACATTTCCGCAACTCAGGAGCAAATGCTTCCCTTTAAGAAATCAACACATTATTTATTGTTTGATAACACCAAAGGCTCTCATGAACTTATCCGTCCGCATTCATGAAGGTGCTGATTTTGACACAATATGGTCTTACAATGTGCTTGGATTGATGACCACTATACCGCTAGCTTATTGCATGCTGATCAGGAATTAAACCTGGATAGAAGTGGCTGGAAATGAGGGGCATACTCGTGTGCTATTTAGTTAACAAATTATTTGATATAAAATAGGCAAATTAGATTTGAAAGAAAAGAAAAGAAAAAAAAAGCTGAAAAAAAGAATCATGACGGGACTCGAACCAGCGATCCCATTCTTGTAGGGGAGGTACTCAGCCAATTGCGCTACTCGGACCTGTTACAAAACGGGACGATTTATAACTATTCACCTAAAATAGCACGACCAATATTACCGGTCAAAATTCTTTTTCGTCATATCTTCCAAGTATGAAAACAAGAAACGGCTTTTTATTTTGCTTATAAATCCTAAGCAAACTTTATAATTTACAATATAAAAGGCTCTTGTTTAAAAAATTATTAGCAACAGGTGCGTCATAAATTAGCTACGTCAACTATTACGTCGGGATTTATTCACGTTTTCTCGGAATGACGTAATGCCCCATTTGGGCACAAAATCTCATGACGCGTCACATATTACAATATACAAGTAGCTAGAACTTTTATATTATATTGCAATCCTGGCCCCAAGGTTATATCACTTCTTTCATGCTCAACTCACTTGAGCATGAAATTGAACATGCTCATAAATTTTAGAATGCCAGCAGTTTGTTGGCCCTATAAAATGTATGAGCAGGCTATATAACCTTCTCTGCTGGTGGCCTCATTTGTTTGGATCTTAATATAGATATTTCTATCATTGCAAATTCACTTGAACCAAGCATGAAAAAAGTTTTAAATGCCGGTACATCATGTGGGCAGGTCCGTGAAATGAACACCCCACTTAACCCCTCTTTATAAAGAAAAAATTGGGGTTAGCCAGGTTATACATATTCTTATTTCTCCTTTAAGATAAAGGTTGTGGGTACTTGTTAGAACCGCCTCAGTGAGGCGGTTCTAACGAGCACCCACAACCTATATTTGCAGTATAAATAAGAAAAATATCACAGATTTTCATCAGAAAAGTAGCCATTTTGGAGATCTGAAAAAATGCACTATGTCACAGGGGTGTGTCATCGAAATGATAAAGAGGGTTGACTGTGGCCAATTTTCCAGATTGATTTCAAAGTCCCAATCAGATGAAATGCACGATATTTCAATCCTTCTTAATTCAGTTCATACAAAATTGGCCAGTCCCTTGAACATTGAATTATCAGTCCTCTGCTGCAACTGAGTCTGTCATACACCGATACTCCATTATCTTACATACATGTACATACAGGCGTTTGAATCAGCCAGGGTCAACGGCAATCGGTGTTTGATGTTTGGCTGTGTTTTTGTATCTGTTGTGTTTTGTTATTGTCTTAGCATTTTACAGGTCATAGCTAAATGTAATTTTCTGGCTGATTTGGTTTTGCTACTTCGACTCACAGATACTAGCTTGGCAGGGCTGCAATGAAGCTGATTTCCTGTTTACATTGATATTCCCCTACTGTGAAGTGGGAAGTGGAATATAGTATAGGGATCAACCATTGTTTTTCATGCATTAACATTGGCCGGGTCCCGAGGAAGCTATTTGAACATGAGGCCGCTAGGCCGAATGTTGAGATATCTTCCGAGGGACCTGGCAAATGTTAATGCAATGAAATAACCATGGATGATCGTTGTTCTTGCATAACTTACGATTCCGACAGCAAATTTTGATAAAAACGCCCAAAAGCTCCATATAAACTCTATATAAATTCTTCAAATGCGATCAGCGAACTAACATGGCGGCCAGTTCAGAATCTTGTTTACAATGACGTTGATACGCAGTAACCATCTGACGTCATCATAGAACCCTAAAAGCTACGTTCAGGGCGATAACGTTACGTCACTCAACGTAACGTAAACAAAGCAAGGCCCGTCTTGTGATATCAAAAGCTCAATATCCATGTTCAAACAGCACGTGAATTTCATGATTTGAACATGGTTTTTACTGTTTGAGCACGGCTTTCGGTCCATTTGACAATGGCTTCAAGCAGCCATGCGCATACGTATTTATGCAAGAATTTAGCATACACAATGATTTGCTGATCAATCAATTCGCTTAATCAATTATATGCAAGAAACCCCAAACCAGGTCAATGACAAACAGTGGAGGCCCATATCAGATGCCACAAAATGCGATATCTGATTGGGGCCTGCACTGTTTACAGAAATTTTATCTATATTCTAAATAAATTTTTAAAATAACTGAACTTGACGCCTGGATGCCTCTTGTTTATAAGGTGGAAAGTGAGAAAGTGTGTGTGTGTTTTTTGAGTTTTACGTCCCAACAACAACTAAGGTCATACACAAATATGACCTCGGTTTAAAGACTCATCCTTAAGTCTGAAGAAGCCTGAAATCAACCAATGACCCTGGTTTGTGAGGCGAATAGCTTAACCAGTACACCACAGGGGCTTCTACATAGGGGCTTGAAGAATATATGGTCTGCATGAGTTGAATTATCATTGAATTATCAGTGCTCTACTGCAACTGAGTCTGTCATACACGGGTACTCCATTATCTTACATACATGTACATACAGGTGTTTGAATCAGCCAGGGTTAATGGCCATCGGTGTTTGATGTTTGACTGTGTTTTGTATCTGTTGTGTTTTGTTATTGTCTTAGCATTTTACAGGTCATAGCTAAATGTAATTTTCTGGCTGATTTGGTTTTGCTACTTCGACTCACAGATACTAGCTTGGCAGGGCTGCAATGAAGCTGATTTCCTGTTTACATTGATATTCCCCTACTGTGAAGTGGGAAGTGGAATATAGTATAGGGATCAACCATTGTTTTTCATGCATTAACATTGGCCGGGTCCCGAGGAAGCTATTTGAACATGAGGCCGCTAGGCCGAATGTTGAGATATCTTCCGAGGGACCTGGCAAATGTTAATGCAATGAAATAACCATGGATGATCGTTGTTCTTGCATAACTTACGATTCCGACAGCAAATTTTGACGAAAATGCCCAAAAGCTCCATATAAACTCCATATAAATTCTTCAAATGCGATCGGCAAACTAACATGGCGGCCAGTTCAGAATCTTGTTTACAATGACGTTGATACGCAGTAACCATCTGACGTCATCATAGAACCCTAAAAGCTACGTTCAGGGCGATAACGTTACGTCGCTCAACGTAACGTAAACAAAGCAAGTCCGTCTTGTGATATCAAAAGCTCAAAATCCATGTTCAAACAGCACGTGAATTTCATGATTTGAACATGGTTTTTACTGTTTGAGCACGGCTTTCGGTCCATTTGACGATGGCTTCAAGCAGCCATGCGCATACGTATTTATGCAAGAATTTAGCATACACAATGATTTGCTGATCAATCAATTCGCTTAATCAATTATATGCAAGAAACCCCAAACCAGGTCAATGACAAACAGTGGAGGCCCATATCAGATGCCACAAAATGCGATATCTGATTGGGGCCTGCACTGTTTACAGAAAGTTTATCTATATTCTAAATAAATTTTTAAAATAACTGAACTTGACGCCTGGATGCCTCTTGTTTATAAGGTGGAAAGTGAGAAAGTGTGTGTGTGTTTTTAGCTCACCTGTCACGTAGTGACAAGGTGAGCTTTTGGGATCACTTTTTGTCCGTCGTGCGTCCGTGCGTGCGTCCGTGCGTCCGTCCGTAAACTTTTCTTCAAACGACATCTCCTCCTAAACCACTGATCGTATTTTGACCAAACTTCACAGGAATGATCCTTAGGTGGTCCCCTTTCAAAGTTGTTCAAATGGTTCCGGTCCGTTGCACATATAGGTCACAGTAGCCAAAAATAGATTTTTTTCACCGCAAACTTAAAAAATCTTCTTCTCTGAAACCGCAAGGCCCAGGTCTTTGATATTTGGTATGAAGCTTCATCTAGTGAACCCCTACCAAGATTGTTCAAATTATAGTGCTGGGGCCAAAAATGCCCCCGCACGGGGGCCCTTTGGTTTTACATAGGCTTATATAGGGAAAATCTTTAAAAATCTTCTTCTCTGAAACCGCATGGCCCAGGTCTTTGATATTTGGTATGAAGCTTCATCTAGTGGACCCCTACCAAGATTGTTCAAATTATAGTGCTGGAGCTAAAAATGCCCCCGCACGGGGGCCCTTTGGTTTTACATGGGCTTATATAGGGAAAATCTTGAAAAATCTGCTTCTCTGAAACCGCAAGGCCTAGGTCTTTGATATTTGGTATGAAGCTTCATCTCGTGGACCCCTACCAAGATTGTTCAAATTATAGTGCTGGGGCCAAAAATGCCCCCGCACGGGGGCCCTTTGGTTTTACATGGGCTTATTTTTCAAAATCTTCTTCTCTGAAACCGCAAGGCCCAGGTCTTTGATATTTGGTATGAAGCTTTATCTAGTGGACCCCTACCAAGATTGTTCAAATTATAGTGCTGGGTCTAAAAATGCCCCCGCACGGGGGTCCTTTGGTTTTACATGGGCTTATATAGGGAAAATCTTTAAAAATCTTCTTCTCTGAAACCGCAAGGCCCAGGTCTTTGATATTTGGTATGAAGCTTCATCTAGTGGACCCCTACCAAGATTGTTCAAATTATAGTGCTGGGGCCAAAAATGCGTCCGCACCAGGGCCCTTTTGTTTTACATAGGCTTATATAGGGAAAATCTTTAAAAATCTTCTTCTCTGAAACCACAAGGCCCAGGTCTTTGCTGTTTGGTACCGGGTATGAAGCTTCATCTAGTGGACCCCTACCAAGATTGTTCAAATTATAGTGCTGGAGCTAAAAATGCCCCCCACACGGGGGCCCTTTGGTTTTACATGGGCTTATATAGGGAAAATCTTGAAAAATCTTCTTCTCTGAAACCGCAAGGCCCAGGTCTTTGATATTTGGTATGAAGCTTCATCTAGTGGACCCCTACCAAGATTATTCAAATTATAGTGCTGGGGCCAAAAATGCCCCCGCACCAGGGCCCTTTTGTTTTACATAGGCTTAAATAGGGAAACTCTTGAAAAATCTTCTTCTCTGAAACTGCAAGGCCCAGGTCTTTGATATTTGGTATGAAGCTTCATCTTGTGGACCTCTACGAAGATTGTTCAAATTATAGCCCTGGGGCCAAAAATGCCCCCGCTCCAGGGGCCCTTTGGTTTTACATAGACGTATATAGGGAAAATCTTGAAAAATCTTCTTCTTTGAAACCACAAGGCTTAGGTCTTCGATATTTGTTATGAAGCTTCAGCTAGTGGACCTCTATAAAGATTGTTCAAATTATAGCCCTGAGACCAAAAATGCCTCCGCCATGTGGCCCTTTGGTTTTATATAGACTTATAAAGGGAAAATCTTTAAAAATCATCTTCTCTGAAACACAAGGCTTAGGTCTTTGATATTTGTTATGAAGCTTCAGCTACCGGTAGTGGACCTCTACCAAGATTGTTCAAATTATAGCCCTGGGGCCAAAAATGCCCCTGCTCCGGGGCCCTTTGGTTTAACATAGACTTATATAGGGAAAATCTTGTTTTACATAGACTTCTATATGCAGGGTAAACCTTTAAAATCTTCTTCTCTGAAACCAGAAAGCCCAGGTCTTTCATATTCGATATGAAGCTTCATCTTTTGGACCTCTACCAAGATTGTTCAAATTATAGCCCTGGGGCCAAAATTGACCCTGCCCGGGGCCCACTTGTTATACATTGGATCAGGTGAGCGAACCAGGGCCCTCTGGGCCCTCTTGTTTGAGTTTTACGTCCCAACAACAACTAAGGTCATACACAAATACATGTATGACCTCGGTTTAAAGACTCATCCTAAAGTCTGAAGAAGCCTGAAATCAACCAATGACCCTGGTTTGTGAGGCGAATAGCTTAACCAGTACACCACAGGGGCTTCTACATAGGGGCTTGAAGAAATATATGGGCTGCATGAAGCTTCCACGCAGAGCTGAATCCAGCCCGCACACTAGCACTGGTAAACCGCTTAGAGGATCTAAGCCTGTCCAGGAACCGCGGTGCGAGGCGGACTGTCAGTGCTAATAAACCCTATTGGTTTCATTGGGTGACAGGGCTTGAGATGTCATTTCATCTCAATGTCGGGTAAAAGTCCCACAAAATTGGAAGCAACGTCTCCAAAATGACCTTTACAGTGTTGATGGGGACGTTAAACCTCAAATCAAACAAAACAAACAAACATAAGGTGAAAGATTCCATTCAGTGCAAAATGGGTTGATGATTACTCCATTCAAGTAGATAAGACATAAGCGATGATCAATCAAAATTTTGTCTCTCAATACATAAGTTCTTTTAATACTGTTGTTAGGATCCTATGACATTCTGACTTTGCTTCACAGCCTGTAATGTCTGATTCAAAATGTATAGATTATACAGAAAAATGACCATTTATTGTCGTTTTTCTATATGATTAATCCTCCGCCGCGAAGCAGAGCAAGGATTATAGGAATGGCCTTCGTCTGTCCATCCGTCCATCTGTCTGTCTGTCTGTTTGTAACACTTTCTTGTCCGCTCCATATCTCCTGAACCCTTTGATAGATTTTTGTTAAACTTTGGTCAGTTATTTGTGTGCAGAACCCATAATGAACCATGCCGACTCAAGGTCAAGGTCACGGTTGAAGGTCACGAGTTTGAAACTTGGAATTTTGTGTCCGTTCCATATCTCATATACCCTTGGAAGGATTTTTATTAAACTTTGGGGTCAAATATTCTTCTCAGTGAGCTGATGTGCAGAACTTGGAAGGATTTTCATTAAACTTTGGTCAAATATTCTTCTCAGTGAGCTGATGTGCAGAACCCATAAACCAACCATGCCGACTCATGGTCAAGGTCACAATTTAAGGTCAAGAATTTAAAAGTTTGATTTTTGTGTCCGTTCCATATCTCCTTTACCCCTCAAAGGATTTTCATTAAACTTTGGTCAATTATCCCCCTCAGTGAGCTGATTTGCAGAACCCATAAATGAACAATGCTGACTCAAGGTCAAGGTCACATTTGTAGGTCACAAGTTTAAAACTTTGAATTTTTTGTCCGTTCCATATCTCCTTTACCCCTCAAAGGATTTTCATTAAACTTTGGTCAATTATCCCCCTCAGTGAGCTCATGTGCAGAGCCCATAAATGAATCATGTTGGCACCAGGTCAAGGTCACATTGGAAGGTCATGAGTTTGAAACTTTGAATTTTGTGTCCTTTCCATATCTACTTTACCCATCAAAGGATTTTCATTAAACGTTGGTCATATGTCCCCATCAGTGAGCTGATGTGCATAACACATAAATAAACCATGCCAACTCAAGGTCAAGGTTACAGTTGAAGGTCACGAGTTTGCGACTTTGAATTTTGTGTCAGTTCCATATCTCCTTTACCCCTGGAAGGATTTTCATGAAACTTTTGTGAAATATACCCCACCATGCCAACTCAAGGTCAAGGTCACAGTTGAAGGTCACGAGTTTGAAACTTTGAATTTTGTGTCCGTTCCATATCTCCTTTACCCTTGAGAGGATTTTCATTAAACTTTGGTCAAATATTCTTCTCAGTGAGCTGATGTGCAGAACCCAGGTCACATTGGAAGGTCATGAGTATGAAACTTTGAATTTTGTGTCCTTTCCATATCTACTTTACCCTTGAAAGGATTTTCATTAAACGTTGGTCAAATGTCCCCATCAGTGAGCTGATGTGCATAACACATAAATAAGCCATGCCAACTCAAGGTCAAGGTCACAGTTGAAGATCACGAGTTTGAAACTTTGAATTTTGTGTCCGTTCCATATCTCCTTTACCCTTGGAAGGATTTTCATTAAACTTTGGTCAAATATTCTTCTCAGTGAGCTGATGTGCAGAACCCATAAACGAACCATGCCGACTCATGGTCAAGGTCACATTTGAAGGTCAAGAATTTAAAAGTTTAAAAATTTAAAATATATTAAATCAAATAAATTGATTGGTGACTAGCCAGTACTGGGTGTGGCTTAATTTATTCAGCAGAATAAGGTAAGGGTTAAAATACCTGTATCTGCACTTGGTATGAGAAAGGAGACTCACAAATCACTTTGAATTACCTGTATTGAGTGATTGAAACTACCAAAGTATTGGGACAAATAGGCCCAAGGAAACAGTGCAGACCCTGATCAGCCTGCTCCTTCAGGAGCAGTCCTATTAGGGTCTACACTGTTTGGCATTTTTTCTGCACTTTTTGGACTCCTTTCTGGATTGAAAAACAAATTTTGTTGAACTTTTAGGAGAATTACATCAAGTCCCCAAGGGGTCCGAATTTTTAGGATTTTTAGCTCACCACTTCATAAAAGGCACAATATCTCAGAAATCATTCAGATACCCGCCCCTAAACTATACATATTCTTGTTCCTTATGATAAGACACGTTCAGTGATAGCAACCTAGGGGTCTCACAGGGTGCATCTGGGCCATGCCCCACCCCTCCACTTCACAAAAGGCCAAATATCTGAGAAACTGTTCAGAGCCCTGCCCCTCAACCATATATATTCATGTTCCTTACAACAAGACTCATTTAGTGACACCAGGGGGTGTGCTGGGTCATGCTCCACCAATCTGAGGTCTCATTCAGTCACACCAAACAGGGGGTCTTTGTGCAGGGACAATGTGCTGGGGCTATGCCCCGCCCCTCCACTTCATAAAAGGTCATATATCTCAGAAACCATTCAGATCCCTACCCTATAATCATATAGATATTGTTGTTCCTTATGATCAGACACATTACATTCAGTCACACCAACTTGTTTGTGGGGTGGGGGTGCGAGATTGCACAGGAGCCGTTTCTCTCCCCTCCACTTCATAAAGGGGCCTCATTTAAGATTTTATAATCAGTAGATTAAAATCATATCATGTTACAATACATGGCTGCCAGTGGACAGTGCTCACCTGACCTCAGGTGAGCATAGTGGCCCATGGGCCTCTTGTTACAGCATCAGCTTTTGAATCATGAAATTTATGCTGTAATAGGTAACAGTAGACTCTCGCTTTTAAGATCACTTGTATTAGTGGGATGGACTTAACCCTTGTCCTGCTAATCCCGGATATGCCTTATCTTTGTAACAATGTAGATCCAGATCAGATGGCTTCTGACGAAGCCATCTGATCAGGATCTACATTGTTTGTCATTCATTTTGTGAATTTGTTGCAATAATTTGCATCAAGTAATCTGATTGGTTGATACTCGGTAGTGGGTGTGGCATATATGAATATTCAGCAGGACAAGGGTAAAAATTGAATAAGAAATGATCAATAAGGAAGTGCATGTAATCTTCATTATGATAACACACCTGTGCATCATAGTGCATTTTTTACATCTCCAAAACCGTCAATTTTCTGAAGAAAATTTATGATTTTATTTTTATTTATACTCAATACATAGGTTGTGGGTACTCATTAGAACTGCCTCATTGAGGCGGTTCTAACCAGTACCCACAACCTATGTCTAGGAGCAGAAATAAAGAAATTAATGTATACCCCCCGTAAACCCCAGTTTTCTCTATATAAAGTGGGGTGTAAGGGGGTGTTTATTTCACGGACTTGTTAGCGTGATGACAGTACTGGTGGAAATCACTTGACTTTCCTTTGGGCTGTCTTATGCATCTATCAATGTCGAGGTTTGCAGGTTTTTTCTGGGAAATTTCCGTAATGATCCTAAGTATTGGGACAGACAGGCCCTAGTAAACATAACAGACCCAGATCAGACAGCAACTGAAGGAGGAGTCTGATCAGGGTCTACACTGTTGGCCATTCCGTCTTCACCTTTTGAAATCATTGCTGGATCTTGAAAAAAAAAAGTTAAATTTTAGGAGAATTACAGCAAGTCCTCAAGGTGTCCGGAATTTTTGGATTTTTACAGTAGAGACTGGATGTCTAATTTTCTAAAGGAGATGAATTTAATTAGCTTCCAAGTTTCAGTTCAAATCATTTCAAGAATGAACATATTGATATGTGATTATATTTTTGTATTTCTATGAATAAACACGTTTTAAACTAATTTCCTTATAAAAACACCTATATTTAGCAAATGCTTTCTTCTTGATTTTCCAGGTTAGGCAGCTAAGACTCAATCTTGACTCAAAGTCTTCTGCCATATTCCTTACGGTGTGGAATATTTACATGTATATGTCTTATGATAAGACATTTACAACATAAATTGATAATGATTTTGTGAAAATTTTCGAACCGATTTTTTTAAAATGTTATTGAATTATGACTGATTTTTTAACCTCCTTCTGAAGTCAAAATTGGTTTATGGAAGCCAGAATCGGTCCGGAACCGGAAAACCTGCATTTTCTCGAGCCCTGGTCTTATCCCCCTCCCCACCCAAACCGCCCAAGGGAAACAGTGATAGGGTCCATTAATAACAGGATTTTTTGTGGTAATTACTATAGCCATGTTTACCCGTTTTTCAGGAGTGATGGCTTACACCCACTTCAAAATGCAAGAAAACAAGATATCCCAACAGCTGCCAGTCATAAACAAAGGCGAAGATAGCAGATAGGAAGGATATTTACTGATGACTGAAAAGACGACGGACACATTTTCTTCACCCTCAAAGTATCAAGCGAAATGTAGTTGACAATATTCTGATTTCATTAATTTTGTGAGCATTACGAAAACTCACCCGTGCGACATAGTGCAGTTTCCACATCTCCAAAATGGCTATTTTTCTGATGAAAATCCTTATTATTTTTGTTATAAATGTTCAAAACATGGGTTGAGGGTGCTTGTTAGAACCGCCTCGGTGAGGCGGTTCTAAAGAGTACCCACAACCTATGTCTTGAAGCAGAAATAAGAAAAATAATGCATACCTCTTAAACCCCAGATTTCTCTATATAAAGTGGGGTTTGTTTTTTTTCGTTACATTGACTTGTTCATGTGATGGAAAATAAGACTTGACATTTCATGTGAATTGCAGATGATTCACATGAAATTTCAAGCTTCATTTTCCCTGAAAAATAAAAGAAAAAATGAACATGTCACCTAACTGACACTTAGCATTCTGATTTCATTATTGTAGCTGACAACATTCCTGTTTAATTAATTTTGTGAGAAAATAAGACCTGACATTTCATGTGAATCATCTGCTAGTCATCTGCAGATGATTCACATGAAATGTCAAGCTTTATTTTCTCAGAAAAATAAGAAGAAAAAATTGAACATGTCATATTCTGTAGAAGTGTTTGGCACTTGAATGGCTATTTTTTTCTGAAAACAGAGCTTGTCATTTCAGTCAAATTGTCTTCAAGGGATATTTTGAGTGGCAGGACATTTTGAATGAAATGTCAAGCAGCAATGTCAAGCAAGCTGTATTTATATTTGACATGTATTCTACTTTTATCATTATTCTTTGTTAAGTTGCAATCATTTTTACACCTGTGGACACAGATCCGTTCAAACTTAGGTTGCTTCATTTCATTTTGATTTGATGTTTCATTCATTATTTCCTTACATCCCGTCAGTCAAATGTAAGCCAGGAATAAATTCAAAACACAAAGTGTTGTACATTTTGTTCTGTCCAATCAGAATACATTTCATATGTCAATCAGGCCTAAACATGGAATAACTGCTTGCCACAATGAGACCAGTCAATGTATATTTCTTGATCTAGGATGAATGACATTTACTTGTCAAACAAACTTGATGCAAAAAAGATTCATTGAAAGGTATTCATAGCAGTTTGAACGTTTTTTTTGTCCACAGGTGTATGTACTTTTTGCTGATAATGGATTTTTTCATTTTTTATCTGTTCGTTTTTTGTTTTTTTTTCTTATAATATTCTTCATTAAGCCATAATTGCAAGTAAGAGAGCCAAAGACTGGATCCCTTCAATAGTCGCAAACCAAATCTTATTTTTTTTTTATTTCACATGTTATATCCTACTGACCCAAAAATATTGACTACTGTTTATAAGCGTATTACCATAATGATCTTAACCCTTATCTTGCTGAATATTCATTTAAGCCACACCCATTTCTGTCTATCAACCAATCAAACGACTTGATGAAATTTATTGCTACAAATTCATAAACTAAATGCAAAACAGTGTAGATCCAGATCAGATGGCTTCTTCAGAAGCCATCTAATCTGGATCTACACTGTTTGCAAAGATAGGGGTTGTCATGAACAGCATGATAAGGATTTAGTATTGGGACAGACAGACCTAAGCAAACAGTGTAGACCAAGATCAGACTGCTCCTTCAGGAGCAGTCTGATCAGGGTCTACAATGTTTTCCTTTCAATCTGCACTTTCAGGATCATGAAACAAATTTGTTCAAATTTTTTAACAGTTACAGCAAGTCGTTTAACAGTTACAGCAAGTCCTCAATGGATTTTTTATGGTTAATAAGGTTTTGATGAGGATAAAAATGTCCCTGATCAGAAGTACAGGTGTCTCTCATTATCTCAAACATTGATGTCTCAAACCACAGCTTGACTCAAACTAAATTATATTGATTTTGTTTGCTGTATATATATATGTCAAACTTCACTTTTATCTAAAAATATCTGGTTACTTTGACTTTGAGGTAATGAGGGTCACTGTATCTGTCTTATTTTTGAACATTACATGAAGATAAGTCTGTGCAAGGAGTCCCTTTAAACCCCACTTTATATGGAGAAAACTGGGTTTACGGAGGTAAACAATATTGTTCTTATTTTTGCTCGTAGACATAGGTTGTGGGTACTTGTTAGAACTGCCTCATTGAGGCGGTTCTAAAGAGCACCCACTACCTATGTTTGGAGTATAAATAAGAATAATATCACAAATTTTCATAAGAAAATTGACCGTTTTTGAGACGTAAAAAAATGCATTATGACGCACAGGTGTGTTATCGTAATTTATTGATTTTGTTTGCTATATGTATATATGTCAAACTTCACACTTTTTGCTTCTAAAAATATCCTGTTTCTTTGACCTTGAGGTGATGAGAGTTGCCTGTATCTGTCGTATTGGACTGCCCCTTAAGCCATAGCTGTTTCTTTAGGCAGTAGGGCTTGAGATGTCCATTATCTCAGTGTCAGGTAAAAGTCCCACAAAACTGGATGCAACATCACAAAAATGATCTAAATTGTGATGATAGGACATTAAACCTCAACACCTCAAATGTCATTATTGCAGCTGTTTATACATTATATTGCTGTGATAATGTGCAAAAGAGTGGCAGGACAAATTCACCTCTGCAAACAGTCTATATCAAGATCAGACAGTGTTTATTGGAACCATTTCTACAGGATCAGGGTTTGTAAAGTTTGACATGTCCCCTCCATATTGATCAGAAATTTGATCAAACTGCTTATAAAATAAACAGCTGTCCGAAACAGGTAGACACCTTTTGGAATCTGAGCTCTTTACAAGGTTTGTATTACTCTTATTTACCCATTGTATGATGGAAACCCCTAAAGGGGTACTTTGGCAAACAGTGCAGGCCCAGATCAGACGCCGCATTCTGCGGCGTCTGATCAGGGCCTGCACTATTTGCTAACAGAATTTTCCATCAAAAATAGAATAAAAATGAAAAAAAAGGCCTGACACACCTTATATGACAAATGGACTTGCCCAACATATAGCAATGGAAGAGACCACTAGTATACCATGGGTTAAAGAAATTGAAGCACTGTCAGCACTGTTACATTGTTGTCTGCTCAAGAGTTTTCCCTAGTGCTTTAAGGTTTAGACCTCCGGAACCAGTTCTGTCCTCTGACTAAGAATGGACCCCTATCTTATGGACAGAATATGTTTGCCAGCCTCAACTTGTTGAATCGGGGAAACCTAAAACTGGAACACCAGCAAACAATGCGGGCCCGGATCAGATAACCACTGAATATACAAAACCTAGAGTAGCATTCATGACTTAAATGTTGCCTCCGTGGCCTAATGGTTAAGAGCTCTGACTCTTAACCCATAAATGCCAGTCACGACAAATGTCATCTGCTTTGTTATCTGTCGGCTACTTTTAAAAGTCATTGTTGCAAACAGTGTGGACTCAGATCAGACTGCTTCTGACATAAGCAGACAACAAGCATAAGAAAAGGCGGTACTTGTGTATACTCTTTAAGGAAATGATTGTATTCTAAGGAGAAAATTCTTTCCTTGAACCATAGCTCTGTGTAGGAAAAAGTTGCCTTTAAGTGTATCCATGCCACAAAATTGTCAATAAAGCCCCGGTCCTACAGACCTTGCGACTACGATGCGACCTCTCTGCAACTGGTTTCGTTGCAACTGGCCCACGACCTTTGCAACTGTTGCAACTAAATTCTCCGTAAATGTGATCGCCGACGCGTCTCCGACTAATCGGCGACCGGTCGCCGAACAATCGGCGTTTAATGTTGCCCAAAGTCGGCGATCAATCAGTGACTTGTCGCCGAAGAAACGCCGTATGATTGGGGACTGACTTGCAACAAGTGAAACATGATCAGGGACTAGTAGGCGATCAATCGGCGACTCTTCAGAGACTGGATAAAACCGATCGGCGGCTTGTCAGAGACTGTTTTTCGGGTTTTTTTGACACAGACAAAAACAAACTAAATTTTCGACTGCTGAGAGTCTTCTCTGGGCTGCTGCAAGTCCTCGTCATCGGAAATTGGTGTCCGAGCCTTGCTTTCTGGGTTTTTTTCGGCTGTGCTGCCGTTTTCTTTTGTCCGCCTCTCCGAACCATGTTGCCTCTTTGAAAGCTGTCGTCGAAATGATGCTAGGATGTTAACAGTTTTTCATTGTAGTTGGTGCTATAATCGTTCGGTGGTTTAACACCTTTTTACAGCTTGTCGGCGACCAGTTGCAGATCAATAGCAGATAAATTGCCGACTTATCAGTGATCAATCTCCGACCCATTGCGGAACAGTTGCCGACCTATCGCCGATAGGTTGTGGATCAATCGCAGATCAGTCGGCGATTAGTCGGCGATGGGACTGCGACCAGTCTCCGATAAGTTGCAATAAGGTTGCTAGAATTTACAGCCAAATTTGCATAAATTTGGTCGGGGATCGATCAGTGACTGTCCGGCAATTGATCGGAGATTGGTCTGCGACGTCTAGAAAACCATTGCAACTAGTCTGCAGTCAAAATCAGTCGCAGCCAGTCTTTTGAGGATGCACAAAAGACGATCGGCGACTAAATTTGATCGGAGACCTACCCGCCACCTTGCTGCAACCTTTATATAACCTCTCTGCGACTTCTGCAACCGCTCTGCGATTGCCATTTTTTTAGTCGTGGAGAGGTCGCATCGCAGTCGCAAGCTCTGTGGGACCGGGCCTTTACTTAGCAATTTATTCCTGATCGCTGACCTCTCTTCTATTTTGAATGATTTTAACCCTTTCTGTACCAAATGGAACCTTCTTCCTTATATATAGCATGAGTGCATTTCAAAATTTAGGGGGTGACAGGGTGTGTTTTCATCAAAATTTATTATGAAAATGACCGAAATTTTAGGAAACGGTGGAGGCCCTGATCAGACCCCGCATTCATTCTGCGTCATCTGATCTGGGCCTGCACTGTTTGCCAGGGTACCCGTTTTGGGGTTTCTGATGCTAAATGAGTTAATAATGTTTCTGTTGGAGGGCTTGTTTTTAGATTTATTTGTTTTATGTTTTTTCTTTAATCATGCGTTGCTTTAATTATTGCTTTATTCCATTTACAACATTAAATAAATGGGCCAGTTGTTCAAAACTAACGATGTTGTTAGTTAACATATCATTGAAGCTTTGATCATTTAATTTGCCAAATATGCTAATATTTTTGCTGAAAAAATGTGAGCAGCTTTTGCAAATGCAAAAGCTGCTCACATTTTTTAGCAAAAATACCAAACTTTTAGATATTGTACTTGCTAGAATAGTTAACATTATGATCACTAACGAGCTTGTTAAGCTAACAAGGCTTTGAATAACTGGATCCAGGGCTACTTCACATAATCGGTGACAGTCTGTTAAGAGTTTATTTGATTCAAGATAATTATATAATTTTGTTCATATTTGTGTACACTTAAGAAAAATTACAGTAAAATTCCTATATTAAGACCACCTTTGAGACTGTTCAAAAGTGGTCTTAAAGACCACTTTTGAAGAGTCCCAAAGGTGATCTATGACCATAGGACACTGTATGCAGAAAACACAGAGAAAATATAACAACAACCTGCTAAATAAACATTTAAAAGCAGAATTAGTCTTAATTTTAGGTGGTCTTAATAGCAGAATTTCGCTGTACTTTTTTCTCAAGAAAACATGGAAGAGGCAAAGGTGAAATATTTTAGACAAGGTCGAAAGATAAAATTTTGACTACACTACAACCTCTTCTTAACGCTTGTGTCAGAGTCCCAAGAAGAAACCATTGTTATATCAAAACAATACTGTTTATATTTTATACAAAAATGACCATTTATGACCTATTGGTTTCATTGGGCAGCAGGGATTGAGATGTCATTCCATCTCATTATCAGGTAAAAGTCCCACCAAATTGGAAACAACGTCTCCAAAATGACCTAAATAGAGTTGGGGATGTTAAACCTCAAATCAAACAAATCCTTATACTGTTTCTCTCATTATGCCCTCACCATCCTTTAGTTTTTGTCGTGCCTGCTATTAGCATGGCGTGATATAGGCGTCTAGTTTTCTCTCTATCCGTCCATTTTTCAAGCAATCAACATTTGGGACCACCCTAGCGTTCACCTCTATGGTCAAGTTAATTTCTCAAGAACTATAAGAGCTTCATTAATGATGCTTAGTATAAACTTGTACCTGTGGATGGTTACTTAAATGCAAGCATCCATATTTTTACTTTCACTTTCATTTCATGGTTCACTGACTTTGTAAAATATTGTGACCAGTCTAGTGTTCTAACATGGTCAAGTTAATTTCCCAACAACTATTGAGAGCTTCATTGATGATATTTGGTAAAAACTTGTATCTAGTTATGATCATAGTTTGAAGTTACAGCACAACTTCTTTATAACACTATTAACACTTTTTTGTACCAAATGGAATCTTCCATTTTCAGGGCCTGACAGATCAAACTTTCAACCACTTGCCCGGCATTCCACAGCATCTTGAAAATAGCTTAGAATTATCATATTCCTTATATGTTCTATACATTCTTTGGGCAAGTGAAATAACAAATCACTTTCCCAGCCAAAATTTAGTCTTGTCCCGTGCAGCCGGGCAGTGGATTTGTCAGGCCCTGCACCTTATATAATTATAGAAGGAGTCCTTTTCAACATTTAGGGGTGTCAGGTTGTGTTTTCTTCAAAAACTATTTGGAACTTTACTGAAAATTTTGCAAACAGTATTGGCCCTGATCAGACGCTGCATTCTGCAGCGTCTGGTCTGGGCTTGCACTGTTTGCCAACTACCCGTTTTGGGTTTCCGGTACAAAATGGGTTAATAGGATCCAAAGCAGAAACTGTGTTAGTTAAACAACCTTGTTATATCCAAACAAAAATGTATAGATTATATATTTTTTTTTTTTTTTTTGGTTTTGGGTTTAACGGCCCTTTCAAGATTATTTCACTCATATCGAGCCAATCGTTAATCATAGGTGGGCGAAAACCGGAGTACCCGGAGAAAAACCACCTGACCTTCCGTTGCAGAACTTGGCGTCTCACACGTGACCCGAGCGAGGCTCGAACCCACGGCGGTGAGAGACCTAATGACTAAGAGTCAGCGCTCTTATCCATTAGGCCACGGAGGCCCGTTTATAGATTATATAAAAAAAATGACCATTTATGGTCATTTTTCCGTATATTCTATACATTTTTGGGATCCATCTTGAAATCATGTTATATCCAAAGCAGTGTAATATAACAAACACGGATATATATACATATACCGTATTCGACCTATTTACCCCACATGCTCCTATAAGCGCACACCCAAGCTTTTTCTGGAAAAAAATGCACACACGCTCACATTATAGTAACCTCCCAACAAATTCATATTGAGTTTTGCTGCATCTTTGACCCGGGGAAATCATATGTATATGTGGTGAACCCCTATGCTGAAATTCAACTCTATAAAATAATCAAATCGGAAGCTTTTTAGCTCACCTGACCGAAGGTCATGGTGAGCTTTTGTGACAGTAAGATGTCCGGCGTCGTCGTGCGTCGTGCGTCGTCCGTCGTCCGTCGTGCGTCGTCCGTGCGTAAACTTTTTCTTGTGAACACACTAGAGGCCACAGTTTTGGTCCAATTATCATCAAACTTGCTCAGAATGATAATCATGACAATATCTCGGTCAAGTTCGAATTTGGGTCATGTCGGGTAAAAAAGTAGGTCAGTAGGTCAAATCATAGAAAAACCTTGTGAACACTCGAGAGGCCACAATTTTGGTCCAATCATCATCAAACTTGCTCAGAATGATCATTGTGACAATATTTTAGTGAAGTTTGAATATGGATCATGTCGGCTTAAAAAGTAGGTCAGCGGGTCAAATCATAGAAAAACCTTGTGAACACCCTAGAGGCCACAATTTTGGTCCAATCATAATCAAACTTGCTCAGAATGATCATCATGACAATATCTTGGTCAAGTTCGAATATGGGTCATGTCCGGTCAAAAAGTAGGTCAGTAGGTCAAATCATAGAAAAACCTTGTGAACACTCTGAAGGCCACTGTTTTGGTCCAATTATCATGAAACTTGCTCAGAATGACCATTGTGACAATATTTCAGTCCAGTTCGAATATGGGTCATATCGGGTTAAAAAGTAGGTCAGCGGGTCAAATCATATAAAAACCTTGTGAACACCCTAGGGGCCACAATTTTGGTCCAATCTTAATCAAACTTGCTCAGAATGATCATCATGACAATATCTCGGTCAAGTTTGAATATGGGTCAAATGGTTCCGGTCCGTTGCACATCTAGGTCACAGGAGCCAAAAACAGATTTTTTTCACCAAAAACTTAAAAAATCTTCTTCTCTGAAACCACAAGGCCCAGGTCTTTGTTATTTGGTATGAAGCTTCATCTAGTGGACCCCTACCAAGATTGTTCAAATTATAGTGCTGGGGCCAAAAATGCCCCCGCACAGGGGCCCTTTGGTTTTACATAGGCTTATATAGGGAAAATCTTTAAAAATCTTCTTCTCTGAAACCACAAGGCCCAGGACTTTGATATTTGGTATGAAGCTTCATCTAGTGGACCCCTACCAAGATTGTTCAAATTTGAGTGCTGGGACGAAAAATGCCCCCGCCACGGGGCCCTTTGGTTTTACATTGGCTTATATAGGGAAAATCTTTAAAAATCTTCTTCTCTGAAACCACAAGGCCCAGGTCTTTGATATTTGGTATGAAGCTTCATCTAGTGGACCCCTACCAAGATTGTTCAAATTATAGTGCTGGGGCCAAAAATGCCCCCGCCCCAGGGCCCTTTGGTTTTACATAGGCTTATATAGGGAAAATCTTCAAAAATCTTCTACTCTGAAACCACAAGGCCCAGGACTTTGATATTTGGTATGAAGCTTCATCTAGTGGACCCCTACCAAGATTGTTCAAATTATAGTGCTGGGACAAAAAATGCCCCCGCCACGGGGCCCTTTGGTTTTACATTGGCTTATATAGGGAAAATCTTTAAAAATCTTCTTCTCTGAAACCACAAGGCCCAGGTCTTTGATATTTGGTATGAAGCTTCATCTAGTTGACCCCTACCAAGATTGTTCAAATTACAGTGCTGGGGCCAAAAATGCCCCCGCCACGGGGCCCTTTGGTTTTACATAGGCTTATATAGGGAAAATCTTAAAAAATCTTCTTCTCTGAAACCACAAGGCCCAGGTCTTTGATATTTGGTATGAAGCTTCATCTAGTGGACCCCTACCAAGATTGTTCAAATTTTAGTGCTGGGACAAAAAATGCCCCCGCCACGGGGCCCTTTGGTTTTACATGGGCTTATATAGGGAAAATCTTTAAAAATTTTCTTTTCTGAAACCACAAGGCCCAGGACTTTGATATTTGGTATGAAGCTTCATCTAGTGGACCCCTACCAAGATTGTTCAAATTTTAGTGCTGGGACAAAAATGCCCCCGCCACGGGGCCCTTTGCTTTTACATTGGCTTATATAGGGAAAATTTTTAAAAATCTTCTTCTCTGAAACCACAAGGCCCAGGTCTTATATATTTGGTATGAAGCTTCATCTAGTGGACCCCTACCAAGATTGTTCAAATTATAGTGCTGGGGCCAAAAATGCCCCCGCCACGGGGCCCTTTGGTTTTACATAGGCTTATATAGGGAAAATCTTTAAAAATTTTCTTCTCTAAAACCACAAGGCCCAGGACTTTGATATTTGGTATGAAGCTTCATCTAGTGGACCCCTACCAAGATTGTTCCAATTTTAGTGCTGGGGCCAAAAATGCCCCTGCCCCGGGGCCCTTTGGTTTTACATAGGCTTATATAGGGAAAATCTTTAAAAATCTTCTTCTCTGAAACCACAAGGCCCAGGACTTTGATATTTGGTATGAAGCTTCGTCTAGTGGACCCCTACCAAGATTGTTCAAATTATAGTGCTGGGACAAAAAATCCCCCCCTGCCACGGGGCCCTTTGGTTTTACATAGGCTTATATAGGGAAAATCTTTAAAAATCTTCTTCTCTGAAACCACAAGGCCCAGAACTTTGATATTTGGTATGAAGCTTCATCTAGTGGACCCCTACCAAGATTGTTCAAACTATAGTGCTGGGGCAAAAAATGCCCCTGTCCCGGGGCCCTTTGATTTTACATAGGCTTATATAGGCAAAATCTTTAAAAATCTTCTTCTCTGAAACCGCTAGGCCCAGGTCTTTGATATTTGATGTGTAGCTTCATCTAGTGGACCTTTGACAAGATTGTTCAAATTTTAGCCTTTGTTGATGTTTGGTATGAAGCTTCACCTTTAAGACCTCCCTCAACATTATGTACATTAAAGCCCTGGGGCCAATAATGGCCCTCTCTGGGGCCCACTTGTTACACTATGGATCAGGTGAGCGATCCAGGGCCATCATGGCCCTCTTGTAAATAAGATTTGTTTGTTTGATTAGAGGTATAACATCCCCATCAACACTATTTAGGACATTTTGGAGATATTGCTTCCAATTTGGTGGGACTTTTACCCAACACTGAGGTGCAATGACATCTGATGCGCATGGTCATTGTACAGCGTCTGGTCTGGGTCTGTGCCATCGCATGTGCTGTCTACAACCCTGTAGACCCTGATCAGACGCCTTATAATATTTGTCTGGGCTCTGATCCCGATCTGCACTGTTTGCACCTTTGTGTTCTGTCTATTGTCATACAGACTAACGGGTGGATGACGTCAGGTTGATAGCTACTGGTCTGGGTCTGTGCCGTCTACAATCCTGTAGACCCTGATCGGACGCCTTATAATAATTTTCTGGGCTCTGATCCCGAACTGCGCTGTTTGCACCTTTGTGTTCTGTCTATAGTTATACACACAGACGGGTGGATGATGCCAGGCTGATCACTATATCCCCCGAACATGTTCAGACTAGGGATAAAAAACACCACCGTCGGCAATGAGTCCCTGATCAGACGCCGCATTACCTTTGTGCAGTGTCTTGTCCGGGTCTGCGCCGACCCATATGCCGTCTACAAACCTGTAGACCCTCATCAGACGCCGTTTAATAATTGTTAAAGTCTGATTCGAATCTGCATTGCTTGCATCTGTCTGTTGTGTCTACGGACGGACGGACATGTGAACGGACGCCAGACTCAATTTTGTTTGCGGACAGACGGACGCCAGGCTAATTGTTATATCCCCGAACCTATTTGGTCAGGGAATAAAAAATAAAACGCACCGGCGGCGGTCAGACCATGATCAGACGTCGCATGGTCTGTGTCGTCGCATATGCCATCTTCAAACCTGTAAACCCTATCCAGACGCCTTATAATCATTGAATGGCGTCTGATTCAAATCTGCACTGTTTGCACCTTTGTGTTCTGTCTATTGTTATACAGACGGTTGAGTGGATGACGCCAGGCTGATCGCTATATCCCCCGAACATGTTCAGACTAGGGATAAAAACACCACCGTCGGCAATTAGTCCCTGATCAGACGCCGCATTATCGTTGTGTGGCGTCTTGTCCGGGTCTGCGCCGACCCATATGCCGTCTACAAACCTGTAGACCCCATCAGACGCCGTTTAATAATTGTTAAAGTCTGATTCGAATCTGCATTGCTTGCATCTTTCTGTTGTGTCTACGGACAGACGGACATGTGAACGGACGCCAGACTCATAATTTTGTTTACGGACGGACGGACGGACGGACGCCAGGCTGATAGTTATATCCCCGAACCTATTTGGTCAGGGGATAAAAATAAAACGCACCGGCGGCGGTCAGACCATGATCAGACGCCGTATGATCATTGTACAGCGTCTGGTCTGGGTCTGTGCCGTCGTATATTCCGTCTACAAACTTGTAGACCCTATCCAGACGCCGTATAATAATTGTATGGCGTCTGATTCAAATCTGCACTGTTTGCACCTTTGTGTTCTGTCTTTTGTTATACAGACGGTTGGGTGAATGACGCCACGCTGATCGCTATATCCCCCGAACCTGTTCAGACTAGGGTTAAAAAAAACATCACCGTTGGCGATAAGACCCTGATCAGACGCCGCGTCGTTGCGCAACGTCTTGTCCGGGTCTGCGCCGTCTCAGATACCGTCTACATACATGTAGACCATCATCAGACGCCGTTTAATAATTGTACATCTGATCCGGATCTGCATTGTTTTCATATGTTTATTGCGTCTACGGACGGACGTTTGAACGGACGCCAGGCTCCGAACCTGTTCAGACTAGGGATAAAAAACACCACCGTCGCCGATATGACCCTGATCAGACGCCGCATAACCGTTGCGCAGCGTCTTGTCACTCATAATTTTGTGTCTACGAACGGGCGAATGAACGGACGCCAGGCTCCGAACCTGTTTAGACTAGGGATAAAAAACACCACCGTCGCCGATAAGACCCTGATCAGACGCCGCATAACCGTTGCGCAGCGTCTTGTCCGGGTCTGCGCCGTCTCAGATGCCTTCTACAAACATGCTGACCTCATCAAACGCCGTTCAATAATAGTACGGCGTCTGATCCGAGTCTGCATTGTTTGCATCTGTCTGTTGTGTCTACGGACGGACGGACATTTGGACGGTCGCTATATCCTCCAAACCTATTCGGTCGCGGAAAATAAAATAAAATGAACCGTCGGCGGTTGGAGCTGAATCAGACGTCGCGGCAATAATTGTGGAGGGTCTGATCCGGGTGCCGTAGCATTATAAGGTCCAAAAACCTGAAGACCCTGATCAGGTGCCGCTTAATAATTGCATCTGTTTGTCTGTTAACGTGTCGGCGGTGAGACCCTGATCAGACGTCGCATATTTTTTTTTTTTAGAAATTAATATTCATTAAAGGGGCTGAAACTATTGACCAATGAAAGGCCTTCTACCCATCTGTGGGTTTTATTGCCCTTCCGATGACCACCTGGGTACACTTTTGGGTACTGTTACGTAATTTATTGCGACTCAAAGCTCGCACGCGCTGTATAAACATTCCTAGGGTATCATAATCCCCAATTAACTAATTATCTTGAACCATAAATCCCTTGAATCTAACTGATTATACAGCGCTAATTGTCTTTACCTAAATCATGCAAATCATGCGCGACCGACACACAAATATTGCGTCATTCAGTAATTTTCCATTACGGTCAGGCAAGGTCATCGTGATTCAGTAGAAGAAACCCCTGGTGTGTTTGGTTGTAAATTACACAAAAACTTTGTATAGAAACATATTTGTTTTTTTCGCAAATATTGTTGGCAAAAGACCAAACTTAACATTAATAAACATCCGGCGTTTTTATATTTAGGAAAAAGGTAAAAATAACGCGATTGATTTTGAGACACGGGCAAACACGTATTTGTTCAAATGGCGACACACGGGGATATACGTATCTGTACGTTAATCGATAAAGTCGTAAATATACGGGTCTGAGTGGTAATGGATCGAGTCGGGAATATACGTATCTGAGTGGTAAAGGGTTAACCAGTGGATGGATTTTGAAATTATTGCACAGGAATGTTTCTTGGGTGCCCCTCTACTGAAATTGCTCAAACCGTTCCGCTCAGATGAACAAAATGGCCGCCAGAGCTAAAAATAGAAAAACCTTTAAAGGACTTCTTCTCCTTAACCAGTGGATTGATTCCAAAATTACTTCACAGGAATATGTTCCTTGGGTGACCCTATACCAAAATTTCTCAAACCGTTCCGCTCGGGTGAACAATATCGCCACCAGAGCTAAAAATAGAAAAACCTTTAAAGACTTCTTCTCCTTAACTAGTGGATGGAATTTGAAATTACTTCACAGGAATGTTCCTTGGGTGACCTTCTACTAAAATTGCTCAAACCGTTCCGCTCAGGTGAACAAGATGTCAACCAGAGCTAAAAATAGAAAAAACTTTTAAACGACTTCTTCTCCTTAACTAGTGGATGGATTTTGAAATTATTTCACAGGAATATTCCTTGGGTGACCCTCTACCAAAATTGCTCAAACCGTTCCACTCGGGTGAACAAGATGGCCACTAGAGCTAAAAATAGAATAACCTTTAATCGACTTTTTCTCCTTAACCGGTGGATGGATTTTGAAATAATTTCACTGGAATGTTCCTTGGGTGACCCTCTACGGAAATTGCTCAAACCGTTCCGCTCGGGTGAACAAAATGGCTGCCAGTGCTAAAAATAGAAAAACCTTTAAACGACTTCTTCTCCTTAACCAGTGGATGGATTTTAAAATTATTTCACAGGAATGTTCCTTTGGTGAACCGCTACCAAAATTGCTCATACCTTTCCGCTCCAGTGAACAATATGGCCACCAGAGCTAAAAATAGAAAAACCTTTAAACGACTTCTTCTTAACCAGTGGATGGATTTGAAATTACTTCACAGGAATGTTCCTTGGGTGACCCTCTACCAAAATTGCTCAAACTGTTCCGCTCGGGTGAACAAGATGGCCGCCAGAGCTAAAAATAGAATAACCTTTAAACGACTTTTTCTCCTTAACCGGTGGATGGATTTTGAAATTATTTCACTGGAATGATCCTTGGGTGACCCTCTACCAAAATTGCTCATACCGTTCCGCTCGGTTGAACAAAATGGCCACCAGAGCTAAAAATAGAAAAAACCTTTAAACGACTTTTTCTCCTTAACCAGTGGATGGATTTTCAAATTATTTCACAGGAATGTTTGTTTGGTGACCCTCTACCAAAATTACTCGTACTGTTCCGCCTGGGTGAACAAAATGGGCACCAGAGCTTCTGCTTAACCAATGGATGGATTAATAGCCTTGGGGCCAAAAACGTCCCCACCCCAGGGCCCACTGGTTTTACATAGGCTTATATAGGGTAAACCTTTAAAATATTTTTGTCTGAAACCCAGAAGGCCCAGGTCTTTGATATTTGGTATGTAGCTTCGTCTAGTGGACCGCTTCCAAGATTGTTCAAATTATAGCCCTGGTACCAAAAACAGCTCCGCCCCGGGGCCCACTGGTTTTACATAGGCTTATATATGGAAAACCTTTAAAGGTCTTCTTGTCTGAAACCAGAAGACCCAGGTCTTTAATATTTGGCATGAAGCTTCATCTAGTGGACCTCTACCAAGATTGTTCAAATTATAGCCCTGGGGCCAAAACTTGCCCGCCCCGGGGCCCACTGGTTTTACATAGGCTTATATTGGGGAAAACCTTTAAAAATCTTCTTGTCTGAAACCAGAAGGCCCAGGTCTTTGATATTTGGTAAGTAGCTTCGTCAAGTGGACCGCAACCAAGATTGTTCAAATTATAGCCCTGGGGCCAAAAATGCCCCCGCGCCAGGGCCCACTGGTTTTTCATAGGCTTTTATAGGGAAAACCTTTAAAAATCTTCTCGTCTGAAACCAGAAGGCCCAGGTCTTTGATATTTGGTATGAAGCGTCATTTAGTGAACCTCTACCAAGATTGTTCAAATTATAGCCCTGAGGCCAAAATGTCGCCACCCAGAGACCCTTTGGTTTTACATAGGCTTATAAAGGGAATTTTTTAAAAATCGGCTTCTCTGAAACTGTAAGGCCCAGGTCTTTGATATTTTGTATGGAGCTTCATCTAGTGGACCTCTACTAAGATTGTTCAAATTATAGCCCTGGGGCCACAAATCCACAACCCCGGGGCCCTTTGGTTTAACATAGACTTATATAGCCCTGGTGCATAGGCTTATGTAGGGAATATCTTTATAAAAATCTTCTTCTCTGAAACTGCAAGGCCCAGATCTTTGATATTTGGTGTGTAACTTAATCTAGTGGACCTTTGTCAAGATTGTTCAAATTATAGCCTTTGTTGATGTTTGGTATGAAGCTTCACCTTTTTAGGCCTCCCTCAACATTATGCACATTATAGCCCTGGGTTTAATAATGGCCCTCCCCAGGGCCCATTTGTTTGGTATGAAGCTTCACCTTTAAGAACTCCCTCAACATTATGCACATTAAAGCCCTTGGGCCAATAATGGCTCTGCCTGGGGCCCACTTGTTACACTATGGATCAGGTGAGCAATCCAGGGCCATCATGGCCCTCTTGTTTGTATTTTTTTCGTATTGAGTGTGTGCTTATTAGGTAGATTTTTCACCACAATATTTTCATACAATTTTGAAAAAACTAAGCGCACGGTGTGGTAAATAGGTCGAATACGGTAGGTTGGGTGTGTGCATGGAAGGTCAGAGAACTCTGATCAGACTCTTAGACTTAGTAAAATAGTTACATGCCCTTGATTAACTTACATAATTATGCTTATGTACAGAGGACCCTTGTTATAACGACAGTATTTATTCCCTATTACTGTGCCGTTATAAAGAATTTTCTGTTATAAGGAATCCCAGTTAGGTGTAATAGATAATAAAAGGCCTTTTCCCCATTATTACTCCAAGAAACAAATGTTGTGGACATCTCATTGAGGCGATTCTAACAAATATCTATAAAATTTGTTTCTTGGAGTATTAAATTACAAGACCTTTTAATGACTATAGACTCGATTTGTGCATTTCCAACCTGAGGGCAGCCCGTGCCACTCAGAACCGAGGTTAAGCCTTTAGCTAAGTAGTGCATCCATTCAAATTGCCGTTTTAACGAGTTTTGCCGTTAAAACAAATGTCGATATAAAGAGGGTTGACTGTAAAACAAATTCCAGCAGTCCATTCTATTCTAGAAAACTAACAGTCTTAACGCTTCATCACTACAGAAAAATATATATTTGGTTATTTTACAGAGAAATTATGGCTTGACATTAGGAGTGAGTCGTCTGCCAGATGACTATCCATTTTTTACTTATCATCCTGTCACAGTCAGCTGTAAGCCAGGAATAAATTCAAAACACAAAGTGTTGTACATTTCGTTGTTGACTCCTGCACTGTCCAATCAGAATACATTTCATGTGTCAATCAGACCTAAAAATGGAATAAAGGCTTGCCACAATGAGACCAATCAATGTATATTTCTTGATCTTGTTTCAGAATGCTTTGATAAATGACATTTGCTTGTCAAACTAACTTGATGCAAAGAGATTTATTGAAAGTTTGAACATTTTTTGTCACAGATGTATGTACTTCTTGATGATAATGGATTTTTTCATTTTTCGTAGAAAATATGGCTGATCATTGCCATCACTTCTATTTTGACATTGCTCAGCAGACGATTCACATATAATGTCAAGCCTTATTTTCTCTTAAAAATAAATAAAGAAAGAAAAATGCATTGAAAGTGTTGCTGGAAGGGAAAACACTGTCTACTGTGATGGGTAGTTATAACCTGCATAATATGACCTTGACCTAATTTTGGGATTAAGTGCACATTACCATCCGGTGCCAGTTTATTCCAGTATCTATCTTAATTTAACCTAAATGTATGTTTTTGAGGCTTGTATAAGACTCAGTCATGTCTAGCAAACAAAGGTCTTCAGGCCAGGCATATGTGCCAAAGACAGTCAGATCAGCCTGCACAGTAGCACAGCTCTGATGAGAGTCTTTAGTTTATAGTGGGCCTTGTGGATAGTAGTTTGGAGATCCATTGACCCAAAAAGTTGGTCTGGCTCATTATGATAGCACACCTGTGCGACATAGTTCCTTTTTTTTTTCTTTTTTTTTTTTTTTGCACATCTCCAAAATGGCTACCTTTCTGAAGAAAATCCTTCATATTTTTCTAACTTATCCTGCAATCATAGATTATTGGTGCTGTTAGAACCGCCTTACTGAGGCGGTTCTAACGAGTACCAACAACCTATGTCTTGGAGCAGAAATGAGAAAAATTATGTATACCCCGTAAAACCCCGTTTTCTCTATATAAAATAGGGCTTAGGGGTGGGGGTTAATTTCACGGACTTTTCACTTGATGTGACAGAAAAAGCTGTCATCGGGAAAATTTGTTACATAAACTGATTTTAACTTCACTTTGGGCACATGCTTGAAGACATGTATTTGCTTGTCATGCCTATAAAACTGCTTTATCTTGTTATTTGTTTTGTGTGTGTTTTCCAATCCTAATGAGAGTAGTCCTAAGGATAGAAGTTATCTGTGTTAAAATGTATTATTCCATAATAAATTGTGTGTTGTACATAGTTAAGTTTAATATAATAAATAAATAACCTATTTTATTCTGAATGAACCCTTCCTCTTTGTTATACCCCCGGCATACAAAGTATGCAATGGGGGTATATAGTTTTTGTCTTTTCCGTCTGTCTGTCTGTCTGTCTGTGTGTCCGTAAACAATTATTTTGTGTCAAAGATATCTCAGGAACTGCTTCACATAGAAACTTGAAATTTTGCACACATGATCAGTATGACTACTTGTATTGTGGGAAAGAAAATAAGGGCCAAGGGGTCAGGCCTTTTAGAGTTAATTCCCTTTGTAGTTCTTGTTTCAGCTGAGGTGATGGCACTGGCCGGGGGTATACGTGCCCCACTGGGCACTTTTGTCTAGTATTGTTATTGTTGTAGAACTTATAGAGGATATTTACTTTTTTGAGATAAATACCAAATATATTTCATCTTGTGTGTTGAAAACATCAGAAAAAAGGAAATTTTCTTTTCATTTTATACATGATTTTGGCAAAAAAAGGTAGTCTGGACGGCTACTATGAAAATAACAAGGTATCGTTGTTTTTCACAATGTGAAAATATCGTATCTTTGTACAGTTGTTTCAGATATTGATTGATTTTACTGCTGAGAACATGTGTATATAAAAATCCATGTGTGGCCTAGTGGGTAAGTGCGCTGATTTTTTGTGTTGTGGTTTTATGTCCCTGTCAGCTATTTAGGTCATTTTGGAGAAGTCCCTTCCAATTTTGTGGGACTTTTACTCGACACTGACATGAAATGACATCTCAAGCCCTACCGCCCAAAGAAACAGCCTAAGTTTAAGGAGCTGTCCTGTTTGCACCACTTTTCCTGGACAGTAAGATCGCTTAATCATTAGGTTTTTCAATGCTGTTGCCTGGCTCGGGTCACATGTAAAATGCCAAAGTCTGCAACAGAAGGTCAGATGTTTTTTTTTTTCTCCAGGTACTCCAGTTTTCACCCATCTCTGATTGACTGTCTGCTCAAAATAAGTGAAATAATCTTGAAAGTGCTGTAAAAATACGGTGTCTGATCAAGGCCTTCACTGTTTGCAAAAATTTCTGCCATTTTCAAATTAAATTAATGCCAAAAAAAAAGAACTGACATCACTTACTTCTACAGTAAGGTGGGAGATTCCATTGAGTACATAATACGTTACAGACATGGGTTCTCCTGTTGGTAGAAGTATACTTACTTTACGAATCCATATCTACAAAGTATAACACAAGTCTGCCTCTTTTTAGCTCCCCTGTCACATAGTGACGAGGTGAGCTTTTGGGATCACTTTTTGTCGGTCGTGGGTGCGTCCGTGCATGCGTGCGTCCGTAAACTTTTTCTTCAAACGACATCTCCTTCTAAACCACTGATCGGATTTTTACCAAACTTCACAGGAATGATCCTTAGGTGGTCCCCTTTCAAAGTTGTTCAAATGGTTCCGGTCCATTGCACATCTAGGTCACAGGAGCCAAAAATAGATTGTTTCACCGAAAACTTAAAAAATCTTCTTCTCTGAAACCACAAGGCCCAGGTCTTTAATATTTTGTATGATGCTTCATCTAGTGGATCCCTACTAAGATTGTTCAAATTATAGTGCTGGGGCGAAAAATGCCCCCGGCCCGGGTTCCTTTGGTTTTACATAGGATTATATAGGGAAAATCTTTAAAAATCTTCTTCTTTGAAACCACAAGGCCCAGGTCTTTGATATATGGTATGAAGCTTCATCTAGTTGACCCCTACCAAGATTGTTCAAATTATAGTGCTGGGGCCAAAAATGCCCCTGCTCGGGGTCCTTTGGTTTTACATGGGCTTACATGGGGAAAACAATCAAAAACCTTCTTCTCTCAAACGGCAAGGCCCAGATCTTTGATTTTTGGTATGAAGCTTCATCTAGTGGACCTCTACCAAGATTGTTCAAATTATAGAGCTGGGGCGAAAAATGCCCCCCGCTCCAGGGCCCTTTGGTTTTACATTGTCTTATATGGGGAAAATCTTTAAAAATCTTCTTCTCTGAAACCGCAAGGCCCAGATCTTTGATATTTGGTATGAAGCTTCATCTAGTGGACCCCTACGAAGATTGTTCAAATTATAGTCCTGGGGCCAAAAATGCCCCCGCCCCGGGGCCCTTTGGTTTTACATAGGCTTTTATATGGAAAATCTTTAAAAATCTTCTTCTCTGAAACCGCAAGGCCCAGGTCTTTGATATTTGGTAAGAAGCTTCATCTAGTGGACCCCAACCAAGATTGTTCAAAATATAGTGCTGGGGCCAAAAATGCCCCAACCCCGGGGCCCTTTGGTTTTACATGGGCTTATATAGGGAAAATCTTTAAAAACCTTCTTCTCTGAAACCGCAAGCCCCTGATCTTTGATATTTGGTATGAAGCTTCATCTAGTGGACCTCTACCAAGATTGTTCAAATTATAGTGCTTGGGTGAAAAATGCCCCCGCTCCAGGGCCCTTTGGTTTTACATGGGCTTATATAGCGAAAATCTTTTAAATCTTCTTCTCTGAAACCACAAGGCCCAGATTTTTGATATTTGGTATGAAGCATCATCTAGTGGACCCCTACCAAGATTGTTCAAATTATAGTGCTTGGGCTAAAAATGCCCCCGCCCCGGGGCCCTTTGGTTTTACATGGGCTTATATATGGAAAATCTTCTTCTCTGAAACCGCAAGGCCCAGATCTTTGATATTTGGTATGAAGCTTCATCTAGTGGACCCTACCAAGATTGTTCAAATTATTATGCTGGGGCCAAAAATGCCCCCCGCCCCGCAGCCCTTTAGTTTTACATGGGCTTATATAGCGAAAATCTTTAAAAAATCTTCTCTGTAACGGCAAGGCCCAGATCTTTGATATTTGGTATGAAGTTTCATCTAGTGAACCTCTACCAAGATTGTTCAAATTATAGTGCTTCGGCCAAAAATGCCCCGCCCCGGGGCCCTTTGGTTTTACATGGGCTTATATAGGGAAAATCTTTAAAAATCTTCTTCTCCGAAACCGCAAGGCCCAGGTCTTTGCTATTTGGTATGAAGCTTCATCTAGTGGACTCCTACCAAGATTGTTCAAATTATAGTGCTGGGGCCAAAAATGCCCCCGCCCCGGGGCCCTTTGGTTTTACATAGGCTTATATTGGGAAAATCTTTAGAAAATCTTCTCTGAAACTGCCAGGCCCAGGTCTTTGATATTTGGTATGAAGCTTCATCTAATTGACCTCTACCAAGATTGTTCAAATTATAGCCTTTTGGCCAAAAATGTCCCTGCGCTGGGACCCACTAGTTTTACATAGGCATATATAGGAAAAAAAACTTTAAAAATCTTCTTGTCCGAAACCAGAAGGCCCAGGTCTTTGATATCTGGTGTGAAGCTTCAACTAGTGAACCTCTGCTGAGATTGGTCAAATTATAGCCCTGGCGCCAAAAATGCCCACGCGCCAGGGCCCGCTGGTTTTACATAGGTTTATATAGGGAAATCCTTTAAATATCTTTTTTTCTGAAACCAGAAGGCCCAGGTCTTTGATATTTGGTCTGAAGCCTTATCTAGTGGACTGCTACCAAGTTTATTCAAATTATAGCCCTTGGGCCAAGAATGCACTAGAGACACTGATACTCAGGTGAGCGATTCGGGGCCCTGTGGGTCCTCTTGTTAACTTTTAAGATGCCAGTCACAACAAATAGTGTCTGCTTTCTTATCTGGTCTGGCTTCTCCAGACTTTCAAATGAGTCTGTAAACCAAGATCCCACCCTTGTATGACCTTAGCTGTTGGTTGGATGTAAAATTCAAAGCACACTCATTTTTTATCTGGTGCTTTGTTTAAAAGTCATTGCTGCAAACAGTGTGGATCCAGATCAGACTGCTCCTCTAGGAGCAGTCTGATCAGGGTCCACGCTGTTTGCCAGTATGCAAAATTATGTTTGAAAAGTTTACAAGTCAAGGAGATGCAGCAGAAGACATAAGCAGACAACATTTTTAGATGTGTCTTGGCATCTTAAAGGTTAACACTTTTGTTTGGGTCCAAAGCAGAAACTGTGTTAAATTAATTTCTTATATCCGTATATATATAGAATGACCACCCATATATATATAAGAATGACCACCCATGTCACTTTGTAAATAATCTGTACATCTTTTGATCTAATTTTAACCCATGTTATGGCATATTAAACCATGTAATATCCAAAACTCTGTTCCAGTGAACAGTGTTATAAATAGGTTTTTATACCGCAACCAGGCATTCTAGTTACTTAATAAAGGGGGTCGAATAACTGCACGCTATAATCAGTAGTGACCTATAATACCTTCTACTGACCTGCAATACGTCTAGGAACCGTTTATAGACCGGACCTACTTTTCAGATCCCTAATTCGCAAATGCAAACAATAACCTGCAACCTTTTAAACAAGGGAAAACAACCAAACAACAAGTTATAATCAATATTTAATCAGATTTTTAGAATTTTAAGCTAAATTCTTACCTTCTTGGGCTTTCCTGGTTTGAATGGTCCGTTGGAATAATTGCGCACTTCTGCTGTGGTTGCGTCTCAACCTCGAAAATAATTTCTAAACCTGAAATAAACTATTTATTTGCAGATATGCATACAGAATGTAAAGCACTGAGAAACTTTTATTCGAGCATCCATGTTGTTTCCAACCTCTCTGTGGCGCGGTGACATCAGAAACTTAGCACTATTCGACGTCACGTTATACAACGTGTGCGCACCATGGCACTGAATGTCGTTTAACATGCCACGCTGTCTGCTGGATTATTTGCTTAAATTTGCTTAATCAGTGCGAAACCCCTTGATTGTTTTGAGTTGAGGTATAAACTAAATACATGATTAGTTTCTTTAATAATAAAATATAATCGGTTCACCGCGACAATTTCATAGGGGCTCGCTGAAGCTTGCCCCAATTAAATTGTCTAAGGCTCACGGATTATATTTTATTATTAAAGACACTAACTGTTTATTTACTATATCATATGACATCGGGTCTGAGAATGTAATAACATCATGTAATAAATTTGATAATCCACTAGTGGACTAAATATGCAAATTAGTTAGATACTCCCCAGAACGACATTGCGTTTACTAATGGCAGGACATTGACTTCTTTGAAAAACAATCGTGAATAAAATGCGTTTTAAATGTCATATGATAAATAGAATCTTGTATTCGTGCTCATGTATTATTGAATTTATTAAATTTGTTGAGGAAAAGGCATAAAATACTCTGTGAAGCCTTGCATTTTATGCTGAACACTAAAGCAAGATCCTCTATTCATTATATAACGTCACTGTTATTTAGTAGATAATGTCGTGTCATAAAAATCCTATTACATGTTTAGTAACATGGTTACTGGTGTGAAATGTCACGACGTTGTCCATGACAACCCTGTTTTCTTTTGAAATTCTTTTGAATTTCTTCGGCGGCAATGATTGTTATATGTTAAACAGAATCTTTCACTCGTGGTTATTTCATACGAAATTTAAGAAACTCGCCAAAGGCTTGTTTCATAAATTTCATATGAAATGACCACTCGTGTAAGATCCTCTATTTTTGTGTATATGTTTTATTTCATGAAAAAAAAATGTATTGCTTTTAAAAGCTTTTGTTGATTCTGTTAATGCTTTAATGTTTGCTTTAACTTTTTGTGATAGAACATAGAAACATTACACATTAGCTCTTGCTATCTCAAACTGTTATCAGATATAGAGGATCTTACATGAGTGTTCCTGTATTATTGAATTTATTAAACGAGTTGAGGAAAAGGGATAAAATGTGAGGCTTTTTTATCCCTTTTCCTCAACAAGTTTAATAAATTCAATAATACATGAGCACGAATGCAAGATTCTATTTATCATATGACATTTAAAACGCATTATATATTCGATTGTTTACAAAAATATCATTATTCCGCCATTAGTAAACGCGACGTCTTTAAGGACGTTGTACATGTAACGTTACGGGACGTATCTAGCTAATTTGCATATTTAATCCACTAGTGGATTATCGAAAATATTACATGGCGTTATTACACTCTCAGATGCGACGTCATATGATAAAACAGTTTAGTTTATAATAACTTATTTTAGTTCGATTGCGATGGAAGCTTCAAGCTTATTTAATCGCTCTCAAACACTCATTCCAGATGTTTTCATGCACGCGCGAGAGAAGCAGTGACTATTACACCACTGCTGGGTGGAGTGAGGCCGTGTCATTACGTGTCTTGCCCAAGGACTCACCTCGATACCAGGTGCGGGATTTGAACGCACAACCTCTCGATGATGAGTCGAACGTATTAACTGCTGCTCTAATGAGGCCGGACTAAAACTAGCTAGTCTGGCAAGGAAAATATGTACACTCCACAATTATCAATCAATCAATGTTAAAGATCATTTATCATATCACGTCGAGTCATGTAATAAATTCTGTAATCCACAAGTGGATTAAATATGCAAATTAGTTAGATATGCCCAGTAACGTTACATGTACGATGTCCCTAAAGACATTGTATTTCCTAATGGTGTATAATGGACATTTTTATTGAACGGTCATGAACAAAATGTGTTTTAAATGTCATATGATAAATAGAATCTTGCATTTGTGCTCATGTATTATTAAATTTATTAAACTCGTTGAGGAAAGGAATAAAATACTTGGCAGAACCTCGCATTTTATCCCTTTTCCTCAATTCGTTTAAATAAATTCAATAATACATGAACACTCATTTAAGATCCTCAATTTAACTGATTTGTCTCCCATGTCAATAGGGGTAAACACTTTTAAGCAAAGAATTTGCTCTTGATGAGCAAATTCTTTCCTTTAAGCATAGACCCCTTTTTCAGTGGAACAGGCTTATAGGAAGCCCGGAACGTTGTCTACCTTTGAAAAATGGTGAAAAAATCTGCCAGGTGTTCATTCCCCTTAAATGGTTTGAGCCAGCTCATTAGTGAAGGGTTCATAGACTTGCATCAAAGACACAGGCAAGCCTGTGCATACCAGTAATCAGTCGCACCACAGCCTTTGCTCACAGACACAGACTAGATCTTGAGGTAGCTTATTACAAAAAAATATGAAAGCAGTATCACTAAGCAATCAAAAGGTATGGCCAATGTTCAAGTCTTAAAAAAGTAGGTCAAGGTCACAAGGTAAAAAATTATGGGATTGTTGAAAAGGTCTTGTGACATAGTATGCACATGTGAAATATGAAAGCCCTACCACTTACCAACCGAAAGTTATGGCCAATGTTAAAGTTTTTAAAAAGTAGGTCAAACATCACGGTCAAGGTCACAAGGTCAAAAATTATGGGACCACTAGAAAGGTCTTGTGACAATGAATGCACATATGAAATATGAAAGCCCTATCACTTACCAATCGAAAGTTATGGCCAATGTTAATGTTTTTAAAAATTTTGAAAAAAAATAGGTCAAAGGTCAAGTTCAAGGTCACGAGATCAAAAATTATGGTACCACTGGAAAGGTCTTGTGATAAGGTATACACATGTGAAGTATGAAAGCTGTACCACTTACCATTCAAACGTTATGCCCAATGTTAAAGTTTTTGCAGACGGACAAACGGACAAACAGACAAACAGACGGACAGACCAAAAACTATATGCCCCCGAATCTCTTAGATTCCGGGGGCATAAAAATTGTCTGTATAACCCTACCAGTTAGCTCTGCATGCACTTTAACCCTTATACCGCTGAATAAAATAACTTAGCCACGCCAATTCCTGGCTTTGAACCAATTAGATTACTTGATGTAATTTATTCCTACATACACAAACTGAATGGCAAACAGTGTATCTATCCTTGCATAGATACATCATTAGGATGGGGGAAAACACTCATTAGGTTATGATGACCTTGACCTCATTTTCAAGGCCACAGGCCCCCTAAAATAGTAAAGTTTGGGCCAAAACTGGCTTATCTGCACTCTATCTCATTAACAAATTGATTAATTTTAGTCAAACTCAGTACAATATATAATTTCAACATACTGCAGATTTGATTAGATTTTGGTGACTTTGACCTTTTTTTGATGGTCACAGCCCCTCAACATCCCCCCCACCACACACACACACACACACACACACACACACACACACACACACACACACACACACAGAGTCAGTTTTGGACCACTAAAAATGGCTTGTCTGTACACTAAGGTCACGGGTGTCCGAAACCTGACCTTTTGGTGCCAAAAAATGGCTTATCTGTACCCTATATCATTGATGAATGTTGATCAAACTTGGTACAATATTTACAGTCTACCAAATTTGATTAGATTCTGGTGATCTGACCTTTTTATAGCCCCGCTTTGAAAAAAAGTGGGGCTATATTGGATTTGCCATGTCCTTCTGTCATTCCGTGATTCCGTTAATTTGTGTTGGCTCCATAACTTTGTATCTGCTTAACATATTTTCATGAAACTTCACACAAATGTTAAACACGATAAGACAATGTGCAGAGCGAAGGAATTATAACTGTGGATTGCCTACTTTTGGAGTTATTGCCCTTTGAACATTTTCCGTAATTCCGTGATTCCGTTAATTTGTGTTGGCTCCATAACTTTGTATCTGCTTAACATATTTTCATGAAACTTCACACAAATGTTAAACACCATAAGACAATGTGCAGAGCGAAGGAATTATAACTGTGGATTGCCTACTTTTGGAGTTATTGCCCTTTGAACATTGAAAAATGGCAATTTTAATTGTGTCCGCTTCATAACTCGAAAACCGTTTGAGATATTTTTAGGAAACTTCACACAAATGTTAAGCACTATGAGACGATGTGCAGAGCGCAGGAACCATAACTGTGCATTGCTTATTTTTGGAGTTATTGCCCTTTGAACATTGAAAAATGGCAATTTTAACAGTGTCCGCTTCATAACTCGAAAACCGTTTGAGATAATTTCATGAAACTTCACACAAATGTTAAGCACTATGAGACAATGTGCAGAGCGCAAGAACCATAACTCTGGTTTTCGTATTTTCTGTGTGTCTGTCTGTGTCTGTTAACAATTTTCGTGTCCGCTCCATAACTTTAAAACCCATTCACATATTTCCATGAAACTTCACACAAACATTAAACACCATGAGATGGTGTGCAGAGTGCAGGAACCATAACTCTGGATTGCCTAATTTTTGAGTTATTTCCCTTTGAATATTGAAAAATATCAATTTTAGCCGTCTTTGCTCGATAACTCAAAAACCGTTTGAGATAATTTTATGAAACTTCACACAAATGTAAAGCACCATATTACGTGTGCAGAGCGCAGGAACCCAAACTCTGGATTGTCTACTTTTTCAGTTATAGGCTTTTGAATATTAAAAAATGGCAATTTTAACTATGTCCGCTCCATAACCGTTTCTGATATTTTCATGAAACTTCAAATAAATGAAAAGCACCTTGAGATGATGTGCAGAGTGCAGGAACCATAACTCTGGTTTGCCTACTTTAGGAGTTATTGCCCTTTGAACATTTAAAAAGGCAATTTTGACTGTGTCGGCTCCATAACTCACAAACCATTTGAGATATTTTCATGACACTTCACACAAGTGTAAAGCACCATGAGACAATGTGCAGAGCACAGGAACCCTGACTCTGATTTTCCTACTTTAGGAGTTATTACCCTTTGAACATTGAAAAATGGAAGATGAAATTTAGTATAAACATGGACATTCTGGTAATGTATCATGCTCATTGAAATGAGGGACAAGGGCTCACAACTCTTAGAGTTTTTCCAGATAATGTAAAATTTTCAACAGTTATTTCTTGTTCATAACTGTTTTCTCTGCAGCTTAAATAACTTTCTTCTCTGACAGCGCTGAAGCGGGGCTATAGTCAGATCCTCTGACAGCTCTAGTTAATGACTGTTTTTTTTAGGTCACAGACTCCCAAAAAACTCTCCGTTTTTGGCTATAAATGGCTTGTTTGCAGCTTACATTTTGGTGACCGTAACCTAGTTATTAAAGTCAAATGCATGTTTAAGATATATTTATGGTGTTGAGACATTGTTTTCCTCTGAAAACATTTCTAGTTTAATTAGCCACACCCATTTCTGACTATCAGACAATCAGATTGCATGATATAATGGTTTTGTTCAAATACACAAACTAAATGACAGTGTAGATCCAGATCAGAGGGCTTCTTCAGAAGCTGGGCTTAAGGACTAAAAGATATTGTTGATTTTGTTGATTAAGCATTTTTTTTTTCAGAAGCCATTTGATCAGAATCTTCACTGTTTGCAATTGTAAGGGTTGTCATGAAGAGAACGATAAAGGTTAAGAGCTTTAAAGGACTAAAAGATATTGTTGATTTTGTTGCTTTTGCATTTTATTTAACCCTTCAAGCGCTATGGAGTATTCTAGAGCAGATGAGAACAACGTTGTTAGTTAAAATATCGTTAAAACTTTTATCATTTAATATGGCAAATATGCTGAAAAATGTGAGCAGCTTTTGCAAATTTGATAATTTAATATGGCAAATATGCTAATTTTTTGCTGAAAAATGTGAGCACATTTTTTCAGCAAAAATACCAATACTGACAGGGCTTGAGATGTCTTTTCATTCAATGTCGGGTAAAAGTCCCACAAAATTGTAAGCAGCGTCTCCAAAATGACCTATATAGTGTTGACGGGGACGTTAAACCTCAAATCAAACAAACAAAACCAATACTGAACTTGCTAGAAAAGTTAACAATATGACCACTAACAAACTCATTAAGCTAACGAGGCTTTGAACAACTGGGCCCTGTGGGTTTTTTTTCTTATTTTTAGACAAAATAGGGATTGACATTTCATGTGACTCATCTGCTGTCTCTGAATCAAAGTACTGACAGCACTCGTAGGTTGATTGTCTCTGAGAATGGCTGGAAAAATGGTCCCGAGAGGGGACTTAGACAACTTTATTTAACCCTTAACCCATTGTATACTAGTGGGCTCGTATGTTGGTTTTTGGTTTTGGTTTTACGGCCCTTTCAAGATTATTTCACTCATATCGAGTCCATTGTTAATCAGAGGTGGGCAAAAACCGGAGTCCCCGGAGAAAAACCACCCGACCTTTCGTTGCAGCGCTATATGTTGGACAAGTCCATTTGTCATATAAGGGGTGTAAGGCCTATTTTTTCGTTTCTATTCTATTTTTGACAGAAAATTCTGCTAGCAAATAGTGCAGGACCCGATCAGGGTCTGCACTGTTTGCCATGGTACCCCTTTAGGGGTTTCCTGCATACAGTGGGTTAAATTCCTGCATTTACCGTATTTATCCTAAGTATTCGGACACCTCATCTCCTTACTATATAATTGTTCTACAATTTCAACAAGTATGGTTTACCACCTGATGTTGTGTCTGAAGGTGGCTGGATGAGTGGCAAACAGTGTAGGCCCTGATGAGATGCCGCATTCTGCGGCATCTCATTAGGGTCTACACTGTTTGCTCAGGCCTGTCTGTCCAAATACATATGGTAAATACATGTATGTTAATGCAAATAGTGCAGACCCTGATTAATGCAAACACTGCAGACCCTCATCATACACTGCAAGAATGCAGCCTCTGATCTAGGTCTACCGGCCCCTGCCCATAGGGCTTGAAGAAATATATGGGCTGCATGATGCTTCCACGCAGAGCTGAAACCGGCCCGCACACTAGTACTGGTAAACCGCTTAGAGGATCTAAGCCTGTCCAGGAACCCCAGTGCGAGGTGGACCGTCCATGCTAATAAACCCTATTGGTTTCATTGGGCGACAGGGCTTGCGATGTCATTTCATCTCAATGTCGGGTAAAAGTCCCACAAAATTGGAAGCAATGTCTCCAAAATGACCTTTACAGTGTTGACGGGGACGTAAAACCTCAAATCAAACAAACAAATCTAGGTCTACACTGTTTGCCAATGTCCCAGTACACGAATCCATTCCAGATTTTACAAAATACCAACTCTTTTACACTGTGCTCTGTTGTCATAAGATTAACTCTGCTATAAATGACTGTTACTTGGATTCTGTGCCTGGTCAGTGATAGTCACATAGACAAAAACAGGCAGGAAGCTTCTGTAATTAGTAACTTTGGGTTTATCCCAAAAATAAGAAACGGGCCACCGTGGCCTAGTGGTTAAGAGCGCTGACTCTTGTTCATTAGGTCTCTAATCTCTGTGGTTCGAGCCCCGCTCAGGTCACATATGAGACGCCAAGTTCTGCAACGGAAGGTCAGGTGGTTTTTCTCCGGGTTCTCCGATTTTCGCGCACCTCTGATTAATGATAGGCTCGATATGAGTGAAATAATCTTGAAAGGGTCGTAAAACCAAAACCAAAAAAAAAAAAAATCCCCAAAATAAGAAAAAATACTTTGAATATGTCATCTCGTGAACAATTCCGTGAAATGAAGACCCCCCTACACCCCACTTTATATAGAAAAAACTGGGGTTTATGGGGGTATAGTCTATTTTTCTTATTTCTGCTCCAATACATAGGTTGTGGGTACTCCTTAGAACCGCCTCACTGAGGCGGTTCTAACGTGCACCCTCAACCTATGTTTTGAACATTTATAACAAAACTATCAAGGATTATCAACAGAAAATTAGCCATTTTGGAGATGTGAAAAATGCACTATGTCGCACGGGTGGGTTATCGTAATGTCATCTTCCAGTTGTGATTAGTGCTTGAAGGGTAAATGTACTGAAGTGGAGCTTACAGCATTTAATAATTAAATATATTGCACTTACATTTGTTTTCTAGTTTTGTTCAAGTCCTTTGACTTTTGTGTAAAGCACCCACTATCCATATGACGAGGAAAAAAATAAAAAATGCTGCAGAATAACCTGCCACTGCAGGTTACATTTTTCAAATGTTTGCAGAATCATTAATTTTAGCAATCCGCCATCAGTATCCAAAAGCATTGGTACAGTCTGTGTTAAAAGCCTTCTATATTTCCAAGGCATTCAAACTAGATTTCAAATGATATAGAAACCAAAGGCAAAAAAATACATATTTCAGATATATTAAGGGCCTAATTAACCAGAGTAATGGTCCTTTGCTACAATATTCTATACATCTGTAAATTTTCATGCTGTTCAATATCATACTAAATACAGGCCAAAAAACTAATATACCAAAACCTCATTATAACACGGTTTTGGATATAACACGTTTTCAAGATGGATCCGAAAAATGTATTGATTATTAGAAAAATGACCATTTTCTATATAATCTATACATTTTGTTTGGATATAACATGGTTGTTTAACTAACACTGTTTCGGCTTTGGACTCCATTAATAGTATTATAAAGAGGTTTTGGTGTTATCAGATACATCAAGGACAAACAACTCAAAAGTGGAATATACACTGTAGTAGTCTTTCAATAGCTGCTATATGGTGGCTTTAGGGCTTGATGTATTCACATATACCATATTGAACTAGGCCTCCGTGACCTAGTGAGTTTGAGCCCCAACTCTTAATCATTAGGTCTCTCATTGCTCTGGTTTGGAGCCTCACTAGGGTTACGTTAGACGCCAAGTTCTGCAATGAGAGCGGAGGTGGGGGATTTTCTCCAGATACTCTATGGTTTTGGCCATCTCTAATAATAAATAAATAAACAATTGTAGTGAAATAATCTTAAAAAGACCGTAAAAATGATCAAATAAAGTATACACGGTCAAAAAAGTTCCTATACATAAAATTGCTTCTGTTACTATAGTTACTACAAATGAAAATTACACAAAATTTGTTTTGTTTTGGTTAGGACTCATTTCTCCATGCAAAAGCCCAAACTGTTTTTGTTTATGTAAACTCGCTAGCCTGGGCTATTGTTTCAAACACCCAAGGGGTCACTGTGACAATTTCGCAGAATAAATCATTACAAACGCCAAGATTCAACACCATAAAAAATACACGTAGCACAAGATTTCAAAAATTTGATATGTGTAACCTTTCATTAGATACCCTGATTGTCTATTCACAAAAGATTTGGAACTTTAACTCCCTTTGATAAGAGAAACAGACAATCACGTATAGGCCTCCAATTCTTTGAAGGTGTGTGAAAAATGCAGTTTTCAATTGAAACTCCATAGAAAATTGCAACTGGCAGTGCTACATGCTGCATGAGTTTTATACATTATTTTCCATCATTGTTAACAGCAATGGTGGCAACAAAGCGCTTTTTAAAGAAATTGCAAAAATTGAATGGCAGGCATGGAAATAACAAGTTTGAATATTGCTATATTTTTAATAGAAAGGGAGATATTCTGAGAATTTCATAAATTAAAGTCTTGATTGTAGTGCAATATCATGAGATATTGTAAAGGTAAAGTGAGATTCGATGGTCAATGGACATGATCTTTAATCTCAGACTTAAAATGATCATATGCGCATGTGCAAAGCCAAATACCTTGCAAAACCGTTCTAGGCACATATTGGAAGACAACTCTTGAGCAGAATAGTATGGGCAAATGCAAATTTATGTATTTTGCAGCTAACAACCGATTCGTATGTTTACAGCCATCTTTAGCTGACGGGCTACCGGATAGCTACTAGAATTTACCCGGAACTTGGTATAGTTACTTTTTTGACTGGGTATATTTCAGTAAAGAAGCTATGAGCCAAAAACATTTTTTGCACATCAAGGGCAGGTAACTCCGACTAACTCGAGCTCACTGGTGCAATGGTACAACAGGAGTTGTGATAGAGAGGTTTTGGTTCAAGTCCAATGTCAGGCATGGTCATGTCATTGAGCAAAGAGGCTTTTTATCCACATTGTTTAGTATCAATTTCTACCCAGGAATTAACTGAGGCAATGGTCAAATTCGACAGACTCAGTACATGTGTAAGTTAATAATAAGAACTACAAATGTCAGAGTGGTGGTTCTTGACCACAATATGCTTCCTTTAATGTTCTACATTTGTAAATTTTCATCAAGATATTCCATAGAGGAAAAGAGATACATGCCAAAATACTAAAAAGCAGTCTTCACATTACGTCAAGGGCAAAATACTCAAGAACTCATCACGAAAACATGCCTATATAATTTTGAACCCCACTTTTATACAGTAAAACTGGGGTTTACAGGGGTAAACCTTATTTTTATTATTTCTGCTCTAAAATATAGACTGTGGGTACTCGTTGAATATAGATTGTGGGTACCCGTTAGAACTGCCTCAATGAGGCGGTTCTAACGAGTACCCACAATCTATATTTTGAGCAGAAATAAGAAAAATATCAATTTTTCATCTCAAATTTTTCATTTTTTCTGCGATAAAGGTTACAATGTATTTGAATAGGCATGTTAACGGCAAGAACAGTGATGCTAGGCAACTACATGCTACCTTTAGTGGTAATAAGGCAGTTTCCTCCTACATGTATTCCATACAGAAAAGGAATAATGGGTAAAAAAAAATACTGGGAACCAACCTGTCAAAAGTTTATAGATAATATTTTGCCCATTAACAATCCTATACAACACAATCCACCAATGCAAATATTTATGCAAAATTTGAAGAAAATTAGAAAAAAAAAACTCATTATAGATCCCTCGCCTAAACTGGCATCCCTTGCTACTGAAAAGACCCAGGGCTTTTTATTACATGTAATGATGATGTATTTATATTTGTTTTAATATATATGCTACACCCTCTTTCAAGTATACCGGAAATGAGCAGGTCTTCCTGAAAAGAATTCAGTACTAGGTAATGTGGTTAACCCATTTAGTACCAGAAACCCCAAAACGGGTACCCTGGCAAACAGTGCAGTCCCAGATTAGACGCCGCAGAATGCGACATCTGATCAGGGCCTCCACTGTTTGCTAAAAGTTCAGTCGTTTTTTCAAATAAATTTTAAAGAAAACACAACCTGTCACCCCTAAAGTTTGAAATTAACTCCTGCTATATATAAGGAGGAAGCTTCCATTTGGTACAAAAAGGTTTAAAGTGTTTCTTATGGACACAACACTGGGTACCTTTGGGTATTGAACTTGCCACCTCTCGACCCTGAGCCCAAAAATTTTACATACTACACTACTATGCTCCTGGGAAAAGTATCAGCAACAATTCATATGGTCCTTCCACAATGTATTCATAAATATTTACAACATAAAAGATCAGACAAAGTAACATTTTGTGTGTTTACAGTAGAGACCAAACAAGCCCAAGACTGCTCATCTGGGTTCGTTGAAACATCAAAATACACATAATACTATTTTTAAGACTGTCTCAAATTTGATTAAGATTGGCCATTATCAGTAATGACAGACCAGCATATATATTAATGGAGTTATTCGTAATACAATCGATATTATTCTTATCAACTTAACCAGGCCGGGGATCGAACCGAATGCGCCTGTGTGACATGCCAAGACTATACCGTGTCACTTTAAAAGCCGGCTTGTACCGCAAGGCAGAACAACTGTATTACACACCCATCACAACTACATACAGGAGGTAAGCTCTTACATAAAATGTCCAAAATGTTCGAGCCTCATTGAGCTTGTCCGAAACATACAGTTTAAGTACAGTAGAATTCCTATATTAAGACCACCTTTGGGACTGTTCAAAAGTGGTCTTTAAGACCACTTTTGAACAGTCCCAAAGGTGGTCTCTTATAAAGAGACACTGGGTGTAGGAAACACGAATGAAATCATAACCAAAATCTTCTCAATAAGCTTTTAAAATAAAATCCTATGAAAACTAGAGCTCTCAGTGAAACTGACTAGGGCCCCGGCAGCGCTATCAGAGGAGTAGGAAAATTTGTGGACGGACAGACAGACAGACGGACGGACAGAGTGATTACTATAGGGCACCCACACTTTCAGTGCGGGGCCCTAATAATAACAAAGTTATTAATTGGACACAGGAAAGACCCTTTTTTGACCTTTAACCTCTAAGTATGACCTTGACCTTTGAGGTACGGACCTGAGTCTTGCGCGCAACACTCCATCACATTATGGTTAACATTTCTGCCAAGTAATATTTAAATCCATCCAGGAATAAGAAAGTAATGGAGGAAAAAAAAATTTGTGGATGGACAGACGGACAGACAGACAGACGGACAGACAGAGTGATTACTATAGGGCACCCACACTTTCAGTGCGGGGCCACATTATGGTTAACATTTCTGCCAAGTAATATTTAAATCCATCCAGGAATAATAACAAAGTTATTAATTGGACACAGGAAAGACCCTTTTTTGACCTTTAACCTCTAAGTATGACCTTGACCTTTGAGGTACGGACCTGAGTCTTGCGCGCAACACTCCATCACATTATGGTTAACACTTCTGCCATCCAGGAATAATAACAAAGTTATTAATTGGACACAGGAAAGACCCTTTTTTGACCTTTAACCTCTAAGTATGACCTTGACCTTTGAGGTACGGACCTGAGTCTTGCACGCAACACTCCATCACATTATGGTTAACATTTCTGACAAGTAATATTTAAATCCTGAGTCTTGCGCGCAACACTCCATCACATTATGGTTAACATTTCTGACAAGTAATATTTAAATCCATCCAGGAATAAGAAAGTTATGGAGGATAAAAAAATTTGTGGACGGACAGACGGACAGACAGACCTTTAACCTCTAAGTATGACCTTGACCTTTGAGGTACGGACCTGAGTCTTGCGCGCAACACTCCATCACATTATGGTTAACATTTCTGACAAGTAATATTTAAATCCATCCAGGAATAAGAAAGTTATGGAGGATAAAAATATTTGTGGATGGACAGACAGACAGACGGACGGACAGAGTGATTACTATAGGGCACCCACACTTTCAGTGCGGGGCCCTAATAACTGTTTGAAGCTAGTCTTGAATGGGCCAGAAGCCATGTTCAAACAACAAAACTCATGTTTAAATCATGAATCTGTGTGCTGTTTGAACATGGGTTTGAACTTTTGATATCACAAGATCACCCTTGTTTTATTTATTTACACTGAGTGACATAATATTGTCACCCTGAACTAAGCTTTTATTACTTGATGGAAAATGAATGGTAAATAGGCGATACCATTTTTTTTTTTTTTTTTTTTTTTTTGACGTGCTGGATATAGAAAGTGGTCCGAGATTGTACTCCGTGTAAATGGGGCCAACACTGACGATATATATTAGCCTTGTTGCGTGAAACCTGTCTTCAGGTATATGTGACCATATAAGTCTATACACCTACCTACTAAGTGTCAGAAGCATTTTAGGATGCATAAATTGTGGGTTGCTGTAGACTTTGTTACTATTTAGTAATGCTAGTACCCAAGCACCGAAAGACAAATGCCGTGGTTACTTGTCAGCTGGTGTGTACCTTTGTTACTAAAAAACGATGTTCAAAATCCTACAGAATAGCAACTACGGCAAGCAGCATTACCTGCAAACTGGATGAGTCCATTTTGTATGTTTACAACAGTTCTAAATTATCTTTGAATCTTTAATAATACAGTGAAATTCCGCTATTAAGACCACCTAATATTAGGAGTAATTCTGCTTTAAAAAGCCTATTTAGTAGGTTGCAGTTTTATTTTCTTTGTGTTTTCTGCATACAAAGTCCTCTGGTCAGAGATCACCTTTAGGACTGTTCAAAAGTGGTCTTAAAGACCACTTTTGAACAGTCCCAAAGGTGGTCTAAATATAGGAATTTTACTGTAATTTTGTGATGGCGTCAGAAGGTCATTGCAGATCTGGCATCATTGTAAACAACATTCTGAACTGGCCGCCATGTTGGTTTTGTAGTCACATTTGAAGTGTTTATATGGAGTTTTAGGGTGTTTCTGTCACAATTTACCTTTGGAATCATAAGCTATGCAATGGTTATTTCACTGCAATAACATTTGACACTGTTTGCTCAGGCCTGTCTGTCCGACACTGTTTGCTCAGGCCTGTCTGTCAGACGCTGTTTGCTCAGGCCTGTCTGTCCGACACTGTTTGCTCCGGCTTGTCTGTCCGACACTGTTTGCTCAGGCCTGTCTCGTGACACTGTCTGCTCAGGCCTGTCTGTCCGACACTGTTTGCTCAAGCCTGTCTGTCTGACACTGCTCCGGCCTGTCTGTCTGACACTGTTTGCTCAGGCCTGTCTGTTCGACACTGTTTGCTCGGGCCTGTCTGTCAGACACTGTTTGCTCAGGCCTGTTTGTCCGAAAACATCCAGTTAATAAGGTATGTTGGTCAGAATTCTGGCTCATATGCAAGATAAAATATGACACTAAAATTTTGGCTGTTAACTTTTACAGCAAAATGCAAAACTAGTAGATGATATTTAATGCTTGCACTCTACGTACAAATTTTGGCAGACGACATTTTAAAATAGTTCTCTCATTTTTCTCTGAAAACAGGTTTTGACATTTCATGAAAATTGTCTCCATTGCATGAAATGTCAAAACCTGTTTTGAGACAATTTGCATGATATGTTGAAACGTCTTTCCAGGAAAAAAGAAAAGAAAAATGTCAGTTTAGTTTGTCCTCTGCTGAATTAGCCTACTAGAGTTGTAAAATCGAAATCTTAGTTGTCTGAGAAGATAAGATTTGACACTTCGGATGATTTAAGCTTTAGTTTCCCAGAAAATTAAAGAATAAATATCTGCTTTTCAATTTTGCTAGATACTCAAAACTGTTTATGTCAGTTGCAGTTCTGACTGAATGATTGCATGACAAAATATTTAACCCTTATCCTGCTGACCAATTAATTTTATCACACCCATTTCTGACTATCAACCAATCAAATTGCTTGATAAATTCTATTCATTACCATTCAAAATCAGAATGCCATACAGTGTAGATCCTAATCGGCCATCTGATCTGGATCTACACTGTTTGCAAAAGTATGGGTTGCTGTGAACAGCAGGATAAGGATTAATGACAATGTAATGTTCAGTGTTAAGACGTGTCTAGGGTGGTTTAGAAGCCTTATTAGCCCGCAACACAGCCCCTGGACTGGGGTAAGGTCTCTGTTGAAACAAGGGCCCAGAAGCTGTGGTGTCTACTCCTGTCTTGGCCTCACCAGATCTCTCCAGTCCGCTGGACCAGCCTCCTCTGGAAACAGAAAAACAAGAAATATATGAGATAGGAGTGAGTGTTCAAGTTTTACGTCCCACCAACATCTAAGGTCATACGGAGATGGGACCCCTAAGTTTAAAGACTCATCCCAAAGTCTGGAGAAGCCCGGGATCGATCCTGTGACCCCTGGTTTACAAGGTGAGTAGCGTAACCACTACACCATGCAGACATCTCATATGAGATAGGAAGTTTGACGAAATGGATTAAATTCCATTGATCCTCTTATTGTCACATTACACAGCAACTTTTGTTTCGGTCCCTGGCAAAGCGCCAGATAAGGCACTTTTTTCATCAGAAAAACACTGATTTTTCTTATTTCTGCATAAAAACATATGTTGTGGGTACTCATTAGAAGAGCCTCGTCAAGGCACTTCTACTGAGTACCCACAACATACGTTTTCATGCAGAAATAAGAAAAATTACATGTGGATACCCTCCCTCTGGGGCTATGCGGTCAGTCCAAAGTAGAAACCCGGTTAATGTTTGAAGTTTACAATATCAGTTTGAAGGGCACCAAATTACAGTCAAAAATTTGACATTTATCCATACTTAAGGGACTGGATACACTCAAAGGGAGGAAACTTTTGTGACTTCCTGTTAGCTTTCCTGTAAATTCAGCCCCTCTGCTCTTAAAGAGTACAATAATGATCCTAAGTATTGGGACAGATAGGCCCAAGCAAACAGTGCAGACCCAGATCAGACTGCTCCTGAAGGAGCAGTCTGATCAGTGTCTACACTGTTTGCCATTCAGTTTGCACCTTTTGGACTATTAGCAGGACCATGAAACAATTTTGTTACAATTTTCAGAGAACTACAGCAAGTCCTCAAGGTGTCCGAATTTTTAGGATTTTTACGGTAGATCAATGTTGAGAGGGGAGATAAAAATGTTTTTAAAAGAGTTGCCTTCCTTGGAGTGGAGTGTTAGTTTTACGTCCCACCAACAGCTAAGGTCATACGGAGACAGGACCTCGGTTTAAAGTCTCATCAGAAAGTCTGGAGAAGCCCGAGATCGATCCTGCGATCCCTGGTTTACAAGGCGAGTAGCGTAACCACTACACCACGGAGGCTTCTTTGCCTTCCATTGAAGTGGAACCATTCCCCTTAAACCCATAAGAAGAAGTGTAGTTGTGGTGGGGTTAAACAACATGGCAACCCTCGTGTCATTATGAGCTGTCACCCATAGAAAGGGAGAAAAGAGATACAAGTGACAGTAGATAAGGATGAAATGGAGAGAAAAAAGAGAATACAGTAGGAAAACTAGAAATGTGACAACAGACACAGATGCCCCTGACCTGGGGCTAACCTCACCAAGAAGCAACTATTTTGAGAGAGAAAAAAGTTGAAAAAGGGCCATATCCACCATAATAATCCTGCATCAAACTTGATTTGTTTGTTTCATTTGAGGTTGAACATCCCCTTTGTTTATGTCATTTTGGAGACTGTGGGACTTTTACTCGTCATTGAGATGAAATTGTGGGACTTTTACTCGTCATTGAGATGAAATGACACCTAAATGTAACCAATAGGAATTATAAGTATGGTCAGTCCGACTCACACCGCTTTGCCTGGGCAGGCTTAGATCTTTTAAGCAGTGTACCAAAATCAAACTTGAGCAAGATTTTACGATCATATACCTGTGTATAAACACATCTATCTTTTTGAAAGATATTGAATTCGCATATACTGATTGATCAATGGAAGTGAAAAATAGCCATAACTTCCATAATGGGTGGATTTTACCCAAAATCAATCTTTACCTGTATTTTGTTATTATATATCTGTGTATAAAATTTTAAATATGAATCCAAAACACCTTTCTTTTGAAAAGATATCAAACAGACACCATGTACCCGTCTTAGATGGATGTGCGTGTATACCCACTATTGAAAATGAAGAGGATATAAAAAAGTTCAACCTTCAAGAACCTAGGCCAATATCAGCTGGAAGTCCCGATGCCAAAAGGCACATGCTAACAGCGATCTTATTTGTTAACTCATTGATCCCAGAAAATGAGAAAGAAAATATTTGATAATGACATCTGCAAATGTTGATAGGCAGTTTACGGGTTAAAGTGGAAAAGAACTGTTTTATACATTATGAAACCATGCCTAGTCAAATACAGTAAAACTTTGATGGCTCGAACACCGATGGCTTGTTTACTATCGCTGAGTCGAATCCGTTTTTGAGCTGCAAGGGATTTGTCTACTTAAGAAATAGTGAGGGAAAATTTGGGATGCTTTCGTCTTTTATCTTGCAAATGTATACTGTGTGTAATCATTAGAATCGCCTCATTGAGGCGATTCTAATGAGTACACACAGTATACATTTATAATGTAGAAAATTGAAAAGCGGTCCCAAAATAATCCCCTCTATGCCTCATTGCAGTAACCCTCAGTGGCTCAAACTACCCCTATCCCAAACAGATTTTAGTGGTCCCAGCATTGTTTGAGCCATTTGTGTTCGATTGTATATTGAAAATTTTACCACTAAAAATGAAAATTTTCAGATAAAAAAGTTCTGATAGTTTTCATATTTCTGCTCAAAACATAAATTGTGGATACAGATTAGAAGCACCTCAATGAGGTGGTTCTAACAAGTACCCACAATCTATGTTTTTGAACAGAAATAAGGAAAATAATGTATACCCCTGTAAACCCCAGTTTTACTATATAAAAGTGGGTTTTAAGGAGATCAAAATTATACAAGCATGTTTGTGTGCTGATGAGAGGGGAGATAAGGTAACCAGCGGCTGAGTGAGCCAACATAATCTTACCTTGGAATATCAGAGTAAGCTGCAGGGTCCATGGGGTCAAGTTCAGCTTTCTTCCCTCTATTCCCTCCACCCCCTCGACCCCTTCCTCTGTCTCGACCGGAGTCGTAGTTTCCACGCCCACGTGAGTTCCTTCTGTCGTACTCCTCCTCATCTTCAGAAGAAGATGATGATGACGAACTGTCACTCTGTAAAGCAAAATAAAAACGTTGATTTCTCTGGACGGATTTTAACTCATTCAGTACCGGAAACCCCAAAATGGGTATTTGGCAAACAGTGCAGGCCCAGATCAGATGCTGCAGAATGCAGCATCTGATCAGGGCCTACACTGTTTGCAAAAAGTTCAGCCATTTTCCAAAATAATTTTGAAGAAAACACAACCTGATAGCCCCTAAATTTTGAAATGGACTCATGTTATATATAGGGAGGACGATTCCATTTGGTACAAAAAGGGTTAATTACTTACATCTGAGGCATGTTGTTTGGCCTCCAGGCACCACAGTGGTAGAGCATTGGATTTTAGCACTAAAGGCCCTGGGTTCAGGCATCACTTGGGCCAGTGGCTGAAAACCACTCTGTTCATCCAGAAGTGCATTAACCCATTGTATGCTAGTAGACTCTTCCATTGCTATATGCTGGACAAATCCACTGTCATATAAGGGGCGTCAGGCCTATTTTTCCGTTTCTATTCTATTTTTGATGGAAAATTCTCTTAGAAATTGTGCATTCGGCGGCGGCTGATCTGGGCCTGCACTGTTTGCCAGGGTACCCACATGGGGGTTTCTGGTACAAAATGGGTTAATGCCTGCTTTACTGACTCTTTTTGTCCTGAATGTAATCATCCCCCTTATACACAGCAGGAGTCCATTTCAAAATTTAGGGGTGTCAGGTTGAGCTACTTTTTGAAATCTATTTAGAAAATGACTAAATTTCTGCAAACAAAGAAGGCCCTGATCAGATGTCGCATTCTGCAACATTTGATCTAGGCCAACACTGCTCTTCAATGACCTTTTTACGGTTTACGGTATCTTTCCTTTAAGAGTTGACCCCTATTCACATGGGAGACAAAAATACTTTTGCAGGAGTGTCTCCCCTAAAGGTGTTCCCATTCCCCTTAATTTGCCAATAATAGGCCTACAATTTTATTTTCAATGCGGTTATTAGGGGATGATAAGTGGCTATGACTTACATTGGAAGCTGGGCACTGTAGAGGCTCTTTGTTGGTCAGACAAGGCAAATCCGTATAGAAGCAGTGCTGAGATTAAACCAAAATTGTGGAGTTCCCACGCAACTGCCTTTCAGTCACCACAGCCTCAGCATGTAAACCATAGAGTAGGTGCAGCTTCCATGCAGAGTATGCACCAAAACTGTGCATTGACCATATGAGAACTGTGTCTTTTTTGGAGCATTTTTGCAAAGATCTGGTTGTTGTGGGGCTGCTACAGTTTGGCTGCTGGGTTTCCATGCAATTTCAGATTACGGTATGGGCAGCAAGCAGCAATAATGCCAAAAGTAAGAGAGGGCCATGAAAATGTCCCACGAATCTACCATATGAACCCCGCCAAGCGAATTTGTGTCTTCAAGCATTTCGTCATGACAAATTTTAACTGCGCATGCCCAGCCATTCAGAGGGGCCAGGGATATGGCTTTCTGTCTGAAGGTTCCTCTTGATTCACTGTTTGTATGAGCGAGCAGCGAAGGTTCTGGCGAGACTGCGCGGATGCGCCGGCTTGCCTGAATCTTCGCTGCTCGCATAGGCGATAAGTACCAAAATCGCTTGACAGGGCCCATACATTGTATATGATTCTTTTCCGTTTGTTTGTTTGTTTGCATTGGAGTTTAACGGCGCAGTCAACACTATTTTAGGGCATTTTGGAGCCGGTCAGTATACCTATCCACACTTTCCTGGGCAGGCTTATACGTAAGCAGTTAACCAGTACAGTGCACATTCTTTCGCCAGAAACTGACAACTGCCTTTCTTGAATCAGCAGAAGTGAGAGAATGACCACAGGGTCCGAACTTAAGTATTTTTGCCACAAGCAAAATTTAGCTTGTTACAAAAAAGATCTACTAGCTAAAATGAAAATCAACTCGATTTATTCAAAAAACCCTTTAATAAGAGCGGAAATTTTTCAAGAACAACAGTAATGATTAACTTGTATGCCTAGTATTAATGCAAATAAAAAAACTGATGACGTGTTAGTCTAGGGCTGGGTACTGCCTTTGGAAATTGTACCGCAGTATTCACCCATGTTTACCGCGGTACGTACCGTGGTATACCACAGGTTTCAAACACAGGTGTTTGTACTTCGTAAAATAAAACAGACAAATAAACAGAGAATCATTTCTTGTTTTCTAGGTGTTTACGGTCGCGAAAAATGTGACATTGGCAATAATATTGTCTTTGCAGTTTATCTGGGTGCGATCTTTACTGATTGCTATTAATCTGTCCATGGCCTATCACTAATCTTATGCCAATAAATTAGTTAATCCTATCAACAAACAAGACACGTTTTTTTTTCCAAATTGCCATGTGATAATGAGCGTAAAGTAAGCCAAGATTGCAAGTCATTCTTTTCATGTGTCACTTTATATCGATACCTGCTGGTTCAGGACACGACCACGCCTGATGTTCAACCTGCCGATATAGTGGTTCTTTTGATATTGCATGAATGGCTTTAGTTTGCTAAGTATTGAGCATATTTTATAATTATTGATAACATTAACAAAATTAAAGACGTCGGGTTCTTCAGAAGTCGTCACATGCTATCTCCCTGCATTATCCATTTGAACTGTCTCTGGGCAATTAGTGATAAAATTATTTATTCACAGTTCAACACAGCGCTGCACAGACTGAACAACACATAACATGCTGTCTTGCAATGTCATCTTTGTCAATCGTGTTCCGACAAGCAGTGCATATATATGTTACAAAATTTTCACGCAAGATTACTTTGAACCCCGATTAGCAGGATTGAACTGTTACGCTTTGGTTATAAATTTATTACCTATTTATCTATGTTAATCCGAAGTGGCCGGCATGCAGAGCATGCTCTATTAGTTATTACAGCTATTCATCTCAAGTATCCAATAATTTTCGCGCCCTATCGGCCGCGTCGGCGTCTTTGAACTTAACACTGCTCAGCATGACTAGCGGCGCATTATAAAAGATACTTTGCGCCCATGCAAGGCATTTTTTCGCGGCCGACACTAGTGAAATCGTTTCGCAAACATTATTTTTTGTAAACGGAACAGTTTCTTCCTCTCCATTGCTGCACAGGCTGATTAACGTGTCATCTTTGTCAGTCGTGTTCCGACAAGCAGTGCATATACATGTTACAAAGTTTCCACGCAAGATTACTTTGAGCCCCAATTAGCAGGATTAACCTGTAACGCTTTGGTTATAAATTTATTACCTATTTATCTATGTTAATACGAAGTGGCCTGCATGCGGAGCATGCTCTATTAGTTATTACCGCTATTCATCTCAAGTATCCAATAATATTAGCACCCTCTCGGTCGCGGCGGTCTCTTTGAACTTAACAGTGCTCAGCATGACTAGCGGCGCATTATAAAAGATACTCTGCGTCCCTGAGAGGTATTTTTTCGCGACCGATGCTAGTGAAAACGTTTCGCAAATATATTTTTATTCTTATGCAAACATTGAATTGAATTATATATCGTGAAACAGTACTTACCGCCGGAAGAAAATACCGCGGGTTTTTACCGCGCACCCCTACGTGTTACGCCTCCTGACCTCTGGAAAGTTTATAATCTAAATTTAGAAAGTCGGAATTCCAGAAGCAGTCACGGAAATGGCGAGTAATTATTGTCGTCTGTAATTTTTTTTTTTTTTTTTTTACCGACCATCGGACATGTTTGCATTCGCTAAAATTTTCTTGGACAAATATTTTGGCCTCGCATTTTGAAATTCTCACTCGCATTTAGCGTAAATGCAAGCTTAATTACGGACCCTGAACCATAGAATATATTTCATGATCAATCGCCACGAAAGAATGTTGCCGGATTTTTTTTCCATTATCTACTGAAAATCATGGGTTTGCTGCATGATCAGTGTGTCGCTTCATGTGGTGCCTGCAAGGTGATTGTGCAGTGCCATCTATGGCATGTCTATGAGCAATGGTCTTAAAAATTTTATATGTTGAAATTAACAGTTTTATCATATGACGTCGCATCTGAGAGTGTAATAACGCCATGTAATAAATTTGATAATCCACTAGTGGATTAAATATGCAAATTAGTTAGATACGTTCGTATCGTTATATGTATGACATCCTTAACAACGTCTCGTTTACTAATGGTGGAATATTGACAATTTTGTTAAACAATCATTAAAAATAGCCATCGGAAGAGATGGCAAATCCCCCGACCAAAAGACAATACGGCCTTCAGAAGATTGTTCACCAATAGAGAGTGCACTAGAATTAAACCAGCAATATATCGCAAAAGTATTATAGTTATGACCATCACAAGATTATACTGTCTGGGGAGATAAGTAAAAAACCAGGGCACTCAGAATTGTGGTTCTTGCACAAGACATGCCTGCTTAACCTCATGTATTTCTGTACAAAGTACCATCAATATGTCTCAAAGGGTATTGGAGATATGGTGATAACAAGCTGGTCATACTGTTATATTGGAAGGGTGAATAACTCAAATACCACAGCACCAACAGTTGTGGTTCTTGCACATGACACCCCTAATGTATGTTGCATACAATTGCACCAAGTTCCTTCAATATATCTCAAAGGGTGTTGGAGTTAGGCCATCACAAGGTTATACTGTCAGGGGAGATAACTCAAAAACCAGAGCACCCAGAGTTGTAATTCTTGAGCATGACACACCTGCTTAACCTCATGTACATCTGCATCAAGTACCACCAATATGTCTCAAAGGGTATTGGAGGTACGGTGATCACAAGGTGGTCATACTGTTATACTGGAAGGGGAGATAACTCAATTATCGTAGCACCCAGAGTTGTGGTTCTTAGGCATGAAGGGCCGCCTCAACCTTGTATACAATTGTACCAGGTACCATTAATATATCTCAAAGGGTATTGGAGTTATGGCTATCACAAGGTTATATTGTCAGAGGAGATAATAAAAATACCAGGGCACCCAGAGTTGTGGTTCTTACATGTGACACACCCACTTAAGCTTATGTACAACTGTACCAAGTACCATCAATATATCTCAAAGAGTATTGGAGATGTGGACATCACAAGGTAGTGATTCTATGTTCTTGGAAGGGGAGATAACTCAAAAACTATGGCACCCAGAGTTGTGGTTCTTGTGCATGACACACCGTCTCGGCCTTGTGAACAACTGTGCCAGGAATCATCAATATATCTTAAAGGGTATTGGAGTTATGGCCAACACAAGGTAGTCACTCTATTTTATTGGAAGGGGAGATAACTCAAAACCATGGCAACCAGAGTTGTGGTTCTTGTGCATGGCACACCGTCTCAGCCTTGTGAACAACTGTGCCAGGTACCATCAATATATCTCAAAGGGTATTGGAGTTATGGCCATCACAAAATAGTCATTCTATTTTATTAAAAGGGGAGATAACTAAACAAGAGGCCCATGGGCCACTATACTCACCAGAGCTCAGGGGGCACTGCCCACTTGCAGCAATGTATTTTAACTAACCATGGAAGCCCTGCGCCCAAGGATACTACAGATATAATTTGGACCCAATCAGGCTAGTGGCTTCAGACGTCTGATTTCGCTTGAATGTGTTGTTGCAATGCAACAGATGGCAATTGACAATTTCCCATCTGTGTCAACTAATAGGCCTAAAAGAACATTATTAAAGGAACATTTCTATGTAAGTTTGACAAAATATCTTGAAAGGCATAAATGTCATTTTTTCAATTTACCCATTTATAAGTCAATGGAAATTCTTAACTTGCCATAGCAAACAAACCAAAGAGCCAAATTTCATAAACCAGAGCTCAGGTGGGCACTGCCCATGACATTGTATTTTAACAGGATATGATTTTAATCTACCAATTATAAAGTCTCCCAAACAAACCCCAGACCCAAATGAGCACTCATGTGGACTGTATCTGAAATATTAGGTGTTTTATAAAGTAGAGAGGGTGGGGCATGAACCCAATGGAGCCCTGTTTGGTGTCACTAAATGCATCTTATCAAAAGGAACAGAGACATTATGGTTTAGCGGTGGGGATATGTATAGCTCCTGAGATGTAAGGCTTTTTAAGCAGTGGAGGAATTCTGGCATGGTGGATCCCAGTAAAGCCCAATATTGATGTCACTGAATGCTGAACGGTTTCTGAGACATGAGGCCCTTTCATGAAGTGGTTGAGAGAGAAATGGCCCCTGCTGACCCCCCAAGATGGGGGTGACTGAATGTGTCTAATAACAATGAACAAGAATATATGTGATTATGGGTCGGGCATTTGAATGGTTTCTGAGATATATGGCCTATTATGAAGTGGGGACTTATCATAAGGAAGAAGAATATATATGGTTAAGGGGTGGGGATCTGAACAGTTTCTGAGATATATGGCTTTTAATGAAGTAAAGGGGTGGGACATGGCTGGTGGCACCCCGGGAGTCCCCCATGCTGGTGTCACTGATTGCGTCTTATCATAAGGAACAAGAATATATTATGGTTTAGGGGTAGGGCTCTGAACAGTTTCTCAGATATATGGTCTTTTGTGAAGTTGAGGGGTGGAGCATGGCCCGGGCATGCCCTGGGTGACTCCTAGGTTGGTGTCACTGAATGTGTCTTATCATAAGGAACAAGAATATATATGGTTTAGGGGTGGGGATCTGAAATGTTTCTGGAATATTTGGCCTTTTATGAAGTGGAGGTGATTGGGCATGGCCCCGGCACATCCCGGGGGACCCCCAGGTTGGTGTCACTGAGTGCGTCTTATCATAAGAAACAAGAATATATATGGTTAAGGGGTGGGGATCTGACTGGTTTCTGTGATAAATGGCATTTTATGAAGTGGAGTGGGGTGGGGCATGTCCCCGGCACATCTGGGGGAACTCCCAAGTTGGTTTCACTTAATGCATCTTATCATAAGAAACAAGAATAAATATGGTTTAAAAGTGGGGATTTGGAAGGTTTCTGGAATATTTGGCCTTTTATGAAGTGGAGGGGGTTGGGCATTGCCCCGGCACATCCTGGGTGTCCCCCAGGTTGGTGTCACTGAATGCGAATTATCATAAGCATCGAGAATATAATATGGTTTAGGGGTGGGGATCTGTAGAGTTTCTGGGATATTGGGCCGTTTATGAAATGGAGGGGGTGGGGCATGGCCCAGGCACATCCCGAGGGATCCCCAGGTTGCTGTCATTGAGTGCGTCTTATCATAAGAAACAAGAATATATATGGCTTAGGGGTGGGGATCTGAATGGTTTCTGAGATAAATGGCATTAAATGAAGTGGAGGGGGTGGGGTATGTCCCCGGCACATCCGGGGGAACCCCTAGGTTGGTGTCACTTAATGTGTCTTATCATAAGGAACAAGAATATATATGGTTTAGGGGTAGGGATCTGTAAGGTTTCTGAGATATAAGGCATTTTATGAAGTGGAGGGGGCGGGGCATGGCCCTGGCACAACCTACGGGACCCACAGGTTGACATAAAAGCATATGGCTGAGAGAAGTTTACTCAAGGAACGTTTCTATGAAAATTTTGTCAAAATATCTGCAAAGGCTTGGTAGTTAATGCCATTTTTCAATTTTCCCCATTATAAGTCTATGGAAAATCTGAGTTGCCATAGCAACCAAACTAAAGAGCCGAATTTCATAAAAAACACAAAACCTGTAAAGGCAAATATGGTGAATATTTCCATAAACTCTCAGCCTCATAGAGCATACTGTTTCCGAGGAGATGATTTTTTAAGTTTTTTTTTCTATTTTTTTCATTTTGGTTTCCATGGCAACCAATAGAAATGAGCAGCAGCCCTAAATTCATATGGCAGAGAGTAGATTGTCTAAGGAACATTTCTATGAAAGTTTTGTCAAAATATCTGCAGAGGCTTGGCAGTAAATGCCATTTTTCAATTTTCCTAATTATAAGTCTATGGGAACTCTAAGTTGCCGTAGCAACCAAACTAATGAGCTGATTTTCATAAAAAACACAAACTTTCAATCCCCCCGCCCAAGGATGCTACAGATAAAATTTGGGCCCAATCGGCCCAGTGGCTTCAGAGGAGAAGTCGTTTAAAAGTGTTGACGACGGGCAGACGACGGGCAGACGACACAGACGTCGCAGACGACGACGGACAACTGCCTATCCTATAAGCTCCCCCTGAGCCTTCGGCTCTGGTGAGCTAAAAAGTATTGCATCCAGAGTTCTGGTTCTTGCGCATGACACGCCGTCTCAGCCTTGTGAACGATTGTGCCAAGAACCATCAATGAATCTCAAAGGGTATAGGAGTTATGGTCATCACAAGGTTGCATCTACGGATGGACGGACAGACGCCAGGCTGATCGCTATATCCCCCGAATCTATTAGGTCGGGAGATAATAAAATGGGTTTTAAATGTCATATGATGAACAGAATCTTGCATTCGTGCTCATGTATTATTGAATATATTAAACTCATTGAAGAAATGGGATAAAATGCGCTCAAAGCCTCGCATTTTATTCCTTTTCCTCAACTCGTTCAATAAATTCAATAATAAATGAGCACTCATGTAAGACCCTCTATGTATAACATAATCCAGTTTGCTAAACAAAATTGTAGAGGCTGCAGAGCCTGTGAATCTGTAAGAAAATCTAGCAGCTGCTTCCTACTTGCGTAAGTTGAGGTGAATACAAGCAGGTACCCATTTCAGGCTAAATGTAAATGTACCATCAGGGATAATTTTATTTATTTCCCCATAAAATCATTTTTTATGGTTTAACCGCCTTTTCAAGATTATTTCACTTATTTCAGGCCAGTCATAGATGGCAAAAAATCCAGTACTCAAGAAGAAACATCTGACCTTCACATCTGTGAGAGACCCAATATTAAACGGTCAGCAGTCTCAACCACTAGAATCAGCAGGCCAGTTTTTTGTGTTGAAATTCTAAGACTCAAACCACAAAAGGGAAAGCGTGTGCTAAAAGCCAATGACTTGTTCAACCCATTTTGGACAGGAAACCCAACATTGTGTGGAACAGGGCAGGCCCAGATCAGATGCCATTTTCTAAATACAGAGAACCCTCCCTATAACAACAGTATTTTTTCCCAAACAGTATGTCACTATAGCGAATTTGGCACTGCAAAGAATCCGATTAAGGAGTAGTATAATAGTTTATAAAGGACTTTCTCCCTTAATTACTCCAAGAAACAAATGTTGTGGATATTTGAAGAGGCGATTCTAACAAATGTCCACAACATTTGTTTCTTAGAGTATTATAAAATTACAATATTCTTGAATATCTTCTTTAATCTGTCTTATCTTGAGCTAAGGATTCTTTCCATTGAAATTGTCGGTATAACAACTTTTGTCATTATATGGAATGTCGGTATAAAGAGGGTTGGCTGTATATTTCTGAAAATAGCGCAGTCAGACACCCAAATGAAAATGGGTTTGAATACCATATAAAACAGGCACTCATGACATTGTAGGAGCATTTATTTACATGAAATTATTTCAACCCTTGTCCTGCTGAACCCGGATGCACTCTAACAGAGTAGATACACATCAGCTGCAGTCTAAAGAAGCTATCTGATCAGAAGCCGTACTTTTGAAATTCAGTTCATGAATTTGTAGGAATCATCATGTGCACCAGTCTGTGGAATGAACACCCCCTTAACCCCACTTCATATAGAGAAAACTGGGGTTTACAGAGGGGTACATTATTGTTCTTATTTCTGCTCCATGACATAGGTTATGGGTACTCGTTAGAACCGCCTCATTGAGGCGGTTCTAACGAGCACCAACAACCTATGTTTGCAGTACAAATAAGGAAAATATCACAGATTTTCATCAGAAAATTAGCCATTTTGGAGATACGAAAAAATGCACTATGTCGCACGGTTGAGTAGTCACAATGTAAATTCCATCAATTAATCTGACTGGCTCAAAGTCAGAAATGGGTGTGACTAAACTAATTTACTCAGGACTACAAGGGTTAACTTATCTAGCATGATCTAAACAGCTCACCATATCACTGGCCTTATCATCAGCATCCATGTCTTCTTCTTCCTCTTCACTTTCACTCTCTACCATGGCATCCTCTTTACTCCTCAATATTGCTGCAATACAAAAACCTCGCATAAGTGTGAGGTACACACAGAAAACTTTACCGGAAGGGTTATTTTCTGGCATCACAATTCTTTTTTTGGGAGGGGTGGGGATTGGGACTTGGGGTAATTCATAGCTCCGGATAAGGTGATTTTTTTTTTCATCCGGAAAGTATTTATACTTTTCTTATATGTTGTGGGTACTCATTAGAAACGCCTCAGTCAGACTTAACACATTCAGTACTGGAAACCCAACAAGAGGGCCATGATGGCCCTGGATCGCTCACCTAATCCATAGGGTATCAAGTGGGCCCCTGGGAGAGCCATTATTGGCCCAGGCTATAATATGATTAATCTTGGTAGTGGTCTAAAAGGTGAAGCTTTATACCAAATATTAAAGAACGGAGACTTCTGGTTTCAGACAAGATTTTTAAAGGTTTTCCTTATATAAGTCTACTTAAACCTTGGGGTCCCCGGGGCGGGCCATTTTTGCCCCAAGGGCTATAATTTGAATCATCTTGGTAGAAATCCACAAGACGAAACTTCATACCATATATCAAAGACCTTGGCCTTCTGCTTTCAGACAAGAAGATTTTCAAAGGTTTTCATTGCCTTGACTTCTATTTCCTAGAGCTATAATTAGAACAATTTAGATGAAGCTTCACACCAAATATCAAAGACCTGGGTCTTGCGGTTTCAGAGTAGAAGATTTTTTTTTAAATTTCCCTATATAAGTCAATCTAAAAACGAAGGGCCCCGGGGTGGGGGCATTTTTGACCCAAGGGCTATGATATGAACAATCTTGGTAGAAGTCCACTAGATGAAGCTACACACCAAATTTCAAAGAACTTGGCCATCCGGTTTCGGAGAAGAAGCTTTTTAAAGATTTTCCCTGTATGAGCCAATGTAAAACCAAAGGGCCTGCAGGTGGGGGCATTTTCGCCCTAAGCTTATAATTTGAACAATCTTGATAGAGGTCCACTAGATGAAGCTTCACACCAAATATCAAAGAACTGGGCCTTGCAGTTTCAGAGACGAAGATTTTTAAAGATTTTCCCTGTATAAGTCTAGGTAAAACCAAAGGCCCCCGGGACGGGGGCATTTTTTGCCCCAGGGCTATAATTTGAACAATCTTGGTAGAGGTCCACCAGTTGAAGCTTCATACCAAATATTAAAGACCTGGGCCTTGTGGTTCCAGAGAAGAAGATTTTTAAAGATTTTCCCTATATAAGCCTATGTAAAACCAAAGGCCCCCCGGGGCGGGGGCATTTTTGGCCCCAGGGCTATAATTTGAACAATCTTGGTAGAGGTCCACTAGATGAAGCTTCAAACCAAATATCAAAGACCTGGGCCTTGTGGTTTCAGAGAAGATTTTTAAAGATTTTCCCTATATAAGCCTATGTAAAACCAAAGGCCCTCGGGGCAGGGGATTTTTTGGCCCCAGGGCTATAATTTGAACAATCTTGATAGAGGTCCACTAGATGAAGCTTCACACCAAATATCAAAGACTTGGGCCTTGCGGTTCCAGAGAAGAAGATTTTAAAGATTTTTCCCTATATAAGCCTATGTAAACCCAAAGGCCCCCGGGGCGGGGGCATTTTTGGCCCCAGGGCTATAATTTGAACAATCTTGGTAGAGGTCCACTAGATAGAGCTTGATACCAAATATCAAAGACCTGGGCCTTGCGATTTCAGAGAAGAAGATTTTTAAAATTTTCAGTAAAAAAATCTATGTTTAGCTCCTGTGACCTAGATGTGCATCAGACTGGAACCATTTGAACAACTTTGAAAGGGGGCCACTTAAAGGATCATTCCTGTGAAGTTTGGTCAAAATCCGATCAGTGGTTTAGGAGGAGATGTTGTTTGAAGAAAAAGTTTACGGACGCACGCACGCACGCACGCACGCACAGACACACGACGGACGACGGACAAAAAGTGATCCCAAAAGCTCACCTTGTCACTACATGACAGGTGGGCTAAAAACAGGTAGTTTGCAAACAGTGCAGGCCCAGATCAGACGCCACATTCTGCAGCGTCTGATCAGGGCCTACACTATTTGCAAAAAGTTCAGTCAATTTCCAAATGGTTTTTGAAGAAAACACAACCCGACACCCCTAAATTTTGAAATGGACTCCTGCTATATATATTAGGTGGAAGATTCCATTTGGAACAAAAAGGTGTTAATGACAACTTCTGAACAGTCCCAAAGGTGGTGTTACTCGTAATATAGAAATTGTACTGTATATTGGGCTAATCATTAATCAGTTGTTGGTGAAAATCGGAGTAAAACCACCTGACCTTCCGCTGCGCAACTTGGTGTCTCACATGTGACCCAAGCAAGGCTCCCACCCAGATGTGAGAGACAAAATGTTTGCGTCAACACTTATAAACACTAGGCCATGAAAGCTGCAAGACTGCTGAATGATGCCAATGGAGGTAGAAATTTTCTATAGGCACCAAACACCCATGACAAACACTGACAGTTGATGTCATTTGTTTGTTTGTTTGTTTTATTTCAGGTTTAACATCCCCGTCAACACTGTAAAGGTTATTTTGGAGACGTTGCTTCCAATTTTGTGGGACTTTTACCTGACATTGAGATGAAATGACATCTCAAGCCCTACCACCCATAGAAACCGCTGGGGTTTAAGGAGCCGTCCGACTCGCATCACTTTTCCTGGGCAGGTTTAGACCTAAAGCTGTTCACTAGTACTCAAGTTTAGTCAGTTTCAGCTCTGCACGGAAGCACCGTGCAGCTCAATCTATTTCTCCAGGCCCTGATGGGCGGGGGCGCTGCTCTGCAGTAATGTCACCCATGACAGAATAGCATCACATACTACAAAACCTATGTAGAAACCGTAATACATGTACTTTTTCTTTCTCACCCTTCTGACCAATCCAATGAGGTTGCAAAGGAATGCTAGCAGCATCTAGATGATCAGAAATTTTCCAAACAGATTTCTTGTAATACTTTAAGGGGAATGAGAACGCTTTCAGGGGAGGCAACTCCTGCCAAAGTATTTTGTCTCCATGTCAATAGGGGTCAACTTTTAAAGAAAAGAATTTGCTCCTAAGGAGCAAATTCTTTCCTTTAAGAGTAGACCCCTTTTTCAGTGAAAAATGGAGCAAAAATCAGCCAGGTGTTCTAATTCCCCTTAAATATTTGCAAAAATGCATAAAAATCCTAAAAATTTGGACACCTTGCAGACTTGCTGTAATTCTCCTAAAAGTTTAACAGATTTGTTTAACAATCAACCAATTGCAAGCAGTCCTAAAAGTGCAGAATCTGCAGATGGAATGGCAAACAGTGTAGACCCCTATCAGGTACCGTCTGATCTGGGTCTGCACAGTTTGCTTAGGCCTGTCTGCCCCAATACTTAGGATCATTACAGTAGAGCCAAACTGACAATGCCAAGCAAAATGGAGTCTTCGAGCCTATGCACATAGTGAAGACTCAGATCAGCCTGCACATCCATGGTCTGATCAAAGTCTTGTGTTACAACACAACCTTATTATAAATTGTTTGTTATAACATGGTTTTGGATATAACACAGTTCTAAGATGGATCCAAAAAAGTATAGATTATATAGAAAAATGACCATAAATGGTAATTTTTCTACATAATCTATACATTTTTGTTCGGATATAACACAGCTGTTTAACGAACCCGGTTTTGCTTTGGACTCCATTAATGGGGTTATAAAGAGGTTATGGTGTCTTTGGAAGCCCCTTGATCCAAAGTTCCTACAAACAGACTGAATAATACTGGAGTGGAAAATCAGACTGATTTGCGTCTTTGCTTGACGCAAAAGCTCAAAGACCCTTCTTGCTTGGCACAGCCCAAACATAACTATATTTTCCTTTTAAGCAGGTGAATTTTTCACTAAATAACACAACAGAATTATACTACATCACAACCTCTTTATAACACCATTAATGGGATACAAAGCAGAAACTGTGTTAGTTAAACAGCAATGTTATATCCAAACAAAAATGTATAGATTCTATACAAAATGACCATTTTTGGTTATTTTTCTATATAATCAATACATTTTTGGGATCAATCCTTGAAACCGTGTTATTTCCAAAACAGTGTTATAATGAACAGTGTTATAAAGACCAGTGTTATAATGGGATTAGGGTGTATCTTTGTTTGTTTTGGGGTTTAACGGCCCGGCCAATACTATATAGGTCATTTATGACCCTGTCAGTTTACCTATCCATACTTTTCCTGGACAGGCTTATATGTAAGTGGTTAACCAGCACATCCTTTTGCCGGAAACTGCCCTTCTCGAATCAGCAGAAGGGAGAAAATGACCGTAGACCGTAGAAAAGATTTCATGATCAATCTCCATGGAAGAATGTTGCCAACCCCGGCAGGTCCAAACCCGCGTCCTCCTGATCACGAGTCAGACGCTCATCTGACTGAGTTACCGAGGCCAGCTGTATCTTAGAAGAGCAAATTTGTTAACCTTGAATGATTGTTTGCATCATAATAACAAGTCAGTGAAACGAAGTCCCCTCTAAACCCAACATTACAATGTATATACAAAAAACTGGGGTTCACAGGGCTATACTGTGTCTGCCTTATTTTTGCTCAGATTCAAAGATTGTGGGTACTCATTAGCACCGCCTCATTGAGGCAGTTCTAACGAGCACCCACAATCTAAGTTGAAAGCAGAAATAAGAAAGATGTGATCATTTTTACCTAAAATTTGGCATTTCTGACACCATGTTGTACGCCATTATTTCACATGAACATGTTTTCCTAATGTTTTGGACTTTGGTTTAAACAATATTTTATTCAAACTTTAGCAAATGAACAACACAAATACATAGATGTGGAATGTATAAGGATCTGAACGGAAGCCTATGGCTATAACCAGGTTTTGGAGTTTAATGGCCCATTCAGCCATATCAAGGTCATTTAACCTAACCACTCTTCCAAGGCAGGCTTAGCGTAAGGCTAACAGAATGTACAATATTTCACTACTAACTGACAACTTCAGGTTTTCGTATGACCTGTGTATACTTACTGAGTAACTTTTCAGCTGAGATCGTGACATCAACATTTGGATGCAGGGGAGATAACCAGGAAACTTGGTCTGTTATGGTGTTCCAGTAATAGTATCTGTCTCTAGAAGAAATGAAAAGATTTACAGCTAAAGTAGAATCTCAGTGATATGAAAGCCGTTTTTTTTTTCCCAAACAAACAGATTTTTTTAAAGACAATTCAGTCTTGAAGTTCTATACTATTATTTCTTGTAAAACTATCACCAATCATTTGGATTTCGCTTATTTGAAAAATTCAATTTTTCAAATAAAGTTATTAGTCCAATTCATACAAATTGCTGTTATTATCCTCACTAAACTCAAATACAAAGTTTTCCAATTAATAACATGCACGATGATCTTCCTTTTTTTTCTTTTTTTTTCACAGTTGCATTATCAGTTACATGTATGTGTATACAGCTAAAGTCGAATTTATATCTTTTTTGCCGTGATAACTGTTTTATGTTTGATTTTTGATCAATACATCCAGCGAGAAAAATGTGGAGGAGAAGCTCCGCCAACTTCTCATTAAGGATCCAGCCTCCTGAGTGGTATACTTTTGCTCTAATCAGATGGACTTTTTATAATATTTGAATTTTTCCGTTAAAAACTAAGTCCAATTCTGTCACTCACACTATCAAAATGTAAACAAATGACTGGCCAATATCTATATATGGATAAATCCCGTGCAGCCAACGAAGCGTCCAACTCAAGGGTACGTTGTACAAATCATTAGAGTGTTGACAGTCAAAAACATGAAATCGTAGTTATTGTCAGCAAACCATTTGTAGGACAATGCAGATCATACGCCTTTGACCTATATTGTTAAAATACCTAAAATACTACACCAGTCATTGCGACATTTTGTTTCACTCTGGAATGTGTACATTGCAAACTAGCATGCTGTTGGAATGACCCACATAATTATCCGTCAGTCATGCACTGAACAGGCGACAAATCATCAAACCACCCCGTCAAGGCAGGACCAGTGAAAACAGAAAATTTCACACAAGCTTGAAATTTCAGAAATCATCATCATTCTGATTACCCCTCTGCTCATATAAATTAGGGGCATGGAACCTTTTTGAGAAGTTGGCAGAGTTTCTCCTCTACAACATTTCCGCTTGATGCATCGAACAAAAATAAAGAAGTTATCACCAGAAAATGCGGCAAAAAAAGATAAACAAGAGGGCCCAGACGGCCCTGGTTCTTTCACCTGTGTGTCACTGTCTCAGGTTCAAAAGTTATGAGAAAGAAGGTCAAAGGTCTAGGTCACAGGTCAAATTTTTTGTATGGGTGGAAATTCCTTGCAACAAGGAACATACATGCCAAATATGAAGGCTCTATCTCAAACGGTTCAAAAGTTATGACAAAATAACCTACTGATCTTCTTTTTGATTTGACATGACCCATATTCGAACTTAACTGAAATATTGTCCACATGATCATTCTGAGCAAGTTTTTTTGACTAAAACTGTGCCCTCTTTGAGCATTCAAAACGTTTTTCTATGATTTGACCTGCTGACCTACTTTTTGACCCGACATGACCCATATTCAAACTTGAGCCAGATATTGTCAAGATGATCATTCAAAGCAAGTCTGATGATTAGACCGAATCTGGGGCCTCTAGTGTGTTCACAAGGTTTTTCAACAATCTGACCTACTGATCTACTTGTTGACCAGACACGACCCATATTCGAAGTTAACCGAGATATTGTCAAATGATCATTTTGAGCAAGTTTGATGATGACTGTACCATAACTGTGGCCTCTAGTGTGTTCAGAAGGTTTTCTATGATTTGACCTACTGACCTACTTTTTGACCCGACAACACCCATATTCGAACCGGACTGAGATATTGTCAAGATGATCATTCTGGGCAAGTTTGATGGTGATCGGACTAAAACTGTAGCCTCTAGTGTGTTCACAAGGTTTTTCTATGAGTTCACCTACTGACCTACTTTTTGACCCGACATGACCCGTATTCAAACTTGACAATACTATCATTCTGAGCAAGTTCATGATGATCTGACCAAAACTGTGGCCTCTAGTGTGTTCACAAGGTTTTTCTCTGATTTGATCTACTGACCTCCTTTTTGACCCAACAGGACCCATATTCGGACTTGACCGAGACATTGTCAAGATGATCATTCTGGGAAATTTGATGATGATTGGACCAAAACTGTGGCCTCTAGTGTATTCACAAGGTTTTTCTATGATTTGACCTAATGACCTTCTATGTGACCCGACATGACCCATATTCGAACGTGACCAAGATATTATCAAGATGATCATTCTGAGCAAGTTTGATGATGATTGGACCAAACCTGTGGCCTCTAGTATGTTCAGAAGGTTTTTCTATGATTTGACCTAATGACCTCCTTTTTGAACTGACAACACCCATATTCGAACCTGACTGAGATATTGTTAAGATGAATGGCAAGTTTGATGATGATCAGACCAAAATTGTGGCCTCTAGTGTGTTCACAAGTTTTTTCTCTGATGTTGACCTACTGACCTACTTTTTGACCCGACAGGACCCATATTCGAACTTGACCGAGATATTGTCAAGATAATCATTCTGAGCAAGTTTGATGACAATCGGACCAAAACTGTGGCCTCTAGAGTGTTCACAAGGTTTTTCTATGATTTGACCTACTTTTTGAGCCGACATGACCCATATTCAAACTTGATCGAGATACTGTCAAGATGATCATTCTGAGCAAGTTTTAAGACGATCGGACCAAAACTTTGGCCTCTAGACTGTTCACAAGGTTTTTCTTTGATTTGACCTACTGACCTCCTTTTTGACATTTGATCCGACATGACCCATATTCAAACTTGATCGAGATATGGTCAAGATGATCATTCTGAGCAAGTCTTATGACGATCGGACCAAAACTTTGGCCTCTAGACTGTTCACAAGGTTTTTCTTTGATTTGACCTACTGACCTCCTTTTTGACATTTGATCCGACATGACCCATATTCAAACTTGATCGAGATACGGTCAAGATGATCATTCTGAGCAAGTTTTATGACGATCGGACCAAAACTTTGGCCTCTAGACTGTTCACAAGGTTTTTCTTTGATTTGACCTACTGACCGAGATATTGTCATGATGGTCATTCTGACCAAGTTTGATGATGATTGACCCAAAACTGTGACCTCTAGTGTGCTCACAAGAAAAGTTTACACACGGACGGATGGACGCAGGCACGCACGACAGACAAAAAGTGATCCCAAAAGCTCACCTTGTCACTACTTGACAGGTGAGCTAAAAATTGACTTTAATTGGTACCAGAATAACTGCTACATGTACCTAAGTCATGTGATGATCCTTAATTGAGTAAAAGAAGACCAGGCAATCTTAATCTCATCAGAAGCATTTTTTTAAACTTCAAATGTGTCCCTTGACACAGATGCCCAGATGGACAAGGTACCACTATACTTTCCACCATTCTTCAAACAGTTCATAGAGGATCTTACATGAGTGTTCATGAATTATTGAATTTATTAAACGAGTCGAGGAAAAGGGATAAAATGTGAGGCTTCGCTGAGCATTTTATCCTTTCCCTCAACGAGTTCAATAAATTCAATAATACATGAGCATGAATGCAAGTGACTATTTAGCATATGACATTTAAAACGCATTTTATTCAGGACTGTTTTACAAAAATGTCAATATTGTGCCATTAGTTAATGCGACGTTGTTAAGGACGTCGTACATGTAACGTTACATGACATATGAGGGTAGGCTGAAAAGTTCTGAGCCTGACCAAGATCCAATGGTTTGTCCATGCTGAAAGTGCCTTATTTTTCAACATAGTCTCCCTTCCTGTCCACACACTTCCTCCAGCGATGCTGGAGTCCTTGGATCCCAGTGGTATAAAAGGTCTCATCTTGGTCCCTGAAAAACTCCTCCACAGCAGCTATCACCTCCTCGTCTGACCAATAATGCTGCCCAGCCAAGTGCTTTTTCATGTTTGGAAACAGGAAATAAACTGATGGAGCTAGATCAGGTGAATACGGAGGGTGATCAACAAGTGTGAAGCCACACTCATGCACAGCAGCCATTGCGACAACCGATTTATGAGCAGGCGCATTGTCCTGATGGAACAAGACCCCTTTTGTCAATTTTCCGGGTCGTTTAGCCCTAATTGCTTTTCGCAATTATTTTAGCAGATCTGCATAATACTCCCCATTAATTGTTCTGCCCTTTTGAAGGTAATCTATGAATATTATACCCTTGGCATCCCAGAACACCAATGCCATCACCTTCCCTGCAGAGGAGATGACCTTTGCCTTCTTTGGAGGGGGTGAGCCAGGGTGCTTCCATTGCATGGATTGTCTTTTGGTCTCTGGCTCAAAGTGATGAACCCAACACTCATCCTGAGTGACAAAACGGTCAAGAAAACCATCTTGGTCTGCTTCAAAAATAGCCAAGTTGGCTTGTGACAGGTTCAGTCTGGTCAACTTTTGGTCAGGCGTCAAAAGCCGTGGCACCCATCTGGAGGAAACCTTTGACATTCCTAATTCACTGCGTAGAATGTTCTCTACTTGTTCACATGAGATGCCAGCAGTGTTAGCTAACTGATTCACAGTCAAATGCCTGTCATCCATCACGGCCCTGTGCACTTGGCTGATGGTTTCCTCAGTTGTTGCCGTTGTGGGTCGTCCACACCGGTCATCATCTTCAAGGCTGTCCTTGCCCATCTTAAAATTTGCTGCCCACCTTTTCACGGTTGCATACGAAGGCGCATCATCCCCTAATGTAGCAACCATATCGGCATGAATGTCCTTAGGAGCTAACCCCTTTTTATGGAGGTACTTGATGACACCACGATGCAAGATTTTGTCCATTTTCTCAAAAATGTGCTAGTATCAATTTTCGAAGTCTAGAATTACTACGTTATTGCAGGTAAACTTGAACTCATTTGAGTCAAATCAAGTAATAAAGGTTTGGATTTAATGAATACAAAATTTCATGGCTGTTCGATGCCTGCTTCTTGGTCAGGCTCAGAACTTTTCAGCCTACCCTCGTATCTAGCTAATTTGCATATTTAATCCACTAGTGGATTATCGAATTTATTATATGGCATTATTACACTCTCAGACGTGACATCATATGATAATTTTTTGTAATGGTGGGGGTGGTGGGGTATAAAAATAGTAAGTTTTGACATTTAGAAACAACAGCTGAAAATAAAATGCAAATCAGAAGTGTCATGAAACATGTTTGTTCTGGCAGATCTGTAACAGACTGTTTATATACAGTCTGATATACCTGGTAGATCTTTACCAACTGCCTACATAAACAATTTCTGTCCAGCTTTTTTTATTATTGTAAAATACGTTGTCGGTAAATGTTTCTTGCTGGTGATGAAATAGGAGTAAATTATTTCCTTTATGATATCATGAAATCTCCTTATTGAAAAGGGAGACAAAAAATAATGATGAAACAAAAAGCCTATCCTGGAAGTGTATCTCTTTCCCCTAACAATTTTGAAGGACATTAAATTCCAATCTATCATAATCTAATTAACTCCCATTAAAGCTTAAATTAATTCCTTTAAGCCTTCTTATTAATGGCTTGGGTGAAAATTTTATACACTTTTAGAGTGCTTGCAGACTTTAGATTCCCACAGCTCCAGCTAAAGAAGTGTAACAACAATAATTACCTGGATAAGAGGTATCTTACTAATTTTGTCATATAAAAATGTTGTGGGCATCTGTTAGTATCAAATTCTAACTGATACCCACAGCATGTTTCTAACAGGAAATAAAGATAATTATCCCTTGATTATCCTAGTTATGCTCTAGAGTTATCAATACTCCTTCAGAGAAAAGTTAAAATGTTAAAGAAAAGAGTTGGGCAATGCCTTTTATACATGTATGTTAATCCTTGACATGATGTCCAAATACACTATTACCTCCTTATAACACTGTTCATTATAACATGGTTTTGGATATAAATGGTCATTTTTCTATATAATCTATGCATTTTTGTTTGGATATAACACGGTTGTTTAACTAACACAGTTTCTGTTTGGACCCCATTAATACGTAGTGTTCTAAAGAGGTTGTGGTGTAAATTCTGACCCAATGGCCCTCCAAGGCTCCAAAAAAAAAAAATCTGTTTAGCTCTACATTTATTTTCAGCCCACAAATTTTATATTGTACAGAACCTGAAAATAGTTGAACAAATTTCTATGCACTTTAAAACCTTACGTTTCTGGGTCAGCCACTTCCTCCCAATCTGGGGGCAGGGGATATTTGCGCAGCATCCTATCCCTCTTTCTGATCATTTCGGGTTCGGGGGCCCATTTCTTCATACCGTATCTGTTTTTACAATAATCTGAGCACTGATGATAGGGATTTCTTTTGTTGGGACAGGCTATCACCTGAAATAGAAATAGAAGAAAATGTAAACCTCACTTTATATAGAGAAATGTGTGTGAATTCGGGTTAAATGTTGCTTTCAACAATTTTTCAGTCATATCACGACAGTGTCTGGTTGCCACAGGGAGCTCAATATTCACTTTTATAGTGCTGCCTCACTGAAGTATCATGTCCCAGACACATTACATGATACCACACCCAGTCACATTATCCGGACACTGGGTCGAAAAGTCCTAGCTCTACCCGGGTAAATCTGAGTGCCAAGCGAGGAGCAGCTAGTACCATTTTTAAAGACTTTGGTATGGTGCGGCCCGGGATCGAACCCATGACCTCTTATATAGAGAAATCTGAGGTTACAGGGGTATACATTATTTTTCTCATTTCGACTCCTAGACATAGATTGTGGGTGCTCATTCGAACAACATGCAGCCAGATCTATTTCTCCAAGCCCTGATGGGGGTGGGGCGCTTTCGAGCAATACATAAATACACTATTTCCCATATGTATGTGTTTTCATAATGAAAATTTTACACCTTAGACCTTCTAAGCAGTTTACCAGTACTAAAGTTTGGCCAGTTCCACCCTTTGACCTTCTTAGCAGTTTACAAGTACTAAAGTTCGACCACTTTCAGCACTTTGTGGAAGCACCATGCAGCCAATTTTATTTCTCTAAGCCCTGATGGGCAGGGGCGCTTTTTAGCAATAAATAAATACACTATTTCCCCCATGTATGTGTTTTCATAATGAACATTTTCCACCACTATTATTATAATTATTAACGGTTATTGCTCCAGTGGGGTGGGTCTCCCTTGTTAACAAGTGGCTGTTCTTAAAGGATCAAAAATGTTCCCAGCCTTTGTCTGAACAGCACCGTTGTGTTTGATGCTTAGAAAGCTCAGACTCTAGTTAATGCATCTAAAATTTCATTCACAGCTCTTTAAGGCTTTGACATACTTGTAACACATTCAGCTGCTTCATCATCCTCTTTAACCTTTATTATTGTAAGAGACGCTGCAGTCAGGCATACATGTAGCTACTGATAAAAGACAAGTTTTTGTTTGTTTGTTTGATTTGAGGTTGAACGTCCCCATCAACACTGTATAGGTCATTTTGGAGATGTTGCTTCCAATTTTGTGGGACTTTCACCCGACATTGAGATGAAATGACATCTCAAGCCCTGTCATCCAATGAAACCAATAGGGTTTATAAGCATGGACGGTCCCACTGGCACCGCTTTGCCTGGGCAGGCTTAATTCTCTAAGCAGTTTACCAGTACTCGTGTGCGGTCGGTTTCAGCTCTGCGTGGAAGCATCTTGCAGCCCATCTATTTCTTCAAGCCCCGATGGGTGGGGGCCTAATAAAGGACAAGTAATGAGGTTAACTCTTACCATGCTGAATATTTCAATGCATTACACTCCTCCCTGATTTTCAGCCATTAGTGTTGCATGATTTCAATTTTAACCATGGATTCAGAAGCAGGATGGAAAACAGTATAGATCCTGATCAGCTGGCTTCTAAGAAGCCATCTGATCAGGATCTATACAGTTTTCAAAAAAGGATACTTTCGGATTCAGCATGGATAGGGTTAACTTTGGGATACTGTAATTTTACTTATTTCTCCTTAACCCTTTTTGTACCAAATGGAATCTTCCTCCTTATAATATATATAGCAGGAGTCAATTTCAAATTTTTGGTGACAGGTTGTGTTTTCTTCAAACTGACTGAATGTTTCGCAAACAGTGTAGGGCCTGATCAATTGCCGCATTCTGTGATGTCTAAACTGGGCCTGCAATGTTTGCCAACTTCCCGTTTTGGGGTTTCTGGTACAAAATGGGATAAAAACATATGTTGTGTGTACTTGTTAGAATTGCCTCATTGAGGTAATTCTAACAAGTACCCACAACATAAGTTTCTAACCAGAATTACGGGTAAGGAAAATTATCCCTAAATTATCTTTGTTACTCCTCCTTAATATCTAGACCTATGAGTGAGATACATTTAACTCACCTCTCTCATTTCTGAGTCGTCTTCTTCTTCTTCCTCTTCATCTTTTGCCTCTTCACCATTCACAGACAGGGCAGCTGTCTCAGGTTCAGGTTCAGCCTCTTTAGTGGGCTCATCATAGTCTTCAGCAAAGACTTCTTCAACCTCTTCCCCAGCTGAAAATACAATGAACAATAACATGTATGGCCCTTACAGAAAAGGTTCGTAAATGATAGTTTTTTGTCAATTCTCCATAAAAACCTATGCTGTGGGTATTCATTAGAACCACCTCGATGAGGCAGTTCTAATGAATACCCATAACATATGTTCATAACCTATTACTATAAGGATAAAAAATATCCTTCACTTATCACAAAATACCAACCTTATCAATACCTTTCCCTATTATCAATTTTTTAAGTCTGTTCCGGTGTTTAGTTTAAACATATTTTATTCAGGAGATGTATACAGTACAATTCTTTACAAGTTAATAAGTGTGATTTTTGTGCCACCTGAGTTGTTCCTTCCGCAGCACTTCTTGATCTTTTTGCCCTGCTCCTGCCTTGTATTTTCCTTCATGAACTTTTCTTAGTTTAACATATTTTATTGAGGAGATGTATATAGTATAATTATTTACAAGTTAATAAGTGTGAGAACACAGAAAAGGATCAGAACGAAAGCAGAGCTTATATTGTTCTTCTCCTTAGTATGGGTGCACATGAAATGTATAAGGTGGAATACATCACGAAAACTTACAAATATAGTTGTGACTTCATAAACCCACTTTGTATATCGTACAGTGGGATTAATACGGTTGTACATTAATTAACTTACTATCGCCCAAAACACAGCCCATGGACACCTGTTACAATCGCCTCAACGTGGCAGTTCTAATGAGTACACACAATCTATGTTCCAAGCAGAAATATGAAAATTGTTAGAACTTTCTTTCTGATTTTTTTATGTACCGGGTAGTTTTTTTTTTGTGTGTGTAATAATGTATTCAGTACATTTGGAAAGGCCTGTTTTCGTAATGTATAAATGACATATTATTCCGGTGTTTCATGGTCATTCCGGTGTTTACAGTCACACCGGTGAAAGAAGGCACCGACTTTTGATGTCCTTGTTTGGGTTGAAATAGACTGCAGAGAAATTCAAAGCAAAATACAGTATAGATTGGGACCCAGAGTTTAAGTATATCTGCTTATCCGATTGTAAATAGTTTAAACTAAATTCTAAATTTACCCACCTCCAAGGATAGAAAGATTTGTTTGTATTGGAGTTTAACGTCCCAGTCAACACTATTTAGGTCATTTTTGAGCCAATCAGTTTGCCTATCCACACTTTTCCTGGGCAGACTTATACGTAAGCGGTTAACCAGTACAGTTTGAAAGAGAGAAGGCTCCGCTTGTATGGACATGTGGAACACTCCAACGGTGCAGTCAAGAGTGCCTGTGACATACAGGTAGGTGGAAAGCAGGGGCCTGGAAGGCCAAAGATGACCTGGAAGCAGCTGACAGAAAGAGATTGCAGAGAATGGAAGCTCTCTGCTATCCATCCTCATGATAGACAAATAAAAATAAAAAATGAGTTCCTTTAAGAGCAATGAAAATATTCATAAGAAAGAAGATGGGTCATACTACGTAGTTTCGGCTAATAAAGCCTCATCAGTGACCCTGTAATGATCCGGCAAAGAAAGCCAGAGGAAACATACTGCAATTTGGCGAATTTCGAATAGGCAGTCGATTCAAAGACTGATATAAATCAAAATGGGGTACAAATAATTAAAAACCTGTCTAGAATATGAGTCTAAACCAATAATTTATTTCTAATTTCTCAGAATATTCACGCTGATCTCAAAGGACCAAAAGTAAAATATAAACTGCACTATGGTTGATGTACGGGGAGACGTTTTACGGCCGCCACACGGCACAACACCAGCTGCAATGAAGGCAAATAAAAATCAAAAATGAGTTCCTTTAAGAGCAATGAAAATATTCATAAGAAAGAAGATGGGTCATACTACGTAGTTTCCGCTAATAAAGCCTGATCAGTGACCCTGTAATGATCCGACAAAGAAAGCCAGAGGAAACATACTGCAATTTTGCGAATTTCGAATAGGCAGTTGATTTGTTATCATTACATGTATTCTGCTGATATGTGTTTGTTTGCACTTTAATTATCTGTGTTTTTAATGTATATATGCTTTGTAAATAGTGTAAATGGATTTGAGGGCCACATGGAAGATTAGCTTCTTGCTAAATGTGTAACCCTCTTTAAATAAAGACTTTACTTACTTACTTACTTACTTATTCAATGACTGATAGACAAGCCTGGAGATCTGGTGCAAGATCTGCCATGCGTGCAGCAAGCCAACTGTACCTGGAAGGGTGTCCACTTATGTGGACCTTACCCCTGTACCTGCACGTTATTGTCGTTAATTAAAAATCCGTAGATGATGATGAGTGCACATTCTTTGGCCAGAAAATGACAACTGCCATTCTTGATTCAGCGGTAGGGAGAGAATGACCATAGAAAGATTTCATGATCAATCTCCACGAAAGATGGAGTGTGGTGGCTCAGTGGTTAGTGCACTTGCAATTGCTGCAAAAGTGGCTAGTGCACTTGGTGGAGCGCTCTGGTGCAGTGGTAGCGCATCGGATTTGTGATCGAGAGGTTGCGGGTTTGAGCCTCACGCTGACCAAAGTGTTGTGCCCTTGAGCAAGGCACTTCATCCACATTGCTTATAAAAAGGTTCTAGTTACCACCCAGAAAAAAATCCTGCTCGTAATGCTCAGATGTGAGCGAGAAGCAGTAATAGGAGAAAAATTAATGCCAAAGGCCTCCCATTCAATTCCCGGCAGGGGTAATAAAATTGTGGTGTCCAAATATGCTCCACTGGCATCATTTGCAGGGATGAATGCCACAAGTGCAACAGCCTTCGGATCGGGATGTTAACTAGAGGCCCCCATGAGCAGGGAGAACCATCCCCTGTGCAGGTCAAAGATCCCTATCGTAAATTGGCGCAATTACATGATTACTGTGAGGACAGCTGCTCGATGGACCTGCCAACGATGGCGCAATAGAAGTAGCGTTGGTGACATGCTTAACGAGCTAGAATGGCTGTCCCTAGAGCAGTGCTCTTTAACCTTCTTCTATAAGATACATTCGGGTACAGTGGCTATTAATAAAGACAAATACTTGACCCCTGTGACAGTTTCAACCCGAACAAGGGCATCAAAAGTAAACAACTCACAATACCATTGGTACCAGTCCTATAGTGATGCCCTGAAAAATTCCCTTTTCCCTAGAACTATTCCCCAGTGGAATAGTCTCCCCTCTTCTGTGGTGAATGCTAAGACCGCAGAGGAGTTCAAAGCCGTACAGTGTAAGATTGAGATTCAGAGGTATGCGTTTTAGTATAATTGTTAGTATACCTCTGTTATTCAGATTGTAAATAGTTTTAAGGACTCATCCAGTGACTTATTTTTATTTTTTTTAGCTAAATCCTAAACTGAGGTAATGGCCAAATTTGACCGACTCAGTATAAGAAGATAGACAGATCCTGAAAACCTGGAGTGAATGTAATGTACACCTGCGAGTAATGGTCAAATGTGACCGATCGCAGTTTCAGAAGAAAGAAATGGGTGCAGTGGTAGCGCATCTGGATTGTGATCGAGAGGTTGCGGGTTCCATCCTCACGCTGACCAAAGTGTTGTGCCCTTGAGCAAGGCACTTCATCCACATTGCTTAAAAAACAAGAAAAATGCCTAATGGCATAATGGACGGGGTTTTTTTTCAGTACAGTTTTTGCATTTTGTTTATCCAAATGTTATGATATTACCTTTTTCGATGGACTTGGATCTGGTGAGCTGATAGTGGCCGAAATAATGTCTTCTTGAGTCATGATGAACTTGTTGTTGCTAAGCTGATGTAAGGATGAATTCATATCTGCATCTAACCTGTCAGTATTTATAGTTGGTGCTTGAAGTATGTATAGAATGTCTACTGTTTGTTAGTAGTAATATGTGCCCCACTGATGTCAGCAGGGACAGAAATATATATAGTAGTAGTAATATGTGTCCCACTGATGTCAGCAGGGACAGAAATATATTTAGTAGTAGTAATATGTGTCCCACTGATGTCAGCAGGGACAGAAATATATTTAGTAGTAGTAATATGTGTCCCACTGATGTCAGCAGGGACAGAAATATATTTAGTAGTAGTATATATATAGTAGTAGTAATATGTGTCCAGATGATGTCAGCAGGGACAGAAATATATATAGTAAGAGTAACATGTGTCCCACTGATGTCAGCAGGGACAGAAATATATATAGTGGAATTTGTGGTTGGGTGGGGTGGGGTGTGGGGTGGGATGAGGTGTTGTGGGGTGGGGTGGGTCGGGTAAGGTGGGGAGTGGTGGGATGGGGTGGGGTTGGGGGTGGATTGGGGTTGTTTTGGGATGGTCCTGCTCATAATACACAGAGATGAGCGTGTAGCAGTAATAGGATTGTGTAGTTAAATTTGCCTCTTTGGTTAGAGCTAGGGACTAACTTCCCACATCACAGGTCCTGGTGTATGAATGTCATTTGACATTTTACTGCTCTTGAAATCAGCCTACAAGTATGGTACAGTTATTTCCGAGATTGGGAGATTATACTATGTACAGACTTTGATATGTGCTGAATCGATAGTAAATCTTGTGCCTGAGATCAAAGGGTAAGACGATAAGATATAAGATGTGTCCAGAAACTGTTTTTATAATATACATGCACAGAAACTCAAGCTACAAAAACTCTAGGGATAAATGAGTTGTCCACTCTGGCCAGATAATATGTACATATGTTCCTTTTACACCGTAGTTTTAGCTGGGCATTAAAATTTTCAAAAGACACACTACTCCTGCCTACGCAAGAGGTGCTCCTACTAGAGAAGGGAAATACATTCGACAACAACAACATGTCACCAGTAACACTTCTGATAGGAGAAAAAAACTAGAATCGCGCCGTCGATGGCAAGCCATCGCATATCCCCACGCTTTTTTAAAGATACGCCACTATATAAGTTCTCAATTGCAACTCCCAAACAATCTTAAGATCAAAATTCTGAAAGTGTCATGCACTCCTCAGACCAAAGACCTATCAGTTCCCAAAGTTTCATGTTTCTATCTGAAACGGCGTAGGAGGAGTTATCCGGTAATCGTAAAAAAGGAGGTTATCGGGGTGAAAATCCAAGTTTTTGACCTCAAACCTGGCTCTAGGGGTCAAATTTTGATTGTCATGTATTCTATTCATTATGCTGTTCGATTTGATATGTCACACAACCAGGTTCTGAAAACTTTGATTTTTTACCCCCGGGGCACCCCACCCCCTGGCCTGGACCCTAGGGGTAGGATCAAAATTCCGAAAGTGTCATGCACTCCTCAGACCAAAGACCTATCAGTTCCCAAAGTTTTATGTTTCTATCTGAAACGGCGTAGGAGGAGTTATCCGGTAATCGTTAAAAAGGGGGTTATGGGAGTGAAAATCCAAGTATTTGACCTCTGGTGACCTCAAACCTGACCCTGGGGGTCAAATTTTGATTGTTATGTATTCTACTCATTATGCCGTTCGATTTGATATGTCACACGACCAGGTTCTGAAAACTTTGATTTTTTACACCCGGGGCACCCCACCCCCTGGCCTAGCCCCTAGGGGTAGGATCAAAATTCCAAAAGTGTCATGCACTCCTCAGACCAAAGACCTATCAGTTCCCAAAGTTTCATGTTTCTATCTGAAATGGCGTAGGAGGAGTTATCCGGTAATCATTAAAAAGAAGGGTTATGGGGGTGAAAATCCAAGTTTTTGACCTCTGGTGACCTCAAACCTGACCCTAGGGGTCAAATTTTGATTGTTATGTATTCTACTCATTATGCTGTTCGATTTGATATGTCACATGACCAGGTTCTGTAAACTTTGATTTTTTACCCCCGGGGCACCCCACCCCCTGGCCTGGCCCCTAGGGGTAGGATCAAAATTCCGAAAGTGTCATGCGCTCCTCAGACCAAAGACTTATCAGTTCCCAAAGTTTTAAGCTTCTAGCTGTAAAAGTGTGGGAGGAGTTGTCCGGTAAGACGGACGTACGGACGACGAAGACAATTACAATATCCCCACTTTTTCTTCGAAAAGCGTGGGGATAATAAAGATAATCAAGAGTATCAGTATACTATGAACTTTGAAGACATACCGGAGGCTTGAAGAAGAGAAAGACCTTGGCATAACTATTCAACAAGACTTAAAATTCAACAAACACATAACAAGCAAAGTCAACAAAGCCAGCAGTATACTGTCACTGATCAAACGTTCTTTTGACTACATTGAAAAGAAGTTGTTCGTACTTATATACATGTACAAAGCAATGGTTAGGCCACACCTTGATTATGGAAATGCAATCTGGTTTCCGTTTCTGAGGAAAGACATTGAGTTAGTTGAGAAAGTACAAATGAGGGCAACTAAACTAGTGCCTGAGCTCAAAGACTTACCTTAGAAGGATAGACTAATACAACTCAAATTACCGAGTCTAGTGCATCGTAGAAGACGTGGAGATATGATTCAGACTTTTAAAATAATAAGAGGGCTGTAGGATATCCCCAGGGACAGATTTTTCAAGCTGTCGAGTTCATCTTCAACAAGAGGTCACTGTTTGAAAATTGAAAAACCATGATGTAACACATCTACAAGACTTCGTCACTTCTCGCAGAGTCATTGGAACGCGCTACCAGGAACTGTTGTTCAAGCAAAAGATGTTAATGACTTTAAAACTAAACTGGACAAACATTGGAACAATACGGACATATTGTATGTGTTCTAAAGACATTCATTCTTTCTCCCGATACTGTTTTCTGTCGATTCTGACCATGATAACAGGAGATTGCGAGGATTGTGGCCACGTAAAATCGATTTAAGCCCCCCAGTGGAAATCTTCCACTGACCGTTCCAAGGCGGCTCTTCTGTGGCGATTTATTTATGTTGTTGTTTGTTACTTACTGTGTGTATCACTTGTGTCTTTTGGTTTTGGATGGCCATATGGTCATTTTGTGGGAAAGTAACTGTCCTTATGGCCTTCCTTTGTTTAGGTTTCCATTATTGTCTGGTCACTTAATGTTTGTATTTCTTTCCCTTTGGTGTCTTTTATGGGTGGAGTAAGTTAATTGTATCAATTCCTGATCTTTGTTTTACTTCTACTTGGCACAAAAAGTTTTCAATCCCCACCCCCCCCCACCCAAAAAAAAAGAGCTTTGTGACACACCAACCAGCAGATTAAAACTGTTTACAAGAAGTCATCAGGGGAAGGAATCCATGCCTATCCCCTGCCAAACCCTAGGATATTATATTTTGGCCTTAAACCCATCAACTGTCTCAGAAGAGACAGCTTCGATTGTAAGGCCATTCCAAGTTACAATTGTCCTGGAGAAAAAAGAACGCTTAAAACCATCTGTGTAAGCATTAGGACGGTGATACTGACAGGAATGGGACCTAGTTCTCCTACATCCTCTACCAGCTTCAGATAGGTACCTACTCTTATCTATAATGGCTAAATTATTGTGGATTTTATAGAATAGAGTCAGAGAAGCCTGCTCACGCCTTTCCTGCAGAGTCGGCCACTGTAGTTCATCAAGCACCTCTCCAACGAGACTTTGGTTGCGCCAGCATCTGCAGGTCCAACGAGCAGCAGTCCTCTGAACTTTTTCTATTCTATCAGTCTCCTTTTGATGATAGGGCATCCAAACTGGTGCTGCATATTCAAGCTTGGGGCAGACTAAAGTTTTGTATGCAGCATCCTTGGTTTCCCTCGGTGCGAAAGCCAAATTCCTACAAAGGAAACTGAAGGTCTTAGTAGCCTTACTAGTTATCTCATTAATGTGTTGACCCCACATGAGGTCATCAGTGATTTGAACTCCTTAGTATTTAGCAGAAGAAACTTTCTCTAAAACCTGGTTATGTAATGTATAACCATGGACAATCTGTTTATGGGGAGGGTGCCTTTTCACTCTCATAGAGTGACATTTGGCGACATTAAATTTCATGAGCCATGCATCTTCCCAGGCTGCCAACTTTTCCAAGTCATCTTGAAGTATCTGTAGGTCATCCGACCCTCTTATATTTCTGTAGTCATCAGCGAAAAGGCGGATTGTAGAGTTGATGTTGTCTGGCAGGTCGTTAATAAAAATCAAAAACAATATCGGTCCCAGCACGTAACCTTGTGGGACACCAGACAGCACCGGGGCAGGGGCAGAGCAAAAACCGTCAAGTACGACTTTTTGTGTTCGTCCAGATAGCCAAGCAGAGATCCACTGGAGGGTATCATTTAGGATACCATAGTACTCCAGTTTATACAGAAGCCTTCTGTGGGGGCTTTATCGAAAGCCTTGGCGAAGTCCATAATAATTAGGTTTGTTGGTTTGTGACCCCTACTATGGGCCCCGTCCAGGTTTTCCTGTAGGTCATGGATGAACTGGACAAGCTGGGTCTCACATGACCTACCGCTTCTAAATCCATGTTGGGACTCAACAAGGATCTTGTGCTCTGTAAGATGTTGCATGATTTTGCCCATGATGATGTGCTCCAGAGACTTACAGCAAATACAAGTCCAGTGATACTGGCCTATAATTGGCGGGGTCATACTTTTCCCCTTTTTTGTAAATGGTTGCCACATTGGCTTGAAGCCAATCATCTGGGACCTTACCCTGGGCCAGGGACTGGAGCAATTTCTGCGCTGCATTCTTTTAACACACGTGCGCTGAGGTCATCAGAACCTGGGGATATGTGGGGGTTAAGACGGTCTAGTAGGTAGTTTTTTGACCCCATTTGGGTCAATGAATAGATCATCTATGTCTGGATAGGGGCTTGGTCCTTTTGATGGAGGGGCACCTACTTGTTCCCGGGTGTACACATACTCAAACTGTCTGTTGAGTATATTAGCTTTATCTTTGGCTCCAGTTTTCAAGATACCATTTTCTCTTAAACAAGCTACACCCGTGGGTGTACCTAAACACAGCAAAGACGGACAAAGTACGCAAAGACACATAAAAATATAGTTAAAGTCCCCATCCTAGACCCACAAACCCCCATAATGCATAGTCACCATCATGAAAGTGTGCAAATACTATGAGGATGAGATATAACGGGACAAGCAAGGACACAAACAATAAGTCAAGATACGCAAAGACACCAAATAGAACGCAAAGACATGCATAAAAGCAATAAATAAATAAATATATAGGCAGATATGAAATAGATATAAATGAATTACTAGATCTGCAGTCGATGGTAAACCATCGCAAATACCCGCTTTTTCTATTAATAAAACTAATGACTATGTATTAGCTAGCCAAAACTACATGTAAACTAAAAAAAGTTGCAAAGAACATTCTAACTGATAAACAAAATTTCAGAAGTGTAACACTTATAGTTTACATGTAGAAGATACGGCAAAGTCATACTTTTTGACCTTTGACCTTGGGGTTATGTTGAGGTCCACCTAAAGTATCCCAATTTATTCTATATTCCAGCAGCCATCCAATAACCAAGTTTCAGAAGTGTAACTCCAATAGTTTAGAAGATATCGCAAAGTCATACTTTTTGACCTTTGACCTTGGGGTCGAGGTCACAGCATAAGTAGCCCAACATATTCTATATTCCAAGGACCATCCAATAAGCAAAATTTCAGAAGTGTTACTCCAATAGTTTAGGAGATATGGCAAATAATAATTTTTGACCTTCGACCTTGGGGTCATGTTGAGGTCAAGGTCACACCAAAGGTATTCAAATTTATTCTATATTCCAAGGGCCATCCAATAACCAAAGTTTCAGAAGTGTAACTCTAATAGTATTTTTTTTTTAGTTTGAAATGCACGCAAAGACACACCAAAGACAGACAAAGACACATAAAAATATGCAAATATTCCCAAAGAGCCCCCTCCTCTCTCCCCACCCCTCAACAAATAAACGTTATGCATAGTCACCGAAGGCATGCATAATTATATACAGTAAAACCTGTCTTAGTGGACACCTCTATTAAGCAAGCAACCCGTCTTAAGCAAGCAGGCATTCTGTTCCCGGAAAAGGAAAATGCATTAAAATTCACCTGTGTTAAGCAAGCACCTGTCTTAAACAAGCACTTTTTGAATATCCCATAGGTGCTTGCTTAATACAGGTTGGACTGTATATCATTGAAGACAAAAATCCATGATTCTAATGAGCAGACTCATCATTCATTTTCCGGATGAAATAACTTAACCACAAGCATCGAGGCAATTCTAATGAGTAGACACAATAATAAAATAACGAATAGAAAGAACCTTTGAGGCAGAGTACTCATTATAATTGCTCATTGAGGCAATTCTAATGAGCAGACGCATCATGCATTTTCCAGATAAAATAACAACCATAATCATCAAGGTGATTCTAACGAGCAGACACAATAATACACTAGCGAGTACGAAGAACTTTTGTGTAAGAGTGCTCATAAGAATCGCCTCATCGAGGATAAAATAACTTAACCATAATCGTCGATGTGACTCTAATGAGCAAACAAAGCAGTGAAATAAGGTTGTTCGCTCTCGTTATTTCACTGCTTTGTCTGCTCATTAGAGTCACAACGAAGATTATGGCTAAGATAAAACAAGCAAATTCGTTGAATTGATATCCCCCGCCGAATGGGTTTTTCGTGTAGAATGGCAAGAAAATATATCTGGCCAAAATTGAGGATGGTTCTAAGAAGCAAACTAGAGACAATGAGGAAGGGCCCCGCTGAACATTTACTCCCTGGATGAGAGGCTGTACCCTGACCTACTGACCTAATTATCAGTAGAGATTAACTTGTCTGTCAAAGTTGAGAATTATTTACCTGTTATGTGGTTTCAAGGATACCAAAATAAAATTTGCGAATATTAAAAAAACCCGATATAATCACCGAATAGACAAAATTCCTCAATTTCAATCATTTAAGGGGAAATAACTCTGGATAAAAAAGTCAATCCAGGTCAATCCGAAAAAAAAATTGCGCGTGCATCACGGCAGCATAATAATACATATTTATTTCAAGTTTCATTTTATTCCATGCAATAGTTGCTGAGAAGCGGTTCCAGACAAAGTGAGACGACGAAAAATCCAGAATTTTAATCATTTAAGGGGCCATAACTCTGGGTGTAAAAAGTCAATCCGAAAAAAATTTGTGCGTGCATCACCACAGCATAATAATACATATTTATTTCAAGTTTCATATAATTCCATGCAATAGTTGCTGAGAAACAGTTCCCGACAAAAAAGTGAGACGACGAAAAATCCAGGATTACAATCATTTAAGGGGCCATAACTCTGGATGTAAAAAGTAAATCCAGTAAAAAAAATGCGCGTGCATCACCACAGCATAATAATACATATTTATTTCAAGTTTCATTTAATTCCATGCAATAGTTGCTGAGAAACGGTTCCGGACAAAGTGAGACAACGAAAAATCCAGAATTTCGATCATTTAAGGGGCCATAACTCTGGATGTAAAAAGTCAATCCAGAAAAAAATTGCGTGTGCATCACCGCAGCATAATAATACATATTTATTTCACGTTTCATTTAATTCCATGCAATAGTTGCTGAGAAACAGTTCCGGACAAAGTGAGATGACGAAAAAATCCAAAATTTCAATCATTTAAGGGGCCATAACTCTGGATGTAAAAAGTCAATCCGAAAAAAAATTGCGCGTGCATCACTGCAGCATAATAATACATATTTATTTCAATTTTCATTTAATACCATGCAATAGTTGCTGAGAAACGGTTCCGGACAAAAAAGTGTGACGGACGGACGGACGGACGGACAACGCCAAAACTATATCCCTCCGCCTTCGGCGGGGGATAATAACTTAACCATAACCATAGAGGGGATTCTAAGAGCAGATTCAACAATAAAATAAAGGGTACCCACAACCTATGTTTCATAGTAATCATTAGAGTATTAGTGTAGATATAAAGTGTTCGTTATCCAATTTTCTTTATAAGAACATATCACTTCTTTAAGATAACCTAGGTGCCCGTGCCATGCACAAAGGTGATAATTAAAGAAGCTCGTGTAAGCGTTATTCACACATTTTAACATGTCAATCGAGATTATGTGTGAATCGATTAATCAGCAATACAAAACATTGTTAACACCTTTGCTGATGATCGTCAGTCAGATGATTAAAGATGCTCGGGCCTAATTTTTCCATACGTTCTCATATTGCATATTGTTTTAACACAAATTTTATACAAATTGCTGTTAACAACTTTACTGATGACCGTTTTCGCAATCATCAAAGACGTTCATATAAAATATTTTTATATCTTCTCATATTGCGCCCTTAAACCCCACTTTCAGACAGAAAATTGAGTTTAACTGGGTATTAATTGTTTTTCTTATTTCTGCTTCAAACATAGATTTGGGTAGTCGTTAGGACAACTTTGCAGAGACAGTTCTAACACGTACCCAAAATGTATTGAGAACAAATATGAAAAGTATAACAATTTTATCTGAAATGTGTCATGGTTATGGTTAAGTTGTTACATTCGGAATTGTCTGATGAGTCCGCTAATTAGAATCGCCCTATGAGGCGATTCGTATGAGTTCTCAGACACAAAAGTTCTTCGTACTTGTTAGTTTATTATTGTGTCTGCTCATTAAAATCACTTATTTCATCCGGAAAATGTATGATGAGTCTGCTCTGACATATGAATCGCACATTTTTATGTCTTCAATGATATATACAAGTCCTCGGTGACTATGCATAACGTTTATTTGTTGAGGGGGTATGGGAGAGAGAGGAGGGGGCTCTCCGGACATTTTTGCATATTTTTATGTGTCTTTGTGTGTCTTTGCCCGTCTTTGCATGCCTTTGAAACTTAAAAAAAATCTATTTTTTTCCTATTCATTTATTTTCATGTATATTTCATTTTTGCTATATGATCATTTAATTATTGCTTTTGTGCATATCTTTGCGTTCTATTTGGTGTCTTTGCGTATCTTGGCTTTTTTGTGTATCCCTTTATATCTCATCCTCGTAGTTTTTGCGCACTTTTGTCTTTTATGATGCTGACTATGCATTATGGGGTTTGTGGGTCTGGGATCGGGACTTTCAGTATATTTTTATGTGTCTTTGCCCAATTCAAATGTTTTTGTGTGTCTTTGCCTGTCTTTGTCCATCTTTTGCTTGTGTTTGCCTGTCTTTGTAGTGTTTAGGTAGACCGCCCGTGGAATCCTTCTTCAAGTTTTTCACAAAGGACCAAAATTTTTTAAGTGGAACGTTTTGGTTACAGTCTTCTATAACAGTATCTGTATCCAGGGGATTGAAGATATTGGAGACATATCTCCAATGTGCATCTCTTATTTCCTTTTGAATGAAGGCTCTGAGTCGCCTGTAGCGACTCTTCAGCAAACATTTGTCCACTCTTCAAAAAAGGAGATAGGGCTCTTGCCCGTAATTATCGCCCTGTGTCTCTGACTTGTGTTCTGTGTAAATTGCTGGAACATATAGTCTGCTCAAACACCATGGCCCACTTCGACGAACATAAACTTTTGTTAGACAGACAACATGCATTTAGGAAAAGGCACAGTTGTGAAACCCAGCTAAGCAAAGTTATTAATGACTGGGCAAAAATCTTGGACAAAGGGGGACAGGTGGACACATTTATTCTGGACTTCGAGAAGGCTTCTGACACCCCTCCTCATGAACTACTTAAATCTAAGTTATTTGGTTATGGAATTGGGGGAAAGACCCTCAAATGGATAGATTCCTTTCTTTGCTACAGAAAACAGCAGGTTGTTGTTAATGGTGAATCTTCGGAGTGGGCTCCAGTTTTGTCTGGAGTCCCGCAAGGGACTGTTCTTGGTCCACTTTTGTTCTCCCTGTATATCAATGATATTTCCACTGACATTGACTCAGAAATAAGACTGTTCGCAGATGACTGTGTTTGTTACCGGGAAATTAGAGATATAGATGACTCATTGAAACTTCAGGCTGACATAGATAGATTAGGATGTTGGGCACGTAAATGGGGCATGAGATTTCAGCCAGTTAAATGCAATATTATGCAGATAACTAGGAAGAGATCTAATAAAGTTGAGGCTTCTTACACCTTAGAGGAAACGGTCCTCGAGAATGTGGACTCCATTAAATACCTTGGAGTGACAATCTCACACAACTTGAGATGGAATACTCATATTAGCAACATGTGTACTAAGGCAAATAGAATGCTTGGTTTCCTGAGGCGAAACCTTCATCAGTGCCCTCAGGATGTTAAAGAGGCAGCATATAAAGGTCTTGTTCGCCCAATCTTGGAATATGGGAGTTGTATCTGGGGACCCCAGTGGAGTGGTCCTTAACGATGAAATTGAGAAAGTTCAGAATAGAGCTACTAGATTTGTAACAGGCAATTACTGCTTTGAAACTGGGAGCATGACTGGAATACTTGGAAAATTAAAATGGGAGTCTCTCAAGAAAAGGAGAAAAGACAGTAGGCTAATCCTTTTATACAAAGGTCTAAAGGGTGCAGCATTCCAACAGATGACCTTGTTCTCCGAGCTAGACACTGTAGAAATCGCCATTCGTTGGCATTTCAGACCCTTAGCGCAAGAACTGACATTTATAAAGAGTTGTTCTTCCCCAGAACCATTAGAGATTGGAATGCCCTTCCCGATTCGATTATTTCGACAGCTGAAGGTGCTGATACCTCTTTGGTTAGAGATTGGGTCACAGGTCCTGGTGTGTGAATGTCATTTGACGTGTCACCAGTAACAATTCTGATTCTGATTCAATGTCCAATCCGCAAAATATCTTGGTACATGTATCACCATTACTGATAATCTTGATTGGGGTCAACATATTTCTGAGATTACCTCTAAAGCAACTAGGACATTAGGGTTTCTTAGACGTAATTTGGCTTTTGCACCTAGGCAGACAAAGGGTGTTGCATACAAAACCTTGGTTAGACCTCAATTAGAGTATGCATCACCTGTTTGGCATCCCCATGTTAAAACTCAGGTTCAACAGGTTGAGAAGGTTCAGAGGACGGCTGCCTGATGGACCTTCAGGCGATGGCGGAACAGAAGCAGTGTTGGTGAAATGCTCGATGAGCTGGAGTGGCCATCCTTGGAGGCCCGTCGCGAGCAGTCCTCTTTAACATTCTTTTATAAGATACACTCTGACACAGTGTCTCTTAATAAAGATAAATACTTGACCCCTGTGACTACTTCAACTCAAACAAGGGCATCAAACTAAACAACAGTCAATATCGTAGGTACCAGGCCTATAGTGATGCCCTGAAGAATTCTTTCTTCCCTAGAACTATTCCTCAGTGGAATAGTCTTCCCTCCTCTGTGGTAAATGCCAAAACTGCAGAGGAGTTCAAAGCCCGCATGGTGTAGATTGGGATCCAGAGGTGTGCGTTTTAGTACACCTCTGAAAGCAGATTGTAAATAGTTTTAAGAACTCATCCAGTGGGTGTGTGTTTTTTTTTTTTTGTGTGTTTTTTTTTCCGCTAAATTCTAAATTTAGCGCACCACCCAACTGAGGTTATGGCCTGGTATGATCGACTCAGTATATGAAGATAGATAGATAGATTCAGGGCATCATTATCTGCCCTTCTATGGAACTCATTAACAGCGCTATAAAATCTAAAAGATAGTACAAAAATGCTCTACAGACTAGGTTTTACTCAAGACGACACTGTTCCCATACAACTACAGAAAGACGTCGGGCTTAAAAAGGAGCTTCTCCTTACTTCCGAGCCCAGAAACCATCTTCCACAGGTCCGGGTGAAACTTAAATCGAAGTATATACTTACATTAAAGTATATACTTCGATATAAGTATAGAAATGGCCAAAATCAGATGTGTTTATCCGTGTGCGTCAATTCGGTACACAACTGCAAAATGGTTAGTGCCACTTAAAAGAGTTTGCCAATAAAGCTTTCCGAAAACACGACAAAACGGAATCGTCACCTGCACGTTTTTCTACAAAAACATGTTTTTTCCTGTAAAAGTCAGTATTTGTAAAATTATTGCGTATAAAATCAAAATCATGCAATAAACATCAATTATCTTACCTGCATCGAATGTGTTTACTTTATAGATGCCATGTTGTGAAATAAAAGCACGCTAACACTGCATGATAGTGCTTGCCCTAAAGCGGAACAGCGGGGCGCGGCGCCCCGGTGCCCTAAATTCCTGTCCTCGCCCTAAAATTTGAAATTTTGGCCCCTTTTGCGCCCAGTTTTGCCCTTTACGCCAATTAAATGTGCCATGCAATAGACCTAATCTTTTCACCGTTTATCCAATAATCACGGGACAGTCATGCGTAATTACCGACACGCGACAATCGCAATAAATACACACGATGTAAAATACCTGTGTTGTGTTCAGTCGAGTGTATAGTATGGTTCTCGTTTTATTTGTGTATAGACGGATCCAATGTTTAGACACGTGACCTTGTTTACATTTCACTGCGCATGCGCCAATTACCTCCCCTGTCGAGGTACTCTTTTATCTGGTTGGCAAAACAAGACTGTTGCCGTACAGTGTCAATGAGAATTTCGAATATTTATCGTGTGATTAAACTAATTTCTTTTCCAAAAAATTAACTGATCCTTGTCAATTTGTGTTTTTGAAGTGATAAATGATATAGAACCAGTCTCTTCTGACATTTTATCGCACATTTTGTTGCCTAAAAAGCGTTATAAAACTACCCACCATCATGCCAAAACGTAGTCGATGCGCTTTTTTTAACGAATGGAATTAAGATTAAAGCATGCATATTTTCTATCCAATTTTATACGAAAAAGAAGCAGTTTAATGTCAAAAATGGTTTGTGGCAAACATTAATGATAGAAAGACGATTTAACAAAGGTTATTACAGAAAATAATTCGTGCTACATCAACGGTAGAGTATGGAACCGGAAGTTTTTTTGCCCACCAGATAAACCGCGGCTAATGACCTTTGACCTTGTGTGACGTAGACTTTGGATGTGTCTATACAAATTGCAATAACCAGGAAATTTATTGATGACCGCATTTGTTGACAAGAGGTCTCGATCACCCAAATTTAGGCCGAAATTCGGCCCCATTCCAAATGCCTAAAAGTATCCAATTTCCGGAAGACGAATTTCCAATCTGACCAAGCACACTTTGTCCAAGAAATGTTGCATTTCTTCCAAAACTCTCTGAATAAATGCATGGTGTACAGTTTTAGTAATGCTCTTAAGTTTTACCGTTCATTCTACGATGTAGTTTTTACGTATGTACCCCGTCCACTAGATTACAGATTTTGAGGGCCCAAATATGCTCACTCTAGTTTTTTTTAGCTGGATATTTTGTTACAAATAAAATAAATGATGATTTTTTGACAATTTGAAGAAAAAGTATTCAAGTTTTGCTTCAGAACAAAGTCGCCAGATGCACAGAAATGTGTGTCCTTCTTTAGGTCCGTCACTACGCTTTTATTAAGGTAGCAGTCACCAAAAATGTCATAACGTTTAGATGAAGGGCAAAATGGACAAAAAAAAAATAAAAAAAAAAAACAATCATTCTGTGTAATAATCGTTTTTGTTCTGTGTTTTTTGTCTTGTATGAACCTGAATGAATGTTAGGAGGCCCAGGTACTTCTACCTATCTCTATCTTCCGATTTCGCTTTAACCCTAGGAGGGGACACAGAAGGGGCATGTTATGTACAAACACTCCAGTTTTGCAGGATGAAAGCCTACACAGGAGTCATGTGATTACAGCAGTGTTCTTTAACTTGCACAGGGATGGGTCTCCCTGCACAGGTGGCCTCCAGTTAACGTCCCAATACGAAGGACGGTGCACTTGACATTCATCCCTGCAAATGAAGCCAATGGAGTGTGTGTACGGACACCGAAATTTTATCAACCCTGCCGGGGATTGAACCCGGGTACTCTAGCATCAGAGGCAAGTGCACTAACCACTGAGCTATCATGCTCAACATGAAGAATGATATTCATAGTTACCACATGTTTTGTATTCATAGTAGAATTACCCTAGTTTAAAATTTTTGGATAAAATTCTTACTGCAGTCACCGTCAGGAAGTGTCTATCAAGTATAATTATATTACCTAACCATTTACGGGCCCTTGAATATTGATCCGGATCCCAAACACGTGAGAGTTTGGGCCCTGTGGCTGGTTAAGGTTTACCCCTGTTGTTTATTCCACAGTCTGCTGTCTGGCATAATAGGCCTGCTCTTCAAATAACAATGCCATTAAAGAAAACCTTCCAGTGTTTGTAGTACCTTTTCCAAATTTCAGTCAAAATGTCGATAATTTTCCCAATGCTAAAGGCCCCATCCCCATTCCCTAAAAAGGGTGCAAGACCCCTGCCTTGCCGTCTTTGGCAAGAGTCTGTGTAAGGTGTGCCCTTTTGATATGCTGTCCCACATTGCAAAACTGCCCTTTTTTGGAGTAGCACCCTGCCCTTATTTCAGTCTGCGGGAAACACTACATGATACCCCACCACTGCAAGATAATATGGTTATAGCCTTGCCCATAATAGTGGTACTTTTAAGTGTTATAGTTATCTGTAAAACTTCACTAAGGCATTCAATATAGTAAAGGAACTACATACATGTATATCAAAAGGGCAGATAATACAATAACCAGAAAAGCAGAGTGACTGTCCTTGGCAATAATATGTGTCCTTTAGTGTTTTAAAATTTGAAGAAAATCCATGAAAAGATTCTTAAGTTATTGATCGCAAACTCCAAAAAAAATTGTGAGAAATTAATCAAGTTATCGGTCGGAAATGGTGTGGATGGACGGACGAATGGACAGACACCGGAGGGTACATGTATATTATAATACCCCAGCACTATCGTGTGATGGGGTATAACAAAAAGAAGAAAAGAAAAAAAAGTCATTCCCGATATAAACATGTAGGCACAATTTGAAAAAAAATGTGAAAAATTAATCAAGTTATCGGTCGGAAATGGTGGGGATGGACGGACGGAGGACAGACGGACGGACGGTATATTATAATATCCCAGCACTATCGTGTAATGGGGTATAACAAAAAGAAGAAAAGGAAAAAAAAAAGGAATGAAAAACAAAAAATGAGAAAAAAAAAACGAAAAAAAAAAATTCATTGCAAAAAGAAAGAAAAGAAAAATAAACGGAAAAAAAAAAAAGAAAAAACGAGAAAAAAAGGAAAAAAAAAAAGAAAATTCCATTCCTCCACGGGGGTTTGAACTCACGCCCCTCAGATTCATAGCACAAATTAATCCAGTTATTGGTCGGAAATGGTGGGGACGGACGGACGGACAGACACCGGAGGGTATATTGTAATATCCCAGCACTATCGTGTGATGGGGTATAACAAAAAGAAGAAAAGGGTGAAAAAAAAAGGGAAAAAAAAGAATGAAAAACCAAAAATGAGGAAAATTAAAAAAAATAAAAAAAATAAATAAATTCATTGCCAAAATGAAAAAGAAAGAAAAAGAAAAAAGAACACACACAAAAAAAAAGAAAAAATGAAAAAAAAAAAATTTCCATTCCTTGACGGATATTAGAACTCACGCCCCTCAGATTCATAGTCAACAATAGGATTTGTAGTCCAGCACTCTAACCACTACACTGGCAGTGATAATCAATATATTTCATAAATTAAAGGAATAAATGCGCAGAAACTATTTAATGGGAATTGTTAACGACCAATTTTTCGTTAAATGTTAACGCATTTTGTGTATTCACAACACAAAACCTGCTTATTATGGTCGTTTATACATCAGTGCAGTTTCATCCAAATATTCCATATAGTAAAGGAATAAGTCCCCAAAAACCATTTAATCGGAATTTTTAACGACCATAATTCCGTTAAATGTTAATGTATTTTGCCCATTTACAATCCCAAACCACTCATACCCAATGCCAATGTGTATACAAAATTTGAAGAAAATCCGTGAAAAAATATTCAAGTTATTGATCGAAAACGCCCCAAAACCCCTTATTTTGAACTAAAAAGGGCCATAACTCTGTCAAATGTTAACGGATTTTGCCCATTAACAATCCCATACCACTCATTCCCGATATATACATGTATGCAAAATTTGAAAAAAATTCGTTAAAAATTAGTCAAGTTATCGATCGGAAATGGTGCGGACGGACGGACGGACATACGGACGGACCCACATTTTGGGTTTGTGTGGCTGCACCTGTCCATATTTTATGGGGCTAAAATTTTATGTGGCTAACGGTTTATGTGGCTATAAGACACACAAATCTGTACATCTAATGTGGCTAGCCACACAAACTTTGGACATCAGCCACATAAAGGCTGTCTGTACGAAACCGTCTTTGTCTAAACTTATGTGGCTACCAGAGGTTGTGATATCTAGCCCTCTAAAGCTAGAACAGAACTTTCTTTATAGTGCACTGATACATCTTATGGGTCTAGCTCCTCACATAGAGGGACTTTTTCCTACTGCAGCATTCAGCCCCAGGACAGCCAGTTAAATTTATGTGGCTCAGCCCCATAATCTCAAAGTTAAGCCTCATAATCCTGGACATCCATGTCCAAGGATGTCCAAGGTGATGGACATAAATTTATGTGTCTTTTTTTTATTTGATTTTTCTAGTCCCCCTGAACCCCTCTGTACTAACAGAAAAATGGGTTTGTGAGGCTAGCCACACAAACCCATTTTGCCACACAAAACCCTTCTGTACCTAAAAGAAGCCACATAAACCCATTTTGTAAGAACGGACGGACAGACACCGGAGGGTATAACATAATACCCCGCCACTATCGTGTGGTGGGGTATAAAAAGGAGTCGATTTGGAGGCTTGCTTGATTACAAATCTGGTTTATCCGCAGCATCAACCGTATCTACGGTGGACAATAAATACTATGACTTATTGATGATTTTACAATGAAGTAATTTGCGTCTTTTTATGTTTCTTTTAAATTACATTTTGAACACGACTAATATGAATTATACTTGAATCGAATAAATTTTATCATTTACGCTCTTTGTGAATTATACACAAAACAATGGCAAAATGCATGCCTTAAATTTACATTTTTCTGTAGGCCTACCATAACACCACAACGTCTATTTTCATGTTGGTGCATGAGTGAAAACCTGTCTTATATATACTGCACACGGTTGTGGATGCTCGCTACAACCGCCTCATTGAAAATTGTCCAACGAGGACCCACAACCTATGGCTTGGAGCAGAAATGGTAAAAATAATGCATTTCACAATAAACACCTCGATATAAAGTGGGTTTTAGGGGTTGTTGATTGCACTGACTTGTTTCAATAGGATGCATTTTTTAACTGCAGAAATGCGTTAGTTTATACTGATTTATTTTAGTTCGATTGCGATGAAAGCTTCAAGCTGAATTGCTCTCGAACACATATTACGGGTGTTTTCAAGCGCGCAAGAGAGAGGCAGTGGCTTTTACACCACTTTACCCTGATTTACCTACTCTTCACTGTTGATGTAAAATGGCAATTACCAGTCCTCCAGCCCACGGCTCTGAGTGATCTCGAAGCACACTGTAAGGCTGCAGAACGGTAAGTGGCGATGGCAGCGTGTCAGTTTTCTGCATTGCACGTGCAGCCAAGGTTGTCAGCTGACCATACTTCGATGGTCTTTGTTCTTCTCTGTGGATCTTGCTGTTGTTGTTGTTGTATGTGCATATAGCTTCAGCCTACCGGCACATCACTATTTTAACCTATCATCTTTTGTGCGCTTCACTTTATCTGTTTTTAACTTCTCTTTTCTATTAACAGTGTTCGACAGCGCATCTGCCTAGAATTTCCTCGCGGGTGTATGGCAGTATATAGATGCTTCCCATTTACACCCGAGTGAAGTGGGGGTTGTCATTACGTGTCTTGCCCAAGGACACACTGTGATACAGGTGGCCGGATTCGGATGCACAACTTCTCGATCATAAGTCGAATGATTTAATCACTGTGCTATGCAGGCTTAACACTACATCATAGTGTAGTTTATGTTTTCTTGTCCTTTGGGATCATTGTTTCTATTGTGGAATTTTAAAATATTTGAGGGTGACTGATGAGGCCAAATTGGCCGAAACTAGCTAGTCTGGCCCAAAAAACATGCAGACTCCATGTTTTTCAGTTCTGTGGTGTATTCCTTGCATCCAAAGGATAAGCCTTTTATAGAACATATTTAATGCGTTACGTACTGTAATAAAATTTATTGATGAGTCTGTAAAAGAGCGATAGATATATCCCCTAAAGCAATAATTTCTTTATTTATAATTAGGTATTTCTTCGCTTATGACAGGGAAAAGACATGTACGAGTTTTTTTTATTATTATTATTTTTTTTGCAATTATATTTTAAGGCAGTTTGCAGACAGTTTTTCCTTTTTCTCTGTTAAAAGTGAAAATAATGGTATGTATATATTATTTGAAATGTGTCGAATAATAACGAAATGAACGAGACGAAACCTACTTTGAGTATTGTAAAAATACATGCATGTTGGTACTAATGTGTTTTATTTTCATTTTTGATGCAGCTAAGTAAATGTGTTGTCCCGAAAATACGTATTGGTGAGCTGTCGTGCCTGCGAAGTGTGACAGAACCTACTAAACACCGAAAAAGGCGGTCCGTTGAAACCAACAAAATACTTACATACTAAAGCCATTACGAAAACACAACTGTGCGAAATAGTGTGCACATTGTTTCACATCTCCAAAATGGCTACTTGGTTGAGATGTCATTTTATCTCGATCACGATTAAATCATGTCACACAAAATTGAAAGCAACGTCTCTAAAATGACCTAAACATTGTTTACGGGGACGAATAAATTCAACACAAACAAACAATGTATTGAAATGGTCAAATGTGTCGATGAACTACTAGAAATATTTTTCGGCGAACTTTCTTGTTCACAATAAGTTTTCACAAAATTGTATGTGTCAAACATGACAAGAATCCACACCCAATCCCCAATCCATACAGTCGCACGAAACGAATATTTTATACACTGTTCCGTGGTTTCGTGCTAAAAGTTTTGTAAAGGATCGTAAAATTTAGGTCCCTAGCTGTATGTAGCACAGTACAGCGGACCAGCGTCGGGCCGACGATGATATGACGTTAACATGTCGTATCGCTGTCGATCCGACGCTGGCCCGACATTCTATTTGATGGTTGGTTTGGTGCCATTTCATTAAATACATATCTCTACATTTTTTTATCATGACCATAAACGACCAGGGTACAAAAATGATGCGGAGCAGACTAATAAAACAAATCTCCTTTTGCAATGCTGCAAGCGCCTGATTGACCTATTTTCTGATCAAGATGGAAGCCGTGAAGTTGTAAGACGCGTGCAGTGAGGAAAAAAACGAATTTTTAAAGGGAAAGAAACTAATTATTACCTGATATACCGGATTGTTGATGTGAAAATAGTTAAAATAACACTTTATACGCAAAAATTCCGCCGCTGAATTAAGAATATTTCTGTGAAATAATTGCTTGTTCATGGAAGTTTACAACTTGCGTGGTGCAATTTAATGCAGTTCTGCTTCGTTGCACATGCGCGACCTTCTACTATTCGATTTCCGATCATTTTCATCCCTCAATCGAAGTATATACTTTAATGTAAGTATATACTTTGATTTAAGTTTCACCCGGACCTGTTCCAGGTAAAAAAAGCAAACAAGCCTGTTTAAGGTTCCTCAATACAGTTATTTCACTACATTTGGGGTACTGAAAAAATCATATTTGCAAATAAATACCCAAAAAGTTTTTTCATCAGATGGTAGTCCATGTAAATGTAAGAATATGAAAGCCAAAGATTTTTATTTGAAAGTCACCATTTTAGTAAATTATTGCATTTTTCCTTGGTTTTGCAAAAAAAATGACATCTTAATCCAGAGAACCACAATGTGTAAAATACTATTATAGAAATGTGGCTCAATGTTGCCTTTAGGCACTGCAACAGAGGAATTTCAAGTAAAATACCTAAATAGACCTGAAAATTAATGATTCCCCAAAATTCAAAAAATGTAATTATCTCACCTGGTACTATTTTAAATTCAGTGTATGGTAGCCAAAAATGACCAGTTCTACCAATTTGGCAACAAGCGCATTGATTGGGTTGAGGTGTTGAAATCTCTTGCATTTAGCTCAGAAAATGATTTCCCTTCTTCGGTGCTTTTAGTACTTCATTTTATATATTTCATTCATGCAGTTTATAACAATTTTTACAATCACTGCACAAAAGTTTCACTGTGCTACTGATTGTGTTTACAGGTTGGGTGCTTTGATACTGGATAAATCAAAACCAAATAATTGAAATTAAGATAAGCCAACAGTTTATCCCCATATTTGAACTGAAGGGCTGAAAGCAGCCTGTTCAGCACCAGAAACTTTGTCCAAAAGGCTTCTGATCACAGCCAATAACTGCAATGGTTGGAAATGGTTTTTACCCATTGATTTCACAATTTGTTTACAAGAAGCTGGGCCGAACAACACAGACCGGAAAAGGTTACACATTCACCATATTTGCATTATTTGCTGGCTCCCAGCTCGCAGATTGTCAATAATGGAAAAACAAGTAACCAGACCCCCCTGACCTTGAAAGGTCAGGGGGGTCTGGTTACCTGTTTTTCCAACACTGATAACCTTCAGACTAGGAACCAGCAGATTAATGCAAATAAGGTGAATAAAAAATAGTTCGGAAATGAATGCATACTATACATAAAATAACGAACAAATTATGTTAGAAAGTACGTGAAATTAGTTGCAATACAGTTTCAAAAATGAATATTATGTTTTTTAGTAACTTTTAAAAAGTGTAGAAGGCGTTTTCATTTTTTTCCTGATGAAAGTGAAAAATACAAAAATGCATTTATTTTCAAAGGCACAGAGATGTTGCTAATGCAAGAAAGTACTTGCTGTAATAACCTTTAGCACCTCCAAATATTCTTCTTCTAGGTCAGACATTTTAAAAGGAAATCAGGATCATATTTTGGGAAAAAAAAACATGCAAATCTGACACCTATACAGTGATTTTTTTACCCCTGCGTCCTGCGTCCAGGACGCACAAATAGGACTGAGGACGCACGATCATAAAAAATGTGCGTCCGTCGGACGCAAATATTTCATGGACGAAAAATCCAACTTTCGTTTTCACTGCTGTAAATATCGGCGGAAGTGATAAAATACCGCACTTTTACCGAACCTTCAACTGCCCAACGAGTCACCGAAAAATCGATACAGGTACAATTCAATGATCCAACCACAAGACGAGAATCCCCTCCATCTAAAATGAGCCCAAACTTTCACAAAAGCAAGTTCAATGCGAACATCAAAGTTTTCCGCCATCCAAATAGCCGCCCACAAACCAACTCTACCATTTTTCTGCATGTGATCGGTAAATGTGTCAAATGACGTCACCCGATGCCAGCAACCCTGCACGTGTTTAATGCCATTGTTTTATTTTAATGGGCTGTATCCCGTTCTGAAAAAGAATGTTTGGAACCGGTAAAAAATATTTTCTCGATAGCGTAACGGTTGTGAATGGAGGTATATAGAAAACAGTGCTTTCCACAGCCCCCGAATTATCCCAAACAGCTCCAACAACAGCGTTCGACTTTTCCCTCCAAGCCGAGCGTCTGCTATTTGGCGCCAAAACATAACCATTCACGATCCGTTTTATAATGCATACATCTACTGTTAGATGTAGCTAATTGTCTGAGCAGGGGTGTAAAATTCCACTCGCCCGCTCGCATTTGCGAGTAAGTTTTAAGGCAGGGCGAGTAAGGTTTTCAAAACTGACCTCACATTTTCTTCATTTGTAGCACCTAAATGAAAAGTTTAGACGATAAGGGCGAGTAGGTTAGAGGGAAATTTTACACCTCTGCTGAGGTGCGAGTAAATCATTTTCACATTGATTGTGGATTAAATTTTATGATTGGGGAATAAACGCAAATTAGACACATAACTTGACCATATTTTCACACCTCGTTCAAGCTGGCTTATCGCCAGAAATGAAAGACACGCACCGCAGGGCAATCATGTTTACTTGGCAATTATATGACAGGGATTAACAAAAGTGTCATAATTGAACTGTTATAAATACACAGACGGTTTGTCTCTGAATTGCCGACAAAGCAGGACAGTGCAGCACAATTATTGTGATTTACTTACTCTAGTTTTACTGTATTTAAGGGCTCAAAAGACTGGCAGCTGTAGACGATTTTTTTTGCACTTGCCCGACCGGGCGTCCTAAGGTCAAAGGGCACATGCCCGGCGCGATTTCGGACTTGTACCGGGCGGTCAGGCAATGGATTTGTCAGCCCCTGAACCTAGATAGCTGGTGTCCCAATCAGGGAAGGAAACGTTTGTCGATAATGGTTCGGAATATTATCTCCATTGTGCATGAAGTAAATTTCACGCACATGTGTGGTGCGCATTTATCGAAAACGAAAGTAGAAAACATTACGGAAAATAGACTAAAATACGTACACTTTAGCGGGATTTCTTTGGGCTAGTAAACAACACAAATTGATGATTGATTCTGTTCATTGCAAATAAAAGATAATAGACCGCATTATTTTTTAACTATGAATAATGGCATTTATACTGAACCGATCTTTTTTATACTTCCTTTTTTTTCCTCCAAATATTAGGACTCATAATTTCAGATTTGGGACGCACAGTTTTTTGGTTGAGCAAGTCCCAGGACGCATAGTTGAAAATTTGTAAAAAAATCACTGCCTATATTTTTCTTGTGCAAATGAATATCGGCGATCCGTCTGACCTGGCGGATCACAAAAATTTTGGAGCTAGAAAAAGAGAAGTTTTTTTCTTGTTTATTGTTTCTGGTTTCTTGTCTAACTCATATCAGACAAACAAACCAGCAAAATGTTATTGCTGGTTATCGTAGATTATTAATTTTTTCATTTGTAGATTAATTTTCATTGTTGACATAATTTCCCGCCATTACCACACCAGTGGGTGGGGTAAACACAAAAATTGAATTATTCTTTGGAGGCTTGCCACATTCATTTTTCTGAAGAGCCGGTGAGTTGTCAGATATTTGAGTGTGTTGAGCTGTATAAAATTTAGAACAGGGTGCTGAATAGTCCTTTGTAGCTGTCAGTACACTGTTTGTTAAAAACTCGGATTCAGAATTGTTACTTTCATTTGGAAGAGCCTTGTGTTATCAGCTTGTCAGCGAGTGTGGACTGTCCGTACAGCTGGCAGACTATCTTGTAGTATTGTTGACTCAAAGTTGCCCTTTATATTAAAATGAAGGTCTCCCTGCTTCCCATGGTCTTCATTCTTTGGTTCACCCTTTGGAAATTAAGTAACAGAACCCAACCGGATGATGGAAATCAGGAATGCAGGATTGCAAAAGAGCAACACTGCGATAAAACTTCTCAGTACTTGGCTGTAACTAGGAAGCTAGGAAACAAACGACGTTCGGAGGGCTTACGCAACTTTAAGTCCTCAGGTGGAACAAATTTGGTCATTCTATTGATCCTGGCCGGAGACATTGAAACTAACCCCGGTCCAAGATTTCGCTGTGGGCTGTGCAAAAAATATTGCAAAGACTCTCAGAAATGGGTAGAATGTGAGGACTGTGAAAAGCATTTTCATGCCTCGTGTTCTAAATTGGATGAAAACCAATTGCTAGAGCTTGAAATTGGAATTGGAACTTGGTATTGCAAAGATTGCAAGGCAGACTGTGGCCTTTGCAGTGGTGATGTTCTAAATGAGCATAAGGCAGTTCAGTGTGACCAGTGTGAAATGTGGATTCACACTGATTGCGCTTTCCTTTCAGACGCCGAGTATGGCAAACTGGTTAACTCGAGTTGTTCATGGATATGCCCGAAGTGCGAGTTTTTTTAATTTTTCTGACTCGTTCTTCAGCGAACCTATAGAACTGGAAGAAAGAAATAAATTTGAACCTCTGTCAAAGGAGAAAGGAGTTAAATCTCCGACTACTGACATGAGAAAGCCGAATTTTGTAAAAGGTTTGAAACTTTGCAGTATTAACATTAACGGTTTAAGAGGAAAGATACTTGAACTTTTAGCTTTCCTTGATACTCACCAACCACATATTGTGGCTATTCAGGAAACAAAGATTGACAGTTCAATTATGACTTCGGAGCTTTTCCCTGAAACTTGCGAATACAGTGTCTACAGAAAAGATAGAAACACTCATGGCGGCGGGGTGATGTTGCTCGTTCACAGAGATATCCCTCATATGCCATTCATGGAACTGGAAAACGATTCAGAATCTGTCTGGGTTAAGGTTTTTGCAAACAAAACTTCCCACTTTATTGCAAGTTGGTATCGACCACCTAACGACACTGTCGAAAACTTCCACTTATTTAAAGATCAGCTTGATCGCATTAAGTCTCAGAATAAGGGTAAAAAACTTCCTGCAGTACATGTCTTAGGCGACTTCAACTTCAGAGAGATTGTTTGGCCAGATAGGCTCAGCAAACAAGGCACGATGCTGAGTCCGTCAGAGGGACAGGTGTTGGTCGACATCATGAATGATCATGGCTTGGAACAGGTTGTTGACTTCCCTACTCGAGATAGAAACACTTTGGATTTGATTCTTACAACTTTGCCAGAACAGTTTGGGGATATTCAATCCCCGGACAAACTAAGTGATCATGATATTGTCTCTGGATTTTTGAAAATCTTCATACCACCTATAAAGAAACCTCGTAGAAAGGTGTACTTATATCAAAAGGGTGACTATGAAACTATGAGGAAGGATGCCCTAAAATTTGCAAGAGAGAAATACTTTAATGGTCATTCAGACGCTCGGTCTGTCCAGGAGAACTTTGATTTGATAAAGTCTTTCATTCAAGCTTCGTCCGAAAATCATATCCCCTCCAAAACTAGCAGGTCTGTATCTTCAATTCCTTGGATCACACCAGAAATAAGAAGAAAAATTCGGAGGAGAAATAAAATTCATGCTAAGGCAAAAAAGTCGGGAAGTGGTAAACTCAGAGCAAAATTTGAAAACTTGAGACGAGAAATTAAAAATGACATCAAAAATCAGCATGATCAGTATGTAAATAACTTGGTAGGTGATGTAAAGGCGAATCCCAGAGACTTCTACAGATATATCAATAGCCAGAAGAAAGATAGGCAAGGTATCCCACCCCTTAATAAAAGAGGAGGGAACGGGGTCGCTGAATCGGACTCTGAAAGGGCAGAGGAATTGGTTGGTCAATTCAATGATGCATTTAATAAAACTGAGTTCAACGAGGTTCCATTGACTGGAAGATCGGCCCCTTTCATGGAAAATATTGTTGTATCCTCTGCGGGAGTGATCAAATTACTTAAAGGCTTGAACCCTTCCAAAGCTTTAGGGCCTGATGAGCTTCATCCTAGAGTCCTGAAGGAACTAGCAAACCAGTTAGGTCCAGTTTTTGCTCATCTTTTCCAACAATCTCTCGATACGGGTGAAATTCCCAAAGAATGGCTCCTAGCGAACATCTGTCCACTTTTCAAAAAAGGGGACAGGGCTCTTGCTCGTAATTATCGCCCGGTGTCACTGACATGTGTTCTATGTAAATTGCTTGAACACATAGTCTGCTCAAACATCATGGCCCACTTGGATGAACATAAACTTTTGTCAGACAGACAACATGCATTTAGGAAAAGGCATAGTTGCGAAACTCAGTTGAGCACGGTTATTAATGATTGGGCAAAAATCCTGGACAAAGGGGGGCAGGTGGACACATTTATTCTGGACTTTGAGAAGGCTTTTGACACCCCTCCTCATGAACTACTTAAATCCAAATTATTTGGTTATGGAATTGCTGGGAAGACTCTTAAATGGATAGATTCCTTCCTTTGCTACAGAAAACAGCGTGTTGTTGTTAATGGTGAATCTTCAGTATGGGCGCCAGTTTTGTCTGGAGTCCCACAAGGGACCGTTCTTGGTCCACTATTGTTCTCCCTGTACATCAATGATATTTCCACTGATATTGACTCAGAAATAAGACTGTTCGCAGATGACTGTGTTTGTTACCGGGAAATTAGAGATACAGATGACTCACTGAAACTTCAGGCTGACATAGATAGATTAGGATGTTGGGCCAGAAAATGGGGCATGAGATTTCAACCAGTTAAATGCAATATTATGCAGATAACAAGGAAGAGATCTAATAAAGTTGAGGCTTCTTACACCTTAGAGGGAACGGTCCTCGAAAATGTGAATTCCATTAAATACCTTGGTGTGACAATCACTCACGATTTGAGATGGAATACACACATTAGCAATATGTGTACAAAGGCGAATAGAACACTTGGTTTCCTGAGGCGAAATCTTCATCAGTGTCCTCAGGATGTGAAAGAAACAGCATACAGGGGACTTGTTCGCCCAATCTTGGAATATGGTAGTTGCATCTGGGACCCAAGCGGAGTGGTCCTAAATGAAGAAATTGAAAAAGTTCAGAATAGAGCTGCTAGATTTGTAACTGGAAATTATTGCTTTGAAACTGGGAGCATGACTGGAATTCTAGGAAAATTAAGATGGGAGTCTCTCAAGAAAAGGAGAAGAGACAGTAGGCTCATACTCTTATACAAAGGTCTAAAGGGTGCTGCCAGCATTCCAACAGATGACCTTGTTCCCCCAGCTAGGCATTGTAGAAAACACCATTCAATGACGTTTCAGACCCTTACTGCAAGAACGGATATTTATAAAGAATCGTTTTTCCCCCGAACCATTAGAGATTGGAATGCCCTTCCCGATTCTATTATTTTGACGGCTGAAGGTGCTGAGGATTCTGTAGCTAAGTTTACATCTTTGGTTAGAGCTAGGGACTAACTTCCCATATCACAGGTCCTGGTGTATGAATGTCATTTGACGTGTCACCAGTAACAATTCTGATTGAGGAACCTTAAAGAAACTGCAATCAATTTACAAGAATTTCTGCCGCATACCTGGAGTTTTATTTGAGTTCACTGGAGCAGGAGCCTTTTCCTCCTCTTTAACTATGCCACGCTGTTGTAGCCGGGCCAAAAGGGCCGGTGGCAACGGCATTCTTACAATTTATTTTTATTTATCCAAACTTGCCACGAAAACTGATTACACCGGAAGTGTATACTGATAAAATGCGGTATTCCATATATTCTGTATAAAAAACAGGATTACCGGAGGGAACCCCAGGACACCTGAGGAACCTTTATTTTTCGATAAAAAAAAACAACAACATAGATCTACCTAACAATATATAAAAAAATTAAAATCAACAAAATTTGAATTTCCAAAATTCTTATATCGTATTAAGCTACACAGTATAATAGTTCGTCTGTCATTACTGAAGCTGAGTGATAGAGCGTGATAGCTCAGTGGTTAGTGCACTTGCCTCTGATGCTAGAGGTCCCGGATTCGATCCCCGGCAGCGGCGATAAAATTTCGGTGTCCGAACACGCTCCATTGGCATCATTTGCAGGGATGAATGTCATAAAGTGCACCGTCCTTCGGATCGGGACGTTAACTGGAGGCCCCCTGTGCAGGGAGAAACATCCCCTGTGCAGGTTAAAGATCCCTACCATAATTACATGATTACTGTGTAGGCTTTCATCCTGCAAACCTGGAGTGTATGTAATATACACCTGCGGAAATGGTCAAATGTGACCGACGCAGTATCAGAAGATAGATAGATAGATAGATATAGATAGATAGATAGATAGATAGATAGATAGATAGATAGATAGATAGATAGATAGATAGATAGATAGATAGATAGATAGATAGATAGATAGATAGAGTGAAGCTGCTGTTGTTGTTGTTGTTGTTTTTCAGAATCAGAACTGTTAATGGTGACACGTCAAATAACATTCATACACCAGGACCTGTGATGTGGGAAGTTAGTCCCTAGCTCTAACCAAAGAGGTAAATTTAGCTACACAATCATCAGCACCTTCAGCTGTCGAAATAATCGAATCGGGAAGGGCATTCCAATCTCTAATGGTTCTGGGGAAGAACGACAATTTATAAATGTCAGCACTTGCAATAAGGGTCTGAAACGCTAACGAATGGTGATTTATACAGTGTCTAGCTGGGGGAACAAGGTCATCTCTTGGATTGCTGGTAGCACCTTTTAGACCTTGGTATAAATGGCTGAGCCTACTGTCTTTTCTCTTTTCTTGAGAGACTCCCATTTTAATTTTCATGGTATTCCAGCCATGCTCCCAGTTTCAAAGCAGAAATTGCCTGTTACAAATCTAGCAGCTCTATTCTGAACTTTCTCAATTTCTTAGTTAAGGAAAATGGAGTTGATATTGTCTCTGTATGGTTTTAGATGATCCTCTTTGGTTACTTCTAAAAAAGATTTTGTTGTAAAGTCGCCAGCCTCGATAGCTCAGTTGGCCCCCGCCCATCGGGGCTTGAAGAAATAGATGGGCTGCATGATGCTTCCATACAGAGCTGAAACTGACCGCACACAAGTACTGGTAAACTGCTTAAAGGATCTAAGCCTGCTCAGGCAAAGCGGTGCGAGTCGGACCGTCGATGCTTATAAACCCTTTCGGTTCCATTGGGCGGCAGGGCTTGAGACGTCATTTCATCTCAGTGTGGGATAAAAGTCCCACAAAACTGAAAGAAACGTATCCAAAATGATCTATACAGTGTTGATGGGGCCGTTAAACCTCAAATCAAACAAACAAACAAAAATCGACAGCTCAGTCGGATGCGCGTCCGACTGGTGATCAAGAGGTCGCGGGTTCGATACCTGCCGATGTAGGCAACATTTTTTCCTGGAGATTGATCATAAAATCTTTTCTACGGTCATTCTCTCCCTTCCGCTGATTCAAGAAGGACAATTGTCAGTTTCTGGCGAACGAATCTGCACCGTTCTGGTTAACCGCTCATGTATAAACCCGTCCAGGAAAAGTGTGAATAGGTAAACTGACCGGCTCAAAAATGACCTAAATAGTCTAGATTGGGCCGTTAAACTCCAAAACAAACAAAACAAAATCTGTCATTAGTGACAATGACCAATCTTAATCACATGCGAGACTTGTGGAAGCTTATACTTGTAAGTTATCTCGGCCGATAGAAGGCTTTGAAATGAAATGAAACGGGTATGTGTTCTACGATGGCTGATGAGACCAATTCTACCTCCGAACAGTATACAGTATACTCGTTACGTTTTTATAGCAGGCAGCCAGAATCAGAATCATAATTACTACTGGTGTGTCAAATGACATTCACACACCAGGACCTGTGATATGGGATGTTAGTCCCTAGTTCTCACAAAAGATCGACATAAACTTAGCTACACCATCCTCTGTACATTCAGCAGTGGATATGATCGAATCAGAAAGGGCATTCCAATCTCTAATGGTTCCTGGGAAGAACGATTCTTTGTACATGTCAGTTCTTGCAGTAGGGGTCTGAAACGCCAGTGAATGGGGATTTCTACCATGCCTAGCTGGGGGAACAAGGTCATCTGTTGGAATGCTGGAAGCACCCTTTAGGCCTTTGTATAAGAGTATGAGCCTACTGTCTCTTTCTTCTTTTCTTGAGAGATTCCCATCTTAATTTTCCTTAATTTTCCCGTCATGCTCCCAGTTTCGAAGCAGTAATTGCTTGTTAAAAATCTAGCAGCTCTATTCTGAACTTTTTCAATTTCTTCATTAAGGGCCACTCCACTGGGGTCCCAGATGCAACTACCATATTCCAAGATTGTGCGAACAAGTCCCTTATATGCCGTCTCCTTCACACCCTGAGGACGATGTACCCACTTCTTGAAGGCGTCACGGTACGCTGAGTTGGGCACAGTAATAAGATACTATTGAATGGCAGATCCAAGTGCCTGTTGGGACTGGTATTTCCGCCCAGCAAGCAATGGTTTCAATTTCGGAAACAAAAAGAAATCACATGGGGCAAGGTCTGGGGAATACGGGGGGTGAGGCAAAACAGTTACTTTTTCTTTCTTCAAAAACGCGCAACTATTGCGGCGGTATGAGCGGTCGCATTGTCATGTAGAAGACGGACATGTTTAAAACCAGTGGCAGGGCGTCGTTTCTGATCATACTATTTCAGTTTCTTCAGTACTACGTCTTTGTGGTACTTTCCGGTAATGCTTTTGCACTTTTTCACCGGCACTTTTATTGCGACTCCTTCACCAGAGAAGAAGATTGCATACAAAACCTTCTTTGTACTCAAAGAACGTCTGGTAAAATTATTGGGCGTTTGCTGTGTTTAGTGGCCAAGATTTTATTGCTAACCTTTCTGACGGGCTCAAAATAATGGAAATAGGTTTCATCACCTGTGACGGCATTGGCAAACTGCTTTTTGTCATATTTTGGAAACATTTGAAGCAGCGTTGCCTCTTTTGCTCGTCAGTCAACAGATGTGGCACCCATCTAGCAGAACTCTTTCTGACTTTCAAATACTTTTTCAAAATAAGGTGAACCGTTGATAGTGATATGCCTACCTTTCGTGCAATATCAAGAACTGTAAATATGGCATCTGCTTCAATGATTTCCTTTATTTTGGAAACGATTTCTTTACGAGATGCAGATTTTGGACTACCTGATTTCGGTGCATTTTTGATGGACTCTACACCAGACTCAAATTTCTTTTTCCACCGCCGAACTGTGTCATAAGACACACACGAAGGTCCAAAAGCAGTAGAAATTTTAGTCATTAGCTTCGTCAAAGAACAACAAAGTTTTGAGCAAGCTTTGATGTAAACCCGGATTTCCCCTTTTTAGTCGACGCTTCTACCAACCATTTTTACTGCAGTGGTCAATGACTGCGTGTATTCAAATGGCAAAGTTTATGTCTTACACTTAGTCTATCATGTACATTTATACACTATTGTGTAGATATTGAATAGCCCTATACAAATATTATTGGTTTTGATCTTGATCATGCCCAACGTGGATATCGAGCTAGAGGACAATAAGCAATTCTTTTCGAACATGCCTCGTATTCCATTTCAAATCGTGTGTGATTGTCACACCAATGTATTTAATGGAATTCACATTTTCGAGGACCGTTCCCGCTAAGGTGTAAGAAGCATCCATTTATTTGTTCTCTTCCTAGTTATCTGCATAATATTGCATTTAACGGTTGGAATCTCATGCCCCATTTTCATGCCCAACATCCTAATCTATCTATATCCTTCTGAACTTTCATTGAGTCCTCTGAATCTCTAATTTCCAGATAGCAAACATAGTCGTCTGCGAACTTATTTCTGAGTCTAGTTATGTGTTCTGCACATCAGCTCACTTAGTGAGATAATTGACCAAAGTTTAATGTAAATCCTTTGAAAGGCAAAGGAGATATAGAACGGACACAAAATTCCAAGTTTCAAACTCGTGACCTTCAACTGTGACCTTGACCTTGAGTCAGCATGGTTCATTTATGGGTTCTGCACATCAGCTCACTGAGACGAATAATTGACCACAGTTTAATGAAAATCTATACAAGGGTTCAGGAGATATGGAGCGGAAAAGAAAGTGTTATGGACAGATAGACGGTCTGACGGACGGGCGGACAGACGGACGGACGTATAGACGGACAGACGAAGGCCATTCCTATAATCCCCGCTCCGCTTTGCGGCGGGGGATTAAAAATATCCTTAAAGCCACTAACCATGTGTAGTAGTACTGCCATAATATGTAAATAGGTATATAGAGTGCATAACTGACCAGTCTAACTGGTCCGGTGGAATTTTTCTTTACAGATTTTTTCTCCACCTACTACATTGGTACCGTGACCAGGATGATTACCGTTGGAAGCAAAGGCTGCGGAGTCAAAAATAACCTGGATTTGTGATATGAATATAACATGAATAATTCCTAAACATTTGAAACAAATGTCTCTTTGTAGGATGGAGGAATGTAGTAGTACGGTCATAATATGTAGATAGGTATAGAGAGTGCATAACTCACCAGTCTAACTGGTCCGGACCTTTTAGCCTAGTAGTAGTATCGCTCGCGTTGTAACCCAAGGGTCGTGGGTTCAATCCCCGCGCGGGACACTGCAATTCATAACAATCAAGGGTTTTCCAAAAATTTAGCAAATTTAAGCAAAAAAGACAGCGGACAGTGTGGCATGTAAAACGACATTAATTTATTTTAGTCTTAATTTTAGGGGGTCTTAAATTTTCGTAATAGTGGAATTTTACTGTTTATTTGGTCTAATCCTGGTCGGTACGTTCGTTTATATATTCACCAGAAACGAATTCTTTCAACAAATCTTCCACCTACGGTTCGAAGCTTGAAAATCGGTTTAAGACGTCATTTGCATAATAATTAGTCATTTTCATTTTAGACCATATATAGTTTCAATATTCAAACACAAGTTTAAAGTCGATTAATGCACAACTTTTCCTCAAAGTACGGTTTCACTTTTCAACCACAGTTTAAAAGTTCAAACCATGGTTTGAAGATTTAGTGTGTATTTGGCGATAAAACTGGGGATTGAAGTTTTTAAACTAAGGACTGAAGCAAAGGTATTAGAAAATAAATTAAAACCACAGTTTGAGTTGAAACCGTGGTTGAAAAAAAAAAAAAACAACACATTTTACCTTTTTTTTCTTTGAAACCGTAGTTTGAAGTTTTCATAACCTAGTTTGAAAACTTCAAACTGGAGTTTCAAGTTCAAACCATGGTTTAAAGATTTATTGTGCACTTGGCTTGCCATAGTTGAGGAATTATTATGACTGAGGGTGTTCGAACATCAACCAAATTAGGGTACCGGAAGTCAAAGTGCGCATGTTCCTTCACAAGTGTGATCGAACAACCTCTGGTAGATCTTTGGTAAACAAACATAGCAGCCCCCATGGCACGATTGGAGACAAGGAACAAGGAAGAACACTGCAGAAATAGCAGTGCCGATTCTATCTTTCATATTGTGCACATTTTACATCTTTTTCATGCTTTAACAACACTTAAAATGTTTCGCCGCCATCTTGTACACTTGTACCAGAGAAACCAAGCATTTGTCTGGTTGGACCAGAGTGACGTCATTACTTTCCCGCCATTGAACTAGAGGTCGTTCGATCAAAGTTTGGTCAACCATTGGATAACTACGGTTAACCACGGTTGATGATCTCTGTTTTATTACCATCGGGGCTTTGAGAAATAGATTGGGCTGCATGATGCTTCCGAACGCAGAACTGAAACCGACCGCACATATTGGAAATTTCATGACATACATATCCCTGTATACACATACAAAAGTATATAGTAATACTATGTCAATACCCTTTGTGTACCAAATTATATATAGCAGGAGTTCATTTCACAATTTAGGGGTGTCAGGTTGTGTTTTCAACAAAATTAATTTGGAAAATGACGGCACTTTTAGCAAACAGTGGAGGCCCTGATCAGATGCCGCGTCCTGCGGCGTCTGATCTGGGCTTGCACTGTTTGCCGGGTTACCCGTTTTGGGGTTTCTGGTACTAAATGTTTAAGCTAGGCATATGTTAAGCCTTCCCAAGACGGTCCTGTAATGTATGTCCATTATACTAACTAGTGCGAGTTACAAAATAAAAATCAAAGGCTTGAGAAGTCTCAAAGTCGGTGAATTACAGGGTATCTGATTTGGATCTACACTATTTGCCAGTGTCCAACATTTGTATGTGAAGAAACACCACTATAGCACTTAACATATAACATTTGAAATTATTATCTGATTTTCGTCTAAGATGTTTCTCTGACAAAACGATTCTGGACTGTTACATGTATTTTATGCTTCTAACATACATGTACATAGTAGATGCATTCTTTTACAGCTCAAACACTCAGGTTTTCCTGGTGATGTTTTTATATCTGCTTCAAACATCGATTGTAGGTGCTCATTAGAACAACGTCAATGAAGAGGTTCTAACGAGTACCCACGATCCTTGTTTTAGAAGAGAAATATGAAGAATAAAGTATTCCCTGCACATCCTATTTTTCTCTGAAAAAAGTGGGTATATGGGGGTGTCATTACGATAACACACCCGTGCGAAGTATATAGTGCATTTTTTTTTTCAGATCTCCCAAATGGCTACTTTTCTGCTGAAATTCCGTGATATTTTTCTGATTTATACTGCAAACATAGGTTTTGGGTGCTCGTTCGGGTGGTTCTAACGAGTACCCACAACCTATGTCTTGGAGTAGAAAAAATAAAAAATAATGTATACCCCAGTAAACCCAAGTTTTCTCCATATAAATTGGGGTTTAGGGGGTGATCATTTCACAGACTTGTTCATGTGTTGTTAATATTACATAGGCTTGTTGATCCTATGGGTCTTAAAATGTTTGCTCTTGTAAGCTGGATTACATGTTTATAAAGCAATTATGAGCTGCCACATTTAATCAGATTATCAGGTCATTCATACTAATAGAGAATGTTCTGTTATCAACACAGCTGTGTTATGTCTACTGAAAGAGAAAATAATGTATACTTTTATCAATGGTTTCATAACCTACAATTTTCAATTAGGCAGGAACTACATTTTGAGCGGAAGATTTCAGTAATTCTGAGGCATATCCAAAAGCGATAGCTATAATGCTTCTAAAAACAACTCAATAGATGGTGGATGAGAAGGGTCATCGAGCGACGACTACAGTCTGGAGACCTCACTTCGTGATGTCACCGACTGACAACATGCTATGAAGTAATAACATGAAACGACAAACTCAGTGTAGAGGCCTCTGTGGTGTAGTGGTTACGCTAATTGCCTTGTAAACCAGGGATCGCAGGATCGATCCCGGGCTTCTCCAGACTTTCGGATGAGTCTTTAAACCGAGGATCCGTCTCCGTATGACCTTAGCTGTTGGTGGGACGTAAAACTCAAACACTCACTCACATACTCAGTGCGTAACCGACCGGATATGGGTATTGTAAACCGCTTAGAAGGTCTAAGGCAAAGTGGTGCGAGTCGAATCGTCCCTAGATATACATCCTATTGGTTTGTTTAAACGGTAGGGGTTGAGATGTCGGATAGAAGTCCCACAAAATTGGAAGAAAGGTCTTCAAAATGACTTAAATAGTGTTGAAGGGAATGTAAAACCTAACTTGATGATTCAAACAAATCGCACAAATTAGCGAAAGTTTATCATATTTGCACATCGCAAACACTTATTAGGCATGAATAAGTGATCTAGCACTTATTTTCTTGGGATCAATCGACCCAAAGTTGCCAAGCATAGAAGGTCATAGGTGCTAAAAACTTGTCGGAATAACCGTTATTTATAAAAAAAATAGCCTCTGTGAGGTCACAGTGTTGCGTAAGAGGGTTAGCTATAGTATACAGACTGGAATCATGGGATGGACTCTTTGCAAACAGTGTAGACCCAGATCAGGCACCGCAGAATGCGGCGTCTGATCAGGATCTACACTGTTTGCTTAAAAAGTGGAATTTAAGGATTAAACGAAAAATCTCTCTCCAAGACTATTTTCCAGGACTACACTTAGAGACAATCGATCCATCAATACGGCCCCCGCCCATCAGAGCTTGAAGAAATAGATGGGCTGCATGATGCCTCCATGCACAGCTGAAACCGACCCGCACACGAGTACTGGTAAACCGCTTAGAGGATCTAAGCCTGCCCAGGCAAAGCGGTGCGAGTCGGTACGTCCATGCTTATAAACCCTATTGGTTTCATTGGGCGACAGGGCTTGAGATGTCATTCCATCTCAATGTCGGGTAACAGTCCCACAAAATTGGAAGCAACGTCTCCAAAATGACCTTTACAGTGTTGAAGGCGGCCCCCGGCAATCAGGGCCGGAGTTGGGCTGCATGATGCTTCCACGCAGAGCTGAAACCGACCGCACACGAGTACTGGTAAACCGCTTAGAGGATCTAAGCCGGCCCAGGCAAAGCGGTGCGAGTCGGACCGTCTATGCTTATAAACCCTATTGGTTTCAGTGGGCGACAGGGCTTGAGATGCCATATCATCTCAATGTCGGGTAAAAGTCCCACAAAATTGGAAACGTCTACAAAATGACCTTCACAGTGTTGACGGGGACGTTTAACCTCAAATCAAACAAAAAAGTGTTGACGGGGACGTTAAACCTCAAATCAAACAAACAAAAAAGACCAATCAATACTCTCAGTACTTTGATTTCTTTCTTTCCTTTTGCTCAAATATTCGTTAACCCGCAAAATGAACCCCGTCCGGAGAAGAGCTGACCCCGGGGTTTGTGATCAGGTAAGACGCAGACCGGCCTGCTTAGCTACTTGGACTGGCTAGAGTCTTCATATATTACAATTGAGCCCCGCCAAGCGAATTTGTGTCTTCAAGCATTCCGTCATGACAAATTTTACCTGCGCATGCCTAGCCATTCAGAGGGGTCAGGGATATGGCTTTCTGTCTGAAGGTTCGTCCTGATTCACTGCTGGTATGAGCGAGCAGCGAAGGTTCTGGCGAGACTGCGCGGATGCGCAGTCTCGCCTGAACCTTCGCTGCTCGCATAGGCGATGAGTACCAAAATCGCTTGACGGGGCCCATATTATATATAGAGACTAGGGTTTTTTTTTTTACTATCCAAGCAGGGAACACAAAAATGCTGCGCAATCTGATTTACGCCTTTGATGTTCACCAAGGATGAGACAGGGTTTCTCGTGATGTGGTATGTTTGTTTATGAGAGGTTTTACGTCCCCGTCAACACGACTAATGTCAGTTTGAAGCCGCCCCCGCCCATAGGGGCTTGAAGAAATATATGGGCTGCACGATGCTTCCACGCAGAGCTGAATCCGGCCCGCACACTAGTACTGGTAAACCGCTTAGAGGATCTAAGCCTGTCCAGGAACCGCGGTGCGAGGCGGACCGTCCATGCTAATAAACCCTATTGGTTTCGTTGGGCGACAGGGCTTGAGATGTTATTTCATCTCAATGTTGGGTAAAAGTCCCACAAAATTGGAAGCAACGTCTCCAAAATGACCTTTACAGTGTTGACGGGGACGTAAAACCTCAAATCAAACAAAATCAATGTCATTTTGAAGACTTTACAAGCAGGCACTCAATGTTGAACTAACGTTGAAACAACGCTGAAAACGTTGTTTCAACGTTAGTTCAACGTCGAGTCAACGTTTTGTGCCTGCAGTGTTTGCTTCCAGTTTCTGGGACTTTTACCCGACATTGAGGTGAAATGACATCTCAAGCCCTATCTAAGAGTATACCGCCCATAGAAGCCACTAGGATTTTTATGCAAGGACGGTCCGACTGGCACCACTTTGTCTGGGCAGGCTTAGGCCGTCTAGGTGGGTCTCCGGTCGGTTTCAGCTCTGCGCGCAAGGACCATGCAGCCCGATCTATTTCTCCAAGCCCCGATGGGCGGGGGCGTCCCGTGATGTTGTTCATATACATTAGTATGTGTTGGACCAGAAATAAGTAAAATAAAACAAAGTAAACACTAGTATACCCCGCATTCATCAATATAATATAACGTGTGGCTTTCAAGCTTCATAACGTATTTCAAGCTAACTTAATAATGCAGTTTCTTTGAAATAAATTCGGCCCAGACGTTTGCCCTGTGTATTAACAAATGAGACTAGACAGTGATATGAGCATAAATATGCCTATATGACATAACTAATCGGTATCTTTTCCTTGTGGAATAATTTTCCTGTCCGGATGTGGAGTGCATGCTAAACTTGAAATATAGACCAGTTCATTGCTAAGCCATGTGTGTGAATCAAGCATGATCAAAAACGAACTTCCCAGCAGGCACACGTCGAAAGGGTAACGTCAAATCAACGTCGGTGCAACGTGACTCGGTGCAACAGCACGTTGCACCGACGAAGATTTGACGTTGCATAAAGTCATGACGTTGCACCGACGTTGATGTGACGTCACAATTACGTCATGTGCCTGCTGGGTTATGCTTGGACGAAGTACGGACATACCAATTGCACTAGCCTCGGTATCGGCGTCGACGTGGCCGACGTTCACATTTACGTTAATTTTCTTTAACCCTTTTTGTACCAAATGGAATCTTCCACCTTATATATAGCATGAGTCCATTTCAAAATTTTAGGGGTGTCAGGTTCAAAAACTATTCGGAAAATGGCTGAACTTTTTGCAAACAGTGTAGGCCCTGATCAGACGCCGCGGGCCTGCACTGTTTGCCAGGGTACCCGTTTTGGGGTTTCCGGTACAAAAAGGGTTAAGAGCAAATTCTTTCCAATTTGATTCAAATTTGGTATGATGGTAGATAGAGGAACAAACTTTTATTCACCAATACTCCCGCCCATGCCCATGACCTCAAGGTCAAGGTCGCGCCCCCGCCCATCGGGGTCTGGAGAAATAGATTGGGCTGCACGGTGCTTCCGCGCAGAGCTGAAACCGACCGAACTTGAGTACTGGTAAACAGCTTAGGTCTAAGCCTGCACAGGAAAAAACCGTTTCTAAATCCTAGCGGTTTCTATGGGCGGTAGGACTTGAGATGTAATTTCATCTGAATGTCGGGTATAAGTCCCACATTATCGGAAGCAGCGTCTCCAAAATGACCTTAATAGTGTTGACAGGGACGTAAAACCTCAACTCAAACAAACAAGCAAACAAGGTCAAGATCACAGACTTAGACTTGTTCTATTAAAGTTTTTAACACATATTCCAAATTATATGGGTTTGGTCCATATTTTGGCAGGGCCAATGGTTTATTCAGCAGTATCCCCCACCCAACTGTTTCAAAACATTAACAGTAGAAGTCTGCTATTAGTTAGTCTAGCTCCTAGACCTTAATGTCATACCAATGACCAACCTTCCTGGTGTGTTTATCAAATATCTTTAATCTTGTCTCAGACATAACTTCCCAAGATAAATCAAGTTGCTATCAGAGAGGGAAAAAGAAGTAAAAATATATAGAAGAATATTACTTATTAACTTTAAAATATGATATCCGACTAGTAGCTAGTCTAGCTATTAGTGAAAATAACTTTCTCCTTCCCAATGGGCACACAACATGTAAGCAACGTCAATTTACATTTCCAGTGTAAAGTCTGATGTAAACCTGTAGAAAACAATATAGTTCATATTTCCATGAACGCAGCGAATCACATGATTTTCGGTGACGTCGTGACGTCATTCTAAAGCACATGTCTCTCTACGGGCGTTGGTGACGTCAACGCCATTCCGCTCTTTGTAGACAAACAGCGTGTAAATATTTTTCAGCTTTAAAGTTTGCCCTATAAGCATTTTTTCGGTCAGTGATGAGAGGCAAATAATGTAAATATAAAAAAATAAACTTATTGTTTCTGCTTTTCATGAAAGTATGAACGACATCGGGTCGCTAGCAAAGATTACATGAACCCCTTCTGCACGCGACCCACTGCGTACATACTTCCATGAACAGCAGAAAAATATATTTTGTAACATTTTTTCGTGACCTTTACCTTATTTTCAAGGTCGCGGCGATGCTGTTAAATTAAGCTTGTTTTGAAAATGGTATATGGACGGGGACATCTGTTTTCTCAGAAAACAAGTCTATTTGTAATACGAAATCTCTATCGGAAATTTCCAGGCGAATGCTGCTATTCCAAATCATTATTTGTTTACTCCTTGAAGATAGTTAGAGAATCTGAAAGGATTGTCAAAATAAACGTATACAGCGATAATGGATTATATAAATAATATTTATATTTTAATTGTATTTTACGGAATATGTTTAAATATTTCAAATGGTATGTATGAACTTAATATTATTTAGATTTAGTTTTGTCTTTATTTAGTTGATTGTATTATTTTGTAATATATTTATTTTGTCTAGAATATGAACGGCCAAGTCGCTATTAACCATTTTTGTACCAAATGGAATCTTCCTCCTTATATATAGCAGGAGTCCATTTCAAAATTTAGGGGTGTCAGTTTGCGTTTTCTTCAAAATTTATTCGAAAAATGGCTGATATGGTTTTGCAAACAGTGTATGCCCTGATCAGACGCCGCGTTTTTATCTGAGCCTGCACTGTTTGCCAGGGTATCAGTTTTGGGGGTTCTGGTACAAAATGGGTTAATCGACCGGCCCTCAACACTGAGGCAACATTCGTAGCATTGTTTAAATGTCGATTCTAACACAGCGCGCCTATATAGGCAATGCAAAATAACTTGTGTTTTATTCTGCAACAAATCACAGCTCGGAAGAGCGTGACGTGTGACGTCATTAAAAACTGCAAATTTATGACGTCACTAGTCGATTTCCTTGACGTTAGACGGTGTAACGTCATATTCTCGCTTAGAAAACGTTGGAAAAGGATATAAAATGCATGTGTTTCAGTCGATAATTTTAGCGGGATTTCTTCTAACAATGGCGAAAAGTTGTGAGATTTTGAAGGAAACAACAACATTATTACCGATTATCAGCGTGTTAGAATCGAAATAGATCAGCTCTAGTCTGTGATTGTTGAGCAATAAATCACAGTTTGTCGGTCAGTTGTAAGTAGACAAATCACGAGCGCTACGCGCTCGTGATTTGTCTACTTTACAACTGACCTCCAAACTGTGATTTATTACTCAACAAATCACAGTTAGAGCTGATCTATTTCTTAAATCAACGTTGAATCCTTTCACAAATTTAACGGAAAATGAAACGAATAACCATTAGACATGCAGAACATCCGAAGCTTGACAAGAGGATATCATATTAACCTGTCTGTGAAATGATTACCCTAGTAAATCCCATAGTTTACAGAAGGATTCTTTTCTCGTCCCTTTTAGTCGACGAAAATGCAACGAACGCATATTCACGCAATAAAAGCACCAAAACCGGCAACACAAGCACCAAAATACCGGTCATTCCACTGTTTTCAGCTATAGTAGAGAACTTTTAAAACATATTTTTGTATATACTGCTTGCTAGTGAGTATGCCTTCATTTAATTCTTTCGTGGAGATTGATCATTACGATAACACACCCATGTGACATAATGCATTTTTTGTTATCTCCAAATTTAATAAAAAATCCCTTCATTTTTCATATTTATACCCCCAAACGGTTGTGTGTGCTCCTTAGAACCACCTGTTCTAACGAGTACCAACAACCTATGTCTTTGAGCAAAAATAATCAAAGTAATATATACCTCTGTAAACCCCAGTTTTCTCTGTATAAAGTGGGGTTTAGGGGAGTGTTTATTTCACGGACTTGTTAACCTGGTGTCATGCAATCTTTTCGACGCTCATTCTCCCCCTTCCGCTGATTCAGGAACGGCAGTTGTCGTCAATTTCTGACGAAAGAATGTGCACTGTACTGGCTTACTGCCCAGGAAAAGTGACCGGCTCAAAAATGACCTAAATAGTGTTGATTGGGCCTTTAAACTCCGATACAATGACACAACAGTGAAACCGACAATCTTTCCCCTGTTCGTTTTACATTTTCCACTGATGTTATAATTTGCTGACAATTATTCCAGTCTGAACGTGTTTTACACCAGATGCATTGTACCCATAAACCATTGAACATTAAGTGTGTACCCAGTGAATGTACACGATTTACATGTATGCGTCAATGGAGTTTTGTTCCCTCGACACATATGGGAACTATAGAGTTAGTGCCCGAGACACAGAAGAATTTTATCATTATATCACTACTTATTTCTTTATGAGCGATTTATGGAAACATTCGACAATGCTATTATGTGTAGATAAATCTCGGGCTTCAGTATAATTTTGCCACAACTTTTGAACCTGGACTGTTTTTGTCACGGAGGTATGGGACCCCGAGTTTTCATTTCCGGTCTACTCTACAACCTTCAGATCTCCTGAAGCACCATCCCTGGTATAACAAAGCATGAAAATTAAAAAAAATATATACCGGTATAGAAAATGTACCTGATGAATAATGACAAAATTACTGTCCGGGCTAGTTTACTCCGCAGAGAGCTAGTTCTATCGACAAGGGGCTAGTTCCGTCGCCATATTAGTCCTTGGGATATTTGAGTTTTAATCAACCTTAGTCATTAAGTAAGATTACGTCTTCCTACTGGCGCCTCGGGAGGGTTACGTCCTAACGAACTATCTGTCAACAAATTATAAAATCAGTGGAAAATGCATTACGATAACTCGCCCGTACGAAATAGTGCACTTTTCACATCTCCAAAATGGCTACTTTTCTGAGGAAAATCCTTCATATTTTTCTTATAAATGCTCAAAACATAGGATGTGGGTGCTCGTTAGAACCGCCTCACTGAGGCGGTTCTAACGAGTACCCGCAACATATGTCTTGGAGCAGAAATAAGAAAATAATGAATACCCCCGTAAACCCCATTTTTCTCTATATAAAGTGGGGTTTAGGGGGAGTCTTCATTTCACGGACTTGTTGACGTGATGGTAACCAGAAGGTTTTGCTTTTGCAGTGAACAAACACAGGAAGATAGTCGGATTATTGTTATGTCATAAGGTGCAACCCTCCCGAGTCACCAGGAGGATGAGAGAGAAGCTTACTTAATAACCAAGGTCTATTTTGGAAGTGTATGACAACAACAGAGAATAAAAAAATCTGTGTTACATCATTGTAGTGTATGTTCTTGTGATGTCTATCCAAGGAAAAGGACCTTTAATTTTAAAGCAAATGGTAAAAAAAACTGAATCCAAAAATGTAAAAACTCTTATGTGTTTACTTTTCATTTAATAGCCCATCAATACAACTAAATTTTACAAAATATAAAAATAGCTAATATTATACTTCAGTTTCTTAGCTTTAATATGATCATCGCAATCCTATTGTGCTATACATATGATGTATAACATAATTACGACGTCTGTCACCAGCCAATTCACGTTACATTTGCTGCTGACAGACGTCTGTCACCAGCCAATTCTTGTAAAATTTGGTGCTGAGAGATGATGCGAATTAGGAGATCATTTTTATTTTAACTTTGAATATTACATTATTTTTATTAATTGGCTATCCTCTACTGATCGGAGGTCATCCTATTAACACCAGGTCAACCAAATATTAACTAAGGTCAAGTGAGGTAAAAAAAAATCAATAATCATGTTTTTTTAATTTTGTCAATTAATAAAATTGTCATTAATCAAGTAATTTCGTCTTGACCGAGTTACAGGTCCTCGGTGGCCGGCCTCGGTAGCTCAGTCGGATGCGCCTCTAACTGGTGATCAGGAGGACGTGGGTTCGATACCTGCCGGGGTCGGCAACATTCTTTCGTGGAGATTGATCATGAAATCTTTTCTAAGGTCATTCTCTCCCTTCCGCTGATTCAAGAAGGGCAGTTGTCAGTTCCTGGCGAAAGAATGTGCAATGTACTGGTATAAACCTGTCCAGGAAAAGTGTGAAACCGTAAACTGACCGGCTCAAATATGACCTAAAATAATGTTGACTGGGCCGTTAAACTCCAATACAAACAAACAAACGAAACAGGTCGTCGGTCAGCTGCATTGGCCCTCCAGTTACAGGTCCTCGGTCAGCTGCATTGACCCTTGGCCTTTGGGCTCAGGCCAATGCAACAGATCTCGGACCTGTACCTGGGCCAATACGAAATTACTGGATTAATAACATTATATTATTAATTGATTATCCTGTATTAACCAACATTAACCGGGGGTCTAAAATCATAAACCATGTTTTTTAATTGCGTCAATTAATAAAATTGTCATTAATCAAGTAATTTCGTATTGGCCTAGTTACAGGTCCGAGGTCTGCTAGGCCAATATGAAATTATTTGATTAATAACATTATAATATTGCTATTGATCGAAGCTGTGGATAGCGAATCACGGATTCCCGGAAGAATTTTCAGTCTCTTAGTGTTAGTCCGCATGTTATCGTAAATGCATATCAATACAGTTCAATTCGATAGGCCGGCCCCTAGAAGCCGAGTCGGTTGCGCGTCTGACAAGGATCAGGTGGTCGCTGGTTCGATACATGCCGGGTCGGCAACAGTTTTTCTTTTCTACGCTATTTTGTAAGTTTTTTTTTTCGAAAGCATTTCACTGTACACCACGAAATCACGCCTATATAAATATGTAAACTTCACTTTTATATAGTAACATTTTCAATGCATGTAAGACGCCACGTTCTGCAACGGAAGGTCAGTCAGATTTTTCTACGGATACTCCGGTTTTCGTCCACCTCTGATTAACGATGGGCTCGGAATAAGTGAAATAATAACAAAAATCTTGAAAGGCCTGCAAAACCCCAAAACCAAACCAGAAAATTTGTTTGGGCCTTTTAACAGACAGTCAGAAGAATGACATTTCAAGCCCAACCGCGAAAACGGACTCGCAACGCGCTTCCTGGACATGATTATAACTTCTTAGCGGTTTCCGAGTACTAATGCTCGGTTGATTTCAGCTTTGCGTGGTATATTTTTGAACGGTCCGAAAATAATAACAACAAACAAACAAAATATCAGACCAGAAAATTCTGTGGGCCATTTAACCAACATTGAGATGAAATGACATTTCAAGCTCAACCGCCGAAATGGACTCGCAACGCGTTTCCTGGGCAAGTTTGTAACTTCTTACCGGTTTCCTCGTACTAATGCTCGGTAGGATTTAGCCCTGCGTGGAACATCATGCAGACCCGACGGGCGGGGATACGGCTTTCTTGTGGTAAGTTTACAGCATACATCTGTCAGCAGCAAATTTTGCGAAAATCGGCTATTTACAGACGTCTGTCACCAGCCAATTCACGTGGAATTTGCTGGTGACAGACGTCTGTCAGCAGCAAAATTATATAGGCGTGTTTTCGTGATGATTTCTCATATTCAAACGTTCACCACTGAACGCGGACTTCGTTCGCACCTATTTACATATTGGTCCGAGTCCACCGTTCATTGATTTAGAGTAATTAGTTAAAATAAAAATAATAACAGAAGGTATCTTTTACATTGCTGAATAATTCTGCATCACACTTTCGAAGTTTTTGAATGACTTTTAGTCACCACCCGCAACTTCTGGTTAAAGGTAACATACAAAGGTATATAAATTATTAAATTTAAAAAGAAATTGATTCAAGAAATCGAAAGGCGAAAACCGCATCAAATTATCTTTATTAGTTTCCAAGATATTACAATTTGAAGTGTGAAATATTTCATGGAAACAGAGCAACTTTAGACAGCCTCATTAAACTTTTTGAAACTTTTAAATATGAAATACCTTGTGTTTTGTAGTTCTCAGGAACTGTGTAGTCATATATTTGAATTATTGAAACAGATCTCAACTGATATGCTAAACCAGTTTTCTTCTAGTTTAAATTGCAAATCTTAAATTCAAACTTTAAATATTTTTTTTTAATAATTTAAATCCCAGTTTCTGTATTTGTAAGTGGATGTAATAGCGTACAGAACTTATTGATCTGTTTAAAGGCATGTAAAAAAAGCACTTACATAAACTAGTCTTAATGAAATTTTGAATTAAACGGTACTTTTAAATATTTCAAAAAATATTTTAAATGTTAATTTAAGTTTGAATTTCGAAATCATATTTATCATTTCTATCCTAAATTATGTACAACATACACAGTAATCAAAGGGCATCAGAAAACTGCATTAGGCATCTGCAAAATGGAAAATATGGTAGTTTAAACTTTAAAAAAAAGTTTAAACCTACTATGACATCACAGAATATTGAGGAAAATAGGTATGCATCAAATATAAATGCGCATAACTTTAGAACGAATGGGAATTTTTTCATGCGGTTTTCAATAAAACGACCCTCTGTGCGTCTGCTTTCACCCTGTTTCATACCAAACAAATTTCAGATCTCTTTGGAATTGCTCTTTAATGAAAAATGACAATTTTTACAGTAAATAAATGTAACGAAAACACATTGAAATACAGGGAAATCAACATTTCTAATCTAAGACCTTGTTTGGATTTCCCGCAAGACTTCGAATTTATTTGTTTCAAAGATGTAGATTGAATAATATAACAAAACGTACTCCCGCAGTCAGCACTGTCATCCATAAATGTAGAAAAATACTACGTGTTCACTTCGTGACAACGCGTTCTTGTTCACTACGTGACTACGCGTTCATTGCATTTCGGTCGACTTCTGATTTGTTTGTTTGTTTGATTTGAGGTTTAACGTCCCCGTCAACACTGTAAAGGTCATTTTGGAGACGTTGCTTCCAATTTTGTGGGACTTCTACCCGACATTGAGATGAAATGACATCTCAAGCCCTGTCGCCCAATGAAACCAATAAGGTTTATTAGCATGGACGGTCCGCCTCGCACCGCGGTTCCTGGACAGGCTTAGATCCTCCAAGCGGTTTACCAGTACTAGTGTGCGGGACGGATTAAGCTCTGCGTGGAAGCATCATGCAGCCCATATATTTCTTCAAGCCCCTATGGGCGGGGGCGGTGGTCGACTTCTGATTCTCTGGACTGATTATATAAGACGATTATAATAAGTATTTATTTAGACGGTAGGTATTTACTGTCAGAAGGAAACTGGTGAAACATGTAAATCCTAGCGAAGTATGGGTTGTTTTTTTTTTTTTTTTTTTTTTTCGAAAATTATTTCGACAGCATTTAGGTGAATGGATATACTTTCAGGGGAGATAATTCTTGCACAAATATTTTAGTATCGCCTATCGATGGGATCTAGAGATTTTCAGGGGCTCAAATTACAGATGAAGTAAAGTTGTTCCTGTTGCAAATGGTTGAAAATCTGCCGAAAATCACCTTAAGAATACTCAGACAAACCGGCTCCCCAGCAGGCACTCAACGTTGAACTAACGTTGAAACAACGTTGAAAACGTTGTTTCAACGTTAGTTCAACGTTGATTCAACGTTTTGTGCCTGCAGGGCCGTTGGTAAGTTAAAATTATATGTTACAGGGGCATGTATTAGCATAGCATGTACTTCGCACTACCCCTCCACCTTCGTCACTCCAGGATACCGTTACGATAACATCATTAAGGCGGTTCTAACGAGTTCCCACAACCTTTGTATTGGAATAAAATAATGTTTCTTTGCACACCAGACAAGGAAATCCGCGATTTTACCCTGGGATAGAAATTTATGTTCTGACCCTGGTGTTCCGACCCCAAATCGAATATAATCGCGTGTTTGATAAATGCACTGGTTGATTACGACCTTGTGTGCGCCGTCGTTAAGGTTGACGTCATGCACGATCCGTGACGTCACTTTACATTCCTGCAGTGTCAACACAATATGGCGGACGTTGGAAGTGACTGCAGCATTGAAATTCCGCGCTAAGAAATGGAAGGTATGCAAGAAAAAGAATCCAATATGGATGTGAGGGGTGGATAGAAAAATCCGTCCCTCGGGATCACTGTCCGGCATCACTCGGCTAGCCTCGTGATGCCGGACAGTGACCCTTGGGACGGATTTTTCTGTAGAAAAATCCGTCCCTCGGGATCACTGTCCGGCATCACTCGGCAAGCCTCGTGATGCCGGACAGTGACCCGTGGGACGGATTTTTCTATCCATCCCTCGCACCTATATAAGATTCTTATAATACCCCAGCAAATTCCTAGTTTTCTGTATATGAATGTGGTTTACGGTGGTATTCATTACACGGACCTGTTAACGTGATGAACCGCATTCTCTCTATATGTCGACTTCGGGCATATCATGTCTGAAGTTATGGGATGCCCTTCAATCCATAGTTATAGATATCCAAAATAGAATAATGGATATCCATAAATCGATTTATGGATATCACTAATTCAGATTGATTTATGGATATCCATAATTGCACGACCCGCAGAAAAAGCGACCGGCTGAAGTCGGTTGATTTTCTAAGAGTGCCCTAAAGCCACCGTGTCATTCTGTCAGTCTGTCAGTCTGTCTGTCCGTCCGTAACCCGTTTGTGAAAATCGGTGATAGTGACTTACCCGCTTGGAATATTTAAACAATTTTTGGCATACTGATAGATATCAATCAGATCTAACCAATGAACTTGTGAAATATTACATTCCATTTAGTATAGCCTCGCCGAGGCGAAAAATGTGAAAATTTTAGAACTGCTTCTCCTCGGAAACCGTTGGGCCGATTGAAGTCAAATTTCTTATGGAGCCTCTATGGGATGGGGGAAACCAAAATTTGCTCATGGGGTCCAGGTCACATGACCAAAATGGCCACCAAGCCATATGTGGTCTGTCTGTCTGTCCGTCCGTAACCCGTTTGTGAAAATTGGTGATAGTGACTTAACCGCTTGGAATATTTAAACAATTTTGGCATACTGATAGATATCAATGAGATCTAACCAATGAACTTGCGAAACATTACATTCCATTTAGTATAGCCTCGCCGAGGCGAAAAATGTGAAAATTTTAGAACTGCTTCTCCTCGGAAACTGTTGGGCCGATTGAAGTCAAATTTCATATAGAGCCTCTATGGGATGGGGAAAACCAAAATTCGCTCATGGGGTCCAGGTCACATGACCAAAATGGCCGCCAAGCCATATATGGTAAAAACCCTTCAAAAATAGTCTTCTCCAGAACCACTGGGCAGATTTCCACGAAACTTGATAAATAGCATCTGGGACGTAGGCCCATCATAAATTGCTAAAATGGTGACCCTGGGTTGACCTTGACCTTCTTTGTGCCTAGGTCAAACTTTGACACATATGCTTTTGTATTGGAAAAGTGAGAATGCATTTTATCCTGCAAACGATTCAGAACACAGTACTAAAGTATAAGATATATTTTTGGTCCTTACGATAAGGCATATTTATTGGGGGAACCGTTTTAGGTCAAGGTCACATGACCAAAATGGCCGCCATACCCATATATGGTAACACCCATAAAGCTAAAAGCATCCGGCGGGTCGTGCACTTCAGCTGAAGCACTGGTTCGAATTATGGATATCATTAATTCGAATTATGGATATCCATACATGATTATGGATATCCATAATTCGAATTATGGATATCACTCATTCAATTTATGGATAGCTATATGGATATCTATAAATAAAATATAACTATAACAAATGGATAGTTATAAATAGGGAATAAAAAGAAAAACGGTGCCACATGCAAAGTTGGCATGAGGAGCATATATATAAAAACACAATTGTGGTTGTTGATTTGAGGTTAAACGTCCCCGTCAACACTGTATAGGTCATTTTGGAGACGTTGCTTCCAATTTTGTGAGATTTTTACCCGACATTGAGATGAAATGACATCTCAAGCCCTGTCGCCGAATAACACCAATAGGGTTTATAAGCATGGACGGCACAATTAGTTCCTTAATTAACGCACGTCAGCAATTAATTCGTTTTTATCACAAAAGTGCGGTGATTGGCACTTATTGTGATCTTTTAGCACCGTTCTAACTTCAACAACCTGCAAAATCTTGCGCTCTAAATCGCTGTCAAGTAGAGAACAAGTTGTCTTACAAAACTTTTGCTGCCTCAATACAGCCTTGTTTTGTCCGTTTTGGTTCATTCTGCGCCTTAAGGGGAATGGATACACCAACAAAGGAGACAACTCCAGAAGTACTTTGTCTCCCATGTCAATAGGAGTCAACTGTTAAAGTGAAGAATTTGTTCCTGTGGAGCAACTGCTTTCCTCTAAGAGCAGATCCCTATTTCTGTGTGACAGAGGTTATAGAAAAGCAAACAGGAAGCCCCGAAAGTTGTCTCCCCTTGAAAAATGGCGGGGAAAAATCTGTCAGGTGTATTCATTCCCCTTAAGAGTAGGGAAGACAACCCCTTCAATGATATTTTAACTCCCTTGTCAGCTTGCCCCTTTTTATAGACGCGGGTTTTCGGCGTGTTTTCTTACTTGTAAGGCAAAATAATGTTTGTTTCACGACCCTACCTTGATTTTTTTTTTTTTTTTTTTTTTTTCATGTTTTCTAAAAGACCGATTTATGCTTGGTTTCTATGCTTTGTGTGGGACATTTGGGATCCTTTGCGCGAAATCTCTATCTTTCTGCATAACACCAGATAAGGGGGATTACTGAGGACAATTTGGGGATATTTTTTCTATGTCGCCTTATCGAGCGATTCTAACAAGTACCCACAACACATAACTCCATATAAGGCGCCTTTTTCATCCGAAAAGTACTGACATTTTTCTTATTTCTGCACGAAAACATACGTTATGGGTCGAGGCGCTTCTAATGAGTACCCACAACATATGTTGTCGTGCAGAAATAAGAAAAATAGTATTTGGATACCCACTCTTATCTGGGGCTATCCACAACATATGTTTCTGACAAGAAATAAAGAAACGGGGTGTCTATTGCCAGACGTCTGACAATAGCAGAAACTCGGTAAAAATGCTATTGACAGACGTCTGGCAATAGCAGAAACTCGGTCAATATGCTATTGCCAGACGTCTGACAACAGCAGAAACTCGGTAAAAATGCTATTGACAGACGCCTGTGTTTTATGTAGTGATCTGTGCGGAAATATACGAATATGACCAAAGAATTTGTAAATGTCGCTGGTTTTTGTTGTGTCTTTCATAGTCGAAATTCGAAAGTGGGTGATTTCTTTTGTTGTTGTTGTTCGCGTAACCATGTTTTCTGTTGGTCCATTCTTTCTTTTTTTTTCTTTTTTTTTTTTTTTTTTTTTTTTGACGGAATTCGAAGATATTAGATTCTGGTTAACATTATGTTACTCTGTTTGTGTCTTTTTTGTCTTTTTTCCCCTACGGTTGTTTGTATATTTGCGATATGTTCTTATTTTGGCCCCATCAACATCGTTATTCTTCCGTATCTGAAACTATTGTTCTAATTAAATATTCATAAAAAATCCCTAAACAAATATTCTTTTACTTTGGCCTAAAACGGAGAATAAGGCCAGAATAATATGCCAGGTCTAACAATTCGCCTTAATTTCTCTTAGTTCATGTAATTTTCGGACTGACAGAAATTATACGATTATTGACGGCTGGAATCAACAAGATAGAAAATGAGTTACAACCGTTTGCGAATCAAATCAATGTCAAACAACATGATCGCTGAGACGTTAATCAAATCAGAAGCTAGTTGTTAATGTCTACCAAACCGGTACAATTTAATTTTCTGGTCACTCAGATAAGCAAATGGCAGTATGATAAGATCTTACGACAATCTTCTTTCCTACCATTCAGGACATAGTGAAGATTCATTATTCGAAATGGTTATTAGTGGTGTGACTAGAGCTTTCGAAATTTGCGGCTGACGGTTTCATTTCTTTCTACTCTCAAAATACGAACTTATTACCTCCCAAACCTAAGACGTCTTGACGTCACCTTAACCCTTATCTTGCTGTTCACGACAATCTCTATCTTTGCAAACAGTGTAGGTCCAGATCAGATGGCTTCTGAAGAAGCCATCTGATCAGGATATACACTGTTTGGCATTCAGTTTATGAATTTGTAGCAATGAATTACATCTAGTAATTTGATTGGTTGATAGACAGAAATGGGTGTGGCTTAAATGAATATTCAGCAAGATAAGGGTTAAACTTTCATAAGAAGTTTGTTTTGGCTCCAGCAGATAAGGCCCCTAGCAGTGTGGTCGTTGTTTGACGGCTCCACTATGCTCTTCAGCAAGAACTTGGTGGCACTAAGGCTATGAACTGCTGCCGTTTGGTTGTATAGATGGCCACATTTGTCATTCAGCCATCAAGTTTGTTGTATGTGTTACAGAAGGCCAAGACAAGCTTCCTACATTATATTGGTTACTTAAACTTCATAAAAGACCATACAAAGCACGGTATATTGCAAATTCAAGCTCTTGTACCACCACTGAACACTCCAAAGTATTAACTTCATGCTTCATTGCCATCAAAACCATGTGATTGAATATTTTGACCAAGTTTTTTTAAAGATCAGGGAGAAATCTGTTTTGGTCTATAAAAAACTCTAGTGAAGTTTTAAATAAATTGAACTCCAGACGTTTTCATCCTTCAGTTCTATTTATGTTTTTCCACCCTTTCACTACACTTCCTCATAATACTTAATGATTTAATTGAATGCACATTCCATGGGGAAAACTCCCTCAATCTTGCATGTAATGTAAGAAATGCTTTCTTCACTTCTGAAGAGCATAAATATTGTACTTTATAGTCATGTCAGAAAGTGTGTGATGCTCTCACTTTTCTGCTTGACAATATTTACATAAGATTTGGTACTAAGTTATTTAAACAAGTTGTGGGTATTCCGATGGGTACAAATTGCGCACCCCTTGCGGCTGATATGTTCTGGTTTTGTTATGAATGAGTCTTCATGATGTCCCTTTCCGTTGAAAAACAATCTGAAATCATTGAAGCCTTTAGCTCGACTTCTGGATATTTGGATGATTTATAAAATATTGACAATACCCATTTCGATGGTTTGATCAGTCACATTTCCATCCCCCACCCCCTCAGTTAAATCAAGCAAATTCTTCTGATACCGAGGCCCCACTTTTGGATTACATTTATGTATTGTAGATGGATTTGTTTCTTGCAAAATTTATGTTAAACGCGATGATTTTGATTTTGAGATTGTAAATTTTCCTTTCTTGGATGGCGATGTTTCTCGTATGGCGTTTATATTTCGCAATTAATTCATGTAACTGACTTCAACACTCGTAATAAATTGTTAACTGCTAAACTTCTTAATCAGGGTTATCGGCGTCATATACTACACAAAGCCTTTTTTTAAAAATTTTATAGGCGTCATTCCGATTTAATTTCAAAATTCAATGTTGGACTTAAATCTCTCCTGCAACAAGGTCTATCGGAATCCGAATTTTATGGTGACTTAGTATATAAATTCAGAAAAAAACTATAATTGCAATGACTTAAGCACCTAATTTCGTAAAATCATTCTTCGATATAAAAAGATTGGGTACAGCATAAATGTTATACGACAGACTGTATACATGGTAGTTAACCCAATCACGGTTGACAACTTTGCTTCCCTCTTTAATTGCACGCCGGTGGGTCAAGCCTCAGATTCTATGAAAGCTTACTGAGAATTAGAGAGAGATTTTATGTAATGTTGGTTGTTGCCTGATGCATTGTCTCTGGTAGGGCCCATCGAAGTCTAACTGTTGGTTTACTTTTGATCGATCATTTCAGTGGCTTCTTGATGTCGTTGTTTGATATTTTTTTGTGTTCATGGAGATGTTGCACTGATGAGTTAGTATGCCTTCACGCGGACTGAACAAATTATTTGTCTAAATCGCGACGGAAGTAAGGGCGATGATTGTGGCCATGTAAAATCGATTTAAGCCCTCTGACTGTTTCGTTTAAATTCCACAGCGTAGACCCTGATCAGAGGCCGCGTTCTGTGGTATCTGATCTGTATCTACACTGTTTGCTAAACCCAATACATGAAATAAATTCTATAGACACGTAATCGCTGTCATACTATTTCCCGAGACTTTCCGGTGGTTGGTAAAAAGCGTCTTTCGCCTTTTTCCAATTACCTGGGTGTCCTACAAATCAGTGATTTGTTTTTTGTTTGTTTGATTTGAGGTTTAACGTCCCCGTCAACACTGTAAAGGTCATTTTGGAGACGTTGCTTCCAATTTTGTGGGACTTTTACCCGACATGAGATGAAATGACATCTCAAGCCCTGTCACCCAATGAAACCAATAGGGTTTATTAGCATGGACGGTCCGCCTCGCACCGCGGTTCCTGGACAGGCTTAGATCCTCTAAGCGGTTTACCAGTACTAGTGTGTGGGCTGGATTCACCTCTGCGTGGAAGCATCGTGCAGCCCATATATTTCTTCAAGCCCCTATGGGCGGGGCGGTACAAATCAGTGATAGTCATGTGGACATCAACAACGAACATGAAAATTTTGGATCGATTGACAAACAAAATTTAATGTCTCCCCAAAAATTCATATATATCAGGCTCCAGCTATTCGGTCTTTCTTTTTTCTACACCCACTGTCCTGTAGTGAAATACCACCTTTGGGATCGTTCATAAGGGGTCTAAAACACCTATTAATGTTGAACTATGCCAAAGGTGGTATGAATACGGGAATTTTACTCTCTTGAAACACTAATCATGACTGTCAGCAGACAATTTGGAAAAAAATACCATTTTATCATATTACGTCGTGCCTGAGAATGTAATAACGCAATCTATTAAATTCAGTAATCCACGATGTATTAAATTCAGTAATCCACTAATGCAAATTAGTTAGATACGCGCCGTAACGTTACACGTACGGCGTCCTTAACGACGGCGCGTTTACTATTATAATGGCGGATAATTGACAGTTTATTAAAAAAAAAAAAATGTGAAAAAATGCATTTTAAATGTCATATTATAAATCGTGCTCATGTATTATTGAATTTATTAAACTCGTTCAGGGAAAGGCTTGAAAATCGTTTAATAAATGCAATAATACATAAACACTCGTGTAAGATCCTCTATTTTCAGTTTTCGGTGAATATCACGATTGTCCTTCACCATCAAGCGCCTGCTTGGCAGATTCCGAACCTGATTATATTTGAAAGATGAAAAAGTCGTCTGCTACGCAACATTCTCCCACCGTTCATCATGTTACCAGGTCCGTGTACTAAACCCCCTTAAACCCCCTTTATATAGAGAAATCTAGGGTTTACAG